>JAPWTK010000097.1:30000-1322153 GCA_029963805.1 Aromia moschata
CAGTTTGAATACGACATCTCCTCAAAGCACTAAACTGATGTCCTGAACGTTAGGAAAACAAAAACCTCATCTTCGTGCCCAGAGTCATCTGAAACCTCTGGATTCTCATTTTCATGATTTTTTTTATATTTTTCGATTCTATGTTGAAGTGTAGAGGGTTTTAAACCATGATCAGCAGCTGAAACTTTAATTGATTTGTGATTTTTAATAACATCGGTTATTACAGTCTTTATAGCTCCTTCGTCAATGAATGCTCTTTGTGGCTTTTTATGATAAGTACGTACCATTTTCATTAAACTGAAAGAAGTAACATTTCCTCGTATAACTTACTGAACCTTGTTTATACGAATAACATAGTAAATTTGTACACTGCAGAGGTACATTGATACAATGCATCAATGTACCTCTCATACATAAGTATCAATGTCCTCAAATTCACTCTAACAGAAATAATCACAAGTGACATATTTAACCTTACAGTGCATATACTTGGTTGCAAACAATGTTTAAATAATACTTACGTTTAGGAATGGTGACACAAGCAACAATCTGTTGCTACCACGTTGGTAAAAACACACAGATGTAAAAAAGGCATTAAAACCACTTTCTCGCGCCAAAATAAACTAAACACATCTCTCTCTCGTTTTTCCGTTACTAAATTTTTATGACAAGTAGCCCACACTAGTGCCATCTTTGAGGTAATAGCATAGAAACAAACGGACTTCTTCTGCGGCGAAATTTTAAATGCGTATCAATGTGCCTCGTGTATCAATATACCTCTCTCTCCCCTAATTATAATTTACAAACAAAAAAATAAACAAAACATGACATGTAATTAGAATTTTCCAGGTGGAAGTTTTATAAATTATTTCATAATAAATCATCTCGATCGAAGTTAGACGCGCTTTATTTAATAATAAGTATATTATGGGGCAATTATTCAAGTAATTTTGTTAAGGGATCCATCTTGAGAGCGCTTTGTCTCTAATGGTGTCCTGTAATTAGATTACATTCTTCTTCTAGCGGACGTCTACAGTCTATCACTCGGAGATTAAGACAACACTCTCAGAGTATGTGGTATGGACACTTTCAAGACAATATCTTAATGTTGATTATTAAGACATTCTCACATAAAGATAATCGTACCAAACCAAAAAAATACACAGGCGCACAAAATAAAAAAAAATCATACCCCGGGTCGAAACCATTTATTCTATATGTATTTTGGGTCGGTGAATCAGAATCTTGGATTAGTGTTGGTGGGTTGGCTCGTTAGCTCTATCAAAATGCAAAAAGAAAATGTAAAGTTGCACCACGAAGATGACCAGAAATATGGCATCATTCAAAATTATTTTCATATATCTTTTTGGCTGTCGAATCCGAATTAAGAGTTATTTTGAACAATAGAAAACATATTTTTTCATGGAAGTTTGAAAAAAAGCAAAAAGGTAGCCAAAATCGAAAAAGTGTCGCTTTCTATGGGAAAAACCTGGGAGTCAGAATTTTTTTGACTTCAATAGCTCATTTGTTATGATTTTTGGGTTGCCAAATTCGAATTCAGAATCGTTTCCAGCCATAATACGTCCTTTATTTTATAGAAATGCGAAAAACAAAAATGCAAAAAAAGATGCAAAACAGAAAAATGCTAAAAAATATGTTTTTTTCTAAGAATAGCCTGAGAATAGGAATTTTTTATTCAAATAGTTCATTTTATAGCTTAGGTTTAGTCTGGTTACCTAAAAGTAGTCAAAGGATGGAAGAACTGGAGCTAACAAAAACACTAGATACTAACCTGTTTTTGTATAACCATGAGAAGTACGCCGACTGCAGCTGTGAAAACACACTAACCTTCCGTCTCTTGGTATATCAGAGTGAAGGCAAAAATAGGAACATACGTGCAATGAAAATTGGGAATCTTATAATAGATAATCAACTCTAGGGCAACCCTGCATCAAAAACGTGGTCAGAAACTCGTTTTCTCTTCGTAAGGAGTCATACAATGATACCAAAGAACTTCAAACGAACCTACAACATTGACTAAACCAGCTTTAATGGGATGGGGAAGCGGTAACCGGCTGTCAGGGTCAGTCAGGAAGACTGAGGTATACTAACAAGTCTAAGGCTGACAACGGAACAGGAGCTGAAGTCCGTGACATATATCCCAAATACAATAGCATCAAAACATTTTGAGATGTGAAGACAAAAAATCCTAATCCACTCCGATAGTCATGCTGCAGTAAAATACTCAAGTGGGTGCGAGCACACAAGGGAATTCAAGGCATTGAAAAAGCAGACTTCCTAGCCTGGAAAGGATCTGAAAATGAATTTACAGGACCAGAACTTGTTTTTAGCATACCAAAGACCTTGACGTGAAACTGTTTGACAAGATGCGTTGAAATACAACACCGATTTCACGCAAAACATTCCAAGGCAAAAATCGAATAAAAAAATCTAAACCGCTGGTTTTTCGGTCCGTGGGGGAAATTTATATACCACGTCACTTGAATCTCGATAAATCCCGGCTGCTGTAGAAAAAAATGTTCATCCCTAAAACGTGTCGCTGCTCGCAGGCGCTCAAAAATTCAACGCGTCCGACATACCTACAAATAGCATAAGCCCGGGCGCACAATGGATGCAGAAACAGGTATTCAGACACGCGAAAATATACGCATATATGCACACGAATCAACCTGCCAGTAGTGTGAGAGCTTGTATTTACATTAGTAATTGGGATCATTACTATCATTAATGCGTTTTGATGCGTTTTGGCGGCAAAGGACCCTCGCAGAGGACATTCGCACGTTTCTGCATCCAGTGTGAGTTCAGGTTAAGATATGATGTTTTCATTAAGATATCACGAACTAGGGAAGGAGGGTCTATAGTTATTATTTAATATTATTTTAAAAAAATTTTTTTTTAAATAAATTTAAAATGTTCATAAAAATAATATAATAATTAAAAATATTATCTTGGAGTTATTATTATTATTATTTGTCGACTATGTCATGAAATATTGGTGATACGCGTTACCATTGTCTTCCAACGTCACCATTGAACAATACATGAATGTTATTGATGAATCATGTCAATCTGGTGACGACATCCGAATCATTTGCAGTGTCATTCGGAAGTGCATTTTTATGGCCTGCGCAAAAAACCGTGCATCCGGAAAATCGTTCGCCATCCAAACTTCGTTATCGGCGTAATGAAGTAAAAGCATCGGCGAAGAACACAGGGGAAATTACGCGAAGGGCCGGGAAGTGGATTCGGCCATGATTTTCGACATTCGGGCCGCCGCCGCCGTCGTCGGTCGGCGCACGGCGAGGCGAGTTTCATTACGTCTCCTCGATCTCGGGGGGAAGCGTATAAGTGCACGGGCCCTACGCCCTAACATCTACCTGCGGACGCATTAAAGATATGAGCGACGTAGTCGGAGCCACTTTCGCGGTCATTACCGTCTTAATGGGGAACGAGCAATAACGTAGTGGGTCGTAAAGCGTGTTTTATTCGTATTTTTATACGGAGATATATCAATAACACGTAATTAGTAGCATGCTAGGACGACTTTGTAGTATGTAGTGACACTGAATGGTTCACGCTTGCTACTGATGACGCTAACTTTGTCAGCAGGGTCGGATGTACTACTTTTTTTATCAGCAGGAAATTCATTTTATTTACAAAGAAGAGTAGACACTCCTAGGGATAGATGTAGAAGAAATAAAACTTTAGATGTATTTTAAGTATAAGTGAAGTCGTTGCCAGCTCAGCATGCTACATAACAAGCTGGGAGGAATAACCACTGATTTCTACTCCTTTAAAGAAATTACCAGCAGGCATATACCGGATAAAACGATAAAAATCTACACAGAATATAGAGAGTCAGTACTAGCCCTACAGAGCTAAAAAATAACGACAGGGGCAGTAAAGGAATGTCATCGAGCACTTGCGGATTTGTTTGATGGGTGAAATGTAATGCGCAATGTAGAAGCAACAAGGAAGCTGATAGGTTGGCAATAAACGTATCCAGCCGGAGCAAATAAAAGAATATACTGTAGAATGAAACGCAGCTACCAACTTGCTAGTAAAATTTTAAGGTACCCCAACAAAGAAGGGATACTGGTATATCTGGCGATGACCAGAAAGAATCTTCGTTTTGTAACAGGCATTCTCATTGAAAATTGTCACTAGCTAAGAAAACACCACAACTTGAAGCTAAATGAAAAACATACTAGGCACAATAAGAAGAGACCGTGCGACATGGTACTATTCGACTACTCTGCTATCCCATCATCAAAGAAAACTAGGTGAACGTTGTTGAGTCTACTGAATCAACACTGAGCTAACAGTCAGGTAGCAGACGTCGAAATGTTTGTTCTTCCTGTTCCTGTGACAACCTTACATTTTCGCTTAATAGAGATGTATCAGTTCGATTCATGTTATGAACATCTTTTCTTAGTAAACTCATCGCCTCATACCTAACTGATATGTCTTTCGTGGTATATCTCAAGGGTTTCTAAGCCAACTGGTTGCTCTTTGTTTCATTCTACAGTTTCTCAACGAACTGGAGAATGAGCATCAACACAATGAAGTTAACTGATGACCATGAAACTGTGACCAGTTTATATTTGGGACGCAACATTCAAGATAACTTATGTAAATTTTGCAGCGTATATTTTAACTGTACTTCAGTACTTAAAATGTAACTTTTCCACTAGTGATAATATGTGTTTAGTATGTTTTTGATTTTTAATTGAAAGTATCAACCCACTCAAGAATCAACGTTTCATTTCGTAAAGATTTTTGTTTCCATTTATCTATTAATGTAAGATATACATACATGTGTAGTTTATGCACCGACAGACAAACCTAACTGAAATTAACACAGACAAAGTCACATTCGACCGTAAACATCACCATAAACGACCTTTTCAGCAAACTTTGTCACGCAAAAAAGGTCGTAAAGCAATAAACGCAAAGCGTAAATCGCAATGTTTACATCCTGTAAGTAAAATATGACTGTCATAAATGTGTACCGTCCAGTTTATGTGTACAACGAATTACGCTATCACAATAAGTCTGAGAATAAAAAGGAAAAGGAATTAGTGCTTTGTTGATTAACTTGGGGTTGCAGGAAAGATGGCATCATCGAGGTTTGATAAGTAATAAATTAAGAACTAGATGTAGCGAGCATCAATTATAATTAATCTAGATGAAATACAGGGTCAGTTTGTAGGACATATTGGCTAAACAGGATGTTAAGAATGTAAATTTTGTTTCTCGTATGAGAGTGAATAAACCTAGAAAAACTAGAAGATGGGAAAATAAATTATTATTCCCGGAAGTTGTGGAGGCATTTTTAGAATGTATTAAATATGCGAGAATACTGTTCCAACAATTATCTGCTTTTAACCTACTAAACGCGGCATTCTTTAGCGGACAAAAAAAGCTTATTGACCTGCTCACTTTGATAAAAGATGTTGAGAAAAGCACTGGAGTGAATACATGAATATTAATGATGTTAATTTTCTCTATAAAGTTTTAAAACTGTTCAACCATTATTTTCTGAAATAACTTACACATTAATCGTACGATTCTGAAGTAAATCTAAAATGTTATTTTTCAGACAATGTACGATTTAGTATAGTGACAGTTTTTCTTACTAATCTAATATCTTCGTTAATTTTGACATTTCGCTGACCCTAACTGACGTTGACGTCTTCTGGTTTTTATTATACATGTAAGAACCTCGGTGTACCTCAGTTTAGTACCAGTTACGCACACTAGAGGGCAAAACCTTCTAGTTAACATCACCGTATACTCTCCTGGCTAAGATGTAAACCAGTGCACATCGTTATTCGCCGTCAGATACATCACAGTGATGGACCAAATGAGGTCTAAATCCGGATCTCTGATTTCTGATGGTGGAATGACGATGGACGGATAATTATTCTCGCATTATGTGGCTTTCCTGTCCACATTATACCTATACTATACCATTTTTCTGTTCTTGTTGAAAAAAAAAAAAAAAAACCAAACTTAAAAATACTTAGCCACTGTTTCATAACAATTTACCACAATAGCTAAGCTTCGGTGAAAGCACCATCAAAAACTCTCACCACTGATCTACGGTTAAATAGGAATCAGATCAGGCCGGTTACAGGACTACCTACTAGACACTGCACCCTAAAGATACATCTACAGAAAATTGAAGCATATGATGAGGAACTGATACGTAGATTATCGAATGAGGACAAATGGTACCGTATAATCGTATAATTCGAGTGTTCGTGTCATTTTTGACGGCGGAGTGTGACAAACAGACCTCCTAGGTCAGACCTCCTACGTCAAACCTCCTATGTTCAAAAAGGAACTGAAAAACGAATCCACAGAAAAACATAACCTACTTTTTCCATACCAAAGACCTTGGTTTGAACTGAGTGACAAGGTGGATGGAATCATCGAACTCACTGGCGAATTCCAAGGCAAAAGAACAGCTCAACTTTGAAGGCACCATCAAAACCACTGACCGCTGATTTTTTACGGTAAAATAGGAATCAGGATCAGACTTGTTACAGAGCTACCTACTGGACACTGTACCCTAAGGAAACATCTACACAAAATGGAAGTATATAATGACGGACTCATAAGTAGATTATCTAATGAGGAGGACAATGATCCTCTCTGAGACTGAGAAGTGTCAAGCACGCTGAAGATACAAACTCATGGGGGCCACAAGCTACAGAGCGAAAACTTAGTGAATAGGCTTTTGAAACTAACCCATTATAATAAAGACAACTAACCTATTCACATGATATAGGACAACTGATAACATAATAAGCAATGAGACTGCAGTGTTGGAGGCAATTTAAATTTAACTAGTTGCAGTAAAAACCGAACCAAACCATATATATTTCCACTGAAATATTTCTTTTGTAACGAATTGTCCTCGTAATAGCTCGGAGATGAAAGGGGCAAGGAATCGGTGCTTATTTGATTAAGTTCGGGCTGCAGACAAGACGCTATCGTCGAAGTTTAATAAGTGACGAATTAAGTAACGGGAAATGGGATAATAACGAGCATCAATCCGAAGCAATTCGAATAGCGTACACACTGATACGAAAACCGTTTATTTTTATTTACCGCCTCTCAGACGAATCCAATTACTTTCGTCTCTCTCGCCCGCCGGCAATCTTTGATGTACCTTAACACCGTGAAAGATTACTTCTGTATTATAACAAGTTTTTGATAAGATTAACGCCCGAGAGTCCCGAATCTCTCTCCGGCACAAATTAAATTGTTTTGTTTAACGTCTTATTCGCGCTGAAATTGTCGCTATCGCTCTGTCAGCGCTAGATTGAGATCTCAGACTAATTGCATGCAAAAGTGATTTTTGTAGGTTATTAATTTCTGGATAAACTAATAACGAAGTTGCGTCTCGAGAGGGTGGAAGAGAAGGAGGAAGAAGTAATTCGGTGTGATTAACATGGGCCTTTAAAGAGTCCCATTAAATTAGATTAGTGTAGGTGCAAAAAATTGGCAAGAGTATCTTTTGATGGGGTCTGCATTAATGCAAATTACAGTTAATCCTAGAACGAGACAAAAAAACTTCTTGTTCAGAGTCAATTGTTTTGTTTAAAAATTTTATACATGTAGGTTTTATAAAACGCATTGCTAAAAAAAGTGTAGTCAGTTTATATTTATTGTACGAGCATTTCAACATAATAGCCCTAATTGGAAACCGTAGATATCATGTTTCATATTCATTATTCATTATGGAGTGGGTGCTGGAACCCTCGGCGTAGAAACAAAAAACTGGACATTTTCCACGAAACATCGAACTACTATACTTTTCTCGACGCGCGTTTCACCAACTAAGTTGACATCTTCAGGAGGAGATTAAAACTAAATTCTAACCTAACTAAATGCTCTATTTATACTTAATATGCCGTCTCTCTTTGTCTATCAGAGCCAACAGTGGAATGTTGGGTATTGGACCATTTTCCTCACTCATACTGGTATTACATTTAATGATTTCTAAACTTTCAAGAACATCCAACTGTCTACTGTTTGTAAGTTGTCTAATTAATTTTAAATTATTTATATCTATCCTTTGGTTTTTATGGACCACACAAGATTTTTCCGTTCTGCCATATTTTAAATGTGGTCTTTAAATCTAGTCAAAATAGACCTTTTTGTTTGCCCAATATATTTTACTTTTGATCACAATCTTTACAACTGATTTCGTATATTCTCGACTTTTCGTTATTGTCGATTTTATCCTTGGGGTTGCCCAAAAGCGTTTGTATTTTATTTTTTAGAATTATAAACCAAATTGATATTAATATTTTTTAAAAACTTTATCTAGTCCGTGGGTAAATTTAGGTTCATATGGTAACGAAACAAATTTCGAATTGTCAGTGTGTCTACGAAATTCGTGGAATAGTACCGGCTCTCTTAAAGTTATGCTTTCTTATTAACATATCTAGTAAATAGACTGTATAACCGTTATTCTTAACTATACCTTTAATTCGATTTTTCTCATGTTCTCAACCTCTCGCCTGGTGTAACATATCACCTTCATTTTCAGGCTCATGCTGGTCATTTTCTCTGTCAGACTCAATTATCATCCTTTGAAACACTTCAGTATCATTTGAATTGTCCAGCCCGTATCTTCTTTTCATTCATCAACAATCATGTACGCAGTCGCGAGATCTGTCAAATACTAGCAAGCATTAATTATAGATGCCCAACTGAAAACAAGAGCAATATACTAATTTATAATAATACTTTTTGTTTGTTAGGCCCTCCAACTACAGCCACACAGAACCATCGGTATGAACAATATATGTTGTTAGAAATATTCGTTGAATTCGATATATCTCACAGATTAGCCGCCACCTTCAGAGAGTTCAAAGAGTATCGACTAAAATGGTTAGTGAAGTTTTTCGGAAAGCCAGAAAACTATTTAGTCGGCACAAATTCTTGAACCTGTCATATTAACTATATGTACAAACATATCGTTTGGCCCATGTTATTTTTGAGGTTTCTGAAAAACGACTTCATACATTATAAAATTATCTTTATTGGCATTTTGTAGGAAAATAAATAATAAATAATTTTATAAATAATTAATAAAGGATAATTTCGTACCCATAGTATGAAGTATGTGTTTCAAAATAAATGGGAAGATAGATTCGTTATGTACAGATTTGTACATATTGGGAGCACCAGTATTGAGTATTTTTTACCAGCATTTTGTAATAAACTCCTAGATCCTACATTAACGTCAAAACGCATACCTACATAATCATATACTTAGGTACGTCCTTATTCCAAATGAGGCGAGTAATTTTCTGCACGATAGAGACTATTTATTAACATAACAGCACAAAGACAAAATTAATTTGCCCTACGCCGTCCAAATACCTAATAAATTTGCGCAAGCTGTTAACCCTCACCCCGATTGAAATCCTGCGACGGAGTTTGTGTTTGGTCAGTGACTCTCCTTTCATGTGCAAGGAAGATAAGTGCGTGACTGCACCACTCGTCTCCTCCTCCAGAAACAAACAGCCGTTCCACCAGCGATAACGCGAGGAGTTTGTGGCGAGTTCTGTTCAGCTAGACCAGTCGTTTGTAATCGCGCCGTTTCGAGGAAGCCTTTTGAAGTCGTCTAAACGTCTTTTAACTACTGCTTTTTTTATTGAAAACCGCTCCCAAGAACTTTTCATAAGAGATTTCCATTTTAGGAATATCAGTTTGAGTAAAGTAAGAACTACTATTTATATCGATAATAATAACCCAAGGGCTCGTGACAAAAAACCTGTGGTGTTTTTAAAGACCTGTGTTTCAATGTAAATTTATATTAATGGTGTAGATATTTTTTTTACTGCAAGAAAATATATAGATAAAAGATGTAAAAATATATGTATTTTCTATGTACATATACAGGGTGGTCCTCCGGGAATCATGGGTTTAAAATGAAATTGTGAATTCTAAGGTCGATGGGGGACATACACCTAAAATATTTTCACGTTAATCGCACTTCCGGTTATACCGGAAGTAGATATCAACTTTGTTATTTTAAATGAAATGCCCTGTATATTAATACATTTTTAGATTATATGGTTCATTCTAAGAATATTTTATTTATAAGGTCCTATACCTAAGTTTAAGCGGTTTTGAGATATTTAAGTTTTTATGTCAAAAATGACGTCTGCAGGCCCTAAGATAATTACCAATTGTTCCTACAAGAAAGCCCTTATTATTCAATTGTTAAAACTGTTGTTTTCGATATCCTTGATTCTAATGCTACTTGCCTTGTAGAAATTGTTGGATATACGGCAAAATATCCCAAAATTGCGATTTCAATATTTTCATTATCAACAACTGGATGTATGGTATCTATGTATTCCAGGTTTAACGGATCCAAAGTTCTTGAAGTTTTCTTTAATACGTTTAACAGTATTTGGCGCTGGTTTCTTTTTCTGCGGATATCGCGTTGCAAATGTATTACATGTTCTTGAAATAACTTTATCACATTCTCCATAAATAATAAATAAAGTTAAATAATCTTCATTTGTATAATTTAAGCGTCCCGACATGATTATTAATAATAATTTTCAAACGGTAACTGACAGTTGTGTAAACAAACATAGCAATCGAATGTTTTCAACATGGCCATTTTCGTCAAGTAAGAGTACTTGCATTTAAAATCCGCAGCAAAATCGCCATATAAAAATTTAAATTGGCAATATTTTCAAAACTACAATTTTTTAGAATAACCAACCTTATACAAACTTACAAAGGTAAGTTGCTTAGGGTAAGTTACAAGGGTAAGTTTATATAAGATAAAATGCTAAATAAGATAAAATTATGAAAATTGGGGGTTTCCATTTGAAAAAAATGATTTTTTGCATTTTTCTCAATTTCATTTTTGATCTCATTTTTTTGAACACCCTGTAATTATAGCTATCAGAATATTACAAAATATCTATTAAAGTGGATCCTTTTCAACAAGGAATCCGACCCAAATTGAATAATAAAGGCTTTCTTATAGGAAAAATTGGTAATTATCTTAGAGCCTGCAGACGTCATTTTTGACATAAAAACGTAAATATCTCAAAACCGCTTAAACTTAGGTATAACACATTATACATGAAATATTCTTAGAATTCACCATAGAATCTAAAAATGTATTAATATACAAGGCATTCCATTTAAAATAACAAAGTTGACATCTACTTCCGGTATAACCGGAAGTGCGATTAACATGAAATTATTTTAAGCATATGTCCCCCATCGACCTTTGTATGTCACCAAATTTTCAGATTTTTACTAACTATCGTTTTACATCCATGCATCCATCCCATAATCCCTAGGATTATGGGACGGATGCAGTTCCCCGGAAGACCACCCTGTATTGTTTGCATCTTTATAAATGAAGGCGTTTCCACAAACCACAGAATAAGATGGCCACCTTGTACTTTTAGTAAGCGTTAACTGAAACACTGGCCTGAGATCGAAAAAATTCTTTCAATTTAAAAAATCGAAACGAGAGAGAGATTAAACATTTCACGGTTTAGTAATTAGTGACGTTAATTATGATGCAATTTAAATTTTAAAAATCATATCTGTCAATGGTCCAATGAACGTTTTAATCCGATGGTACTTTTGTAATTCCCCGTTAATTCAGTCAATAGAGGCGCTAATTGGAATTTCGAAAATGTTTAGCGTAAAAATTCAGAACGCTCGTTAATTGCACGATGCGCTAGAAATGGCGACTTTTAATTAGTTGGCTTTGATTAAAATTTATACGCACAATATTGCAACGAACGTATGTTTATTTTTAATACATTTGTTTTTAGAATGAAGCCATTGATGGACACGGCAAAATAGAGACGGCGTGAATAGCAAAAATATAAATACAAATATTGCGATGACCAAAATGTTCATAGTTTTTTTCTCTATATCATGGGTGTTATGGTTATGAAACTAAATTTAGAAATTGTTCAAAACAGTTCTATTTACTATTATAGGATATTTTTATTGAACATATCGTGAAGTTTCAAACAACTTTATTAAAGAAAATGTTGACACATCCATATTCGTTTAGTTTTTTCTCGAAGATTAAGATTAAAGCTAAAATGTGAGTGATTTTGTGACCTATTTACATTGTGACATATTTAGGTACACTGTTGGATTAATCCTTTAAAATCCTTATAAGTTAGCCTTAGCTTATATTCCATCCATCTTTTGACAAAGCCAAAAGTTGCCATCTAGGCAACTGCTCATCTTTTAACGAGAGTTGCTGTTTGGCCAATAGCACAAACCTAGAACTAACTGCAGCTGGAAAAGTGCAAAAGAGTAAAGAGTTGCGCTTACATACAGACATACGACATACGAAGTATGTAAATTAAGTAATGAGACTGATTTTTCGATAGAATAGAAATCCAATTCAGTATTGTCTCCTTCAAAATAAGTTCCTTGGGAAGCTACACGGCGCTGGAGACGGTTCTTCCATCCCTCATAGCAGTGCTGGCACTATGAAATAGCCTTCAGTGATTCAAGTGATTTTTCAATCTCGGGAAGAAAAGAAAGTCAGAAGGACTAAAGTCAGGTGAATAAGGAGGCTGAGGAGCCATAGGAATGTTTTTGTCACTGGCTAAAAAATCGTTTATTGAAATGGCTGTGTGACAAGGCGCATTGTCATGATGCAACATCCATTTGTTCTTGATGTTTGCTCTCAGACGCATGATCGTTTTTCAAAAACGTCTCTGTAAAAGTGTAGATTTACTGTTTGGCCTGGACCTCTTTGTGTACTGATTATCAAAAGAGCAAATCAGCATGCATTTGATCGACTTGCTCATTCTTGCTTTTTTGTGTCTTGGAGAGCTTGAAGTGTGCCATTCTATGCTTTGACTCTTGGTTTCCGGGTCGTACTCATACACCCAAGTCTCATCACCAGTAATGACAGGTTCCATAAAATGGGGATTATTTTCAATCGATTCCAAAAAGTCAATACACCTTTCTCTCCTGATGTCCTTTTTTTCCTGCGAAAGGTTTTTTGGAACTATTTTTTTTGGAACTATTTTTGCGCAGATTGTTCTCATCCCCAATTCGTTAGTAAAAACCTGATGAACAGTGGCGTGATTCAAACTTAATTCTCCCCCGATCATTCTTGTCGTCAACCGACGAACTGGACGCACAAGATCCCGTATTCTATCGACATTTTCATCGTTTGTTGAAGATGAAGACTTTCCGCTGCGTGATTCATCTTCAATCGACTCTCTTCCCTCTGAAAGAACCTTAAACCACCAAAAAAACCTGGGCTCTTGAAAAAACACTGCCTCCATAGGCATGTTGAAGTTTGCAAAAATATCCGTTGCGCTGTGTCCATGTCTGAAGCAAAACCTGATAGCGCACCTTTGCTCAAAATTAATGTCACTCATTGGTATATTGGAGTGGAAAAACCGGTTTACACAAACACAATGTCACAAAGAACAACCAAATGACTCTAACAAGTTCAAACTTCTACTGAAAGTGCATTACATGTTAACCTACCGGCCTTCCAAGTCCCGTCTCAGCAGTTTTGCTAGATTTAGCGCTACGTTGCCAGTCTCATTACTTAATTTACACACCTCGTACATAGGTATAGATAGACAACTTCATAATTTGCTACAAAACCAGTTTTTACGTTCGTGTTAACCTTAACAGCGTTTAACGAAGCCTTAATACTTATTATTTGTTATTTCCATCTTACACAAGAAGATAGAATCCGTTCAACACTCAATGATTTATTTCGTGGTATATAAATAACCCAGTAAAAAATGCGTGAATAAGTGTAAATATAATTTATCATTGAGGAGCTTTGCAATACTTTTGTGCACAGCAACTCACAGAGGCTCGTCACAGATAAATACTCAGGAAAATTCCATTAAACGTTACAGATCCCCATTAACAATACATTGACGACAGATCGATGAAACTCTTCGCCCGAAAATTCGAATCCTGAATTTCCCTCGATTTCATCCCATTCAACCGCTACATCTGAATAATTCAAATTGGTCATTTCTCTCCTATTTAAGCGCGGGATTACGGTGCGGATTTCATGGCTCCTGAGAATGTAATTATACCTCTTCTAACGGCGAAACAAAAATTGAACAGGGAGCCTTTTATTTCTGCAAGTAGTAATTGGATTTGCTTGAGCAACGGCGGACGTATTGAAATGTTTTGCAATCGGGGTTCGTAATAAAATCTTCTGGGGCATCTGCCGGTAGAGTGGCTGGATACTTAATTACCGTTGCGTAATTACTTAATTACTAGACAACGAATATACCACATTCTTAACGTACGGCAACGCTCAACAAAAAGTCAAGATGCATGCATTGTATCTACCATCAACCATTTTCTAGTATTATGGAAAATTACAATTTACTACTTTCTTACCACTTATTTCAACTAAATCAAATAGAAAAATGTGTGACAAAATTAAAACGTCAACGAATCTGGCTATCAACGAGAGAGATATCGGTTACGAGTATTTCGAGCCTTGAAACGAAACTTTGTTGTCGTTAAACTTTTAAAGTGGGTGTTACAATATTAAATTGAATAATGGAATTCATTTTTAATGAAGAGCAGAGGCGTGTTTCACTTTGTTTGATTTTAAAAATGGCAGTAGAATCAATAGAAACTGGATGTATGCGATGAGAGCTGCATATGTGGACTTTTCCAGGCGCACTTTCTTATACATATCAACCATATTAGTCAGTAAAACATTTCCTAAATTTGTACTGGCAATCGGAAACAAGGTTGTAAACCCAGAGTAAGGACAAAAGAAAACATGGAATGATTAGGCAAGTGATGACTGACAATCCAAGAACATCAATTAGCCATCCGAGTCAAGAAGTGAATCTGCCCAATACAACGAAATTTGAAAAATAATTTGGATCTTAAAATGGTTTATTAACCATCTTAACAACAAGTATGATCTGTCTTCGATTTTTTTTTTACATATAAAACTTAATTCCATCTTTCGGTCTATGTTAACTCTCAGAATATTAGACTTTGGCGTGCAGACAACCCTCACTCTTATATTGAAACTCCACTCCACCCAGAAAAAAAATTGAGTGTTACTGGCTGTGAGCAGAAGAAGGATTATTGAACCTTCTTTTTTGTACGGAACACTATATGCAAAGAGGTACCATTTCGAAATATTAACACCTTTTGTACAAATGTTGCATAACGACGAATTAAGAAAGTTATATTCATCAAGATGGAACTCGTGAGTATGTATTACTAGGGAAACAATTAATTATATACCCTCTAGACCTTGGATTTTTTGATTTGACTCCCTGTGATTTTTTTCCCTGGCCTTATCAAAAAAAATAAATTCTGAATCTCCCTTGGTGGAAAACTTTCAGCAACGTATTGTCAATAAAATTGGAAACCAATGGAACCATAGTATGACAGCATTGACAATTAAATAAAGTTGAAAACTTAAGATTAAGAATACTTACATCTTTTTTTTGCTCGGCCAACTTTGACGACATTTTTTTTTTTTAATGAGGTGTTATTGTAATGTGTAAAATTCATTTCTTTAATAAACAGTATGTAGTTCTTTTACATAACATTCTTTATATGTGACATTGTTTATATTTATAAAATACTCGTATGTATCTAGTATCAACTTAATTTTTACCCATACTTTACAGTATGGGTTAGGTAAAGTATGGTCATTCAAAAATAACAACACTCGTAATTTTTGACTGCTCTCAACTTCTTATTAAATAACCCGACCATCGTCAACTGAATTGTCTACAAGTTGAATGTGCTGTTTAGCAAATTATGTAGAATCCACTAAATAAGAATATACATTTCCATGCACAAATTTAAAGTTCGACGGAATTCCGAGGAAGCCGAAAAGATTTTCATTATTCAGATGCCTCAATTATTCATCTTACTCAGATGTCAAAATGAGTATCATTATAATTAATAAGTCACCAACTTCTAGAATACCCATATCAGATTTAAAAACGTTAAAGAAACGGCAGATTGATTATATTGACAGACACCGGTTATACCGAACGTTTAAGCTACAAAAATATAAAGTAACATGAATACAGAAACAGTTTATCTAATTGTTACAAACAACACTAAACATTTAGTGTTGTTTGTAACAAGAGAATAATTTATTATATCACGAAATTACATCCGGCACGATAGAGCGTACTAATAGTGTTATCACAGAAGATAACTACATGATATATCGTGAGGTGTGAATGAACCGAACCGAAAATGAACCGAAAAATGTGTGTTGCAGTCTCTCACACTTGCTTTATGTAGGAGATAGTTTTCTTCTGGTCGTTCCTGTATGAAAATAACAATGTAATGTTCAGCGCACGCCGGCATCCAATATGTTTCCAACAAAGTAGATATGAAATCCGTGAGAAATAAACGACCTCTCCATACACGTATTTTGTTCGCAAATAACGTGTTGTAGTGAAGAGGTGTCGAAATTTATTCGCGATGCAATATGCAGTCGATATAGAGCGCTGGAGTACATACGTTTCAAAACTTAGTGATTTATTGGAGGGCAGAGTACTAAAACTCAACACTCGTAATTTTTGACTGCACTCAACTTCTTACTAGTCACATAAAAAAAAAATCGGTTTCAGATTATTTTACCACCGTTCTCCATTGTATGCAATGTCAATGAATTCATTCTAATAATAACACACACACACACACACACACACAAAAATAAATGTCGAGAGCTAGTAGGCAGACCTACATACAGGGTGGAAATAAAGTATGAAACCTGTGAATTATTTCAAAAACTGATAATTTTTGGAAAAAACGCTCGGACATGTCCATTGAGTGTTTTTCCAAGGATCATTTTGGTGGACTTAGTTATGCCGGAAAGTGCCACATGGCGACGCCACAGGTCACGATTCAATTTTTTTTAATTATAAGGGGTATTTTGTGTAACTTTTTTACAAAGCTGACCTCATTCTGAGTAATTTCATGTGCAACTTGTATGGGGTTACTCCGGAAAGTTTTTGAGAAAAATCAAGAAAACCGATCCCGGTTAGACATTGATAGATTCAAGAGTATGACTACCCGTAACTCGTTGAAGTGGGAATTAAGGTCAGCTTTGTAAAAAAAGTTACAAAAAATACCCCTTGTAATTTAAAAAAAATTGAGTCGTGACCTGTGGACCGCCATGCGGCACTTTCCGGCATTAGTCCACCAAAATGTTCCTTGGGAAAAAACTCGATGGACATGTCTGTCCGAGTGTTTTTTCCAAAAATTATCAGTTTTTGAAATAATTCACAGGTTCCATACTTTTTTCCACACTGAATAATTCCCATGCATTTTGACTCGCTGAATACAAATCCGATGACTTTTTTTGTCCAATTGACCCTTGAATTTTTCCTAACCTCAAAAAACACCTTAAGAATGACCGAAAAATCTAAAACAAGTAAATAAAAAGCTTAAACGAGCTGACCACCATTTCCATACATATGTTGGGGCGCTGAGGTCGAATCTGAGGTCAGAATTAGCTGATCAGTTAGAAATTCTAACATAACCTCAAAAAACACACCTTAAAAATGCCCGAAAATCCGAAACAATTGAATTTAGCTTTAACCAAAAATTTTATACTTAACATGACCTAACATACCTAACATAACAAAATTTTATACCTAACTGACAATAAGGCAAGAGCTTTACACCAAGAACTTTAAACCAAGAATCCTTAACCTAATATAACCTGAGACCAAGAACTTAAATAATAAACTTAAACCTATCTTAAAATATAAATTAAGACGAGAACTGTTAGGTAAGTAAAGGTTTAGAGTTCTTTGTGTACAGTTACTGTCTTATAATATGTTTATATACATTTTACATAGCAAGAAATATTTTTTATTTTTTTGTTGATTTTTTTTTCGATACTCCCGAATATCGAATTTACTAAAAACAAAGCAATAGTTTTACACAAAGAACATTAAACCAAGAACTCTAAATGTAACATATTATAAGACAGGAACTTTATACAAAGAACTCTACACCTTGATAGTTCTTGCCTTAGGAATTTAACAGTTGTCTTAATATACATAATATAATAGGTTTAAGTTTTCGGTTTAAAGTTCTTGTTTCAGCTTATGTTAGGTTTAAAATTTTTGGTTTAAGCTTTTAATTCATTTGTTTTGGATTTTTCGGCATTTTTAGTTGTTTTTTGAGGTTAGAAAAAATGCAAGAGCCAATCGGGCAAAACTTATCGTCTGTCTTCAAGTACTCGCCTTTTTTTGTGTGCCTGTGTAATTTATATACAGGGTCACCCACCGCGGTGAATCCATACTGAACAGTAAAGTCACATCCGGCACTTTAACTAAAATATTTTGAGATCTGGGACTTCGATTTATACCGGAACAAGGATGTCAACAGTGTGTCCAATTTAAAATATTAAATTGGACATCCTGTATTTTATTACATTTCTGGATTCTACAGTGGGGAATTCTAAATTCTCCACCCCTCTAACTTTTGAACGGAGCAAAATGTTGACGCAGCGCCAAACTAATTTAAATCGTTCTACATTTTATTACTTTCTAACATAAAAGTGACATACGTCACTCGATCTACCCCACAGAGGGCTCTGTTACCGGAATTAAAGGGTAGGAAATGGGAGGGAGCTCTTACGCGACAAACGAAAGGTACGGATAGGGCAAATTTTCCTCTGCAAAAAATTCTTTAAAAAAATGGCCCCCACCCCCCCCCCCCACCCCCCCCCCCGTTTAAAAAGGCCCCCCCCCCCCTTTTTTTTTCCTTTTTTTTTTCCAAAAACCCTTTTAATTTTTTTTTTTATCAAAAAAAAAAAAAAATAAATTTATAAAAACCCCCCCCCTCCCCCCCCCCCCTTTTCCTTTTTTTTTTTTCCCCCCCGCCGGGGGCTTTTTTCCCCCCCCCCCCCCTTTTTTTTAAAAAAAAGAAGAGGGCCCTTTTTACAATTTTAGGGTTTTTTTTTTCCCCCCTTTTTTTGGTTCTTTTTTTCTTTTTTTTTTCCCCTTTTTTTTTTTTTTTTTTTTTTTTGTTCGGCCCCACCCCCCCCCCCCCCCCCCCCCACCTTTATAGTGTTGGTGGTTTTTTTTTGTTTTGGTTTTGTTGGCGCGCGCGCCCCCGCCCCCGCCCGCCCCCCCCCCCCCCCCCCCCCCCCCCCCCCCCCCCCCCCCCCGTTTTCCCCCCCCCCCCCCCACCCTCCCGCGCCACCCCCGCCCCCCCCCCCCCCCCCCCCCCCCCCCCCCCCCCCTCCCCCCCCCCCCTCATTCCCCAAACCCAAAAAAAACCCCCCCCACCCCCCCCCCCCCCCCCCCCCCCCCCCCCCGCGGGGTCTGTTTTTTTCCTCGCCCCCCCCCCCCCCCCCCCCCCCCCCCCCCCCCCCCCCCCCCCCCCCCCCCCCCCCCCCCCCCCCCTCCCCCGCTCCCTCCCCCCCCCCCCCCCCCCCCCCCACGCCCAGGGTTTTTTTTTTTTTCACTCCCCCCCCCACCCACTCCCACTCCCGGGCGGGGGGGGCCGGGCCCCCCCCCCCCCCGCGGCTCCCCCCCCCCCCCCCCCCCCCCCCCCCCCCCCCCCCCCCCCCCCCCCCCCCCCCCCCCCCCCCCCCCCCCCCAAACTTTTCCCCTTCCGTCGGGCGCCGGGGGGTGCGGGGCCCCCCCCCCCCCCCCCCCCCCCCCCCCCCCCCCCCCCCCCCCCCCCCCCCCCCCCCCCCCCCCCCTCTCCCCCCCTCTATTAGAGTTCAGGCTTCTCCTAATTAGACACCCCCACAGGGGGCCCCCCCCACCCGGGGCCCCCCCCCCCCTCCCCCCCCCCCCCCCCCCCCCCCCCCCCCCCCCCCCCCCCCCCCCGGTTGGGCCGCGGGGGTGTCGGCCCCCCCCCCCCCCCCCCCCCCCCCCCCCCCCCCCCCCCCCCCCCCCCCCCCCCCCTGTTTTTTTTTTTTTTGGGGGAGGGGGGTGGGCTTTTCTGCCCCTGCCCCCCCCCCCCCCCCGCCCCCCCCCCCCCCCCCCCGGCCGCCCCCCCCCCCCCCCCCCCCCCCCCCCCCCCCCCCCCCCCCCCCCCCCCCCCCCCCCCCCCCCGCCGCCCGGTCCGCCGGCCCCCCCGCCCGGCGGGGTTGGGGTTTTTTTAAAAAAAAAAAAAAAACACACCGGGGTCTCTCCCCTCGTCCCCCCGGCCGGCCCCCCCCCCCCCGGCCCGCCCGCACCACATTTTTTTGTGGTTTTGTCCCCCCCCCCCCCCCCCCTTCTCCCCCCCCCTTTTGTCGCGTCGTTTGAAAGATATTTCACATCGTTCTTCGTATTACTATTTTTTAAAATCTGTCAGCGGTTCCAAAATAAAATTTCAATATTTTTGTTTTCGAAATTGTAATATCCTATTTCCACATAAAAACACGTAATACAAAAAATATTTAGTGGACCCGATAAGATGCCCACATTTTTATTAACAAAACCCAGAACGCTATTTAGATTTTTTAATAAACAAAATGCTGAAGCATACTGTAATTTACATGCAGCCGAATGACATAATTTTTAACGACCGCTTTCATAACAAACTCATTGATATTTTTGTTAATACCCACGGAGGGAACGGTAAATGTGGGCCTTTTGGACAACCGGCTCGATTACCCGATATATCACGCTTAGATTTCTTTCTGTGGGGTTACATCAAGCTCAAATTAGTTATTACACAACCGGATATAATTAAGTAATTGAATTAGAAATGTTTGTTCGAATATCACCCCGGCCATGTTCAGCAATTTGAGAGAATAATTTCAAAATAGACACCTTTATTATTAGGAAGTGCAGGGTAAAAATTTGAACAATTATTAAGATAAAAATAGTTTTCTGTTTATGTTCTTGTGTGGAAATTGGATATTAAAATTTTGAAAACCATCTGCGTTGAAAACAGATTTCAAACCCTCCCCTCAAAAGTGCACCCTCCTTTTATGTATGAAAGTAGTAAAAATAAAACGATTTCAACTGGTTTTTGATAGTACATACTGACTTCGCTTGATCGCCCTGTAGAAGACTGCTTCGTATTTAACCATATATCTTCATATTGCAGAAACATGCCCGCTAGCTCAGAGGGCGAATTGAAAGGGAAATCGTAATGAAAATCTCTTAGACGGACTCGTACAATGAAACATTTGCCAAAGCACTCGAGTAGGTAGTAGCAATCAAAGTTTTTTGCAGTCGAGCACACTCGACGCTAACATCTCACGTTCTGTGTCTAGCGCTCACTTGGGATGTGTCCTTAGTTTTCCCTTCTTATAAGACATAACGATTAAGTGCCTAATAATTGGCGCTGCCTGTCTTTTATCCACGAAAACACAGATACAGTAATGATCTTTTATTCAGTACTTAATTTGGCTCATATTCTGATATACATATTAATAATAGTTTTCATTAACAGTCTCAGATATACAGGGTGTTGTGTCATAGTTAAAGAATGTGTTCAGACATTCACGACAATTCAACAAAGACAGTAGTTCAAAAGTAATAATTTACTCATATACAGTATCTCGCGGTTTTTGAGATTAGATATATTGAGCTCTTGGTAATTTCATAAAATTATGATATTAATAGGAATAAATTTGAAGACTTTTTGTCATTTTTATCTATCTGATGTTTTTATTTTACAGTACAAGGACTAGTCTCGTTGTAAAATAGTAATTTAAGTAACAAATGCGGAACTGCTTATTCTACTGTATTTTTCTAAAACGTATCTGGTATGCACACTGTAACGTTTCATCTACTTAGAGTTCGTTAGGTGTAAAAATCAGATACGCACTTTTAACTAATACAATTTATTTAAAGAAATACAAGTGCGAATTCGACACTAAATTAACACTAAATTATTTATGTACAATTTATATTCGAATGTTTTACGAAGCTCGCGATGGTGTAAATTTATTTCAAAAAACTAACTGCCCATTTTCGAGTCGGTATGCCTTTATATCCCTGTTAGGTTACACGCATATATTCGGGAATTCGTCTGGATGACCGGCTAGATAGAATTCGAACCTTCCGCTACGCGAAAGGCTCGAGAGGCTTTCACAACGAGGTGAAGTGTCGCCCTCTGACGTCTCGTTGTAATACAATTATTTAGTTATTAAATATAATGACAACAATGATGTAACGCTTGCCTGCCTATTCAAGGAAATACGTACCTACTTCTCGGACTAGGCTTGAAAAGTGCTACTTTCTTAACGGAAAGCATCTGGAAAGTGTGTACTTTCCGGACAGTTGCCGAAAGTATATTTTCCAATACTAAACATACTAAAAGTGAAATAACTGGCTGCAAAAATGTTTTCCACCTCTATCAAACGTTCTCTCCTCTATCAGACTTTGGCAGAAGAAGTAAATTACTGAGCCAAAAAAATCGAATATCTCGAAAAGTATTTCAAATATCAAAAAGATAATCAACTATTTCAGATTCTAAATCAGCGTTGCTGAAAACTACATCGAATCCATATTTCATATATGTCTGAATGTTTCTGGTTCTTGACACATACAAAGATACATACGCACGCACTTACTTTTTATTTAGTAACCAATTGTTTAAACGGTTCAATTTGTGTTCAAATTGTTCAAAACATACAAAGACAAGATTACGATCATACTTTTGAAGCTTTATCGGATGACACTATGCAAACGTTTAACTGAAATTCTTAGCTTCAATTCGAAAATGCACATATAAATTTGGGTTAATGGATGAAACGCAACTGAGCCATTGTTTTGTTGAACAAATACAGAACTATAAAGAATCCACTGGTAAAGATAATTTGTGTCGATACAATCTGACAGCGTTACAGCTAACTCGTATTGCATGACAGAAATCAGATAAACTGCGCGACATCATGTTCCTAATTTACTAATAAAAAATGCTTTGTTTGCAGCAACGAGATATAAATCAGTAAGGTTGGCTCAATATTTGATCCCGGTAAAGTCATGAAATATTTAATAAACGGTAAAAAAGAGTTATT
This sequence comes from Aromia moschata, assembly GCA_029963805.1. NCBI lineage: Eukaryota > Metazoa > Arthropoda > Insecta > Coleoptera > Cerambycidae > Aromia > Aromia moschata. The sequence goes on from JAPWTK010000097.1 coordinate 53,033, forward strand.
TATTTTTATTTGGGTATAGCTGGGTATCACGCTTAATAGACTCATTAGGGTATCATTAACCATGTTTTGAATAAAAATGTCTTCCGAAGATTCCTATGAATAAACAACTTAAGGGGGGGAAAATAATGTGACGGTCCAAAACATTATGTCAAATTATCACGATTTTGATTTTCTTAAAATTAAGGAATTAATAAAAGCCGCTGATGTATGTTATTAATTTGCCTTTTAACTGTGCTCCACCCAAATTTGGTCAAACAGAAATACCTACCACGGGTAGGTACTACATAGACGGTTCATCTAACACCAAAAAGTAGAAATGGTCTTTAATCTAGAAGGATACTGCTATGTATATGAGTAACTGTTTGTTTTTAAATCAATTATCATTATCATTTAATCAAAAAGAAAATGGTGCTGAAAAAAGAATATGCTACATTCTGATACCGTGTTTTAGCTTTGTGAGAGTGAAAAAAATATGAATCAAAAATTTCATATTAAAACAATTCTACGTACTGACATAGCCAATAGATTTATAGTATACATAAATAATAAATACAACATTTATAACAACAACAATCATTTTGCGTTGGTGACAGCATTTTGGGTCGGTGAAAAACATTCAGAAGGCTTGCACCGACGCTTTAAAAGGCGATTCCGGAAAACGACTACCGTGCGGCTTTTGATGCGTGGAAGACACGCTGGAACCGATTTGTGGACGCAGGAGGAATGTATTTTGAAAGTTTCTAAAGATTTGTACACATAACCAATAAAAATTTATAGCAATCCCTGTAACCAGTTCTGAAAATGCCGTTTCGAGAAAAAGGCGTTTAAACTTTGAAGATAGTTTAAAACAAAAATAAATAAAAAATTAAAGTTACATAAAATTAAAAAGTATTTACCATATTTTATTTAGACCTCATCTATGTCAGGGCATATTTACTGATCAAATGTTAACTATGTAGAAGGGACACAAACACAAAGTCCATTCTTAAAACTAAGCATTTTGGAAATGCAAAAAAAAAATGACTCATTTTTACCGTCGCAGTGTTTTTATCCTTAAATTAGATTCACATAATTATTTCCAATAATTGAGTTTTCATTAATATAGCCTATCAACATTTATATCTGCCGTATAGTAATGTTTTATTTTTTGTTTCAGGGACTATTATTATGACAGGTAAGTCATTCTAGAAAAAATTCAAACAAAAATATAGTCTGCTTAAATCGTCCAAATATTAGAAACATTAATTTTCTTATGTAGTTAACAAGTTATTATTTTCTTTGTCAAGTTAGGTAATTTATTCATTTTATCTATTTTTTTTGTATGTTTTACAAACATTATAATAACACATACAGGTTTGACATTTAATTTACAGACGCCTTTAATTCACAGGCTTGTTATAGTTAAATATGGGATATGTGAAGAAAAATACAGGAACAAAACTTTCGTGGTGGTATTTTGTTTATAAGTCTTATATTTTGACCTCGGATTCGGGATTCTCGAAAAAATAAAGACTATTAGATATTCAAGACTAATTTTCATTTTTTTTTTTTTTTTTTTTCGTAAATCATTATTATGCGATTATATTTATATTTCTAAAAACTGTAGAGTGATGACAAGTAACGAAACTTATATTTTTATATATTTCTTAGATTCCCTTAAGGAAATTATATTGTATATCAACTGTAGAAAAATCAACCGAAAAAAATAAACGAAATCAATCTCAAAAATCTAATAAAACTGATTTTTCTAAAAAATATATACTTACATAATTTTTCCAATAATCCTGACTCCGAGCTCAAAATATGGGGATTACGAAAAACCTATTCACTTTGATGACTTCAATTTTTCCAGTTCCTATTTCTAAATGGATGTTTTTTTTTTTAACAGCATAATGTAGTGGAGATTAAGTAATTAAACTTCCTTAGTTACACCTTCCTTCGTGTGTCATGTACTTAAGGAAATATCAGCTGTAGAACGATAAATAAATGAAAAGATCAATCTCAAATATCTATGAAACCTGGTATTTAAAAAAAAATATATATATATAAACGCTAATAATTATAAGCATAGAATGTTTAATATTTCCATATTGATTTTGTATTGTTTTTTAACATTTTTTTTTTCATTGTCCGTTGAAAAATATTTGAAATAAACACGTTTGGAGTTCTGAATTGTAATAAATATGTGCATATACTACTACATACAAAAAGTACCCGGAAATTATAAAAAGCACATAAATTGCTATTTATTCATCAAAATTTATTTTGTCCCTTTCAAAGTAGGCTCCATCGAGTGCAATACAGCTATACCAACGTTTAACCCAATCCTCCATACTCCTCCATATTCAGCTCCTTTAGCGAATTTTGTTTGATGGCGTCTATCGTTTCAAAGCGGCGACCCCGTAGTGGCACGTTTAGTTTTAGAAATAAAAAAAAATCACACGGAGCCATATCCGGTGAATATGGTGGTTGGTCGATCGTATTTATTGAGTTTTTGACCTTATATTCGGTCACAATCGTAGCTCGGTGAGATGACGCATTGTCGTCGTGCAATTTTGCTTCCACAATTCTGGCCGTTTCCGACGGATACTTTCGCGCAAACTCCTCAAAACGTCGAGATAATACTCCTTATTAACCATCTGTCCTTCCGGAAGGAATTCGGAATGTACCACGCCTCGATGATAAAAAAAACATCAACATCACCTTCACTTTCGACCGACTTTGGCGTGGTTTTTTCTCCATTTCGACGATTGATGACTTGTTTGCATGTCGTTCTCGTAGACCCATGTTTCGTCTCCAGTTATGATGCGTTTCATGAAGTTCGGTTCAGTATCGGCTCTGGAAACGATATCAAGAGCAACCTGCTTCGATTCTCTTTTTGAAGAACATTCAGCTCTTTCGAAACCAGTCTCGCAGCGACACCATGAGCTGACATGGTCACGCAGCGTTCAAAATACCATGAGCTGACATTGTCGATATGTCACATTCTTGACATACTCTCTAACAATCATTTAGAGGTCGATGGCCGACCGGAGCGAGACAAATCTTCGACAATTTCACGGCCCGCTTTGAACTCCTTATACCACTCGTAAGCCTGTGTTTTGGACATACACGAATCACCATTATCACCAAGGGCCTTATTTAACATTTTCAGTGAATCCGGCGCACGAAATTTCGTTTTCGCCACAAAATTTTAAACAAACGCGTTGTTCCACTATTTTTTCCATTGTACAATTCGCCGAGCACACAGTAAACAGGCTTGGTAATTAAGGAAGGGGCTACCAACCTGAAGAAAAAACATTTTCCAGATTCCTTTTAAGCGGTTCATTTCCAAATTTCCGGGTGCTTTTTAGTTGCTTTAAAACAAGAACGAGATACGTTAGACATTTTGCCCCATTTAAGATTATGGGTCGCGTACTTACATTATGAAAGTGTTACTACATCGTAATTGTTCTTCTGTGTAGCGCCGTTCCAAGGAAATATAACATAATTACGTAACCACCATAAAGCGTTGAATATTACAACCTAATTTTAGATAATGTAGCCAAAATAACTGCATAGTTTAAGGTATAAGGTGTTCTTAATTACGCTAAATGGTCCGAACTTCGCGTAGACGCTCGAATATTTGACCTACAAAAAGTAAATTTCGTTTTAAATGAAAAACTCTTAATGACGGTGCGCGCTATCAGAAAACAGATAACTCCAACAAATTTTATGTCCAAGAAGTTTTTAATAACTACCACTATGTACTCTAAACATCTAATTACCGCATCTAATGTTGCTGAAATTTTATCATCGTGAAAGTCTACATAGAAATAAGTATAAAAGTGAGAAGGTGTGAAAAGCTTAAAATTTATTTCAATTTCAGCAGATTTGCGAGATATTACGAGTAATAACTCTTTCCAAGTTATTACTCGTATTTTTAATTGTTCTTTTTATGAAATATTTGTACCTAGAAATAAAAAAATGAGTTTTGGAGGCCTTCCATCTATCTGTCAGAAACCTAATAGGTTATTTAACCTAAAATTAGTGTGTAAGGGGTCTAAATAAGGCTCTTTACGATGGAGTTACCAAAATTTGACTAAAAAAAGGTTGATATATTTTTTTGACAAAAAAATGAGCAAATCCCCCTTAATGTCTCATGCTATTGACACTATTTATCAAATGTTATTTCGTCCACACCTTGTCATTTTTTAATTATCACGAAAATTTGAAATTAGTCAAATACTAATTAATACAGGGGTTTTGAAACAAAATTAAATACAGGGCTGTTGTATGTACAATATATACAGTTTGTGTAAAGCCAACATCGGCCAGTTGTTAAAAAGGACCAATGCTATACCTCTCGTTCTAACAACAAGCACATTTGGTGAGAGGACCGGTCTTATCCCTCACTACCTTCGAAGCATGTGCGGTTGCTTATCTCTTGCCTCACTTCTGTTTGTCCTTTTTCATAAATGGCCGATGTCGGCTTTACACACACGGTATACAAACTCAATATACAACATTTATAGTCAGTTTCCAAATTTTAAAAATAAAGAAAAAATAACTAATTACTAGTGTATTTTTTTTAATTCATAGAAAAAATGTTAAACTCTGACATTCACCATTTTGGGTTAGTTAGGAAATTTAAAAGAAAATCAAAAACCATATTTAATAAACAAGATATCGCAAAATTTTATTAAAGAAAATATATATTCCTAATGAAATTTTATGACCATAACGCTACATATTCGAAATATATTTCTAAGCAAAAGAAACAGTTATTATTGTTTACATTTTTATAAACTCAAATATAAGTGTTAGCCCGTTTTGGAAATCTTTTAAGGACAAATGAAAAAGTTTTCAATGTACTGAGTTGCTTCATAAGCGATCACTTACTATTGCACACTACGCTCTCAAAACTATTTATTAGCAATTATAGTACACTAACTATAAGGAGCCTGTAAATTTAAAATTACAGTAAGGAATTATATTGCAGCAACTCTTGGAAGAAATGTAAATAAGAAAATGTTAAAATGTGTCTTTGGAGGCCCTGTATGTTATTTGTCTTTATAAACAGCAAACAGTCCACGTTGGGGATTGCAATCCGGCACCAATTTCAATCCGGTCGGATCCGGCCGAATATCCATCGATCCGACCGGATCCGGCTGGACCCGGCTGTATTGGTTCCATAAAAATAATTTCGATTTTTCATTCCAAATTCAACTGTATAAAAGATGATCAAGTGAATGTATTATAAAGTATGTATAAAAAAAAACGTTTATTTCTTATGACATCAACTTTATTTACACTGTTATAATTAATCAACATTTACGTATGAATCAGCAATAAAAAATTAGTAGATATAGTGTAACTAGTTAGATTGTAATTGTTATATTAGTTTAGTAATAATTAGAAATGACGGGCGGTTAAGTTCAGTTTCACTTACTAGATTTCACAAATAACAACATCAATGATATCTTGTAATGTAACTTACATTACATTATAAATCCTCTGAACGAGAGAGATGGAAATAGCGGTTATGTTGAAGCTCAAAATGAAATTTTGTTGTTGTCAAACATTTGACAAGTAGCTGTCAGAATTGTAAAATAACTAATGACTGTCACATAATATAACAGCCTTGACAATTCAATAAGGTTATAAGATTAAAAAATAGAAATACAACTTTGATGACTTTTTTGGTTGGCTCGTTATAAGTACCTTATATTAATTCTAACTAAAATCAAACTTATCAACTGAGATCACAATAATTAGGTTATTTAGGGACGCCAGGCAGTTTCATTCTTCACCAAAAATCTGTTTATTCAATGGCACAATTCACAATAATGTCACAATAATGAGTGAATAAACTTCTTTTTTTAATATACATACTTTAAATTATTATTTTAAGTAAAACAATCATAAAAAAATCACTTGGTTTTGAAAAGATTACCTTAGAAAACAAATAGGTAGTGTTAATTTTATCATCTTCCAGTCGACTTCTTACAGAGCTACAAATGTAACCAGCGGCTGAGAAGGCACTTTCTGCTTCTACTCGTTAGGGTAGTCGGTTTTATTGTCAACAAATTCATGTTTCATGTATTTTTTTTAATTTACCGCATCCGATAGATGTCTTATGATGCCGGATCCGCCGGATTACCGGATCCGGTTTTCCGGATTGCAATCCCTAGTCCACGTGGATTATCCCCCAAGAACTAATTAATTCAAAAAAGACAAATACTCTACATATAAATCTGCTGTGTTGTCCAATCAGCGTTTAACGGTAGCAAATCAGAATGCAGTTAGATGCACAGCAAGCCCACTTTCTGTCGTTCTTGTCTGTAATTTGGCCTTCAACTGTCGACCACACCCTTCGACAAAAAACATGCGCATATTTCTTTTAGATTTTTTATACATATAATGGAATTTTGACTCCGTACACGCTATGTCATAGACTATATTCTCCATACACATCTCTAATTACTCGTATATCAACTTAGACAGTTGCATACTATACGAGGTGTGTACATTACATAATGAGACTGATTTTTTATTATTATTTTTTATTCGATCAGAATTACAATTCAGTATTGTCTCCTTTAAAATAACTTCCTTGGTAATCCACACTGCGCCGGTTTTTCCATTCCTCATAGCAGTGCTGGAACTTATATATTGGAACAGCAGTCAGCTGGTCCTGATTTTTCAATCTTGGGAAGAGAAAAAAGTCACAAAGACTCAAGTCAGGCGAATAAGGAGGCTGAGGAGCCACAGGAATGTTTTTACTGGCTAAAAACTCGTTTACTGAAATATCTGTGTGACAAGGCGCATTGTCGTGATGCAACATCCAGTTATTCATGATGTTTGGTCTCACTCTCATGATCCTTTTCTGCAATTTTTCAAAAACCTCTCTGTAAAAGTGTTGATTTTCTATTTGGTCTGGAAGCACAAACACTTTGTAGGCAATTCCCTGGCTATCAAAAAAGCAAATTAGCATAAATTTATCTTCGACTTGCTCATTCTTGCTTTTTTGGGTCTTGGAGAGCTTGAAGTGTACCATTACATGCTTTGGCCCTTAGTTTCCGAGTCGTACTCAAACATCCAAGTCTCAACCGTCAAAACATCAAAAACCGTACTCAAACATCAAAAAGACAAGATACCTTACTCTCCTGATTTCCTTTTGTTCTTGCGAAAGGTTTTTTGGAACCATTTTTGCGCAGATGAACAGTTTTGTGATGATGAACAGTGATGTGATTCAAATTTAACTCTTCTTCAGTATATCATTCTTGTCGTTAACCGACGATCTGAACGCACAAGATCCCGTGTTCGATCGACATTTTCATCGGTTCTTGAAGATGAACGCCTTTCTCTGCGTGGTTCATCTTCCATCGACTCTCTTCCTTCTGAGAAGGCCTTAAACCACCGAAAAGCCTGGGATCTTGAAAAAACACTGTCTCCATAGGCGTGTTGAAGTTTTGCAAAAGTATCCGTTGCGCTGTGTCCAAGTCTGCAACAAAACCTGATAGCACACCGTTGCTCAAAATTAATGTCACTCGTTTTTAAAACGCACTAGAAAGAAAAACGGTTTACGAAAACAGTCACATTGAACAAATAAATGACTAACAAGTTCTTGTTGTTTGTTAACTTGTACTGAAGGTGTTAACATGTTAACATGTTAACTACCGCCCTTCCAAGTCCCGCTTTCGCAGTGTTGCTAGATCGTGCGCTACGTTGCCAGTCTCATTATTTAATTTACACACCTCGTACACTTGAGTAACATAATTAAAGCTTTAGTACAAGCATAATATAAAGGATCCCGCAAACTTAGGTTTTTTTTTTTGTTTGTATTTTTTTTATTAGTTTTTTTGTTTTTCTTTATATAATATTGTCTTTTTTTCTACTTCTATTCTTATTCCGTTTATACTTCTATACCACGGAAAATTATACAATCGCGACATTCAGGAGCCACTAGCGAAAAATCTGTCAATTTCTTAAGGTTCTGGCGATGGTTTCTGGTTTCATAATAACAAAATAGTCCATTTCCAACTATTTATTCCAATGTCGACGAAGGCCGGATTTCAATGTAAAGTGAGCGGTGTCCTTTCGCAGACAATTTTAATTTGCAAATTAAGCCTCGATCACATCGGAATACGGCGACAACAATTTTATCACGTTTTTAATGCACGTCCCATTATTACGTCCTAAATTATACTCCAAACGCGATCTATTATCCGCATGCCGTACATAAAAGCGTAGCGAGAATAAAATTGCACGTGCAATGCTCCAATGATCCTATGGTATATTCATTTCCTCTTTCGGAATAGAACGCCCAGCCAAAGTAAATAAAAGATGGTGATTATTCGCAGCTAGGTTTATGGCGTAAACGTCGCGCAGAGCACAGCGGCGACTCGTTTCGTAGATCGCGGGAACACAAAGGGCTCCGTTCCGATTGAAACACAATTTTTGTATTAATAACATTGTTGTGAGTGAAAATTCTCCTCGCCAAACTAATGTGTTATTTCGATAATTCTAACCCTTACATTGACCTGTAAATTTTCGTATTACGTAGCAAAATCTAGAGAACATCAACAATATGTTTTGGCCTTTCCTATAAACCTACCGATTGGCGACTGTATATTGACTCTTCGAAGACAAATCTTAAGGCAGTTTTATTGTTTAATGGAAATGAACATCCATATATGTTCCCCTGGGTTATGCTGTAAATACGCACGAGATCATGCGTGTATTACTTCAAAGAATAAAATACGAATCTGTGTCGTTATAAAAGTTGGCGCACTACTTATAGGACTTCAGAGTGGCTACACCAAATATTGTTTTAATCAGAATGGGATAACAAAGTCAGAAACCAACATTATGTCGTTAAAGAATGCCCGTTACATGAAAACATTGTGCCCACTCTGAAAAACGTACTTCGTATCTCCTCTGCTCATAAAACTACTTATAACAATTTTGTTAAAGCCTTAGATATGATTTTCTTTATTTGAGGCGGAAATTCGCGTGTATGAGGCAAAGCTTAAAGAAAGAATGTTGGTTGGGCCGCAAATACGAGAACATTTTAAAGACGAAAATTTTGAAACTACACTTTCTAGAGAAACAAAAAGGCGTAGACTGCCTTCAAATATATATGTAGCAACTTCCTAGGTAACAAGAAATCGGAGAACTACAAAGATCTAGTTGAAGAACTTTTCCAATATTACGTCAGGTTGCTCTAACATGTCACTTAAGCTGCATTTTCTTCATTTCCATTTGGAATTCTTCCCTGAAAATTTAGGTGCAGTATCAGACGGACACGGTGAAAGATTTCATCAGAAATCGCTCAAATGGAGAACCAGTATAGTAGAACATGGTCCTCAAACAAGTTAGCGGACTACTGTTGGGCCCTCAAACGTGAAACTAAGCGGATGCAAGCGAAAAAAGACAACAAAATAATATATTGAATGTCTATAATATAATTTAGATACAAAATTAAGTCTATTAGAAAGAAAAGAAACGGGGCCTTTTCCTCACAAATCCTTTATTTACGTCGAGCACGACATAAATAAAGGATTTGTGAGAAAAAGGCCCCGTTCCTTTTCTTTCTAATAGAAAAATGAACTCACATTTTGCCATACTCCAAAGAACAAAATGAAGTATATTTTGTAAAAAAAGTGATTTTTTTTCTCGAATCTTCGAAAATCTCTAGATTGCTTATAGTTTGGGTTTCTCACATTTTATGTTCTTCCGTTCTCTAAAAACTTATGGGTGATAAATAAAAACAGCAGTAAACACAAAAAACCAAAAAAAAAAAACATCAGGGACCGACAAAAAAGTTCAAAATGCAGAACAGTGTAATTAATGTAGTCGTTGAGTGTAAATAAAATTAATAAAAAAAGTTAAATTAGTGTAAAATATTACACTGTGAATTACTTAGTGATAAACCTATTTGGTTGTTTTCTTCTACGGTTCAAGATTAGATTTCCGTGTTGTTTCATTTTTGTTATTTCTTTTTTTATAAATTATACAAGGTGTTCTTCTCGTCCTTACGATTTCGAGCTCCAAATTGTCTCATGGATGTGTTATAAAGAGATAATGCACCTAAATCATGTAGGTCGTATCTATACCTGGTGTCTGCGAGTAGCTTAAAATTTGTTATTGTTTGAGACTGTCAGTGTTTTTTACATTTTTCCATAGCCAACTGGATCCGAGAAATAAACATGAACTTCGGAACAGGAAGTCGGTCTGAGTAAGAAGGTATCAAAATAATTGATTTTTATTAGACATTTTTTGTTCAAAATTTATTTTTATTTTTAAATCTCAAAACTCTGTTTACAACAGTGACATCCAAAATGCGCATTTCTTTCCGTTCAGAAATTATTGAGAGTACCCTATCTTCGTAGATAGCGTACCCTTTATGCCAGGTAGTTTTGATATAACAAGGTAATGAGTTTTTTTTGACAAAGTAGCATTTATTTTTAAATGCAACGCCGTGTATCATTTGATAAGTTTTTCATTAGGTTAAAAAATAATGCTGCTGAAAGGACCCAAAAGTATCTCAAGAAATCGAAAATTATTGGCGTAAAAAAGAAAACATGTCAATAATTTGTCAGACATTTTTTTTCTTTTAGAAATCCAAATATATCAAAAAAAAGACTACACCCTCACAAATTACATATGGGGCATTTCACGCCAACTAAGTGAGGTAAAAAAAATTCTGTTTGAAACATATCACAATCGATAGTACCTGCTAAAAAACTAACTTCCCTAAAATTTTAGATTTTTTTGAGCTACAAGGAGAGGGATGGTGAGGGTCAGAAAATACACATTTTCGTTTCGACTCTAAAATTTCAATCTTTCTCAATAAAAAAATTTTTATATCTTTTTTTTTTTGTACTTTCGATTAATTCTTGATTCATAATGGGCGTCGACTAGGAACTGGCCCAAAAAACGGCCCAAAGGTCAAAAAACGTGGTTTTATCATATTTTCTCATCCTGTGAGATAGTAAATGGCAAGTAAATAATATTTTCCAAGGTTTTTGGGGTTGCTGATTACGAATCTAACGTAGAAAATTTCCCGTAGAATACGATAGTATTTTTTAAATTTCAAAATTTAGCCATTTTTTAAAAGTTGACTACCATACTGGATCCGCCATTTTGTTTTTTGAAAATCTGACATCTGACAATCAGCGACCCCAAAAACCTTGGAATATATTATTCACTTGCCATTCACTATCTCACAGTATGAGAAAATACGCTAACACCACGTTTTTTCACCTTTGGGCCGTTTTTTGTCGAAATTAATCGAAAGTACAAAAAAAAAAAAGAAAGAAATTAAAATAAAATTGAAAAAATCGTGTCATAATTTTCGAAATTTCAATTTTAAACTTTCAATCCTCAAAGTAAGGGTGAGAACTACCCCCAATTATTTTGAAAATATGTCTATCGTATTCTACGCAAAAAAATATAGAGACATCCAAAAAAAACGTCATCAAAGTTGGCCAAGAAAAAAAAGACGTATTTCTATTCTTAATCGAATTTATAACCTTATTTACTTGTCAAGACTGTCACATCATATGACAGCCATTGTTTATTTTACAAATTGTGCCAGTCACTTGTCAAAAGTTTGACATAACCCAAAAGCTTAGACATGACCGCTATTTCCATCTCTCTCGTTCATAGCCAGAGTTGATGACGTTTTTTTTGGATGTCTCCATACATCGAAACCATTGCAACCTTCTTTTTTTCATTTTCTTACCGAGAAAGATTAGAGAAATTTTATAGTCGAAACGAAAATTTGTATTTTCTCACCCTCACCATCCCTCTCCTTGTGGCTCAAAAAATCTAAAATTTTAGGGAAGTTAGTTTTTTAGCAAGTACTATCGATTGTGATATGTTTCAAACATAATTTTTTTTGACCTCACTTGGCGTGAAATGCCCCATATACATATGTATGTGTATATCCAGTTCTCTTTTATCTGCCTTCTAACAAAACATCTTAGTAAATACATATTTAGTTTTCGAATTTAACTGATTTTGTACCTGTTCTAATAAGTGAGTTACCAGTGGTGAGCAATTATTTTGGATCGGGCTATAAATAAACGTATTTTTTGTAAATTTCGTTTCATCATCCTCCCATTTTTGACGGCGAGCCGCCACTGGCGTTACTCCATTTCACGACGGTTACAGTTGCAGAACGGCGCTAGGTTGTATCTCCTCCTATGCTCGCGCTAAGCTGCCGCATACAAATATATATGCACTGCTAGGCGCATTGTGAATCCAACTGGCATTTCGCTCACGTAAGGTACGTGTATACAAATTTTTGTTCGGATTTGTTTACGTTGGCCGTGATACACCGCGCAAACAATGACGAATCGAATTTATAGATTCGCGAGGACGCGTCAAAATGTAGCTGAGACAGTGAAGTATCTACCTGTGGCTTAACACTGAATAATAGTTATTGGAACATCTGATATTGGGCGCATTCAGGGACGCTCAGCGGCTGTGTAGCTAACTTAGCTACTTCCCTGAATGGACGTGGCTGGCATCTCAGCGGCTGACCAATTTACTAACCCTAAAATATTATAGCTGAGATGCTGACTGGACAATAATTCTATCATGATTCTCTCTGTCGTTTTATCTGTGCTGTGAGCAGCTGAATTTTAACCTACTTTTAAACAAAAGTTATAGAAAAAAAATATTGCTTGCTTTTAAACAAAAGTTATGGAAAATAAAACGAACCTTTGTCCTTTAAGTGTCTTTAAGCACAGAACACGGCAGGGAATTATCAATCCATGATTCATGAAAGTTATCTATGCCATAGAACATATTCCGTTTTCTAGATCTTTGCGAAACTCATACAAACGATTCAGGGAGTTTTAAGCCGCTGACTGTCAGAAAAGGCTAACTACTAACACATAGCGGTCAGTGGCTGAGCGTCCCTGAATGCGCCCATTCTTACGTTGCCTGTGTGAGATCAAATAAATAATTACACTGTTCTGGATTTTGAAATTTTTTTGTCGCTCCCTGATCCTTTTTTGGGTTTTTGTGACTACTTTAATGTGCTGAATTCAGATATTAGAGCTCGATTTTTACCTATCACTCATAAGTTGTTAGAGAAGGGAAGAAGAACATAAAATATGAAAAACACAAACCATAAGTAATCTAGTGAATTTGTGAAGATTAAAAACAAAAACACTTTTTTTACAAAACACTTCATTTTGTAGCGATAAGTGTAAAATGTATAACAAATCAATAAATTATTTTGTTATGGTTGGGGTCCATTTTCCACTATAGAGCTTGTCTTATAATTTGCTGGTGAAATCTTTCGCCGTATTCGCCTGAAACTTCACCTAAATTGTCAGGAAGGAATTCCAAATAGGAGTGAAGAAAATGCATGTATATAATATTCCTTACTTTTCTTTTGCGGAGGTAATTGCTTTGAAGATACTTCGTTTTTTTTTTCAATTTATTTTGTTTAATTAAAAAGAAAACAGACATTCATCATAGAAACTTGATGTTTTTTTCTTCGGGAAATATGTTAAATATTAAATGAGGGCCTTTTTAATCCAGCACGAACAGCAAGGTACACAACAATACAGATTCATTATCAAAGTAGTGTTTTAATTTTTAATGGTACAACATACAAATAGAAACCATAGGCATTTCAATAAACAATGACACAGTAGTTAATTTGTTGAGTGACCACCAGGTGCGTAACGTTGATATTGAACTGTCTGTGATAACTACGTAATGAAGTCGAGTCTCTTAACATCTATTAAATGCATACACTATTTTTTCTACGACCAACCAAAACAATGAAGAGCGATACCCTTTACTTCAAAATTTTGGATTATATCCTTATACCAGATATTCACTTCACTTAATCACTCACAGAAAATTGTGAGTGATTAAGAGCAAAGCTGACAAATGTGAGATCTGTCAAAAGTTCTTCGTCTGCTTCATATTGAGTGAACGCTGCATTTCTATTGGTTATAAATTTGTATCTTATCGTATTTTTGATATTCTCAATCCCTATATAAGTTCTATTCACTTTTTCTTTTCGCACTAGCGCGTAACAAAAAAAAATTACTCACTAGTGCGAAATGGTCATTCTCTAGATTGCGGTCACTTAATAGGTACCATTCCAAGATGCAGAAAAAATATGTACTTAACTTCGTAGAGTGTTCTTTACTACACTAGAGGGCTTCAGTGAGCCTACTCGCCCAATGCAGTGTCACTGCACACGTTACATAAATAACTATTACCATAATTTATGTAATACTTTTCTTACACAGGGTAGAGTTTCTTTTTTTTTTATTTATTAGATTCGATTTAATGAAGCTCTTTTATACGTGTATGCAACGTGACACAATTCCTTCCCATCCATTATTGAATTATTTTTCTCAGTGTACGTTTCGTAGGTAACCAAGGCGCGTAGCGTCTATTTAGCAGCGTTCGAGACTTAATTAAAGCCCTCTCTTTTACAGGATTATTACAAACGCCTTCCTTACTTTTCGATAGGGAATAATTTCTTTTGTGCCGCGGAATATTAATTAAAGCATTTGGCGATGCCTTTGTTGGGCGAGACAGTCGAAGAACGGCAGGGGACTGCTGGCTTTATAAACTACATAGAATGTTTTTATTTACATAATCGTAATTGTCGAGAACAATAGAATTATAACTTCTATTCGCGCTTGAAGGGTGGTGAAAAACGGATTTTATTTTTAAAAGTCAAAAATTCACGTCGTTGTGTAGTAATGAAACCGATTGTATTTCCATCCAATAAGGAGGTCAACACAAGTCGAGATCATCTCTAATAAATAACTTTAATTTTGTATGTCTGGATAGATGAATATTTGGCAGGTCCAACTTTAAGAGAAATTATTTAGACAATTAACAATATTTCGATGTTTTAATATATTTCTTAATAATCATTTTTTTCGTAGCTGTTACGGCTATTATATACAGGTACTATTTTTTCTATATTCTAATATAAGAGTTGAATTGTCGCTATGGCTATTGCAATGGCAGTTCTGCTCTTGATCCCGATTCACCATACCCAGTTTGTTAGTTTCTTCCTGAAGAAGTTAAAAAGTTATATGTCTTTTTTATGAGCGTGTCCGTAGTACATTTAATTAAAAACTATGAAGACGTCACTGGGAATTTTTATTGAAAATGGCGTACCAATAACCCGTATTAAAAATCGTGGTGTCAATGGTAAATTTTATCACAAATTTTATCAAAAATTACAAAGGCGCTAATGGTAACATTATTAAAACGTCAAATGTAATTTTATTTATAATAATAGATATGCTAATGGCGAAGGCGCCAATGATATATTTTTTTAATGATAAAGGCATCAATAGTATTGTTTATTAAAAATGGCGAAAATGCCAATGGTAAATGTTAATGGAATTAGCAAAGGAGCCAATGATACTGTTCATTCAAAATTACGAACGCACCAATGATAATATTTCTAAAAGTAATGTTTAATGAACATTATCTCTTTCGTCTTCGCTATTTCTAATAAAATTTAACATCTTCATTATTATAAACAAAATCACTGCGATACAATGATTTATTTTAAATATGAAGGCACCAATGATGAATTTTATCAAATTTAGCAAAGGGACCTAAGGTGGAAGTTAATACAGGCGATAAAAGCGCCAATAGTATAGTTTATTAAAAATTACGAAGGCACCAACAGTACATTTAATTAAAAATGACAAGAAGCCAATGGTAAATTTTATTAAAAATGATGAAGGCGCCAATAGTAAATTGTATTAAAGGTAATAAAGATGTCAGTGACAAATTTAAATAAAAGCCGAGAAGATGCCAATGATATATTTTATTGGAAATGACGAAGTGTGTTGTTGTGTTAGAACAACTTGAATATTGGAAAGAATAAACAAACCCGTCGAAAAAATGATATTCAACAACCCTGGACAATAAAAGCTTTATTTACGAAGTCTACTCATACAAGAGATAATATTCAAAAACTGATCAAATTTCTGGCAATTCAAATGCAAGAAGCGGCTCCCTTCAGACAGGTATGCGTATTAACGATTCACTATTGCGAGCTAAAGATTCCCTGCTTTCGCATTACAGTTCGAACAACGCGGCGCCAACTCGATCGGAAACACTCTTATTCGACATTCCGCGATATCGAATTACATTTTCCGGCTATACGTTCGGCGGGCGGCGGAGATAGAGGAAGGATTATTTAATCTCGCCGCCGCCGAAGGAGACGCCCGCCCAGAGAGGTATTCGCGGTGCGGCTCCCGAGGTGCTCAACCATTCAAATATTCCGAAATACATCGCCGCCTTCACGGTCATTTCCAAGTCAATTTGGCGGCTCGACGTCCCGCATGCAGACGCCCGGGAAATTCAATTAACTTTAATGGTTGATCCGACCATCGCCGGTCGCGTATAGAAAGTTCGCGCGCGGCCGTAAAAAAGCGCAAGCCCGGCGCCTCCGCCCGAGCAATATCATCGTAATGGATTTAGAATTAAGTGATGTGTTCCTTGGGAAACGTTTTTTGTTTTATTTGCATATTTATCGCGACCTAACGGCCGGCCGCTTTCCGGATATATTTTTTTCGTGTTTTTTCGTTGCAATTGTACGTAAATTGTGGATGGTTTTTATGCAAATACACGGTGTAATTTAGAAGGATGTTGTTATCTTTCGTGGCTCGTAAATATGGTGTCTAAGCTTGTTCCTTTCTGTTTAAAAGGAGCTCAAGATTTCCCAAGGAGGCAGAGATATAATTATTATCTCCGTGTCCTGCTGATTGTAGCACTACCGGACACAAATTGACATGCCTTTTCGAAGCCTGTAATTTAACTGTTGAGTTTGCTTGCTCCCCTATATTTATTATATAATATACATATGCGCCACTCTTATGGACAGAAACAAGCTTCATCGCTTTAGTGTCACAAGTGTGGATAGATGGCGATACCATTCACTTCTATAACATTACTTCTATATTTTAGAGACAAACTACAACTTCATAGATATTTTTATGTCAGTTTTGGTTTTTTGCGGATTGTTGGACTTTGAACTTTGAACTTTAAATATTGATTTTTGATGCCAAGGTCAACGGCGATAGAAATTTAATTTTTGTATTTGAAAACGCCAGGATTATTCTGTGTTACAAAAACGAAGTGGAAATAAATAATTACCTTTATGTACCGTTTTTTCTGTTTAATACATACGATTGACAATACAATAAGGAATTAAAATGAATGTTCTACGACAGTGTTCCGCGGGGATCTAGATAAGAAACCGAACTACTAATTTGTAATTTAGCAGAAAATAATAACATAATAATGGTGTCGTTAGGAGTCATCGGGTAGCAAGTAAGAGCAGCTATGTAAGTCATTTTTGTCCTTGGTCCATACTCTATGTCGAAGTCAAATTCTTGCATAGTGAGCTACCATCTGTCAATGCGTGAAATTAGATCTCTATTTATTAAAGTTTACAGTGAGTAACTATTTTAAAATGTGTTAAAGAACAAATAACGGCAAGTATTACCAGTTCTTACGAATGGTATACTTGCATTCCTTTTCTTGTTTTGAGCTATCTTCGGCCACTCGTGCACATACATGCTTTCTGTTTTTGGCCGAGGCAGAGTATTATACAGAAATCAGGTTTTATGTTGGCTCCGAAGTAAAAATATTTTGAAACAAATACCTATTATGTATTAGGGAATGGAGACTGCGGTAAAGTGATTATATTTTTACCCAAGTGTTCACCGAAATTCCTCGTGTTGTGTTAATCAAAGCCACAGATATATGTATCTGCCGTACAATTATAATTTTTTTTCACTACATTCAAACAATCTCTAAAACCTACAGGAACACCCCACCTGAATAACTATACGAAATACCGAACTACTATACTTTTCTCGACGCGCGTTTCGCTAACTAAGTTGGCATCTTCGGGAGCAGATTAAAACTTAACAATAACGGGTTTTAATAAAGAGTTTATATCTTCTCCTGAAGATGCCAACTTAGTTGGCGAAACGCGCGTCGAGAAAAGTATAGTAATTCGCTGTTTCGTGGAAAACGTCCAGTTTTTTGTTTCTACGCCGAAGGTTCCAGTACCCACTCCATGTCTTTATTCAAGTTTTCTTTGGTGTGAATGAATCTAGTTAAACTTGATTATATTCTACAATTATATAAATGAAATGAGCAGTAATCCATGTCTTTATCGATGATTCCTTCATATTCCCGATATTCTCATTTACAAATATGTCTGTTTTAATATTCAGTAAGGTTGTGAATAATTCATGGACTTCTAAGCATTTTCCAATGAATTCAAACTTTGTATAATAGTCTGAGGCATAATTTACAACATTTAATTCAAATGCGCCAGATACATACTCATAAATACGAATACGTCTTAATAAAATGCATGTATTTTTAGTCGAACACTTGTATTACAAACAAAACCTTGCCTAAAATTAAATGTATCTTGGAGAAATATGCATTGATCCTGAAGACCTCTCATTTATGAAACATTATTTGTTGATACTATTTTATTTAGGTATTTCTTATGTAAATCCTAAACTACTAACTTTTTCTAAACTATCCTAAAATGCTAAAATCCTAAACTATCACTTTTTCCTTAAACTCAAAAATTGTGCTAAAGAATAATATACATACATGCAATATAAAAATAAAATGAAAAACAAAATGCCCATTTAGGACATTAATGTAGAACCCTTAAATAAATGAAACGAAGAGTGACAATCCGTAGAGCATCGTCCAAATAAATAGATCAATAGAAAGCAATTTTCCTGAGGACAATATTAAAAGCTTGTATCAAGCTTCCAATGTATGGAAATTCATTTAATATTAAACTTTGTCGAATTGTTGCTTGATATATTACCCATAATGAAAGCTTTTAATACAGCTAAGTGTCCATTCAATTTTATTAACGTATTATTGATGATATCACTTTGCCACTCCATTAGAGTTTACCTAATTGTTCTGGCAGCCAGCTTCTTTTGTGTTGTCCTGATAAAAGCTCAGGTTATTATGTTTTGACATGCATAACCATAAAATACGTAGATTTGAAAATAATTATATATTCATTTGTCAAACAACACATCTAGCATTTAGTATTCAATAAATATAGAACAATAGCGGAAAAAACTCCATAAGTGTCAAATAATCAAGCCATAGTTAACCCGTAACATTAGAGAACATTACTTACTACACATACCTATACTTTATTAAGATTACTGTAGAATAGATAACAGAGGTACATAATTTATAAACTCATATTTTATTAACTTAAAAAAATAAATGTTGTAATCAATCAATAAACGTCATTAAAGAAAAACCGAAAACTACTCAAAAACATTTATCAAAATCGTGATATGTTTTTATACGATACTGTTGTCTTAGTACTTTTATTTATAGTGCTTTGGGATATTTATAATTTATTACTAGCGTAATACACCCTAGGAAATTGTACCTTTACATATTGGCGATACATGTGTAGAAGAGAATAAGTTAAAATACACCAGTAAGGACAGACAAAGACAATTAGATGCCACATTGTTTCACGCTTGTGCACGTATTAGAAACGTATGAGACCTGCGCGTAATATAAATTTGGTGGAGTGGGGTATTACCTACACGCCTATCGCCGAATTTGAATGCAACTCAGTACTTTTTCGCAGCTATGGATGTGTACATCAACTTAAAGTTTTACAATTATCCCATACACTTGAAAGAAGTGTACGAACATAATTGTATTTATTTTCAAATTTTTGTATTCCTTAACTAACCGGTCTGCAAGAAAATAAAATTGATCTATAAAAAATAAAAAATAAAATCTATAAAAAATAAAAAATAAAAATATAAATCAACCCGGTTATAAGACGAAAGAAAGAAAAAATGACCATTGAATAAGTGGTACAAAAATGTCGCCCCTTTGTGCTTCGCAAAACCTAGTCTATCGTAAAACTCAGTTCTTACGCGTTCTAACTTCTAACACTTCAGGGGAAATATTATTTAGGACTTGTACAATTCTGGCCCGCAAATCATTTAAATTTTGTGGTCTTTCATGTTCATGTCCGTAAACAGTTTGTTTTATTTGTTAGATATTTGTTGGCATTCGAGGAATCGTTTATAAAAAATGGTCCAACGATGGAATCGCCTAAAATACCAACCCAAACATTTAACTTCTCGGGATAGTGCGTACGCACAGGAATACTCAATTGCTTATTTTCCGTAGACCAATAACGATATAATAATTCAATTCACACGTTATAATTTATGGGCGTCCCGCCTACATATTTTATTGCTACCCTATCAGGAAAGACAGATAATAACGTTCATAAAAGTTTTAAAATGACATGTCAGTCTGGCAACTATGGATATAATATTTCTCTGTCAGTTCCCTTTACTCGAAGAGTTTATTCTTTTCTATCTTTTAATGCTCGGCTTTGAGATCTTGGACGTTCCAATCCTGTATATGTATATAGGCTTTCTTTCTTTGTATATCTGAGGTGAACCTTTGTTTTCTGTGAACCTGAATTTTACGAATTTTTCATAAAACGTGGCATAAAATTATGTACTTGTATTGAAACAATGACTAGCAGTGAAATGATATATTTTTTATTTTTCAATATAAATTGTTTTAATGCACAAGCACATTAATGATTCATTTCTTGGCCCAACGCCAAGTTGTTAACTTCCAAAAAAGAATAAGAAGAATACAATCAGTTCTTCACTTGCAAACAATAGTGGTACTAGCAATGTAGATAACCTTTATGAGTACCTTGTATCTGTCCGAGCTCGAACTGTTTGTATATATTTCTCTGAGCTGTCTGTCTGTCTGTCTGTTAACCTTTTTTATGTACAAATAACTCGTTGCGCTTAAGCCGCACAAATAACGCGTTAAGATCTTGAACTACAACAACATATAAGGAACATTTAACACAAACCAAGCATTTAACTTATTAAGACTGTTATTGTTCACAGGGAGGAGGGGGAGAGGCGGCGATTGTTCGGTTGTTATTAAAGATAAGTATCACTACTCTGCAAAATTTTGAAAATTTCGTGCCCCTGGACAATTAATAGTTGTTTCCGAAGTATTTTTTTTCCGCTGAAAACAAATCCGGTCTATTTGCTCTATCACGTCAGGTTTTTGAAATATTCTAACCTACAAGTACAAAAAAACGCTGTTTTTTGACATATTTGAAGTTATGTAGCACCGCGTTTTTTTTTTTTCTCTCAAAAAAACAATATGGAATTTTATAGTACAAGCCTTCCTCTTTTAAATGCCGTCGAGTTTTCTCAAATATCTGTTTTTTTTTCGCCGAGATATTGCATTTTGAAATTTTTATGTTTGTGAATTTTCCTATACCTAAAAACCCATTAGGGACACATGTGGCCCTATTTTATTAAGAAACTTAAAAAAATAGTTAAAAATCAATAACAAGTCAATATATTCTTATGTCAAAAGATCTGCTCGTTCAGAATCTAAGGTCAGATTTTCAAAATTTTTCTAAGAAAATACAATATGGCCGACCTGAGTAGACTAAATGGCGTATAAGGTTTCATAATTTTTTTTTAAATGAAAGAATGGCGTCTTTACTTAGATTCTTTTGTATTTTGGAATTATTACATAAAAATTACATTATTACAATTGGAATTATTACATAATTATTACATAAAAATAAAGGATAATGACAATTCTATTCCTTATGGCGGAATCAATATGGCAACGAAAATGCGAAATTTCGATAAATTCAATGACTATTTAACTGACCATTCATTTTCGACGTTTTTGAAGATGTTATATTTTCATTTCTTTAAGTGAAATATCCAATATGGTGACAATGAAAATTTGGAAAACAAGTAGGGTTTTTAAGATATTCTAACCTAAAAATGGAAAAAAGTGACTTATATAATATATAATGAAATATAATAATATTATTCAACGATTGTCATTACCATTACCATTAAACAATTAAATTTGTGAAATTCAATTAATTTTTCGATGTACTTGATAGTCCAACTCATCAAGAAGAGAATCCATTTTGAATTGTTACTCTATGATGTTTACAAATAAATTAAGGGCTGTTTTACGAAACTACTTTACGATTTACGATTTGAAATTTTCAGCGTTTTTTAAGTACACCGATACCTACATTTTCCAATACTTTTAAAGTCACAAGGCTTATATTATAATTAGTTAATCTTTTTTTTTCATCAAAAAACAAGACAATGTATCTTAAAGTACTGTTATTGCGTATCCAAATGCTGTTTGTGCAAATGTTTTTTTCAAGATTTCCAGAATAAAAAAAGAATCTAAACAAAGACACCATTTTTTTCATTAAAAAAAAGTTCATGAAAGTTCCATATACGCTATCGTAACTTTAGTCAACTCAGGTCAGCCATAGTGTATTTTCTTTGAAAAATTTTGAAAAACTGACCTTAGAGTCTGAACGATCAGATCTTTTGACTTAAGAATATATTGACTTTTTATTGATTTTTAAATCTTTTTTTTACGTTTTCAGGCATAGTGAAAATCACAGAAATAAAAATTTCAAAATGCGATATCTCGGCGAAAAAAAAAGATATTTGAGCAAACTCGACAGCATTTGAAAGAGGTATTTTGGTACTTTAAGATCCCACACATAGTTTTTTGAGAAAAAAAATAATCGCGGTGGTACATAACCTCAAATATCTCAAAAAACAGTGTTTTTTTTATGCACTTTTAGGTCAGGATCTCTCAAAAACCTGACGTGATAAAGCAATTCTGAGCCCGGACTTACCTATTCGGAAACACCTATTCATTTTCCAGAGGCAAAATCTTGCAGGGTAGTGTATTTATACGTTTATGCGTTGTTTTACCACATTATTATTATATCTACCCACATTTTTAATTCCATATCAATCTTTAAAATAAATCATATAGATCGTAAAGGTCATATCCAAATATCATACTTTTAGAAACATAAATAACATAACAAGTTTGTAGCGATTTTGTCTAATTAAATGATAAACTCGATGTAAAAGTAGTGATTGCTTATGCAGCGGTTTCTCTTCTGATTCCCGAAATTCCTGTGAACTTGGCCAAGCCTGCAGAAAATCGAACAGTTCAATCTAAGGAAATCTTTCACACGACATTCCAGGGGAGGACTTAATTTTATATTTGTGTTTAATTAAATCAAAAATGAAGCAGACGCAATACCAAATCGACAGGAAAGCAAATTAGCCGCTACATAAATTCGTTCCCGCTCCTCAATTTAAATCAGTCACTGTACTAAGGCGCGGATAAAAGACTTGAAGCTTTATTATTGTAAACTCGGGCTGAACTTCCATCTTCCGTAACGTTGCGCTCCATCTCATTTTACAATGTCAATTTAAATTATAAATTTAAATGTTTTTTGTTCGCGGACTTCATATTCCTGTTTATACTGTTGGGTCACAACTGGAAAGTTCCTGTGTATCTTTCGTTTTATTTGCATTCAATCTTTATTACTTCTAAACTTAGAAATTTTGTTTAGCGAAACTCAGCTACTCCGTGAAACAACGTTTCGCTAAGGCTGCTTACTCACCGAAACGACTTTGTTCGACGAACAAGGTAAATGGTTCGACCAATTTCGCACTTTCAAAATGAACTTCAACCACACACCAAAATGTCAAATTAAAAGAAAAAATTTTTATGAAGAAAGGGGTAAAAACATATCTAACAAAATATACGGGGGGGGGGCGGAGCTTGTGTAGTACGCATTTCTGCCGCTAGACCTGTATAGCGCAACTCAGTGTCAGTTCAGTGCCGCCTGTGTTGACGACCTGGCTTGTTATGTTCATCTGCAGTGATTGTTTTTGCTAGCGCTGTTTTGTTCTTGTTTTGTTTTTTATGATGTCAAGTTTAAGTGAACAACGTGCAGCTGTGAAATGTTGTGTTCTACTCGGTAAAGATGCTGCTGAAACTGTTATAATGTTGAAAACAGCTTACAAAGATGACGCTATGGGAAAAACTCAAGTGTACGAGTGGTTTGCTCGGTTTAAAGCATTGCTGGCGACATGTCGATTGATGAAACCTTGTTCTGGACGTCCATCAACTGCCCGAAACGACGAAAATGTTGAAAAAATTCGAGAGCTTGTGCCCACAGACCGTCGACAGATAATTGACCAACTGTCAGAGAAGAGTGGGTTATCTTGGAGCTCGGTTCAGCGAATTTTAACCGAAGATTTGGGAATGAAAAGGGTTGCTGCCAAGTTTGTCCCTCGGGCCCTGACTGACAATCAAAAAGAATGTCGAGTCGAGAAAGAATGAAACATGTCGTGCTTTGAAACGACAGCTTGAAACTAATCCAGATATGCTATCAAAGGTGATGAGTCATGGTGTTATGGTTACGACCCAGAAACAAAGCAACAGTCAAGCCAATGGAAAAGGCCATTGTCACCCCCAAAAAATGTCGTCAAATCAAATCAAATATCAAAACAATGCTGATTTGCTTTTTTGATGCCAAGGGCGTAGTTCATTCAGAGTTTGTTCCCCCAGGTCAGACCGACCATCAAACCTTTTATTTGGAAGTTTTAAGAACATTGCGCAACAGTTTTCGTCAAAAAAGACCCGAATTGTGGCAGACAGGAGACTGGTTATTCCACCACGACAAATGCACCTGCACACACAGCCATCTGTTCGCCAGTTTTTGACTAAAAATGGCATGGTTCCGCTGCCCCACGCACCTTACTCGCCTGACCTGGCTCCGTGCGACTTTTTCTTATCTCCACGCATGAAAAGGGGCATGAAAGGACGCCGATTTGACAACATTGAAGAGGTGAAGAAAAAAAGAGGGAAGAGCTGTCAGCCATTTCTAAAGATGACTACAAAAAATGTTTCGAACAGTGGAAGCACCGGTGGGATAATGTATTAGTTGTAATGGAGAGTATTTTGAAGGAAAATCACAAGTATGAAAAAAATGTATATACTGGGTGATTATAAAAAAAATATTTCGCAAATATTTTGCAAGAGATTTCCAAGATCTGCCCGGAGGTAGCCATTTTTGGAAAACAATTTTCGCAAGTTTTCCCTGAAAACTTTTTCCATTATAACCTTCTACTTAGGTCTAGTAACCACCCCTTAAAATTTGGTGTAGGTCCCATGCCTCCTTACGGAAATACGAGCATGTCAAATTCCATCGGCCGCCACTGGAACAGAGATGGCCGTCATTTAATGTCGACAA
Organism: Aromia moschata; assembly: GCA_029963805.1. Classification (NCBI taxonomy): domain Eukaryota; kingdom Metazoa; phylum Arthropoda; class Insecta; order Coleoptera; family Cerambycidae; genus Aromia; species Aromia moschata. Next base: position 78,228 of record JAPWTK010000097.1, read on the forward strand.
TTGTATTATCGACGCCTCCCACTTTGCTCTCGAGATAGACAATGTTTAATCAAGTCGAGAATATAAACAATGTCAATAATGTGGCGGTTGGTGATATTTCAGTTAGCAATATCTTGAAAACGACGCATGGGACCCACTTCACTTTTTAGATGATGACTATACACCTCTTACAGAAAGGATTTATAGTGAAAAAAATCGTCAGCAAAGTTTGCGAAAAAAAAATTCAAAAACACCGTGGAATCAGTAACGCTCTGTGGAATATTTGCAATAAATATATTTTTCATAATCTAGAAACAAATATAATTAGAGGTTTTTCGATTTGTTACAAAATTTTTTTTTTCAAAAAGTTATGGCCATTTTAATTTTGGGAAACAAAATGTCCCTATAAAATTAAAATTAAAATGCGTCGTTTTCAAGATATGGCTAACTGAAATATCACCAACCGCCACTGTCAATAATGTCAACAATATAGTAAACTATTTAAAAATAATTCCAGAACTCAAACAAATCAACAAAGTGTTACCAATACATTTTACCTACATATACACCTAAAAACCAACAATTATTATATAAAAAGTCCAAATTCCATTAACCTGCAAAAAAAAATATAAAGAGAATAAAACAAAGCCTCCTTTTTATTCAGTAGTGTAATACATACACCACTGAGCCAAGCTACTCATAACCACAGCAGTACAATATCTATGCTACCAAAACCTTTTACCCCTATACACCCCAAAAAAACACCAATTTTTTTTTTTAATATTTATTCTACCAATCCCCCTCCCCCCCCCCCCCCCCCCCCATTTTCTGCTCCCCCCCCCCCCCCCCCCCCCAAAACCAAAAAAAACTATAACGAGAATCGAACACAGCCTTCATATCAGTAGTGTAATACATACACCACTGAGCCAAGCTAGCTCATAACCACAGAACGTTGGAACAAAAAAAAAAATACAAAAAAAACATTTACTCTTCCCTACCTTTATATAAAAAGTCCAAATTCCGTTAACCTGCAAAAAAAAAAATTAAGAGGGGGGTGGAACCCCCCCTTCCTTTTATTTGTGTGAAAAAACCCCCCCCGGGGCACCCCCGCTCATAACCACAGAACGTTGGACCAGAATATCTATGGTCCAGAGACCATATTTGCCAAATGACAACCGAAATCCGAAGCAAAGAATGGCAAAACGTTGAGCACTAAACTCTAAATTGAAGATGTTATACAATAAAAATATTCGTTTAGTTACTTGTGACTTTGTAACGTTTCTGATCCAGTCTTTTTTAAAACGACCCTAAAAATTTCACTTAGCAGCATGTTTGCAGCCATTTTATTGTTATTAAATCAAATTTAAAATCTTTAAAATGTGGTTGTACTTTCGATCACATATCATTTAAAACCACATTTACGATAAAGATATGATAAGAACGGTAAGAAATACGACAAACAACAGCAAAATATCAAGAAATAAAAATAACCCTACATTTTTCATTATTCACCCATTGTTGACGTTATGTATGTCGCCATCTTAATGCAGAACTAACCTAATTTAGGATTTACTAGGAAAATACTTGAATTAAAATAATAAACGTTCTATTCAAATCCCTTGAAACTCTGTGTTATGGATATCTGTATATGACACAACGGTTATGTGTCATATACAGATGTAATACATGACTTTCACCAACACTCTCACGCACTGCTTCGATATTATCATTTGAACGGCTTGTTATTAGAGAACCAGTGTGTTTAGCGTCCCTAATTGATCCAATCTCCTTGAATTTTTTCAATTGCTTTCTTCATAGTTGACGAAGTTAAATCAATATTCCGACCATATTTTGTACGAAATTTGCGAACTGAGGCAGCCAAACTTTCATTATTTTTAAAATATTTTTCAAGAATGAAAACGCGTTGTTCTTTCGAGTAGTGCTCCATTTTTACTAACCCTAAACGGTCAGCTGTCAAACTATTTTCTTTTTTTTGGTTGCCAACACTTTTCCGCACAAATGGTGGCAAATTCTAACCTTGCGTGACTTATGGGACACCCTTTACATTTTATGAAATTTAGCTAAAACAGTAACCACAAATTTCAGATAAAAACCTTGCCAGATAAAAACAGTATTCTCTAAAATGAAGTTCAGAGGTAAAGCTACTTCTGCTTTTAAGCACCAAGGCAAGTGTGAGCACTTCTAAATTCATTAATTCTTCGGCATGTCAATTATACATAATACTATGTATTATTTTCATAGATTGTGTCATTTGTATCCAGAACATATTTGTAATAGGTATGCCACGTGGCAAATTTATCACAGTATCTGTTTCGATTAATCCTTACACCTTTAGCGGCTTGTAAGGACTGCTACAAAAAAGAAATAAATCTTACAGACGTAAACCTGGATGTCAAATGTCTGTCCTTGTTAAATCTTTTTTCCGCCTTCCTCTTTGTTCCGTGCGTTTCATTTTAACCTTGCCACAAGCTCGAAAGACAATAAAATAGGCATTTTGCCGTAGTTAGCGAAGCTTATATTAGACGTTATTTTACTGTATTTACTTGTAATATTCTTATAACATATGTGTTTAACGTAGAAATAATATTTATGAAATATCTATGTATAATACACAAATTCTCATATTCTATTGAAGTTCATTATGACCCTCAAATATATTTAAACAATTTTAATAAATAAAAGCGTTCAATCATCAATCTTCCTTCACTATGTCACTTATACCATTCCATATTCTAAAAGGAAATTGAATTGTAGCAAAGTCTATAAGTCAGCTGTCAAACGCGTCTGATTGAACGGAGGACACGATACGTCTGATAAAGTTGTGTAACAATGATCGTGCAACAGGTAGCAAAACGTCGGGGTTAGGAAAGAGAGGGTTTAACTTGTATTTCTCACTTTGTTTAAATGTATAATGTGTTTGTTCCTACACATCCTATACAGCAGAAGCAAGTATTGATATTAGAGGGACTGTAACAATATTTATTTATTTATGCATTCATTCATTCACTCATTCATTCATTCATTCGTTCGTTCGTTCGTTCGTTCGTTCGTTCGTTCGTTCGTTCGTTCGTTCGTTCGTTCGTTCGTTCGTTCGTTCGTTCGTTCGTTCGTTCGTTCGTTCGTTCTTTCATTCATTCATTCATTCATTCATTCATTCATTCATTCATTCATTCATTCATTCATTCATTCATTCATTCATTCATTCATTCATTCATTCATTCATTCATTCATTCATTCATTCATTCATTCATTCATTCATTCATTCATTCATTCATTCATTCATTCATTCATTCATTCATTCATTCATTCATTCATTCATTCATTCATTCATTCATTCATTCATTCATTCATTCATTCATTCATTCATTCATTCATTCATTCATTCATTCATTCATTCATTCATTCATTCATTCATTCATTCATTCATTCATTCATTCATTCATTCATTCATTCATTCATTCATTCATTCATTCATTCATTCATTCATTCATTCATTCATTCATTCATTCATTCATTCATTCATTCATTCATTCATTCATTCATTCATTCATTCATTCATTCATTCATTCATTCATTCATTCATTCATTCATTCATTCATTCATTCATTCATTCATTCATTCATTCATTCATTCATTCATTCATTCATTCATTCATTCATTCATTCATTCATTCATTCATTCATTCATTCATTCATTCATTCATTCATTCATTCATTCATTCATTCATACATTCATTCAGTTATTTATTTATTTATATAAGATAGATTTCAACATTACTCACAAGTGAATAAAATATTAATATACATAGATAGACAAAAATATACAAATGAAGGTACAAAAACAATATCATAATCTCAGTGTATCATAATTATAGCCTAACCACAATAGATTAGAGTTTAACGCAATAGATACATACATATAGTTACATGCATTAAAGGACAAAAATAAATAAAAAACAAGAAATAAAGATTACCTATGCCTAATTTTGTTGTGCTCACTCAGTAACATACTGTTATGAAAAAGCCGTTTTCATTCTATCGACAATACAACGAAATATATCAGTAGTATTTTCAATATGGCAATAAGAAGAAATAATTTGATGCACGGCAGAAGATTTCATTATATTAGTTCTGGCGGTGGGCAGTTTAAAATTATTGGCGTATCGTGAAGAAGGTCTAGGAACTTTAAAATCGAATTAGTACAATAATCACAATTAAGTTGTTAATAATTTTAAATAAACTTATTACTAGAGCTATATATCTACGTTTTTCAAGTTCTGACAAATTAAATCGATTTAATAAAATATTATTTGGATATAACCTTTTTGGATAAACTCCATTCAGTATGTACACTGCAGACTTCAGTAACTGTCTTTATGTATTTTTTTTTTGCCACAGATCTCGTCAAAACTTGGCCAAACTGGTCGAAATCCATAGCAATGTTGAGAAATCGTGTTCTGAAAATTCTGAAAAGCGTCCCGTGTTGAATAATCCCACTGGCCATTCAACTGTTTTCCCATTTTGAAAGTAGCAGTGAAAGCTTTTTGTTCTGCCATGATTACCGTATTTTCACAATGATAAAGACTTTATTAACTTGATAGTTCTAAGAGTAATGACTCAAGACATGCGGGGTCGAGGGCATACTTTGAGGATGATCCATGAGGGCGATTCCGTGCGATTCCATGACATGCGATTCCAGGGCATACTTTGAGGACGTTTGTTTTTGATCTTACGATATGTCAACCTATTATGATTCCAACTTGACCTGAAACCTAACCTTAAATAGTACGATGGCCAATTTACCTACTAAACATAGGTAACTTGTTAGGGCCTTCTACATTATTTACCGTTTACAGTTATTTTCAGAATTCCAGAATTTTAAAATAAAAACTAAACAGATAATAGAATCCTCTCTCCTATAAGCCCACCGGGGCTATTGAGTTCGATCCGACGAAGTAAAGCGACATTAAAAAACCCCTCGAAAAACTGTACTACCCCCATCCCGTATCCCGTGATACCTCTCCAAGATCCCGTTAGTATGCGAAGGGATAGAATGTCGTAACTGCTGTTCAGACTCCGCAGTTACGTCCCACTAACCATTGACCTTCCCTCGCGATGCAAATAGGATCACCTTTCTATTCATTTTGCCGCTGAAAGGGCAGTATCTCTGTTTTTACGGCGGTGCCAAATATCACCCCGGGGTGCCGTGCGAAATTCAAATTGATTTCCATTAATAGTATATCTCACATTCAAATTATGTTAGTGTGTACGCACAACCGAATCATGAAATGCGGTATTTTGTATCGAACAATAACGCGAAGATGGTCAATAAAAATTGATAATTTCATGTATTAATTAAATCGTTTGTTTTGCATACAAAACGGTGCGGTGCGGTATTAAGTTTATTGTGGTAGGATATATGATTTCAATAAAATATACAATTAATGCAACTATGTAGTTGATCTATGTGAACAGTGAGACTTGTAATATAAGGGGCTTTCCCGCTTTTGGGTTTAAAAAAATCGTTTTTTTTTTCAACTAACGTCATGCATTCAAATTTCTTTTTCTTTTTCCTTTTATTTTTGGTATGCGTTGGGTTTTTTGCGTTTTAGCCCCGGCGGGGTCGGGGCCTCCCCGGGGGCCGCAGGGGGAAGCCGGGGGGGGGGGGGGGGGGGAGTGTTTTGGGAGGGTTTTTTCCCCCCCCCCGGGGAAAAAAAATTTTGAATTTTTTCCCGGGTTTTGGGGCCGGGGGCCCCAAACCCCCCCCGGGGGCGTTTTGGGTTGGGCCCCCCCCCCACCCCCCCCGGGGGGGGGGGAAAAGGGAGCCCCCCCCCCCGGGGGGGGAACCCCGGGCCCCCCCCCCCCCCCCAGGGGGGGGAGAAAAAAAAAGGGCCCGGGGGGGGGGGGGGGGGCGCCCCCCCCCCCCCCTGGGGGGGCGGTGCCCCCCTCCCCCCCCCTTTTTTTTTTTTTCCCTTTTGCGGGGGAAAACCCCGGGGGGGGGGAACCCCCCCCCCCCCCCCCCCCGGGGCGCCCCAAGGGGGGGCCCGGGGGGGGGGGGGGGCCTTTCCCCGGGGTGGGGGGGAAAAAACCCCCTTCTCTCTCAAAAAAAAAACCCCCCCCCCCCCCCCTTCCCCCCCCACATTTTTTTTCCCCCCCCCCACCCCTTTTTTTCCCCCTTTTTTTTTTTTTTTTTTTTTTTTTTTTTTTTTTTTTCCCCTTTTTTTCCTTTACCTTCCCCCCCCCCCCCCCCCCCCCCCCACCCCCCCTCCCAAAACCCCCCCCCCCCCCCCTTTTTTTTTTAAAAAAATTTTCCCCTTTCCTTTCCAAATCTACCCCCCCCCCCCCCCCCCCCTCCCCCCCCCCCCCCCGCCCCCCCCCCTTTTTTGTCGGCCCCCCCCCCCCCCCTCTCTAAAAAAAAAAAACCCCCTTCCTTTTCTCATTCCCCCCCCTTTTTTTTTTTTTTTTTTTTTTTTTTCCCCCTCCCCTTTTCCCCCCCCCCCCACCCCCCCCCCCCCCCCCCCTTTTTTCCCCCCCCCCCCCCCCCCCCCTTAATGAATCAAAAGGTTTAGCATAGCCCCATAGGCGAATGGCCTCCACTAGAGACATCATAATAGATCACAGTGTAGGTGATTTCCTGGTAAATATAATAATGTAGGTATTTCGTTAAACTCTAACGCGAATAAAAACGTCTAATAATTTAAGTTGGAATATCTAATGTTAAATATTTAGCTCAAAGAAGAAGAAGACCAAAAGAAGAAAAAAAGGAGGGGGAGGAGGAGAAGAAGAACTTGGTGTATCAACAAATAATAATGAACAACTAAGTGTGGAAAAAAAGACTAATGTTATTCATTTCATGGTGGGTGTGTTTTGCATGACTACCAAATATTAAATATTTGTCCTTCTGTAACTAATATTAACACGTATAACTACTAACACATTTCGTTAAAAACTAAATGGTGCAACCTCTTGAAGAGAAAATAAATAATGTGTCATTATAACGGCGGTTATCATGTGTTTAATGTAGTAAAGATAATGTAGTCTGTTTCGTGTTTTATTAGTTACTATTACCGTACGAGGTGTGGCTATTAAATAACCGAACTGCTGTCATAATACTTTTTATTCGTTACCAATTACAGTAGCAACTTTTTCGCCTTCAATGTACTCCCCTTGGCGATCTCTACATCGCTCCATAAGATTTTCCATTGGTGAAAGCAGTGAGGAAATTCGCTTCTGTCAGCTGGTTCGGAACCTCCGTCGCTTTTGCTTTAACCGCTTCCACACTTTCGAATATTATCTCCCTCAGTGTCACCTTGTCTCTAACAAGCCTGGATCAGTGTCAATGTTGTTTAGAATGTCAGCGCAAATGATCATTCTTGATTCATTTGTCTAGGAAGTGAGGAGTTTTGGCACCATTTTTGCGCAAACTTTGCGCATGCAAAATCTGGCGAACACATTCTTTGTCGATTGCTATTATTTCAGTAAGCCCTCGGATGCTTAGACGACGATCTTCGCGGATTAATTTATCAATTTTTTCAATGTTTTCGTTCGTTTTTGACGTTGACTACCGTCCAGGACGCGGATCGTCTTCGGTCGTTTCACGTCCCTCTTTAAGCCGTTTAAACCATTAAAAAACTTGTGTGAGCTGCTGGTAGCAGCATCAGTTCGGTTATTTAATAGCCACACCTCGCATGTGGTTATAATCAGTAATTTGTTTTTCACAATATACCTTGATCATAATGTAAAACCCTACAGTTTTTGCTTCTGTTTTATTTTATCTAACGGATGTACATATATTAGAGACACCAGAACTATTTGGTTTAAGATTGTATTGGAAAAGTAGTTTTTTAGGCAACAAGATTTTTCTGAGAGAAAGCGTAAATTATCTTACCAACACTTCTTCGCGAACTTCTCGCATCTGAAGTAGTCAGCACCATCAGGTCTCAACAATTAAAATACTTACACGAAGTTACCTAATAAAAGGAACAAACTAAGGCGACATAACGTCGCCATCGTGGCGGAAGTATTTTAATTGATGGGACCCTGAGTTTTAATCAAATCCGCGCAAATGTTTTGCCGGGGAAACTAAAACACATGCCATTCGTAAAGTTAACGGAGTTGGGAACAATTAACTGTTCTAAACCAAATAGCCCGGAAACTTGAATAGATACAAAACGAAGGAAAAGTACGTCCTGCCGCCCATCTTGCGCATTGGTCACGGTTGTTGATCAGACTCAAACACATACCGGGTGTTTCAGGAGGAATGTCCGTAATTTCGGAAACAGATAGTTTGATTCATTGACTCATTTGGTGAAAAATACATAACATAGCTCTGAATGTGTTCGTTGGTTACTTAAATATATGGTGTTATTTTCTTTTTAAATGAATGGTTTTCGAATATCTTGAAAACGGGAAAAGTGTATTGCCTACAATTTTATGTGGTGGATAATTGTCCTTAATAAACGAACAAGAAACCAACGTGGTGTTTGTATTGTGCACAGTGGCGTAGAGGAAAGGAATAGTCCAGCACATTACACCCTAACCTAAGCAAGGGCGCCAAAAGAATGTGCTTTGTAGGAATTAACTCTGGAAGGTATGACTGCTACATTACTGCCTGTAGTATTATTATTATAATTTTACCTTTGTCGGGCTTACGGTTTTTTAAAAATATCGTGCCTTAAACGTTCTGGGTCACCCTGTATTTTAACGGCAACGTATTATTAACTGGACCACAAGAGGAAACATCAGCAACTACAAGTGGACTGCTAGTACTTACTAATAAAACAATGTTGCTGTTTTTTTGTGTACAAACTTCAGTTTTTTGTTCATTTTCGGAAATACTGTTTTCTTTTCTTTAACGGCAACGTTCTATTAACTGCAGTGTCCATACTTGTATTTGCTAATGAAATAATGGTATTTACGATTTTACATTGATCATCCGTAATGTACCTTAATGTTTAACGTAATACAAGTAGCTTCTTTTTCATCTCCTAAAACATTGCATTTGCGTTTCTTTAATGCAACATTATTTTCTCCATAATTTCTCAAATGCAGGTTGCGTCAGCCTAAAACTATTTTTGTTACGTACTTTTATACATTTCATAGTCCATTATATTTATACAGGGTGTGATACCAAAACCTTTTTTTTGACGTATCCAGAACACTAAATGTTCCAGTTTAGAGATTACTTATTCTCAATGAATCATCCTGTATATATGTTAGTCTAAATTAATAAAATAACAAACCTGCTCATCCTATAACAACGATCAGTAAATACCAAATGTTTATTTTACATTCAACATCAGTTCATATGCAGGCAAACTTTCACTAAACGGACGGATCACTCTAACACGTACTGGGAAGTTTTTAATTCAACGTGCTCGAATTATAAGCGCCCATTTACAACCATTATCTCTAACTCAATAAACCATGTCACCCAAACATAAACATATAATACTTAAATAATAACAATTATTAGCTAGGTCGTCGCTCGCGTTAATATTTTAAAAGACAGCTCCCATTAATACGCACCCAGAAATACATACATATGTATGTAAGTACATATTTTCAATACTAATATGTATGTACGCAGGCAAATTTTCACTAAACGGTGTACTGCTTGGAAGTTTTTTATTCAACGTACTCAAATTATAAGCGCCCTGCATCTCGGATATCGTTTTGCCATTTCAGCAAATCAGCAAATCTCGGGCCGGGCATCCGACAGTGGGCTTGGACCCCTTGAACAGTCATATCATCAAAATTGTTGATGGCTACACATGTAACCCAAACATAAACATAGACACCCGGCAAGGTCGTCACGTGATCATGTCGCATGTTGCTCGCGTTAATATTTTTCAAGACAGCTCCCATTAATACGCGCCCAGTATTGTCAATACTAAAAAATGCATAGATTTGCGGTTGTAGTATGGATAAAAAAATGCGCTTTTTATTATTTTATAATTTTATTGTGAACTATTTTGGACAATCTAGAATATATTGATTAAATTTCGCCATATTATTCACCAAGTATCTATTTGCAACCCCCACACGTTTGTAAGACGTGCCGTTACTGTTGAAGACGCTGAGAAATGTTAATTAAATTCGTGTAAATATTTTTCCGGAGAACTCGAGACATGCGTTATTTAAAGAGTTAACATTCTCACAAAGTTGGGGCCACTTAACGACACGAGAGCAAATAATCCCGAGCCCTAATAGTTAGAAAAGGAGGACGAAGTGCATTCTGCAGGACCTCTTACATATTCATCAGGGGTTATCTGTCGGACAAGCTGCGGCCTGTTGGAGACGATAAAGGAATATTTACTCTACTTCCAGACTGTAATTAAGCACACCTATATTTGCATGGCAGATTAGATCGGGGTCCGCTCTGATAGCCATTTGCATGAACTTTTGTTTGTGTTAGGCTAATCATGTCACATTTTCCTAACATGCGAACGGACCAACCCCCGGACCGCGTAAATTTGGCCGTGTTTATCGTTCTAATTAAATATCTTACGACCTACTTTTTGTGTATCCCGCTGCTGCCAGATTTAATTATATTTGCTCCGGAAGTGCTTACTTAGGAATTTACATTTTGATTATTGTCTATGTTGATTCTGGCTGATGAGCTTTGTTCCACTGTAAAAGTTCATTAAAGTGTTATTTCGTTCTACGGCAAACAGCTCGAAAATCCGCTAAAATTTTATTTTTGTTTAAAAGTTTTAATAACCGGACGCTTGATATGCGCAGCTGAAAAGTTGGTCGGTTTTTTCATCTTGACTATCACGGGGGCAGACGAAATGATATTCAAATTGTGCAACTTTCAGTTGAACATTGTTATTTGTTGACCTACCCAGAAAAATATACTGTTTTTTCGCCAATAAGGATGCATTGCATGGAGAGCTTGAAAATGGTAAGAGGTAGAGGTACGAACTTGGTTAAATCAGGGAGAGCTGGTGGAAAATACTTCTATTTTCGTAAGAAACCATGAAACCCGCATCATATTTTAGGGGGCTATTATTACACCTAAATAGAAGGTTTATAACTAAAAAAAATACCCCCCCCTTTTTTTCCCCCGGGGTGGGGGGGGTGGGGGGGGGGGGGGGGGGGGGGGGGGGGGTGGGGGGTGGGGGGGGGGGGGGGGGGGGGGTGTGTGTTTTTTTTTTTTTTTTTCCCCCCCCCCCCTCCCCCCCTCTTGTTTTTTTTTTTTTTTTTTTTTTTTTTACCCCCAATAGAAGGTTATAACAAAAAAAAAGTCAAATTTGCAAAAAAAGAAATTATAAAATATGTGCCCCACCGGAAGCTCTTGAAATGCTTGCGAAATTTTTTTTTTCACAATCACCAAGTGTATATAACAGGTGGTGTAAAAGTCATTGTTGTCTGGAATCCGCATTATGTAATACATATATCTAACCTGGAGAAAGTTCAGAGAAAATATGTCAAATACCTTTCTTTTAGATCAGATGGGATCTATCCATATATTGGCAAAACTCAGTCTGAGTTACTGTCTAGATTTAAACTGAATGACCAAAGTCAATCGAGAGTCATTCTAAGGTTACTATAAGGTTAAGTACAAAAAATGAGCAGAACATGATCGAATAACTTGTTCTATAGGTTTTCGGGTCGCCTGATCTGAATCTGAAGTCCATTGGATCAGACTGTTGAGGTTCAAGGCCATTCCAAGGTCAAAAGAGGGTCATTGGGTTATAGTAAGATAAAATAATAAAAATACCCCTAACTATGCGAGGATCATTTAGCCACAAAAAGTGTTTCCCAGAACGCACCACGAGGAGGTGATCCTCTCTAGCGTTAATTACATTTTTTTTGTTTTTTATCGTTTTTATGTTTTTTTGGGTTTTTATTTTTTTGTTTTTTTTTTTGTTTTTTTATAGTTTTTTATATTGTCTTGTTTTTTATTTTTTATTTTTTTTAGATCTCTGTATTTTATAAAGTATTTTTTATGTTTTTTTAGTATTTCATTTATTTTATGTTTTTAAAATTCTACTGAAATTGTTATCGATGTATAGTAATACCAATATTTCATTATTCATAATCGCTTTCAATTTCGCTCTCATTCTCATCATCGTTTTCAAAATCAATTCTATTACAGTAGACGCTCTCTTAACCGGCCTGCTTTCTAAAATTTTAGCCAAAATGGAGTTGGAAAAAGCCTGATTGAAGCTTTGAAAACAATTAACATAAAGGACGTAATTTTGATGGTTGCAGTATCATTGATGAAATACCAAAATCTACATTTGTCAAATCGTGGAGGAAAGCATGGCCTGACATTGAAAAAGTTGTTGAATCAAGGTTGGAGGACACATCCTTGGGAAATGATGAACCAACAAACACAGAACCTGAGCCAGATGACAATGCAACTTTACTAAAAGACTTACAACAACTTCCTGAAACAAGTGATTTTCAACTTCAAGATGTTCAGGAATGGGTTCTTGAAGGTGACGACGTTCTTGAAAATGAAATGTGGAATGATGACGAGATAGTTCATACTGTTATCAACGAAGCACTAGAGGAAGAGGAAGTCGACTGTGAGGAGGACAAAGAAGACAACACGGTTACCCACGACGAAGGAAAAGATGCTCTTCAGGTGGCGGCGATGTACATTCAGCAGCAGAAGGATGCTAGTGCAGTAGATGTAATGTTCATACGAAAATGGCATGACTACGCTTTTAAAAAGTCGATTCAACACAGGAAGCAGCAGAAAATAACAGAATTTTTTAAGCCATTGTAGGCCTACTTTTTAAAAAAATATTTTGGAGCGATGTGTGGCTTTTTCCTGTACTGTTTTTTTTTCTTTAACCGGCTTTTTAGTTATCCGGCCCTGGGTTGGTCCCGTCAAGGCCGGTTAAGAGAGCGTCTACTGTATTCAGTAACCCTACAAAGAGCCTCTTTTGATTTTGGAATAACCTTAAATCTCAGTTCTTTTATTATGTGGGCCATATCAAAGAAGTATGTTATATCCTCGATAACTCTTTTAATATAATTGCAGAAATAGAAAAAAATAAATGAAATATTAAAGATACATTCAAAAATATTTTATAAACCACAAAAATAAAAAACAAAAAAAATGTAAGTAATGCAAGAGAAGGTTGCTCCCTCGTGGTGAATTCTGAGACACATTTTGTGGCTAAATGATTCTCGCATAGTCTTTTTAGGCGAATGACCTTAAAACTCAATAGTATAATCAAATGAACCTCCGATTTAAACTTATAGAACAAGTATCAGGAACATATACATAATTATGTCAATGGTCAGGAACGTGCAGCGTTTTATTCATAATTTGACCTTATAGTAACCCTAGAATGACTCTCGATTGACCTTGGAATGACCTTGAACCTTAACAGTGTGATCAAATGGGTTCAATCAAACGGATTCAGATCGGGCGACCCCGAAAACCTACAGAACAAGTTATTGGAACATGTTTTCTATATTCGACCTTATAATTACATAATATGAGCCTGATATAACCTTCAAATGAGCTTCAAAAAAAAATCTTGAGGTGACAGAGCTAAACGAATCTCAGATTTGGATTCAGCGGCCCAAAAACCAAAAAAGGTATATGGTCTGGTATTTGGGTTTGAAAACTTTTTATTTTTGTTGTAACTGTCTTGTAGACTATCAGTCGATTGAGATGATGTACTATATAGATAGCGCACAAGTTTTCCCCGGACTTTTAGGGTTTTCTATGAATATTATTGACTTTTACTAATCATAAACAATCATTTCAGTAGGGTTTCGTTCGTGCCCCAGATGCGTTAAAAAACGGCTATTTTTACCATTGTCCTTTGCAAAAAAGAAATTATAAAATATGTGCCCCACCGGAAGCTCTTGAAATGCTTGCGAAATATTTTTTTTTTCACAATCACCAAGTGTATATAACAGGTGGTGTAAAAGTTATCACCCTATCGGAATATGCTCTCATTTTTGCAAATGTCTTCTTATGTCATCGCGACCTTAACATTTGTGAAGTAAACAGAACCAGAATACATGTAGACCCACCGTGGATAGTGATTCTCCTCAAGAACTCAAGAATAATTGTGTCAATGTGTTTGACAAATAAAATCGGTGGGTGGTTGTGGTTCAAAGTGAATTTCGTCCTTGATTCCCTGGTCGTGTAGCACCCACTGGGTAAGGCTACAGAACCTTGATCAACGACTTCTTGGTGCTGCAAATTGACGAATTGGGTTTGGACAATAATATGTGGTTCCAGCCTGACGGTGCAATCAGGCTGGAAGGCCAGAAGTTTTGAGAAACGTCATGGAAAATACTGAGAATCAAGCCCGATTGTGCTTCAACTCTGGCGGCAGCCACTTGACTGATGTTATATTCGCCCTTAATGAAAAAAATAAAATTAAATGTCTATTAATTACACCTTAAAATATGATGTGAGTCGAGTCATAGACTCCGTTATGGAAATAAAAGAAGTTAAAATTCCACCAGCCGGCACTGGGTTCAATAGAGAAAAATTGTTTCCTAAAGTTGCTGTTCAAAGGTATTAAACAAAGGTATTAGAAAATTTAAATTTTTGGAAAACGTTTTTTATCACATGATTGTCAGTATTATAACAAAATAAACAAAACACTCTGATAGCACTTTGTAACTAGGTTATTGTACTGTATATTCAACTGTATAGTACTGTACAGTACTGTATAGTACTGTATAGTCAACATTACAATCACTGCGATAGTTCATACCATAGAACTATCAGCAACTTAGTTTTTTTTTAATACAGACATGGGTTTGGATTTTTTTTGTCTAATTCTTAAACTAACAAACAGTACAGTGGGGTACCAATCAAACACTATTTTTGCCGACGTTTCGTCCAATTTACTCAGACTTCTTTAGAGGTCCAACAGTGACAAAAAATTAGTAGTGACTACTCTAAAAATATTTTCTCTAAATACTATATGACAACTTTTACTCCTAAGATTCATTCTTAAGAAATCTGGTACGACAAAATTTGAAGCTATTGTTATGGTTATGGCAATCTTCTGATAACAAATAATGATTTTGCTGTAGCAGTTGAGGTACGAAAGCCCAACAGATTAGGATGGCATCTTCGAACAGAAAATTCGTTGAACTGATTTTTCTGAATCCAAACATGGACCAAAGTCATAGTAGTCAGTTATTTTACTTTCATATAAGATTCTATAAAATTCTGTATTAAATGAATGTAAATAAATTATTTATAATAATAGTTGTAGCATATAAAGTTAATGACAGCAAACAGTTTTAACTGTTCCAGTACCAGCGATGGCTTCGATTTCCAGTCTGGCGTTCATTGGAAGTTTCGCTACTTGAAAGGCAGATCGGGCAGGAAAATCTCTTGTGAAAACTGGAATGGAATAATAAGTAGTATTAGAAGTGGAAAAAATATGAAAATAATGCTACATAATGCCAAAATAGTTGTAATTAATATCGCACCGGTCGAGTACAAGGAAGGCAGAAAATTCGTATAGTTATCATTTTTTTCCTATGTATGGGAGGCCCACACATGTAGAGCCGTCCACTGAGGCCTCTAGGCCCATCATGGGTAACTCCACCTTTGTAAGCCAGATGGGCTTGTACAGATCTCCCTTGAAAAAGACAGAATGCTGGCGAGGCCTTCTAATTTCAGTAGGTTCCAGATATCTGGAGTCTAGGTGAATAGCTCTCACACCAGTCAACCCTGGGCAGAGGCAAATAATATAGAGGGAAGTGTTCTCCTCTTCCTTGTAAGTCATCCATCATCAACTGTGATGCCGATGACAAGGAGCGGTGTCCAGTGAACAGTCCCACGAGAATTCTAAGATCCTTCGCAGTTCCGTGCTGCATTTCAAGACTGGAGCTTTAATAAAAAGTCCTTGCTGATAGAGTCCCATTTGCATATCGGCTTTTGGGAATCGGAAGAGGGGGATCCGGCCCAAAAAAAAATACATTTTTAAGCCTTCCATTGCTAGTTCCTCAGCTCTCTTATTGCCCGTGTTGCCACTATGCCCAAAAGCCCAGCAGAGTACAACCATTTGAAATTCCCTGCATTATATTGTGGCAGTCCCAGACAACCCTCGAATCTACCTCCATGACTAGAGAGATTCAATAATGAAACCTGACTATATAGTAGGAGAGCTGGTAGACATTTTTGGGAAGGTATTTGAGGCAATGTGAAAAGTTGCTCAAAACTTCCTTTAGTGATACCTAAATACAAAAATGCAGACCTGGCTGATGGGTTAGGGGGCTTAAGCGACTATTAAATCTTTCAAGAAGCGAAATTATATTTGAAAAAAATATTCTTGAGGCACATTGAAATTTTAACATTTTAAAATTCAATATTTAAAGAGTTGAAAAATCAAAAATCCAGATCATTTAACCTGGTCAAAAAGTTTACCAGACGTTTGCAAAATTAATTATTTTTCAAAAAAAATCAAAAAATGTACTTGAGGCACTGAAATTTTTGTAGGGTATTATTCGTGACTAAAAATAGTTATTTACAAAAAGACAGATCGTTTCGGTGGGACATTTTACCCGCCAGGTGAGTGAGAATGTTCAACGTGAGTGGGAGTGAGTAGTGTGGTGCGCAAGTTGAAATGGGAGAAAACGCGTATATCGGCAGCTGTCTCAAGAGGAAGCACGATGCAGTGTGATTGGCTCCCGCAAAATCGCGTGATTAAGAGCATTCGTGCGGTCGTGTGTAAGAATTTTGGAGTATTTAAAACGTTCTGTCGTATACTGCAACGTATTTATCTAATACGTGTTTTTATAAAAGTCCTCTTTTGTCGATGATTATTTGCAATGGATAGTCATAATTCTGTAAAAAAAGTATGTTATTTGCATAAAAGACATTGAAAAAATAATTCTTTTTAATGAGAAGACATTGATAAAAAAATAATGAAGTGTTGGAAATATAATAAAAAAAACTAATTAGAGTTAAAATATAAAGACATTATTTTACCAACCAATTCAAACCTAAAATACGGTTATCATACCCATTGTTACAAAAATTTCGTAGCTTTAATGAAAAAATATCATGACACTTCATCTAGAAATTCTGATGTGCCTCCTTCCCCACAAGGTATGGTATTATTTTGTTTTGTTTGTTTTTTTTTTATTTAATATATCCATAAATAATGTTAGTTATTCGTAGTCTAAAAGTTTTAAAATAACAAACTTACAACTAAAAACGTTTTAAATACTCCAAAATTCTTACAAACGACCGCCCGAATGCTCTTAATCACGTGTTTTTGCGGGAGTCAATCACACTGCATCGTGCTTCCTCTTGAGACAGCTGCCGATATACGCGTTCTCTCCCATTTCAACTTGCGCACCGCACTACTCACTCCCACTCACGTTGAACATTCTCACTCACCTGGCGGGTAAAATGTCCCACCGAAACGACCTGTCTTTTTGTAAATAACTAATTTTAGTCACGAATAATACCCTACAAAAATTTCAAAAGTGCCTCAAGTTCATTTTTTGATTTTTTTTGAAAAATAATTAATTTTGCAAACGTCTGGCAAACTTTTTCACCCGGTTAAATGATCTGGCTTTTTGATTTTTTCAACTTTTTAAATATTAAATGTTAAGATCTCAATGTGCCTCAAGAACATTTTTTTCAAAAACTATTTCGCTTCTTGAAAAATTTAATGGTCGCTTAAGCCCCCTAACCCATCAGCCAGGCCTGCATTTTTGTATTTAGGTATCACTAAAGAAAATTTTGAGCAACTTTTCACATTGCCTCAAATACCTTCCCAAAAATGTCTACCAGCTCTTGGACTAATATATGCAGATTCGTTTGCCACTAACGTAGTTCTGCATACACGTTTATCATAATCAATGATGAACCAACAATTATCAGTGGGGATGGTGCTTCTGCCTATTTATTTAATTTAGATAATTAGGTAATCAGCCATACTATGATTTTTTCACCAATACTGTCTGTTCTTTTATGTTGATCCCATTGTTACCCCGCATTTTTGAAATTGGTTCACTATTATAAATCCTATGATGCACGATAAATTTCTGGCTTGCCTATAAATGAGCGGCTACTTACATTCTTTGTATACATCATTGACGGCAGCAAAGTCATTAATATCACTAAGGAAGATCGTAGTTTTCACAACTTTGTCATACGCGGAATTAGCTGCTTGCAGTATGATGCCCAAATTACACAAGGCTTGTCTGGCCTCCGTTGTAACATCTCCTTCTACCAGTTTCATGGTATCCTTATCTAGGCCGAGGACGCCGGAAACATACAGCGTCGTGTCTAGAACAACTGCTTGACTGAAAAAAAAATGTTCAGTTAAAAAAAAATAAGGTAGTTAAATTGAAGGTATCTTACTTGAATGGAGCAATGGGTTTTGGAGCCTTATTAGTACTAATGATCTTTTTTGTTAGCGTCATATCCGCAAATTGGCTTTTTTGAGTGAATGGCCAGGATAGTTTGGTTCCCAATCGGCGAAGTGACATTTGTGTGGTAATTTTTTTCTGTCACTTATTCGTCAGGGATCAGGTAACTATAGCAATATAGTTTACTATTGATTGTTATGATTTGTCAGTTCATAGAACGCTCTGTACCAGTATAGTTATGGTATCCCAGAATATATACACGATTATTCATTATCTATTTTTTGATCCCCTTGATCCCCTAATGAAATGAATCAATATCTTAATTACACAACTTTGATTAGGTAATAGCAATTTTTTTAATAGAAAGTATTTAGATGATCTATCCTACCAAAGAGATTTGGTAGATGATATTTGGATTTGGTAGATGATGGCTGTAGATGGTTGCAGATGATCTACCATTTAGGACTTTAAATAAAAAAGGACAAACAAACGTCTCACTCCTTTTATATTTTTTATTATAAAGAAAAAAACTTGTTTGCGAAACTAATTCTATTAAGGATTTATTGGCCAGATTTATTTGAATATTGACAAGAAAACTATATGACATAAAAACAGACGGCTGAACATCTCGAAACTAAGGATTCATCAGTATCAGATTTTAAAACATTTTAATATTTATAATCCGATTAAAATGTAGGTTATTCATATTTTAACTAGACGTGCAGGGTGTTGAACAATAAAATGCTCGAATGGATTTTAAAATTTTAGTTGTTAAGCCTTCTGAAAATGCAACACTTCTTACTTATTGTGTTATATTTCTATAATAATACAGGAAACTAACAGGAATATTTACTTACTTATACGGTGCAACCGGTTTGGGTGCTTCCGAAGTGCTGATTAATATTCTGTTGTGAACAGACATAGTTTATCACTGAAGGAATATTTGATTATAATTGTGTATGCTAATCGTCTGGCACAATTATATAAAATAATCTGTTTATTTACACATTGCGCATGTGTTTGGAATGACCTAACACAGATGGAGTACATGCGAAATCTGGTCTTCCGATAAGTTCATAGGCAAGTATGGCATGGCGTCTTATACAGTGTGATTGAAAACAAATGTCTGTCACAGAAAATGTCAAAGTGCCTCAAGTGCATTTTTTGATTTTTTTTGAAAAATAATTAATTTTGCAAACGTCTGGCAAACTTTTTGACCCGGTTAAATGATCTGGCTTTTTGATTTTTCAACTCTTTAAATATTAAATTTTAAAATGATAAAATCTCAATGTGCCTCAAGCACATTTTTTTTCAAAAAATATTTCGCTTCTTAAAAAATTTAATGGTCGCTTAAGCCCCCTAACCCATCAGCCAGGTCTGCATTTTTGTATTTAGGTATCACTAAAGGAAGTTTTGAACAACTTTTCACATTGCCTCAAATACCTTCCCAAAAATGTCTACCAGCTTTGGACTGATATATGCAGATTCGTTTGCCACTAACGTAGTTCTGCATACACGTTTATCATAATCAATGATGGACCAACAATTATCAGTGGAGATGGTGCTTCTACCTATTTATTTCATTTAGATAATTAGGTAATCAGTCTACTATGATTTTTTGATGACTAGTACTATGATTTTTTCACCAATACTGTCTGTTCTTTTATATTGATACCCATTGTTACCCCGAATTTTTGAAATTGGAAGTGCTGATTAATATTCTGTTGTGAACAGACATAGTTTATCACTGAAGGAATATTTGATATTTGTGTAATTTGATAATTGTGTAAGCTAATCGTCTGGCACAATTATATAAAATTATCTGTTTATTTACACATTGCGCATGTGTTTGGAATGACCCAACACAGACGGAGTACATACGAAATCTGGTCGTCCGATAAGTTCATAGGCAAGTATGGCATGGCGTATTATACAGTGTGATTGAAAACAAATGTCTGTCACAGAAAATGATATTTTTTCACACAAGATATTTTTTCTAAAATATTTTAGTGAGCTATTTTCTGTGAATCAAGTTACAGTTGATGGATTTATTTGTAAAATATACATATGTTTTTTCACAATCTTTACAACTTATGTCATATATTTTCGACTTCTCATTTTTATTTACTTTATCTTTTGCTGTCGCTGTTTTTAAAGATTATTTCTAACCTGGGGGTGAATTTGGGTGAGTAAAGTTCAACAAAAAAATTGAGAATGCCCAAAAAGTAGTCGAATTTTTTAGATTTTTATTAAAATTCCCTTATAAATTTTTATATTATCGTGTTAATTCTTCAGGGTCGAGGGTTTCACTTTGGTAAATTGCCATGAATCAAAAAAGAGAGTATTTATAAACTTGAAATTAAAATTGGAAAATAAATTGAAGATTTATTAGAAGATTTATTTGAGACACCAACGGCATTATTACCAACGGCAATTTTTTAAATCTTAGATATGAAAAAACTGTTACATGACCTAAACTTTGATGTGTAATGACAATTATGACATGTTGGTAGCATCAGCTGTTATTGAATGTAACATTATTACGATATAATACTCTGTAGATTATAAATATGTACATCTCATTATTTATAACTAAGCGTATATTAATAACTGGTTATTTATCTGCCTACGAAAATGATGCTGAAATCATACTTGTACATTGCATCCATATGCCTAATTATTGCCTGTATTATTTTTAACGAGATATTTACAACATATACATATATAATTATCGATAAATATATGTATCGATAGATTTTTTGTAGCAAGGCGTTATTTTATACTTACATAAAACAAACTTCTGGCTAGTTATTTCTTAGTTATTGGCATTGGCATAATTTACTTTTTGCATTTGCACAATGTTCACCAAATTTGCATTTGCAGTCAGTGTAATATTAAAGTCTCTGAAATCTTTAGAAAATTGCATCATTTGGACGCCTGTAACCAAAATTTGGTCCATTGAAAATGCATACCAGAAAACTATAGTTAACGAAACAAAAATAGAATTTTCATTTTGGAACTTGTTAAAATAAAAAAAAAACGTTGAATATTATAAATATATAGGTAATGCTAATAGTACGGTATTTTTTTATAGAAAATAAATAACGTTATTTCCATCTCTCTCGTTCATAGCCAGTTTTCGAGTACTGCATTTTATAAAAAAAAAATATTTTCAATCTTCTAAGAGATGGACAATCTCCCTATTTTATTCGAAATACTGTAAAATACTCCACTATTTAACTAATATTGACAGTACCTCAATATGACTTAATGAGTTATACTACCCAGTAAATTCTTTCTCATTTTTTTTTTTTTTATGTATAATCTATCTAAGAATAATATTAAAAAAAGAATTTGGGGGGGGACAAGCTTTTAAAAAAATTTTACGAAGCTTCGAAACGTTCGAAAAAGCCGTTCTGCTGTGTTATTACAGTTCTATTGGTAATTTTCCTCGGTACAAATGAGTTATACTTTCTCGAAATACACACACCGTCAAAAGTATGGATGATTGGTTATATATATTTTTTAATATTCGTCAGTTTTATTGCATATTTAGCAAAGCGACTTTGATACTTTTCTTTCATTATAATGCCAGGACGTGAGATATCTGCTTTTAATAGGGCAAGAATTATTGTTTTGCATGATGCTGGACATTCAAAACATCAGATATCCGAGATGTTAGACATTCATTGATCTTCTGTTGTTCAGATAGTGCATAGATATCAAGAATTGGGGACAGTGACAGACGACAACACAAGGCCACATCGCGCA
Source organism: Aromia moschata (assembly GCA_029963805.1). NCBI lineage: Eukaryota > Metazoa > Arthropoda > Insecta > Coleoptera > Cerambycidae > Aromia > Aromia moschata. The sequence continues at coordinate 100,331 of JAPWTK010000097.1, forward strand.
AGAACGGTCCAAGAGGTATTTGAACAGGGAAATATTACACGATTAGATTGGCCAGCTAACTCCCCAGATATGAATCCCATTGAAAACATGTGGTATTTTGTTTCTAGAGCAATTCGCCAATGCATGAACCCACCCCAAAATTCGGAAGAGTTGACTGCAGCAGCAATAGAGGAATGGAATAATATTCCTCAAGAAATTATCAACCGTTTGATCGTGTCAATGCACAGGCGTGTTAACATGTTACTGACAAACAGGGGAGGTAATACTGATATTAAGTTGTAGTTTACTTTGATAAAACATATGTTTTGTTAATTTGTGTCATAACAAATTTTCTTAAAAATTGCAAATTTTTCCCCACTGTTTTTTAATCGACTAGATCTTTAAAAATTATTGATATATTTAAAAAATACATTTAGAAAAGACACTTTGAAAAACAAATACGATATTTAAAAACAATTATTGACTAATACAAAACATCGGGGGTCCAAGACTTTTGACGGTGTGTGTATATATAAATAGCGTTATTCAATCTTAGGGAAGCTAATAGGACGCTACAATAGCCGTATTATTTATATGATTAAATACGTTTTCAAACTTCAAACGAGTTTTTCACGAAATTGTGTTTTTAAAACTAGTGTACATCGTAGCTAGCTCAGTTTTTGTCCGATAGACTTGAAATTTTAATTGTAGTTTCTTATGTAGATTATCTATCGAAGTACGCACAATTTTTGCAATTGATAAACTATTAGATTTGCAATAGACAATTTAAGGTCGGTTTTTAAGAAAAAAATGAAAAAAAAAATTGATGTCAATTTGCGAATTTTCAAAAAAAAAAATATAATCTTGGGTACTTCCAAAGAAAAACTAATGTAGGTTAAGAAAACATTTCTTTTTATTTCTAAGTGGTATACGAAGACTGCTACAGTATACGCCGATTTTCTCCTCCAGAAGAAAAATATTTCATGTTACCTGGAGCTACGACATCCTTTTGTAACTTTATTGAAAATGAAAAATGCTGTTGTATATATTAATACCCATAGAATCAATTGTCAAAATTTCATTTTAATGTATTACTTAGGTATCGAAAATAGAATTAAAAAAAAAACTGCGCCTGGGTAGTATAACCCCTTAAGATAATCAGTCGATTGACAAACATTCATATCCCATCATCAACAAATAACTTAAAAAAAAACCTAGTTGACAACAATTGAGGCATTTATTCACAATTTTCCTTTTTACTTTTGTCCTAATTTTTTCCCCCAAAACCTTTCGTTTCATACCTTAATTGGACGTCCTTGTGCGCTTATTTATCATGACAAATTGTTAAAATAATATTTAAAAAGTAATTTGCGTTAAATTGGGATCTAATTAAATTATGGCTATACCGTCCCTAATTTCATTACCCCGTTATGCAAACCACTTTAACATAATGGATAAAGGGTTGTGTCTTATAAAAAGCGGGCAATTTATAATCTCAAGCGTTTATTTTCGTAACACTTATTAGGACGAAAAGGTTTCGTAAATTTTATTATGAAAAATAATTGCCGTAATTTAAGAAACAAATTATTTCGTTTTTAAAATTAAATTAAGAGCAAATATTTGGAACAAACAATACCAATGTTACAAAAAAATATCAGTCAAGTCAAACCTTTCATGAAATATTCTAATATTAAAAAAATGTCTGAGAAATTAAAATACAATAAACAAATTGACAAGAAAATTATTGTACCTTCATATTTATTTTTAAATAAAAAACTAAGATATTTAAGATGTTTACTTGGGGAATGTTTTAGAGGACTTTTTTTACGTCTTCGACGTTTTTTTCAAATTCGATTTATTTGTAATCGTTTTCGAGAAAATTCTAAAAAACTGAGAAGGTGCATTTTAGAGAATGTGTCACATCTCCTTAATTATTAAATTTAGGATGTTTCAGCGAGTACATTGTTAGGACACTTTTTTAGATACTTTGGCTGACGTTATCGAATTATGTTATAAGAAAAGCCATATTAATAATAAACACATTGACAGTATAGTCCGGGAGCCAGGTCAAAATTTGGTCGATTCTCGAACGATAATTAGTGAGACGCATCAGGGAGTTGTATCATAATGCCTCGTGAACGTCAGCTGCGGTTCCGTGGGTGGGATGAGCGGCGGTAGCCTCCCACGCACGGGAAAAAAAATATTTCAATAGTCATTTCCTCTTGACTAAAAATTTGTCAAATTATAGCTTATAATTCAATTTATGATTTGACCTAAATCATGCTTATCAACCTTGAGCGTTTCTTGATTGATACTACTGTTATGATAATAATTAATTAAGTCATTTAATCCATGTTGTATCTGTAGTCTCTGAAATTAGAGACAACAAATATTACGAACCTAAGCTATTAAATACTTCTAGGGATATATTGGTGTTTATGATCAAGCATTTTTATTATAGTTTTTGCTAATTACATTTTAAAATAGTTTTAAAATGATCTAACTCTAATTATTACTAAGTCTAAGCCAATGAATTATTTATTATATTTCTAAATGGTTGTTTCTTAGTGATTTTGTTCCTAAATTTTCCAAGTGTCACAGTTTCTAATGTCAATCCACTTTATTTTTAAATTAGATGTGTCAAAATAGTATAACATATTTATATTATTTAATAACGTGTTTTGTGCTAATGACATTTTGTGCTGAATGAATCTTGAAAGTAAGTCTTTGAAATTAGTAGGTTATAGCTAATTTAATATTATTCGCCATTCGGTACCAATAATGGAGTACCTATTTCAGATAAGCTTTATTTATTTTATACAGTGAGGGCGTAAAGTGGCGCATACTTTCAATATAAATTAAAGAATTTTTTTTAGAAAAACGCTCCGACACATCAATTAAATTTTTCATTTTCCGACATTTTGACGTAATTCATTTATTTTTTTAGTGACAGCTGTCAAATATATGACGTCATCCATATTTTTTAATGACAACATGTGGCTCTACATTATTTGAAATCTCTTATTTCACGCAGTATGCTTCTAAATTTTGGCGCGATTCAATCAAACCATTTTAAAATGGCGACCGATCGAAAGTTAAAATTCGATAAAAAAACGAAGAAAAGTTTATTTAAAAAATCACTCTTACTCAGGAAGTTTAGAGCTATTTGCTCGGCTATTTGACATAACACATTCTCAACAGTTATCAAGAATTCCAGAAATTAAAAATAAATAATATAAAGCGCATCCTTAAAAAAAAATATTCAACATTTATTAAAATGACAACTCTAAAAATAAAAATAACACAATTAAAACTACCTATCGTAATCTGGTCTTTAATAAATGTTCAAACTGTGCACCGTTGACTTCTCGATAGTAACCAAGCCGCGATTCAGATTCTTCAACCATGTTACGTATCATTTCAACGAATATTTTTTGAATTTCGTATTTTATTCTATTTCTTAAGAAATCTATACTATTAGGCTTATTTACATACACGCTATGTTTTAAATAACCCCACAAAAATAAATTCATTGGAGTTAGGTCAGGCGACCTAGGAGGAAACTCGAATTATTGACCCCTTCGCCCAATCCATTGACCCGGAATTACTTCGTTTAAATATTAATTTAAATAATTAATTTAATTTAAATAATTAAGAGCGCTCTATATTATTTTTTCTCAATTTTTGGAATAAATGGAATTCTGAATTCTGAATAACTTCTGAGAGTGTGTTATGTCAAATAGCCCAGCAAATAGCTGTAGAACCTCTTGTGTCTGAGTGAATTTTTAAATAAAATTTCATTTGTTTTTTTATTGAATTTTAATTATTGATCGGTCGCCGTTTTAAAATGGTATGGTAGAATCACGCCAAAATTTAGGAGCATACTGCTCCTGTAAAAAATGAGATCTTTCGAATGATGTATCATGTTGTCATTTAAAAAAAAATATGGATGACGTCATATTTTTGACGGCTGTCATTAAAAACAAATGACGTACGTCAAAATATCGGCAAATGAAAAATTTAATTGACACATCCGAGCGTTTTTCTAAAAATAAAAGTCCTTTAATTTGTATCGAATTTATGCGCGAAACTAAGCCCTTACTGTATAAATGTTTAATATTTATTTAATATTGTTACAGTAAAATATTTCGTTAGATATTACAATTATTCTAATGCTATAAAATAGGAATTCATTTACTCGTGTCTATTACTCATTCTTTGGTACAAGAATTCATAAAACAAATGTGCTTATGCATTTCAAAACTATTGTTAAGCCGAAATAGATATAAACCTAATATAGCAGGTAATATATTTATGCAAAATAGAAGTGGATTACATATGACCCGTGTGCATTGTATCTACAAGTGCATGTTCCACACACTAAAGAACAATGAATACGGGGACGAGTACACAATTTGAATACCGCAGATGCTTATTTTGCCCGTGGACAATTAAATCTCTGCCGAGCATTATGAGCCGAGCATTCTCAAGAAGGCATGCGGCATTCCCGCAAAGTTGGATTTGACCGCAAATGGCGCTGGCGACCTAACATTTCAAAACCCTAATGACCAGAGCCGGGTCAAGGCAGGTTTTATTCAATTTTATTTCACAAAGTTTGTCCAGGTAAGAGGCAGCTCAGAGTTCTCAATCGAGTTATATCATTAGTTATATAAATTATAGAGCAATTTAGGAAACCCTTTGGCCTACATCCAAGACGTTTCCAAAATATATGGTCAAAATTAGAGAGCGTGTAAAAGAAATGAAACGATGACGAAAGGCTTTTTTTGTAAAATGCTTTTTTAAGGCAACTACACTCGAAAGAGAGAGGTCAAAAAAAATAAAAACCTTAAAATATTTCTGGTGACTGATATGAGGACTCAATTGTCTACTGCAGACTAGTCAAAAATTTTGATTTTGAAAAATCAACTGTTGATATTGGAGTAAATCAATTGTTGATGAATTACTTCTGCAGTTATTACTTCAGAAACTCTCATGTGTTGGTATTCGAGATAATCCTGAGTTGCATCTTCATCATACTTAAAAAATAGAAAAGAGTCAAGTCAAGTCAAGTAGTTCCTTTAAACAACAATAAGTCATAGACATGTAATATATCAGTAGGAGTGCCACAGGGCACCATATTGGGGCCTGTGTTGTTCCTAATATTTCTGAATTATGTATGTCTAAGTTGCCCTACAGCACAATTAATAGATGCTGATGATACAATTTTTTGTGTAAAAGCTAACGATGACATTGAGGTGGTGGAAAAAGCTAAATATATTAATATATATAATATATTTACAATGACGAGCATACTATAGCATTGCCCTGGCGGTGTCGCCCTGTAGTGCATTTTAGTGGGACCAGACACAATTTTGGAGGTCGCTACAAGGTAACAGAGATCGCTAATCGCTAAACATATAATTATGAGCTTAACAGTTTATAATTAACACAGTATAATTAACATAAGTTGCTATATAGCAATTTACACATTACACACACTAAAATCATTTTTTAACCTGCTAACGCCCAAAATAAGGCAATATTTAGCTCTTTTTCGAGCTCTGTTTTCAATAATAAAAAGGAAGAATATTCCCACCAAACCTACTTATGTACCTCAGTATTTTTGGGTGTGCTCATTCACTTTATGCAGAATACGACAGTATTTTTTTTCAACTAGTAATTAAGTAATTTTTATCAACTGATTTTGATATTGTTGCTATCATACCCGCCATATTGAATCCGCCATTTTGAATTTCAATCAGTCGTTACCGGGTTTGAATCCACGGGTGATCGAGACATGGGAAAACATCGGGAATCAAGAATAACTTCAGAGATTCTCTTGCTTATTTTTACGAAAAAAGTCTTTAATACAAATTAACTTTTAAATAAATAATTTTTTTCAGTTACCTGACCGCCATATTGGACTCATCGTTATTGTGAATATTAAAATTAATAAGACACATTCAGTTATATTCATTTCAAAATTCCGTATCGGATGGAATATAGTTCGATATTATTTGATCCGCCCCAAAACAATCAAAGAAAAATCCATATTTTACAAAAATTCACGTTACTTCGTCATTTTGGAGAGGTTAAGTTGACTCGTGGTACGGAAAAAAAGATCTGGTATCTAGATCACCACTGATCACGGAGGGAATCTAACTCTAAAGCTCGACTCTCGAAAAAAAAATTATGAAAAAAATTATCGAAATTTCGGTAAGTCCTTTTCAATTTTAAAACCGCCATATTTTTTTTCAGAGGATCGAAAACCAAAATTTGACCCCGGAAATCGAAAGAGCGCGCCGAAAAATACTTAGGTTTAGTAGGAATATTCTTCCTTTTTACTATTAAAAACAGAGATAGAAAAAGAACTAAAAACTCCGTTCTCTTGGCCGTTAACTGGTATATCAAACTGGATAGATCCGACACTGCCTAGACCACAGGGTCATTTACGTAGTCCAGAATTTCTCACTACCGCTGCATATAACCGGAGCATTCCTTCCCCTTCCGTATGCCTTATCTCGTGCCATTACGGCTATAAATGGGTCGTTTCGACGCAACTTTATTCCTCCGAGTACTGAATAACTAGTACTTTTATTGTTTTGCGTACATAAAATAGACGCGATGAATTTAAATTGAATTGAACGTGTGCCAGTGTTTTCGTACAAAACAGAAATGTCGCTTACAACTACGTAATTTATCATAATTTTTATACCGCCTCGTGAAAGGCGAAATCCTTGGTATGGAATCTTTATATAAAACAAAGTCGTGTTAGTTACACCATTTATAACTCAAGAACGGCTGGACCGATTTTTATAATCTTTGATCTGTTGGATTCGTCTCCGCGCCGAATAGCAGAATAACTATTAAAATATCGGAAAAATTCACCGAAAAAAAAAATTATACAGAAAATTAATTTTTAATTGATGTCCACAATGCAAATCAGTGACATACGGGTTATCGGTGATCGTGTAACTTTTGAACGACTTGACCGATTGAGGTGGTATTTACTTGAACTGTCGATACAATGGTTCATAACTATGCTAAGATTTGATAAGTAGCGCCATAGTCATAAAATTCATTAAATTTGATATTAAAATGGCAGGACAACGTCTGCCGGGACAACTAGTTATGCATAAGTGCTAGTAAAAGTATCTCAGAACAGACCAAACATCACAATCGGGCTATCAAGTTATATCACAGTATAATAAAATTACTCTTATGTATCATGACATACATCTGCGTATTTTATATCAAGATTTAATAACACTGGAGACCTGTGATTCTGTGCCACGGGCTTTAAATTTGTTTTGGGGTAATTATGAATATAATATTAGATTTGCCAAATGGCTCTAGCTATGCTTACGACGCGTACTACTAGAGAATGTAGAAACATCAATTGCAGACATTTCAAACACAGTTTAGTAGAAGTTAAGAAATCGAGACATTTCCCCGTTTTATAATTTTAGTACGGTATGCAAAGAGCCAACAAAGAGGTTGTAACATTTTTTGTTCACTACGGGTTCGCAAGGTGTGAAAAATTAAATTCCCACTTTAATCTAACACTATTTATTTAACTAAGAATACAAACACGGACTAGACTAATACTAATTTATATTATACAATTTATATTCGGTTATCTTACGAAGACCGCGACCCACATTCAAAGATAAACTATTCCGATCGCAGCTGCTGCGGTTTATACACGGTGGAGACTTTAACTGGAATATATTCGCTAGCGGGGTGGTGAATGATTTTTCAAAAAAATTCGCGAGACACGTCAACTTTTAAATGTATTTGCCTACATTTTGCAAGTAATGTGAAAAATATAGCCCTTCAGGGGTGGCTGAAACCACCCTCGACATGATTTTTTCAAATGCAACCCTATGGCTTGTGACTCCTCATTGTAAAGCTGGTGGAAAGAGGAATCCAACGCACTGATCAAATTTTAATTTTTAGTATGTTTGTAGGGTTGCATACAATTAAAACGTAATTTTATAGTTTAATTTATTTTTAATGCAACAATTTCGTACTCAAAATGTGTATTGTTTAGTTTTGGAATGTAAACCTTACTTTTCATATGTCCCCACAAAAAATTCCAAGCAATTTTTTGCCACAACTGATATTTATTATTTTTTGCTAGTGTTTTTACACGGCCGCAAAGAGTAATTTAGTTTGTATGCTGTATTCAGAGTTTGAAACGAAGTGTTATTCCAAATTGGTGAAAATGTCTTATTTAACTGAATCACTAAAAATCGAAATTTTGATGATGATTGGATATGGTGACAGGGCGCGAACTCAATGCGAAGTTGTTCGCTTGTTTCGAGAAACGCATCCTGACTTGCCACCACTAAATCAAGGTACCATTAGTAAAATTGAGGCACAATATCGAGAGATGGGTAATGTCAGGAAAGTACCGAGTAAGAGTCAGGCTGTTGTTGATGACGACACGAAGTTGAATTTGTTGCTTGCTCTAGAAGAAAATCCAATCACTCCAGCCCGTCAACTGGCCCGTGACAGTAATCTTAAACACAAAACAGTAAAAATACTTAAATATGAGAAAAAACGCCCATATAAAATGCAAGCTGTTCAAGAGCTACTTGAGGATGATCCAGATCGACGGGTGGAATTTTACGATTTATTGATGACTTGTATTGATCAAAACCAGTTATCTTTAGAGTGGATAGTTTTCTCTGACGAGGCTACTTTTACATTAAATGGGCACGTAAATCGCCAAAATTGTCGTTACTGGGCTGAAGAGAACCCCCACTGGATGAGGGAACTTCATACTCAGCGCCCACAGAAAACTAATGTATGGGCCGGAATAATACAAGATATAATTATAGGACCATTTTTCTTTGATGGCACTCTTAATGGAGCAAGATACTTGCGTTTACTCCAGCACGAACTAATGCCACTGCTATGTCATTTATTTCCAAACCCCTTAAACCCTAACTTGACCGACGAGAGGTTATGGTTTCAGCAAGATGGGGCCCCACCACACTATGCTGCCATTGTTCGTCAGTATCTGGACAGAATTTTTCCCGGCAGGTGGATTGGGAGGCGAGGTAATATTGAGTGGCCAGCAAGATCTCCAGATCTTACACCACTGGATTTCTTTTTGTGGGGACATCTTAAAAGTAGGGTTTACATTCAGAAACCCAACAACATAGCAGATCCGCAGGAAAGGATAAGAGAGGAAATCGGAAAAATAACACCGCAAATTTTGCATAATGTAAGGGACGAAACCTACCAAAGACTGGGATGCTGCGAACAAGTGAATGGTGCACGTTTTGAACAATTGTTTTGTTTTAATTGTTTTGTTTTAATTGTATGCAACCCTACAAACATACTAAAAAGTAAAATTTGGTCAGTGCGTTGGATTCCTCTTTCCACCAGCTTTACAATGAGGGGTCACAAGCCATAGGGTTGCATTTGAAAAAAATCATGTCGAGGGTGGTTTCAGCCACCCCTGAAGGGCTATATTTTTCATATTACTTGCAAAATGTAGATATATACATTTAATAGTTGACGTATCTCGGGAATTTTTTGAAAAATCATTCACCACCCCGCTAGCGAATATATTCCAGTTAAAGTCTCCACCAAGTATATCACAGCCGCAGATACGTCGAACGTACCACAGCTCTCGCGACTCATGTGGATGATTGTAGGCTATTCGAGAATCAGTCTTTTACGGCCGTCACAGTGGTGACTCTTTTGTTGACAAGCTGGTGCTACGCGGCGATGCACGCTACTGGTGTTCTCGCCACAAGGTGTTAGATCGGATGTGAGATATATTAATTACCATTAAAGACTAAGTCGCGGAGATGAACTGGCTCGAGTTTTAATTTCCTCCTGAAGACGCCCACTTAGTCATCAAAAACGTCCAGTTTTTTTGCTTCTACGCCGAAGATTCCAGTACCCACTTCAGCTAAACAAAATTGTTCACTATATATTCACATGTTCTTTACACTACATCACTATAAACCTGATTAACGTACGTGTTTCGTAAAGTAATAGACTGTGGGATTTTTCGATCCACATAGGTTTCGAAAAAAATCACGGAAAATTAGGAAAAAATCAAATTCTTTCATTTGTCTAATGGAATGTCAGTAGCTACAAATGTTTTTGTAAGTTAATAGAAAAAACGCGGGTTATTAGAACTCACAGAGTTCACATATCTTGTTACTTTAGATTTATCTGAAGAATTTATAGATCTTCCTCAGAAAGTACAAAATAGGTAATTTCCCCTAATACATAAATCCCCATAAAAGTCAGGATAATAGATCTTTAAAATAGATCTTGTCTATTTTTAGGTTCTTTTGGCATATTCAATCCGCCCTTATGATGTCCAAGCACTCTATATCACAATGAGACTAATACGCGAAACGAAACATTCGGTATATACCTACGGTTATATGAAATGCCACAGAGCGGATACTCTCGACGGAGCGTGATTCTAAACTGGTTTTATTGCGATATGATATTATGAATGATATGTTATTGCAAGTGCACAACACTACCCTACCTTTTTGGCCCCACCCCCTACATTTGGCAATCTCAGCTGTTGTGTACATCCAAGTCATAAACCCTACCTCAAATAAAAAATGTTTTTGTTTCCCAAAGTAATTAAGAATTTAAACGTTAAAGAGATTATCAGCAACAGTGGTAGCTACACCTCAGACACAAGTAACATAATTTACAGCAGTTTTCATCTAAAATTTCCCGATATAGATGCTGTTACATAAGTTATTTGCAAGATACAAGGGCGTGGGGGGGGGGCGATGGAGGCGATTGCCCCCCCCCCCCCCTGGGTGGGATCGACAAATGATCAATTAGAAATCAAAATAGTCGGGGATTGCGCTTGCCGTTGTCTTCAATGACTTTTTTTTTTTGCTTTTTTATTTCATCTGCGTTGGACGCCCCCCCCCCCCCCAAATAAAAATACTGACTACGCCCTTGGCAAGGTATGAAGCATATGACTGGAGATACAAGAAACTATAGAATAAATTGGGATTAAACAAAAAAAAAAGGAGCGAGAAACTCATTTCAGCATTCAACAAATATGACAATAGAGAACAAAATTCGACAGAAAATATCCTCTACATTGCATGAACTTCATTTACGCGTTATTTCTTATTCAATACACCCTGACTGGAAAACATTACTGCCACTCCCTTGTATCTCCGGAAATATACATTTATACTCATCTTGAAATTTGACTGGAATAAATGTTTCTTCTAATTTGTACTATTTGTCATAAAAAAAATGAGGTTTGAGGTCCAAAAGACGGGCGAATTTTGCCTACTGTTTGATAAATTTATGAAACAGATTATGACTAAAGCCGGCAGATCAGGGCGGTGTGTATTAAGTTTTCACACATCTCAACGTAAATTACAGGGTAAGTTTAACATGTCTCTTTACAAATTGCAACATTTACTGTTTTCATGAATTTTGCTTTTGCACATACAAGTAGTAAGTAGTATGACGCGTACGAATATGGCCCGCCTCCCGGATCTGCCGGCTTTAATTATGACGATTTTTGATCTATAAATTATAAATTGATTTTAATTCCTAAAAATTACATTAAAACTCGTAGTTATATTATTTTATTTCGTAAATAAATTAAAATATTTTTGTGGCTGGATGTAGAAGAGAATGAGTAAATTCTAACAGAGTTTCCATTTGCATAAACGTATCGGAGTTCCATTCGGTTAGATGATGCGATGAAATTCCAGTCACGCTGTTGACAGGATAAGCAGGAAATTCGCATCTCTTTGCCCCGTAATTTGGCCTATCGCACTGCAAGTTATTGCTCGATTTATATCGATCTGCATTACCGACTGAAAATCCAAATATAAATATAAATTCCTCTGGACAACTAAATCCGCATGATTTGATACAGACGCGGGCAAACTGGAATTGCTTTACTTATTTATGATCCGATATCGAGGATCTGTACATCGGGACTTATTTTTAAAAAGGACGTCTAGATGAACTCTTATCTATAAAGATTTGCCGCATTGGTCTTTGGTAGGGAGGTATGGTATTAAATTTATTACTGACTTCCTCGTTTGATGTTTCAGCTTCAGATCTGTTCAGATCTGTTAATAAAAGTTTAGGATAGTAGAAGCCTTCCGTATACTTTATCAACAGTCTTTACATACTAACTTTAACTAAATATGCATACATACAAAAGCCCTATACGCTACACAACAACAAAAAATGTAACGGGTTAATATCCGTCTGGAACTCGATGGGTTTTATTAAAATTTCCGAAAAATTTAGTACAATAATGATATAGTATAATAATAATTGTAGAGCTTTGCATTTTTATGATGAAACATTATTACTTGTATCCGGAAATGTGTGCCATAACGTAGGGTAGGCACTATAAAACTGATAATTAAAGTAAAAATTATATATGCGTGTATTTCTTGCCCGTGCACTCACCGTGCCCGGCAACGTACCGGGACTCGTGTATACGCGGTAGTACACCTATCCAGTTGCGGGAGTGCTGGATAGTTAAATGCAGTTTAATCCATTAACGCCAAAACGGACACAATTTTTCGTCCTTTTTTGGAGCGTCAATCTCGAAGGGAAATTAATGAATTCACTCCTATATCCTAATGTTTTCGGATATGATGTTTCGATTTCCGGGGTCAGAATTGTGATTAAATTCTCTAGAAAAAAATATGGCTGACTTTATGGAGAAAAGTACTGAACATTTTTTAGTCCAAAAAGTACTCTAACCTACTCCAGATTGTGGAGGGAGGTGGAGGCAATAGTTGTTGATGATAGGATTTTTTTTTGCCGACCTCAACTGACTCTAATCTTTTCAAAATGGCGGACATTGCATAAAATCTCATGAAATATGAATTTTTCTCTAATATTAACAAGAAAATAATGTTATTATGAGTTTTTCTTGATCCACACTCATTTTCCCCAATCAAAACAATCCTACAGAATATATTTGACTAAATTTTCAATTTTCAATGATGGCGGAGACAAAATGGCGGCCGGATTTCTCAAGAAACGACGCGTTTTTCATTATAAAAAGTAAATAGGAGTTTGTAATTATACTTTTCCTATGTCATTTCATGTAACATATTGAGTTATTCCTGGTGAAAAAATTCTGAAATCCAAGATGGCGGATTCAATATGGCGGACATCATTCTTGAAAATTCAAAATTTGAAAACGGAAAAATTACATAATCATATGTTACGCAGGATTTTACATAATTCTGATGGAAAATGACCTCTCAATCCTTTTCATAAAAATGCGTTCTATCTGAGTAAAAAATTATTTGTCATTCTAACCTCAAAACGAGGTTTTTTTCCGGTGTTGAGGTTCTCATGATGAAATAATGACAATTATATATTATGCACTTAGGGATTTAGGCGCACTGAAGAATTTTTTTTTTTAGGAACTTCTCCGCATATAAATAGAAAATATATATTTTGAATTTGGGCACATTGACGAATTTTTTTTTGGAACTTCCTCGCATATTTATTCGAAGAATAGTACATAGGACGTACTTTCTGGTGGGTGTGAGAAAAAATCGTATATACACCATGAGAAACAAGTAGGCTCTGTACTTCCGACGAGTAGTTTGCGCCCGAGCATCCCTAAGTGCATAATATATAATTCTCATGATGAAATCATGAGAACCTCAACACTCAAATGTTAAAATGTGCCATCTGTCGGGACATACTAGCACACCAAAATTCATTAAGTTCATACAGGGCGTTACTAAGTTATTGGAAAAAAAATTAAATTTTATGTCAACTTTGACGTCCTCTAGCGGCTAAACGAGACAACTTGGTATATAAGTAAGTTTAGTTAAATCGACTTATTTTGACGTCAGGAGCATGTGTTATCTCGTTGTACATGGAATATTGGGACACCCTATATTTTCACACAATCGACATATCGCCTTCAACTTGGGCTTATTAGACATAGAATTTCAAAAGTTGTAATCCTATCAAAAACAAAAAAAATACTATACGTGGTACAAAATTTATCAGAATTTAAGCAACATTCAAAAAGTGAATGTATGAATACTTTCACTGCTGACTGTGTGCAACATTTTCTCCTAAAATAAGTTGTTGGTAGACAGTATATATCTGACAAGAGACATGTGTCATTAAAAGACTTAACTACTTACTAAAACACTTACTAACAAATTAAGTTAGAGAAAATATAGACGATACGTTTTATTATATGCAAAGAGAACCGAATTGAGGGCCAATAGTTCCTGTTCTAGAACGCATTTCAACCTCAAAATTTCCAATGTAAACAACAGGATTTATAGATACTATCTGTTATTCTTAAATATTAATTAATTACAGAAGTCAGAATCTAATTCAATACGAACTCACCGTTGTTCACCGAATGGTTCAACTTATTCACTGGGTCAATAAAATAAATCAATCATCAAAGCATTTTGACACTGTGAAAGTATTATTTGACTTATTTGATTCTGCAAAAATATTAAGTAAGTATTCCTCTATAAAAACACCCAAATAAAATGCATTAACCACCTGAATGATACATGCCTGCAAACTCACGCAATATTTTTGCGGTCTTTCCATCTCGGTTATTCCGATCTAGAGGTTTACCCTCAGAGTACCTCCAACCACACGCCCCGTCTGAGAAACTATAGTCAAACCGAATTGTCAGTCTTAACTAATATGCTTCATTCATTGACATAACTGACAAATATGCGGTTTACAAGAGCTGTCGATCTATATACCTATAGATATGTATGTATCAACACGAATTGGAGATATTCCATTCCTAAAAGCCGAAGGCGTGTTATAAAATATGTAGGTCTCTACGAGGAAGACGTTCCCTTTGTTTCAGATTGCGTACGCCTCGGAGAATCGGAGAAACCAGATGTGACAGATTTGATGCGATAATACGATTTGATTTGATGGCACGACTTGTTGATATGATAGGTCGAGTTAAAAGATAAATGTGGAAGAGTCTGACTGCACGTCAAGCTTCGTTAAATATTCTAAAAATAATACCACTACAGGGTTAACCATACGAGTTGTGTAAATTAGTACAAGTTTGAATTTGTTAGAGTCATTTGTTTGTTCTTTGTGACTTTTTTTTGTAAACCAGTTTTTTCTAGTCCGTTTTAAAAATGAATGACATTAATTTTGAGTAACACTTCAGACTTGCACACAGCGAAACGGATACTTTTGCAAAACTTCAACAGGCCTACGGAGACAGTGTTTTTTTCAAAAGCTCAGGTTTTTCAGCGGTTTAAGGCATTCTCAGAAGGAAGAGAGTTGATTGAAGATGAACCACGCAGCGGTTCATCTTCAGGCCTTCATCTTCAAGAACCGTCAAAATGTTGATAGAATAAGGGATATTGTGCGTTCAGATCGTCGGTTGACGACAAGAATGGTCTAGGAAGTGTTACATTTGAATCACACCACTGTTCATCAGATTTTGACTAACGAATTGGGTATGATGAAAAAATGGTTCAAAAAAAACATTTCGCAGGAACAAGGACATCAGGAGGGAAAGGTGTTTTGACTTTTTGGAATAGATTGAAAATAATCCCCATTTTATGGAACGTGTCATTACTACTGATGAGACTTGGGTGTTTTAGTACGACCCAGAAACCAAGCGCCAAAGCATGGAATGGCACACTTCAAGGTCTCCAAGACCCAAAAGAGCAATAATGAGCAAGTTGAAGATCAAATGCATGCTGATTTGCTTTTTTGATAGGCAGGGAATTGTCCACAAAGAGTTTGTGGAGCTGAAGGCTATTCCAATATATGAGTTCCAGCACTGCAATGAGGAATGTAAGAACCGTCGCCAGCGCTGTGTGGCTTCCAACGGAAGTTATTTTGAAGGAGACAATACTGAATTGTAATTATATTCGAATAAAAAATAAATAAAAAAAATCAGTCTCATTACTTAATTTACACACAACGTCCAAAAGTTGTACAAAAGGCAATAGAAATGGCACCTGTTCTAACCATTTCTGGCACCTTTTTTCGAATAGAACCGAAAACGTTTTTTTTAGGAGATGATGAATAGTGAACTTTTTATTTTTTTATTTTTATTTTTATTTAACTTCCACCACAAATACGTCAGCAACACGCGTAACCTACAGCGTGTTGCTGACTACAGAAAAAAACAGTATTGTGATTTGTAACAGAAACACTAACATTCATTTGTTTTAACCCAATATGGTAATAAGCTAATAAGTATACCAAAAACACGTGCAAAAAAACTTTCTGTCTCTGCGCGAACGGAAATTGCAAGAGCTCTTAAAATATTTTAGTTCTCACATTTATTATTCCTTAGTCTACAACTTCTGCAATAAAATTTGGAATGAAAACGTGACACCCGACCCTATTAATAAAAGTTGAATTAGCGTGCTCAAATTCCAGTTTAATGGCCTAGCGCTTCCTCTTTTATCGACTTTTAAAAAATTCGTTAACAATTATGACCCGAACTGGGAGAAGTATAAAAATTAATTAAGTAGTAAAAATGTAACTAAACAGTTTTTTATGAGGCCTTCGCTGCAATGAATATATGTTGGAGTCTTATTAAGAGAGGCGCCCTAATGGTTAGTATTTGGCATTAGCAACTAATAAATTTATTAACAAAGTAATGAACAATACTCTACAGCAAATACTGAGCCGATCATTGTTGTTATTATGAGGTTATCTACGTTATAAAATGATTTACACATATACTTCTTCAATACGTACACTCTACCGTCTCTTTGGTTGGCGATGCCCCACGTTCCATTCACAAAAGGTGGGCCCTAGACTAAATAAAGAAAAGGAATTTCAATGTTTGCGTTAACACCATAAAAACTAATGGGAAACTCCCCGACACTGCAGTTAATGCTTTGCTGGTACCCCAAAAACCATAAGCTGGCATTGTACATGTCCTCGGACGTACTCTATGCTATAACTCTTATAACAGAAAACAAATGTTGAAATTACAAAAGTATTGCTCTTTCATCCTGACGAGACGACTTACATTTAAAATCTAAAATATACTACTACTATTACATCAATATTTGACTCCAAGACATGGGTCTCAGCTGGTGAACCTGTGGATGTAATCTTCCTTATTGCCATATTTGCCGTGTTTGGTTACCCAGGTAACACTTGGTGGCAATCTATCTAACGCATCGGAAATATCTACTCAAATCTCGGCTGGCAATGTGCCATCATCCGGCCACTGTGCAACTCTCACCTGGCAATACCTGTGCCCTCATCTCGCCACTTTAGAACTCTCGACTGACAACGAATTGTATTCTCATCCGACCACGTCCGAACTCTCAACTGGCAACACATTTATACTCATCTCACCACTAGAGAGTATAAACTGTCTACTGGCAACTTATTATGTCAGAACCATAGGAGGGGCGCGCTTTTGGTTAGACCACTAAGACAATAACTACCACGGCACTGGTCTTTAAGTTGACAAATAAGCACACAATTTGTTAACATCGGCAACTGAGTTTAAGATAGAATAGAACAGAAATACGTATTTTTTTGCTCGGTCAACTTTGACGACGTTTTATTGGATGTCTTGCTACCTTCCTAATATCGAAGGGAATCCATAACTTACTGAGATCCGCTTCAGTTGGTGAATGGTCCAGTGATGAAGGGAGCTAGAAGCTGGGCTAGCTTATAGCCGGAGCTGGTCGTGCGGTAAATTTAGGATCACTATAGAATGGACTGAAGCGATCCTAGAGTGCCAGTAACCTTTTACCTTTTTCCCAAGTTTCGAGAGTCTACTTGAGGCTCGGTTACTAACCCGAGTACAGAAAAGACCAAATTCGGTAGCAAGACAAGAAAATAAATATACGTATACGCAATGAATATATCCCAACCGACGTTTGGCGAACATAAGATACACATACATGTTTGGCGAACAGAAAAAAATACATACGAAAATAATAATTGAAGAGTAGAAATAACAAAGGTGTTAAGTTCCAAAATCAACGAATCGAGTTATGATAAAAGAGTGAATATTTTTTATGTTATAAATATTTTAAACGTGAAAAATTTAAATTTTAGAGATAAATTTACTCTCTAAACAATATTCATTTCTTAAAGCAATACAACTTCAAATTGACAAATACAAAAACACTTTTCTGATAAAAATATAGAAAGGGGCTAATTGTCTTATTCAAGATTCAGTAGTTTTTGTAATTTTTGTAGAAAAGCTTATTGTTGGTGTTTTGTAGAAAATATAACATGTTCTCTAGGTACTTTTCTCTTATTATCTCCTATCTTGTTTGTGTCTAATGATTGGGAAATCGTTGTTTTCTTCAAATCTAAAAAGAGTTTTACCTTTCATCAGGACTATATTTTCTTTCCAGGGAGCAAGATGAAAATAGCTTTCTTTTGTAAATAATACCCCTAAGTGGTTTCTACAGACTTTAATATGAACCGTTTTGCTGATATTGACGTTAAGTTCAAAATCGAATCAACCGAAGCTTGGATATCGAAAAATTTCAGTTTTGTCATGTCGACAACGGAAAGACGTTCTGTATACTAAACACTATAATATCATGTAATTTATCTGGAACTTTTTCAAACACCATCATGCGGTTCTTATTTTAATATGGGACATGGCACTTGCCCTCTTTCTTTGGAAACAGACTCGGTGGATGCCTACGGAGTCATTTTTTTCTCATATTAGTACTATAATATTAAATCTGGCCCTTAAATATTTTCTCAGGACATACATGCTAGCGCATATTATCATTGTACAGCAAAATATCAATTGCGAAAAAATGGCACTTAGCGCCTTTGTTATTTCCACGCCACAATTACAAAAGTTATAAGTTAAGAAAAACAAATGTAATTAACAAGTGAGCAAAAAAAAGTAATGTATCTCCAAAATTTTGATATGAGATATAGGTCTATGAAACCTTATATTCAAAACGTGCATGAGAGACTCAATGCGTATGAGACCAAACATCAAGAACAACTGGACACGCAATGGCAACCGGCGTCACGACAATTCGCCTTGTCACACAGTCATTTTAGTAAACGATTTTTTAGCCAGTGAAAGCATTCCTGGGACTCCTCAGCCTCCTTATTCGCCTGACTTGAGTCCTCGTGACTTTTCTCTTCCCGAGATTGAAAACTCACCTCAAGGGACGTCATTTTGAGACAACATAGAAAACATTCAAACGGCTGTAACCGACCAGATGAAGGCTATTCCAGTATATGAGTTCCAGCACTGCTATGAGGAATGGAAGAACCGCTGTGTGCCTTCTCAAGGAAGTTATTTTGAAGGAGACAATACTGAATTGTAATTCTATTCGAATAAAAAAAAATACAAAAAATCTCATTCCATAACTTATACACAAAAGTCTCATTACATAACTTACACACCTCGTATGTCTTAAGAACTATATCAGCGGGTGTGATTGACCTTTATCAATTGTATTGGTGGTTGCCTATACTTGAGCCCAATAACTTAACTCTAATGAATTTTTGTACGTTACAGTGTCAATACATAGATATGATATTTTTTTAAAAATTCTTTTCGTTTTCCAGAAGTTTTCTTTGGTAGATTCAAAAATCGGTATGGAAATTAGTCTCCTGCAGCAACATGCATGATTTAGTTATAATCGAACGCAGTTTACTGATTTTTTATTGAATTCCTCCCATACTCTAAAATCCATTTTGAAAATATTAAAAGGGATCGATCGCGCGGCACTATATCACGTTGTCGGGTACGGGTTTAATATTAGTTTTATTGGCTTTTTGTGTCTGTCAACCGATAGAGAACATCCCCCCTTCCCGACCAAGACAAAAAACAATATCCTCGCGGAATATATCAAAGGCGCCTCGTCCTCTTGCCATTCTATCGACGGCATCGGCTCGTTTGAGATTCGCTTCGCTGTCAGTTGGCGTAAAATTGACAGCCGCCGCGCTTGGAGAACGCTGTCACCTGGGATACGGGATGCCGTTTCTTTCAATTTGTTTGCACTTTGCGTTGCGGAAGAATTTTATCGGAGGGGAGGCTACTTCCTACTTTTTTTTGCGAAATGATAGATAGGTACGCTGAAATCATAATTCAGTTCAGTGCCATAATTTATGACATCGGAGAAACGGATTTCATGCCAGGACCGGACATATCGTTTGCCACAGTATTTTGAAATATGAACCGTAATATGAATCGTAAATAATAGTTTATAAGAAAAAAATGGATATTTTCCACGACACACAGAACTACTACACATTTCTCGATGCGCGTTTCGCCAACGCGTTTTTGATACATTTTGATGATTTCATGATTTCTAAACTTTCAAGAGCATCCGACTGTCTACTGTTTATTACATTTCTAATTAATTTTAAATTATTTATGTCTATTCTATGGTTGATATATTTCAAATGAGCCATGTGTTCTAGTCAAAATAGATTGTTTACCCAATATACTTTTGGTAACTGTCGTTACAACTTATTTCGTATATTCGACTTTTCGTTATTGTCGATTTTGTTTTTTGGGGTTGCCCAAAAGCGTCTGTAGTTTATTTTTAGAATTATAAACCAAATTGATATTCGTATTTTTTAAAACTTTATCTAGTCCGCGGTGAATTTAGGTTCATATGGTCAGGAAACAAATTTCTAATTGTCAGTATTTCTACAAAAAGTCGTGGAATTGTATAGGGTTCTCTTAAATTTATGCTTCCTCATTAACGTATTTATAAAATGCACTGAATAAACGTTATTCTTAGCTATATCCTTAATCAAATTTTGCTCATGTTCACACATCTCTTATAGGGATAGAGTCGTGGTTCCTCTCCTATATATGTCAAATTCTAACTTATTTTCACTATTTCTAATATCTAATACATCTAAAAATGGCAGCTGTGTATTGTGTTCCATTTCATAAGTAAATTTTATGGTAGGGAAATGGTTATTTAATTTAGCAACAAAATTATCTAAACCAATTGCTTTTGTATCAAATACCGCGAAGATAATATTGTTCACGTACCTGAACCGGACTCTAGGGAAATACTCGAATTTATCTTGTGTTCTGTCTCAAATCACATCCCAGGATCAATATAAGAAAATATAATGTAATTGACTGTAAGAAAAATGTTGGGAGACATATTTGTGAAAAGATTAAGGTATATAGTATGTCTACGGATAGGGTTTACAAGAAGAAACCCTATGAAAAATTGAAAATTACTTTTCATTTTACCGAAAAAAGTCATTTTTGATAAAAAGTTGTGCTCCTTTTTTAAATGAGATTAACATGTATAACTTTAACAATATACAGGCTGATGAATCTAAACCATTCATTGAAAGTATTTGGTCTTGCAGAAGCTTGTGATTTTTAAAAATTTGGACTTTTATTTGGAATTTGCTGTTGGCACTGGGTAATAGAATCATTAGGGTTTAATCAAACCAAACACCATCAACACTCGATTTTCTTAAATACAATGTCCCCTATTTTACTTTACACTTTGATGTAGAATTAAATTCTGCGTCGATCTATATCACTATTCCCTATATCTATCTTTAGTAGTTTTTTTAGTTATTAGAGTTTTTTTTTAATTTGAAAGATGTAACATAAAACCAGACTGAAATAATGTATAAAATCCAAATTTGCAATAAAAAAGGCACTATTCTATTTAAAATAAGGAAGTAGGTGGTAACTTCCGGTGTGACCGGACGTGAAACCATCTTGAAAATATTTTCATCAAGTTCGTCATAACCCTGTTAGCTTAAGTTCAAATTTTTCAAAAATCACAAGCTTCTGCAAGCCCTAATACTTTTACTGAATGGTTTCGATCAATCACCCTATATATACGGCATTTATTTTAAAAATTGTGAAAAAAGTTATTAGAAAAAGTTGTTTTAATCTTCTCCTGAAGATGCCAACTTGGTTGGCGAAATGCGCGTCGAGAAAAGTGTAGTAGTTCGGTGTTTCGTGGAACGTCCAGTTTTTTTTACGCCGAAGGTTCCAGTACCCACTCCAGAAAAAGTTGCTCATTTTTTTTGTAATTTCAGCCGTGAACGCTTCGAGAAGTACAGGCTGTTATTGTTTCTTTGTGGGTATCTTTTATATCTCTGGGGTATGACCGTATTATCTCGCACATTGTGTGCAATTCACGGGCAAAGCTATTCTGCGTGTACTTTATTGTAAATTTTTATTTTATATCAGTTTAACTATAAAATATCTAGCAGTCCTACCACCAATAGACAATAAAAAAATGTTTATTTATTTGCATAAGCAAGATTTCTATTGAAAATCGAGCAACAACGTTCATTTTGTGAGGTCCCACCCTCTTATGTGGTTAGATGGAAAAATAATTGAGACTCTTCCTGCTTTACTTTCTGGGCATTCTTACGCTTTTATTATGCTTTATAATAGTCGCGCTGCCATATATATCATCCCTTCTACAAAAACTTATATACCTTTTATACTCGCAGAAACTTTTAGCATGTGAATCGTGGAAGAAAAAATGACACGAGATAATTCTTCCTCGCTCAATTTCACTTTATTTTCCGGCCGCGCAAGATTGCGTTCGCAATTATTCGCGCGCAATAGTCTGAAACGTTTAATGTGGCGCACTATTTCTGTTTACAGCTCCAGATTTTAATGGACCGGCCGTAAGGCGGTGCATTATTTGTATTGATGTCTTGTAGTTACTACTCTGCAATTAAAATGCCTCGGTTACATGTCCGCAATGTATCCACTAAATATCTACATATTTACCATCTAGACGTTGGATTAAAACGAAAATCACACCACAGAAATTGACATTGTGCCTCTAAGAATCATTATAATTGTGTTAGAGGGAGAAAAAGCCTAGGATACACCACTAATTCTTATGACATGATCTAATCGCCACAGGTGGGCTTCGAATCTTCACAGATAATAACTACACAGGACCACAAAACTTTTTTTTCATGTGCGGAATACTACACTATGTCCACAATATGTTTTTTGTATCGCTGATTACGAATCCGGGCTTACTTTTGCTCGATCAACTAACCTAACCTCAAAAAACGCTCAAAAACTCAAAAAATCCAATTCATAAATTGAATGGCACACGGAACCTCAATGTTTAAACTTGATAGCCCCTTCAACTGCACTCTGGCATCTCGAAATCTCCGAATCCAAATTTTCAAACTCCTAGCCTCTTAACCTAACTTCAAAAACCGACAAAAACTAAAAAAAAAACGAGTCTAAAAACTCAACAGCACACTTCACCTGAATTTTTAAACTTGATAGCCCTTTTAACTGAACTCTCGAACATCAAAATCTCCGAATCCAAATCTTCAAACCCCTAAAACTAAACCCTCAAAAACTAAGAAAAACGAATCTAAAAACTCAACAGCACACTGGGCCTAAATATTGTAAAACAATAGACTTTTCAATGTATGTCTTTAAATGATGCAAAACGAAGCCTTCAAACACTAACCCATAGCCTCTTGTCCTTGAATGATGTTGATGATATATATCTTCAGTCGTCGTTTCTAGCGACAAATTGGTGAATAGGATATATTGCTTCGCCAGTAACTAGCGACGTTATGAAAAAGTACCTCTATAATCTGAAATTCAACCACCCTGAAAACAGTAATGACCATCACTCACATCGCGCATTATCCACTAATCTATCACAGCGTATGTTATTTGTGAAGCAAGGAGTTGAGAGTTATCTACATTGTGAGGACTTCTTCCAGGTTAATATTTCGCTGCACAGGCTGTAATCTTCTTTAGAAGCATTTATGGAGTTTGGTGGTAACGTTGTTTACAATTTTCCATGGGTTATGATTCACTTGCTGGGGTGTTAAGTGTAAATTCCCTAGCAAACCAACAGTTGGCTGTTTCACGCCACACCTTTCTGAATTTTTGTAGCCGTTTCCTTTGATCATTTGTATCATTGCTGCAAATGTGCAGAGTATATTGGGAACTGATCCAAAAATACTAAGGCTCCTCGCTCTTCGAGCCAATTTATCAGCTCCTTTATTACCTTTGCACTGTGCACGCCTTTTCACACAACTCACAGATATATCGTTAGAGTTGGTTGCACGCATCGGTGTTTGATGATATTCCCATACTTTTTTATTTTATATCATTTATATTTATACCTTTGGCATTTTAAGGTCAGTTTTCCTTATTCACTGTGTGTGCAGATGTTAATTGATCTATTTGTACTGCTCTTACCAGTAATTTCTTTTGCAGATATGATTAACCAAGCCAGTTCCGTTTGTAACACACTGTCGCGACTATGCATGGTGCATTTCGTTTCAATTCCCAAGCGTCTTGAGCATACTTTGATCCATCAGAGAACTAACGCTTTCTATATACCTTTTGTTGTCTTTGGTGTAGTTGTTTGCTGGCGCTTGTTGCAAATGGTTTTGAAGGTAAACTAGTTGCGTTACAGACCTTTGCTCTTCTTACTAGAATGGTGAACACTGATTTTTTTTGATGCGAATGGTTTTATTGATGAGAAACGCAGTGCAGATGTCGAACCGTGTGTGTTTATTTTCTGCAGAAAGATATGTTCTTCAGTTTTAATATACTAAGAAGATATAAATATTTTACGAACTGCATTGTTTTCAATACCTCATGTCGCAACGTGTCTGTTATTTTTCGTGTTTCTGTTTTGTGACGGGTTTCCATAGGGACACCCATGAAGGTCACACAACAGGCCATCCTGTACACAGAAAATCAAACAGGTATCAGGTCACGGGCCTCGAGACGTTCCAACTGAACATCAATCATTGAAATGCGGCGTTGAATTTTTCAGAAGATAGCTGCTAAATTCCAACCATAGCGCTGGGGAGGCCACGAAACTGCGCTGACGGAAAGAAGAAAAGAGACCCGAGACATTTTCCGAAGGGATGAAAATATCTCGCGGTCGACAAGTTAACAAAGAGAAGCTGTCGGAAAGCCGAGTAAATGACATTCCGATGTCTGCACGTGGTTTTTCACATCCTTACACTCTCCGGAGGAGTTGCGGATAATCGATGCCTTATAAGAATTCACGGGCATTAATCATTTTCCCGTGATACCCTCGGTCGCGGGAAATTCCCCAGAAGGCGGCCGGGCCTTCCCAGTCTTTAATAGGATTGCAGAGCAATTAAAGTTAAGGGGTTGGTTCTCTTGAACGACTTGTTCGCTCCGGTGTAATCTCCGATAAGCCGAGGTATTAGCAGTAAACGCAATAACGCCTTTTTGTATTTGGTGTACAAAAGTTTTGTTAATGACAATAAGTTAGGATGAATTTAACATTGTTTTGTTGTGTTGTGCACTGAAGCTATTGATTCAGTGCACATGTTTATATAAAACCATATTTGCTTTGTTTCTGGAAAATATAAAAAACATTCACTTTGTTGTGATACAAGAATAACACAGCTCCACAAAAAGAAAAGCACAAAAAGAAAGCTCCACAAATTATCGTTTGCAGGGGTCTGACTATGTATACTATATGTTTTTTGGGTCGCTGAAACCGAATCCGTAAGTCCAAATTGCTCCATCAGATCCGGTTCTTTTCCTAACCTCAAAAAATAGGCCTAAAACCATGAAATTCAAGCTAAAAATAAATAGTAATTTGATAAAATCCCAAACTATGAAATATACGAAATCCCATAATAATATATTTCAACAATTCCATAACCATATAATCTCAAAACTCCAAAACCTTAGGCCCCATAACATCAAAAACCCAATAACCTTATGATTCTAAAACCCCACAACTCAGTAAAAATGAAACTTATAAGCGCTTAAGCAGTGTAAATCAATATGTTTGAAACGGATTTGCCCTTCAATCCCAGTACCACTTAACCTCAAAACCGCGTAATCCTAAAACCTCATAACCTCAAAAATCCCATAAACTTGTGATTTAAAAACCTTATAAACCATAAAAAAGACTTATACGCATTCAAGCAGTGTAAATCAATATGTTTGAAATGGGTGTGCCCTTCAACCTCACTACCACTCAACCTCAAAATCACGTGATCCTAAAACTTCATAATATTGAAACTTCCAGAAGTTGAAGGGCACACCCGTTTCAAATATATTGATTTACACTGCTTGAATGCGTATAAGTCTCTTTTTTACTGGTTTATAAGGTTTTTCAATCACAAGATTATGGGATTTTTGAGGTTATGAGGTTTTAGGATCACGCGGTTTTGAGGTTAAGTGGTACTGGGATTGAAGGGCAAATCCGTTTCAAACATATCGATTTACACTGCTTAAGCCGTATAAGTCTTTTTTTTACTGAGTTGTGGGGTTTTAGAATCATAAGGTTATCGGGTTTTTGAGGTTATGGGGCCTAAGGTCATGGAGTTTTGAAATTATACGGTTATGGAATTGATGAAATATATGATTATGGGATTTCATATATTTCGTAGTTTGGGTTTTTATCAAATTACTAGTATATAATTTTTAGCTTGAATTTCATGGTTTTAGCCCTGTTTTTTGAGGTTAGGAAAAGAACCGGATCTGATAGAGCAATTTGGACTTCGGATTCGGTTTCAGTGACCCAAAAAAGATATAGTATACATAGTTGACGAAAATTTCTTTTTGTGGAGCTGTGTAATTTTTATTTTAATAAGGTAAATATGCATTTTTTTATAAGTGTATGTAAAATAGTATATAAAAAATAGGTAGTCAACTACATTGAGCAATAGTTGTATCAAATAATCAAAATAAATTTAGTAATATACTGTAAACGAAAGACGGGAGAAGGAAAATGTAGGGAGAGGAGGTAAGGGCCAATCAGCAAGTGGCCCTTACCCCCTCTTTTGGAAAATCATAAATTAACCTTATTTATTTGTCAAAGCTGTCACAATTATGTAAGAGTCATTATTTGTTTTATGTGACAGCCACTTGTGAAAAATTTGATATAACCGAAAAACTTCGACATAACCGTTATTTCTACCTCTCTCGTTCATGACGGTTAATGACTTTTTTTTGGACGTCTCTATATATCATCAAACCAATCGAATGTTCTTATTTTTAGTAGTTACAACAAAACAACAAAAAAATGTGGGGGATATTCGTCCTGCTGAGTACCCCAGGGCTAGGTTCGAATATGAACTCAAATAAGTAAAATTACTATTTCCCCGTTCGAAAAATACATCGAGTCAATTGTTGAACTCGAATAGCTGTCCGATAATAAAATGGAGTTAACCATCTTAACTCAGCAAAACGTAGATTATTTGATTCGTCATGCGCAGACGGTTTTATTTAATTATTTTCCATTTTATATGGTTATGATCTTGTCCAGAAAGGATAAATTGTTCTGTTGTAGATATATTTTTTAATGTTTTCTAGTCATACTTTCTGTCAATACAGTTATTATTGATTCATTTTTTTTTTAAGTTTGACACCATTTTGTGATTTCGTAATTTGACAAATACAAAGAACTAATTATAAGAAAATTAACCACAGTTTTGTACACAACTGACAACACATTTAAAAGACAAAACGTACGGTTAAAATGTTACGGGGCACAAGCACATAATATTAGTTTCTGTTCTTAGAAACCGTTCGGATACTAATCAACTTCGAGTAAACTCAATGTTCAAAAAAATCAGTAACGGTATCATCAAATCAGTTAACTCTAACTCTGGTAGTTAATATTGGGTGCTTTTTTTCATTTACCGACACAAGTCGACACGAGTCGACTCGTGTCCTCCGAAAGTGTTTTCCATTTGATTTGTGTCGCCGTGAGTCGACGACACAAGTCACCTCAAACAGACTCCACTAGATAGCTGAGTTTACGCTGATTGTGAGTGTAAAAGAAGTGGAAATCTAAAC
This sequence comes from Aromia moschata, assembly GCA_029963805.1. NCBI lineage: Eukaryota > Metazoa > Arthropoda > Insecta > Coleoptera > Cerambycidae > Aromia > Aromia moschata. Next base: position 128,103 of record JAPWTK010000097.1, read on the forward strand.
GAACGCGGCAAAGCAGAATATATAGTGCACAGTTAAAGCGAAATCTGATTGAAGAAAGTGAAGGTAGGTGACAAAAGTAATTATTTGTGCAGTAACTACTTTCAACAACTTCGTCTGAGGGAACCACAGAACCTATCCTATGGGTAGGGTATTCTGTGACAGAACTACTAGCCTAGCGAGCGTTCCATTAGTCCCTTTGATGAGAGTCAACACTAGTTGACACGAGTCGACACAGGAATCGCTGGGATTCGTATAAATGGAAAGCACCCTCATTCGAACCTAACCCAAAATTACACTGGAAAATTTTCGGTCAAATGTGGACGCGACATTAAACTGACGTTTGACTGTTATTGACGTACTATTTTTTATTTCTACAGGAACATATATATGTACATTATTAAAAAATATATCTACTACTTACGTAAATATCAGGATTATAAAAAAGTGATCTTTCATGTAAACATCAAACTACAAATGTAATAAAATCGCTCTTTCCATTATACTCAATAAACGTCACATATTGAAAAAAAATTCTGTCGGCATGCCTAACCTGCATTGTAATTTTATTTCATATTGTGTGCTATAATAAAAACGTCAACAAGATGTCAATATGTCTTAATTATATTTAGATGTGAAATTTTCATATCGAATCTACCACGTGCTTGAATTAATCTCCGTAATGTTTTTCTCGGTCTCGAATGTTGTAGGAAAATTATCCCTCGTCTTCGACGGAATAATTTTTACAACATTCGAGACCTCGAAAAAAAATTTCAGTAATAAGTCATGCACTAGAGAGATGACTAGTGAAAATCGGTAAAAGCTAAATACAAGGCCTTTATAAATCACTATTTCAGTCAATAAGAAAGTATGTTTCCGTTAAAGCCCTATCGTTTGCTACAGACCTATGAAACTCCCTATGCTCGCAATGTATTTTCCGTGGCTGGTTAAATTCGCTAAAAATTGGGGAGGAACTAAATCCTCGAGATGGTGCTGCAAGGCTTATAAATAGTTCGCTCGTCCGCTCTCTCCGCTTTGTTGTAAACATTGACCATAACCTCAATTCAAAGCACATTTTTTTTGTAAAATTGAATTTAAAAAATGCCGACCCAGTGCATTTCTACCGGTTGAACTTCGGGCTACCAGCACTTCAGCACTTTTCGCCCACTGTAACTTTAAAATCGATGTAAGTGGAAAGAGCAACGGCTACTGAATGACTAAAAAATTGTGAAGCATACTTGACTCATTTTTTGGAAATTATTCGGGTATAGGTAGGTGTTCATCGGTTAATTTCGGACAAGTCTGTACTCATTAAGTTTGTCATTATTGTAAAAAGTGACTAGGTAATCTTTTCTAAGGTAGAACACGTCATACTAGTAGTTTAAAGCAGCAAGTCACAAAATGTCAACAAATAACAATAAAAAAAATATCCTCTTAATAACAATAAAAAATGTCCTCTTAAGCACAATAGTGTCTTTAAATATCCACTTATGAAGTCAGATATTTTATTAAATAATCATAATTCATAAATTGTGAACCATAGGCCACATAATTATCAATAAATATAGGATCCGTCCGGTATAGCGAACTGCCCGCGACTCTCGAATGAACTTCAGCTTTACGCTGAGACAGACGATATGAGCGCGGCCGCCGACAACCGATGAGATCCGGGACGGGGCAAGGAGAGTGCATTAGTGGGTGGAGCTTAGAGTGGACTTTCTAGTTTTTTTATGTTCGGTCCCCACAGTAAACACGCAGTAGCCACGCTTATAAATGCGTAAATGACATGAGGAGTTAAACCCTGCCGCACTGCTCGAGGTTTAACTCCTGGAAGGATTTAATCGTACCATCGACTCGGCTGACTCGCTCGAGGAGTAAAACCTCTTGCGTATCGCTCAGGTTTAACTCCCGAGGCGAGCTAAACGACCTAAGTATGTTCGAATCCCATCCCGATTAAATCGTATTCTCTACAGAGCGTATATCGCTCGCGATAGGAGTTATACCTATCGCCTCTCAAATGACTCGCTCTAGGATTTAATCTCAAAAGAAGCTAAACCTTTTACTCGTAAGCCCTGAATGAAGTAAACTTTATTAGACAAAATTAGTCGCCCCGATTTTTCCAATTATTCTACTTTCCTTTACTAAAGTTTTCACATACTTGAATTGTTTATTAACAACTCTTGTTGTTATCACAGCATTTTAACTTGCAGTAATAAAGTGTAACATTTTTTTCTGCAAGTTATTCGCATATACGATTCAAACTTCGTGGTCTACAAGGGCAGCGGAGAAGCGGACTTCTTTCCCTTCTTTCCTTACAGCGCCAACTAGTGGCCGCGACATTCCCCAGCCAATTTTTTTCCGAAGTTTCATAGGCCTGGTTTGCTATACATTTTTGAAGATATTTCGCTACTACTATTTCTGGTTCTAAGAGAAGAAGAGACAAAATTTCAAATACAATGTAATTATTACACTTTGTCGTATAACGTAGAACGAGAAAGAATATTTTTTTAAATTCATTTCTGAATATTTTTTATACGAATTTTATTTTGTCGTAAAACCAGTCTATTAATCACAAAAGTAAGAGTTCAGTGTTAAAGCCAAACATTTAATGAACCAATAAAAATCATAAAAAAGTGGTATTGAAGACACTTGTATAGTTATCATAAACACCACTTAACTAAAAATCTAAAATTTTTTTTTTTCATTTTTCAAGGTCATTTCTCAACAACTCCTCATTGTCTAATATACTAATTTATCGAGCTAATTCTAAGCATGACAAATTTTGCGTACCATTATTTTATTTCACTGTAAATAAACTAGCCATCCAAAGAAAAACTTCGTCAAAACTGGCCGAGCAAAAAAAAAATGTATTTCAAGTCCTTATTTAATTGTCAAGGCTGTTACATGATGTGACTAGGGTTTTTTTTTTCAACTATTTTTTTATTTTTTCAGTCCCCACTTGAAATTTTGTTTAATATGTCGAAAAAAAATCCCTGAAAGTTACAGCCCTTAATATTAATTTTAAGTACTTTCCCAAAGCGTGAAAATATTTTCCATTTAAAATACACGTCTTAAATCGACTTTTTTTTTCAAATTTCTATCTCAGTCACATTTTATGCTATTACATTGGTCTTGGTCTCGTTTACTCAGAATAAAAGACTCTACAAAAGTGCCCATTGCAGCGTAAATGTAACTTGTACTGGTGAGTTGGTACGGGTCGCTGAAGTTGATTTTTACCCAAAATTCTCGTTTATTTTTTTGCTGTTATCTCCGAAATTATTAATTTTATCAAAAAAATGTAAATTAAAAATTTGTTGGAAATTTAATTTGCTACAAAAAAGGTACTATAGACCAAATTGCTGAGATTAATATTTCTTGAGATATTAGACTTTAACTTATGAGTAGTAGTACAAAAATTTCAAACGTTTGTTTCGATAAACAGTAAAAAAATTTTTCACGCTTTGGGAAAGTACTTAAAATTAATATTAAGGGCTGTAACTTTCAGGGATTTTTTTTCGACATGTTCAACAAAATTTCAAGTGGGGACTGAAAAAAATAAAAAATAGTTGAAAAAAACAATCACCCTAAATTGTGACAGTCATTATTTATTTTACAATTGTGACATCCGCTTGTCAAAAGCTTGACAAGAACAAATTTTCGATTCGACATAACAGCTATTTTCATCTCTCTCGTTCATAGCCAGATTTGATTGCTCGTGTCGCTTTTTTGGTTGCTCGTAATTGCATGCGTACTTCGTTTAACTATTCGTTATTTCTAAATTGCAGGTGAACTAGCAGTTCCATTATATTTTCTTATTTCAACCAGTCTGTAGTATTTTTATTACTGGGTTATGTATCAAAACTACCTATCATTGCATCAGAAAATTAAAAAAAATATATGTATATATTGCCTTCGGCGTTATATATTCGAATATTTTATTCGAACTACATATACTAATATAATAAATTGCATTTGTTGTGGTTTACCATATTTTCGACGGTTATAATTATTAAATATATGGATATATATTCAAATGAAAATTACATTCGATATGCTTATCTGCCAATATGGGACAATATACTGTGGCAATATAGTTTCTGTAAATCGGATTTTCCGTGACGTAATTTAAAAATGAAATACTGTTTTAGCAATGATATTAAAAAATGTTATATTAATTGCATTTTATATAGACATGTAGTTTCAGTATTGCCTGTTAAGTAATAATTAATTCAGTATGCATAAGTTACTGTACCTACAGGTTATTTTAAACCTTGCTCTGTGTTCGGGTATTTAGTAGCTCATGGAGAAGTTAGAAATATGTATATATATAAAATTCGATTGTTGTTGTAGGTATGCTCTCGTTTACAAGTTAACATTGCAGTCTACTCATTATTAACAAGTCTACAATATGTTCTAAATATGAACTGCGTGATTGACTACATCAATTTATTTTATATAACGTTAATAATAGTAGGAGCCCTAACAACTAGGTATATATTGGGACAAAATAAAATACTTATATAATTCACGTATTTGAGTTTTTTTTTTAATTATTTTTCTTTGAATTATAATAACGGTAAATAAGCAATGCTTTAAATGTCAAATAATCACAAAACATATTTATTATTTATTAATAACATACCTTATAACATATAACAGTAACCAAAATATTGGGACAGCATAAAGTAACTGCAGACAATGAAACAAATTAAGGCAAGTAGGCTTCGACAACAATGCACAACAAAACTTCAGATGAATCTGTTATTACTTTAATATCATATTGATTGAGTCCCTGTGTTTATTAAATAAAATTGTGCGTGGTATGTCTACAAGTACAAAAATTCGTGAGTGCCTCAAAATTCATACCTCAATAAAACAATACGCGAAGTGGCGGAGAATGGCTTAATATTCCTAAAACTACAGCATGGAATATAATTAAGCATTATGGAGAAACCGGAAATATCTTAGATAAAAAAAGGTAAAAGTCAGGGTCGTCCAGAATTTCTGATACGAGTAAGATAATTTTAGTAAAAATATGCAAAAAAGGCCAAAGAAATACTTTAACGCAAGTTACAGCTGAATGGAATCACGAAACTGAATTTGTCAAGAGAAATGCTGTCGCAAGCGGATTCATAAATGTGGACAAGTTTAATAAGGTTTAATTACAGGTTACAATTTAAAAGTGTATAAAAAAAAAGTGTGTTCTTATAGGCAAAGGAAAAGCCACTGTTGATAGAAAAACAAAAGAAAGACACATGGCTCACATCGGCAAAATATAAACTGTCTTGGTCAGTAGAAGATTGGTCTAGACTAATATTTAGAATCGAAATTCGACATATGTATTGGTGATTATCACAAATGCGTGATTCGCACTAAACATGAGGCATTGCAGAAGAATTGCTTAAAACGTACAGGATAAAATTTCCTGAAGGATTGATGATTTGGGGATACATGACAGCTTCAGGATTATGATGCTTTGAATTTATGTGTGCTAAAATTACATTTTTCAGCAGCTTCCCACACAGCTAAATTTACAAGAAAGTGGTTTGGCGATCACAACGTAAATGTCCTTTTTTGGCCTTCTAACAGTCCTGACCTTAATGTAATTGAAACAGTATGGCATAAAATGAAACAGACATTGAGAAACAACACACAACGGACATTACCAAAATTTAAAGACAAACCACAGCAAATTTTGAATAGATTTTCTTCTAAATAATACAGAATTTTAGTTTATTCAATGCCCAGTCGAATTCGAGCGTTATACATTCGAACATAATTTATTGCTACATATCTTTTTATTCTTTTACTTGCATTTCAAATGGATCTCGTAATCTGAGTTGATGTATAGTCCTTCTAATTTTAATTGAAAATGATAAATACGCCTGGGGAACAAAAAAAGCGGTGCAACTTTATGATCCCATGGGCATGCATATATCTTTTATAAATTCGAAAATTGTGAAATATTTTTTTCATCCAAATCAATATAGGAGATTAAAATTAGCCTGCATACAAAACTCTTAATATTTGTAATATAATTTGCTGTAAATAATGCTCATTTAGCCAGACAATCTCAAAAAATTGTCTGTGTTAATAAACCTAGCTGAAATTCACGTCACTGGCGCCTTAAACACGTAGAGTTTCTAAAAAGTCGTAAATCATTTTAACGACGTCGTAAAGATTTTATGGCACAGTGGACCAAATAAGTATTTGGATGTATTACATATAAAGCAATCCTATAGTATAATGGTCGGCATTTGCTGGTGCATTCGCGGCATCGCGTTGCCGGCTCTTCAAAATTTTCTTAAGTATAGTAATATACATAAAATTGTTTTAGTTTATAATTATTTTTCCAGTAATTTTAAACGCTTTATTTTAATGCTAACTAATAAATTTATATCCATGTATTTTTTTTTAATATTTCCAAACTAGCTTTCTAAGAACGTCACAAACTAACAGTTTACTGAAGTATGAAGTATACTTTTATAGTGAGCTTAGCAATTTTAGAAAATATATCTGACAACCTTGCTTTTTTCTACCTATTTTCAATTTAGAATGGAAATAGAGTAGGTATACTGTAACATTTTTTTAAAACACTCATACATATCCATACAACTCGAAACTGTTATCCATATCGTATCCATATCGAAGACTGTTAAATTAGCTGACACATATTTGTCTCCAGAGGCAGGATAATAATTAAAAGTATTGATCGGTATTTTTCCGACTTATTAATGTAACCCTATTCGCTAATCAGGAGTTCGTTTACTTTGCCGTGCTTTCTGGGCCCCAAGAAACATATTTACCCGAGAAGGCGACACCGGCGAATGCTTCCAACGTGTCGATTTGATGAGGCGAACAAGCAATTTAAGTTTCCAAACTTCATATCGAGAAATTTCTCAGCGGGTAATCCTCTCGCCTCCAGCGAAATGGCTCCTTGAGTTGCCCGTCATACGTGTCTGCTGCTCCATAACCTGTGCGGTTTATGTTGAATAGTTGGGAATGGCTTGAAATGCATGCAACACGTATTAGATGTACAGGGCGTTCCAAAAAATAGGCTCTACAAAGTTTATTTGTGGGGTAGGGTAAGATTATGAATCAGGTTGAAAATGTGAATGCGTCCACAACGGCATATCCGCTGCGATTTTGTATTTATTTTCGCCACCATATACGGATATGTACAGGGTGATCGATTTATGATAGGAAGTGAGTTTTTCTCGGAAACGGCTGAGAGATTATTATTTAGTCGTAAACTGCTAGCTAAATGAACATAATTTCTGTATAAGAAATTTCTTGTATAAGAAATCAGTTTACTTTCTTTTACAGAAAAAAAGACGGAAATAAAAAATATAACTTAATGATGCTAAGCATCGCGCGGCCGAAATTTTTTTAGCAACATACCTAAATGTTTTTTTATATTTTCTTTATTTCAAAATGTATGGCCGATTTCCAGATGAATTGCTTTATAGTTAATATTGCAACATTTGGTATTGAATTTTCCGAGCTTTTGCTTGTTCAACATATACATAATACGTAGGTAAATATGTGTGTTTTTATTTACAGCAAAAATATTGTATTATATGTATACATATATTGTATTATACAGGGTGTTCCACTTAAGGCGGATACATCCATAACTCTGTAATTAGAAATTTAACAAAAAAGTGCTTTGGGTGGTAGTTTTCTGGAATAATTGTGCATATGAGGAAAATATTTTCAATTATATAGGGTGCTCCGTTTATTCTGCACGCCACCTAACGTTGTTATTTTAAATGGAACACCCTGTATATTTTTACATTTTTTGATTCCCCGTTTAATTCTAGGGCGACTTTGTTAAGGGTTCCCTATACCTATCTCTTATAGTTTTTGAGATATTCAACTGTCTTTGAAAAAAATGACGATTTCAGCTCTTTGAATGAGGCCCAATAGCATTTAAACCATAACAGATAGAAACCTGCGGTTTGGACGATTAGATTTAGCACGAAGTACTCTATATTTTAAATGCCAGTAAGTATTATTACTGCCAGTCCCAAGCCTGACAAAATGTGAAGAAAAAGTGATTTTGCAACGCCTACGTGACGCTGTAGACATCCGATTTTTGCAAACTTTAGAAAGAATCGAATATTCTTGGAAAACTGTTGGAGATAAGTATTGATAACCCGATATCAGTATAAAGGGCATTTAATTTCGCATCCAACGGCACTATTTAATATGTGTCATGCCATTTGAAAAAAAAATAGTATTCACGTTTTAAAATTGTCAAATGTAGGGTCCGATATTTCCGGCCCTGAATAACGTATCCATTTTGCCCATAGTGAAAAAGATAAGGTAATTCGTGCTAAATCTAATCGTCCAAACCGCAGGTTTCTATCTGTTATGGTTTAAATGCTATTGGGCCTCATTCAAAGAGCTGAAATCGTAATTTTTTTTCAAAGACAGTTGAATATCTCAAAAACTATAAGAGATAGGTATAGGGAACCCTTAAAAAAGTCGCCCTAGAATTAAACGGGGAATCAAAAAATGTAAAAATATATAGGGTGTTCCATTTAAAATAACAAAGTTGGCGTGCAGAATAAACGGAGCACCCTATATAATTGAAAATATTTTCCTCATATGCACAATTATTCCAAACAACTACCACCCAAAGCACTTTTTTGTTAAATTTCTAATAACAGAGTTATGGATGAATCCGCCTTAGGTGGAACACCCTGTATGTATAAGCTGAAATATTGTATTATTTATAATAAATAAATATCTTTAAATACCTCAACAATAAACAAAATATATACAAATGTTACATAAATATTTACAAATGAGTAAATAAAATAACAACAACCAGAAAAATTTAAAATGTATTACTTAATAAATATTCAATATGCATTGTTATTTAAGCACAATTCGTAACGTTTTCTTAGTTCGTAGATTAGAAGTTACTTTTCTGAAAATATTTCCACCTAATTAAGCACAGGTAGCAGTATTTTTGTGCTTCAAATCAAAACACAAACTATTTTGTGTACAGCCTCATTTGTCTTTATTCGAAGTCAAATAATAATAATAATAACTTTAATAAATAGGTATGTGTTTTGTTAAAGTTAAGCGAAACTCTGTTCTTCACACATACATACCTTCACAGTTAATTCCTGGGAGTTTTGAAAGTTGTTGTTGAAGTACTCAGTTCTTATTTGCATTAGAAGATGTGCTCAATGGTGTGAGAAATGAACTATTTAGTAGATTGATAATATTTTTAATCGGATGTTTTAGTAGTGCAAATAAAAAAAGAGTTCAAACAATACAAAACCTTTAAGAATTATAAAGAATTTTCTGTTAACGTTTTCTGTTAACATCGTCAGCAAGCTATATTTTTTTATTTTTTTGTCAAAATGTAGAAGCTTCTGGCCTCAGTTTTCTAAACTTTAGTTTAAGAAACTAAACTTTGCTAGATTCTTCTAGTTTAGTTTATTTGCCTTTAGGAAAGTAAACTAATATACTCTTTACAGAAATTATATTCATTTAGCTAGCAGTATATGAGAAAAAACGGTTTTGACAGGACCAACAACTTTTTAAATATTCAAAATACAAAAAAAATGTGATATAGAAAAAGAATTCCTAATTAATATACCTTTTTAATGGTAAAGTAAAAAAGGGATGTTGCTAAAAAATTGTTTTGAGACGTCGGCTTCGCGACGTTTAGCGTCGTTAAGACATTTTTTTATTTTTGCCAATTTTGAGTGAAGGTGAGTAAAAGTGATTTACCATTCACAAAAATTAATTTCTCTCAGCCGTTTCCGAAAAAGACTCACATTCTATGATAAATCGATCACCCTGTACAGTGTGGCCTATATTTTTAGTTTTACCACTATACCCGGTGTTTCTCAAAGGTAGCTCACCTCAATAACTTTTTTTGTTTTCACAGACAAAATAATGAAAATTTAGAAGTGTGTTGATGTTGCGTTTTGATTTATAATTTACGCTGTGAGATACTCAGATCGGTGTCATCCTAGCTGACATTATTTTGTCAAACTGGAGTAAATTAAAATAGTTATTGAAACAAATAATTATGATTGCTCCTATATTTAGCTACTTGTCGATGTAGAGTTTAAAAAAATAATTTCTAAATCATTTAGTTTTCTCTGTCTAAACTAGGTCGACCCCGCTGTTTTACCATCGGTTAAAAATGCTTTCCACAATTAGTACGAACTTATGTAATTTTAAAAGACTTCAACCGTATTAATTTAATAAGCGACAGAACACTTTCTCAAAAAATATGAAACCCGTAAATGGGAAAAGAACAAATTACGAATGCTACATTGGTTTAATTTTTGCAAAACGTATACAATTTACAGGAAATTTGTAATAGGAACAGTGCTCAACGCTGCACTATTATGCAAAAAATATTTCGAAGAAAAGAAATAACTGAAATAATAATACCATAACATTTCATTTATAGACAGACTGAAAATAAATGGGCACTCTATTTTCATCTTTCAAGTTTCATCTGAGGATACTAATTGACCTGAAAATATTCATCGTATGGAATATTTAAAAATCCATTAGAGTTCTATTTTTTTATATTTGTCCTTCCAAAAGTAGGACATTTTGAAAATACAGTAATGTTCGTCAAATTGCACCCAGCCTTCAGTTTTTAAAAGGATGATTTATAAGGAGGCAGTTCCGAAATAAAGACGGTCTGAGTCAGGTCCCAAACACGACAAGTATGTGAATCACCACTCGAGTTCTTTTATTAAAAAAATGAACGATGTGTATTAGTCTACAGGTATATTAATTCAATTGTTTTTTTCCAATACCTACATACGTATGTATATACCGAGAGGTTCCCTTGATTTCAGCAAATTTAAAAATAGTGAGTAAACTAACTATCATTGTATGGACGGAGTGTGAACATTGTAGTAAGTGAAAAAAATATCACGGGAATGGGAAGTCTCGAATGTGGGCGTGGCCGAACGTACATGTCTCCGATTGCGTAGATTTCGGAAGACGTTACGTTATAAAAATTACTAGCAAATAATATTATGGCTACTATTCAATTCGTTTTCGTTTCTCTTCCTTACTGTTTCAATTCGTTTTTTTTTTTTAGAAAAATAAAATACTTATTGGGCATTACATTTATAAACGATTCATTATATATTGAGATTAATTATAAAGCATTACAGAAGATACCTTTATACAGGTCCTGTCTATTTTTGAAAACAAATCGGTATATTCATTACGGACTTACTGTATTTCCATTCTAAATTGAAAATAGGTAGAAAAAAGCAAGGTTGTCAGATATATTTTCTAAAATTGCTAAGCTCACTATACAAGTATACTTCATACTTCAGTAAACTGTTAGTTCGTGACGTTCTTAGAAAGCCAGTTTGGGAATGTTAAAAAAAAATACATAGATATAAATTTATTAGTTAGCATTAAAATAAAGCGTTTAAAATTGCTGAAAAAAAAATAATTATAAACTAAAACAACTTTATATATGTTACTATACTTAAGAAAATTTTGAAGAGCCGGCAACGCGATGCCGCGAATGCACCAGCGAATGCCGACCATTATACTATTGGATTGCTTTATATGTAATACATGCCAAATACTTATTCGGTCCACTGTGCCATAACATTTTTACGACGTCGTTAAAATGATTTACGACTTTAGAAATTCTACGTGTTTAAGGCGCCAGTGACGTTTAGCCAGCTAGGTTTATTAACACAGACAATTTTTTGAGATTGTCTGGCTAAATGAGCATTATTTACAGCAAATTATATTACAAATATTAAGAGTTTTGTATGCAGGCTAATTTTAATGTCCTATATTGATTTGAATGAAAAAAATTATTTCACAATTTTCGAATTTATAAAAGATATATGCACGCCCATGGAATCATAAAGTTGCACCGTTTTTTTTTGTTCCCCAGGCGTATTTATCATTTTCAATTAAAAATAGAAGGACTATACGTACATACTCATATAACGACTTCTATGTCTATGCGAGTTAGAAAGCATCTTTTTTTTCTATCTGATAAAACAACGTACGTTCCTGTCGTTTAAATTTTATACACGACGCAACGTAATAATTTAATGAGAATTAAAATGTCGGTTTTGAAATACATAATGGCAACTGACAGTAACAGACCTTACAATTTAATTATTCCACAAAATATGTCACAGAATATGGGTAAACAAAACCCTAATAATTTACCGTCCCTTTGCATACAAACTTTAAGCTCTAATTTTTGTTATATGCATTTTAAATTTCACTGGAGTTATAAAAGCTGGAAACAATACCGTTCCCAATTTTTTTTTGTTTTGTCTTATTTTTTACTTAGTTTTTTTATATTTTAAACGCTATTTAAACTTTCAGTCATAAAAAATTACTATTTCTGATAAATGAATAGATCTAATGAAAAACATAAGAATTTGTGACCATTCAGTTATAAGTTGAGCCCGGCGCAATGGTAGGCAACGAGCCATCGTTCTCGAGTTTTTTGAAAAATATCTTCATTTTTGATTATTTTAATTGAAAAAGAATGTCCTTACTCTGATTGAATTAATATATGTGATGAATTTTTCAAATAACTCGAGATTAACTCCAGAACGGGGCTCGTTGCTAACAATTGCTCCGGGTTCTAGTTATAAGACTGATTTAAACTTTAGCTTTATTTTGTAAATGATACAATCTAACTGTGTCTTAAATATATACCCCTTTCCTATCTATAGACTGCTGCTACGTTCTTTCCACTGATTGACAAAATTCTAGACATCTTCGGGAATGAATCTGCGAAGTAATGTTGCCATTTATCATTCTCTTCGATATCAACAGTATTATCCTAATAATATCGAATCTGAGGGCCAAACCATAAACCAGGCTTACTACTTGGTACTCCTACAAAAATTGAAAGAACGCGTAAGGAAGAAACATATGTGTCTGTGGAAGAACGATTCTTGGATTCTTCACCAAAGCAACCCTCCGGCTCAAAACGCTGTCTGTGAAATAATTTAGAGCAGATAAAATAATCCCTGTACTCAAGCCCACCCCGTATTCCCTGGACTTCTCTGGACAATACTCCCTATGACAACCCTACTTCGCATCATAACGATTTTAAAAAGGATTACACCATTTAAAAATAACACATTTTTCTTATTCAAAACGGTTTTTTTTTTTATGAAAAAAAATATCAATAACAATAGATGTACACAGGCAAACATAGGCATACAAAATAGTATAATTTTGACTTCCTTGCATTGCGCGTCACAAAATTCAAGAATGGTTTGACTTGCAACTTTATAACTGTGCATATTTACAAATCCTATCATGATAATTAAAAATAATGGTTAGAATTAATCTAAAGACCTCAGGAGCGCAGTTACAAAATAACAAAATTTTTCAACATATTTTGATAGAAATTCCAACTTAAAAACTAATTTAAAAAATAAATATTTTTTAGAAAACCCACCGGTATTATTAAAGATTAAGGTGTTCAGAACAATTGGTGCAAATTTTAACATAAGCCATTCAGTAGTTTATGAAAAACACTGCGCGCAAGCTCAAATAAAGAAGTTTTGAGAAAAATGACTTCAAAGTTTTAGTTACGGTCTGTTACTGAAATGAGTCATGTAGCTTGAAGTTCTGCCTGTTTTTTCTTTTTCTGATCAATTCTTGCTGCTTTTGTTGCAGCCTGAGCTCTTTTATCTGACTTGGCAATTCTCTTTTCATCACTTGATATTGCCCAAGCAACGCCGAAGGTTGAACGCTCTCGGGTACAAAATATATTTTGGAGTGATAGAGTTTTAAAAAAAAGGTGCTGTAGTCGAACGGGTGCATGTATCGCAAATAATAAACCAGAGTTTTAAAGAGGAAGAGTTCCTCTTAAGATAAGCACAAAAACTAAAAATCGAAAAAAAAATTCAAGGTTGATTCCTCCCTTAAGAAAGGTATTTCTGTCATACACTCACTTTTTAAATATGACCTACTCTTATTTAGAAAAAAAGAAACTAAAGCAGTATCATTAATGAGCAGCATAGCATTTGGTTCAAGCAATGTTTTACTTGGACTACTTTTCAACACAAGACAAGTTGAGTGAGAAGCAAATAATTGAAATTTTAATAATGAGGGGATATGGGGAACATGTAGGGATCCTAAGATTAAATTTGGGTACTGTTAAATAAATTGTACCCCCAACAGATAGGTAAAGAAATTCCAAGTAACTGGTAGCGTTAAGGATTTGCTAAATCAGGTACACCTAGAACTGCAGCAACCGGAGGAGATAAAGCTTTGGATAAAGCAATGCTAGGGCCTTGGCAACTATATCTTGTTCTCAGTGCGCGAAAATCCAATCCAATCGTCTAGGGCCTTGGCAACTATTTTTGATTTCTCCAAGAAGCGCATACCCAAAATCCCCAAAACGTTAATGTTCGAGCAGGCATTGTTGGGAGGCGGATTGTTGGTTCTTTCTTAATAGATGGAAATTTAAATTCTGAAAAATATTTAGATCTGCTAATAAATCTCAGTATTCCAGACTGTTGTTTCCGCGTGAAAATAATGTTATTAACCGACTATGGTTCCAAGAGGATGGGGCATCACCAAATTTTGCAGCAAATATCATGGAGCATTTAAATGCTAAATCTATCTAATATGTAAAGTTTATGTCAATCGACCAGAGAATACTGAAGACTTGAAACGGAAAATTTCAAGTGAAATGCCGTTCTGAAGACTTCCTAGTAACTGTTATTGACGAGTTTCAGGACCGGCTTGGGCATTGCTTAACGGAAAATAGAGTTCACTTTCAGCACCTCATTCGCTAACTATTGTTTTGTTGTTTCATTCTTAAAAAATAAATAATTAAATATAATTACATTCTTTCACCAAAATTAACTTTAAACGTGTTTTTTGCGAAACATTTTTTATAGAACCATATCAAATTTTTAGTGCACAGTTAAGAGAAAAAGCTGTTCTTTCAGATATTGAAAGAAAATCTACAGGTTGCTATTTTAAAAAAATAAAATTGGTCTCCATAAGAACCAAACGCGAAAAGCCAAAAACTATTCCATGTGGACAGAAACATGGCAAATAAACTGATGAAAAACTTTTATTCAGTACATTCATATGTTCAAACACAAAAGTTTCTGTATGGTATGGAGCAAATCAGGCCTTAGTTAGACCCTCCCACAACACGGGTCCAAATACATTGCTTCTTTTCGAAGCTATTCCAACAGCATATGTTTTCCCTTACAATTTGTTATAATCGTGGGCTTTAATCTACAATCAAAACCACAATCACCGATAATTAATGATCGTCGCATTTATGGGCCAGAAAGCAAGGGAGAGAGGAGGGAAAAGAGAAAAAGTGTTGGCTAACGAATGTCGAGGAGAAAGAAAGAGTGTGTATTGTTAGCGGCAACTGGTGTTGACACGATGATAAAACCAACCCGCAAGATTTGTACTACGTCGTTAATGGCCGGCCTCAGATAAACGGGGTGTCCGTTGCACTAACGGCATATCGATTTTGGATTTGTATTAGGTTAGGAATTCTGTCGGGTATTTCGTAGGCGGGCGCTTTCAAATAAAGGCCGGCCTGGTAACCGGAACAAGACGCGTATTATATTAAATTTGTATCAATGTTGAAGTTCCCGCTGAAATTCCTGCATCCGAATACAATATGTGTGTCATAGTTGCCTTCTAAATTAGAGCTAAACTGCTTCGGGTATATAGAGATTCCGTGTCTTGTATGGTGTATTGTAACAAGGCACGAAATGCATAGGTGAACATTTCACGAACGCTGCATCAGATTTGAATCAAATGATGAAATACTGCTTATTAAGACTATTGATAGAAAAGGGCGTTCATTTGCAGCGGAACATCGAGCTTACACTGATGTGAACAAGTGTGTCTACAAGTCGTGTTGTTTTCCCGCACGACCATTAGGGGAAATTAAAGGGTAACACTACCTTGTTTAGTCAAAATCAAGGATCATTTTCTCGAATTTATTGTAGAAAGGGAAAACAATTTATTGAAATTCGGATTTTTTAGACATCATTACACATCTCCTAAAGTATACAAAAAATATTTTTCTAAAGTCATTTAAAAACAAAATGGCGGCGGCACAACAGCTCATGGAATGAAACATCTTTTTTTTTATGACTTCCCTGGCAGTAAACCTGCAGGTCGCAATTGTGCATCTAGAACAAAAAACCAAAAGGATTTTGAAATTACATCGAAAAATCTAGTGAACGGTCATAGAACTTTTCTAAATATTGATTTAAAAAAAATTACGTCAGTTTAAAGAAAAAAAACACGCCTATTCGGAAAAAATTGGCCGAAAATCGGCTGTAAAATCGGAAAATTTTCAAAAAAGTCAATAAGTTCTACGTGCGTTCACTATAAGATTCAATTTTTTAGCTACAGTTAAAATTTCCAGTCGATTGGTTGAAAATTGTAGGCGCTAGCTTTACGGCTATCTCGAAAAACAAGGTTTCGAGAAAAACGCTTTTAACGTTTCAAATACCTACGTATGTATAGTTCGATGTAATTTTTTATTTACCACTAATCGGCAATGCTTGGACCATACAGCTGTCCTTCTAATTTAAGGTTTTCATGCTGACCTTCTGCTGCTTCCTGTTTTCATGTCCTAATTCAAGGTATACTGTGTCAGCGAAGGAATAGTAACCCCTACCGCACTGATATCGAACGCGCACAAATTACTAGTTAAACAGCACCGTGACTTCCCTCGGAAAACCGAATTTTTCGACCACTTTAAAAAATTTTCCTCTAGATAAAACCTTTTGGATATCATTTTTGGATAGTTAAAGAAACATTTAAGCCAATAAAAAATGAGGTTAAAAGAAAAGGTTACTCCTTAAGTGATAACTGGAATAATGTACTGTATTTACTTTATTACTATTTACACTATGTACACGGTTTCTATTATAGAGTAACATTATGAAAGAACATGTTTAAAATATAGACATCCAAAAAAAACGTCATCAACTCTGGCTATGAACGAGAGAGATGGAGATAGCAGTCATATCTAAGCTTTTCAATTATGTCAAACTTTTGACAAGTGACTGTCACAATTTGTAAAATAAACAATGGCTGTCATATGATATGATAGTCTTGACAAGTAAATAAGGTTATAAAATCGATTAAGAACAGAAAATACGTATTTTTTTCTTGTCCAACTTTTGACGTTTTTTTTGGATGTCTTTATAAAAATTTCTCACTGACGCGTCTGCCATAGTTGTCTGTTAGATGACTACTTTTCTAATGACTTCTGCTTGCTCTAAGCGCAAAACGGAAATACAATGTTGGCAGCACCCTTTGTGTTAGCGCCTTCTATGGTTGGTGCCACTGTACTAAATTTTTGAATTTAAATTTTTGGTGGATGGCATCCAACAACAGGTTTACCGAACCAAGATTCGAATAAACGAACAATCGACACAGTATACGGTATCTCAGAATAACTCGATGTTGTGTTACAGTTAACATGAGCATTTATCTTCAATGAATGTTGTAATGTGTGGTCTGTCTCTCTACATTCGTGACAGCCCTGTCAAAATTTGCTGCTTCGCTCGAAAATCATGTTCATATTATTATATTTCCGATGGTCCGTTACAAGTAAATACTCTACTTTATCAGTATAGTGAACGTTATAATGCTGTTATAATACTGTTATAATACTGTTATAATATTGTAAAACAAATACTCCTTCATAATGGGTCAACCTAGTAGATAATCATTTATTTGTACCATTCGCACCGATATTTAGAATAGACTGGAGGGAATGCATTTATTTGATTTACCTACATATGTCGAGTGGCCATTTTGGTGTAATCGTAAACCAAGCAAAGTGTTTTTTGGTACAAGTTGATTTTATTTGGTTTCATATGTTAATATTAGCTCTTTATCTGTTTTCTATTCTATAAACACTATTATATAATATTACTAACTGTGTATGGCGCAATAGCCGAGCCAACAAGGAAAATATTCCGGGAGTGACATTTCACAAGGTGATTTGACGTTTGACAAGTTTAAACTCGTATTTAGTTTCAAATTGTGATAGGTTAGGTTAGGTTAGGTTAGGTTAGGTTAGGTTAGGGTATTATATAATATTACTAACTGTGTATGGCGCAATAGCCGAGCCAACAAGGAAAATATTCCGGGAGTGACATTTCACAAGGTGATTTGACGTTTGACAAGTTTAAACTCGTATTTAGTTTCAAATTGTGATAGGAAACATTGTTTATTATTAGGTATTATACATACAATGATAAGCAAAATAATACAATACATAAGCAGTATTAAAGTTCTCACCTGTGTAATGAAATGTTTCAAGGACAATTCTACGTTTGTCTCTGGCGAAAGGACGCATTCTCTCTAATCTACTATATGTAAATCTCGATCACAAATTACAGATTTATGATCTCGATGTCCATTTGTCTATCTGAAAACTTGTAAAAGAGCATGGTAGATGTTCTGTTATAAGTAAATTCACTAGTGAAATAGCCTAAATACCTGTGAAGAGACAACACAGTTCAAGAACATTTCGTCGAATAAATATAGTAATTACGTTAACATCTCGTGCTGAAGGCGGGTCTAATTAGAGTTTAATTAACACCAGTCATTAGGTGGTTTTCAAAATATTACATCGTGTCTGTTGAGGTGCCTCCTATTCTGTTGTCTTTCATAATTGAAATAATAATTACTTTTATACTGTCAATGTCAACTGTCAACTCATTTTATTTTAAAATGTGTCAGGATGTAAAGCAGTCTAAACATGTGGTCGGGTTGAATCGGCCTAGTCATAATCATCCACAAACCTTCAGATAACTTCTCCGAGCGAGGGAAAGAATGGCAACATACACATGCCAGACCAGCAGAACAAAACCATCTGTCACACAGATGAGTCTAAAGATGAACAATGCCCTGGAGCGTGTGCAACCAAGAGACAACCAGCATGTGAAATCAGCATGTACCTGAGGAACTCAGCAAACGTGTTTCAGGCAAACATACACAATATCCGTTTATGCGCGGGAAATGATCTGGAGGTCTTATATAAATACCAGACTCCAGATCGCACTGAAAACCGTGGAAGCTGTGAAAATACACTCCCAGGTAGTTAAACTAGCGGAACATAACACCATTACTCTGAAATGGCGCAAAGGACACCACTTGAATCATGAAGGAAACGAAAAAGTGGATTTTCTCGCAAAGGGGCAGAAGCTCAGTCCATCCATGTGACGTCTCACCCACAATTGGGGTGAAAGAAGATCTCTATTGTAGGGGGTGTGGAAAGGAGGAAGAAACCCATGGAAGAAGAAATGTCCAGCTCTGGCAGCTGTTAGGCAGTCGGTCTTTATGGCAGCAACAATAGAATCAAAAGAGGTAGCAAACGTCCATTGTAAACTGTCCTTTAATTCCTGAACGAAACAAAACTAATCGAACTGTGGGGGCACAATAAGCATCGTCTTCACTGCACAGGGCTAGTACCTGCCCAATAAGTAATAATAATAGTAAAAGTAATATATCAAAGTTACAATAGCAACAAGCCAGATAGTGAATTGATCATTCGCTGATGTCGCATTTTTTCTGCTACATATTTTCGCCGGCCCAATACGCCAGTCAATAGAGCCAAAAGGGGTGAGTTTATGACACGATTGATACCTGAAATCCGACTATGGGATACTTTTAAGTTCAGTCCTTAGATGAAAACGTATATGAATTGGACTAGGAAATAGTTGCACATTTTTTTAATAACAAATTAGTGAAAAAAAATTGAGTTTTTTCAGTTTTTTGCTTAACTAAGAAAAGCTATTGAAGCATTACATCGCA
This sequence comes from Aromia moschata, assembly GCA_029963805.1. Classification (NCBI taxonomy): domain Eukaryota; kingdom Metazoa; phylum Arthropoda; class Insecta; order Coleoptera; family Cerambycidae; genus Aromia; species Aromia moschata. Next base: position 147,930 of record JAPWTK010000097.1, read on the forward strand.
TCCAATAGGAAAGTTGTAGAGAATTCAAAAACCTTTAAAACGAAAAAAAAAATCAAGTCAATCGGTATATTTTTCACTGAGAAAACTCGGAAAAGACGCAAAAAATTACATTTTCTTAATAAATTCGTAATTCGAGTACTTTTGCATTACAAGAGTCAATATTGTCGGAAAATGCAGGTAATATCACAAATAATGAGTGTGCAAAAACTGGATTATGTCCGATGAATAGTTTTTGCACAATAGTCGAATAAAGTTTTTTACATCGTATTTTGAATATTCCATAACACGTCGAGCGATAGATTAAATAACATTTTCTCGACGGATTCGGAAACTACAGAGTGTAAACTACAATTCGTATATTTACTTTGTTTCATTTAAATGCCATTAAATTGGTGTAAAACGCCTCTGAACACCGCGCGAAATGATCGGCGGCGCGCTGACAGCCGAGCAAGGTATTGTTGGCGGGGCAGCGAGGGGAAGCGGCGGTAGCGACCAGCAAATTCAAGGTTTTTTGAATTCTCTACAACTTTCCTATTGGATGTGATGTGATTGCTTCAATAGCTTTTCGTCTATAAGCAAAAAACTGAAAAAACTCTATTTTTTTTTCACTAATTCATTATTAAAAAAAAAGTGCAACTATTTCCTAGTCCAATTCATATACGTTTTCATCTAAGGACTGAACTTAAAAAGTATCCCGTAGTCGGATTTCTGGTATCAATAGTGTCATGTCATAAATCTCTATTGACTGGCCTACAACTGTAATGTTGACTATATGTCGCTATTAGGCATAACTGAAATAACAAATGGTGATTAAGTGATCACTGCTCTATTTTGTCGCATTCGTGGTCCTCTCATAAAACTCGTGATCCTGTCGATTCGTACATCCTGCGCCACAGGAAATGGATTATCTCTGCCTGCAACAATACAACTTTTCACAATATCGAATTATTTTACGCGTGGCGCTTCATTATGTAAAATCGACGTTATGCCGAACACATTTTTAAGCGCAATATCCATCAGTTACATTGTGTTGCCGCTGACAGCTAAATAAAAAAAGATAAAGCCGTTTTTACAGCTTGTTTCGATTTTAACATGTTAGCGCGATGATTGCGAACCGGACAATGTTCCGTTAAACATCGTCATGGCCGCGTCCACAGCGAATTTGTTCCAGCGCCGTTTTTTTTTAAATATTTTACGATGTTGCAGAGACACAACGTCATAGTCACGTACGAGGGGTAGTCAGGGATTTATAAATTGCTAACCTCGTTTCCCTTGCAGCACCGCCAAAGTGTACCTTGAATTATACAGTGCAATGAATAATACAGTCAATGTGGTCACGAGAGGAATTATCCGCAGATTTAAAAACAGTGACATGACATATATGCAGGTTAATAAAAAAAAATATGTATATAAAATTTTAAATATTTTAAAGAAAATCAAACGTAGGTATGTTCTAATAAACAGTGGTAATTAAATTTAATTGTAATTTACGTTAAGGGGTTACCTGCAGTCACGAGCTCACTCTGGACCTCATTTTTGACATGTTTGTTCTCTGAAAGTATGTAGTAGATTAGACAACAATTAGTACGTTTAAATACTGTATTCTTAAACTTTATTCGCGAATTTTTATGAGCATATATCGCAAAAATGTTTTCGCGGAAGGGAGGCGCGTTGGCCAGGATTTCTCGGCAACCGGTAATCAGAAACAAGCAAGCAAAATTGCGCAAAAGAGCTGTTTTTTTGGCCTAACATTCGACCCTTTTAACCATATAAAAAATATTATTTTTGATCAGAAATTAAACGTTCAATCACGAGCCAATGTTATTGCCAACAATTCCAATGCCTTACATTCAAAATTGTGGCGGTTTTACGTTGAAATTGTCCATATTTTAAAAACACCCTGTATAATAAGTAACAATGTAGGACAAGTAACAACATAGCACGAAAAAAACTTTTTAAATCGACTGGCGAAACCTCATCCTAGTAAGTTCACTCTGTCAAAAGATTTTTACGTTATAATTGGTATTTGGTGTAATTTGTGACACCCTATATATACAGGGTGTCACCAGTTTGGCTTGATCATTTATAAAAAAAATTCATTTTCGACATTTTCATAACCATTTTTACTAGGCTTGAAACCCCAAAATAATGTTATTTTTTAGATTTAATATACAAATTTTTAGATCTAATATAAAATTTTAAAATCAATGGACACTAAAGTACTATAACGTTAACTGTACGTTGAAAAGTAATTAAGGAAAGTTGCTTGGAATTTAGTTTTATGATTAAGTTTAAAAACATGACCTACTAATCAAAGCTAAACATTTAAGAATTTTCTGGAACTTACTTAATACATACTTTCGAAAAGCAATTTTCTTTGAGAATTATGCTCCAACTAAAAAAAACACATTGAATTTCACATAAAACTATTTTATACAGAGAGCAAGAAAAAAACAAGAAATAACAAAAAGAGCACTAAGTGAGTAAACTGCATTATAAAACTATTTGAAATCAGCCCAGTTTAATACACTTCCCCAATCTTCTAAATTCTGCATATTATGTGGAATGGACCATTTCTTGATTTATTCGGTCAACTTAATGTTTTGAGTTTTTCTCATGAAACAATTCAAATGCGTGATGATATCCGATCTTATCGATCCCGTAATATTTATTAGGTGAGTTCGATGCTGTAAATTGAACATAATATGAACTATAATCAAATTTTAACAGTAATAGTTTTAAGTGATATCTGATATATCAAACAATTAACAACAATCGCTTTATTACCAATTTATTGGTATTTTATTACGAAATAAAGGTGAATTATATTACACTGAAACAAAAAATGGATGTACAAAACATTTAATTCAAATGAAGGATTTAGATTTCGGAAGCAATTCCAAACAATGTTTGTTTATTACATTTTCACGTATCATAGGAAGTGAGTTTTTCTCAGAAACGGCTAAGAGAAATTAATTTCTATGAAAGGCAAATCGCTTTTACTTACCTACCTTCACTAAAATTAAGGCAAGAGTAAAAAAATCTGTCTTAACGACGCTAAGCGCCATGCCTCAAAAAATGTTTTTCAGCAACCTGCCTTTTTTACTTTACCATTGTAAAGGTATATTCATTATGAGTTGATTTTGTTTGTATCTTGAATATTTAAAATGTTATGGTCGACTTATTGTTAAGTGCTCTATCTGTTTTTCTCGTAAACTGTTAGCTAAATGAATATACTTTCTATATAAGAATATTTCAATTTACTTGTTTTCACTAAAAATTAAGACGGAAATAAAAAATATATCTTAATGATGCAAAGCGTCGCGACGCTTCAATTTATTTTGCAATATACCTGTTTTTAAACTACTTAACGATTTTTAAACGACTACTAAACGACTACTTAAAATTTTTTTGATTTTTGCATTTATCCTGTATACATTTTTCATATTTTCATTATTTCAATAGTTATGGACGATTTCCCGATGATTTCCTCTATCCTCAATATTGCAACATTTAAAATTGCGTTTTTTCGACACTACTGCCTCGTTCAACTTATACATAAGTAAATGTGTTTTCATCTACATCACAAAATATATTAAACCTTGTTTTTTAGCTGATGTATTATTTATAATAAACATATGTATTTATATACCTAGACAATAAAAAAATACAAACAAATGTTCTAACTGAAATCTTTACAAATAAGTAAATACAATAACAAGTAAAATTAAACGTTAATTATTTAATAAATGTTCACTATGAGCACCATTGTTATTTAAGCACAACTCGTAACGTTTTCTTAGTTCATTAGAAGCGATTAGAAGCGAAGAGGAATATAACGAGATATTTTTAAAACGTAAAATTTTATGATTATAAAACGCTGAACAGGCTAGAGTTAAATCCTGGAAGTTTTTAAAGTTGAATACGGTTTATTACACAGTTCTTATTTGCATTAGCATATTAGCACCTCAATGGTGTGAAATTCAGAAATAGACTATTTAGTAAGTTACATAGTTGGGAATCAGCCATAACTTTTTAAATAACGAAGATATGAAAAAAAAAACGAATCATAAAAACGTATATTGCTGAAAAAATCGAGGCATCGCAATGCTTAGCATTGTTAAGCTATATTTTTGTATTTCTGTCTTAAAAGGCATAAGCTTCTGGCTTTAGTAGAGGCAAGTAAATTGGTATACTTTTTAGATAAATTATATTCATTTAGCTAGCAGTTTACGTGAAAAATAGTTAGTGCACTCGGCAACAAATTGACCATAACTTTTTAAATATTCAAAATACAAAAAAAAAATGTTAAAAAGAAAAAGAACTCATAATATTCCTTTGTAATGGTAAAGTAAAAGCGGTGTGTTGCTGAAAAAACATTTTTGAGGCGTCGCGACGCATACCGTCGGTAAGACAGATTTTTTATTCTTGCAGTAATTTTGAGTGAAAGTAATTAAAAGCGAGTTGCCTTTCACAAAAATTAATTTTCCTCAGTCGTTTCTGACAAGTAACACTACCCAATTAAATTAAACTTTGCGCACTCCTAGAATACTAAAAAATATTGAACCCCTGTTTTTTTTTCTTCGGGAATATGCTTTTAGGGGGTATAAACCACCCTAAAAAGGTGGTAAAAGCAAGAATCGCCGTAAATGAAATTTTTTTTGGAACTGCCATTTTTTTTAAATTAATATTTTTGAATAATTTTGTGTAAGTAGTTCTCTAGATAATTTAATTTATTTCAATAAGCAATTTGAGTATTTGTTGTATGGCAAAAGTTCTTTTGCAGGCCGCAGACGTCCCCAAGAAAAAGAAGTGCAAGCCACTTAAGATTTTGGAAATTAAAATTTTTTATGTACTTAAATAGATGTTATTAAATTATAAATCATATTAAATTTTATGTTGTAACATATTTTACCACCTTTTTAGGGGGTGGTTTCTACCCTAAAAGCATATCCCTGAAGAAAATAAAAACAAGGGTTCAATATTTTTTAGTATTCTATGAGTGTGCAAAGTTTCATTTAAATCGGTGAGTGACAGTTGGGTAGTGTTACTTGTGAGAAAAACTCACTTCCTATGATAAATCGATCACCCTGTACAGTTAACATTTAAGATTTCACATTGTTTAAATTTTTTTTAAATACCCGTATATTAAATCAAACAAATAATAATACTTTCGTGGGATTCGAGACAAGCAAAATTCTATATAAAAATGTGTTTTCTCGAAATTTTTTTTTGTTTGGCATAGGTAGTCCGAACTGGAAACACCCTGTATACTAACCATTCATTTCACACACCCCACTTAACCCATTCGGAAACGACAATGTACGTTCGTCGCATCTGATCACCAACACACTGTCCATTAATCCGACATGTTTCTTGTGTGTTTCCCCCCGCCTCTAACCTTGTGATATTTTTTATTTGCAGCTATTACGCTTCGACGGCGTTTCCGGTGGGTCCCGCTCGGCTGGTCCCGCCGCTCAAGAGGCAGCGGCTGATGGCGAACGCGAGGAACGGCAAAAACAATCAGTCGCAGAAAACGACGGCGATCCCTCCGCTCGATCAGCTCAAAGTATACAGTAAGTCCGTAGAAAGATAAAAAAACCAACGCCGACAAATCGCGCGGTCAAATAGGACGCAAGAGAAAAATGGCAAAGTCCGGGTTTGCTTTGTTGAAAGGGGCACATTTGTTAACCGTTCCGCCAGCTCTTACTAAAGAAAGGCACAAAATTGGGCTTCTATTGCACACAATTGAAATGCAAAAGAGAAAAAGCAAAAAACAAAATTCATCATTTTTTTTGCTGTTAGGCGGTGTTACGCCAATTAGTTTTCTTTTTCTTACATTCATTTAAACCACGTTTTACCTATTTTTTTTTTTCAGATATTTTGGAACGGTTCACCCTCAAAGTCGGTCAAAATCATATATTCACCGAATTATTTTATAGTTTTTCTCCCTGTTTTTTTGTTTGGTAGTTCATAAAAGTGAGAAATTGTTATGAAGTAGAAGTTTATATTCTTAAGGGGGTACACCACCCCTAGCACTTTCGAAAAATAGATTTTTTTTGCTTAAAATGTCCCTTAACATCGTAAAAATTACATGGAAAAGTTTTATGAATGGGAGAGACCTGTAAGGGCTCGAATTTTGAATCCAGCGCGATCCCTGGCGCTGCTCTATGCGAACGCAATCTAGGTACCGTTGTGGTATCGAGAATTGGAGCATCTGTCTGATGAAGCAAAAAAGGCCAGGATCGATTCAAAATCACTAAGAAAAGAAAAGCAGGAGGAGGTAAATTTCGAAGGTCAATTGTATGGTGCAGGCATTGCAGATTAAAACTTTAAACGCGTTTTTCTCGAAACGTTAAATTTCAAGTCGGTCGAACCAATATATCGAACAATTTTTATCTGATTGGCGAAGTTTTTTGGTTTGGAAGATAGGCGACAATTTTTATCCGAAATTTTAACTGAATATTCAAAACTAGTTTCTCCACAACAGTACATAGGATTTTTTTTGTTATATTGCGTAGGTCAATTGCTATTAACAATTTTCGAGCGATTTTCTTTCGTTTTTTTTCGAACTCTTTTTTTCAAAAACACGCCATATTTGCAAAAATCAATTAAAAAAAATCCTATGTACTGTTGAGCCTAATATCATACTAAATCGAAATTTTCCTGGCTCATCGCTCTATCTTTAAATTTGCAGGAGTTCTGCCATGGAGCCATAAAAAAAAGATCGACCGCGCCTTTTTTTTAAGGTCATTCACGGCCGGACAAATTTCTCAGAAAACTGAAGACCTAGAACAAAAAACGAAAAATGTTCTTAGTCTACATTCTATTGGCTAGAGAAGTACGTAGGGGTTTGTTTTTCAATCGATTTTTGTTGAAATGGCGCAGTAATAAAAAAAAACTCGATTTTCGGCCAAAAAATCGTCAGTAAATTGTTTATAAAAAAGAAAATTTTCATCGAATCAAAAAACGGCTACGTAATCTACGGAAAATGTAATTGGAAAGCTACAGTTCAAATTTCACATCGATCCATTGAACGGTCTCTGAATAATCTTTCCGGCCAGTTCGAAAAAAAGTGGTTTCGAGAAAAACGCGTTTAAACTTTTACGAGCACTTAAATTCTCAAAATCTCTTTTTACCTTTAATCTGCGACGCCTGCTCCATACATTTGACCATCTATATTTATGTTCGCCTCCTCCTCTTCCTTTCTGGATGATTTTAAAGACAATCGGGCCTTTTTTGCTGCATCAGTAAAAGAGCGCTCAGAAAAAAATCCGAGAGCGCGAAATTTCGAAAATGACGCGCTCAGAGTGAGTGTGGCGAAATTGAAAATAAAACCTGTTAAAAAAAATTTCACTATGGGACCAATTGTATATCATTTTTATGACCCTGACGTCCAATTTAAGCCAAAAAAAATCGGTTTTTTCAAAATCCTAGAGTGGTGTTACCCCTTATAAAAAATTATTTGTCCACGATCTGTGTTTCTCCCGTGCCTTCAGACACAACTACGTGATTTAATCTGCCCGACGCGCAACTAGGTATATAATCTGACATAGTTTTAGCCTCCGCAATAAATAAAGCCTGTGCAGTTATTGCAGGCAGCATAAAGTAGAGGGAAAAATTTATTAAGCTTATACGATTATATTCCAGACTCTCAAGGCTTAGTTGGAAACGGTAGGAAATGTATTACTTAAAAGACCTATTAAATGAAGAGCCCTTATGGTCGGTTGGCTTTTATTTTTTTCTACACAGGGTGTTCCACCGCCTCGCGTGGAACACCTTTCTTCTGTAATTCTGTTATTGTAAATTTGGGGAAAAAATGTTTAAAATTTCCCAAAATGTTGTGGTGCATGTTTGTAAAATATTTCTAATCATACAGAGTGCTCCATTTCCTGTAACCGCTACAAACACCCTGTGTATTTGTACATTTTTGGAAACCCCCACTAAATTTTAGATCGACTTTATTAACAATATGTGGTGCCTAAAACTCCATATTGAACTGATATTGAACTGTTTTTGAAAAATATCACGATAATAGCGCGCTAACCAAAAAAAAAAAAAGTTAGATACGTGCGGTTTTGAACAATTTGATTCGCGTTTTCTTCCTTCAGAATCGCAAAAATGATTATATTATCTATGATCTATGGTCACCACAATTTTTTTTCTAATTTAGAAACATATGTACAAGATTCCCGTTTAATTCTTGTAAGCACGGACACAATTCTAAATTTTAAAAATTTCTTGATTTCTAAATTTTATAAAATTTTACTTTGATTATACAGTTTCTTTTGTACCTCAAAAGTGTGCACATTTGACAAAAACTCACTAATAATAAGCTTTCCAACGTTATACTCATTTTTTGAAAAATTATGTATCGGGTAGAAGAAATCCCAAATGAACGTAGCCTAGAAAGCAAGGGAGAGGGGGGCAAAAGAAAGCATAACAAAACATCCTTCCATAATTCAGGTTTTAATTAATTTAAGTAATTTTTTTTTTAAATCAAGTACGAATTAATTGTTTTTCAGATTAAGGAGAATTGAGAAGTTGCTCAAAATGACGACCATTTTGTCTCACACACGCTCCGCTCTCCGTCTCTCTTCTGTTCTGGTCACTCTCGCGTGTTGTAGCTCATGTATAGTTGCCTGTATTCTTTGTGTGAGTTCTTGAAATGAGTCTTCTTCTGTCTGATATATACGAGTCGTGTAGAAGCCAGATTTAGTGGCGCGTCTTCCAATAGGGTCGGTAAGTCATTCTGTAGAAAGTTGAGATAGGGTCCATTTGCCAACGTTCTCGGAAACCCCAAAAAAGGCCCAATCACGTGACCATCCATACACTTACGTCAAAATGCCTTTGCAAACGCTGCTGACGTACCAACTGAGGATTTTTTCTCAGCATAAAAATTAGAATTATGAGTACTGAAGATACCCTCTCTAGTAAATGTGGACTGGTCATTGCACAAATATCAAGCAGGGAGCAGAAAAAAATATGAAAGAAGAGAGGGGGAACACATATGTATGTGCAGAAAAGAGAGGAAAAATCCAGACGGTTTTCCAGAAAAAATTAGTGCGAAGCCTTGGTTGTGAATCCCCCGCTGTCTAGGCTACGTTCATTTACATTTTGAAATGTGATTTCTTCTATCCGATACGGAATTTTTCAAAAAATGAGTGTACCGTTGGAAAGCTTATTAAAAAAAGGGAAGTTTTTGTGAAATGTGCACACTTATGAAAGGCAAAAAAAATCGTATGATCAAAGTCAAATTTTGTAAAATTTAGAAATTTAGAAATTTTAAAAATTTAGGATTCTCTGTGCTTACACGAATTAAATGGAAATCTTGCTAAGTATGTTTCCTTCGGGAAAATGTAATGAGCTTTTCAATTTTTTTTTTTAATAACCTGTAGGACCAATAGTTCAAGAAGATTTGGTTAGTTTTAGGGGAAAAATCACGTTTTTCCGAAAAAAAAAAAACACAAATCCTGAAACTTCTCCCTTATGCTTGAGAATCGGACCATGGGCAAGAACAAATTTTTTGTTGCATTTGAGGTGGACAATCACCACCCAGCGTTTGTACACTTTATCACCGGTCACCCCGTATAATGAAAAAACCCTGTACATACTTAATAGTATTGTGTTAACGATGTCATGAGGGAGGTGACATGGCATAAAACACATTTAGGTATTACATGGGTACGAAGACTACAATAAAATTCATCATAATAAGCTTGTTAGGGATTAAGTTCATAAACCAGTATGACAAGTTTTGTACACTGGACGTTTTAAAATTACACCCTAATAAAGAAGCAGTCCCGGCATTTGTCTTTCTAAAAAAGTTCTTTGTTTACCTAATTTAGGAGGCAAGTAGTTCCAAGCCCGCTCCAACACACCGAGGTCACACGGGCAACAGCTATCGGGCGTAATAAGCACTCTATATTAATCACAATTGAATTAAATATTTAAAATGGCCCTCTAACGTGACGTCACAAGCGGGGCACACTGCACAGACGGCAGTTATAATTGCATTGTGTCCCGGCATTAAAGAGTGACTAATGCGGGGCTCCGGTGTCACAAACAATACTTTAATAATCACTTTATCAACATCTCCGCAACCATTGTGCCCCGGATGACTTTTGGGTGGCGAACGCCGAATGTAAGGTGAAACTTTCGGGTTCGAGCGCTAAACGCCATTCGTCTTTAATTAACGAAGAATTCAGGATTAGTAAACTATAAATAGGCTGGAAAGGCGACAGGTTTTCTCCCTTCGCCTTAGTTCGTCGGGCAATTAAACTTTCCTGAAAATTCATAAATTATTTATGCTGTTCCATTGGAAATCTTTCGGGGAGAAGGCAATTCGTCGTTTAATGGAGAGAGTATATGTGTTGCTCGGGAATCGACTCCGTGGCTTCTTCGAAAGTTGTTTTCTGTTCCCTAAAAGTCTTTAATTTACTTTTCATGAAATGTGTCTCAAAAAAAGTGTGGACCGGTTTCATTCTTACTATGGGATTCGTCACAGTAATACCATCGACAATAGTAAGAAATCCGATTGCGTGATTGATGTTCTCATAAAGAAATACAATGCAAAGTGGCGGGAATTATAGGTAATGTACGAGGTGTGTAAATTAAGAAACGAGACTGATTTTTTTAATTTTTATATTCGAATAGAAATCCTTGGGAAGACACACAGCGCTGGAGACGGTTCTTCCATTCCTCATAGCAGTGCTGGAACACATATACTGGAATAGTCTTCAGCTGGTCGGTTACAACCATTTGAATGTTTTCTATGGTCCCAGAATGACGTCCCTAGAGGTGATTTTTTCAATCTTCGCAAGAGAAACAAGTCACAAGGACTCAAGTCAGGCGAATAAGGAGGCTGTTTGGAAGGTTTTGTTTTGATCTTCGACTTTGGTTATTTTTTCGACTTGCAATTTTGGTTCTTGGAGAGCTTGAAGTGTGAAATTCCAAGCTTTGGCGCTTGGTTTCCGGGTCATACTCAAACATTCAAGTCTCATCACGAGTAATGACACATTCCATAAAATGGGGATCATTTTCAATCCATTCCAAAAAGTCAACACATCTTTCTCTCCTGATGTCCTTTTTTTACCTAAAACTCCTAAAGGTTTTTGGAACAATTTTTGCGTAGATTTTTCTCATCCCCAATTCGTTAGTCAAAATCTGATGAACAGTGGTGTGATTCAAATTTAACTCTTCTCCAGTCATTCTTTTCGTCAACCGACAATCTGAACGCACAAGGTCCTGTATTCTATCGACATTTTCATCGGTTCTTGAAGATGAAGGCCTTCCGCTGCGTGGTTCATCTTCAATAGAATCTCTTCCTTCTGAGAATGCCTTAAACCACCGAAAACCCTGGGCTCTTAAAAAAACATTGTCTCCATAGGCTTGTTGAAGTTTTGCAAAAGTATCCGTTGCGCTGTATCTGAAGCAAAACCTGATAGCACACGGTTGCTCAAAATTAATGTCACTCATTTTTAAAACGCACTAGAAAAAATGGTTTTCGAAAACAGTCACAAGAAACAAACAAATGACTCTGTCAAGTTTAAACTTGTACTGAAGATGCATTACAAATTAATCTACCTCCCTTCCAAGTTTTGTCTCCGCAGTGTTGCTAGATCGGTCGCTACGTTGCCAGTCTCATTACTTAATTTACACACCTCGTATATGTTTAATCAAAGGGCCAAAGGTGCCTCATTTATTCCAGCCGCAAGTACCTGTAACCGATGAAATATCTCTTCAATTGTTGTGATTTGTCAAATCAAATGAGGCACCTTTGCAAAACCGGGACGCCCAACTCGAAATTCGGTCACCGTATTTTCGGAATAATTTCGGCTATTTTAAAGCTAGAAAGTTGGACGAAAAACGTACGATTCTTATGGAACGTGACCTTCGATGAAATTGGTTGAATTTTTGATATTTTGCTCCCCCATGGCCAACCGATCAAAAGTCAAAGGCTCAAAAGGCTCAAAGGGTTAAAATAAATAGTTTTTCTTCGTCATCATTGTTGGAGTTGGAAAATGCTGTTTTTGTCAAATAAACATTCACAGTTTTATGGAAGACTACGAATTAATTCAAAAATTACCTGTGAATACAAAGTACTCTGAGTAATGATAACTTCATATGCTCATTTGTTTTTGTCATAGATATAAATAACGTTGCTGCAAAGAAAAAATTTCAATGGCACCGGATCCTCCGCCACTATTTTAAAAAATTAGTAAAGTGAATAAATAATCACATAAATAATTCTAAAGCTCGGATAAATAATCCATATGAATTGTTAGATTCCAATTTTTTTCAAACAACTATTACGTCATCGACATTGTTTTTATAACAGGCGCTCCAATTTTTTGTTACGGTATTTTTAATACATACACTAAGATATCAAAATAGGTTACAAAAGGATAGTTCATAGAACATGTCGAACAAGTTAAAATAAGAAATTTGCTAGAGACTGAAGTTAACCCATTAACGCCGTGAAGGACACTTTTTTGGACCACCACTTTCACCTCGCTATTTCGGACTCATTTGACGGAGAAAAAAAATCACGGAACAATGAATTTTGTAGAAAGAAGATTTCTCTTTCCGATGGTGTTCATAAAAATTTGAAAGAATCAAAATTTCCACTTCAAAATGGAGCTTTTTTTGTAATTTTTTTTCAATGAATATTTTTTTCAACATCGATTTTCGTCGACTTCCCGGTCTGGAATGACTCTAAAATCTTTATAGATCGTGTAATTTTTATCTAAACTTAGAGTATCGATGATTGTGATAATAAATTTCGGTCCACAAAATTCAAAATTGCGGCCAAAACGCCAAATCTTTTACTTAAATATTTAGGATTTTTTTTTCGAAAACTATAGACTTTTGGAAGAAAATTATAGGAACAACAAATGTTTAAAATCGATCAAAGAATGCAATAGAATTTTTTTCAGAATTTTTTGAAACATTTTCTAATTTTTTCGAAGACCCAAAAATCAAAAAATTAAAAAATGTCTCAAAAAATTCTGAAAATATTCTATCGCATTCTTGGTAATGGTAAAAAGTAATATTTTTTTAACATTCTGTTATATAGTCAATCATAAAATTTGAAGTGATGAACTAAAAGTTGAATTTTCACCCGTATTACCTTTAGAAATTTTTACTCGCACACTATGGGCTTTTAGAAAAATTTTATTAGAACAAAAAATCGTTTAAAATCGATCAAAGAATGCGAAAGTGCGATAGAATATTTTCAGAATTTTTTTAGACATTTTTTTTAATTTTGTCCGACTAAATTAAAAAATGTTTCACAAAATTCTGAAAAAATTCTCGATCGATTTTAAAAATTTTTTGTTCTTATGAATTTTTTTCCAAAAGTCTATAGTTTTCGAGAAAATAAATCCTAAATGTTTAAGTAAAAAAATTGGGCGTTCTGGCCACCATTTTGAATTTTTTGGACCGAAATTTATTATCACAATCATCGATATTCTAAGTTTAGACAAAGAGTACACGATCTACAAATATACGTGTTTTTTCACAAAAAAAACTCCATTTTGAAGTGGAAATTTTGTTTTTTTTTTTCAAATTTTTATGAACACCATCGGAAAGATAAATCTTTTTTCTACAAAATTCGCTGTTCCGCGATTTTTTTCTCCGTCAAATGAGTCCGAATTAGCGAGGTGAAAGTGGTGGTCCAAAAAGTGCCCTTCCCGGCGTTAATGGGTTAATATTGAACATAATAACGCAAGATTGACAGCCTAACAATGTACATACATATTGTACTTGAGACCAGTTTGAGTATGTAACCAAACTGCTTTCGTCTCTTTCTCAACCTGTTATCTCTGTTCATAAATAGAGACAACAGATTCAGAAAATTCTTTGCTAATTGTGCTTGAATGGCATGACACTACTTAATTTAAACACAGTAAGCAACAAAATTGTATTTTCTTTTAATTCACTGTACCTAAAATATTTAGCGAAACTGTGACAAAACCGGCCTGGAAATAAAAAAAAACAAATTGCTGTAGTATCTAATTGCTTGCTTTTTATATATCCGTTTCCATTTCCTGGTAAACGGCTGAGCAGTAAGTCAAGTAAATAACGGTGTCACTTAATTTCCAGGTAATCAGGACATCCTAATCTGCGGCAACTGCAGGGAGATGTTCTCCGACCTACACGAGTTGCTGGAACACAAGAAGACCTACTGCAAGCTGCGCTTCACCTGCAAATGTGATTCGAATAAATCCAGTAAGTCTCCTGTATTTCCTTTTTGCCAGGCGTCTCCCGTCCCGACGCCTTTATAAATTTAGCCTGCCGCTTAAGGTGGCCACCTGTGTCTCTTCGTAAATTTTCCGGGAATTAATCCTTAAATCCCGCTTTATTGCTTTGGGGTTCATTTGGAAGGGTTGGTCGGCTAACCGCTCTCTACTTATCAGCTCGTGATCAGTTTTATAAACTGAAGAGGCGTTTTCTAATTTATCACGGTTATGCGAGTAAAGCCAGTTTTGTGGTTTAATTACGTATTGGGGAAGAAAATGTAAATAAATTGTTAAACGTCTTTATCACGATATGTACGCTGCGCAACTTATTTAAAGCACAACCAAAAATGTGCCTCAACATTGATGTTATGTATTTCTGAAATTTTTTGTTCGTTTTTATTGAATTTTTTTTAAATGCAGACTTTTCCTTAAGAATATCACTGCCTTTGTTTTGATTAAAAAAGTAATTTTGGTAATATCAAAATTTATTCATTTATTATTTCAATTACTATACAGGGTGAGTCAAAGTTAAACCTCCAAACGTTCAGGGTCGATATGTCAGGTTAAAATAAGACTTTTTTTCATCTATACATTTATCCCCAAAATGTACCCCCTCCGAGCTATAGCGAAAAGGAAAAAAATAAAGAAAAATGCGTCTCGTTTCATGGCATTTATTACAAAACGGATAAGGTTTGAGAATTCACAAAAACTGCTCGAAATGACTGCCACCATATTCAATGCAAAGCTCACACCTACGGACGACAGACTAAGCTGCTGCACGGCACTCTGCTGGTGTGATCTCCCGGGCTGCTTGAATAATCCTTTCCTGGAGGGCAGCTTCGTCGTTGACGGGCTCCGCATAAATCTTTTCCTTCCGTACCCCAAACAAAAAAGTCCATAGGCGTCATGTCCGGAGAGCGCGCAGGCCAAGGGCGGGGGCAGTCTCTACCGCGACCGATCCATTTTCCCAGAAAATAGTCGTGCAGCCATCGCTGGACCGATAGAATGTAATGGGCTGGACACCCATCTAATTGGAACCATCTGGTTACTTTATCATTTAAAGGCATGTCGTCTAAGATTGGTTGAAAATCATTTTCAAAAAAATGAAGAAAATCTTGATCATTTAGGTTTGTAGGCAGAAAAATAGGACCGATGAGTGAGTCGTTGCACAATCCCATCCAAACGTTGCACGAAAATTGATATTGAAAATGGCTATCTCGTACGGAATGTGGATTTTCGTGCTGCCAAATGTGAGCGTTATACTGATTAAAGATACCAGCGCGGGTGAAAGTTGCTTCGTCGGTTCAAATCACTATCCGAGGGAAAAAAGCATCATTTATTGTTTGCTGCAAGAATCATTTGGAAAATACTCTTTTTCGCGGCAGGTCATCAGATAACAAATTCTGAACTTTAGGTAGATGGTTTGGATGACGACCGTCTTCAAAGTCCTGTTCACAATGGTCTGCGTATACCCTGACTGCAAAGAACATATCAGCGTGCGGCTAGTAGGCGTTTCATCGAAGTGCTCCAAGATCTGTTCTGTTTTTTTTTTCAGTTTGAAGAGGTGCGAAAATTCCATCTGCTCGTGACCGCAATGAAGTTGACCCTGTTTCTCTTAGAAGTTGAAAAGTACAGGAAAACACTGATCTGTCAGGCAATCTCCTTCGCGGGAATTTACGGGCGTACTGAACTTTTGCAGTGCGCGCATTGCCATTACAGTACCCGTAAACAAACACAATATCCGCGTATTCAGCTGCAGTGTAAACATTTGGAATGATTCTGATTAAAAATACGCACAAACGCACTTAAAATACATTACAACTCCAATTAATAAATTCACTCAAAAATGTCAAAGGCTGTCAAAGTTTGCATCCACACCCAGTAAATGCCACGGAGAGTTTTTTTTTTTTCCTTTTCGCTCTAGCTCAGAGGGGGTGCATTTTTGGGGAAAAAATTATAGATGAAAAAAGTCTTATTTTAACCTGACACATCGACCCTTAACGGTTGGCGGTTTAACTTTGACTCATCCTGTATACAAATTATAGCATCATGTTTCCTTTACCGTTTCTTTTTTTTATCAATTTATTTATCACTTTACTTCATAAAATACAATTTTTAGATCAACGTGTTTTTTGCATATAAAAATTCCTCAAAATGAACGAATTGCGTTAACTAAAGCATTAACAATAAATTACATTAAAAAATATTAAACAAAAATAAAAGTAATATAGAATCAGTTTCAGGTGTTTCCGCCCCTGTCGTCATATTATTCATATATATGATTCATACTTAAAATTAAGGTTATTATTTCGTTCTGATCTGTTATTCCATAATTCGACTAGACGTTCGGCTAATTCGTGTAGGTTCTAGAATTGTCGTCCTTGATTTCGTAACCGCAAAAATGTTCAATGTGAATTAGATCTTGGCTACGGGCTAGTCATTCTATGAAATTTATTTCTCCTTCTGGATGCACATTATCATGCAAAAATTGAGTCCTATTGTGCATAAGGCACAAGTTCCTCAAGAATATATGTAATGTTCCTTTTTGAGAATTGAGATTTCCATTTACAATTATTAAGCCTTCGCCCCGTCAAAGCTTTTCCACCTCACACCATGATGGATCCACCTTCATATAAAGTTGTGTGCAAAAAATTGCACTCATCTGGTCTCTGGTAGACGCCTATCACGATTATATAAACTAGTGGCGGCTCGTGGGTGTGTTATATGGGTGGGGACAGGGTGTGTCAGTAGGATTACTTATTAGCTACCAATGGCGCCGCAGGCGAAAATTTTTAAACTTTTCAAGGACATGCGTTTTACTGACACTTTATGAAAAATTCTTTTATACAAAAATATAGACTTTCACAAGAATAATTTCTGGGATTTGGTAGCTTTTTAAAATAATATTTAGTTACGAATAGTGAGGGCTTAAATATATTAAAATAATGGGTGGCAACATGTGAAAAAAAATTTGATACAAGTATTTTACCGTTATTCGTAGAGGAAATCAGCTCGCCTGTCCTTATTGTTCACAAAAATGTTAATCGCCTTGTCATTAAAATTCAGGATTTGTTTCACAAAATTTAATACAATTAATTATTTGTTTTAAAATATGTCTGTTTTTATCCACATTTTCATTGTGACGTCTTATATTTTCACGATAAGCACTATCAAGCTGTTGCCTTATATCTATCTTTTCCAACACACTAAAATCTAAGATGTTATTTAAATGTTTTTCATTGTAGTAGCATAGCTCGTTCATTTAAATGTTTTAAATCACTCACCCCTTCTTGAGTCCATGCACTTTGGTTGCCACCCATCACTAAACAAATAAAACAAAACAGAATAATTTCGCGATTTTCCTACGTCTGTTTTTCTACATCTGTCGGCCTTCCTAATTTAACCGTTTAATTTCCGTTTCACAATCAAAAACAGTAAAAACAGACTTCTCAGCGAAGAAAATAAACAATAAAACTAAAAACGGTCACTCAACAAGTGTGACCCGTTCAGCTGATTTTCGACCGATTTAACGACGTTTTAACAATGGCAACGGTCGCCAACCAGTCACCGAAAAAGCCCGATTAAAAACGAGGACTGGGAAACTGTGTGCCCTCTCCACACGCGCGAAATGCGAGGAATTCAGACTACGGTGGCTCGGTGCTCGGTCGATAGTTTCTCTTATATATGTGATAAAAATCATTATCTGTGGTATAAAAAGGAATAATAATTAGAATATGAATAGTTTGTCGTATACAATTAATTGATATTATTGTAACAGTAATTTATAGTAAATTAAACAGGGGCACGTGCCCCTGTGCCCTTTATCACCAGCCGCCACTGATATAAACTGAACCTTGACTCATCAGTCCAAAGAATATGTTCCCAATCCGCCTCAAACCAATTACGGCTTCATTGGTAAAATTCCGATTTCCGTAATCTGATAGATATTCTAATTTTCCGATAAAAGGATTTCAGATAAATACAAACACGTGGTGTTTTAAAACAGTGTATTTTATGAAGGAACAGAGATACACAAATTAATTAAAAAATGTAAACATGAGGCTATAATTCGAGTATAATTGCAATAATTACAATGGCGAGTATACTCCACAGGGTGTTTCGGAAAAAACAACATTTTTATAACACCTGGTATTCCTGATATATAAAATCGTTATGTAGCATTTGTACCTAAAAATGATATTCAAACCAAAGTCAATATATGCTCATTAGGATTGAAATCGATTCCAGTTCCGACAATGTGACAATAAATAAAGTCAAATAAAAAACAGAAAAACAACCTTAAACAGGTAAAAATATAAGTATATTCAAGATACTTCATTCAATCAAAGTTAATGATCTTTTGTTAACTGAAATTTATTATTTGTTATATTATTTTTTTTATACATACATTATCTGTCGGCTGAAAGAAATTTTCCTAAAATAGAACGAGTAAGTAAATACAGTTGTAAATATACCCAAGACAAATGTGTAAAAAAATGCTTCTTTTGGGTGTGTATATAATTATCTTTTGATCCTATATTTTTCCACTTATCAAGCTTGGCAAGAAGTAATTTTAAATAAATGAATAGGTATTTTTGCTACAACTCGAACTTTCTCCTGAATTTTTCTACATACAGTTTCATGTTTCTAGAATGAAACGTAATTTCCCTTTTTGAGAGAAAATAGCTGCTTTTCACCCGTGTGGCAGGTAAAAGTTGGTGGTAATTGATTTTAAACTTCTTGTAACAGACTTATAAATAGAGCGGCGTATTGGCATAGAGCACGACATAGGCGTGCTTTTTTCACTAGGTACAGTAACCAAAAGTCTGATAATTTTAGCTTTGCACACATTGGACATTTCTAGTTAATAATTACTAATGATATATTTACGATGAATAACACACATCATACAACAATATGCACGTTGTCTGGTTTCTGTACATGACCCGAAAATATAAAACTTACGTACTTATATTTTAATACTATATTATAATACATGACCGCGACGATAGTGCAACATTAAAGAGTTCACGGTTACTTCGAGATCTATTATTATCCGGCAGATTAGAATTTCAACTATTGCAATTGGCACCTGTCACAGATTTTGATTGTGGATTCTACATTTTTTTTCACGTGTATTCCCATGTAACACAATCATAATCATTCCTAGAGGAAGAGTGTCAATTTCATTTTTATGGTTTTATTTTTTTGATTTATTTAAGAAAAATGTATTTTTTACAGAGCCTGACGATCACAGTTCAGCATCACTGTTGTGTGTTCAGTGCAAAGACGCTTTCCAGAACGCGTGGGACCTGATGGTGCACGCACAAGCTGCCCACATGCTGAATATATACGAATTAGGAGTACCAATAATCAACTGTTCCTCGCCACCCCCCTCGCCCAAGGATCTTTCCCCAGAGGTGAGTTAACCAAGCATACAATTATGGGCACTTTCGAATAACTATGAATTTGAACATTATAATTCAAGGTGACTCTAACAATATCAGTCAGAACATGAAATATTATTAGTTATATAGTATATTTACTTTGTAAAAGTTAAAATAATTTAAATAAGTTTTTATATAAGATATATTCTTGTACTTTTCCTACCCTCTAATTGGGCATTAGTCTGTCTTAGTAGCTGTAATCTAAAAATAAATAAACAAAATAAATATAATAATTTACTAACCATTACCAGCTGTAGCTTTTATATGTAGTATTTAATATTTTATTTGAAATAATCAATAACCCTAAAATAGAAAGCTAGTAAAAACGATAAATGGAAAGCGTAATGAATCTGGCAATGTTTAAACAAGAGTCTAAGTCAATTTGCATAAATCCTGGAACGAATTAAAAAAGCAAATATAAACATTAATGTTAAAATAATTATGATTAATATACTAAAAATTTTTTGTACTCTCAAGCTGTCTTATCTGAAATTGTTGTCTAAACTGTTACAATATTGATGTCATAAAATGAGCCATTGACATAGGGTTATTTAACTAGGTTTAAGGGCAAAACCTCATTTTAATTTTACTGGAGTACTTTTAGTGATATAAAATAATCTTCAGTAAAAGCGATATTGTTCCTACAGAAAAAATTAAACTTCATTAGAAACCTAACATCCACATTAACTTGTTATAAATTTCTCCGGATTCTTTTTATAAGGTAATTTCAAACAAAAATGTAAATCCCAGACTCGATGAAAATCAATTTGGAAACTGACATATCCTTTTACAACTTTAATTAAAGGTATGAACCTAAAATATATCGTTTAATCAGCAAATTATCCCTTCAAAATAATTAAAATTCGTGAGCACACACATCGCGTGTCACTGGAAAACAAACTCATCCATCTCATGTCATCATAAACATTTCAATTTCAGTATCGATCAAAATCTCAAGTTTCAGTTCAATAGAACATCAAAATTATTATGAGTGAACCGGACATCGCGAAGAGTGATACTGAGCTAAGTTCAAATTCGTCGTGGAGTGTCATAGAGGAGACCGACAACTCCAGAAGGAGCTCCGTGGAGAATTTGTTCGAAAATGACAGTGACAACTTAAACATCGTTCGCCCTACTTCGGACGAGGGCAGGGAAAGCGACGATACTTTCATTAATATACCAGATGAGGATACCAAAATAAGCCTGGAAGTGGCAGATGACGGAGAAAGGAACCCGGGGCTTGTTTGTTTCGACGAGCTGAAGGAGAAAACTGCTGGAGATGACGTACCGGGAAATCACAGGTCCAAAGGTAAAAGGCGAAAACAGCGTAGATCGGAACCCTTGAGCGTACTTTCAATCGCTGCGTCTGTTCTCACCATAACGGGCCTCACTCTGTTATGCATGCTCTTCCCACAAAGCATCGACAGCGAAGACTTATCCGCAGTAGAAACCAATTATGCGGACGTGGTCACCTTGAACCCACTGAATTTCGAGGATTTTATAAACAAAACGTCGGACACCGTTGACATAGTGAATAAAACCAACCTGTTTCAAACAATCATAGAAACAGCGGACGACGAGAATTTCACTACGGAAGTATGTCCTGCCAGTAACCAAACCAGTAACGAAACAATAATCGACATAGAGATCGTGGAAGAACCTCTAAATTTTATGGTTCCTATAGAGGCTGAGGCCCTCAACAAGTACAAAATAGAACCAGAAACGGAAGAGGTCAAAGAAAGGGACCTGGTCTCCTCCTTCGAGAGGTTTCAAAATCAAACAATGGGGCTAATCAGAGATTTAGAAAAGGTACTGATGAATCCGAATTTGCAAATATTTCTATGTACTCTAATGCAAGATATTTGCCTAATAAAGCTGGTGAAGCAGCTCAACAAACCAGAAGTAGCAAAAAGAACCCAGCGACCCACCGAAAAAAATTAGATGATGCAAAAGTAAAAGCGGAAAAACCGAAAGTCAAGAAAGTAAAAAAAGATAACAAGCCCGAAACGTAAGGTCGAAACTAAAGACGTCAAAAAGAATAAAGAAGAATTATCGAGCCTAGCCAAACCCGAAACTGGCAAATTTGAAGATATCAATTCTCAAGAAATTTTTATTTCGCCACTTAAATATTCCGTTAAGTCCAACAGTTGTACGACTGAAGAACCGAAAAATATCCAGACCGAAAAATACCCAGCGAAAGACGACATAAAATCAGGCAAAGAAAACGGAAAAAGCGAATGCGAAAGAAGATTTGAGGATCTTGATAATAAGTGGGAAACAGCAGGCCACGACCATCGCCGGAACGTGCAAGAAATAAAAGCGAATTTTAAGAACGAGGTAAAATACATTAAAGAGCAAGAAAAGGAATTGTCTCAAAGAAAAAAAGAGGATAAACCTCATACGTGAGAAGTACATAGATCGCCTGAAACTCGACAGGGAAAGGTATCTATTTCAGCTCCGCAAACTAAGAGACGAACATCATAGGGTCATGAGGGAACTGTGTCTAAAGAAGAATAAGGAGCGAGACCTCAAAGATGCTGCGGTGGGTAACTACGCCGTCTTGCTGCCAGACACGTACGACTTCCAGCAGAAGCTGCAACTCCTTAGGAATAGAGAAGTGCCAAAACCTCAAGTGAACCAACTACCACCTCAACCCCCAACATCGGTTCCCAAATTAGATCCTGTTAAATCAGGTAATTTCACGACGAACTACCAATCATTTCCAAACATTTCAAACAATAAAACGAGAGTAGAAGACGGCAAAAAATTAAACTTACCGCTGACCAAACGGGAAAAATACATAGAAAAGGTAAAAAAGTACTATGACAGGAAGGACAAGTACTTGAAGAAGAAAGCTGCACTTGCAACGAAGGTTAATAGGACAGGCGTAACCAATTCGAGCGATAAGGTGACTACTTTTACGGATAACCCTTTCGATGACATGGTTTCCCACATGATCTCGACGATATCAGAATCCAAATCAAAGTTTTACAAGAGCTTCAGTAATTCCAGTATAGAAACGGTGAAAGACAACCCCTCCAAACCCAAGATTAATACGTCGGAAAGCGTACACAATTTGAAAGTTGGCGATGAAGTTCCGTCCGGTACACCGGTAGCAGTAGACAGCCAAGAATTTCAAACGGTTACGAGGAAGAAGCACAGGAAGCGTGACCTCTATGACGTAGCTTTCGACGAGAATAGCAAGAAGATAAAGCACGACGACATGATGAAGTGGCGCGTCGAAAAGAGGGCCAAGTCACCTCAGCGGCCGCTTTTGAGCAAGCAGGATCCGCAAAAATCATTCAAGGACAAAATCATTATTAAGGGCCACATGTAAGAAAATAGGATAGCATTGTAATAGCTAGGAGATTTGACTAACAATGATCTTTCATATCGTTTTGATGGTTTCATTGCAGTTTCTCTGGCGTGCCAGTGTTTCAGCGGATATCTATACATCGTTAATAGAGCTAAAAGGTGTTTCGTGTAACGTTTGGCTCTCGTTAAATTAATTAACGTTTCATTGACTTTTAGAATCACTCAAATGAGATTAGACATTTTATCTGTTCAATGTGCGACATATCGAAATGGGAATCTGATGTAGGTTAATAATAGACGTGTTTTAATAAAATTAATTATGTATAAATTCGAATGGCAATTTACCTCGCACTATGGTGCTGAAAATTATTTATTAGAAAACGTATTTTGTGTGACTGCCTGCAAAGTACATCAACTTCAGACTACACATTAAATTAATACCAAATACAAACACGAGGTTTTCCATTTAGACACAGTTGGTATTTGCAGAGAGATTTGTATACACTTGTAGTTCTATGTAGGTATATACACAATGGGGTTAATTTGCCATGATTTGTCTAAGCTAAATTGATGCATTAACAGTCCTTCCTTATGCTTAAATGAATGATAATTCTAGTGCAAATATGTATGAATATGAACGTTTATTTTAAGTACTAAAACGGACTCTTCATCCATCGTGAAGGTACTTTTTTCGTGGAAATTCGTAGATTATTATTAAATGTGATATACCATTAGAGAAAAAACAGATTAATTAACTTTTTAATGAATTTTCAATATCGTAATATTACTGTTTTTTATGTAACTGATCGCTGAGTCTGTCTTTGATAGAGGTGAAGAACATTTTGCAAAAAAAATCATCTTGTTTTGTCTTGTCGCTCAACATCTCGAAAACCGTGAGACTTTGGACAGGGGTAAATTATGTACAAGTTGTTCCTATATCATCTGTTTCAAGTATGCCATCCACCCTCATAACACTCTTAGTCTAAGATCCGAACTAGAAACGACCTTCACCCATCTGTTTAATGGTTTCACCCAACCTGTTTAAGTATTTTATATCAAATTTAAAAGATTAGAAAATAAATCTCGGGTGGGTTGGCTAAAAAATTCCTGGCCAGACTATGATTAATTAAAAATTGAAAAATGACTTTTTATTAAATATTGCACTCATAATTTTAACGAAAAAATTTAATACCAACCAAAAGTATGAAGCCTATAGAATATACAAACGTTGGGTTGTTCTTTTTTTTCCTAATTTTTTTTCCTATTTTTTAATAAGTTTCCTCTCGCATAAAATTTTCACCTTTCAAAACTCGACAACCGTCATTCAGGCCAGATTGTTCACAGACAACCCTAAATAACCGTGTTCGCAATTAAATAGCGCTTATTTTGATATAAGATTTGTTTATTAAACAAATAGGTGAAAATAACTAGTATCGATTTACCTGTTTATACCTGCCAACCTAGTAGTTACGCCAGGAAAATAACAACCCAACGTTTGTACGTTCTATAGGCTTCATACTTTCGGTTGGTATTAAATTTTCGTTAAACTCATGAGTGCAATATTTAATAAAAAGTCATTTTTCAATTTTTAATTAATCATAGTCTGTCCAGGAATTTTTTAGACAACCCACCCGAGATATATTTTCTAATATTTTAAATTTGATATAAAATACTTTTCATCCATTAAACAGATCGGTGAAGGGCGTTTCTAGTGCGGATCCTCTACTATCTGTGTACCTGTGTACAGTCTACGAAGATAGAGTACACTTGGTAAGAAGGTATCAAAATAATTAATTTTTACTAGACATTTTTTTCTCAAAATCTCAGTTTTTAGTTTTTAATCTAAATGGCCTGAAAGTTTGTGATAAAAAATATCATTTATTTAAAATTAATTAGTATCCCATCCCATTAAGATTGGTATCGTTGAAAAGAGGAATTTTCAAGATTTTCAAAATATAATCAGGGGTATTCCATTATGAAAAGTTAGTTATGACCTTGAAGTAAGTTAGTAATGACCTTGAAATTAAAATTACTCCTAATTCCTGAGTTTTAATAAAAATCGGTTTTCAATATTTTTTTTAACAGAAATAGAATATTTGGATGTTTTCTTTACTTCCCACAGAACTCTAAAAATGTTTTTGATTTAAAAATCAAAAATAGAATTTTGAAACAAATTCTAGTAAAAATATGAACGAATTACTTAGAACGACTCGTAAATTAATAAAGTAGAAAAATATACAAGGTGTTCGAAAATACAAAGTTCGGATTTAGTTGGTTATGGAAAAAATGTGATAAACGCTAAAAGTCTCCAAATTTCGAAACATTTGCAACAGTAAAAGCCATAAAAGAGCATCTCTTTCTTTTGAAAATATATTGAGTGTACCCTATGTTCGTATACGTGCTGTACATAGTCCTAATGCCCATTCAGGAGTGCTGGGAAAAGCGAATGTAAGGCATCCCTCTGTAGCAACCAGTTATCTACCTAATAAGATGGGAAGGTGTATTAAAAGAGATGTATTTATCAGAATTAAGTTCATTAAAAGGCTTGCCAGTGAAAAATTGGGGTGGAAGTTAATCAACATTAATTGCGCTCGCGGGTGTAATATTTTACAATACAAACTTCCAAGCCGACACGATCGTTAACTCGGAGTACGATCCTCCCAGTCGGTACGAAGGAGAGGGAGAATCGAACCTGTAGCGGGTATTGCTTACTTTTTTATTTTCGCGAATGGAGTGCCTTGTAAATTAAGATAAATAAGATCGGATTCTATTAATTTCCGAATATAAGAGGTGGAATGCATATTAATAACCGGCAGAAGTCTTTTTATTTTCCTTTTTCAATTATCTCTCGATTCCACTAGGTCGCGTCGGAGGGAATTAAAATTTTAAACGGAATTTACGATTAATTCTTTTTTTGCAGTAAGGACTCTAGCTTCGATTTATAACTCGTACATACATAATTGATGCTGTTTATTAATAAATAGCAGAATAATACGGGGTGATTGACAAACGTTTGAGGACTTCGGAATCTACATAGAAACCTGAAGACTTGAAAATTTGAAACGAAGGGTAGCAGGACATGTTCAATTCATGAAAATATTTTCAAATATTTTCAAAAATTTTCACTTCCAGCTGTACCGGAAATTGGTATCAACTTTTTTATTTTAAACAGAACATACGAGGTGTGTAAATTAAGTAATGAGACTGTGTTTTGTTGTTTTTTTTTTAATTTTTTTTATTCGAATAGAATTAGAATTCAGTACAATTCCTTCAAAATAAGTCCGTTGGGAAGCCACACGGAGGCGGTTTTTCCTTCCGTTCCAGCACTGGCAGGAACTCATATGCTCTAATAGCCTTCAACTGGTCGGTTACAGTCGTTTGAATGTTTTCTGTGGTCCCAAAATGACGTCCCTTGAGGTGATTTTAATCTCGGAAAGAGAAAGAAGTCACAAGGACTCAAGTAAGGCCAATAAGGAGGCTGAGGAGCCACAGGAATGTTTTTACTGCCTAAAAACTCGTTTACTGAAATGGCTGTGTGACAACGCTTTTGACCAGTTTTTAGTTGGTTACCACTCTTTTTCGAAGTTTTTCAAGAACTCTCTGAAATGTTGATTTACTGTTTGACCTAGAGATACACACTCGTTGTGGATAATTCCCTGGGCTACCAAAAAAGCAAATCAGCATGTTTTTGATCTTCTAACTTGCTCATTCTTGCTTTTTTGGGTCTTGGAAACTTTGAAGTGATATCACTTCCGTGGTTTGGCGCTTGGTTTCTGGGCCTTACTCAAACACCCAGGTCTCATCACCACTAATACCGCTAATGGAGAATTCATCGTTGAAAATGACCTCTTCCAAACAGTTTACGAAAACAGTCACAGAGAAAAACAAATGACTCTAACAATTTCGTTTGTACCGTACGTAGGTTAAACCTACCGCTCTTGGGTTCTACGCTTCATTTACCAACTCGTAGTATGTTTCTAGATTGAATTTTTGTTCATGTTAAATTTTGCTTGTGACTTTACAGTTTTCGTTTTTAGTTTCTTTTTCTTTTTTGAAAAAATGATGTTATATTTAGTTCGGCATATCTCGCATGATTTAAACACCAGAGGCTCAGGTCATAACGCATCTAATAGTCCGGGAGCCCGAAACAGTCATAAATAGGCTGATAGCATGCTCCCGCCTAACTTCTCCGTTACAACTTTCAAGGTATCAGCTGACGATCTTTCCACCGAGGTACAGCCAGCTGACATTTATATTCATTCACAGTAGCACATATAAACTATCATCAGGTAAATTTTTAGTCGAGAAGAAATCATTGAATGTACCTATAAATTTTTGTTCATGTTCAAGCGACCAGCTGACGTATAATACACCATGTTATAGTCAGCTGACCTTTTTTTCTTCAAGATATTGGATTAGCTATAGTTTGACAAATTTTTAGTCAGGAGAAAATGACTAAAAATTTTTTTTCTCCGTGCATGGGAGGCTACCGCCGCTCATCCCACCCACGGAACCGCAGCTGACGTTCACGAGGCTTTATGATACAGCTCTCTGATGCCACTAATTACTTATCGCTTGAGAGGGACTTGGTCATGAAAATATGTCGCTGGCTCCCGGACTATAAGAAATAATTAGTATTTACTACAGGGGTTATTTATGAAACAATTATTTCAGAAAAATTCAATCATTCAAAACTAAATTATTTAAAATGGAACACCCCATACTTTTATACCTATAATTATGTTTTATCAAAACCTCTTCAAATCACATCAACATTTCCCCTACCTCTTACAGTTTTTTGAAATAATATATCTGTTTATTGTATGTGTGTGTTTAAAAGGCACTGTATTAATTTAAGGTGGTTCAGACCACAATAAATAATATAATTGAACAATAACATTTGCCAGTCACATTTGATGTACATTATACTCTGCTAAACCTGTTGCGAATTCCAAACAAAATTTCCATTCCCCTCTACTTTTTTCTGTCATTAAACATACTAAAACAAAAATAATTGCCGTTCACTGTTCTTTATCGACAGAAACTCTATAGACTATCTGCATAAAGGCGGAGCTTAGCGATTCGCGACAAAAGCGCTCGCGGCGGCTTACTCTATAAGTTTCGTGCTGGCATATTACAAGAAGACAATACGCAAAATACGATTTATTGCTCATTATGTCATTGTAATCATTGCGGAAGCCATCGAATTCATAAAAGTAATAAACTATAACTTGAACACGAAGTACTGTGGACGTCACATCTTGAATTAGCATCGGGCATATTGGCAGTGCAGTGTTTTGTGTCGCGCTACATAACCTAAAGTGACCAGACGTCCGTCATGATGACGGACAGTCCGTCATTCAGAAAGCTTGTCCGTCTTCAAGAGCAGTCCGTCAAACTGTCAACGTATCGACGTACCGTATCGATCGTGATTAAATATCAGTATTTCAAAAAGGCATCAAATTCCAAAAAGTATCCTTGTGAAAGTCTATATTTTTATGTAAATGTATTTTTTCATTGAAATTCTGAAGTATCAGTAAAACGCGTGACCTTGAAAGTTTTTAAAATTTTTCGCCCCGCGGCTTTTTTTAAAAAAAAAAAAAAAACCCTCCCCCCGGGGGGGCCCCCCCCGGGGGGGAGTCCATCTTTAGCAAAACAATTTCTGGTCACTTTAACATTTTCAATGACATTGTTCTTATGGCAGCTATTTTGGTTAATTTACAACCTCCAATTTTGAAACTAAGCACTCATGAAGATTTTAGCGAATAAGGATTAGTAATATATATTTCTGTACAAAATTAATATAAACAAGAAATGTTCAAATTTGAAGAATAAAATAATGCATATATGTGTATGTAACGAAATAAATAATATTTATTTTTCGACGCAACACGAAGAGGGTTCCAACACCAACCACAATAAAACATTTGTCAGAAATATATATGATATAAATTGCGGTACATAGACTGTCATTTAATAAAATATAAATATCATTAAACCTGACTCTTTATTTAATTGCACTATTGTTGTACATACTATCCTAATTTTGCACGTTATTATTTTCTTTATCAGACATTTCACTCAATTCTATACAATTACATTCATAACCTATAAATCAAATAGTTTAGACAGTTTCAACACAAAATATAAATTTGATTCTCGTGAAAATTATACTTACTTTATCAAGAAATTCTTCCCCGTGCAATTAATAACATTTGCAACACTGTGAATTATTTCCCAAATTCAAAAATAGTACAAAAAACAATTCGACGCATATGACACAATACAAAATCCACAGTACAAAAGTTATGAAAAATTCCGCGCGCGGCACTTCTAGTTATTCTGCAGATAGTCTATAGTTTCTGTCTCTGTGTGATATATATGACAACGAACAACAATGAACGGGAGTCTCAGTTTATTTCCTTGCCAGCAGAATAAAACGGTGACATATAGGGAGTGCCCTCTACCGATTTTAAGTAGGACTCGATGTGTTTCAGTGAGTCTGAAGGTCAGAGTTCATCATTTTTTGTCGTCAGATATATCACGCTAATGAGACCTAATAAGGTAGAAATGCGGACCTGTGATTTCTGACGACGAATAACAGTGAACGGGAATTATTGTCATCCTACTTTAGCTTAACGGACCTACCACTAATGGTGTACTATGTCACCACTTTATTTAAAATATTGAACACTTTATTAAGGAGGACATCTCAGACATTAAAGAAATGATTAACAAAATATCGTACAAATTGATGTAACCCTCCATAGTGTGTACATTTTGTCTTCATTATTTATCATATCATAGGGTAGTCAAGACGATTATAATTGAAAGTACGTGCCATCAGAAGTTCATTCAGGTGACGTCACTACGTAAACGAAGACTGATTGTTTAAAGGCCTGTTAAGCACCTTCCTAATTAGTTTATGGTCTTTGGCAAATACTCGGCGATGTATCACAGAGTAAATATTAGAACTCGCACATGAGTAGGGTGAACTTGAACTAAGAAGTTTAACGTTATATACATTTCAGACACGTTATGTACGTTTTAAGATAGTAAACTGTTCCCGTCTCTATCAGTTTTCCTTATACACTCTGTACATACAGTATGGATAAAATTCATACTTTCCTAAATTAAAAACGATTTGAAAAAAAGACTCAGATAATAAATGTAAAAAACGTAAAAAGAAACTCGCAAAAAAGACAAGTGGTATTTAAAAAAAGTATGAATTTCTGCATAAACAGCGTATTTAACGTCTCAATATGAATTGAAACGATTTTTCTATATAACATTCTTCTATATTTTATATTGGTATTTTGCGGATATATAAATATAGCGTTTCTGACATCCAACTACAGGACGAGTCCTAAAAAATATTAAAAAAAAAAACTAAAAAACATAGTTTTATAATTTATTACGTTCATATCAAATTTTGGTAGCATGATAAAAGACAAATGAATAACTAAAATTTGAAAAACAAGGAGACATATTGCTTTAAATGGGCCATCCCGTATATTATTCAATAGATCGATAGGTCCTATTCTCCCCTTTCGAAATATACAGGGTGAGTCAGAAAGAATGGGACAAGACTAAACTGGAGATACTAAACACCAAAATGTTATGATTGAGCTCAACATGCCTTATACCAATGTCGCTGGTTTAAGAGATACAGCGTGTTCAAAGTTTAAATTTTATTTTGAAATTTCTCAATAATTGAGAAATTTTTGAGAGTATAAATCTGAAACTTGGTAGATTTATGTTTTTTTGGTGTGAGAATTACGAATTTTAATTTTAACTTATTTTGACGTTGCTCCTATAGGGCGCTAGTTTCACCGTATTATATAGGTAAATTAAAACATATTTTTTTCTCTGCTGAGTCATGCGTAAAACAAGTCGAGAATCTTAAAGAACGCTCAATTCTACAGAGAAAAGGTACTCTTGTTTAGGATCGTCTAAATCTATCGGTTTTTAAGTTATTTGCATTTAAAAGGTTCAATGTAATGGGTGTCCGGTGGCAAATTTCTGATTTACAATTCAAATAAGATTGTTAATTTTTATAATATTTTATTAAAACACATATCAAAAGAAACTTCCATCTGTGGGAAATTATGTGTGAAACACAACATCCACCAAATGATGTCCCTTACGTCGTACCACTTCTTATAAACGAAGGCAAAAATTGCGTAGCACACGACCAAGCATGTTCGGTTGTAATAGTACGAATTTCTTGTGTGATATTCTGTTTCAGTTCATTCACAGTGCGTGGACTGTTCTCGTATTCAGGCGGGAAAAATGTCTGGGCTTCGGGGGCAGTGTCCTCTCTATGCTGGGAGAGTGCGCGGCCCATCCTGATAAACCGAGTTTTGACCTCTATTGAACCCCACCCGACGAAAGAGACGGCCATAGAAAGTTGTTAACACAGATATCTCTGAATTTACGGTCCGCGTTTCCATGAACGTCTTCAAAAAAATAAGAGGCTATTATTCCATTTGCTCTAGGGCCGCCCAAACCGTTACTTCTGGTGAATGCAAGGGGGTCTTTCTGTGGGTTATTATCACACCAATAACGACAGTTTTGTTTGTTGACGTAGCCGTGAACATGGAAATGTGTTTCGTCAGAGAAGATTACGTTGTCGAAATCCTGAAATTGGTCCAACAAAACATGTGCTGCTTACATTCTAACCGGAAAATCTTCTGGTTTCAGCTCTTGCACGAGTTGAATTTTGTACGGGTGTAACTTGAGATCCTTTTTTAAGATCTCTTGAACAGCTGATTTCGATATATGGAGCGCAGCAGCGTGTTTACGAATTGAGCGCCGCGGTGAGTCGTAGCAGCTTGTTGCACTCGGTCAATGTTTTCTGGTGTTCTGGTTGTTTTAATAGGGCCCCTTCCCTTCTTTGGCATTGTGGTACCCGTTTCCTCGAATTTTTTAACCCAGCTCTTGATTAATTTCTCAGATGGAGCACGATTAATGTTCGGGCGGCAACGGGAGAATCGCCATTTTTATAATACGCTTTTACGCAAAGCGCGCGATCCGCACTGGTGAAACGATCCGAACTGAATTCCCAACAAATGAATTTCTCCCCCCCCACGTGTTTTTAACTGTCGCGCAGTCTCAGTTCACGTTATTCCACATTTAAATCGGAAATTTGCCACCGGTCACCCATTATTTTGGTTGTTTCAAATTTAACTCTTTCCCCATCATTTTCGTCGTTAACCGACGACTGAACTCACAAGATCCCGTATTCTATGGACATTGTCATCGGTTCTTGAAGATGAAGGCCTTCCGCTGCGTGGTTCATCTTCAATCAACTATCTTCCTTCTGAGAATGCCTTAAACCACCGAAAGACCTGGGCTCTTGTAAAAACACTGTCTCCGTAGGCGTTTTGAAGTTTTGCAAAAGTATCCGTTGCGCTGTGTCCAAGTCTGAAGCAAAACCTGATAGCACACCGTTGCTCAAAATTATTGTCACTCCTTTTAAAACGCACTAGAAAAACCGCTTTACGAAAATAGTCACAAAGAACAAACAAACGACTCTAACAAGTTCAAACTTGTACTGAAAGTGCATTACATGTTAACCTACCTCCCAAGTAGGTTCCAAGTACCGCATCGGCAGTGTAGCTAGATCGGGCGCTACGTTGCCAGTCTCATTACTTAATTTACACACCTCGTATATAATTTAAAATTAAATATTTCAAAAAGGTCTGAACCAAATATGCACAAACCCTATACATTTAACTGTTCCTTGTCGAGTTCTGTCGAGTTCTGACTGATGATACTAAAAGATAATATAACGTAAAATTTCGTTGTATTTTAAATCGTAAGGACACTCTGTAAACTGGGGTTTTTTTGCGTATCCATATTATGGGTGTATTTTCCGCACCCAAAGGAAAAGTATTCCCATCCCAGTCACTTTTTGGGGTTTTTTTTTTTCTTCACAAAAACTGTATCTGTTATATTGCTGTATTGTTGATAAAAATTGTGATATCGAACTAAAAATTCCTTTAAAAAGTTTCCTTTATATTGTTACATGCCTATTTTAAATAATACATACATATATGTATGTATGTATATGTGTATACATTGTTTGAAACGCAATCTCGACGGCAGGCAACAAACGCTTCGCGTTACATGTTAGTGGATAATTAGGAGCTTTTCCGCACAAAATTCAGTAACGCCACGCTCTTTTGTAAAGCCGTTTTCAATTTGTCAATTAGTATCAGATGTCTGGTAATTTTCACCTTGTCAAAACTAGCAGCGCCGCACGGTAATGGGGCATGGGCATAATAAATTACAAAGACTCGTGTTCGTAATCACAGGTCGCGCCCATTTCTATAGGCCCTAATCTATGGCGTAATGTCTCTCTCACTCACCCCGCCCGATCTTATCCTGGCGCGCTGCGCCGAGCCTGTGCTGAAAATATCCATTAAAGTTTTATGTTACTGTCTGCAGACAGCGCTTATACTGGTTTATAATATTGTTTTACCCCTGTTTATAAGATTTTTTATTCCTCAGCCTCATTTTGTTCTACGATGGAAATAAGGCTTAACTCACGCCTACGGCGTGTTTAGCAATTGTTTTATAGTTGGTAAACAGAGCCGGCGCAAAAAAATTTGGCCCAAGTGAAAATTTATGTCCCGCCCCTCGTTCAAACTGACTGACATACAACAACAAATAGATTATATAATAGAATTAAAAAAAAAAAAACAAATAAAAAAGCCATATATTTTCATTTATATTCTACAGGTATTTTTATTTTCGAGATAGATGTTATATACAGATTTTAAAAGCTCCAGTATTAATGACTTTTGAGTATATTCCCAAAAAAAATAACCCTTCTTCAACATTTTACTGAAACAGTGACCTTGAAAATTGCCCTCTACTGCATCTAAATGGGACTCGATATGTTCCTGTGGGTCTGACAAGGGCAGCAACCACTAGATGTCGTTCTCAAGTCCGTTAAGCTAAAGCAGAATATTAATGATTCCCGTTCACTGTCATTCATTATCATAAATCACAGATCCGTGTTTTGAATTTACAGGGTATCATAAGTTTCACACTTTACATTACTTTTACAGACTTTACTACTACAACAAAGAAGGGTTTGTATTTGAATGATTTGTTAAATCTAATCTAAAGAGATATTCGCGATTTTGGAAATATATGCAACAGTTAAAAACATATTAAAGCAACAAACAAAACATCTAAATGCACACACAACTGAATTATCAATATTTGCATGTGTTTTGTTGTCTTAATTAGTATTTATTACGTATTTATTTCATATACTGTTAAGAAAAATTATTACAATTATTTAATTGAAATACCGAACTATTTCAGAATAAAAAATATTACTTTGTAAACCTTTCAGTTCTCAGTTCAGTTCAGTTTTAAAATTTTCATGTATGAAGTGGCATGTCATACAAGAAAATTAGACACTATTAAAAAAATCTAATGTTTACTAATTATTCTTTTAAATAAACATACATTTCAACACTGAATTGTTTTGCCTAGCTTTTTGTTTCTTGCACAAAAAGTGTTTTCTGTCGTTCGTAAAAAATATCAGTTCCCTATCGGAGTTGTACGCTGTGCGCTGATGGCGTAGTTGTAGTTGATATTCAGTAATTAATATACAATTTATTAATTTGACTTTCAAGATTAAAGATTTGAATCGCTATGCCTGTTTATTCTAACAGTGTGTAGCCCACATTAAGTTCATGTATACTCGTGCTAATGGCAATGTCAGAAATGTGCATCATCTTTATATTGAAGTTCATCCCAATCGTTAGTCCCTTCTCTCCTTATTTTTGTAAGACTGCACCAACTACTGCGTGATGCCTACTGATTTATTTGGGAAACAGTTCCATGATTTCGGAAGACTAAAATCTAGCCTGAGGCAGAAGAAACAATTTTAGCACGGTTAAAGCAGAATCCGGAAATTAGTATGCGGAGAGTAACAGGAGAGTTATAAATCAGTGTTCACCTTGTTTGGAGAGTCCTCAATGAGCAGCAGCTTTACTCGTACCACATGTTCGACAAGTACATGTAAACAGGCCCCAAATCCAACTTTTGAGGACCAGAGGATCCTCAAACCAGAGGATCCAAATTTTGCTGTCAATATTTCATTTACCAATGAGGTCGAGTTCACGTAACATACTCCTTTATCCGTTATCTTTGTGGTTTGTTCAGTAAATGACTGTAATTATGGTGTAAAAAGAAGCAGGTCTCATATCTCCCAAACCGTCTATTTGGTGACCCATGTCCATTCAAACTTTTTTACATATAGGCCAGTCAATAGAGCTTTTTGACATGACACGATTGATACCTGAAATCCGACTACGGGATACTTTTAAGTTCAGTCCTTAGATGAAAACGTATATGAATTGGACTAGGAAATAGTTGCACTTTTTTTTTAATAACAAATTAGTGAAAAAAAAAATTGAGTTTTTTCAGTTTTTTGTTTATAGAAGAAGAAAAAGCTATTGAAGCAATCACATCGCATCCAATAGAAAAAAAACCAAATTTTAGAGAATTCAAAAACCTTTAAAAGAAAAAAAATCAAGTCAATCGGTACATTTTTCTCTGAGAAAACTCGGAAAAAACGCAAAAAATTACCTTTTTTTTAATAAATTCGTAATTCGAGTATTTTTGCATTAGAAGAGTCAATCTTGTGGGAAAATGTAAGTAATATCACGAAGAATGAGCGTGCAAAAACTGGATTATGTCCGATGAACAGTTTTTGCACAATAGTCGAATAAAGTTTTTTACATCGTATTTGAATATTCCATAACACGTCGAGCGATAGATCATATAACATTTTATCGACGGATTCGGAAACTACAGAGTGTAAACTACAATTCGTCCATTTACTTTGTTTCATTTAAATGCCATTAAATTGGTGTAAAACGCCTGTGAACACCGCGCAAAATGTTCGGCAGCGCGTTGACAGCCGAGCGTGGAAGAGTTGGCGGGGGTGCGAGGGGAAGCGGCGGCAGCGACCAGCAAATTTCGCGCGGTGTTCAGAGGCGTTTTACACCAATTTAATGGCATTTAAATGAAACAAAGTAAATGAACGAATTGTAGTTTACACTCTGTAGTTTTCGAATCCGTCGAGAAAATGTTATTTAATCTATCGCTCGACGTGTTATGGAATATTCAAAATACGATGTAAAAAAACTTTATTCGACTATTAAAAAACTATTCATCGGACATAATCCAGTTTTTGCACGCTCATTCTTCGTGATATTACTTACATTTTCCCACAAGATTGACCTTCTAATGCAAAAATACTCGAATTACGAATTTATTAAAATAAGGTAATTTTTTTGCGTTTTTCCGAGTTTTCTCAGAGAAAAATGTACCGATTGACTTGATTTTTTTTTCTTTTTAAAGGTTTTTGAATTATCTACAACTTTGGATGCGATGTAATTGCTTCAATAGATTTTCTTCTTATAAGCAAAAAACAGAAAAGCTCCATTTTTTTTTCACTAATTTGTTATTAAAAAAAAAAGTGCAACTATTTCCTAGTCCAATTCATATACGTTTTCATCTAAGGACTGTACTTAAAAGTACCCCGTAGTCGGATTTCAGGTATCAATCGTGTCATAAACTCACCCCTTTTCGAGCTCTATTGACTGGCGTAATATTTTGGGCCATAATATCCACCCTCAAGGTTTGTCGCATTTTTCTGACATCCTATATAATGTACTCAACTGAAGTGCCCTAAATATATTATTTTCTATTTTCCAGTTTAACGTTGCCTTAATGACGGATTATAAAAAAAAGAACTGACAGATAACACGATTCCCCTAACTGCGTAAACCTGCCGAAATTCATAAAAATTTGCGTTAACTAAACATGAAACGAATGAACAGATAAACACGCGTTAATAAAGTTTCCATGCTAAATCAGATATGATGGGCTGAACAGGAGTGGTAGAAAAATCGTTAAATTTCATTGTCACATTGAAACGGTTTAAATAAAGCACTGCACGCACAAATGTACCGGGTGCAACTTTTTCAGTAAGAGGCGTTCTTGCAGTGAGCCTATTTCTGATATTCAATTTTAGTAACATTAATGATGTCAGTATTTCATGTTTCTTGGCATAGTATCCCAAACATCAATGTAATAACTA
This sequence comes from Aromia moschata, assembly GCA_029963805.1. Taxonomy (NCBI): domain Eukaryota; kingdom Metazoa; phylum Arthropoda; class Insecta; order Coleoptera; family Cerambycidae; genus Aromia; species Aromia moschata. Next base: position 185,069 of record JAPWTK010000097.1, read on the forward strand.
TGGTCCGGAAAGTGTGCCACAACGCAGGGTCGACACTATACGACGCTACAATAATTAAAATATAAATTGTATTTTTTTATACGCGTGTATTTCTTTCCCGTGCATACGAACGCCACTGACTGGATCTTGAATGCAGTTTTGTCATGTCGAATGCACCGAATCCGTAGTGTTTTACGTTAGCTCGATGTAAGCGGATGGATAATAGAACGCCGAGTTCAAAATAATTTTATGTATAGTGAGTGACTGTATTCACATATTATCTGATTTTCTGTGGATTTTTGCAATAATGGCACTGTCTTACCATTTATGAATAGACTGAAACAGTTGATTAAACATTACGATTATTTCATAATAGACGGATCACATATTTATTTTTTATGTATTCCTTGCAATCGTCGATATATATTTCGTAGACGTCGAGAATGTGAAAGACATTTAGATTCGAATATACATCAGCAAACTATTACTGGTACTGTTAAAAAAGAGGAATTTTGGTTTGATCTGTGCATAATATTTAGCGCATGTAGCCTTTCTTGGAACGTGGTCAACAATATTCACTTTTTTTGCCAAATCTATATATATATATCCAATTTTTCATTGCCAAGTAGCCATAAATTGCGTAAAAAAAAACATTTACAAAAGACATATCAATATGTCATGGGAAATATCAATGAAGGCATACGCAATAAATTTATGTCGCAGGCAGTGGACAAAACAATAGATTTTTGGGTTATACGGTCGTTAATGTTCTGATACGAATTTTAGGTGTTTCAGATATTTCGCCCCGATATTGATAGCTAGTAAACGGGTGTTGCAAACAATTGCTAATAGTATATAATTTTCCTCATCAAATGTAAAAAAATAATAATGTGCTGAACGTGAAAAGTAATAATGTACTAATGTACAGAAAGACTACTGGTTGTGGCAACGTACGCTCAAGCAATAAAGACAGTCTATGTTTCTGAATGACACAAACTATATAGGGTCATTTCACGCGAGATTTACAATGAAAATTTTAATTTGACCGAAATATTTTTTTATTGTTCTTTACACCAAAATATTCGACACGTATTTTTTCGTTTTGGGAAAATCGCAAAATTTCGACTTTATGAGTATTCGAAATCTGAAAGTACAAAAAAACACTACATTTTTGTTCGCTGATTACTCGGAAAGTACGGTACATTCGAAGAAAAAGCTAAGGCAATAAAATTTTGGATTTATCTTCCTCTTTCCAGGCATGTGGTCAAAAAAATGTTTGACAAATTTTATTGTTTAATTAGCGACTTTTTATAAACAAATACACTTTTTCAAAGTTGGACATTTTTTCTCATTTTTTTTTGCTATAGATATTGCTTAAACTATCAACAATTTACTGTAAAATTTGTAGAGTGGGTAGTCTGTAACTTTTTTAGATACAAATTTTTGAAGAGAAGCGAGCACGCTTGAAGCGCGCGCTGGACGCGATGATTCTCGTATAAACTTTCGACTTTTTCTGTAATGGTGGTTAGCATTTTTGAGCCATCCTGCGGCAAGTGCGTCGCGTTTAACATTTTTTTATCAACAATTGAATTCATTATTTTGCAATTTAGTAATAATATACTCACAACAATCAGAATCGGACATTCTTCTGATTTTTTGTTCACACGATGTGCACAGTTTATCGTTTGCATTCAAACATATCAATTTTTTACATAAGGAAGGCGATGGGCGCCGTAAATTCTTGATATTAACACTTTTGGTGTGACTGCTTTCTTTAAAAGGGTTGCAACAACGATCTTTAAATGAAACTGACATTGTTGATAAAAAAAATGTTAAACGCGACACACTTGCTACAGGATGGCCCAAAAATGCGGAATCACGTCTACAGGAACAACCGCGAGTCGCGACGAGTTTATACGAGAATAATCGCGTCCAGCGCGCACTCCAAGCGTGCTTGCCTCTCTTCAAAAAGTATCTAAAAAAGTTATGAACTACCCACTCCACAAATTTTACAGTAAATTGTTGATAGTTCAAGCAAAAAAAAATTGAGAAAAAAAATGTCCAACTTTGAAAAAAAGTGTATTTGTTTATAAATAGTCGCTAATTAAACAATAAAAATTTGTCAAACATTTGAAAGAGGAAGGAAAAATCCTAAATTTTATTGCCTTAGCTTTTTCTTCGAATGTACCGTACTTTCCGAGTAATCAGCGAACAAAAATGTAGTGTTTTTTTGTACTTTCAGATTTCGAATAATCATAAAGTCGAAATTTTTGCGATTTCCCCAAAACGAAAAAAATACGTGTCGAATATTTTGGTGTAAAGAACAATTCAAAAAATATTTCGGTCAAATTAAAATTTTCATTGGAAATCTCGCGTGAAATGACCCATGTACAGTATTAACACATTTTTTACTCCTGTCTTTTTGGTCTCTCATATGTCCTGACGTCTATGACATGACGGATTATGAGTCCGACCCTGCGTTGTGGCACCCATACCGGACCCTAATAATCACAGTACTCTTAATCGTACTTCGAAAGTATGATGGTCATTATTTAACATTTCAAAGGGAGACAATGTAACTTTTTGCTACATAAAATATTTATTGGTTTTGTAACAAAACGACAAAATAGTCAGACAAAAAGTTATTTCTAGGTTCAGCTTTAGGAAATAGTTTATTTTAAGTGAAAGCTTTGCAGGCGTTTTATTGTATCCCTGTCAATTTTAAGATAATTAAGAGCGTTTACGGAAGAAGTTGTTTCGGCCGTAACGAATTGGGGTGCTAGAGGAAATGATTCATTGAAAAAACGCTATGTAAATTATATATGGGAGGTCAAGTTTCTAAATATTTTACACTGTAACTATTACGTTACAGTTTATTTACATATTATTTATATTTCCAGTTGCAATCAATTGCAATCAATACACCTGTTTATCCATATTATATACTCACCTTAAAGATGTGATCTTTTTCAGAACCTAAACACCACACAAGAATATGTTTGGCCAGAGGTATTAGTGAACTGCTTTGATGATGAGTTTCAGATTCAATATTTGTCTCATGTTACACTCCTAATCTAATTTGAAAGGGACTCCTTCAATTACAAGGAGAAATGGAGTAATTGATCGACTTTCGTAATAATATTAATAGGCAAGATGTCCCAAATAACCTTGTTTAGTAGGGTTCAAAGAGTCATTATATCTCAGTAAGGTGGTTTGTACTTTGAATTTATTGCATTTGGTATAAATTAGGTGCCTTTCAAAGGTTGATATGCGTTTGATTTTCGTTGACAGTGCTTAGAAAGTTTTTAATTGTCCTTCCAAATTAGTTCCATGTGACCGTATCTAGAAATTTACGTTGATTACCATTTGAGTCTGTGATTGTCATTTATATTCTGACATATACAGGAATTGTTATATATTATACAGAAAACTTTTTTATATTTTATAAACTGTCTGTATTATCTTTCTAGCTTTATCGAAATGAACAAATGAATATTGCAAAATTAGAAAAGAAACATTTTTTTTTTTTCAATTTGAATGTTATTTTCTTTTAGAAACTCCTAAACTCTAATATCAAAATAATATATGTAGGTTGTTGATGTTTCGCTCGAAAGTTTTTGATATAATAAAAATGTGTATGTTGTAAATATGTAAATGTGTATAAATGTGTATGTCGCGTTAAAAAAAAATAAGTGGTTTATAGAAATTTGAATTCATATCGTTTCTTGTTACGGGTGCTTTTTGTACAACTGTCACTATAAGTGTCATCTATCAGTCGTCCATCATTAAATCATTGTCATTAGTTTACAAGTATATTTTATATGTAATACTTGGAATAAGTGTATCTCCAGCTAGGATTACAGAAAAAAATAATGAAAGAAATGATCATCATCATCATACCTTACACAATTCGATCTGAAAGATATGCCAGATTTGTTTGAACCAAGGTGGTGGACATACTATTCAGCAAATGCTTTAAATTGATTTATAAAAAAAGTTTTATTAAAACCCTTGCAACAAACAAACAGAAGTTTGTAGAACTATTAACAAATATAGTATTTGAACCCTTACAATTTTGACTTTGAAAGATAGTTAAGTTTAATCTATAAATTATTCCATAATTAAGAATGTTTGCACATTCTTAGTTAACAATTTTTAAAGTAACATTCAAATTTTAAAGTAACAATTAAGTTACACACTGCGGTCCTATCACCGTGATAGTCTTTCAGTTCTTTCTTCTTTTTTTTATTTTTAAACGCACCATAATGAAACTGTCGGGCTCTAGATTGTCATTTGTTTTAATATGACAAATATATTAATTGTTTATAAACCACAATAAAATAACGTCTTCATATGGCCTTGGTTATCTCAGGTTGTTTAAAAAAATGGTGAATGCGCCAATGATAACTTTTAAACGTTCTTGAAACTCTATTTTTGATTTTGATAAGAAAAAAAAGTTAATAAAATTTGCTATAATGTAAATATTGTATGAAAAACCTTGTCGGTAACTGTCAAAATATAAATAAATGAAAACCCTGTATGGTTAGATTTAAAAACGGATTGCTGTTATTCAACAAATAAGGATCATTTCGTGCGCTACCCTGCCTTGTCTAAACGAACATGTAACATGCAATTAAGTACGAACATTCCTAGCGAGTATTCAACCATCATACGCTTTGCGGCTTGTTAGTTGAAGTTCTCTCTGTGCTTGGGGCGCGAGATTCTTTGTAACGTCTAAATTAACGTTATTCAGATATAATGAACCTTACTCTGCGAACCTATTTGACTTTTCTAGAGAAAAATAATACATTCTTTGTTATCATTTTTTTATTACCATGTTCTTCATAACACAAAGCAAAACCTGTTAATATGGGGTTTGCTTTGTCATGGCATGTCGTACATGAATATACTGAATGTATTTGCAATTGTTTGAACTGTAGTTTCAACAACTACCAATGTCAACTTAGGGCAGAATATGCCCTAAACTGGGCAAAAAGATATAAAACAAACGAACAAAAGAAATAGTTTGTCGACAGTTTGTGACTAACTGAAAAATAATTGAACTGGTAAATACTAATATTCTAAGGAATCAGATTAATGAATTTGTGGAGTTATGGTGATTTATTAATTATTCCAGTTGATACCAAAAAATTTTGCAGAAATATAGTAACAGAAGATTAGCCAGTACAAGTAGTGGACGGAAGACGTGAAATAAGTAATTTTTGCAGAGACATGAGAGCTGAAAAAAAATTCTCAGGTATCCAAAAGAGAGGAACTGTACAAATGCAAGCGAATGACATGTGATTTCAATTTTATAAAAGATACGTTCATACTTTCTTGGTATATTAAAAGGGGAGTGTTCCCATGAACTGACAACTCATAAATCAGACACTTTAGTTTTTCTATACAGGGTGGTCCGAATTTAAATACAGAACATTTAATAGCCCATTCTACACACAAAAATAGTTCAATAATAGGTTGGAGCTCAGTGGAGCTCAACAATAGGTTTTCAGTTAATACCTTTAAAACGAGAAAATATATTAAGGCCAAAACTTTATAAACTTTTAGCGTCGAATTTCGGTGAAATATTAGTTTTAAGATGCAACAGTCGAGCCGTCCCAATAGGGGCCATGGGACATAAACTTTTTTCTATATTCTTTTTTTCCGGTATTTGATACCTAATGATTTTATTAACAATTGGGCTTTTTAAAGTAAAAATGTATCTTTGTAATTTCTTGAAAAATGCGTAGTATTTGAAAAAAAGAATGAGTTAATTTTTTTGCGAACTAAGAGACACAGTCATTATTAAAAATAACAAAGCACACTATGATTGAGCTAAAAAAAATTGTATGATTTGACATGACATAAAACCATTTGACATTTGAATTAAAGTTACTGTTATATGATATCAGTAATTTCTAACAAAAAAGGGCATAGCTCTTTGAAAGGGCATAATGAAATGCATTCTTTTATCTATAAAAACTATTCAAGTAATGGAATATGAAAAAAATATATTTACATTGGTTTTATCGACATACTTTTTAAGAATACTATTTACTTAAAGTAGATACCGGAATACCACGCTTCGCGGTTGCCTGTCTAGACTTTTTTCGGTATAACCCTCACGCCCGCTTTCAATCACAAAATTGAATTGATTGAATTTCCCGACCTTTTTAAGCCCGCTGACAAAATTTTCTCGCACAGCTCACTCTGTTGAGATCTATCAGTACAAAAATCCTGGTTAGTCATTTTCTGTACAACAGTTGTCTTCGTTCGTTTTAAATTCAGTTACATACATCTATACGGGGTATTTCCTTGAGAAGGCCCCCTTATTTATTTCGGTTAAAGATTGATATACAAGTGTGGGAAAAAATGCGGTGAAATGGGATTTAATTTACTTCATTACTATTAAATTTACTGCTCAGAATGTTTATAAATACGTGTACATAATGATATTTTTTATGGCATTATCCAATTTTTTTCCATACAATGGATACTTCATCCAAAATAAAACGATATTAAATACATAGTATAGATTTATTTCTAATAGTTTTGGAGATATAATCAAATCAAAAGTTACATGTTCCATTACTAACAGTTAATTTAGCAATGTATGACTAAAAATAAATGAATAAGAAAAGATAGAAGGTCGATTAAGTTTAAAATATAGTTTAAACTGTTTTTGTGAGTCATGTATAATAATTTCATTATATTTGTCATAATTAAGTAAAAACAATTGTTTCTTTTAATGACTGTCCAATTCAAGCGGAGGTGCCCGTGAAACTGTCAATTTACAGTAAGAAAGTAAATAAAAATTTGCTGCTCGTTATTTAATTTTTTTTATATAAATATTCGCTGATTCACACGTGAACTATTAGTACAATAATATATATTTATCCAAATATAAAACAAATGGTACGCAACAGCCGAAATAAGAGCAAATATACCAAGAACATAACAATAATATGAATCACCTCTAATACTAATCATTCATTGGAAAAAGTAGTATTGCCATCGACGTGATTTTGTAGAAGACCCTCCAAAGATGTGGTAGTTTCAATAGAGTCGAAACTGAAAACGGTTTTTCAGATTAATTCGTTGATGATCCCACTTGGAATCATGACTACGATGTATCAGTATCATTATCACAAAGGTGAATTCTCAATAATTTGAATAATAACTGGTGTTTTATCAACGTTTTCAGCTATCTGTCAGCGTTACTAACGTTAGATCAAAAATGCATGATGATAGGTCAGATCTGCCTTCACCTCTGAGATCTATGTAGAAACATTATATATTTATTCATAGTAATACCTACCTACAAGTAGCGTGATTGTTTCCTCCAGTGAATGATTAAACACTAGTGGAAAAAATTAAGGAAATTTTTAGGTGACTTTCAACAGCCGACTGATTCTAAATTGTAGCTCTTTGTATCTGAACGAATTTTTTTAGTAGCGTTTCGGGACCTTCTCGAAAAAAATTTTTTGGTCTTTTTTGTGGTCTACGACTTAATATGGTTTTTGACTTAACCACCAAATGACCAAATACTTGTCTATCAGTCTTCCCTATTTTAAAGACTTTGATACCATATTTGCCGAGATATGGTCTTTGATAGAAAAGATTTTGTGTTTGATTGTCGATTTAGACATTCACAAAAGTTAAAAGTGTTTCGAGAACTGATATTTCTACAAGAATTGGCCATGTTTCTTCGAAAAAATGTTTTTTCCAACTAATTGAAAAACAAAAGGCTTTTGGTGGTTTTTCGGAAAAAACGCTAACAAAAATCGAGGAAACCATGATGTTAAGTGTGGTTTTTACAGTTCAATATACCCAACCTACAGAGATTCAATTCAATTAGCCAGCCGTTTTTTTTTTGTTTTATCGAGTTTTTCAGTTTTCGACATTTTATCATAAAAAGTGTTTAAATTTAAAATAAACATTCGTAAAAATTTAAATCTGGTGGGAATTCTTTGAAAAGAGTGGAGGAAAAAAAAAACGGCTGCTATTTAACCGAGTTGTGGGTTATGAACTGTAAAAGGCACACTTAACAAAACCACCAAAAGCCCTTTTTTGTTGCTTTTTCAAATTTTGTAAAGAATGGAAAACAAATATTTTCGAAGAGCCAATGGCTAATTCTTGTAAGAATTTATTCAAGTTCTCGACCCCTCCTTAACTTTTTGTGTGATCATTGGTTGCTGAGATACGATAATCAAACAGAAAATGATCCTTTTCCATTCAATGACCGATATTTCGGCGAGAACTGATCGTATTAAAGTCTTTAATCTGGTCCATATGGTGGTTAAATAAAAAAAAAATTTCAAGTTCGTAGACCACAAAAAAGAGCCAAAAAACTTCGAATTTTTTTTTGTCGGTGGTTTTCTTAGGATTACTCAAAAAGCGCTGACGCTGAAAAATTTCGAAGTTCAGATCCAAAAACTAGATACGTGGAGCTACAATTTCCTTTTTTTTTAATTTTCGCTGAGACCATTTTTCTCCAAGTTACGGCCTGTTGAAAATCACCTAAAAATTTGGATTTTTTTTCCTTAATTTTTTCCACTAGTTTATTAGAACTGATATTCTTTGATAAACATAATATGTGCTATAAATGTTTAAGAAAAAACCATTTTAATAACTGGAAAAGTTAGCAAATAGCGAATCTACATAGGTGTGCAGTGCAGTACAGGTTGAAATCCTTTTTTATAAGCTACAGTTAAATAATCATTACTTCCTTTGGATACGGTAGAATCCATAGCTACTTGAATTCTAAAAAATCAAGGATACAGTAATTTTTATTATTAATCTGCTTGAGTAAACCACTACTCGTCAACTGGTTATCGACACCCTATTAACTGAAGGCACCTCTTGGTGCAATCCATCTGATCGTTATAATCATCATATTCTCTCCATTTTCATTTCTGCCTCAACCCTACCGTTCGGTCTTCGATCGCACAATAATTTATTTATAGAAAGTGCCGTGAGCACGCGATGGTTCTACTGTTCCCGTTCGATCGCCCGAGCCTTTAATAGACGCGATGTTCATCTATCAGGATCTGCACCACTCCCCTGTCTTTAGATATCTGAGAAAAAAATTCGACTTCCGCGTTCGCGGTCCGTCAGCGCACTTTAATAAGTAATAATGGCTCGTCACGAACGACGTCCTGCTGTGATGTATCGCTATTAGTTCTTCTTTATTTTTGGATTGATTTTTTTTAGGTTGCCGCACCGCCTTCGTCATTGGCGTTCGTATAAAAGCCTCGTACAGACAAGGTTCCGATGCAAAGCAACGCCAACGACGGCATCGAAAACACACTCGTATACAACAAAATTTTGATGTGAATTCGACAGTGTCGAGGATGGTTGGGTGTAGGGTACAATAAGCTCGTGGTGAATCAGGAGCGAACTCAGGAAAGCAATACAAAATTAAAATATTGTAGAGATACTTATCCAAATACATATTGTTTATTCAATACTAGCGACCCGCCCCGGCTTCGCACGGGTGCACCCAGACTTTTTTGTAGACCTTTTTTAAGGTGTACAATACTGTAGTACATTATTTTGATCTATCTCGTAGGGTTCAGCCAGCGTTTGCAATTTAAGCGCAAAAAAATGTGTTTATTTACGACATCACATTAGAAACTTCTAAAATTATCAGTGTTTCTCTACTATATTATGCATGTATTATACATATGAACCTTCTTCTTGAATCACTCTAGCTATTAAAAAAAACGCATCAAAATCCGTTGCGTAGTTTTAAAGATCTAAGCATACTTAGGGACAGACAGACAGCGGGAAGCGACTTTGTTTTATACTATGTTATGATATCATCGTCAAGATGTAATGCATGCGCTAAACATGTCACGTGGGCCATATTTTTATATGTGCGTTTTAGGCGCTCAGCTGCTTTTCGCATATAAGCGGCTATATATGTGACAAACACCGGTAAATTGTCATTGTCAACATACATAAATCCCAAAATGTCCTGATTTTGTAAATAGTTTTCATTCAGCTTATTTTCAATGTTATCGGTGCTGAAAAATATAACTTTAGAATTTTTTCAGAAATCGATTTTAAAAACGTTAATTCGCATATATGTATGTATATGTATTTAGAGTTTATAGTTTTTTCTCCAAAACTATACATTTTTGTAAGAATTTGTTAAGAACAAAACTGTCTTGGAATTTTTTGAAGGATACTCTTTTCAAGATTTTTAAAGACGATTTTTGATTGTTCCAAAAATCACGAAATCGAAATTTCCAAAAACGGTATTTAAAAAATCTGTTTTTTATTGTTAGAACATTTGTAGCAAAGTTCGTAGTTTTTGAGAAAAACATGAATTTTATACAAAACATATTTATGTTTCGGCCGCCATTTTCTTTTTTTGCCAAAATTTTTTAAAAATAATATAAAGCCGTTTACTTTTAGTAATTGGCTTTAATAAATAAATTATATAGTAGTATTAGTAATAAATTTAGGTCTCGAGAACGCGATTTTTTCTGGTGTAGAACCCGGGGATTACCTGCTTCATACAAAAAAGTCTACATTTTAATTTTGTTACATTTCTTTATATTTTTTAAACCAAGTCCATATTCTTAAAAAAGCATTACATTTTACGTCGGAATTGACCTGATCGAAATTATTTCGGCACTGATAACTTTCAAAATAAACTACTACACGATACACAAAGTACGAAAGTTCCATCCGTTTTTAATTCCTCAATGTTTTTGATTATTTTGTAATTTATGTGCGAACGGATTCCGCGACGTTTGATTTACGTAATTAAATAATGCAAATTGAAGTCCTGACCTGGGATTCCACATATTTTATTGCAGTCTAGTTGGGTGTTAGATAGTTGAATAGATACCAGAAGCATGTTGAAACCAAATCAAACCCATGTTTATCATGCGTAACCAAACTCCAACACCAAGCTTGAATTTACTTGTTTCGCGTCGTATACCCCGATTACAATACTACAGAATCTTTATCACAAGTGCATTATACATCACCAACCATATAGGTACGATACTTCTTTGATGCGAATACCGATAATATACTTGTAAATTGGACAAGTTGTGCTGCCAGCTGGCAATTGAAGTTGTTTTACACAGTGACAATAAAGATATTGCAGTAGGCGCCAATGAAATAAATACAGAGAGGGGTAAAAGTATTGCAAATTGAATAAAACTAAAACGAAACAATCCAGTTTTTGCAAATAGGAAGTGCAGCAACACTTTACCCTTTGGCCACGGTAGACAAAACCTGAAATTGTACTCATTTCTTTTGCAACTACATCAGATCTGTGAACACTTCGAACAATCAATTATTGTTCGTTTGTGGATAGCTCATTCTCTGATTATGATGGTTGTGCTATGTCGTACTATGTTCGCTGCGCGCATTTTCAGGGCAAAGGTGTTCTGGCTGTACTATAATTAGAAAATTAGAAAATTATTAAGGAAAAATTCGAATTGAAAATTTTTGTACACAAATTTTATTATCCCTAATAATTAACTGTATCTAACATTAAAAATAAAATTCGAAAACAGGTCAACCTGCTACAATCGACAGATCTACAAATTCATTGAGTACAGAGTTATTAATTTCATGTATTTTATCTCCGTATTTTATCTCCCTTGTTTTTGGAGATACGGAAAAACAATAAGAATTTATGTTTTTTAAACATTGGTAAACAGTTGAAAAGTCGTGTAAAAAAAAACAAATTAACGACAGATTTTCGAAATATGACAAACATATGTTTTTTATGTTATGGTAGTTTTTAACTTATCCACCCACATGACCATAATAGACAAAAAAATGCCTTAAAATGAAGCAAAGGGGATTTCTGTAGGCCAACTACTCATTTTCTATTAATAAATAAATCTATACAAATAATTTGGGATGTGTTAATCAGTTTGGGTGGAGGACAACTTTGTCGGGGGAGATTGGGGGGGGGGGCTTAAAAAAATTATGAGAAATTTGAAATTAATAAAGAGACATCCAAAAAAAAACGTCATCAAATCTGATTATGAACGAGAGAGATAGAAATAGCGGTCATGTCGAAGCTTTTCGATTATGTCAAATTTTTGACAAGTGACTGTCACAATTGTAAAACAAATAATGACTGTCTGTGACGTGACAAATTTGACAATTAAATAAGGTTATAAATTTAAGATAGATAGGATAGAAATGTCTTTTTTTACTCGGCCGATTTACGAAACATACACTAATTCTGGTACGAATTTTAAAAATGGTATTCTGTTCTTCAAATTCCCTAATTTTATTGTCCAGTGGTATATACTTTAACCTGCCCCCAAAGAAAATAGCCCAGGGATGTAAGATCTGGAGATTTCGGTGACCTTCTTCATTGTCTCACACTTTCACAAGTAATCTGGAACAGGTTGAGCAAAGTGCGATGGTGCACCGTCTTACTGAAACCAGATAGCAGTGTTTGATAAATTGTGTTCATTTTCAGTGGGAGTTCTACCTTCTGCGAGTGCAGGAATTAACTAAAATAATTAATTAAAAGTGCAAAATTAGACAAATTACGAAAGAGTTCATTCACGATGTACCCACTGAATTTGCAGATAGACGCCTTTTGTCAAGAAGTCAATAGTTGGCAAAAGATGACCTGATCTTGCATTTTCTTATTAATGCTACAATTACTTTTTGGTAATGATAAAATTTGTCTCAATATTCATTTTGAATTTTCTATATATTTGTCTAATGCAAGGTGGCAGTCGTTTTAAATAATATTAGATTTGCCAAACCCAACACCAAACATAGGGAATTGCCATTTTATAAAATTGAGGATGATATCAACTCTCAAAAACTCAGGCAGTCAAAATTTGTGTTTTTATAATTAAAATTTGACGTCTTTCAGGTGTTTTGCGAAAACTTTTCCAATTTTGTTGAATTTTATTGTTGAATACTTTTCCGCTCTCTGTATGTATTTCGTTGTACAGATTTTTATAAAAAAAAAAAAAAATGTTGAAATGTTCGAAAGCAATCGATGTAAATTGTAAATCCTTATGTATTCTTTAAAATATGTGGGTGTCTAGTTTGAGCTGGAATGAATAATGAAACAAAAAAGCGAATTGTTCGCGGAAAACTCGGACTACTTGGAAGACGCCAGTCGAAAGAAGCAAAAAGCAAATTCCCCTAATTTAAATAAACATCTTAGAGTAATATTGTTACAAATGCGAATTATAAAGACGTTCTCGAGATGTTATTGTTCGAGCTGTCATCTGCAAGTTCAAGCTCCTCGCATTTAGGGCTTTTAAGCGAATTCTTCGCGAATATAAATTAGGAACTCGTTCCGTCTAGCCCTTTCAATTGGGAAACAAAGGGCGCCAAATCTAAACAGGCTCCGAAGGAAGTGAAAACGTATTTACATAGCCGCTTAAAACAAAAAAGGGGGAAAATTGCCACTTGGGCCGCATACACGCTACGCGCTACCATCTGGGCATCCATATCAGCGGCTAATCTGCAAATAGAGAGGGCCTTTCATGATGCCTACTCAAAGTCATAGATAAGCTCAAAGCGGCCAGTGCAGCCTTCAGTCGTCGCGCTCAAAGGGACTCATTCGAGGTGTGTGCAGGTCTATCTTGCGGAGAACTCGAATTGGCTCTTTTAGAATTCCACATACGCATGTTTTTATTGTGTTTAGGGTCCCAAATAAAAGTTCTGAAGGTTCTCAGCCGTTATTTTGTACTGTGAATATAAAACACGTCACAACCCCACTTAACCCACATTTGCGTGCAATGGGAGGCCTCGTTGCATAATACACAAGGTACAATGGTACTCTTATTCCCCTGAGGTAAAGATTTAGGTATTCCTTTAGTGATAAACGAGTTTATCGATGCTCAATAAAGATTTTTTTATAAAGGTTACTAACGTTAAGTTAAGACATATAAATCACTTGATTGGTGACGGTTAAAAGCTTGTGAACAGAAACGTGCAATTATTCCATTTCGAGAAGCGTAGTCACGGGTGAAAGACAACATAAACAAGCAAACATGTTGTAGTCTCATATATAGAGCTCGGAGGTTAATAATAGATGCGTACTCTACCAGGGACGGCTCCACCATGCCTTATACAGCTGATGGTTGTAGCTCAACTAATGGGCAAAGAAATCATATTCACAAGTCACAGAACTTGTGTGCACATGGCAACCGACAGTATAACATGTCGTTTATTTACTTCAAAGTTCTACCCGCCCGATAGTGACTGTAAACTTCTAGTCACACACTCACTTCTGTACTTGTGCTATCCAACACCATTTAAGCTATCAATTCCCCTTCTCACCTTTTATCTCTACTACTTTACCCCCAACCACTACGTTAGCTATAGTCTGTCCTTTATTTTCCGTCGTTATTACACACTACTATCATTTTTACTAAATCCAAATTAAATTTACTATGTCTGTTTCACGAACTCATACTACCACTTACACGAGCTTTATGTTTGTCCGTAGCAACATGCTGCAAAACATCTGTCTCTACGTGGCACGTCAGTACACGTACGGAAAAACGAAGTTAACTGCTATTAAAGGTCAGTTCCGCAAATTTGTTTATACAACGCTCCACCATAACATGCAACGGTCGGTGTCTCGACATTTTTAAAAACTTATTCGACGTTTCATGCAGACGAATGATGCATCGACCATCGCAGTTCAACTAATACTAACAATAAGTGTAAATTATGTTCCCATTTGCAACTCGATCTTAATTTTGTTCCGGAATATAATGGCGTAATTTGATTGAACTACAATTGTACTGTACATATATATAGGAGTTGACGATGTACTGTATTAATATGGCACATATAACAGTATTTCAGTCGCGTTAACACCGGTCCTGGAATCTATAATTAACCTACAGACTCTACGCACAGAGCTCCGGTTTGTTGTTTGCTCGATCGAAAGTTGGTCGTGTTCTACTGTAAATAAACAGGGATGCCGTGTAGACATGCATGTTAATCGTATTTCAATAAGATATTTTCTTCGTTTTACGAGCATTTGATACAGTTCTCTAATATTCCGTCTCTGAATCCCACATTTTCGGGAATTTTATGCAAACAGTTGCTACCTATTTAAATGGGGTTTACTTCCAAGTTTCACGGCCCGTCGCCAGTTTTCTTGTGTAAAACTTTCTCTAATATTCCGCTTCTGAATCCACATTTTCGGGCATTTTGTGCAAACAAATATCTACCTATTTAACTGGGGTTTACTTCCAAGTTTCACGGCCTGTCGCCAGTTCTCTTGTGTAAAACGAAGGATTGAATAGAACATACTATCATTCGGTGCCTAAGGAATGATAACTTCCGTAACAAATTTTGTTCTTCCTAAACAGCGTTCTCTGTAGCTCCTTCGTTGTTTCCTCTCCTGGCCGCTAATGCCTGTATTAGGACTATAAAAGATATTTGACAAAGATTATGAAAATTTTATAAGAGAGATATCATTACACTGTCATATATTTTATAAAAGGGCTTTGTGAAATCTTTTGTAGGCTATACCGGCCTAAGCCATAATTTGATGATGATTTTTATAATTTAAATGACCTTATATCACCTTTCATATTGTCTAATGAAAAGTTACAGCACTGATGGATATGATTTTTTATAAACGTGTTATAAAAAAGCAATAAAAAAGCAATATAGTAAGCGTAGAGTAATATGCGAACATAAATTTGTCGCTAAACAAGTTAACCCTTTGATAACCATTGTTGCCTCAGGACACCCATCAGTCTCAATTCGATTTTATTGATTTTGTTTGCATGATGTTATCGCAAACCAAAGTTCTTTCATATTGTCCATATAACTGGTCAAAAATTTATAAAAAACATCATAGATTATCACTAAGGCACTAATAACCGGAATATTTAAATCTCGAGTAGATGATGTACGGAACTACAAAGCAATAGAAAAACCACTTCGATTAGAAACAGCTAATGATATTCTAGTACTTCAGGATCATCGAGTAATATAGAATATTTTGATGTATTTTTTGCCTAGATGTCTTAGGTTCTTTATATTGACAATTCCTAGATACGATATATCAACGGTTTAAAGATAAAACACATTAAATAACCTCAAATCAATCATTATAATAAAACTGCAATCGTCTAACAAGGAACTAAAAGAGTTTTAAGAATATAGGTTATAGGATAGTTAAAAAAGTAGTATTACATCTTTGGAACTTCTTGATATAACTTTTCACCTCTTGTTTTTAGAAAATAGTTTCTTAAAGGTTTCTTAAGAATTTGTTTGATGAGTTTTACCTTTAAACCAACGATATCTCATTCGTCCTAGTTATCACAGTGTTCCCATCTGTTTCAAATCAAATCGTCATCTAGTATTGCTTTATTACTCCTTATTTTTCCTACATTTCCATATTATTCCTACACCACGTACTTATGATTTTCAAACATTTTGAAGTTCATATTTCAGATTCTAGTGATCAAGGTATTCAAGTTCCATGATTTCTAGTCTCTAATCTATGGTCTGTCACCTCGGCTTGATAGTCCAGGCTAGATAGTTTATTTTTTGAAAAAAGTCCTAAATAAGGTTTCTCGGCGCGATAATTAGGTAAAAAATAGTACAAATTGAATGTGTATGTTTTGGATAAAATCGGTATGTAGGAACCTTGGTAAAAAATTCGATACAAGTGCCGAAAATGGTTTTTTTGCGGATTAAGGGACGAACAATATTTTTTTTCGTAAAACAAAAAATAGCACGTTGTAGCGCTTGAAAAAAACCAAAAAAAATTAGTTTTTGTTGATCAAAATCGGTCCAGAAGTTTTTGCAGTACAAGGGTTCTGATGGTCGCAGAAACTTTTGCTTCAATTGTAGCTTTTGGTCGTGTCCATCGGCAGTAAAAAATTTCATGCAAAAATAATAAGAACTTTTTGCATAAATCGAAAAAAACTAAAAAAAGGTCTTTCCGAAAAACGGTTTGGACAAGCCGAAAAATGGTCGTAGAGCATTTTTCCTGGCCTTAAATTACTCGTCATTAAATTCCCTACAACTCCATTATCGTGATATGTGGGAGAGATTCATTCAATCGGCCGATTTATGTAAAAAGTTCTTATTATTTTTGCATGAAATTTTTACTGCGGATAGACACGACCAAAAGCTACAATCAGAATACAAGCAGAAGTTTCTGCGACCATTAGAACCCTTGTAATTCAATTTAAAAAAATATACATTTTTCATCGGTTTTTATTTTTTTTGTGCAAAAACTTCTGAACCGATTTTGATCACCAAAAACTGATTTTTTTCGTTTTTTCAAGCGCTACAACGTGCTACTTTTTTGTTTTACGAAAAAAAAATATTTTTCGTCTCTTAGTCCGCAAAAAACGGTTTTCGGCACTTTTATCGATTTTTTTACTAAGATTCCTATATACCGATTTTATCCAAAACATACACAATCAATTTCTACCATTTCTTACCTAATTATCGCGCTGAGAAACCTTATTCAGGACTCTTTTTAAAAACTGAGCGTTTTTCTACTATATTGCCTGGATTATGAGGTTGATTTTCGATATCACATAAGAGGGTGTGCGAGGTAAAATGTAAGTAGAGAGAACCACTACTCTCATCTGTTCTATTCTCTAGGTGTATATTCTCTAAATCGCTGATAACAATGTTATGCTGTTTTTTTTTAGACTTTTGGAATACGCCTTATACCGGGTGTCCCAGAGATTTCTGACCCTACCCTACCTGATTGATCGTAAATATCTTTTTACAGAGCGAACTTAGAAAGCTGCGGTTTTCTCCAGTCGATGTAGTATTTCAAAAAAGTTTTTTTTCGTACTATGTTCAACACTTGTTACTTGTCGTACAGGGTGTTTTTGAAATATGGTCAAATTCAACTTTAAAATTCGCTACTGTTTTAAATGCAACACCGTATATCTGTTTACACCAAATAAAAGCTGTTTAAAAAAAATATATAATTTTTTACACTTTACTTTCAAAATTTACTTTTCTGGAACGTCCGGAACACGATGTTTTTAACAATCAAATTCCGAACCCATTTTGAAAATAAAGTGTCATAAACTATACATTTTCGGACAGCGGAAGATTTCAGCTTTTATTTGGTGTTAACATATATAGGGTGTTACGTTTAAAACAGTAGCGAATTTGAACTTTGAGTTTGACCATATTTCAAATACACCATGTAGGACAAGTAACAAGTATTTAACATAGTACAAACAAAAACTTTTTTGAAATTCTAAATCGACTGGCGAAACTGCATCCTTCTAAGTTCGCTGTGTCAAAAAATATTTCCGATCAAAGTGGGACAGAAATCTCTGGGACACCCGGTATTCAATACACCTCATACACCTGGAATGTTTGATAATCACTGCCCTAATCTGTTCTATTCTCTAGGATCCTGATCTTTTAATTACTGATAAAACTACGATTTTTTTTTAAACTCGCCTCAGACCACCTGGAATGCGACATTTGGCAATATGAACAAAACCTGCGAGGTAATTATCCTTATGCCTGGATAGCTGCGTTTTGTCGGAGTCGGAAATAATTATGAAGATGCAAAGGGGAGGCTCGTCGTGGCGCAGGCAGTGCCCCGGGACCCACTCGGCCATATCCCGGCCCATTTTAGGTCGACAATTAGCATGCCATCTTAACGCTCTTCCGAGTCCGTTGTGTTCGTCTTCTTTCTCTCGATCGCAACATCTGCCGCGCGGCAATCTCTGAGCTCGTTAAAATTACGTACTCGAAAAGTATGTGTTAACGCCTCAGCTGTGCCGCAGGAGTGGTTAGTAGTTTCTACGTTCCTTTGTAATTATTACCTAGTAGCTAGAGCAGCTACCTCGTAATTATTGTGCGGTTTATTTCGTGATAGTGTGGAATGTCAGCGTCTGCGTAAAGACGTCTAATTTTATTTCGGCATCAAAGCGGTGAAGCGGAATTGTACGGACTATTTGCGACCTCAAATGTGAAACTTTAACAGGAAATTTTAGTGTGCATGATATATATCAAAACGAAAAAAAAACACCACGCACTATAGAGTCTTCTATCAAGCTCAAAATACGTTCACTGTATGGTTTGTTTTCAACACAAAAATTGACAACCTTTTTGCTTATATTTCGATACATTTCACAGGACTCATTGACACAGATTGTGAATCACAAACCTAAACTACCCTTGTGGTGTCAAGAGTAATTTTCGTGACTAAGGTTGTTCTTCTTTTTTTTACTGTTTTTAGTCTCAAAAATTTAGTACTTGACAATAAAAGTACGAGGTGTGTAAATTAAGTAACGAGACTGGCAACGTAGCGCCCAATCTAGCAACACTGCGTAGACGGGACTTGGAAAGGTGGTAGGTTAACATGTAATGTACATTCAGTACAAGTTTGAATTTGTTAGTCATTTGGTTGTTCTTTGTGACTGTTTTCGTAAACCATCTTTTTTAGAGCGTTTAAGAAATGAGTGACATTCATTTTGAGCAACGGTGTTTGAGTAACGGTTTGAGTAACGGCTATAAGGTTTTACTTCAGACTTGGAGACAGCGCAACGGGTACTTTTTCAAAACTTCAACACGCCTACGGAGACAGTGTCTTTTCAAGATCCCAGGTTTTTTCGGTGGTTTAAGGCATTCTCAGAAAGAAGAGAGTTGATTGAAGATGAACAACGCAACGGAAGGCCTTAATCTTCAAGAATCGATGAAAATGTCGATAGAATACTGAATCTTGTGCTTACAGATCATCTGTTGACGACAAGAATGATCGGGGAAGAGTTAAAGTTGAGTCACACCACTGTTCATCCGATTTTGACTAACGAATTGGGGATGAGAAAATTTTTCGCAAAAATGGTTCCAAAAAACCTTTTGCAGGAACAAAAGCACATGAGAAGAGAAAAGTGTTTTCACTTTTTGGAATCGATTAAAAATGTTTCCAATTTTATGGAACGTGTCATTACTAATGATGAGACTTGAGTGTTTGAGTACGACCCGGAAAGCAAGCGCCAAAACATATAATGACACACTTCAAGCTCTCTAAGACCCAGAAAAGCAAGAATGAGTAAGTCGAAGATCAAATACATGCTGATTTACTTTTCTAATAGCCAGGGAATTGTCCACAAAGAGTTTGTGACTCCAGGCCAAACAGTAAATCAACATTTTACAGAGAGGTTCTTGAAAAATTTCGAAAAATGGGTTTGCATGTAAGACCAAACATCACGATCAACTAGATGTTGCATCACAATAATGCGCCTTATCACACAGCCATTTCAGTAAACGAGTTTTTTACCAGTAAAAACTTTCCTGTGGCTCCTCAGCCTCATGGTTAGCAAAACTTGAGTTTTTGTGACTTTTTTCTCTTCCTGTTATTGAAAAATCACCTCAAGGAACCTCATTTTGGGACCATAGAAAACATTCAAATGGCTGTAACCGACCAGCTGAAGGTATATTCTAGTATTTGAATTCCAGCACTGCTATGAGGAATGGAAGAACAATCTCCAGCGCTGTGTAACTTCCCAAGGAAGTTATTTTGAAGGAGACAATACTGAATTGTAATTCTATTCGAATAAAAAAAAATTAAAAAATTAGTCTCAGTAGTTAATTTACACACCCACCTCGTATGTCAGATCTGTGTGTCGAAGATGAATTATACTATATAATAAGAAGTTCTACGATCTAATTAAAAAAATTCCCGAATATCCTGAAGAAGTCAAAAATTTTAGAATGTCGTGATACTATTTTCAGTATTTACCAGACCTCATTAGGTACCTACTTCTATAGTCGTATTCAAATAGTTCACTACTTCGTTTTACACAATTGTCCGAATTTTTAAAAGGGGCGAATTGGTATGATAGAGGCGAGTTTAAATTTTCATGAGATATCTAAAAGATTGTGCAAAAGGGTTTTGAAGTTCTGGTCGCCTTAGTATCCATGGACGTGGCGACTGGTATCTTAGGTTACAACCAACCTCAAGATTCGTCAATTAGAATGGTGTCGGACAAGATTCGAATGAAACCAACATTAGAACTCTGTTTAGCTCTTCAGCGCTGAATTAAGATTTTGTTTAGATTGTCACGATGAACGTAGAAGAGTTAGTCTATTTTGGGGTGAGAGGCGAAATTTAACGTTGCGCAAGATAACGCTAGACCTCATAGAGTTCATGAAACATAAGAGTTTTTAGAAGACTTTTGTGGCCTAGGGACACTCAACTTGCCTTCAAGCTCTCGGAATTTTTCACAAGAATTGCATCGCTTGAACTATTGAGACATTGCCTCATTCTCCAATAACATTGAACGAACTTGAAGCATGCATACAACGGGGCTGAGACACCTTTTTACACTGTATTTCTATGAGCTCGCTAGTTTTTTTTACGATGCTCACGATATTACCTTCTTACAGTTTGATTTCTTCTGCAAGTACACATAAAAGTCACTTTACTTCAAATATTTAGATCATTTTACAATGAACTGAGAATAAGGCATTGTATATTGCCTACATTTTTTTTGGTCTCAAAGAAAATCAATCGATTTATATAACTTTAAACTGATTTATGCGTTTTTGTATACATTCAAAAAAAAATAAATGATTTAGTCGGAAAGACCAGCGATTCAAGTTTCGGTGCAGTAAAATTTTAGAGGCACGCTACATAAAAAAATAAGAAAAAATATAACTTCCAAACTTCAGCGAGTAAGTAGTTTAAAGTTTATGTACATAGATCTATGTAGGTATAAAACTTGAGACGTGATTTTTTTATTCTTGTATCCCTATTTTACTGCATTTAAGTTGTGAAGTACAAAATTCTGATTGCTCTCCATTTCCTGTTCTCTTTTAAAAGTTTGTTCTTAACTTTCGTAACATATTATACGGAGGCAACTTGAAATATTTGTTTTGAAACGTAGGTAACTTAATATTCATACAGTACTACTTTGTATCGTGAGATTTGTATTTATCAATAAGTGAAAATACAAGTTCATAAGTGATGCAGAACAACAGAATTCATTAAAAATATACTAACATTAAAATCATTTTCTTTACCTTCCCTCTTTTACTCACCTTTCACCAGTGGCTCTACTGCTGGTCAAGGGTTGTACTTATCTCCTTTGACGTAACACAAAACTGAAAAAAACATTCTTCAAACTGAAGAACGCGTCTTTAATTTCACTCATACACTGAATTGATTAGGGTATATTTATCAAGATGTTTCCACTTGTAGGAATGCCATCTGTTGGCGTGAATTCTACACGATACTCATTTACTCTGTAAAGAAACATATAAATCTATGTATTATAGAGATAATATCGTCTCTACCACAGTACATTAAACTATCCGTTAGGTATAATCATACGAAAGCTTAAACATTAAACCGTTTCGCCGGTCGACCACCCCACCTACAAACAAAAAATACTATGACAGCATGGTGGACGGGACCAACTGCGTCAGAGTAACGCGTACTAAAACGTAACGCCAATCGTGTTTCATAATCCCCAGCACTCCCAGCTGCATGTCGCCCAATATTTTCCAGTTCGGTAGGTCCGATGTCGACGATCCTCACGTCCTATGGGCTAGTGCGACCCTGTAATGATCCTCACATGAAGAACTCGAATCATTAGTATTATTCACTAATAGTGATGAGTAGAACCTGGAGCAATGGTCGGCAACGAGCCACCGTGCTCGAGTTATTCTCGAGTTATTATAAAAATTCATCACAGAGATTAATCCAATCAGAAGTAGGAATATTCTTTTTCAATAAAAATAATCCAAGGTGAAGATATTTTTCAAATAACTCGATAACTGTGGCTCGTTGCAGACCATGGCGACGGGCTCTTGTGATGAGTAAGCTTGAAGGAAACAAGACGCGCCACAGAGGCGTATGCATCATAAGTGTAATAAACGAAAGTCATTAATAGTCTTCCGCACGTTTTCCATAGTTTATTATGAAATTATATGACACTATTCAACACATTAAATATAGCGCAGGTTATACAACAGTACCAGCTATCACGGGACTATTGAAATAAATACGAATTGAGGCGACCACCATCACATGTTACGCGAGTTGCCTACGAGTTGCGTTGCCGTATGCCAGCTTTAGTGATGAGAATCTCTGATTGTTGCAGGATAAGAACGGCGTCGCCGGCGAGAAGGAGAACGGCATCGGCGGCCACGAGCAGGACTTCCTGGAGAACGGCCGCGACGGCTACACTGGCTCCCCCGACTCGGCCACCTCGCGCAACGACAAGGAGCTGGACGACCTGATGGACGCCAACGCCGCCGCCACCGTCGCCGCCACCGCCCCCAAGACGTGCATCATGCACGCGCTGAGCATCGTCAGCGGGTCCGCGGCCGCGCGGCCCGCGGGCGCGTCGCCGCCGCCGCTGGCCGCCATCGCGCCGCCCCACCACGCCGCCGCCGCCGTCGAGAACGGGGACGGCTGGAAGCCGCAGGCGCACACGCGGCTTTCGCCCAAGCTGGAGCAGGAGCGCTACTAGTCGCCCACTTCGCGTACGCTAAATTAAATACCTTGTCATCCCGCAACGCGTGTCGCCTACCTAACCGATCAGTTTTTGATTCCAACTCGTACGCACATCGTAGGTACCTACAGATACCCTTGGAAAGATTGAAATTGTTTTCAAAAAAATTCCTCAAGCGTTAAAAGAAATTTGGTAATTAGATAAAAAATAGTGCAATTTGTACTACTTTTTAAGTACCAAAAAAAATTATTTCAGAAAACCAAAAAATAGCACGTTATAGCGCTTAAAAAAAAAACAAAGAAAATCAGTTTTTAAAAATTGAAATCGCTTCACAACTTTTGGCAAAAAAAAAAGTAAATAAAAATCTTCGAAAATTGCTCTTGTTTTACTATCTAATGGAGGAAGTATCTCAAAAACGCCATTGAAAACCGGGTTATTTGCATTTCGGGCGCTCGGGCGCTCGAACGAAGGGGAAAGGCCACATAGCATGGAATCCGTATTATGAAAAGTACATAACACTTCTTGAAAGTGTCCAAAAAAAGTTTTTAAAATTCCTGTATTACGAAAAACATGGTATATATCCGGTGAGAAACTATGAGTATGATCTCTTACTTGACGAATTTTCTTTTGTTTCTCTGAAAAAAAGACGTGAAATAGCAGACCTGTCATTTTTATACAAAATTGTGCACAGTTACGTAGATTCGTCAATTTTATTAAGAACGTTTATGTTCTAGAAGTGACAATACTTTTCATATTACGGTTTCTAACTCATATCACCATTTTCATTCCCCAATATCTGTTATGTGCAGGAGCTACAATAATTTAAAGGACATTGACATATTTTTTCATAAAATAGGGCACTTTAAAAATAAGATTAGTGATTTTTTTGTCGAACTAAATACACATTATTTTATCATATACTCCTTAAATAGCTGTAAAGCTGCTGGATGTATTAATATAATAAATAAATAAATAAATAAATAGTGGGGGAACTCTCTCAATTCGAGCGCACGAAAACATGCGCCAAGCAGTCGAGCGCCCGAAACGCAAAACAGCCCTGTTTTCAATGTCGTTTTTGAGATACTTCCTCAAATTTGACAATCTTGGTCCATTGTATGATTGTAGAGCACCTCTTCACGAACCAAACGCACTTTGAAAAATTACCGTAGGTCTGCTATTGACAATTGCCGGGCCATTTTTTAAAAACACCTTTTTTTACATTTTTTTCGAATGGCGCTAAAAGTTATGAATGCTTTTTGATAAAATTGTTACTGTAAGTAGCCGCCAAAGAGGGCTACAACTTGGTCACTCGCGGAAGTCCCTACGACTTTCGTAAGCCGAGTAATTAGATAGTAAAAAAAAAGGTAATTTTCGAAGGTTCCTTTTTTTTTTTTTTTTCAAAAAGTTGTGAACCGATTTTAATTTTTAAAAAACGGATTTTCTTCGTATTTTACGGTATAATGTGCTATTTTTTGTTTTTCTGAAATAATTTTTTTTTGGTACTTAAAAAAGTGAAAAAAACGGTTTTTCACATTTTTTTGTTTTTTTTTTTTTTTTTTTTTTTTTTTTTTTTTTTTCCCCCCCCCGGGGGAATTTTTTTGGTTATGTTCCTACAAACCGATTTGATCCAAAACTAGTGCGCTCAAATTGCACTATTTTTTACCTAATTATCATTTTTTTAACGCTTGAGGATTTTTTTTGGAAAATTTGACCTATTTTGGCTATCTTTCCTAGGCTAAGAACCACATTGAAATCGTACACCTGAAAGATATGGGGCACGTCAGATGTCCCAGCCCGGCGCGAGCGCCAAAATACACACTCTTCAGCTTACGATTACGACTTCATAATATACTAAAAAAAAAAAGCAAAAAGTTTTCCAAAAAAAATGACAGAATAACGTTAAAAAAAAACACAAAACGTGTCATAACTCAAAAAAAGATACGTTTAATTTATTCTTTAATAGTCGCAATCGAAAGAGCAGGTTTTTTTTACGTCGGAAATGACTATTTTTCCAGTGTGGTACAACAATAATTTTCGAAATATTAAACAATGAAGAAGTGGAGCGCGGCGCGGTAAGATCAGCGCTGTTCAAATTTTAGAATATTAAGTGCGGAAGACTTGTGTAATTGGACAAAGAGCAATTGTAAAGAAACTATGGTATTTCTGAGTCTGTAAATCTCATGAAGAGGTAAATCTGATCACGAAAAAACTGCGGAATATTTAAAAGAAAGATTTTCAAAAGCTGTGCTGATACCGGGTACTTTACATTATCATGCCTTCATACCGAATCTTGAAGGTAGAATTGTAATGAAACGATATTCTCTGGCTTCTCATTATGATATCTTTCCAGAGATAAAAAAAACGGATACAAAGAAAAGTTGTGAAAAAAGCAGCACTATTTGTAAGCGGAAGAACACATTTGTGCCTAAAGGATCCAAGAAAAAAAGTTACGAAAAACATAGGATTATATTGCTTAAGTAAATAACAAAAAAAAATGTATGTAATACGTGTACATAAAAGCCAAAGTTAATGTATAATTAATTTTATTAAAAGAATCATCATAATATACGTTTTTTTTTTAATAATCCAATTGCGCTATTTAATAAAATTTCGACACTGCCGTGCACTCCACACCGCGCCGCGGTGAACTCTGCGCGCCCCACTTAATCGTTTAATATCTCCAAAATCATTGTTGTACCACACTGGAAAAATAGTAAATTTCGACGTAAAAAAACCTGCTCTTTCGATTGCGACTATTAAAAAAAATAAACGTACCCTTTTCGAGTTTTGACACGTTTTGTGTTTTTTTTTAACGTTATTCCGTGATTTTTTTTGGAAAACTAATTATTTCATCGAAGCCGAGGAAAAAATACGCCGGATGTGTATTTTTGCTTTTTTTTATTACATTATGGAAGTCGTAATCGTAAGCTGAAAAGTGTGTATTTTGGCGCGCCGAACTGGGACATTTGACATGAAATTCTAAAATGTTTTATTAAGGAGAGGTTCTCATCTAGCGATCTAAAAATTACTTGATTATTTAGATTTTTTTTGATTATTTTTTTTAAGAAGGAAGTAAATAAACAGCCCAGGGTTTTTGACACTTATTTAATGAGTCTTAAAGTACAGAAAAAAAATTATACAAAAATAATGACGCAGTAATTAGTTATTCGTTTGGTAATATGACCGTGCGAAAAAAAGGTGTCCAACTGGTGAGAAATGCAGCACTTGTAAAAATTATCTGAAATCAAAATTTCGAAGAAAAGATTTGTAAACTATATAATGTTTGCGGGAGCTTATACCAATAATTTCAATAAAAAGTCGAAAATCAATAAAATGGCGCACATGCGAATTTTCGGTACCGATTTTTTCGCTCTTTAAAGTATTATAATAAAAAAAAATAATAGCAAAATGCATATTTTTATAGGTATAAGCTCCCATAAATTTAATTTACTTTAATTTAAAAAAAAATTGAAATCCATTGATTAGTTTTTGAGTTATAGTTCCCACCAGTTTCAAAAACATGGGTTCGAGTAAACCGCATTCCCTCTTAACGTACACTAGTATCTAGCAACCATATACCGTACACGGGTGCGAATTGGGATTTCGCGTTTTTAACAATCGATTTGGAGATGAAGAAAGCTTTCTAAATATCCACAAAGTGCAACAATTTAATTTTAAAAAAAACATTTAAAAAAAAATATTTTGCAAAAATTGTGTTAAATAAAAAAAAATCGTGTTTTTTTTTAATTTTTGATTAAATTGAACAAAACCAATGCGATTTGTTAGTTAAATATACCCTTTTTTTGAGAAAAAAATATACAAATTTGATTTAATTATTTTAAGTATTTTTCCCGAGCTTCCGAGGTTACTATATTTTTTGAAAGGGGAATTTAGGTGCATATCGGCTTTTGGAGTGGAGATATGATAATGAAAGTAACAAATAACAATAAAATACACTGAAATACTTTATTTACTATAAAAAAACATGAAGAAAAATACAAAAAAAAAATTGTTCGAAAAAATATTCGCACTTTACGCAAACAGCTGCACGATGCTCATCACACATTCTGCGCATACAATTTGGGCATTTCATGCGTGTTCGGCCTGATGCATCGTTATCGCAAAAGTTACATTTTGATAGATACATCTCTGATAACCGATGTACTTACGTTGATAAAAACTCTGATAACTCGATTTCCAATAGAAAATTCGAAACATATTTTTTTTTGAATTTTTAACAATCTACACTCACTAACCGTACACGGGTGCGAAATCGCACCAACTCGAACTTTATAACTTGCTGTTTCGGCTGCTACCTTTCAAATGAGAGCGTACTCAACTCAATAGACACTAGAGGAGTGACACATATTTGTCGTGGTGGGGATTAACCTTGGGAAAGTAACTGAGTGAAATGCCAGCAACTTGAAATTTTTGGCGGTGCGAATTCGCACCCGTGTACGTTAAGAGGGTTAAAGATACGCTAAGCCCATCGACGTTAGTATATAGACAGGCAAACTTTCTAAACTTTTATAATCATAGTCAACATCCTGACATCTGATGCTACTTCAGGTAACTACTCTTACCATAGAATCCATGACATAGGCGCGTATTTCAAAAATCGTAAGATAAAATACGGTCTACCGTGCAAAGTCTATTTTTGCATAATTTTTCGTTAAAAGGTGGGTTCCATTATTATGCAATATTTTTTTTTATAAAATTGTTTTCGAAAAAATCGTTTTGGGAACATATTCTACACATAATAAGGTATCAAAAAAGACAAAAAAAAACAAACAATTTTTTGGTTTCATGAGAAACTTCCCTTACCTTTTTTTTAAGATTACAGAAGTAAGGTTTTATCTTCATAATTTTCATATATTTTAAAGTTGACATTATTTTTAGGTTTCTGTTGAGACACAGTCAGTTTTAAGGGGGCAAACCAGTGTTAACGGCATTAAATTGTGGTTGTTTTTGATAGAGGTATGATACTTGACGGCCAAAACGTATCGTTGGAAGCAAACCGTCATTTACTAACACAACTTTTAAGAAAATATCTACATGTGAATCTTCCGTATTATAAATTGTAGTCTTCAGTTGATACAAGGTCTGGAACATTATATAGTTTAGAACGCCATTCCTCCCTCGACACTGTAGATCTAAGACCAAAACAAAAACACGAGTTATTATGCACTTAACTTATATATGCACCCGTTGAACTAAAGTATTAAATTACACAAAATAAATTAAGGTTGCAAAATGTTTTGCAGTTCTTTAACTTGCAAAACAAACTTCGAAGATATTGGACCAGTCACATTTGAATTTTTACTTACAATTAGTCCAGTTACTACAAAATTGAAATAGACAATAACATTTGACAGTTGGAAACTGTCACAAAGTAGTCACAAACTGGCTTTGTGAGAAAAGTTATTGGTTTATAAGAAGTATTAATTCAATGTACACGAATTAATATCGTTCACTTATCAAAGGACTGACGCTTCAGGATAGGCTGACGGTTCAGCGCCTTGTTTCAGTATGAGCTTCAGTATAAGCGCATACTGGAGCAGTGAGTAAAGCAGAGATGAGAGCGGAGAGCAATGCGATAAAGTGCAACGCGACGATGAACGAGTTTGGGTGCACATGCTGAGGAGTTCAGTAGTCGATTTTACATCGTATTCAATGATGGATTTATTATAATTTGAAAATTCTTCGTTAAAAATTTGGTATTTAACTGACAAAAAGAAGGCTACTAAATCCTGTCACATTCATAAAATCAATAGAAGTCGACACAGTCATGGAGAATTTCATCACTTGTATAGTCAGTTAGGAGAACATCCTGAAAAGTTTCATTCATATTTTAGAATGAGTATTACCACATTCGATCATATTTTGGAGGGAACAAAACATAAGTTATTGAAAAAATGGACAAATTGTAATCGGAATCCTATCGATCCTACAGAACGTGTTGCAGTTACATTACGGTAAGTTGTTGTGGGTCTTTTTGGTCCCACAGAGCATTTTTTACAAAAATACAACCAATTAATTCTTCAATATTCATAATATATCAATCAATCAAAATCTTCAATAATCAAAACACACAACGATGAGCGCAGAGAAAACAAGCCTTCGCAGAATGTTTGATCGCGTCGCTTTGCTCTAGTATACAAGCGTGCTTACATCTCCGACGCAAGCGTCAGTATGCGTGTTCAGACAGGAAAACATTGGTTTGTTTTCGTCGCGTTGCTCACTGCTCTCATATCTGCTTTGCGCGCAGCTCCAGTATGCGCTCAGCCTAAAGGATTTTGTAGAGCTCCGCGGTGCGGTCTGGTGTGTGGAGGAGAACACGAGAAGTGATAAGCAATATAGCTAGCCTAGTCCCTCAGTTTAAGGACTTAATAAGAGTGACTATTTTAGTAATTTACTTATAGGGGATGAACCTTAAAATAAATCGACAAACTTTACTATAAGTG
Organism: Aromia moschata; assembly: GCA_029963805.1. Classification (NCBI taxonomy): domain Eukaryota; kingdom Metazoa; phylum Arthropoda; class Insecta; order Coleoptera; family Cerambycidae; genus Aromia; species Aromia moschata. The sequence continues at coordinate 214,953 of JAPWTK010000097.1, forward strand.
GAAGGGGAAGATTGATGTGGGAAATACATTCAACAATGTTCTTCAAAAATGCAAAGACGTTTTTTGCTCTTCAACTATTCAATATCCATTACGTTAAACATTAGCAGTCCCCTCCCTCATCTAATTTTGAACAGCCTGTCCGCAGCCTAAATCGACGCTTCGCCACTTCGAGAGACCTGATAAATTATAAAAATGTAGCTAAGAACTCTTAGGAGCAACCTATAAATTTAACCGCAGTGACATTCGCTTTCTGGACGAAATTCCAGAGTCACTCGAACGAAATAGAGCAACATCGGCCGACTAATGCGGCTTTCACATCTACCTAGGTAGAAAATTATCGCAGTGTAAACTTTGGGCTACACGGCGGTCCACCCCTTTTGACTTTCTCGCAACGGGCCCCGCCGAATCATTAATCTAAATTTACTGAAGTTCATTAATCCCGGGCTGCACAAAAAGTCGGTCGAACAACAAGGGGAAAAGCGGACTTCGTAAGAGATAAAGTAAGTGTAGTTAAGCGGACGTGTTTTTGAAACAGTTCTTGTGGCACTATTCCGGAACTTATCTATTCGTGAGAGTGCTCGGCGAAGATATTAATTATTGAAATTCGCTAAGTACTTTGAGTGTTTGTCTTTTTTTGTGAGCTTCGACTTGTTGACGTTAAATCGTTTACACTAAAGTTGAAAAATAGCTGCCAAAGAAATTGCTACTTTCACATACAGTTTTCCACATTTTTTTTCTACATCGCACCGTAAAAACAGTGTATTATTTGAATTATTTTAGCTTTAAAACGTCCAAAATTATTATTTGTCACATACATATATATATCTCGTTTCGCTACGTAAATATGGAGGTATAAGAATATTCAATTACTAAAGAGAAATGTAATAGGATACAAAAAAAACCTTCATTTGAATAACGTAATGACCTAATAATAGCTGTTTGTCCGTACAGTAAGTTCATATAGATTGTAATATAATCTATATACTGGGTGTACCTACCATCATCACAGAATTAAACTTCAAAGCTAAACACTACATACAAGATTATCGAATGTACACCTAAAATATGTGTATCTTTGAAATTTTTTACGTTAGAGTAAAATTAAGTGTGGTTGTTCTTTTTTTTTGCATATATGTAGACACTCTGTTAGAGTCTACTGGTAATAATTTTAGACAGGTTGGTAATAAATCAATTTTTCAAAAAATTGTGTTATACAATGTTAGTAAAAAGTATGCAACCACCTAAATATCTTTACAGTGGTTAAATGTTTTTGGATAAAATTTAAAATTGTGTATTCGTATATAAAAAGGGTATTCGAGAAATCATTCAAATTTTACTGCCTCACTTCCGATTCAACGGAAGTGTTATGCAACTTTTTTTTAAATAGGACACGCTGTTGTAAAACTCTGGATTAATAGACCCTCATATTGTTACATTCGTAAAATATTGACGTGCTAGAAATCAACTTTTTCATTAATCTTTGGAAGTAAATATGATAAAAAAAATATCAGCACCGCAACGATTTTATTAAAATGAACATTGAGTAGGGAAAAGAAAACCTACAAATTATAATAAATACTCAAAATTTGGTCCTTCTACTAACTGGCAGTATCTTAAACGGTACTCGAATTCACACTCGACTCTCGAATCACAAGGAATGTTGTAAGAATCCCTGTGACATTTGAAGTAATTCATTTCTTACATAAGTTTTTAGATCATTTAAATGTGTTTGCTTTTATAAAGTTTGTTTTTGAGATAGCCCTGTATGAAAAAATCGGTGGGAGAACGTCAGGAGAACCATTCAATTGAACAACCTCTTCCTATCCAGCGTCTAGGACAAACTTCATTCAAATATTCTTTTACGTTCCTCAAATAGTGTGGGGGAATATTTGACTGAGTACACTACAGTATTCACTCAGCACACCATAATAAAAATAACACGATAATACTAAAGAAAAATACTATTGTTATTAAAGTGTTACTAACTGTTATTCTATTGTTATTAACATGTTATTAAATAACAATATAAAACTGCATAATAATTGTGATAACAAAATTATTATATAACACAATATTTGATATCAAGAAGAGTACCTAATAACTTGTTTGACATTTAATTTTAGTGTTTGACAGTTTATTAATTGTCTACCCAGAGATTAATGAAATTTGATTTATAACATGGCAACTCTATACGAAGCTATGAATATGAGAATCTATTGTATCTAGAATTTTACCGTACATTTTATATTAATAACTATTTTTAAATTCTGTCAGTATTTTACAATACTTTATTATATTATTTCATGTAAAATAATTTCAATTTCAAACTAAACTCAATAATAAGCGATGCTGATGTTGGATTGTTTATTTAATTTTTAACTAAACTTAAGAGTAAGGGTCATGGATCATTCATATGGTCACTCAAAGTGAATTTAACATACCTATTTTTGTATATTTTGTCTCTGTTTCATACAAAATAAAAAAAATATGATTTTTATTCTTTAGTAATCTCCTAGTAAATATGTTTTATTTAATAAAAGGGATATTCATAATCTCCTAACCTTACAAGCCACCAAAAAAATGGTCATTTGTGGCATCATAATATACTTTTTTAAAAATGAATTTTTAAAATAACATATTTTTAATATATAATTTGTAAAATGTAAAAAGCATCTCATCTTCGACTTACAAATATTTACATTTGCGATAACTTCACATTTAAATTTCATTCACCAACATATTAGTAAAATGAATCACGAAACTGCCAATAACTGTATAGTTTTCAATATTTTAATTACTAGGCACTGGGAATATAATTCAAAGAAAAAATTATCGCTGTAACGTTTAGTGATTTTTTTTCGTTGGAATCAAATACTACGAGTAGGTATGGTACAATGATTATAAAGTAGAATTTTCCTTATTGATTTATTTTCCTAAAATATTTTTATTTCTACAGCTGCTTTAGCCTGTAAAAAAATCCTTATTAATAGTCACAAATTTTAGTGTAAGTTTGAATTATTAAAAGTTAAGATTTGTGTTTATGTTGCCCAGCTTTAAAGGTACTGCTGAATATTCTTAAACTTTCTACAATTTTTTCATCAAGTCAGTTTCCTGTCGTATTTGTGTTGTTTGTTCTATCTACCCTTAAATATTGTATAAATAAACAGTTTGTGATTTTTGTTTTATTATGAGTATTTTTAACAGTATTTTTAGTAAATCGAGGTCGGTTGTACTGTTAGAACTTTTTATAAAGCATAGTTTTCCAACTTTTTTTAATAATGAAAATTAGACATGTTTGTATTAGGTACAACAGTGCAATCGACTGTAAGTGTAAAGATACTAACTATAACCGGTAGAATAGGAGAGACTGTTGTTTTAGAGTGATTTTTGGTAGCACTTTAAGATGTATATCTGAAATTATTCATACAAACTGGATTAAATATGAAGAATTTTGTTATATGCTAGTTTGAACTGATTCTTCAGCATCTTCATTTATTGCAATCGTAATTACCAGTATACCCTGAGGCCGCACATTCATTGGCTCACAGAAAAAATTAACACAAGGCCAGCCAAATCAGAATCTAAAAACTGAAATATTACATATCACAAAGCCTGCCCTAAACTAGCTAGGTAGGTACATATCTTTAGAACCATTATAATTCATTTGGAATTGTTACTAATTTATTGGTATGTATGCACTGTGCATTAACATTAGCTTCGATCAGAAATTTTGATGATTTCAAAACCAAATAGACCTAATTTGATTGGCCTGTGTTAAAATAATTCGCATAAATTATTTGCATTTAATTAACCAAATATACATAATCTCGTAGTAATATTTTTTTCAGTATTTTTAAAGCCAGTGTTTACCCCTCTGAACCTCCGTAATACGCTAGTAATTTTAAACCGTCTTCAAGATCATGAGAAATTTTCTAATACATAATCATTACTTTAAAGTTGGAAGAAATGCCCTTAGGGAAAATTGTAAATATTTTTTGTGTAAAGAAAAACATTTGACATATCATATAAATCATACAGTATAATAAGATTATTTGTTGATATACTTAATTTATAGGATTTTTGAAGAATTATTAGAAATGGATGTCAAAAAAGAAATCATATAGATGTGTTAACGGACAGTAGGATATAGCACTTATTATGATAGAAAGATGCTGTGTGAATCCAAAAAGTATATTTCCGTATATGTAGAAGTTTTAGATAAATTGGCTAAGATGACCAAAACAATATTTTAATTCGAAGACATTTATTGTTAGTACAACATATTGTTTGTCATTTTATTACAAGCGTCATCTATTTTGCCAACAGAGAAGACCTAAAACTCAATTTTCGTTCTTTCCCCTATAGCAATCTCACATTCTCTGTTATAGTGCTTTATCGTCTTGCATAAAATGATAAACAAGTCTTATATTGTACATGAACGTATTTAGAAAATTGCGTATGGCAACTATTGTTAAAAAAAATGCTTCTTTGAAAGCGTCTATTTTTGTTAAAAGAACTAATATCATTATTTCAGTCTTACATTTAGTTGTATAAACTATCTCAGAGAGAGTGGATGACCAATGTTCTCTATACTATACAATCATAAAGTGTATGAAATCTGCCTTGTGAATTACATCATAGAGCTTTTATTTCTTAGTAACGCTGAAGATAGTCTTTATCTCTATGTATGTAAGGTATATCTTATCATGTGCTAGTTATTGGTAATATATGTCCTCCATTGTAATACGCAGTTTCATTTCACAGCCTTAGTCCAAAAACCAATTCCATGTCCTATTCTCAGCGTGTACCAAAAATATCATTATATTATTTATTCTCAATTTCTGAAATTCTGGATAACTGTTGAGAGTGTGTTATGTCAAACAGCTGAGCAAATTGCTGTAAAACCTCTTGTGTCCGAGCGATTTTTTAAATAAACTTTCCTTCGTTTTTTATCGAATTTTAAATTTTGATCGACCGCGATTTTACAATAGCTTGGTAGAATCGCGCCAAAATTTAGGAACATACTGCGTGAAATAAGAGCTATCAAATTTTTATAAAACCCTGAGACACGTCAATTTATAATACTAAAATGACATCTTGTGACGTAAAAATGTCATCTCTTGGAAGTAGGGGCTTGTGATCCTTCATTTGAAAGGTCTATGGTTTTAAATTTTATTGCAGAAATTAACAAGAAAAAAAAGATGTTTCTCCAGCGTAGGAAATTCGTTACATTAAAATAAAACTCTTATAAGTTACACTATTTGTCAATTCTAGGTTGTGATAGGTTAATAATAACAAAAAAATAAATGTATGTAATTGCCGACATTCCCTACTATAAGATAAAAACTTGCTAATAAATACGTACAATTTTTTGCTTGACAATCGAACGACAAAAACGAGCAAGCAACAAAAAAACAAACTTTAAATTTAAGAAGTTAGCAATTATCAGCTTTAGTGAAATTACCTAGAAACGTGCTTGTCATTGTAACAGTAGTTAACATATATCAGTGTTAAACTTTTTGCTTTAGTTTTCATGTTGCAATTCATAGAGATGGTTTACCTAACAGAAATGCATAAGATAACGTTTCTGCAGATGATTGGTTACGGAGACAGAACACGGATGCAGGCCGAAGTTGTTCGCTTATTTCAAGAAAAATATACGGAGTTGCCGCCAAAGTTAATGTTTATGCAGGAGTAATTGGAGAAAATATCGTTCCAGCAGGATGGTGCACCAGCACATTACGAAGTCAATGTCCGGCAATATTTCCACACAATGTTTCCAAATCGCTGGATAGGAAGACGTGGTTCTGTAGAATGGCCCGCATGATCACCTGATCTCACGCCGTAAAACTTCTTCCTATGGGAATATGTAAAAAGTTGGCCACCCCCCACGTAAATAAATAAATTTTTTTTATTGACAAAAATAGACAATTATGGATCACTATATGGGGAGGAAACCAAACCCAACGATTTAGGTGACTTAGAAGCATCAAGAAAACGACTTGACCCAATTAAAAGGTCGATTGCCTTGGGACTGAAGTTGTATAATAATCTGCCATGACTTTAAAAGCTGTCTGCTTTTAAGACAAATGTTAAAGAATATCTTTTGGGTTTATGTGCCTCCCCTCTCCCAAATTTTTTTTTTTTTCCCCCGTTTCCTACGAGAAGACATTTTAACAAAAAAAATATAAACACTATTCTATTTATTATTTAGTCTTGTATAATTTACTGTGTAATCTATCATTATAATATCTGAAACTTTAATTTATATGTATTTTAACCATGTTTTGTATACATTATGTTGACGTGTCCTATACCTAAGATATGGTCTTCCGGGATAAAAAAAAAAAAAAAAAAAAAAAAAAAAAAAAAAAATCCCCCCCATTAGGTTACCTCCCCCCAAAAAAATTTACTTAATATATTTTTTTTTTTATTCATGCATTTTGAACATCTGCTGCATTAATAATGATTTGTTTTGTTTTTTATTTTGTATGTAATGAATTTCCTAAGCTGGAGAAACTTTTTTCTTGTTAATTTCTGCCATAAAATTTAAAACCATAGCAATTTTGAATGGAGAATAAAAAGACCTTTCAAATGAAGTATCACAACCCCCTACTTCCAATTTGAAAATTTGGGGGTTGTAGCTGTCACCTGAAGGGTGTTGAATTTAGGGATGACAGGTTTACGTCGCAAGATGTCATTTTAGGATTATAAATTGGCGTGTCTCAGAATTTTCTAAAAAAATGCACAATAATGGAGCTACTGAATTTATTCCATTTGGCTGTTCCACACTGTATATGTAATATATGGGACATTCCATGACAAGTCGGACAACAAAATTTTAGATTTGGCCCAAAATTTGTGTGGAGATAGTTTTTCGAAATAAAATACGATTCCCAAAATTATGAACCCCTAGGGTCAAAAGGTGAAGTTTGGTGAAGGTCCAAAGTTTGGTATGTCTCTTGAGAACTTCAACTTTGATAAGTTGTCTACTTTTTACAAATGTTAAAAAAAAATTATTGTTTGTATATGATAACACTTGCCGAGTAGAATACAGCTATATTTTTTTTCACATTTTTTTGTGTTTTTTTATACCCATCATTAAGGGCAAAAATTTTAAAATTTTCAATTTTTTTTGTTTTTCTTTTTTCTTAAAAAAAAGTTCATTCATTTTACTACCTATTTCATCCATTTTACTAATTATTTTCTTCATAAATTTATAGGTAAAAATTGTAAATTATTATTTCTAATATTTTGTTTCCGTAGTATTCAAGTATTGTAATAAAAAAAAAAACTAAAATAGATAATCAAAATTTGATTGTATACAATTATTTTAGAATATTTCATAATCTGCGTATGTTTTGGATTCTGAATGCGTTTTAGATATTTGCGCGTATATAAATCGTATAGTTTTTTTTATTACAAAACCTGAATACTACAGAAACAAAATATTAGAAATAATTATTTACATTTTTTACTTACTAAAAATTGTTAAATGAAAAAAAGTTTTTAAAATTATAACTGACGTCACTTAATCGAATCAATCATTGTAAATTACGCAGAAATTACATCGAATATGAATTAAAAAAATTTTAAAGCCTTTAAAAATAGTTTTTTTTAAATTATCATAATTAAAAAAAAATTCTCCTTGAACTTACTTCAGGCCCATTATTGACTAGGAGGGATCGGTCGTAAAATGGATGAACTTTTTTTTTAAGAAAAACAAAAACCAAAAAAAAAGTGTATTGGCAGATTTTTTAATTTTAAATTTTTTTGTCCCTAATGATGTGAAAAATGTGTAAAACCCCAAAAAATGTGAAAAAAAATATAGGTGTATTCTACTCGGCAAGTGTTATCACATACAACCAATAATTTTTTTTCTAGCAATTTCAAAAATTAGACAACTTATCAAAGTTAAAGTTCTCAAGAGATATACCAAACTTTGGACCTTCACCAAACTTCACATTTTGACTCTAGGGGTCCAAAATTTTGGGAATCATATCTTCTTTCGAAAAGCTACCTCCACACAAATTTTGGGCCAAATCTAACATTTTGTTGTCCGATTTGACATGGAATGTCCCATATGTATGTAGAGTATTTGAAACCAGGCCATCTGAGTCAGAGGCAAAAACATTAAAACTATCACACCAAATTGCCTATAGTTTGATTTGACAAATTTGTTTAAAGGTGGCTAACCTTTAAGCTTTAAATGGCTAACCTTAAACACAACTTTAAGGTTAAATCTATTTGAGTGCTCGATAGAATATACTCGTGTGTCTCATTTTACCCGTCCTAAATAAATATAAACATTAATGAGTTCACAAACATGTTCCGGAAAATATTCGTCGAATAAATAAAAAGATCTGACAATCAATCCCCGCTCTTTATTCCGCCATTTCACGCTATATTTACACGGCCGCGGCGGTTATTTCCTATCGGATCCGAGACTCCCCTCCGCGATATGTTATACAAGTTACATTAAATTTTGGACGGGAGGGCCGTTTTTGTCGTGCTCCGTGATTATACGGCCAGTTAATTACCATTAGGATTAAAATGAGCCAGCACTTTCGGCGCATTATGATTTCGGGCCTGCTGTAGCATAGAAAATAAGTGGATGGTTGGCCCTAGTTGGAAATCCAGCGGCGTACGCCTCAACAAAATATATAGGGTGATCCAACAGTTAGCGTGGATGGAGCTGCTGATTGTCGTTGTTTAGGTTATATCGCACTTGGCTATGAGGATACTTTTTGTCAGTTGGGCTTTGACAAATAAATAATTTTTCATAAGCACTACATACTCATAAATATTTCCTAAAAAAAATATATAAACATATTCAGACCGTTACATATGAAGAATAAAATATAAAACTTAATTTTTTCTCAAAACTGTTATTTTAGACAGTCCCTGTTTTTTTCCTGTACCCTTCAATTACTGATTCCTAACACTGAGTTCGACAGTTTTCACCTGAACAGGTTTAAGTCTCGGCAAAGTTGAGTCGCTTTTAAGGCGGACTTGATCGCAGAATTTCCTCCGTCATCGCAAGCACCCCGCACACACGGTTACCGGAAAATGGTTCTCGGTCAATTTTTTTGAAACTTTGGGAATCCGTTCTCCTTGATGTCCCGATCAAAAGCCTCAATGGGCACAAAGTCCAATAATGGACAGTTTTCGAGTAATTGAACGCTTGCGGTCCACGCGTGAGTGGGACATTATTTGGAGATAAATGTCCGATTCCGCTATTTTATATATCATAAAAATATACTGATACTAATCCATGTTCCTAATTTTTTAAATATTCAGAGTTAATTTAGGACAGAATCATACATAATAATCATGATTTAGATTTTCTGTAGATAAATTATGAAAAAAAAAATGGAAGCATTTAAGCTTTGTTACTGCGTAATGTATGATGCCAAATATGTATGATTGGAAATCACAATTCGTACTTGTACTTCTGTGAAAAAACTTCACGACACACACCCAAACACACGCACGCACGCACGCACACACACACCACGGACTATCAATATATTTTTATATTATTTAAAAGAGCGGAATCAGACATCTCTCCATCTCCAAATAATGCCTCACTCACGCGTGGACCGCAACGTCCAATTACTCGAAAACTGTCTATTATTGGACTTTGTGCCCATTGAGACTTGATCGGGACATCAAGGAGAACGGATTCCCAAAGTTTCAAAAAAATTGACCGAGAACCATTTTCCATAAGGTGTGTGCGGGGTCCTTTCTCAACTGACTTTCGTCGTCGACGACGCTGATCCCCACGCTAGAGGGCCAACCTTAGAAATAAGGAGCGAGTGTGTCGCGTGCTGCCGTTATATTTACGCTGACAGAACATTCATCACCACTCCCGCGCCCGTACCGCCTTGCACCGGAGCGCTAATTGTATTTTATGACGTCGCCCGACCCACCAATTCTTCCAGAGCGTAATCAGAGCTGAAATGTGCAGAGAATGCCATTGGTACTTGCTTTTGGTTTGATACTAATTACGATTTAGGCATTTTTTTGTGTTCATCGCTGTTGTATTGACTATTGCGACGAAGAATGGTGAGAATATTCTGGTAGATATTTCGTAGGGTATTTATCAAACGGTATTTGAAGGAGACAGCTTTCTTATCCCTTCTTGCAAAGATGGATGGCCTTCTATTTGCGCCCTAGTATCAGAAATTTAAAAAAAAAATTCATTAACAAATCATCGATACAATTTAATACAATGCATGAGCATAATGTGGTAGTTCATTCTATCGCTTCTGAACAATAGGGTTAAAGAAAGTCGACTGCAGTTCGAAATACTGCAAGTTCTAAAGATCTGCTTGCAAATACTCCTAGTAGCCATGTCTAGTAGGTATTAGCAGAGACTACAACTGAATCATCCATTCTGAACAACTGAATCACTCATTACACAGCCACACAAAAAAAACAATTGGCCTAGGGATCTGATTATATTTACTGTATGTTTTCGGGGTCGCTGAATCCGAATCCAAAGTCAGATTGACGCCATCACGTCAGGATTTCGCCATAACCTCAAATAACCCTAAAACCCCATAATAAACGCTGTTTTTTTCCTCTAATGTTGTTACTCGAGCTTTAAACTAAAAAACCAATCTGTTTATCCACATAAACCCATAACACCATAATCCCAATAATTCCATAACCACTAACCCTATAATCCCATAACCCCGTAACCCCATAACCCCGATACTAAAGAAAATAAATGAGGAAAGTCAATCTGCATTATATCAATGTTACAAAACAAGAACCCATAACCCTATAACTCCATATCTCCATAACCACTAACCGTATAACCCCGTAACCCCAAAATCACATAACCCCATAACCACTAACCCTGTAATCCCGTCCTAACCCCATAACCATGTTACTAAAATCGTCAGCAAAACAACTATCGTAGCATGGATTCCACAAAACTAAAGCTGTTAAACCCTATAACCTCATAACCCGATAAATTCTAATTAAAAATATCATATCCCTAAAGTATCGGACTCAATTGTAAATCTATTTAATATTTGTAAAACTGTCAGGATCAATGTTATCCGATGTACACGGCGAGGATGTTGCGTGAAAAAAGCGAAGCTATAAAAGCTGTTATGGAGTTATTGAGGTTATGGGGTTATTTGGTTTAATAAAATGCGTTTACGGAATTTTCAACACCTGAGAAATTGCCATAATGCAGATTGCCTGTGATGAATTATTTATTTTTTGGTTACAGGGTTATGGAGTTATGGGGTTACGTGGTTCGGGGTTACGGGGTTACGGGGTTACGGGGTTGCAGGGTTATAGGGTTAGTGGTTATGGAGTTATAGGGTTATGGGTTCTTGTTTTGTAACATTGATATAATGCAGATTGACTTTGATGATTTATGTTCTTTAGTATCGGGGTTATGGGGTTATGGGGTTAGGGGTAGGGAGTGGTTTGTGGTTATGGGGTTATGGGGTTATGGGGTTATGGGGTTATGGGGTAATAGGGTTATGGGTTTATGTGGATTAACAGATTGGTTTTTTAGTTTAAGGTTTATAGTAACAACGTTACAGGACGTTGATTATAGGGTTTTTTGAGGTTATGGCGAAATCTTGATGTGATGGGGTCAATCTGATTCAGCGACCCCGAAAACATACAGTAAACATAGTCAGACCCCTGGGCCAAAAAAATTTTTTTTTGTGTGTGGCTGTGTTATCAATGGGTTCAACTGTGGCCTAAGAGAATTAATTCTTGTAAGTCTGTGTGTTTTGTCTAAGTTATGTTGGGATGTGTGATTAAGGTGCTGGTCTACCCAAACAGCTTCAAAAACAGTTTGTTTTTCTTACGTTTATCTAATGTTTATGGTCTAGAAAATGCGCCTACATGTCGATTATTTGAAATTCAAAAATTTGTTACGAAGCGTATAATCCCTTCATAGCATAAGGTCAATGCTGCAGCGAAACCTGCCAAGACTGAACAGAGGGAAATATCCCCCAATTCTTCCAGAACATAATCAGAGCTGTAATGTGCACAGAATGCCGCTGGTACTTACTTTTGATTTGATACTAATTACGATTTAGGCATCTTGTTTTGTTCATCGCTGTTGGAGTGACTCTTGCGGCGAAGAAAGGTGAGAATTTTCTGGTAGATATTTTCGTAGAGTATTTATCAAACGGTGTTTGAAGGAGATAGCTTTCGTATCCTTTCTTACAAAGATGGATGGCCTTCTATTTGCGCTCTACTATCAGAAATTTTAAAAAAGTTTTTATCAACAAATCAACGATACAATTTAATACAAATCATGCATGAGCATAATGTGGTAGTTAATTCAGTCGCTTCTGGACAATAGCGAAGTTAAAGATAGTCGCCTGCAGTTGAAAATAAGACAAGTTCTAAATATCGGCAGAGACTACAACCGAGTCGTCCAGTCAAACTCATTATCAGCGGGTTCAAGTATCGCCTAAGAGAATGAATTGGTGGTTCTATTGGGATGTGTGATTTAAGGAGGTGGTCTACTTAAACGACTACAAAAACGGTTTGCTTTTCTTACATTTATTTAATGTTTATGGTCTAAAGAATGTGCCCGCAAATGGATTATTTGAAATTCAAAATTTTGTAAAAGTTATGAAGGGTATCAACCCTTTGTAGCGTAAGGTCAATGTCGCAGCGAAGCCTCAGACTGAATAGAGAAAGGTTAAGTAGTTCGACTGAAATCTTTTTAAGACAACGAAAGGAAGGCATGGTTCTGGCATTGCAGATTAATGTAAAATAAATAATATAAATACATGACACGATATCTCAAAAAGTACTGAACGATTCTGATTAGATTTGGACGTTGTGTTTAGAACATCTTTATGATCTGAATTATGATAATTGTGATATCTTGCATATATTTTTTTCTCAAATTAAAACGTCGGAAAAAACTGACTAAAATCAGTATTTTACTTTTTACAAAACGAGTCAAAATTTCAATATTTTGATTCAAGGAGGGTTTTAAAAATAAAAAAATTTTTGTTTATTAGTTTAGGTCCTAGTGGTTTCTCCAGAGTTCAATACTAAATTGAAAAAGGAAGGCTGTGGAATGTTAATATCGTTACATTTTGATTCGGCGTCAGGTCCCCTAAAAGATGCATCAATATTAACTCATTGCACACCTTAACTTTCTCCCGCATTTTTCTACTTGAAAAGAAGAAGCACGAGAGTGCTACCTAATATCGATTTTTTTTCCAAAATTGTTTTTTTGTTGTATATTTTCCAAATTATTAAGCATAATTTTACTGTAAAAATGTATCTACTGAAAACAGGCCTAGAGTAAGTAGAATCGCCAAAGTAAATTTTGAAGAGTATGGTTTCCCATATCTGGTTTAGTACGTATCTTCTTGCTGGTTTAACATCATATCCACTTAAAATAAGTATTGCTACAGCACATTTTATTTCCTCATAGGTAATATTCGGATCTGGGGCATTTTTAAAAAGAGCATATTTTCTACTTTCATCAACTAGAAGTTTCATAATGTCATCATCCCAAAGCATCTCAAACGCTTCCACAGGTGTACTATCGGAAAAATCTAAGAAATCTGGAGGTATGAAATTGTATACCCCACTCTGAAGAACCCCCCTTTCCCCAACAAAAATTGGTTCTTTCACTCTCCACTCACACCCGAATCTCCACTGCAGCTCGAAGATGACGTCCAGATAATCTATTTACATATATCCCCATCGTCATATTTAGCGCCAGAGTCCTCGTCTGTCAGCACACTAATTTCAGGAGGCTCGGTATATATCGGAGTTATATCAACGTCATCTTCGGCATAAGCTAACTCTAATGCTTCTTGCAGAGAAATTCCTCCCCTAAGGCAAAAGAAACGTATATACTGTAACCTTTATTTTATAAAATAGTGCTAACATATTATCCTAGCGTTACATACATATGTATAGTAACACTAGTATTTTACAAGAACAATACAACAACATAAAAACCAGAAAAGTTATCTTAGAGAATATAAAATCCAATAGTTGCACTATTGAAGACGTCACTACATATGATTTAATCGTTATTTACAAAATAGTATAAAAGAGATAATACTTACTCCAACTGAATATTGAAACGGCAATCGGCACGAATTGAAAACAACACTTGAGAAATCACCTTACTACATAGACAAAACAAACTAGATCTCTAAAACACTGGCACTTCTGGTACAGGCATGTCTTTAGGTATGAAAATTGTAAGCATCTCTTAGTTAGTAGCAAAAGTTTTCAAAGAGGGAGGTAAAACTATATAGAGAATTTGCGTTACATATATGTAACGCTAGGTTATTAAGGGTTAAGAACAGATTACGATCTGCAATAATTTGTCAACAACGAGTATTTATGTTTTGGGTAGCATTTTTTATACTAGAATTTCCACAGGTCGACATTCAATACAACACAAATAATAAAAATAACGGGATGGGTTTTCATAAAACATAAAGAAGTGGATGTAGCGTGTTTGATTGAAATTTATTTTGTCATGGAGTTGGAACATTATATATAATATATCGTCTTTGTTCGTATATTTGTTATCCCTACAATAAACTTATATTTTTTGGCTTACTGGCTTTATTGAAACTACTACACATTATTAATAAAAATATAAAAACAAAATCATCTACAACTCCAACATGTGAATACATGTATTTTTAGAAAGAAAGTATAAATTGTACCTCTTAACAATTATGGAAACCTGTTACATTTGAAACACATACATATTATGACTTTAACATAATTTTTCAATATTATCAGTTAGTACAAGAATTATAAAAAACAATGAAATGGATCTACAGTGAGTGTCTATTAAATGTTTTGGGAGAACTACAAATAATATGGAGTTGTATCTAGAAGTGTTCTAGGACACATCTAAAATAATTGCGACTTTCTGTCACTTCCGAATATACCGGAAGAAAATACAGATATATGATGAGATGTGGAATTTTTTAAAAGAAAAGATTTTTTTTACATAGGTAGCTGAAATGTTGACATTAAACGATGCATAGTGGACTACTAAAAAAAAACGTAATCAGGTGCGAATAATTAAGTCAGTTGGTGCCCGTTTTTGTCTAGGGACTCCTGTAGAAGGCGCGAGAAATTGTCCATACTCCTTTGAAGCATTTCACGTGGAACTTTTCGAATTTCTCTTTGTGTTAATGTATACTCGAGATTTAAGGTAGTCTCATAAAAAATAGTCACAAGGTGACATGTCTGGATACAGAGGAGGCCACATCTCCACGTAACAAAATCATACATTATGGGAAATGTTCCCTTAAAAAAGCCATTGCTGCTCTGGATGTATGACAAGTTGTTCCAGCTTGTTGAAACCATACAGTATTAAAGTTAATGCGTCGTCTTCTCAATTGCGACAGAAAAAATTGTTGAAAAGTATCATCCACTTCATTATGGTATCGAAGTTTGGAACACGACCGTGACAACCAACATTTCAATGTGTTTGTGTTTGAATCACAAAACGGCCCGTTTCAATGAAGGTGTTGTAAACAAACACGCGATGAGCTGATGTCTACGGTTCGATGGTAACTGAAATGGCATCTGCCAACGAGTAAATACTATCTATTCGGAAAACATTAGGTTCACTCCCCACCTCACACGGTACGCTCTTCAAAAATTCCATTCCTTCTTGCCGGACCCTGTACTAACTTCGATATTTCATTCTTCTCAACTTCTTCATGTAGTAGATGATGTTCTACGGGCACTTGATAAAGGACAATGCACTGTTTTAATTTTATTAGACTTCACAAGGGCATTCGATACAGTTCATCACAATCTACTGTTGAATATTTTACACTCTAATGGTCTCTCGCGAAATGCAGTACATCTAATAGAGTCATACTTATATCAAAGAAAGCAGAATATATACATTAATGGCGCATCATCTATATATCTGCAACTCAATTCCGGAGTTCCACAGGGGTCAATATTAGGACCGTTATTGTTTTCCATATATACTTCTAATTTAGTGAACGCTCTTGTTAGCTGTAATATTCATCTCTACGCAGACGACACTCAAATATATTTTAGTTTTCTCACAGATGACGTAAAAGATGCAGGTGTACAAGTAAATACTGATTGAAATAATTTTGTCAAAGCAGCTTCAAACAGCATTGTCTATGTATCAACTCAAATAAGTATAACGTTATGTTGTTCGGATCTAAACAGAATCTCTTAGCAATAAATACTAAAATGGATATAAAAATAGGTCCAGAACTCTTAACAATCGTGGATTTTGCTAGAAATTTGGGTGTATTGTTGGACGTGGACTTAAAATTTGAAAAACATATTGACAAATTAATACAACGTGCATATTCTTCATTAAGGCTTCTATATGGTAACAGACATCTATTTACTACATCGGTTAAAAAAATGTTATGTGAAACACTGGTTTTATCGCACTTTAATTATGCAGACGTTCTATATGGGCCCTGTATAACAAATGTCTATAAGCAAAAAATACAAAAAGTACAAAATTCTTGTTTAAGATTTATATATGGCATACGCAGACTACAACGAATTTCTCATAAGCTTAAAGATGTCGGTTGGTTGAATATGTATAATAGGCGAATCCTTCATTCGATATTTTTTTATTTATAAATACTATAAGCACTTATTGTTATTTGTATAACACTGGAACAATAAAGACGCATTATTATTATTATTATTATTATTATTATTATTTTAACTGACCTACTATATTTTTTATTTCATATTTGGTTCTATACATTAAGCTCAAGAACCCATCTTCAGAATCCCTGCCACTGTAGATGAGCTGTTCTATTCTGATTTTTTTCTAATTGTTCTTGGAAAGACATTAGGTCTGTAAAACTTTTCAGACCATTGCAGACATTTTGAATATCTGGCATGATTATTTTAGGCTTTTCATAGCAGACTATGATGTAGTCTGTACTCTGTACTGACGATATTCGTTACTTTACGAAGATAAGTACCATTTCGTATGCAACGACGGAGTTATATTCAATTAAATTAAACGTCAAAGGTTAATTAGACCGTTTCCTCTCTAAATCCTCCCCGGGTAAGTGACTGTAAGCCGCCCGCTCGGCACGTCGCGTCGGGCCTCCGCGTTCCGAAATAGAGCGTCGCCATAGCGAAATCTATGAAGTAGGTGTTCGCGGCTCCCAGTAATCGTGTCTAGAAAACATCAAAATATAGCGATAAAGCTGCGCTAGGACGTTTCACGCTTTCGACATAAATCTAGCGCGCTCTCTCGGGATCCGGGAATCCTCTTAGTGGAACGCGTGTGCGGGTTCCCTATGGATCTTCCTCACGCGTGGGGATTACACGCTGCACATATTCGGCAGTCGACTCGCCGTGATACCCATTGATAAATTAGGAGGATTTTTAGTTGGATCCGCATTAATTTTTGGGCTCGTTATTAGCGCGTTACCTCCAACACGTTTGCCTTTTCTTATACAGGGATGTATAAGAAAACTTACTTTAATATACAAAAGAAAGTTGTTTATTCGAACCTCAATTATCCGAACGCTCACGACGTCTCGCTTTTTTTTTATAAAAACGACATTTTTAAACCTTTTTAGTACGTTATGTTACATATATATAAATTAAGTACATGATAAGGGGAGGTGTGTAAATTAAGTAACGACTGATTTTTTAAATATACTTATTCAAATAGAATTACAATTCAGTATTATCTACTGCAAAATAACTTCCTTGGGAAGCCACACAGTGCTGGATACGTTTCCATTCCTCATAACAGTGCGGGAACTCATATGTACACATAAGGACTCAAGTCAGGCGAATAAGGAGGCTGGGGAGCCACAGGAATGTTTTTACTGGCTAAAAACTCGCATGACCGTTTTTCGAAGTTTTTCAAGAAACTCCCTGTAAGAGTGTTGATTTACTGTTTGGCCTGGAGGTACAAACTCTTTGTGTACAATTCATTGGCTCTCAAAAAGCAAAGCAACATTCATTTGATCTTCGACTTGCTCGTTCTTACTTTTTAGGTCTTGGACTGTCTTGGAGAGCTTGAAATGTGCCATTCCATAATTTGGCGATTGGTTTCCGGGTCGTACTCAAACAGCCAAGTCTCATCACCAGTAATGACACGTTCCATAAAATGGGGATCATTTTCAATCTATTTCAAAAAGTCAAGACACCTTTCTCTCCTGATGTCCTTTTTTTCCCGAGAAAGGTTTTTGGAATCATTTTTGAATAGATGTTTCTCATCCCCAATTCGTTAGTCAAAATCTGATGAACAATGGTATGATTCCTAATTAACTTTTCCCCGATCATTCTTGTCATTCAACGATCTGACCGCACAAAATCCCGTATTCTATCAACATTTTCATCGGTTCTTGAAGATGAAGGTCTTCCGCTGCGTGGTTCATCTTCAATCGACTCTCTTCGTTCTGAGAATGCCTTAAACCACCAAAAAACCTGGGCTCTTGAAAAAACACTGTCTCCGTAGACGTGCTGAAGCTTTGCAAAAGTATCCGTTGCGCTATGTCCAAGTCTGAAGCAAAACCTGATGGACACCGGTGCTCAAAATTAATATCTCATTAGAAGCTCTATAAATGTATTAGAAAAGGACGGTTTCCGAAAACAGTCACAAAGAACAACCAAGTAATTCTAAGAAGTTCAAACTTGTACTGAAGATGGACTACATGTTAACCTACCGTCCTTCCAAGTCCCATCTCCGCAGTGTTGCTAGATCGGGCGCTACGTTGCCAGTCTCATTATTTAATTTACACACCCCGTATTTAAATAAAGTCATTGTGGGTATTACCTGCGTATTTATGTACCAAATTTTCCTTTTCCCTCCAATTTTCTTGGTTTTTCAGTATATGTAAGTATACAGGACGATTGGTCGAAACCGTTCGTTAAAAGTATTAGAACTTTTTACTTACTTTTTTAGGTACTTTTAATGGTTTCGATCAATTACTCTATATATATGTATGTATTTGAAAATCATATTGCCGACTATCCGACTTTTTAGTTATCCGAACAACCTTTGGCCCTAATTAGTTTCTACTGTATTGAAACAAAATGTGTTAATCAACGACTTGTTTAAATGTCAATTTGTATAATTAACACACTCTTTGAACCTAGTTTGGTGGATATACCATCACAGTTTGAATGTGTTAAAATCGAAATATTTCTTTATCTTGTAATTTTATTTTATTGTCTCATGTAATCCTTTATGGTAATAGTTGTTAAGAATATTTTGTAAATCTCTTTCAAGGGAAATATCTTATTTGTCTGGCTCTCCTTAATAGCTGCAGGCTCAACAGGATTGAATTATGTAATAACTTATTTGTTACAAATATCCAGCATAATGAAAAGTAAATATTCTCCAACTTGTAGTCCAGTCTGTGAGCTGGGAGACTAACGAAGTTTGGTGCAGCTACTCGAATTAAAAAAAAAAATTTTGCATCATGTTCTATGAACCTCTAAAACTTGGTAAACACCCTCAGACCACCCCTATACTACAAAACACTCCTACACCCCACATTCTCACCCTCATTATTAGAGTGGTATTTAATTTTTGAAAAAAATGACAATTAAGCATCGAAAGTGGGTTCTAGAGGGTTTTTTGGGTCGCTGATCATGAATCCGATGTCATTTTCCCGAAAAATTCATGCCACGGACGAGAAAACTGGGTCACTTTTGCGGAAATTTAATCATTGTTCACGCGATGTGCGTTTTTTACCTCATAAAGATATCCAGCAGCGTATAATGATAACGAATAACGAAAAATCATGTAAATCTTCTGGAAAACTATGAAAATTTTCAGGAAAACCTGGAGAGACACTTTTTCAATTTTATGAAAATGATCGTGTGATAAGTCGCTATAGGAGTTTCTTGGAGCGCTGATCATGAATCCGATGTCACTTTCCCAGAAAATTCATGCCACGGTCAACAACTCAACTAAACAACTCAAGTCAGCAACTCAACCAATTTAGATACAACTTATTCAACAAAAAAACATCAACGTAATTAAAATCGAAAAAGAAGAGTTCAGTCAGTCTTGGTATTATCTCCAACTTAAATGATTTAGAAACATCTAAAAGGTTTACTACCGAGTCAAACTGGATTGGATTTTTCCAAGGTGTATCTCCTGCATTGAATCCCACAGATTAGGGCTGGAAGATTGTTTCGAGCGAACTTGTTCCCGTGAGAATGCCTGATTTACCAGCGCCAGAGAAAGTTTTAAACGTCATTGTATGTTCCTGTAAATTTGGATGTGGAAATGCTTGTGGATGTCGTCATAATGCACTGTATTACACGACAAGTTGTTCATTTTGCAAAGGGTCCATTTGTTCCAATATTGGGTCAAGGGATTCTCTTGTCAATGACGAGAACGAAAGTATTATTAATGCTGTAGATGTAGATGACGACGAAGTCGCTGTCAGAATTGAACCTACTAATCCAATACTTGAAAATGATAAGATGATGAAAATGATTAAATTGTAAATAAATTCACTTATTTATAAGATTTATTTTAAACGAAATATATTTTAAACAAAACATTTTGCAATATGGTACCTTTAATTAAACAGTTACAAATTTTTATAAACAAAAAAATCTTAAACTTTTTTTGAAATACCTTAATTTTGTCATTAATTAAATGTTAATTTCAGCAATTTATGATAACACTCTCAATCAGCGTCCCAAAAAACCCCTATCACACAATCATTTCGATAAAATTTAAAAATTGTCTTTCCAGGTTTTCCGCAAAATTTTCATAGGTTTCCAGAAAATTCACATGGTTTTTCGTTATGCGTTATCATTATACGCTGCTGGATATCTTTATGACGTAAAAAACGCAAATCGCATAAACAATTATTACATTTCCGCAAAAGTGACCCAATTTTCCAGTTTTCCCGGCCGTGGCATGAATTTTCCGGGA
Source organism: Aromia moschata (assembly GCA_029963805.1). Lineage (NCBI taxonomy): Eukaryota > Metazoa > Arthropoda > Insecta > Coleoptera > Cerambycidae > Aromia > Aromia moschata. The sequence goes on from JAPWTK010000097.1 coordinate 235,885, forward strand.
AAATGACATCGGATTTATGATCAGCGACCCAAAAAACCATCTGGAACGCACTTTCGATGCTTAATTGTCATTTTTCTTTAAATTAAATAGAACTCTAAAAATGAGGGTGAGAATGGGGTGTGTTTTATAGTATAGGAGTGGTCTGAGAAGGTTTGCCAAATTGGTTGATAGTCACGAATGACCTTAGAGGTTCATAGAACAAGTTGCAAAAAATTTTTTTGAATTCGAGTAGATACACCAAACTTATTTAGTTGGCCTAATTCCCCGGCTCACAGACTGGATTATTGTAAGAATTGACTGTGATGGTTCACGAATACCAGGACGCTGTGTGTGAAGTGCTCATTTCGGAGATTTGAAAAACACTTATTTTGTATTTGCTATTAAATTATTTGCTATTATTTGCTATAACGACCTATCAAAGGCATTTTTGCAACACCATCGCTCATAAATAAGTTTACTAACTTTACAGCTTTACTCATAAGTATCAACACTTGACGTATTTAGACTTAAAAGTTTTCTAGCGTACTGAGTACTATTCTCGTAATTGCTGGAACAGTACCCTCTTGTAGTCTTTTAGTCTAGATAGTAACAGTGGACAACACGTATCACACAACAAACTATACAGGATAAGGTAGTGTATCCATTATACGACAAAGCGTTTCTGCTCATATGCTCGTCCCGTAAAACCCCACACGTGTCGAACAGTGTGGCGGCATTCCTAATCCGGGCCCAAGCGATCGGCAGCGGACCATATGTCTGTCCCATTCCGCATCGCCTTCCCTTCCACATATAATTTTTTTAGCTGGTAATATTTGCTATCCCTAAGACAATATGGGCCAACCCTCGTATCTGTAGCACTGAGACCAATACCTCGCTCTAATAATCAAAGTCACTGATTGGTTGAATAAGTATTTTCTTTTTGATATAGTACTTAAATGCAGACAGAAATTTGTCGTTCAGACGTTGTGAGACCATTATGAGCTCATCAAAGGCCTACATGTATAATATGTACATATATCTACAAGTAAGTACACAAAGGCTCCAGTTTTTTGTTGTTATATGTAGCCTGCTTACTTTGTACTTACTTTGTACGAACAAAAAAGGTACTTCATGACAAAGAAATATATATTTTCATTTCGCTTTTTTATACTTGTAATACATATACGTACAAGGACACCAAATTGTGAAATGTATCTTCTTGTATATGTAAATCTCCAAGTTTTTTATACACTACACTATATTCGACGCGCGTCCACATGCCAATCACATTGGCAACAAGAAATGTTTAAAATATTTCAATCATTTGGAACAGTGTGGAACCGTATAAATATCTCTGAAGTTGAATTTTAAATGTAAAAACTAGCGTTAAAAAGTCATCAACTTGAATTTATCTTGAAATATACTGAGTATTCTAATGGTGATGTGCCAAAGTTATATTTTAAATAGAATGCCTTATTTATTTTCATATTTTTCGATCCTCATCTCAATGGAGTTTTGTCCAAAACCCCATTGGATAAGAAGTTCTACGTAAAATCTGAACGTTCGGGATGGTATTTACAGACATAGGGACCATTTATTTAAATGAAAGTTGAATCAGATCCAGGTTTTGAGAGCTTTTGAATAATTACATAATTCCTGCATTAGAGGAAATAAGGCAACTTCCAAAAACCAGATAATAATGGTACTGAGGATGAGGCACCACCTCATTATGTCCGTGTTGTTCCAGATCAACGAAATCAACACATTCTTCACAGATGGATTAGACGAAGAAGTTGAAGACGAAGAGAATGACCTGTGCGTTCCCTCGACCTTAGTCCACTGTATTACTTCCTGTGGGGTTATTTCCAAAGTCCTAATCCTTTAAGTCCAAACGTTATTTCCAGAGTCCTAATTGGTTATTACAACTGGCTCAGAGAATAACTGACACAATTCAAAAAATTATACAATAAGTAATAGCGAAGGTTACGAGAGAATTTGCATATTGATTACCTTTCTGTTATTCTACTACTCACAGCTTAATGACACATCTTACCACTAGTAAATTAAGTGTTGTTTGGTTGGCTTCTTCTGTCTGTTATGATTTATTCACTATTTTTAATTTTTTGTATTGCCTTAACAATGTGTTACTCTGTTGTTTACGCTATGTTGTTTATAATAATAACAATAATAATGTCTTTATTCGATGTAGAAAATAAATATAAAACATTACATACATATATAACACTAATAAATAATACATCGAAAAGGTGAAGTGCCCCCACTTCACCTTTTCCATGTATTATTTATTAGTGAGTTAGTGAACTTAACCTAAAGAAAATTATAATAAAATACATTCGTAATTGCGCCAGAAAAAAATAAATAAACGACGTAAGTAAACATATGAGTAGTGCAAAAAGGATATGTATACAATCAAAATGATAATTTATAATTCACTACTTACAATAATACCATATAATCAAATATAAGATATAAAACATAAACATAAGCCGAAAATAATGCCAATATACGTAACCAAATAAATGCCAAATATTATTTTAAATAAGCTTTCATTCTTTTCTTGAAATTTATCATTGAGACATTTTTGAAATCGTTTAAACGTGGTGGTCGAGTGTTTGGGTATGACAAATAAATTACGGTTCCGTGTATTAAGTGTGTTAATATTTTGAAACTTTACCAACTTATTGTGCAAATAAGCAGGTTTCTTGGTTAACATTATTTTATGGGTGAGCGTAAGTAGATGAATTTTACGAAGCTTAGTGAGATTTGGTTTTCCTAAATCATCAAATACATGGCTAGTATGGTCAAATCAAAGTTTATGTTCAATACAATTATTATTAAAACATTATTAACTATTTTTTTGTAGCGAAATCTATTAATAATTAGATGTCATCTCAATTATTCAGTCTTCATGAAAATGTGTGAAAACTTTAAAAATGACGATTTTATCTATTAACTTAACAGATATTTATGTGGATCCATATTTTTGCCAATCACTTTATTCTCATATGGCTGTGAATTTTAAACGCGGATATGAAATTTTGGCGTTTTTGTCATTCCAGTCGAGAAATACATAAACAGAATCAAACTGAGACAGACGATTCGACGATGACGCAATTCCATCGCGTAATGATAACATTCATTTTGGCGTGGAATTGCGAGTAATGAATGCCGTACAGAGATGAATTTGTGTAATCTAATTAACATCCCATTGTCGCCATATTTGGATTGAAAGGAAGACCCGTAAATCGTGTTTCGTGTTCGGGACATGAAGAGTTACGTGGAAATTGGTTCATCCTCTCGACTGGAGAGTTTTAACAGTCAACATTCCGACAATGTGACCCTGCCGAGTGCACTTCGACAGAACAACTATTTCTGAACCAATCGCTGTTGGCGGGAGTGCCCACGGATCCGCTTTTGTTGCCATTATCCCCGTTTCATGCGCCGATCCACGTCGTTATAAATTATTTGATGGTTCGAGGGTGCTCCCCGGATTTATTAATATAACATTGTCGCGCTCGATTCCAGACGCGATAAGAGGATATTGATAGGAATTGGATTTAATATCCGGCAATTAAAAGTGGTTTAGCTAGAAGTATTTATGCTGTTTGTATAATATTATTCTTTATTCTTTGCTTGTATTTGTTATAATTTGATTTAATTTACACTCTTGGCAAAGTCTCATCTTCATTGGTTAGAGGGAGCGGCTACAGACCAATAATATTACATCCTTCATTTAGCCCAACATTTATTATATTTCTCACTATCTGCCCTCTTTCTCCAATAAATGAGACAGATTTGGCAAGTATGAATACCCAGCACGGAATGGGGATCAAAGGCCAGACATTTACGATGTCGATGGATGGTCAACAAATATGCATATTACACTATGTACCTAAATCCTGATAAATGACTAGCTCAGTCGGATGTCCGGAAAGTAATGTCAGAGTGAGCATTAAAAAGGTCTGTGAAAATTTCGGTTAATTATCGTGAATACAAATCGAAGTCAGAAACTTTCAAAATATATCATCCTGCGTCCAAACACAGGTTTGTCCAGAGAGTTGTCCATGCATCAAAAGTTTTTATTGGTTCATGGTAGTCTTTCGGAAACTTTCAAAGGTCATTCCAGCCTGCGTGAATGGTTCCAGTGCGACTTCCAAAATTCAAAAGTCCTTTCATTGGGGTTTTCAGGCGGGAGTCGTTTTCCGGAATCGCCTTTAAAGCGTCGGTGCAAGCCTTCTGAATGTTTTTCACCGACCCAAAATTCTGTCCTTTCATTGGGGTTTTGAGGCGCGGAAACAGAAAAAAGTCTGGGGGGGGCACATCGGGGCTGTAGGGAGACTGGGGAACAACGGTGATGCGTGCCTTGACGAGGTAATCGGCCACGAGGGAAGCAGGTGTGCGAAGGCGCATTGTCGTGGTGAAGCTTCCAGGATTTTGAGATGTCTGGGCGGACGCGATTCACCCTGCGTTTCAGCCGCTTCAAGACCTCGACGTAAAACTTTCCGGTTACGGTTGTCCCCTGCGGAACGAACTCATGATGGACCAATCCCCGGCAATCAAAAAAGACAATCAGCATTGTCTTGATCTTTGACCTGGACATCCTGGCCTTCTTGGGGCGAGGGGTGTTCGACGTGTGCCATTCCGCACTTTGCCTCTTCGTCTCCGGATCGTATTCAAAGACCCAACTTTCGTCCCCGGTAATGACGTCCTCAGGGAAAGCTGGGTTGTCTTCGCAGGTGTCCAAAAGTTCTTGGCAGGTTTCGACGCGCCTCGCTTTTTGATCGTCTGTTAGAACTTTTGGCAAGAGCTTCGCGCACACCTTCCTCATTCCTAAAGACTCCGACACAATTTCGTGAACAATGGTTTTCGTAATGTCTAATGATTCGGAAATTAAACGGACACTTAGACGACGGTCAGTGTTCACAAGTCACGCACACGTTTCACATTGTCGTCGGAACTGGAGGTTGATGGCCGTCCAGCGCCTTCCCGACTTTCTACGAAGGCCTTGTACCACCGGAAAATTTGCCTGTCCGAAAGACAATCGACGCCGAAAGCCTTCTTCAACATCGGAATGGTTTCCGCAGCACTCTTCTCTAGTCTCACACAAAACTTGATCGCCATCCGTTGCTCAAGCGAACATTGCATTTTTTTCTTGCACCAGGTCATTGTAACGACTCTCAAAGAACGAGTGATGCGACCGCTACAACGACCGGTAGCCAACTGACGCTTGTTGGATGTTCTTGTTGCCAGATACCCCCACCACAATCCCAGCATGTAAAGCGCGGGCTGGCGCGTACAGTCTCGGAAAAAAAATTCACTGACATTACTTTCCGGACAAACCCTGTACGGTAAATCCATTGTAAAGTTTGACTTACATATTTTTAAACATTCATTTTGAGGTCTCGAATGTTGTGAAAATTATCCGGCGAAGCAGCTTTTAACGAAAATTATCTGTCGAATTATCGAATCGAAGACAAGGGATAATTTTGGTAAAAAAAAATGATTACATCTAAATATAATTAAGATATATAGACATCTTATTGACGTTTTTATTATAGAATACAAAATGAAACAAACTTGCGAAGTAAATTAGGCAGCTGAGAAAATTTTTGTAATATGTGACGTTTATTGCATATTTTAATTGTGATTTTATTACATACGAGGTGTGTAAATTAAGTAATGACACTGGCGACGTAGCTCCTTATCCAGCAGCACTGCGGAGACGGGACTTGGAAGGGCGACAGGTTAACATGTAATGCCTGTAACGTACCTTCAGTACAAGTTTGAAGTTGTTGTTGAGTCATTTGTTTGTTCTTTGGGACTGTTTTCGTAAACCGGGTTTTTCCAGTGCGTTTTAAAAATGAGTGACATTAATTTTGAGCAACTGTGTACTATCAGGTTTTGCTTCAGCCTTGGACACAGCGTAACTGATACTTTTGCGAAACTTCGACATGCCTACAGAGACAGTGTTTTTTCAGTGGTTCAGAGCCCAGGTTTTTCAGTGGTTTAAGGCATTCTTCGGAAGGAGAAGTGTTGATTGAAAATGAACCGCGCAGCCGAAGGCCTTCAGCTTTAAGAACCGTTGAAAATATCAATAGAATACGGGATCTTGTGCGTTAATCATCGGTTGATGACTGAATAATGATCATCGGTTGAAGACAAGAATGGTCGAGGAAGAATTAAATTTGAATATTTAAATCCCACCACTGTTCATCAGATTTTGACTAAAGAATTGGGAATGAGAAAATCTGCGCAAAAACGGTTCTAAAAAACCTTTCAAGCGCCAAAGCATGAAGTGGCACACTTCAAGCTCTCCAAGACCCAAAAAAAGCAATAATGAGCAAGTCTAAGATCAAATACATGTTGATTTGCTTTTTTATAGCCAGGGAATTGTCCATAAAGAGTTTGTGCTTCCAGGCCAAACAGTAAATCAACACTTTTACAGAGAGGTCCTTAAAAACTTCGAAAAAGGGTCACGCGTGTGAGACCAAACATCAAGAACAACTGGATGTTGTGTGGCTCCTGTTCCTGTGGTTCCTCAGCCTCCTTATCTGCCTGACTTAAATCCTTGTGACTTTTCTGTCTTCCCGAAATTGAAAAATCACCTCAAGGGGCGTCATTTAGGGACCATATAAAACATTCAAACAGCTGTAACCGACCAGCTGAAGGCTATTTCAGTGAGTTCCAGCACTGCTATGAGCAATGGAAGAACTTTTTAGAATTTGATTATTTAGGTATTATAATTTACGATATTATTTGTTTATATTTCATAACATCTACGAACCACGCTTATTAACAGCTGTCTGCAGTGCCTTTTGAGAGCCTGAATATCAGCTCCACTGGCAGCAAGCAAAATTGCAGAGGTTATTCTCAAACGATAGTAGTGTAACTGGAAGCATCCGTCAGTTTTAAATATTGAGCAATTTTTTGTCGCATTTTTGCAAATTGCGAGTAGCCCGTGGCTAGTGAGCATAAAACAAGACAAATCAATTGTGGTTCACCTTGTTGGTCCTTAGTTGGAAATACTTACGAAAATGTTCATACCCATTGCACTCTTATCCTACTGTAAATACTTGTTTTTTCTTTGCTTTTGGTATCGTGTAAAGTAACAACCAACATTGTGTCGATGTCTTCTATATTGCCTACTATTAAACTATATAACTCTCTTCGTCGAAATGCACCATTAAACCCAAAAATATCAAACGTGTCGTCTGGAACCTCGTTCCAGAACTTCGTTGTAATGTGTCAAAATCTGTACTTTTTTCGGTTCATACATACCATTTTGAAATTTCAGAAAGGCAATTGCAACGTATTGAGTAACTTCTAAATGATTCAATAATTAGTTATGTAGTTTTCAACACAGAATATGGAGACCATGAGTGAATGCTTTAAAGACGGTTAACATACACTGGTTATTACTTATGTTTACTATATCTGTTCGCCAAGTATAATGAGAAATTTTATTTTCCGTCCAGGGTGGAATATGGCCAATTTCCACTTGGGTATAAAGTAAAATTTGGTAATGACTTATTATTACAGGCGTGGTTGCGAATAAAGGATTTTAAGCGAACATTTCGAAACAGATAGCGTGACAAAATAATTGCCATCAGATTCGCCTCACGTGAACCTCCCTGGAGCCGCAATTAAACACAATCGATGGGGAAAAAGTTATAAATATTCAAAGAGACTCGATACGCAACACGAATACGCACTCTCGTCATAATGACTGTTCGATTTAACGCTAATTTATCGACAAAAAGGCCACCGAGGGGGCCACCGTGAAATCAACTCTGTATTTTCTCAGGAATCATTTACGCAATTTACAATTCACAGCGAATTAGGGAGTGCGATTTCCTGGGAGGCAATTAAATTAGACTCGGATTAAAGTGCTATTTAGAGGAATTTCCTGTAGCGCATTTTTTTCTTCGGCCTTTTAATACAGCCACTTTTAGAAAAAAAATGTGATAGAACGAATTTAAAAATAATCCGTTTTTTTTTTTATTTAAAATAATCATGTTTCTTTCCTTCACTATTACTAAAATGGAGAAATCTTATGCCATATATTTTTACGGTTCGTTTTTTTTATATTTAAATTACCTTAAAGAATGAACCAAGAATTTTGTCATAACGTATGTCCTAAAAGTTTTGGCATAAAAATTCATGAACTTAAATCTTAACAATAATGAAATAATATCAAGTCGCCTTTGGTAACAAAAGATTGTTTACTTTATTGACTGTCAGGCGAGGGTTATTTGTTTTGAAGTTTATGCTTTCAAATGTCGTATAAATTAGAAATAAGAAAAAGTATCTATAACTTAGTTGGGCGGGTACCCAAAGCTGAAATATTTCGAATATTCGAGAATGAAAATATTTCTCGCAGAACCATTTATCGAACAATAGCGGAGTGCGAGCAGGGAATACCTTGTTTGAACCTTCCAAAAAGTGGAAGACCACGAGCATTTACTGCACAGAGGGAAGAGCGGTTGGTAAGAAGAGCAAGAAACCAAGTTGGGATGTCATCAAGGAGACTGGCTCATCAATATGACACTTCTAAGAGTACGGTATCGTTGACATTGAAGAGGAATGGTCTGAAATATCGAAAAAGACGTAAGTGCCCCAAATACACTCAAGGGCATCTTCTACGTATACCAAGATGCTCGGGTCTACTTTGCTGAGACGGGTCTACTTTGCCGATGGCAAGAGCATTATTTTAGACGACGAAAAGTATTTCACTATGGCTAACTCCGAAATGAAAGGAAATGATGGGTTTTATACAAATAACCTAGAGGAATGCCCTGACAATGTAAAGTTTAAGACTAAAGCAAAATTTGCCGATAAAATCCTTGTCTGGTGCGCAATTTCTAACAGGGGCATATCCCGACCTTTTGTGGGAAGAGTGAGAGGCGAAGCTTTGAACAGTCAGGGGTATATTGAGAACTGTCTTTCCAAATTGCTCCAGTTTGTCCAAGATCATCATGCTGAGGATGATATCATGTTTTGGCCAGACTTAGCATCGTGTCATTACTCTAGAGATACCCAAAACTGGTTTCGTCAACACCGCATACCTTTTGTTCATAAAAACGCTAATCCTCCTAACTTGCCTCAGGCTCGCCCAATAGAGGATTTTTTGGCTTTATCGTCGCGGAAAGTTTATGACAGAGGCTGGGAAGCCAAAACGAACAGCAGCTAAGACGTCGAATTTTTGAAAAATTGAGAGAAATTGTCGTGAATTCCGTCCAGGGCCTCATGAGAGACATCCGAAGAAAGTTGCGGCTGGTAGAGGAGTATGGGCCGCTTCACATAATTTGTTAGTATAGTTTAGTTAAGCATTAAGATGTAGTTTATGATAAATAATTGATGTTTCAATAAATCTGTTCATTAAAAAAAAACTGCTATAAATATTTTGTGCCAGAACTTTTAGGACATACGTTAGAATATACCCCAACATACATTCATTTTGTGGGAATATTGCCTTTTGGCATGTATGATCCATTCTGGACCTTCCATTGAGCGGTATTTTCTGAACGTTGCCAAAGAAAATAATTACATTTTTCAGTTTCATGAATTGATTCCTATTGATTTTGATTTTTAGAAGCGAATTGATATTAAATTAAATATTTGACTTAAAATTCTATATTTTTTGGCTAAGTTTTAAAAAAAATACACTCTTATTTGCCTAAAATCCATCGCCCGGTTTTTGGCCTAAGGCGGCATTTTACCTTAAACCGATCCTGAACACGAGTTCGAAATACCATTTTTAATCGCTAAAACAAAGAACGGAACGCCTTAATTGCGACTGATAAGTATCTAAGCTACAGCCTTTACAAATCGAATCCTCCGGGACCTTCAAACAATGGCTCATAAATTATGAGCCAAATAAAATGCAATTTACACCGAATCGATCTTGTTAAAAGTGTCATAACGATGTAAGTTATTAAAAGTTAAAGCAGAGTGACTGGGGCAATTTGGAGGATGGACGTGTACCAGACATGCAGTCTCATCAATCATACGCTGAAGGATACCTCAACACTCTCCGTACTAATCAGGCGTCCTGCCCACCCCCTCCCCTCGCTGTGCCGGCACCGGCGTCCCCTCTCCGCAACACTTAAGCGAGATACGTTTTTACATTATTCGGCCATTAAATTGGAGCTATCAAAATTGCATCAAACTACTATGGAAACACATAAGTGGGATGCACGTATGAAAGGTGCATTTTTATGAGGAAGAGGGAAGTTTATTTTCAGTGTAATAAGTGTTCCGATAATTCAAATTTAGAATGTGCAATGTAACCCTGGGGTGTAGTATTAGCAACCACCCCAAAATCTTACAGAACGTAGCTACAGCTAGCTCAGGAGAGTCCAGAGTACGTGACTTTTTTAAAAAAAGAACTATAACCTGAAAATTTGGGTTAGGCACCAGCTAATGACAGACAATACACCAAATCAAGATAAGATATATATTAAAATTAACAAAACATTGCAAAAACTGTACAATTAGTGACTAGCTCATATTAACTAAGGTCATTATCAGCTGAGCAACTCTTCTGGCCAAGGGATAGAAGTTGAAAGATCAGGGACTCCGCGAGTCTGATGGTCAGGTATCTTCTTAATGGGTGTGAGACCAAGGACAAACTGGAATAACTTCCTGATGCTACTCCTGGAACGACTGCACTCTATTTCCAGGAGCTCAGAGATGTTACATGAAAAAGTTGGAATAAAACTAGTAACAGAGCTAGACTTGATGCATTGGTTACAATAAAAATCCTTTAATATGATACAAATTTTCTGTAAAAATTAAATAAAGGTATATGAAACCCCCCCCTATTTTTGAACTGTACAATGATACAATTTGCACTGTACAATTTCAGGCAGCTGTTGATTTCACCATAAAATTAATAAATCAATACTGTAAATCTCTGTAGAGAGACCCCGCGAACGTAGTATAAAATCAAGCTGTGGGAATCAAAAAAAAAAAAAAAAAATCACGATAAAAAAAATAAAAAAACAACCGATAACTGTGTTACAGGAACAATAGATATCCAGCTGTAGTTAGCGAAAATGATCTTTAAAAGAAGTTCAGGCAAGGCTTACTCTATATTTCTGTTGTATAATAATAATTTATTAAATAAACAAAAATATTAAATTACTAATTTTGGTGACAAAGAGTGATATATGTATTTCTGATAAAACAAACTTGGTCAATAAGCCATTACAATTTAAAAAAAAAATCACATGATTGTTGATTTTGCTTGTGGCATTATTAAAATAACATTTTCCATGTAAACCACATCCTAAATTAAATAAGCGACTTGTGTATCCTAAATTAAATATGTGCGTAATGAGATTAGCTTTTTAATTTTTTTTATTCGAATAAAATTACAACTCAGTATTGTCTCCTTCAAAATAATTTCCTTGTGAAGCCACACAGCGCTGGAGACGGTTCTTCCATCGCTCATAGCATTGCTGGAACTCATATACTGGGATAGCCTTCAGCTAATCGGTTACAGCCGCTTGAATGTTTTCTATGGTCCCAAAATGACGTCCGTTGAGGTGATTTTTCAATCTCGGGAAGAGAAAAAAGTCACAAGGACTCAAACCAGGCGAATAAGGAGGCTGAGGAGCCACATGATATTAAGAACAACACCTCTCACGCATGACCCTTTTTCGAAGGTTTTCAAGAACCTTTCTGTAAAAGTGTTGATTTACTGGCCTGGAGGCACAAACTCTTTGAGGACTTCCCGGCTATCAAAAAAAAAAGCAAATCAGCGTACATTTGATTTTCGACTTGCTTATTCTTGCTTTTTTGGGTCTTGGAGAGCTTGAAGTGTGCCATTCCATGCTTTGGCGCTTGGTTTCCAGGTTATACTCAAACACCCTAGTCTCATCACCAGTAATGACAGTTGGGATAAAATGGGGATCATTTTCAATCGATTCCAAAGAATCAAGACACCTCTCCTAATGTCCCTTTGTTCCTGCGAAAGGTTTTTTGGAACCATTTTTGCACATATTTTCTATTCCCATTCGTTAGTCAAAATCTTATAAACAGTGGTGTGATTCAACTTTAACTCTTCCCCGATCATTCTTGTCGTCAACCGATGATCTGAACTCACAATATCCCGTATTCTATCAACATTTTCATCGGTTCTTGAAGATGAACTGCGCCTTCCGCTGCGTGGTTCATCTTCAATCGACTCTCTTTCTTCTGAGAATGCCTTAAACCACCGAAAGACCTGGGCTCTTGAAAAAACACTGTCTGCGTAGGCGTGTTGAAGTTTTGCAAAAATATCCGTTGCGCTGTGTCCAAGTCTGAAGCAAAACTTGATAGCACACCGTTGCTCAAAATTAACGTCATCAGATGTTTTTCGTTCATTACTAAATGGAGATTCAAAAAATTGTATTTAAAAGCCTGTAAAACAAGTTTATTGACGACCCACATGCACTCCCCTGTTAGTACCGAAAAAAGAATACGCCTTATATCACAGCGCCTTATAAAAAAACGCCTTATATCACAACGTGTAAGTGACATAAATTTAAATAAGAAAATATTTGTCTACTTCACAAATATTTTGAAAAAAAAAGAAACTAAAAAAATAAAACGTTAATGCTGTGTCTCAAAAACTAAGTCACTTAGGAAAACACTTTATATAACTCTTTCTTCATGAAATCACTTGAGGAAGTATTTCCTTTATTTTTTAGACTAGTTAGGAGACACCCTTTACATATTCTAGAATAGATACCTAAATTTTATTTATTTTTTTAATTATTGATATCTAACTGTGAAAAACATTAACATTAAATGTTTAATCGCATCAACATACAAAAATAATCAGCTAATCGCAATAAGCAGCTAATTATAATGACACCGTATTATCTATTATCTGTTAATCTTGAAATAATTAATCATTTCACGGGTTAAATAAATTACAAGTCAGCTCTCAAGCAAATCCGTAAAATATATGCTTGTCAAGCTAGAAGCATTACAGAGTATTAATTTAGACGGTAAACCGACTTTTACATTTTAAAACACGCCATACTTACAAAGTAAATATAATTAACGAAAAACAAACGAAAATCAAGTAAGGAGGTACACCGAATACATTTTGATAGCGTCCGAAGAAAGGGTTAATAAATCTTTGTTAGTCGAGTGTTACAAAACACAACACGGTGGCTTTATCAAACAACAACGTGCATCAATCATCGGGATTGGCCCGTCATTACCATATAACGCTCATTGTGACCCACATCGCTGAAATGCAAACCACCGTTCTGGCAGATGTCCTTTTTTTATCGGAACCCTCATTTTAACGTCTGTAATTGTATATATTCGACGCTACAAGTCTCCAAGTCTCAGACGGTATATCAAAAAAAGAAAACCGAAACCCCCTAAGGAAATTATCCCGTTGTAAATTGACCAACAGTTGCTGGCTGGAATTATAATTCATTTAAAGTAGAAGGAATATGCTGACGTCTTCCCATCTTTAGTTTGAATGGTTGGTTTTCTTTTGGCTGATGGCTCGGTATGATGTCTATATTATATGTGTCTTCATTTGAACCAAGTTTACACATAATGCAAACAATGAACACAAATGATTTTGTCATTTTTAAGTTGTTTGATCTTTCAGTTTCTGTTTTAACTCCAATTTTTTTAACTCCAAAACTCCACTAATGGGCGGAATTAAAATTAACGTATAACTAGATGTTACTCGAAAATGTATCCAGTATAAATTAACCAGACGTTTCCTTAAGTGCTGAATAAACTGAAAATCTCTAATTCGTAATACGTATGAACAACTAAAAAAAAAAACCGTTAATTCACAGAAAATTCAGTCAAGGGAAATCATACTATTACACTTATTATACTATTCACACTTCAACACTTTTCTACATTTTTGCATTACACGCGCACGTTTCTTTATATCAGAAAAAAATATACATTTAAATTTCTTTATTTGCTACATCTGTGAAAAGTTATTTTTCTATTATGTTATTTATCGCTGATCGTCAAGTTGATCATTATTTTAACAATGAATCTTTCGGATACCCAAAGAATTGAAATTTTGATATTATTAGGATGTGTGGATAAAACAAGAACGCAGCAGCAGGTATGCGAAATATTCAATACTAAGTATCCTGACCGCCGCATTTCCCAGTCTACGGTTAGTAGAATAGAAAACAAATTTCGTGAATTTGGAAATGTCACAGATATTCCTAAATCTGGTAGGAAACACATTTTAGACGATGAACAGAAATTGGATATATTGTTAGATATTCAAGATAATCCACATCAACCTACAAGACAAGTTGCCGCAGATAATGATGTTAGTAAAACGTCCATAATGCATCTTCTAAAAAACGAGAAATACCGCCCATACAAAATTCATTTGGTTCAAGATCTTAACGACGATGACCCTGATCGCCGATTGGAATTTTGCGAAATAGTGGCAAATAGATGCCAAGATAATCCTTTATTTATAAAAAAAGCCTTATTTTTTCTGATGAAGCAACATTCGTCTTAAATGTAACAGTCAACAAACAGAACTGTAGATACTGGAGTACAGAAAATCCTCATTGGATGATGGAGGCCAATACTCAATATCCTGAGAAGGTGAACGTTTGGGCTGGAATTATAAATTCTCAAATTATCGGACCATATTTCTTTGATGGCACATTAACTGGCGCGCGTTACTTGGATTTCTTGCAAAATTTCTTAGTTCCAGAGTTAATAATTATTTTCCCAGATGATGACAACCCCAATAACATTGATAGATATATTTGGTTTCAGCAGGACGGAGCTGCACCACATTTTTCATTGGAAATAAGAGCCTATCTGAATCCCGAAGATGGATCGGAAAGTTTTTCCCGACAGATGGATCGGTAGACGCGGTGAAATTGAGTGGCCTGCTCGTTCTCCTGATTTGACCCCGCATGACTATTTTTATGGGGTTACTTAAAATCGAAAGTCTACTTCAACAGACCAAATAACGTAGAAGATTTAAAAGACAGAATAAGGCAAGAAATTAATCAAATCTCCCCGGAAATAATACAAAATGTTTTAGAAGAATTTCAGCAACGCCTCCATTATTGTCAAGAAGCAACGGATGCCCAGTTTGAACATTTGATTTAAACTGTTCTTCTGTTCTATTTCATGTTATTTTCTTTACTTAGTAACATTAAAAATGTAATATTTTTCAATAAAAGAATTATAGAAAATAAAAAATCTTATGTTGCTGGATGGAGAATTAAAAATCCTTTCAAATAATAGTAATAACAATAATACTCACCCTATAATTACTCCGAAGAGTAACCCCTTAGGTCTCTCTCAGGGATCTGTGCGGGAAGGAGTGGCTATTATTATTATTTGCCATGGCGCACTGGGAGCGACTTAAGATTATTTCGGTAACGCATTTGCTTTACAGTTCTGAGGAAACCCAGAAAACTCAGAACATTACCAAATCTAGGGCATGTGCGGTTGGATTGGCATCTATGCATCCACATCTATACACTAGTGTATTAGTGATTGCATATCAAGCCCTGACAGAGAAAGCGAGACAATTAAAAATCGTCTTTCGCGGCAAGGACTCGAACAACGCTATCGCTAAATGAGCTATCACACGCACCTTCGTTCCATTTAAAAATTTTAAAGGGGTAGCTGTCACTCCAAGGGGGTTGGAGGGGAGGTATAACATGCTCAAAAAATGTAATTCTAGAATTAAAAATTGACGTGTTTCAGGATTTTACTCATAAATTGTAAATTACGTAGATAATGAATTTATCCGTTACTTATGGACCTCACTGTATATACAGTGGAGCATCGATTATCCGAACCTCAGTTATCCGAACGACCGGTTACCCGAACCGTTTAATATTGGACTTCTTTTCTTAAAATGTATATGTATTAACGATATGTATGTACGTTTATTTACTGCAAATATGTACATATGTACATACTGTTCTTGAATTTTTTTCTTTTACAAATGATGGTTCTTCTCTTTTTTTTTTTGGTACACATTGAAGTGTAAAATAAATTTGTATGTTGTATTAATGTTTGTTTGTTTGTTTGTTTGTTTGTTTAATTATATATGCACATACATATTATGTACCTATACCCCAAATAGATTTTTTTTAAATTATCGGTTATCCGAAATATTAGTTATCCGAACCATCCTGGTTCCCAATTGGTTCGGATAATCGATGCTCCACTGTATAAGCAATTTAAAGGAAATATACCACAACGCGAAATTATTGTGTTGTATTTAATTTGTTTTCCTATGGAATTGGTGAAATTATTGTTCTAAACATGTCATTACATCAGATCAGCAAAACACAATCATCTGTTTGGTCGTTTATTATTTGAGCGCAATCAACTATTTATCAAACATAACATTTTGCCAATATTAATTTCAGCGTAAACCACAGGAAGTAGTCCATTTGCGTTTTAAATGAATGGTGTGCCATTGATAAGTTCTGTAGCCAATACGTCATTTTTAATTTTAACAATAATGCAGGCAAAATTAATCGTTTCAGTCGTCATGCGATTTCCATACTGAAAGTATATTGTTAAAAAATATACTTTCAACCAACGTTTCAATAAAACGTCAATAAAACGTCGAAACGCCGGCATTTTAAAAATTTCAACTTGTCTACTTTGTGCTGTCCTCCACCCGAATAATTATCTACCAAAACATAAATCAAGGACATTAACATTACTAATGGATAACCACATAATAACACACTAATCCTATGCGAAACAAAATCTACAAGAGAGATAAAAACTAAAAATTTGTACTTTCCGCCGTCCAATTTGTCACTGCTCATAACAACGTTATTAAAACGTTCTATGCTATCTTGGATTTATGCATTCAGCATTCATTTGCGTGACCGTCTATAATTAGAGCGAAATTTTCATGTTCAGCAAATATATTTAAGCAAAATTAATTGTTCCTGATTTAAATCATGCTACAATTTTACGACGGACTATGGCTTATACATTTGAATTACTAACACCGTGATAATTTCAGCGGTTGCAGATTACCACTTGCCCAGGCTGGTACTACTTGTAACGAGAAACATTCGGAATAGAACTTGCTGGTAATTAAGTAGATAACAACGATAAAAGGTAAATCATAACCATAGTTTAGTAAGTTGGTTAAATAGAGAAAGAAAATTATGGTTTCTACAGCAGTTTGGAACATCAAAACCACATATTTATAACGACACACTTTATCTCGTTAACGTATTTAAAAAGACTCTTGTAGTTGAAAGGGTCAAGTTTGATGGATACACCGGAATACGTCTAGTCCCATATGCGTACGCTAGAGGGCGGTACATCCTAAGTAACAACACCGTAGTTCTACTGGTCTGAATACAAGCTAACACGCTGGTTTGGAATTTGTCATCAGATATATCACACTGATGAGCTCTAATAAGACCAACATCCGGATATGTTATTTTTATGGTGAATGACGTTGGAAGGGGGGGGGGTCCCCAATGCTTCATGGATCTTTTTAATTGGTTTACCGTTAGCGTACGCTTAAGACGCGTTCTCACGAGTCAAGTTTAGTTGATCAATTTTAGTTGATCAAAAGTTGTATACAACCGACTCAGGTGTTGTTCACACATTACAATATAAACTGATCAGGGGTTTCAATATACAAATGGCATCGAATGCAGTTGTGCGTGCATTGTGCAGATGGTTGCAGCTTTGTTAAAAGAAGAATCGAAAAGAATTGTATATAATATCAACAAAAGTCGTAAGAAACGTCGTTTTTGGGTGAGGCAATGGATTCTAAAAAGAAATAGATTGGGAGCATCAGAAACCTTCTGAAGGAGGAGGATTGCATTAGAGGATAAAGAAGGGTATAGGAATCATTTAAGAATGCCTGACGAAAAATTTGATGAACTTCTGTCAAAAGTCAAGATTGCATAAAAAAAAAAACAAGATACAGTGATAAAAATTGTCCAGTCGATAAAAATTGACTTACTAATTCACACGTTTCAAAACACGTTTCCACACAACGCAATTCGTAATGACTCATCACTTGAACAATAAAAGTTTAAATGGGTCAAACTTTTCTTGATCAACTACAAAGTTGAACAACTTAATTGAAAGAAAGATTCTCACTGCAGTTTTCATTCAACTTTTGTTGATCAACTAAAATTGGTCAACTAAACTTGACTCTAGAACGCGCCTTTAGGAAAGACACCAATAGTCGAAGGAATCAACTTTGTTGGACATTGGACACGCCTGAATACATCTAGTCCCCTCACATTTGCGAACACTAGAGCATATCTCCTAGGTAACGGCACCGTAACCAGTTATAAGGGAACGTACCCATACTACGTGACCCATTTTTGACAATTTTTTACCCCCCCCCCCCTCGGTGACCACCAGTATATTATGCCAACCCCCCCTCCCCCCCTAGTTTTCACGTAGTAATTCATTCAATATGGTTTTAAATCATTTTTTGCAAACAGAAGTTAAAAAAATAATTGTGCGTCAGTGTTGCCACCTGTAGGTTTAAAAAGCGCTAAACGCTGCGCGCCATATTTGAATATAGCTCAAAAAAGCGCGAGATTTCATAAGAGGATATTGACTACGTGATGAAAACATAAGCCCCCCCCCTGTGACCAAGCGTGGTATTTTGAAGACCCCCCCCCTGAACGGGTCACGTAGTATGGGTATGTTCCCTAATATCAAAACTGTTCTGTGTGAATACAGGGTTGTGATAAAGTAACAGAACAGCTTTCTATATCGAATACCGCCTACTCGATTAAGAATCGCTTGAAGTCCAGCGGGTTAAGATCGGGCGGTTTGGGAGGTCACTCTATTGGTGGAAAGATCTTAACCAGCTGGACATTTTCAACATATTATGAAGTAGTTTTTTCCATTGGTACTTTATTTGCTTATTTTGTTTTTTTCAAAACCTAGAAGTGTTCATATTTCGCAAACGGATGCAACTAAGTATAATGAAATGCTGTACGAAAATCGTCTAGAACTGATCGCAGAATCTAAAAATGTAAAAATAAGCAATGTCTTATTACATAGCAAAGTTGATACAGGTAGCACTTTTTTTATCTACACTGATATATCTTGTCTTCTAAAAAAATGCATATCCAAATAATATAATAATTGACGGCACACAGATGTAATCTATTTAGTCTAAAGTTCTACTCCTATTACTAAATAGATTACATCTTTTTTCAAACTGATTTTTTTTGTCAGCTTTAATGTTTTGTGTTCAATTATTAATAAATAATATATTTTATTATTGAGAATTCTGGAATACTTCTCTGAGAGCTTGAGTATTATGACTTTAAAGTCAAATATCTTGAAAATTCTCGTTTTCAACATCCTATTTTTTATACTTCAATAAGCAAAAAATGGTTGACTTTCTAAATTCATTAAAAAATTGAGTTATTGTTAAAAAAACTGTCATTACTCGAAGACAAACCACGATCTGGATCAGGTGTTTTTTTTAATTGTGTTATGAAATTTATTGTTTTATGTCGATTTAATGAAATCGACATATCTGAACATTTTTTGCAAAAACTTTTCAATTTTTCAGTTTGGATATATTCCAAACTGTATAACCTTATTGTATGTAAAGTACAACTGGTGCCTTCGCGAACATAACAGACTATTCAACGAAAAAGGCACGCGTCAACGACGATGAGTCACGCTTTAGTATTGCTACAAAATTGGTTTGTTAGTATAAAATAAAATACGCGTACATATACATACGTACATAAAAGGGGGCCATGAAGAAAAAACGGAGAGACCTCGGGGGAGCCCTATCTGATCAGAGTAGAGAGTTCCGTCTCTAGGTCGGTAAAGTTGCACCCTTCCCTGCGTCAGTAACCAATGGAACGTCATATAAATTCGTACGCGTCTGTTGTCATGTTCAAATCCATCATCAACATCCGATGGCAAGAACTCCAGTTCACACCTGTAGCTTCCAAAATCTCACCAATTCTCTGTAGCCGATCCTCATTCTGGATTGCAACTGACTTTCCAAGACGGAAAATATCAAGCAGATTCCAGATTTCGAGTAGTTTTTTTCTCTTGATAAATAAAAATCCAAACAAACAATGATTCTCAATTTAAATAAATTATTTCTTATGTGCATTCATGACACTGCCTCGCTCTCAGAAAATGATCATCGGGCAGTTGTGCCGCCCAAACTACTTAAATAACGGACTCCAAAGTTCCGGAAAGAATCGATTGCGGCCGCCTGAGTTAAGAATAGTTTGGTCGGTCGCGGTCCAAGTGGACAGCGGAGGCCCCACCACAACACAGTCTCTCGCTTTGTGTCCGGCCGCAGAGTAAAGCACAGCCTGCAGATATTTAATCAACAATTGGGACCCACGTGAATTTGGAACGTCGCTCTGCAGGCAGTTTTAGGGTTTGGGGAGTGGAAAATTACGACCTGCTAAGTGACCGCGGGCATGGAAAGGAAGGATGCACGGGAAGAAAGGACCCAGCATAAAATACACTACATATATTTTTACTTTCGGTTAAATTTTGTTGAAACTTTGGATGAAGCAACATGCGTTAAAAAAAATGACCTCAAAGTAGGCTTTCTCAATTTAAATGCACAGTACCAATTTAACCAAAACAGTATGTGATTCATAGAAAACTTAAAACGACGTTTAGACAAAAACAAAAAATGTTTATGGTACATACGAGGTATGTAATAATTTACACGCCCCAATTATTTTATGGAACGTGTCATTACTTTGTTACATTACGGTGTTATGGCACAGTTCAAGCTCTCCAAGACCCAAAAAAGTGAGAATGAGACTGGCAACGTAGCGCCCGATCTAGGAACACTGCGGAGACGAGAACAGGTTTTTTCTTGTGCGTTTTAAAAATGATTGAATTAAATTTTAGACGGTCTACCAGGTTTTGCTTCAGACTTGGACACAGCGCAGCGGATACTTTTGCATAACTTCAACATGCCTAAGGAGGCAGTATTTTTTTCAAGAGTTTTTCGGTGGTTTAGGGCGTTCTCAGAAGGAAAAGATTCGATTGAAGCTGAACCACGCAAGGGAAAGCCTTCATCTTCAAAAGCTGATGAAAGTGTCGATCGAATACGCGATCTTGAGCGTTCATATCGTCGGTTGATGACAAGAATGATCGGGGAAGAGTTAAATTTGAATCAGACCACTTCATCAGATTTTGACTAACGAATAGGGGATGAAAAAAAACTGCGCAAAAATGGTTCCAAAAAACCTTTCGTAGGAACAAAAGAACATCATGAGAGAAAGGTGTCTTGACTTTTTGGAGTCGATTGAAACTGATCCCCATTTTATGGAACATGTGATGAGACTTGGGTGATTGAATACGACCCGGAAACCAAGCGCCAAAGCACGGATTGGCACAATTCAAGTTCTCCACTTGAGTCCTTATGACTTTTTTCTCGTCCCGATTTGATGATTTGATAATTTGAAAAATCACCTCAAGGGACGTCATTTTGGAACCATAGAAAACATACAAACGACTGTAATCAACCAACTGAAGGCTATTCCAGTATATGAGTTCCAACACTGCTATAAGGAATAGAAGAACCGTCTCCATCGCTCTGTAGCTTCCCAAGGAAGTTATTTTGAGAGATACAATTCTGAATTGTAATTCTATTCGAATACAATAAGTTTAAAAACTCGTCTCACTACTTAATTTACATACCTCATATTAATAATAGTAAATTATGACCATTTATGATCACTTATGACCCAAAAAAGTAAGAATGAGCAAGTCCAAGATCAAATGCATGCTGATTTGCTTTTTTGATAGCCAGGGCATTGTCCACAAAGAGTTTGTGATTCCAAGCCAAACAGTAAATCAACACTTTTACAGAGAGGTTCTTGAAAAACTTCGAAAAGGGGTCATGCCTGTGAGACAAAACATCAACAACAATTGGATGTTGCATCACGACAATGCGCCTTATCACATATAGTCATTTCAGGAAACGAGTTTTTAGCCAGTAAAAACATTAGTGTGGCTCCTCAGCCTTCTTATTCACCTAACTTGAGTCCTTGTGACTTTTTTCTCTTCCTAAAATTGAAAAATCGCCTTAAGGGACGTCATTTTGGGACCATAGAGAATATTCGAACGCTGTAGCCGACCAGTTGGCTATTCCAGTATATGAGTTCCAGCACTGCTATGAGGAATGGAAGAAGCTTCTTCCCAAGGAAGTTATTTTGAAGCAGACGATTCTGAAATCGAATAAAAAAAATAAAAAACCAATCTCATTACTTAATTTACCTCGTATAGACTTGGAATGGACAGAAAGTTGAAGGACAATGGACATATTTCGAAAACTGTTTATTACTTGAGTTACACATTTTGTACCTACATACTGTTTTAATAAAGGTACCTACATACCGTTTTGTCAGCGAACAACAGTCAGCAGAGTTTTGTCAGTGGTTTTTGGTTCTTCCGACGAAGCATCGTTTCATCTGTGGTTATGCGAAATCACAGAATATGAAAATGTGGAGTTTCGAGATTTTTTTTCAGTCGAAGCCCTTCTTCATGCGCAGAACTGGTGTTTGGTGTGCTCCCACTAGAAGGAGAATTACACCGGCACACAAAAAAAAGTGGTCATTACTTTTGACCAGACCCATCTAGGGTTATGTATTTCGATGCACTGAATCCGAATTTGAGGTCGGTTTAACCCGTACACCCAGAAAATTTTGAGTATATTGCAAAAAAACGCTAAAAATCGCTAAAAATGGCAAAAAAATGCAGTTATGCAAGCGATAAATTTTTTTACGAACGAGATCAAGTATGTTTATTATGTATTTCGATGCGCTGAATCCGAATCTGAAGTTGAGTTAGCTTGTCAACCCTCCAAATTTAGAGTAAATTGCAAAAAAACCGCTAAAAATCGTAAAAATTTATGAAAACGTTATGAAAACGAATTTTTTTTTTTTTTCGAACTAGATCTAGTATGTTTTTTTGTGTATTTTGATGCGCTGAATCCAAATACAAGTTGATTTAGCTGGTAGACCCTTCAAAGTTAGAGTAAATCGCGAATAACCGCTGAAAATTGCTAAGAAATCGAGAAAAATTGCAATTATGCAAACGAAAAAAAAATGTTAAACTAAATCAAGTATTTTTCTTATGTATTTGGATGCGCTGAATTCAAATCCGAAGTCGGTTTGTCTTGTACACCCTCCAACTTTAAATAAATTGCGAAAAAACTTTAAAAATAGCCAAAATCGTAAAAAATAGTCATGAAGTAGTAGATAATATCAAAAAATAGTATTGTTCTTACTCACAGTAATACACAAACCATGATTCCTTTCAAATTATACTATAACATCAATAGATTGTAATTTAAATTAAAAAAAAAAACGACCTTCCTTGATTTTACACTGTTCTTCGCTTGTATCAACTACAGTGAAGAATAAGAACGATTTCATCAAGACATAAGTGAAATGGAGAATTGGTATCAAGGAATATGGAATGTCAACATGATGGCCGATTTTTGCTGGACTTTAAAGAGAGAAATAACGAGAGAAAATAGAAAACGAAAGAGAAACCTACTGTATAGAACATTCGAAGAAAAAAGAGTTCGATACAAGCGAAGAACAGTAAAATCAAGGAAGGTCGTTTTTTTAATTCTAATTACAATCTATAGATATTATAGTATAATTTCAAAGGAATCATGGTTTGTTTATTACTGTGAGTAAGAACAATACTATTTTTTGATATTATCTACTACTTCATGACTGTTTTTTACGATTTGCTGCTATTTACAATTTTTTGCTATTTTTAGCGTTTTTTCGCAATTTATTTAAAGTTGGCAACAAGTTGGCTTGGTGTAAAAGCCATACCGACTTCGGATTTGAATTCAGCGAATCAAAATACATAAGAAAAATACTTGATTTAGTTTAAGAAATTTTTTTCGTTTGCATAATTGCAATTTTCCACTAACTTTGCATAACTGCAATTTTGGAGGGTCTATCAGCTAAATCAACTTGTGATTTGGATTCAGCGTATCAAAATACACAAAAAACATACATGATCTAGTTCGAAAAAATTTTTTCGTTTTCATAACTTCAATTTTCACGATTTTTAGCGATTTTCAGCGGTTTCTTGCAATTTATTCTAAATTTGGAGGGTTGACGAACTATATCAACGTCAGATTCGGATTCAGCGCATCGAAATACATAATAAACATACTTGATCTAGTTCGTAAAAAAATTTCTCGCTTGCATAACTGCATATTTTTGCTATTTTTAGCGATTTTTAGCGGTTTTTTGCAATTCACTCAAAATTTTGAGGGTGTTCTGGTTAAACTGACCTCAAATTCGGATTCAGCGCATCAAAATACATAACCCTAGATGGGTCTGGTCAAAAGTAATGACCACTTTTCTTTTTTTGTGTGCTAGTATCATTTATTGTCCCATTACTCTTTCATTAAACTCTGACTGCCGAACGAAATGGGGACGAAAATGTAATATCTTTCGTAAATTAATTGGATAATGACGAAATTGTTACGACTTACATATTTCCGCCAATATGTTGTTGATCATACATTGCGAGTGAAAAAAACAGTAGGGTATACCGGGGCACGTTTCCTTGGATTTTTTCAATGAATTTTCTAATTTTTATGTTTTAACTTAGGAAATTGTGGCTTTATAAAGCAGTTAATAAAGTCAAAATTTGTGTATTCAGTTGTTGCCCTATTTGTGTTTTTAACCGTAAAAAAAAAAACATTTTTTTTAAGTCCAAGTCTGTTGCGTAAACGTCTGTTGCGTAAAACCCCGGGAACGGGGCAAGTTTACACATCAAGTGGGGCACGTTTACGCATATTATAAGTGATACCAAGGAGTAAGTGAAATAAATATTTAATCAAATTGAAATGTTTTATTTATAACTTAAAATACTGTTTAAAAATAAAAAAATTAAAGATAATTAATTAAAGAACGTTTTATAGGCTAAACTGAAAACATAGGGTTTGGCAGCAGCATAAATTTGGCAGCCCCTCGAATAGTGTCTTCACCAAGTCTCACTTGCAGAACGGCATTTTTCATTATTTTGACATTGACAACAACTTGGTTCTTTTTTGAACATGCGTAAGACAAAATGTCTTACCATCTGTAAAATAAAGAAAATTTATTACAGGCTGAATAATCTATAAAATTAAACCTTGAGTGGGTACTGGAACCTTCGGCGTAGAAACAAAAAACTGTTTAAAAGATTAAAACTGAGATTTTTAATCTTCTCCTGAAGATGCCAACTTGGTTGGCGAAACGCACGTCTAGAAAAGTGTAGTAGTTCGGTGTTTCGTAGAAAACGTCCAGTTTTTTTTTTATAAAATTAAAGTTGAACAGGCATGAAGACAGAACTATATGATTGTAAGCTATAAGAGACGAATCTGTTACTCAATTAAACATTAAATTATGATTTGCAAAACTGAATAGCCTGAGAATACTAAAAAGATTTGAGACAGTACGGAGCAAAAAAGCTTCGTTCGAGAAAAAAAACGTCAGAAAATAACGTTCGTAAAGGTGTCCCGATGTCAATGCGTAAACGTGCCGTCGCATGTTTGGATTTATTTTTAACGTGCAACGAAAAATTAATAACATTTCTGTTCATACAAACACAGTTCTCAAAAAAGATAAATTCTGCTAATGTTCATATATTCGTTTATCCTTAACTAAGTATTATCAGTTCACAATAAGTTTCAATAAGTTTTACACAAAATTTACTCACCTTGACAGAAAACAGGTTATCCTTTCCGCATGCTAGACCGAAGCTCGACTGACGCTCAAAAACTTGTGAGAATACCCGCCAGGGAGCAGCATCAATCTGTCATGACTGGTGGCGCGCCAGTTATAACTCGTTTCGGAAAAAGTGCACTGCGTGAACGTGCCCCGATCTACCGAAATGTTACAGAATATTTTCAATTTCTTCGTGAGCCTGAATTCCGAACATGAATTTCCTCCAAGATCTGGTGACACAACTCCATGTGATTTATTTTTGTAGCTGTTCCTAAACACAATTTTCCAATTTCGTAGTAATTACTTTGATCGATTTCAAGGAAAAAAATAAATGAGATTAGCTACTACCCATGTCCTCGAAAATATTTTCGGTTCTAATCAGCAATGGTGTACGAAAATATATAATTTTTGTACTTTACTATTAGATCACAACCACCAATAAGCAAACTGCATGTAGAGGAGTGATGAAGCAACGCTCTACTTCTTTAAAATGTGATTTCTAAGAAGAGAGAAAAAGCATTGTTTACTTCTAACGGCTACGGCTATCAGTTGTTTTTACCTACAAAAGTTTAAACGCATATATTGTTCTTAATATTAATGGATATTATAATAACAGCGGTTTATTATTATTGTTATTAAAATACTAAAGAATTGGAAAAATTGCTTTGCTTTGCTAAAATGTAAGTTAAGAGGTGCACATTATATCGTAATTAATCAATTCTCGTTGATTTAGGTAATTTTGTATAACTACGTGATGATAACACCTTCATGATAACGAACTTCATCTGATCCACTTACAAAGTCAAAGCGATTTTGAGCCTGGCGATACGTACGTCCTAGGGCGATCCTTGGATATGCTTTGTTCCTTTTCCGACTTCAAAAAATAGTTACTTATTCTTTGTTAACCTGACATCAAAGTAAAGTTTGTAATTAATTTAGTCCCCGGGCGACTTTTAATAATGTGTTGTGATTCAGTTCCTTCAGTCTGTTGATCCACGCTTTTTTAATTATCTTCAAGGATGTTCCAGATCTTGGAAGATGAAACGAGAGAGGCAATCGTCCGGGAGAAATTCAAATATAATTTTAGACATGTTTTGTACAGGTATGGTAAATAATTACTGATATGCGTACAGTGCAATATAGTAGGGGAATGTCATTAGGGTTGGAGCACTTTTTTAACTTTACCCTTTGCACTTTTTATCTTTTGTTTATATTCGAATATTCTCAATGCTGACGTATTATTTGAAAGTTTGGACAGTGATAAGAAACTTTTAATTAGGGCGAATATTTATAAGAATATTCGGAGTCAATATTCAATTTTGAATTAAAATTTTTAATTGTTATTGTTATTTTGTTATTAATTTTTATAGTTATTATTATTATTTTTATTCTATTATTGTTATTTTGTTGTTATGGTTTTTATTCTGTTGGATTTATTTTGTTTTTTAATTTTATTTATTTATTTATTTATGTATTTACCAATTTTTACATGGAATGCAAACAAATACAAGATTCAAAGAAGCATCCACTAATGCCTTATTATAAATAGGTAAGTAAGGGAAACAACTTAATAACAAACACAAGAATAAAAACAAAAGAAAAATCTTAATAATAATAATTATATAATATGTAGCCTATTATATCTCTTAAAGGATAAGAGATTAATGCAAAAAATGTACATATCCGAGCACCAATCATTATAATTACGAGTTATTCTAGCAATTGGAGAGTTCATTCCCAAATTTGTCCTATGAAAGGATTCACTAAAAATGTTATTATATCTAACTGTACGAGAAGGAATGTGAAAACTAATAAAAGAATGCAAATCTGCACAATCTATTAGATTATTAAGTAATTTATACAAAATTAAAAGCCCTGACTGAATTCTTCGAAATTCTAGTGATATAATATCAAAATTATTTCTTGCTGCTGATAAGCTCAAGTATCATTTCGTATGTACCATTGACTTTAAAGTTCAAAAAATGTAAAAATTTATTTTGCAATCTTTCTACCCTCATTTTGTGAACCATGTAATGCGGATTCCAAATAACTGTAGCAAAATTTAGAGAACTGTAAACATAGGCAAAATAAACAGATTTGATTGACTTATC
This sequence comes from Aromia moschata, assembly GCA_029963805.1. NCBI lineage: Eukaryota > Metazoa > Arthropoda > Insecta > Coleoptera > Cerambycidae > Aromia > Aromia moschata. Next base: position 263,726 of record JAPWTK010000097.1, read on the forward strand.
AGATTGAAATGTTTTACAAATTCTCATCATGAAACCTAACGTTTTACTACTTTTGTTTAAAACATAATCAATATGAAAATTAAAACTCATATTACAATCAAAAATTACTCCTAGATCTTTAATTTGTTGAACTCTGTTTAAGGAGGCATTATCAATTTTGTAATTATATGAAATTAGGTTATTATTTTTAGTAAAAGATATGCAAAAACATTTTTGTAAGTTTACAAATAGTTTATTTGTATTGCAGTAGTTATAAAACCTATCCAGATCAAACTGAACCAGACGACAATCCTCTACGCTGTGGATCTCGGAGTACATTTTCAAATCGTCGGCATACAAAAGAAATTTACAGAAAGTAAAACATTGTCTAATGTCATTAATATATATAAGAAACAATAATGGACCCAAATGTGAACCCTGGGGCACTCCAGAAGTAACCACAGTTTCACCAGAACTGAATCCATTAATTGTTAGAACTTGCGATCTGTTATAAAGATATGACACTAACCACCTTAATAGATCACCCTGTATACCAACCTCAGAAAGTTTGGCAATTAGAATATTGTGATCGATTTTATCAAATGCTTTACTGAAATCAGTGTACAGGGAATCAACGTATCCGCTGATCCATGGCTTTGATAATGTACTCCGAGTAACACAGGAGGTTAGTTTCAATAGAACGTTGCGAGAAAAAAACCGTGTTGTTCCGGAATAATAATTGATCTTAATTTATTAAATAACATATTTTGAACAATGCTTTCAAACACTTTACTTATGATGCACAACTTGCTAATGGCGCGATAATTAGTTACTGAAGACTTTTCCCCAGAATTTTTATATATCGGTATGATGTGTGCTTTTTTCCATATAGCAAGATATACACCTTCTCGCAAAGATTTATTAAACAATAACGTGAGTGGAATATATAATGATTGTGCACATCTTTTAATAAAGTAGGAGGGGGTACCATCCGGCCCAGCACCTTTGTTCTCATCTAATTGGTTAAGGGTTGTAAGCACTTCATCCTTCTCTAGCACAAGATTATTCAGGTTAAGGTTGTTTGTACTCTCGGGGAATATAATCGGAATTTGTTTACATGGCTCGTAAACACTTTGAAAGAATAACGAGAATAACTCGCAAATGCGATATTCATCAGAGAACGTGCTACCTTCATAGGGCATAGTGCGTGGTATACCATGATCACGCCTGCTGTTAGAGACGAAATGCCAAAAGCCCTTAGGATTAATGGTAATGTCAAATTCTACTGAAGTAACGTATTTTTTAACGTATTTGAAGTAATTTATTCTTCAAATCTTATATTATTTATCATTATATTATATTATTTTTTTATTGATAAAATATTACTTTTATTGCGGTAATGAAATGTTCTGCGGTACGAAAAACTGGCTCAAGACTGTTATTTCACTTGTCGGAAAAAAATGATGTTGCCCAACCCTGACTACACGAGTGGTCCAACCTAGACGACAAGCGTTTTTTTCAATCGCTAAACACTACAGGCAAACAGGAAATAAAATGTTTCCTTTGGGAACTTGTTAAAAGTTAACCCCATAATGGAAATATATACTTACTTTGGCGGTGACATCGTTTTTGTCTAAGTTTTGAGTCGTTTTTCATGGTTACTAAAAAAATTTTCGGACTACCGAAAACAAGACGAAGGCACAAACCTTTTTACAGACAATCTCCGTGACAAGCAATGCTTTGAAAAGTTTTCTGTCATCGAGAATAATAATTCCACGCTATAAACACAGAGGCAGCATGTGTCATACAGGAGAAATAGTCGTGGCCCAACCTAGACAGTGGCCCAACACTGACGACATTCCCCTACAAATATTTTTAATTTGATTGTAGGTACAGAAGTAGTCACACTATATTAAATCAATTTTAAAATTAATTTTATTATTACTATTCCCCACTAAATTCTGACTATAAAATAAGAAAAGTCCGAGTCTAGATTATTTCTAGTTTATATAATTACCCTAGTTTCAAAAAATAGACTGCCGTTGTCTTTCATTGCACCCTAAAACGAACCTCTTCCACCAAAAAGCGATTTCCAAAAAGTGATTTCCCATTTTTTGGATTCCACTTTGGGTCTCCACTTTTTACTGGAAGAGACATTACCGCTTCTTTACTGGGGTACCTTAAACACTCCCTAGCAAGTTGGCAGCTGCTTGTTTACTGCCCCTGTAGATATTTTGTAGTTTTGTTGGGGTAGTAGCAACGGTTTACTATCTATGTACATTTGAATCTTTTTACCCTTTATCTGCCTGCGATCTCTTTAGTGGCAATCGTTATTTCTGTCAGCTCGATTTGTACCGTTCTGGTGTGTGAAGATTTGTCCATTTAGTCCAGTAGACAGGGAGCTAAAATAATCAAAAATGTATTCTTGCGACCTGCAGGGCAGGTTTTTACGGATTCCCATGTATTTTTCCCATAGAACACAATAAGCGGGGTTCGTAGAGCAGCATCCGCGTGGAACATTGTTTAAATAAACAATTTTTGTAAAAAATTTCATATTTTCGCATATAACTCCGTTCCTGTGCATTTTCGGTATATAAAGTATTATTAAGACAATTTTTCCTTATTAAATTTAGAAAATTTTAAGCCCAACCGGAAGTCTCTAAGTGCAATTGTTAACTAACAATTGGCTAATCAAGATGAAAGTGCTAATTTTTAATTATTTATTTATTCGAAAAGTTAAGCTATTATCAGGCTGCTATTTGAAAGACTAGCTATTTATAAGTAGAAGTTGCCCTGAAAATTTCAGCTCGATCGGTTAACAATTTTACAAGTAATTAACGATCGAATTTTTCGAGAAGCCTTAATTAATAATACTGCCATTTCTTTATTTACAGTACGATTTTGATCGGCTTAGGCTAGAAAGGTCACAAATCTCTTCTAGTTTTTGAGACTTTGTGAGATTTTTAAAAATATTGAAATGAACTAGTTTTATAGCGTTTTATACGCGACCACCTTTTTTAACGCGACGTGTTGCTCGGCAAATTCTGGACTAAATATCTTGAAGGTAAATTTGAAAACGCGTCTTGAACATTATTTTTTTGTTATTACTTTTCGAATAAATAGATAATTAAAAATAAACACTTTTTCAGCTTTATTAGCCAATTGTTAGTTAACAATTGCACTTACAGACTTCCGGTTGGGCTTAAAATAATTTAATAAGGAAAAATTTTCTTAATAGTACCTTATATACCGAAAATGCACAGGAACGGAGTTATATGCGAAAATATGAAAATTTTCGCATAAATTGTTTATTTAAACAATGTTCCACACGGATGCTGCTCTACGGACCCCGCTCATTGTATTCTACGGGAAAAAATACATGGGGGTTCGTAAAAATCTGCCCTGCAGGTCGCAAGAATACATAAAACTCCCTGCCTACTGGACTAATTCTAGAATAGTTCTTATTCTCACCATTAATAAATGGGTTAAAAAATCGACGATCACATAATAACGTATGTAACCTGTGGTATATATTATGTATTTATTTATATTTCAGTTATTCAAAAACCTTTGTTAGGCAAACTTTTCGTCAATTTATTTAACTTACAAGGAAGTTTCACTTTCGAAAATAACCTGTGTGTAAATTTATTCAAATGTAATTGTAAACGTAATTGTACATGAGACATGACGTTTTCACACGTCAAAAAAGGTAAAAAGGAAGCAATTCCATAGCGTGATTTATTTCCCCTTTGATTATGCGCCGACGTTTTTCCAGGAGGGGCAACATTAATATTTTCATATGCACATCTCGCCCTACTAAATACACATTTATTTTGTAAATTTCGCAATTTACATTCGCATGTCTGACCGGTAGCTGCCGTCCAGGAAATTATCCTGTCAGTTCGTATCCCTACCCGAAATAGAGATAACAGCGAATTTCCCAGTTCGTTCCATTATCGTTACGACTTTGCTTTATTGTCGTAATTATTATCGACTAGCTAATTATACCTAATGATTTCCAGATAAACCGTTTTATTATTGATTGGCGCTTGTGCTGTTGTTACCGCTTGTCGAGTGGTCATCGCAGAAAAGGTGAGCATGCCTGTAAATAATCAAAGTAAAGTGATTTTAATTCACTTTAATTGTACCTAAAATTTAACACTGATTTGATAGAGAATAATCGTTGCTTAGCAAATAAAAATTTTAAGGAATATGAAACTAGTATGTGCATGCATTATGATATTAAAATGTAACTGTCTATATTAAAAAAAAAAGAAAAAAACTGGATGTTTTCCACGAAACACAGAACTACTATACTTTTCTCGACGCGCGTTTCGCCAACTAAGTTGACATCTTCAGAAGAAGATTAAAACTACATTCTAACCCACACACTTACTCTATTTATACTTAATTTGTCGCCACGGTTCACTGAACCGTAACATCTGTATTTGTTTATCAGAGAAAACGGTGGACCGGTGAGTATAGGACCATTGTCCTTATTCATACTACTGTTACATTTAATGATTTCTATAAACTTTCAAAAGCATCCAACTGTCTACTGTTTGTTACATTTCTAATTAATTTTAAATTACTTACGTCTATCCTATGGTTGTTGTCAAAAGCATGTTGGGCAACACAAGTATTGTCAGTATTTCTACGAAAAGTCGTGGGATTGTAATGAATAATGCTAATTAAAAAAGCATAAATTTAAGAGAACCTTGTACAATTTTACGACTTTTCGTAGAGTTACTCACAATTCGAAATTTGTTTCGTTACCATATGCATCTAAATTCGCCCGCGGACTAGATAAAGCTTTTAAAAAAATTGGTTTATAGTTCTAAAAATAAACTTCAGACGCTTTTGGGCAACCCCATAGACAAAATCGTCAATAACGAAAAGTCAGGAATATGCGAAATAAATTTTAAAGACTGCGGATCAAAAGTATATTGGGCAAACAAGAAGATCTGTTTTGACTAGATTTAAAGAACACATGGCTCATTTGAAATGTGGCAGAATGGAAAAAACTTTTGTTGCCCAACAGGCTTTTGACAAACAACCATAGGATACTTAGGATAGACATAAATAATTTAAAATTAATTAGAAATGTAACAAACAGTAGATAGTTGGATGCTTTTGAAACTTGAGAAATCATTAAATTTAACAGTAGTATGAATAAGGACAATGGTTCGATACCCACCACTGTATCGTCCACTGTTTGTTCTGATAAACAAAGACAGATATTACGGTTCAGTAAACCGTGGCGACAAATTAAGCGACGTTTTAATCTTCTCCTGAAGATGCCAACTTAGTTGGCGAAACACGCGTCGAAAAAAGTATAGTAGTTCTGTGTTTCGTGGAAGACATCCAGTTTTTTTATTTCTACGCCAAAGGTTCCAGTACCCACTCCAGGAACTATCTATGTTGCCAACAACAAATTTACGAAGAAGAACCTACATTAAAATGTCCGATAGAAAGAGATTGAAACGTTGGGCATTTCATTTCCCCGTTACTACTTTATTAATTATGAGTAGATCAATAAAAGTACTCAAGGTAAGTTTTTTTCCCGCAATCATTCATTAAGTTTCATCATTTAACAACCACTGCATTAAAACAAAGTTTGTCTTTGTAACTTCCTTGGACATTTTCCATGTTTCCACTAAAGTATCACGGGTTATTCCATGAACTAATTACCACTAATCATTCATCCATTTGTAAATATAACGAGACATCCAAAAAACAACGTCATCAATGTTGGCTGAGCAAAAAAAAAACGTATTTCTTATCAATTATAACCTAAAACTCCCTCTAATCTATGGTGTATAACCTCATTAAATTGTCAAGGCTGTCACATTTTGTAATGGGTATTACCGGGTATATAAATAAAAACAGAAATAAGATTTCATCTCAGAAAGAAACTATATTTTCGAAAAAATAAGACATTATTTAAAGAAAATGACAACCGCCCACATTTATACACATTTGTGCTCTTATTTTAACTGAGTCAATAATGTACTGTAGTATCCACGGTGTTCAATTAATTTCTTCAATTTTATTCACAATGAGTTGCTGAAGGTCTTCCATATCGCCAAGGGGCGTTTCAAAAATTGATTTTTTTAGATACGGCGAACAAATCACAGTGGGTCAAATTGCAAGATCTAGGAGGGGAATATTGTCTGCGTATGAAACTAATTATACGATCTTAGAAAAATTCGCCTATATATAATTAATTAATTCCCTAGTAGTGTGGAGCTCCATCTGTTGAATATAATCTTCTTGCAGTTCGTCGTCATGCAATATTTGTACAAAAGGTGTTAAGATTTAACGTAACCCGAAAGTAGAACCAAGCCTCATCAGTAAAAAAATTTTTTCGAAATCATATTTCAAAATTCGTTGACACGTTGACATCGAATGAGTTCATTTGTTGGCTCAGATGGGTAATTGATGTTATTAGATGACGTTGACTGTCCGTTATCACTTACCTAACCATTTCAACGTTTTCTTCTGTCTTCTGTCTTCTGTCAACGTTACTTTGGATATGCCACTTCCTTGTTTCCGACTTACGCTTCCAGCTTGCCGGTACAAATTTAGGAAATGTTTTAATGACCGGCTAAAATGGTCTAAATGAATAACTGCGTCTGGAAAAACGTCTCCGAAGTCCTCGTGTGTAGCTCTCATCGAATATATTCAGTTTCTATTGATTCTACTGCCATTTCTAAAATAAATTTCAAGCGAAACACGCCTCTGTCCTCCATTAAATTTGAATTCCATTATTTATTTTACAATTCTGACAGCCACTGTCAAAGGTTTCGTTTCGACAACAAAGTTTCGTTTCGAATTCCGACATGACCGCTATTTCTATATCTGTCGTTCATAGCCAGACTTGATGACGTTTTTTTTAATATCTAGATAAGTATAACATGCGTTAAACGGCGACCGTGTGAATCTTTGAAACCCAAATGAATAGCAGTCGCCAACCGCTTAAAAGACAAAACGAAAATTACACATTATAAAGTCCCATCAGCAAACTAAGCGGAGTACTCCGAGCACCATAACTTCGTGCAAGAACAAAGGAACTAATTGAATAAGGATTCCGCGGCAAAGAAACTAGGAGCTCTATAACAAAGGACCCACCAACTCGTCGAAGTCTCTGTGTTCGTCATTAATTTGTGCTAAATATCGCTGCGAGCGGTTTCGCCAAATTACTCGCGAGGTATACTTGTTTACTTATAGCCAATAGGTATGGAGAGGAATCTCAAAGGGCCCCGCGATGGGAGAATTAATGGAATTATTGCCGTTGGTGACCTAATTGACTCGTCCAGTCGTGAGAACGTTCCCATCTGTCGCCTCCAATAGAACGGAATCGGTTTTCCGGAGATGCCCGCGGGTGTATCGTTCAACATATATGAGACCGAGTTTAGGAACGTTATTATTCACGAACACGATCGCGTAATTATTTAGACGATATAATTGCGGTTCTATATTAGGGAGAGGTGGAAGGGGCTGATGAATCTTGTAAATACTAAACAATATACGAAAAGAGTCTGAACCTAATATTAAAAGCTGCAAATGTAAAAATCCTTGAAGATAAAAAAGCAGCTAGATGACTCAGTAGAGTTCCTCGATGAACAGTAAATGGAGACCATATACAAGAAGTAGACAATATAGAGATTTAGTAAATCAAAAGCATCATAAATGTCACAATCTATATCCAGAATGAAAACAAATAGGATTGATGACATACCTAGAGATCTGTAGGAATGGTGACGATAACTTGATAGTGTTTTTGATAGTAGATAATTGATAGTGTTACATAAAAATTAGTTCTTTAGGTCTGCTAGACAAAAGAACAACTACAAGATCTTACATCAATACAGCATATAAAACGTATTCTAGAAAGGGCTAAAAGTATACACAAATAACATAATTGGTCAATATAAATGTCCCCAATGATCACATAAGGAGAGTCCCATCCATCCTATCAAATAAATTCACTAATGCATATTCTGCTAAAATAAAGATTTAAACATAATCCTGGTGCATCTGAAGGCAATATTGGCACCGAAGACATAGGATAAAAGGGATACCGAACAATGATCTAATGATCTTGTAGAAGCAACAAAACATGTGGGTTTGGTTGTCACCAAAAAAAAAAAGGTATGTTGGTAACACGAATATATATGTTGGTTTTGCCATATAACGCGTTGGTTTTATTTAAGCAAAGTTTAAATTTGTTTCTACGCCAAAGGTTTCAATTCTCCTACAGTATATGTATAGAGGTAATCACAGGGGTTACTTAAATTAATTACAAGATAAATAATTCCAACCATTTAGAATTGAGAAACAAATTCAGGTTGTGTGTTCTCACATTGAAAACGTATTTTGACTAAATATTTCCATATGTCCGAGGTAAGTTAAGTAATTCCAGTTAACACCCGCCTCAACCTGTGAAAATTCCACAAGATAATTATACGTTCCACGACCCTTACGAAATTAATATTGACCCTTATTGTATCCCTTGCCACCCTTTTACACTGGCCACAAAATATTCGCAAACGGTAGATGTTATCACATTTCACTGTCACGAATACTCGTCTAAAATATGTAATAAGCGAGATTTTACTAGTATCCTGCTTGATAAAATATAGATATAATGTGTGAAAAAATGTACTAAACACCGGAATACCATTGATTTTATCCTTATTCTATTTTGGAAGTTCTCAAAACCAAAATGAACAATAAAGATTACATTTAACAATACTTATTTTTTAAATCATTATATTATACGTATTATATTATATTATTAGTATTGTGTTATTATTGACTAAAGTATAGTGGATAACATGAGTTATATTTATTATGCAGGTTATCACATCGATAAAGGGCTACACCTAAGCTGCAGATATTTTGGATAAAACTATTGCGATTTATCAAACTTACCTTAGCCCAAAAATTAATAGTAACCAAGGTGGAGGGTGTCAAAATTATAATTTTATTTTCGATTTTTTTAAATCACTTTTTATATATAAACCAACATTTTTGCACAAAATTTGGGAACTGTGTTTTTGGGGCAAGGAATTTTAATTTGTTAATAATTTCGACACAGTCGCTAAAGGTCGTTTTCTGCGACATTTTGAGTATATAAAAACCGAAATATCTGTTCGATTTGGAGTATAACCGTTTTTATTAAAAATCAAATCTATCAAATTTATCAAAAAATCAATAATTGTATCATAGTTTCTATGCAAAAAAATATACACCTTTTAAATGTTTCAAGTAATCGTTTTGGAGATAATTGCGTTTAATGTGTTTAGTGCAATCCGTTTAAATAATTATTATAAGATGTACATAATTTTTTCAGTAAGCTTTAAATAAAATAAAACATACGCAAAGATAACGCTGTCAAACTTGATTTCTGTTAAACTTTCTTGTGGGTCATCGGCGACGTAACTGTTATTAAAGGATTTTTTGAGGACCCTTCAAAAACTCTTTAAAAACAACACTGGCGTACGGCAAGAAAGTTTGACAAAAAATGGAGTTTTGTCAATTTATTTACATTGCTTTACTCAAAGTCAACTATAAAAATTATGTACCTATACATCTCATAAGCACAATTTAAATGACTACTGAGCACGTTAAATGTAAATAAAGGGTGTAAAATATGGAGACATCCAAAAAAACGTCATCAAAGTTGGCCGAGAAAAAAAAAGCGTATTTCTATTCTTGATCGAATTTATAACCTTATTTACTTGTCAAGACTGTCACATCATATGAAAGCCATTGTTTATTTTACAAATTGTGACAGTCACTTGTCAAAAGTTTGACATAACCGAAAAGCTTAGACATGACCGCTTAAACATGACCGCTATTCCATCTCTCTCGTTCATAGCCAGAGTTGATGACGTTTTTTTTGGATGTCTATATTTCCCACAAAATTTTAATTTGCCGCCATTTGTGCGGTAGTGTTGGCAACCAAAAAATGGAAACAATTTGACAGCTGACAGTTTATTGTTAGTAAAAATGTAACACACAAAGTGTTGGGTTTTATTTAGGAAAATAGAAAATAAAATAATAATCTTCGTTAAAGACGAACTTGGCAATCAAGTTCCACAATGTTAAAAAAACATTGCAGAGTACGTACCTATGCAAGATAAGTAGGTACGATTGATATCTACGAGTGTATAAAAAGTCTGGGCTCATTGTAGATTACGCAGATATTTGTCTGTATATTCTATTCAGTTAAGAATTATCCAATAAATTTAAAAATTTCATAATCTCGGTGCAAAGATAATGACGATTAGTTAGGTCCGCTGTATAATGGACTTGAGAAGAAAAATCAAGATATGACTTATTATTCTGTTTGTCACCTGGTTAATATAACGTCTACGATTATTTTCATTGCATCATTTCATTAAAAATTAAGGTCACTTACGCAATCCACGATCTGGAAAAATTGTACATTGTACATCAATCGAAGATGGTGCTAATCACTAATTAATATACGTTAATAAAATTAAAAATCCATAAGAAAAAACATTCTTTTTAATGGTAGCTCCACATGTTTCTTAGGAAATCTTGTAAAGTTATCATTAATGTTCCGAACGTGTGCTGTAACGCAGGGCCGGACTCTTAATCCGTCATGTTATTGACGGAACATGGCATATGAGGGATCAAAAAAACAGGAGTAAAAATGTATTAAAAATGCATGTACAAACCTATTACTTGTGTCATTCAGAAACACCGACCGTCCTCATTGCTTGAGCGTACGTTACCGCGACCAGTAGTCTTTCTGCGTTTATTCTCATTAAACGTGAACAATTTGACCTGTATATATGGTTGTAGAGGGAAAATTATTGTTAAAGTTAAAGGTGCAAATTCAAAATATAATAGTTCACATGGACAGAAGACGACACAACATACACATGATTTTCACAAAATTTGTTGTTTGTATCACCAACAATTTTTTGTTGTCACTAACATCAGTATATTATTATTTTTTACATCCACAGTGAACAATACACGTGATACTACTATTTCAATGCTTTTAGCCGCTCTTTGCAAAACCCGTTTATTAGCTATCAATATCGGGGGGCATTAACGACCTTATTACCGCAAAATCTGTTGTTTCGTCCACTGTCAGCCATAAAAATTTATTGCGTATGTGTTCTTTGACATTTCCCATGACACGTTGATATGTCTTCTGTAAATATGTTTTACGCAATGTATGGCTACTGGGCAAGGGAAAATCGGATACATATTTGGCAAAAAAATGGCTAAAGTAAATATTGTCGTCCATATTATATGCAAGGCTACATGCGCAAAACATTATGTACAAATCAAACCAAAATTCCTCTTTTCTAACAGTATCAGGTACATGTTTTTGATGGAATTCGAATATAAATGTCTTTTTCACTCTCGGCGATCACGAAATATATATATATCGACGATTGCAAGGAATACATAAAATAATATGTGATCCGTCTATTGTAAAATCCTTGTAATTTTCAATCATCTTGCCATTATTGCAGAAATCCACACAAAATCAGGTACTATGTAAATACAGTACGCGCATTCACGAGTGACTAACTTGCGACAAAAAATGATTTCAATGTGGCGGTCGACCCGTTTATACCGCCGGCAGGTCGCTATCGGAATAGCTCGCCGTCTTATGGAGAAAGTTATTAAGGAAGTCTGTCCCCCAATCCGGTCCACAGCAGGAAAAAAAATCCAAAAAAAACGTACCGCGACAGCATACTTTCCCGGACCTTAGTTATCATACGCCAATCCCCTTGAAAAATATACGACTACCATTTGAAATTAAATTTGGTATACACCCATTCTAGGGAATAAATTTGATCCATACAAATTTTTGTATTAAGATATGTAGTATGATTTTCTGAATTTTAATCATACAAAAAGCACAATAGCCATTGGTCACTCTTTTGGTATAACTTTATATTATACTCCACTTTAAAAAAAAATCTGTGATAATCGGGTAATACAGTTTTAAATCGGTTTTAGGAGGGTGTCTACCTGTAGGTTTTAAATGGGTCACACTCTATATTAACCCTCTGAAATATGTACATTAAGGTGTCTCAAACTTGTACATGATTGATTGCAAAAAGTTATTTATCAAAAATAGGACTGACTATTAAAAAATAATTTTTTTTGCCACTTATGTCAGTTGGCCAAGGAAAGAGATAACCTTATCAGATAAGAAATCAGATCACTTATAAAACGACTACAGTACAATGTTCTGAAGAGTAGTAAAATTATGAAATTGCTAGCCACATTTCTGTTAGTTTGGCTGGGCCATTCAAATGCTGAAGGGCAGGTCCACTACGAAGGGTAAATATATTTTTAGAATCCACACTGAAAAACTTGAACACTTAACACCTGAAACACCACTTCTTTGCACTCAACTCGAGAGTTTCGCCAACCATGTTGGCATCATCAGAAGATGATTAAAACTCAATTATTGATTCAGGTATTTTTGAATAATTATTTAAATTTTTACTTTTTTGAAATATAATAACTTATGTACGTATAAATTTAAGAAGCACTTGTTTTTATCATAATACAGTGCCTAAGGTAACTCAGAAGCAGTTCCTTGTATACATTATGTTACTCAAATGTTCAAGTCTTTGGCACAATGTTAATCAAATTTAAAGTCAGTGGTTTATGCTATTGAATAAAGTTTTGTAAATAATATGTATAGTCTTTATACAGTGTTCTTTGTAAAGTGTGCATCATATAGGAACATTTTTATTAACGACTCTTCTTCGAAAATGACCAATTCGAACGGTGTCACGTGACTTTCGGTACCTACGATATTTTCAAAAACAAATGTTAAAAATGGTCCTATTTGCTGCGATTTTAAAAAAGTTTTACTACGAAAAACTGTCTCCAAATTATTACGGCAGGTTTGCTAGACCACTATGTATTTTATTTATTATAAAAAAATCATTAAAAAACGTATTTTTAAGGAAAAATTAAAATAATGTTTTTAAATTCTATTATCTTTGATGCGAAAGTGTCATACCATCCAGCATTTAGGGTAAACATTTTTTGAAATTATTATTTTCAGTACTAAATTAATGCTAGAATAATAGTAGACTAAAATGTAATCGAGAATTTAATGCTGTCAACTTCAACTTTCAACTTGGCATCGAATGTAACAGCGTTATTCTAATTTTTCCTTAAAACAGACATTTTATAATCGATATTTTATAAGAAATAGTTAGTGGTATGGTAAAACTACCGTATTTTTTAGAAGTTTGAAATATTTAAATTTTCTGGCTAGTTCTGAAAATATTAAAAATTGGCAACATACAAATATTCTAATAGAGTATTCAGATTTGACACACTGATGTAATATTTGAAAAGACAATTTTACTACTTCTCTTGGCAAAACTTTCTGAAAATTCAACAAACATTTTGAGCGATTTTTTTTTCGGAAAAATATCAAATTTGACAGATACGGAAAGCCATGTGTCCCCGTTCGAATATATCGTTTTTAATCATTCTTGAAGCCTAAATTAACTCAAAAATAAGATAGAATACGATCAAATAAATAAGAACACAAAAAATATTGTTCATAAAAATGTTTCCCATTTGATGAAACACAACGTATATTAAGTCAAATAAGTTTAAATCTACCTATAAAAATATACATAATATATATGTTATATCTTATATACAAAAATCTCACGGTCACGGTGTTTGTGGTCGCACTCCTCCGAAACGGCTCGACCGGTTTTATGAAATTTTTTATGTATATTTGGTAGGTATGAGAATAGGTCGTAAAGTATATTTCATACCACTATGTGATTAGGGTGTCCCTATCCAGAAGAGTTTTTTCTATTTTTGTGACAAACATTTTATTGTATTTTTTTTTTTTTATTTGGCATCAAAAAAATACCTATAAACCCAAATCTTCAATATGGCAGAACAAAGTTTGCCGGGTCAGCAAGTATCTCTATAAAATAAACATGAAATTTGTTGTTTAATCTTTAGGTATAAGGTTTATCAGGCATATCCAAGATCAGCAACTCAGGCCTCGGTATTAAATGCATTCGAAGAAGATCCGAATTTTGATTTCTGGTCCAGACCTCGAATTTTCGACGCACCCGTTGATATTATGGTGACACCTGCAGCTCAACAAATGTTTGAAGATACGATGAGATCTAATGGTTTAGACTACAGAATTCTTATCGACAACGTGGAGGAGTAAGTTCCTGAATATTATGAGGATATGTACAAAATTGAAATTAGATTAAATAACAAAAAATAACTGTTATCATAACATAAAAAGAAGAACATAAAAGTACTATTATAGATAAAAAAAATCTGTAGACGCCATGGACGAATATGTTTAAATGCCCAAAAATAATGTGACATCCATGTCCATTATATTTTCAATTTTAAATGACATTAATAGACTGATGAAAATAAAAACTAATAATAATAAAAATACATAAAAAACTGTAATTATAAACTTTCCAATTTAAATCCCCAATATAAGTAGGTAATAATAGAATCCATCAATCCGAAGAATCTATACGAATGATATTAAAAATCGATTAGATAGACACATCTGTCTGTTAACACATAATAAAATTGATTCCAGAACAGTTCAAGCGGAAAAAGTGCGTCTTAGAAAAGCTTCTACTGTTGTTGCAGGCGAAGTTACGTTTGAAGAGTTTATGAGACATGACGAAGTAAGTATAATTGAAGCTCTCCTGTTCATTCACTCAAATTTTCCCCAGAAATTAGAAGAAACATCTTCATTTTTCGTTAGTGAAGATGGCAACATCGGTTACGATTGTCCCACTTCTAAGTTTTTCATCCATTCGAACTGAATTTGAAAATCTCTAAAATTGCTTCAAAAATGACTTCAAATACTCCACCCAATAAAATACAAGTTGTATAATTACATGGGTTGTTTTAAAAGTTTCCGGAATAGAAATCAGTAAAATAATAGCGACATATTTTGATACGTAGAAATATTGCTGCTGCATCTACTTTCAAGCATGATGCACAGCTGAATGCCCTTTTAAAAAATGTAATATCTATATTTTTGCTCCAAAAATGTTGCTTTCCTTTATTCCGGAAACTTTTATAACAACCTACACATCAGCACCATACCTTTATAGATCTTGAACTGTGTAAGGATAAGTGGATTTCTCTTAAATTCATGTATTTTTATTTGTTTCAAAGCCTCTAGCAATATAAAGCACAAGATTTATTACTGTGCATATTAAGTGGTACTTTACCATCAACATGATTGATTATTGAAAACTAATCTGAAATTTATGCTACTTAATTTATTTATAGATAAACGCTTATCTACTAAGATTAGGAGAGGACTACCCAGACATTGTGAAGACCGAAGTGATTGGGAAATCATTCGAGGGTCGAGATCTCGTCCTAGTTAGAATCTCAAGCGGTGGTACAAACAAAACCACGATATTCATGGACGCGGCAATTCACGCAAGAGAATGGATCGCGCCATCTATGGCCCTGTATATTATAAACCAACTCGTTGAGAATCCTAATAACACCGATTTGTACGAAGACATAGATTGGGCTATAATACCCGTAGCAAATCCTGATGGGTACGAATACACCCACACCACGGTAAGAAACCCGAAGTTAAACGTCAAACAATTCACTAAAATTGTAGTAAGCAGTATGACGCCTGCACGGTGGCACCGTACGGCGCCACCTTTTTTAACCTTTAGACTCCCGGCATTTTTTCCCTTATAAATGGATATTTTTGAGGGGCCAAGTTTATATATATATATATATCTAAAGTAGTAGTTTATATATATAGTAGAGTACATATAATACATCTAGTGTAGTTGCCGAGGTCACGGGTGGCTCATATATGAGCCAGGCCGGCTGGCAACGGTCGGGCCAATGTTAAAAATTTTCAGATTGTGTAAATTACTATATATTTATTTTTAACCGAATGTGCTTGATATTATAATGTAATAAGCTACCAAAAACACTCTAAAATATATTTAGTCACCAATAAAAGCACTCAAAAACGTGAAAAAAGCGATCAGTTACACTGAAATAATATTTTTTTCTTCATCCCTAGACTTACATATTTGCATACGTATATATTTTTATACTTATATATTTATATAGTTATAGGTAGAAATTCAATGTTTTACATTCGAATTCAATCGAACACATTATGTTCAAGCATCGCTAAAAAAATTATTATTTATCCTAAATATTATTTTAAATTCAAGTAAAAAACTCATTATTATTCTATGTAAAAAAAAAATTATTTGAAATAACTGATAAAAAGACAATAACCGTTCAATAAAGAATTTTGAAAATATCACCCCTTTCGCTAGGGGTGGTTTCGGCATCTCAATCAATTGCGGAAAATTTTAGGGTACATTTTACAGGCTATTTACTAAAAAAAATCAGTAAAAAGTTCAATAACGGATACAAGTTCAATAACGAGTTTTTAAATATTTCGCCCCCTCGCTAGGGGTAGTTTGGGTACCTCGATCGACTAGAAATAATTTCAGTTGTATCCTTTAGAGATCAGAGAGCCTATTAAATGGGAAAAATTCACTATAATATTTGTATTCATCACTAAAACTATTATTTTATTACTGTCCCATATATGAGCCAGCCGGCAGTCAAAAGGTTAAAACAGTTTTTTGCGATTTTGAAGTAGTTTAAATTCGGTTTAATCGATGGTTTTTGTATTTTCATGATCGTGGGATGTTACAGAATTAAAATTCATGCACAAGGGTATGAATTAATTGGATAATTAATTAATAAATATAATAATATTAATATTATTTAATAAATATAATAAATTGAAAAAAAAAAACTTTTTTAACAAAAATTCATTATTAGAGATTTTCTTAGCATCATCGTGCGGGAAAAATTATACAAAGACTGACTTCAAATTTTGAAATTTCAAAATTGCGGATCCAAGATGGCCGAAAAAAATTTCAAACATCACCGGATTTCATTAAAAATTATCATAACAGTTTTCGGGGTCGCTGATTACGAATCTAACTTCAAATTTTGAAAACTCAAAGTGGCGGGTCCAAGATGGCGGACGAAAATTTGAAAAACAATCAGATTTCATTAGAAATTTGAAAAAAAAAGACGAATTTTTTAACCACGAATTATCGAGGGTCAGTGGACACTGTATTAGCTACTCAAAACCCAGAAAACTGGATTAGCCACCCAAAAAGATCTTTCTCATACTTTCAAGTTGACCTCAATCCTTTTGTAGGAATAAAATCGGTAATTACATATAAATGGCACCATAACCAATTAGAGATTACTAACTCCGACAGCTCCATATGTAAACTTTGGAATGAATGCAGTAGTAAATTTCAATTTTTGGCTACCGTTTTTCAAAAACTTCCTATATGCAATTTTTGGTGATATTCAGCAATATTTCAAATATTTAGTCATCATATTATTGGATCCGCCATTCGGAATTTTTAAAATCTAAGTTCAGTTTGGTAATCAGCGAGCTCTAAATTCTGTGTGCATCAATGTTCAATGAAATCCGGTAATATTTGAAATTTTTGTCCGCCACCTTGGATCAGCTACCTCGAAAACCCCTGTATTCCAATTTTTATGAGAAGCCGATCATATGAAAAATATAGTACCTATGCTGCAAAGGGTTTTTCCATATGCAGTCTGAATGACTACTAAACTAACACTTGCTAAAGACTGCTGAATTTCTACGGATTATTAATTTTTTCATTTTTTTCTGAAGTAATTTTATCAATGGTTGTTAGGAGTAGAAATGAAAATGGATAACTTCTAATATTAAACATTAATTGAAGGGAACAGTCGCTGACGGTTCAAAAGTGAAATCTGGTCTGACCCATCCAGGTATCATGGTGCCTTTTTGAATCTACTTCAGCGCGATATATATCTAAGTAACTGCTGAGAGTTCATCTCTAGAATAATGACACTGATCATCACAGTCATGATTCCAAATTCAATCACCAATGAATCACGCAACTTTACAGTGCTAGTTTGAAGCCCTCTAGCAATCCGCTTTCATTTCTGAGGTCAATGGAGGCCTCAGTCCTCCAGTCTAGTGGAGGCGTAGCTAGTCCAAAATGGGCACTGTATAAAAATTTTCACGCAGTCGCTCTCTCATCCTTTCCTTTGACCTTAACAACGGTCCCTGAGAATACAGACATAGAGAACAAAGCTAAGTAAAGTATTTATTCATTACCACTAATTCAAGCCTCTTATCACTAAGAATTTAAGGTTGTGGATGACATTTTACGAATTCTTCCTTACACACGTCGGGGCCCCTGTAGCTCGGGGGCCCCGTATCATTGATTCGGTTGATACGGCGGTAGTTACGCCCCTGATGGATGGTGTCCTAAAAGCCTACATAACACCATTTTAGGCGCGGCTTTGGAGAAAAACCCGCTCCCCCGGCACCATTTGCTACGGCGTGGATCCGAACAGGAACTTCGACTACATGTGGATGGGGGCCGGCGCCAGCGA
Organism: Aromia moschata; assembly: GCA_029963805.1. Classification (NCBI taxonomy): domain Eukaryota; kingdom Metazoa; phylum Arthropoda; class Insecta; order Coleoptera; family Cerambycidae; genus Aromia; species Aromia moschata. The sequence goes on from JAPWTK010000097.1 coordinate 282,224, forward strand.
CTGGCAATGTAGCTACATCTACGCCGGCTACACCGCCTTCTCCGAGGTGGAAACCCAAGCTCTAAGAGACTACCTCATGGCCTACAAGGACGACATCAAGCTGTACATAGCCATCCACAGCTACGGGCAGTACATCATCTTCCCCTGGGGCTACACCAGTGCCCTGCCGGACGACAACGACGAGCTGGTGGCGGTGGGCGAGCGGGTAAACGCCGCCATCTCCGCAGTGAACGGCACCACGTACTGCATAGGAACCTCCACGAACATGCTGGGTACCGCCGCGGGCTGCAGCGACGACTACGCCAAAGGCGCCGTCGGCATCGAGTTGTCGTACTGCCTGGAGCTGCCTGGTGGTGGGACCGCCGGGTTCGACCCGCCCGCCTCGAGGATCCAGCCCATCGTGGAGGAAACTTGGGAGGGTTTTAAAGCGTACCACGCGTACATCAAGGAGAAGTTCGTTGATGGTGTGTACTAGGCTTTAGATGTGATTTTTTAAAGTATTTATAACGGACAGGCTGTAACTTGGTTTATTTTATTGAATATATTTCTATTGCAAAGTTATTTGTCGTATTTGCTTTACTATTGTTGTGTTTACAATGAACTATTAACTACATAAATTGTACTAACAGCAAATTAAAAAAAGGAAAAAAAACTTACCACCATAAAACTGTCGTTTTTTTCGCTGAGAAAACCAGCGAGATAGTAAAGGTAGGGAATGAAAGGAATCTCGCTGATTATTCTTGTATTACGACTGAACTAGTAAATAACTGTACAAAAAAATGCAATTATTCTATATGCCAATGTAACTATACAATATCACTATACAGGGTGTCCCCGTATTGAGTTTGGAGAGGTGTGTTGAACTAGTGTGAATAATAAAATTTGCTGTTTTTTCAAAATAATTGTTGAATTTGTTTATTAAATCATAATTTGTTAAAAATAAATGTTTATGTAAATAATATTTTTGCGGTTTATGATTTCTTATTACGTCTGCGCCTTTAGTAAACATAATGTTTTTAAAGGAAAATGACTATTTCAAATGTATAACAATGATAAAAATTGGAGAATCTCTTCAAAATACTTAATATTGACTAGTAGGCCATGCTCTCATATTTGATTATTAAATTTAGTTGCAAACAATTTTTCTTAATAACTTTTTTACATAGCGGTAATATTTAATGTACTTTACTCTTCATTATTATTTAATTTTTGCTATTTTTGAACACCCTGTATGTTAAATTGAACAAATAACAAACTTTCTGGACGTTTCAAGACAAGCTATTTCACCTATAGGTAACTCAATCCGGGGACACCCTGTATATTGAATCTTTCTATATGAATTTTTCTATACGAATCTTAGCACTGAAGAGCCAATGGCCTTTGAGGATATTTGAATCCAAAAGTGTATACCACCAGAACACTTTAAAGAGTAAGAGACAAAATACCGTGTGAAATTAGACAAATTACGGAATGAATTATTGACAATGTATTCAGTAAATTTGTAGAGAGACTTGTACATTACCAAGAATTTGTTTGGCAATTTGAGCTCTTGTTGGCCTGATCCTGCATTTAACTTCTAGTGTTACAGTTGATTTTTAATAATTATAATATTGTCTCTTTTCATTTCCCATTTTCTCTAGAATTTTCTATTTCATGGTGAAAAAAAAATCCCAGTTTAAATAGTACTAGAATTACCAAAACCAACGCAAAAAATGGTGGAGTACCATTTGAAAAAAATGAGGATGACGTCATCTCTCGAAACCAGTTAACGATAGGAGGTGCTGCTCTTACTCTCTTAAGCAGCTCGCCAAATGCTACTCACTGAGCACACAAGGGAATTATCCCCGCTGCTCTTCTCGTTTCTTCTATCTAGTTGGGCGTTTAGTGAAACATCGCCACCGATTGGTGCATATGGTGTCTAACAGTCTGTCTTTGTCATTTCAATAAAAACAAGGCAAAATAACATTGTAGCGGGTGCGAGCGGTGACTTAGGTTTCCTATCTTCCAACTGTAACGGCCTTTGGTATAATCCACTGCTTCAGAATAATGGATTCAGTGATCTTGTCCATTATAAAAAAAAAACGTGATATATGCAACTGTAACAAAACGATAAAATGGTCAGATATTTTAGATGGTTAGAATATTTTATTTTAAAGAGAAAGCTTTGCAGACCTGACAGGGTAGGTCGGAAATGTATTGTACCCTATCAATTTTAAGATATTTAAGAGCTTTACTGAATAAGTTGTTCGGCCGTGACGAATTGGTTTCTACAGGATTTTTTGTAAATTGTTCATTCCGGGAACTGACCCAAGTGGCCACCACATGTGGCAATAGAAAAGGCCAAGGCGAGTGGACAGTGGTAGGTATCGCTGGCCAGAGGCGCACCAGAAGTAAACTTGCGGGCGGATACGACTGTCGAAATGAGTGATACAGAGAGAAATGATTCAGTGAAAATGTATGTAAATTATATATGGGAGGTCAGGCTACTAAATACATAATATATATAAATCCTTGGTCACACCGTCTGTCGCGGGATGTCAAAATGTTGTTAATGGGAGATCGGCTCAGAACCGAGGAGAACCTTGACGTCTACTACGCCACTGGGTGGCTATGGAGACGTAAAGGTTCGCTATGCTAGTGGGGTGAATTTAGGGTGTTTTCTAGAAAATATACCGTGTTCATAAAAATGGGATAAACCCGAAAAACTGTAGTTCTTTTCTTCCGCTCCATGAGTCCTTACGTGGTCATGTTGGCTCTGATTAATCCTTGAAGTTTGCTATTATTATTGTATTTGTTCAGGAATGTTATATTGTATGTGTTGATCAAAGCGCCTTCAAGTATTAATTAGTTATTATCGGGAATAAGAAGTGTGACTGGGGATTGGTTAAGGGCAATTGTTACAGTTTGTTTCGGTTCAATTAAACTCCCCTACATATGTATACGTATGTGTTTCATTTCGCGCCGGACTACCAAAGAGGACCTAACGCCTACAGTCGACTAATTAAGGCGTTATCAGGTAAGCTAATATTTTCTCTTGGACGAATTAATCAACGAATCCACATAGTATAAGTGTGCAGATTTAAACAAGGCCGCTCGGTAAATCTGGAAAGTAGCAAAAAGGAATCCGCGGCCGCGCGGTTAGTTCCGTGCGCCCCTGGATCGCACCTGTTACACAACATAAACATTGTAAATTAAAATCAGACAATGAAATATTTGTTTATCTGTATCTAATACCCAGGCATAGGTATCCTGGAGTGGATACTGGAACTTTCGGTGTAGAAACAAAAAACTGGACGTTTTCCACGAAACACCGAACTACTACACTTTTCTCGACGCGCGTTTCGTCAACCAAGTTGGCATATTCAGAAGGAGATTAGAACTAAATTCTAGCGTACACACTTGCAGTATTTATACTAAATTTGTTCCCACGGTTCATTGAACCGTAACTGTCTTTGTTTATCAAAGCAAACAGTGGACTGGTGGGTATTGGACCATTGTCCTTATTCATACTATTGTTACACTTAATGATTTCTAAACCAGAAATGGGTGAATGTTCTTGTTTAGAAATCATTAAGTGTAACAATAGTATGGATAAGGACAATGGTCCGATACCCACCAGTCCACTGTTTGCTCTGATAAACAAAGACAGTTACGGTTCAGTGAACCGTGGGAACACATTTAGTATAAATAGTGCAAGTGTGTAGGCTAGAATTTATTTTTAATCTTCTCGTGAAGATGCCAACTTGGTTGGCGAAACGCGCGTCGAGAAAAGTGTAGTAGTTCGGTGTTTCGTGGAAAACGTCCAGTTTTTTTTCAGACAAAGGTATACTTATTGATTTATGTATATATGTAGGTATGCCTATCTATTTAACAAAATAAGATGAGATACTTTGTTGCATATAAATTATCTTCAATCCCACATAACTTATGCCAGAGCTAGGTTTACAAAAACAGATTTTGTCATTGCATCATTATGATTTTTGTAGATGTTTAATCTTTACTTCTGCTATTAATAAAAATATTGAGAAATGGACAACCATATAGAATTATCATACCTTCGTTATGTACATTGATTTAAATTGTATTCCTTTAAATCCCATATAAAGACGTTCCTTCTTCATATGTTGCATGATTCTAGGACATATTTACAACATTAGATAACATAACTTATCTATTCTTTATCGGTTTATATAACATTCCGTAAATAAACGGACAAGTCAGTTTGTTTAAATTAGTGATATCAGAAAAATGAGACTTCTGGTGGTTTTAGTATTAACTTCTGTGGGCCTTACAGTTGCACAAGAAATTTTTAGTTATGACGGGTACGTATGTACAGAATTTTTTTCCGAAAATCTACCTATGAGTTCTATGTCCACATAGCCAATAGCAAATTAAGTGTCGCTAATTTTTTTTTCAAAATTTTAGTGGACATATTGAACCAAGAATGTCCTGAAACCGTAAAATATATGCTTAAATAAAAGTTATTAGCCAACATCAGTTGAGTACTACAAGAGAAACAAATTAAGGGGAAATATATTAATACATACTATAACTCCTGAGTGTTTTAAATGTCAACTTCGAATTTGATACAACCGTACGTAAAAATTTGTGCCACGTATTTGGGCTTTGACAACATTGGTAAAAAAAATGGATATATATTTAGATATTTTTTCTAGACTGCAGTTGTCAAAATGCGTTTGTCTTCTGGCACTAATTGTTGAAATGTTTTTTTTTAACACAATATCTGTTTTAGCTACAAAGTGTACAAAGTTACCGCCAAGTCATCTGATGAGATCGATTTGTTGACAACCTTTGACGATGAAGAAAAATACGATTTCTGGTCGAAACATCGGGTGATTAATAGGCCCATGGACGTTATGGTCTCTCCAAATGCACAAGCTGAATTCGAAGCAGTCCTGAGTGCTCACAAAATAAATTACGAGATTATAATCGAAAATGTTGAGGAGTAAGTATTTTAAAACATGCACGAACCTATGTAACTATTAGTAAACAGTAGTTTTAAGTGCATTATTTACATTTGTGTTGCAATTTTAATTTTAGCTATATTGAAAGCAAATCAAACATGTGAGGAAAACATGGGTATATTTTTAAAGACAGAAAAGTTATGTTTCCAAAAATATACTGTTTCTAAACAATGAAAAACTGATAGATCTACATATTATATAGAAAATAATTTTTTGTTTGTAGATTTTCCTATTTTCCTATGAATGTAATAAATGTGTAAGTTACTCATACACATATTATCACACAAATATTTTGTATACTGTTTGATGATAAATCACAAAAACAAAACACAGAATTTAAATAATTGTACTGAAGGGGGTTGTTTTAATAATTTCAGGAAGGTGCAGCAAGAGAGGATAAGAAAATATTCCACGAGAGTAGAAAGCGGTCAAGTTACCTTTGAGGAGTATATGCGACACGATGAGGTAATATCATTTTTGTCCTTACCTAATATAAACTCTTTCAACTAACAAACACGATTATATCAAGAAATTTTAAGCTATTGTCACAAAACTTATCTACAAAGAACAAAGTTCTTTAAAACCACCTATTAGGTTGTTCGTCATGACGCATTTTTTGGGTGATTTTATCGATAGTGCTTTGCCGATAATCTTTCTGGGAGCTGCATGATTCCGTGTTCGTAGAAGGACCACTCTTTTCAAGTGAAGAACTGGGTGAGATGCTCTTTGATGGCCTCATCAGAATCGAATGATCTACCATTCAAGTCGTTCTGCAAGGAACGAAACAAATGGTAATCTGATGGGGCAAGGTCCGGTGAGTAAGCAGGATGAGGCAAGACTTCCCTTCCAAGCTGGAGCAACTTTTGGCGAGTCACCAAACTTGTATGAGTCTTGCGTTGTCGTGATGGAACACCTACATCTTTGCGATTGATGAGGTCTGGCCGCTTCGGCGCAAGAGATGTATTCAAATCATCCAGTTGGCGACAGTACACATGTGAATCGATCGTTTTGTGCCGCGGTAGGAGCTCGAAAAACACCACGCCCTTATAACCCCACCATATTGAGAGCATAACTTTCCTCTGGTGAAGATCAGCTTTTGATTGTGTTTGGGTTCGCTCAGTTTCACTCAATTTTGTATCCCCTGTTACCAGGCGCTTCAAAAACGGATCGATTTTGTTGCGCTTGAGGTGAGTATCGGGATATAGATGCGATTGGTGAGATGAATTTCTTTGAGTTCATGAGGAACCCATATATAGCTTGCTGATGAATCCCAGCTTCCGTAGATGATCGTGAACGGTGGAATGATGAAGGTTTAGTGTTTCCGCAATGTCACGAGTGGTCGAATGTTTGTTTGCTTCCATCAGAGCCTTCATTTGGTCTTCAGCAGCCTCCATGGGCCTTCCGAAGCGAGGAGCATTGGTGATATCAAAGTCACCAGCACGGAAATTGGTGAACCATCTCTGGCACTGACGCTTTTGTAGGGCATTGTTACCGTAAACTTTATGCAATTTTTCCTAGGCCTGCCTTGTGTTCTTCCATTTGCGGAAATAAAAAAGCAAAATATGCCGAAAATGCACAGTTTGATCTTCAATTTTGAGCTTGATGTAAAAACCAAACGACGCGACCAAATCGATTACTTCTTTTTCTTAAATTAAGGTTGAACTGTCAGCTGTCAAATGGTAGAGCCCTCGAGCCTGTTGTGATGGCATTTCTCATATAAAAATACACGTAATGCCATCTATTGCAAAAATACGTCATGACTTTTCCGGCAATCTAATAATACTGAACTTGAGAGGATAACAACAAAACAACATAACAAAATCAACTAACCTTATGCTCAAAATTAAGTCTTGAAACAACAGATAAAAAATACTTTCTCTTATTGTTAGTGGAAGTAATACCTAATAGTTTGCTTGTTTCTTCATGTTCGCGAAAAAAATAGTTACTCGAAAACTAAATAATTACAAATACACTATAATATTGATCAGTTACTTTCATGTTTTAAGTGGTACATTATTCTTTATGTACATCGTCTTAAATTACCAAAAACAATACATTTAAATAGTCGATATATGGGCGAATGCGCTAGTGATACAAGTATACCTAGTACGTTTGGAAGTTATTTCAAACCTGTCCATACTTTCGCATAAAGTTATTTAAAATGATATATTTAACAGTTCCATATTATTAAATTATTTCTCGTTTCTACGTTATAATTAATAATATTAAGTTATAACGTCGTATTTAAGCAAGGTTGTCGATAGACTGAAAATCTCCCTTTCTTTCTTCGAAATTCCAAAACTTTTTGACATACTCGCATATAATTATATGTATGTATAATAATATGTGGCTATAATGTGTGTGTGGCTACTATAAATAATAGGCACATAGGATATAATCCTAAGTCGATATAAATACTTCACAAATTGATTATTAAAACTTTTAAAACCAAATCAATGACATCCTGATAATTTACAAATTTATTGTGCTGTAAATTAAAAAGTTTTCTATGTTTCTATGAAAAATGTATAAGACATTCATCTCCTGTCAATTATTTCAATAGACATACTAATACAATTTGAGAGGATTACATCATAATAATTTGGTTCAACATTCTGTATTAAAAATAACTTGGAACAATTGTGCTAAAAAGTATTGAACACATTTTATAAATGAGCTCTTTACATTTATGCTAGTGAGGACTAACTATTTTCAGATAAACTCATTGGCTGATATGAAAACATTTTCTAGATGCGAACACAAGGTCAAAGGCATAATTTTTTTAACTATGCTCATGTAAAATCATTTAGATTCGAATATTAGCACAAAATTTTATTGCAAATACATAAAAAAAAAACAAATTTAAATGTAACTATACAATCATAATTTTATATACAAATTAATTTTCACAAAAAAAAATATTTGTGTCATTTACGTCATTTGGGTTTCAATAGACATTAGTATCGTACACAAAATAACAAAATAACATATTCAGACCAATCCTTAAGGGGGTATTCTAGTCTAGAGGCATGAATTTCGGGCGGTTTTTGAAGCTCTGTACAAACGAAACAAAAAATATTTTTACTATCCATTTTTTTATCATTTATTTATTGATATTTTAAAATAACAAAAAAAAAATAACTGAAAAAAAAAAAGACTCAAAATTGACAAAGTTATGAGCTGGCAAAGTGGGGGGTCCAAAAAAAGGAGGGTCCTGGCGTGCATGATGTCAACCCTTCTGGTCATCTGAAACAAAAAAGCCGAACGGATTCTTAATTAGTATAGATGCCCCTAAAGCCTCAACCATGGAAAAGTAAAAAAAAAATGTTTTCATAAAATGGCGGCCATTTGAAATAAAAAATGTTTTGCATGTTTTTTTAACAATTCCGATTTTTTTAAAAATAGTTAGATTAAAAATTTTGATTTGAGCGTGGCGATAGAGGAATGTATAAAGAACATTCACACCAAATTTCAAATAAATCGGTTCATTAGAACTTGAGATATCGTGCACGCCAAATCGAAAAAAAGTAGTTTTGAGAAAAACGCGTTTAAAGTTTTGAGACAATTTTCCGGCAATTTTACTCAGTTACCACGCCCACGTTGCTTGAAGGCTGGCTCAAAACTAATTTGAAATAAATACTAAGACGAAAAGATTCCGACTAAATACGTTTCGTGTTTCGTAAGTACTCGGGCAGCGTCTACCGTTTATTGTTCATTTGTTCCGGTCGGACCGGAGCCGATGCCGCGTCACAAAAATGGCTGTAACTCATAAAATAATTGAAATTTTGAAAAATCCTTTTAAGGGCATATTCTTGAATGTCTAAACTTTGGAAATATGAAACAAAAAAAATCGATTTTTTCAAATTTGTAGACTAGAATACCCCCCTTAACCTATACGCCTGTAACATACAGACTGCATCCCTCAATATTAACAGATAGCACAAAGTGAGTAGGTGTGGTTCTGGTTAACGATAATCGTATTGGATAGTGGCTTCTTTGCTGGCCATGCCCACTTTTCAGAACTTCGACAACAATTAGTTTACTCACTTTTACAATGTGTTACCACGAAGAAAAGCTATCGGTACCTCAAAGAGTAATGTTTGTTTTCAGATAAATGCCTACTTATTACGATTGGCTGAAGAATATTCGGAAATCGTGACGACCGAATTGATCGGAAAGTCGTTCGAAGGCCGAGATCTGATCCTGATCAAGATTTCAAGCGGAGGTGCCAATAAACCGATAATCTTTGCAGATGCCGGAATTCATGCTAGAGAATGGATAGCACCTTCTGTCGCTCTGTACATCATCCAACAGCTGGTTGAAAATCCCAGTAATACTGCCCTGTATCAAAACGTGGACTGGGCCATTATCCCTGTAGCGAACCCTGATGGCTATGAATATTCCCATACTAAAGTAAGTACACAAGTTGTTCTTTCATTTGATAAAAAAATTGATCAAAAACTACTTTTCGATATAAATAATGTTGATAATGGTATTTTACCATACAATGTCGATAACTAACAAAGGAAAACCTGTAATATTATATTGTAATCAAAAAGAATACAAACTACCATTTCGATTAGTTCTGCCACTAGCTCTTTAGTCAATATCATATTTGGTTTAGTCGACAAATTTTAGATTATAGTTAATACAAGCTTAATATAGCGTAGATACATACAATTACATTCTATAATTCTCAAAATAATAAAAATATGCACAAATAAACACGTACCTAATAGATATAATAGGCGCGAGATGAAACCTAATTAGTGTGGTTCGACACAGACACCGTCCAGACTGAACGATGTTTCCATATTAAATGGAAAACATGGATACAAACAACAGGCAACGGATCTATTCGTCAACAATATCAGAGTATCCTTCAACACATTGCTAACTGATGACATACATATTACCAATACGTTTAGCCGGTCTGTACCTACCTTAACAAAGAATCATAACCACCCTTTGTATTTTTTCCCTTGCAAGTTTAACCTATTCGAGCCATCGTAATTTTAAAAAAATGATAATGTTCCTTAGGGGAATTTCACTTATATTGGCCAAAGATGACCAAAGATTGCCCAGTATAGATTCTCCTGTTGATGAGACGGCAGAGCAATCGCATAATACATGCCACACTATCTCCTCTTCTTTTTTATTTTATTTTTTTAGGAACCGTCCGTAATGCCAAAGGCACTGCAACATATTAGCTTTTTGTCCCTATATTGTAACTCATATATTACTCCACCCACTCCTGCACCCTGGTATCTTTCAAAAGACGATACAGGTCCACAAGTGTTGTAGGTCTCTAGGGGAACCTTTGATCCCCAAAAGGGAGCATCGTATAAGGAATCCTTAATGTCATTATCACATAACCTGCAGCTGACATCCCTGTTGTATATCCCCATTTTGTTTAGGTGATTTTTAACTGGATCATATCTCATAAGGAGGACTGTAACTATTCTTAACTGGTTCCTATTAAGTTTTAGGAGTATTCCAGTTCTTTTAACACACATATCCTTTGCAAGGGGCTTGCTTGTTTTGGAGTATTACTGCAATGTTTCTTATGTTGGGTTTGTACCCATTTTTTCATTTTTCCTCGGACAGTAGTCTCTGTTACCCCGAGGGCTGGTTCCGGACCAACATCCTCTCTAAGGATGTGTTCGATTAGTTTCAAGTTGTGGAGGTGTTCTCTTAACTGATATGTCCAGTAAGAATTCCTGTTACAAAACGAAGATTCTTTCTGATAATCGACAGATTATACCACAGTCCTTTTTTTGCTGAGGTACCTTAAAGAACCCCAAGCAAGTTGGCAGCTACTTCTTTCATTCCACGACTCTTTCCCGTTTCAGGAGCGTATGTGGAGGAAGACCCGCTCACCCGGTACCATCTGCTATGGCTGCGACCCGAACAGGAACTTCGGGTACCGCTGGGGTGAATCCGGTTCCAGCACGTGGCAGTGCACCGAGATCTTCGCCGGCCGGCACGCTTTCTCGGAGGTGGAGACCGTCGCGCTCAGGGACTACATGCTGCCGCGCGCCGACGACATCAAGCTCTACGTGGCCATCCACAGCTACGGGAACTGGGTGCTGTACCCGTGGTCATACGCCATGCTCCTTCCCGACAACGCAAACCAGCTCCAGGAGGTGGGGGAGATCTTTAACGACGCCGTATATGCGGTCGGCGGGGGCAACTACACCGTGGGCAATTCGGCGCAGCTTCTAGGAGCGACAGCGGGCTGCAGTGACGACTACGTGTTAGGAGGCTTGGGGGTTAATATCTCATACACCCTCGAGCTACCCGGCGGGGGTTCTGCAGGGTTCGATCTGCCCGCGACGCAAATTCAGACGGTCGTGGAGCAGGTCTGGGTGGGTTGGCAAGCCTGGCACCAGTACGTCGAAGAAAATTACGTCAATGCGTCGTCTGTAATGTGATAGAAGATAATAAAATTTTAGAAAAGTTTATGGTTTTAATCCCGCATTACTGGGCTACACTAACTGGTTAGAAAAATCAAGGGCTTACTAGCCTGAGCATTTAGTATTACAAAGTTACAAGAGACTTAGAGGTTAATTTAAAAATTCCTGAGTTTATACAAAATGTTCCAAGGAATCTGAATTTCTCAGACACCAGAAATCGAATGTGACAGCAGATACTTTCATAATATTTCTTGTATCCTCTAATAATATCTCACGCTAAAATTTCATTTAAATCATTTTCCGAAACTAAGTTTTTTGGGAAATTTATATTCACAAAACCCTATATAATAATTCATAGGACAACTTTTGAGCGATTGAATTTTCTTTCTTAGTTCAATACTAACCCAAAATACCGGCAGTGAAACGTGAGACACCCTGTATAGGCAGGTAAAAGTTTAACTTTTTTCAAATTCTGATCAATGGTATCCCCTTATTCTGTTTACATTTTTAATATTTACACATATATGTAAAACTAATTGACGTATTCCTTTTAAAATAATTTCTCCGTAATCTTCTATCCTTGAAGATGTCTAAGTATATTAGACGAATCGTTGATAAACAGTTATTGTTTCATTATTTGTCCAAATCTCAAAAAACGTACATAAGATTTTCGATTATTTTTTAATTTCTGGTAATTTCAAGTTGCCAAAACACTGCTTAACATATTTTTGTCTGTGTTACAACGCATTTCCCATATCCGTAAGGACCGAAATGTAACACTAAATATATTTTCTATATGAAATGTACTATACAGTGTTGAACAGCCAAATGGATTTAATTCAGTAGTTCCATTATTATGCATTTTTTTAGAAAATTCTGAGACACTTAAATGTCTAATTCCAAAATGACATCTTGCGACGTAAAATTGTCATCCCTAAATTCAACCCCCTTCAGGAGACAGCTACAACCCCTAAATTTTCAAATTGGATGTAGGGGCTTGTGATACTTCATTTGAAAGGTCTTTTCATTCTCTATTCAAAACTGCTATGGTTTTAAATTTTATTGCAGAAATTAACAGGAAAAAAAGTTTCTCCAGCGTAGGATATTCGTTACATAAAAATAACAAACAAAAAATCATTATTAATGCAGCAGATTTTCAAAATGCATGCCTCCAGCATCTTGGCAGCATCCTAGACGTAAATAGAAATGTCTTCTAACGTTAGTTAACATCTGCGGTGTCATCGACCTAATTGTAAGTGTTATTCTTCTCCTTAAGTCAGCTAAATCGTCGGGTTTGGTTTTGTAGACCATACTTCTTACATATCCCCATAGGAAGGAGTCTAACGGCGTGAGATCAGGTGATCGTGCAGGCCATTCTACTGAACCACGTCTCCCTATCCAGCGATTTGGAAAGATTGTGTGGAGATATTGCCGGACATTTACTTCGTAATGTGCTGGTGCACCATCCTGCTGGAACCATATTGCATTACCTAGAAGTTGTGGGTTTCCTTCAGCTGGATACAAGTTTGCCATCGTCGGTACAACATTATTTTGGAGCAGCACTAAATAAGTTTCTCCATTCAAATTGCTGTCAATGCAGAAGGGACCAATAATATTTTCTCCAATTATTCCTGCCCAAACATTAACTTTCTCAGGGTTTTGCGTGTGTTGTTCCCTCATCCAGTGAGGATTTTCTCTCGACCAGTAACGACAGTTTTGGCGATTAACATGGCCGTGAAGTGTAAATATAGATTTATCCGAAAATAAAATATTTTCTGTTTGTAAAGTATTGTGATCTATCATTTGCATAATTTGTTCACAAAAGAGAATTCGTATCAAAATCGTCTTCCGCGAGCTCATTAGTTGGTACCAATTTATATGGGTGCATCTGATTTTCTGTCAATACGCGGAGAATCAAGGAATGACTAATATTTAATGCTGAAGCTGTTTGACGACTCAACGTATGTGGATTTTCTTCAAGCATAAGCATTATATCCAATTTCTGATCATCACTGAGTTTATTGGGAGGATTTTTCCTTACATGTACATGTCCACGTTCCCGAAACTGCTTCTCTATTTTACTTACGGTACCTTGAGGTATCGACGGCAACTCCGGATATTTTTTCTTGAAATAGACGTACATAATATAACAACTTCGGCCTGCGTTCGTGTTCTGTCTCCGTAACCAAACATCTGCAGAATCGTTATCTTATACATTTCTGTTAGATAAACCATATCTCTGAATTGCAACACGAAAACAAAAAGTTTAACACTGATAACTGTTAACTACTGTTACAATGACAAACACGTTTCTAGGTAATTTCACTAAAGCTGATAATGGCCAACTTATTAAATTTCAGTTTTTTTGCTGCTTGCTCGTTTTTGTCGTTCGATTGTCAAGCAAAAAATTGTACGTATTTATTAGTAACTTTTTATCTAATAGTAGGGAATGTCGGCAATTACAGGCATTTATTTTTTTGTTATTATTAACATTTCAGAACCTCAAATTGACAAATAGTCTTACTTATAAAAATTTTATTTTAATGTAACGTATTTCCTACACTGGAGAAACTTATCTGTTTTTCTTGTTAATTTCTGCAAAAAAATTTAAAACCACAGCAGTTTTGAATAGAGAATGAAAAGACCTTTCAAATTAAGTATCATAAGCTCCTACTTCCAATTTGAAAATTTAGGGGTTGTAGATGTCACCTGAAGGGGGTTGAATTTATGGTTGACATTTTTACGTCGGAAGATATCATTTTAGAATTAGAAATTGATGTGTCTCAGGATTTTCTAAAAAAATACATAATAATGGAGCTACTGAATTTATTTCATTTGGCCGTTCCACACTATATATAAACGTATAAATATAGTTCTATACTAGTCACTGTATACCACGAAATATCTCCTTATTTTCTCTTATTTCTTCTTTATTTGTGTACCTATCTGGAGAAACCATATTTTTATATTGTAGCAAAACGGTGATTGTAGTGAAACGGTTTATTTTTTTGTATTGTAGTTGATCAAATTTTCATAATCTATAAATACCTACATAAAAAATATGAATCAAAATGTTTGGCAGTATTTTATGTACTACAGTACATAAAATACATACATATAATATTTGTTGTCATCATACATATTATCATTGTTGTCAATCAACATTATCTTTACGTAACACAGTGTTTATGGTTATGTGTGGGAATTATTAAAAAATGTTGGAATAAACTGGAATAGAAGGACAACGTATTTTGAGTAATTTATAAATGATAAATTGCAGTAAATTGCAGGTTTTGTTGGACAATGTTAATTCATCAAAACCACGTTTAGATTACTATTGACTGACATTAAATTTCTCTAAAATATTTATTGTCGGTAAATATCTTGAGAAATATGTTTTATTGTTGTCATATGTTAAATGAGATATTAACTAGTTTTGTAATTTTTACTTAAAAATAATTTAATTGCTTCTATGTTTAGATAGTTATAATATCAAAAATATTGCATACTTTAAAATTTTAAATTAGACCAATTCCATTTTTCCAATTATTTTTTTCCTAACAATTTCATCGTTCGCAACCACTAAAAACGCATAACAGAGCTGGGAAATCTTTTATTAATCGTAATTTTTTAATCTAGCTAATACTTATTTTATTGATGTGTGTAATTTTGATCAGCACGATATTTTTCAAACACGTTTTATAGACAGAGTTTATCTAAACCCTTCGTAAAATAGATGATTCAACGAAATGACATATATTGCAAATATGTATTTATTTCTTTAAATACTTCATCCTAGTGATACTAATACAACGCAAGATTACCGAATCCGATTAGAGGCATAAAAGGTTGTTAATCTTTTAACACCTTTACAATCAACACTGTAAACTTTAACACAAACCAAATCAATTAGTATATATACCTAAAAGTACAATAAAACTGAATTGAATTGTCAGATTATTAAGATTCTGTGAATGATAATTTAATACAACGTTATATAAGCTCGTTATATGCTACTCAGTGAAGTTTAGAAGAAAATGAAGCTTTTCATAGTTTCCTTGGTTTGTCTACAGTTAGCACTCAACGAAGGCCACACAAGTTATGAAAGGTAACTAAAATTATTTTATCAAAAACAACAGTTTCAATATCTCCAAAGAACAACAAGAACATTTAGAATACATGGGGGTTTTTGTTCTTGTGTCTATATGTTTATTTTTGTTATTTAAAAATATATATGTAGGGTGAAATTAGAATCTACAAATTAGAGCATTAATGTGATCTACATACAATATTATTAAGGAAAAAAAATATTTTACCATTTATTTTCAGCTACAAAGTTTACCAGGTTACTCCCAGTTCTATGGATGAAGCTAATGCGTTAAAACAACTTGAGAGTAATGAAAACTTTGATTTTTGGTCAGACCTTCGTGCTATTAATATTTCAATAAATATCATGGTCAGCCCATCAGCCCAGGATGAATTTGAAGATTTGTTAGAAAGCTACAGTATCGATAGTACAGTACTGATCGATGATGTTGAAGAGTGAGTACAAAGTCCAGTATCTTATTTTTTCACATTTCTTTACACCTTAAGACTAAGAAAATATATATGACATATATACCTACATATGTATTATAGCCGTATTACTTTCCGAATTTACTTTCCACAATTTACAATTTACAATGTTTTAAATGTCTCTTTCAATGTGGCAGTGATTATTGAAGATAAATAATCGTCCATTAAAAAATACTTTATATTCTTTATAAACTAGAACACTAAAAATAGAGCTAGAATAACAAAACGCTTATAGCATTTTTCTATGTGCTTATTATTTATGTTGAACGTTTTTGAAGCCAAAATCACATAAAAACATGTTTTCAAACGGAAATTGATGCATTTTCCTGCTAAAAAAATCCTAAAGCGTTTTCTTATTTTCCAACCCATAAATATGGAAGTATGTATTATAATAAGATTGAACATATCAATGGACTGAAGATATCAAATATATCATCTGTTCAGAAATACGTTTTTTTTGTGCTACATTTCTTTATCATTTCTAGATATAATAAAACAAAAAAAAAATACAGAGGTGTTCTGGTTCTTAATAATACGCCTACATATTGGTTATACAATTCTTACATACCTACAGATTAACAGCGTGTATGTAGGTATGCAAATATTGTATAACCATCAATATTTGTAATAGTTATCTTCCAGAGTATTTGAAGAAGAGAGCAGAAAACAAAGGATAAGCACCAGATCAGCAAGTGGAGAAGTTAGCTTCACAGAATTTATGAGATATGATGACGTAAGTAATGAATTATACTGATTGATGCTATTGAGTAATACTAATATAATTAATATTAGTTTCGTATTATTATTTCCTAAGAGTATGTCATTGCTCCAGAGGTGATTATACTGTAAAAAATATGTCCTTTTTCCTGTTGTGAATCCCAAATGCTGTCCCTGCAAAGTTATCAAAGGTTGAGGTTAATATGTACAGTTATGATTTATAAAAAAATAAAAAGTTCTATTAAAAATAATGAGACTTTGTAAAATGCTATTTTTTTAATCGGGTCTGTTAAGTTAAGAGAAAAAATGTAATAAATGAAAATATCATGAATCATGACAGAACAGACTTTCTAATGCATATATTTTATTAAACAAAAAATTAGTGGGCAAAAGTAATAGCCTATAAATCAAAGACGACCTATGGCTAAAGACTAATGGTTAAACAATATGAAACACACTCGGACTAGCCCATAAAATATTCCATTTTCTTTTCTATCCACTTGTTCATAGTAAATAAAAAAATAAATTATTCATTTTACTAGTAATTTGTATCTTTTCATCACTTTTCAAGGATATATTTTGGAACATACCCTAAAATAATTACATTAAGTTGGGAAATACCGTGTATACGAGAGACTATATAATTTGAAGTGTTTTATAATTCGAAGTAAAACAAAATTTTAAATTAAAAATGAATAGGTTTTTTTCAGAAATAAATATATTGCTGCTATATTTTAGGTAGTAGTTTAATAAATACATGATTACTATTATTATTGAAAACAGAACATCTACTTACATTAAACTATCATAGTAAAACAACAATTTTAAAAAAGTTTCTTAAATAATTTGGTGATCCTTAATTTTCAGATAGTCGCATATTTAGAGCGACTAGAGCAGGAATATCCCGACATCGTGACAACGGAAGTGGTAGGAAAGTCCTTCGAAGGCCGCGACGTGGTTTTAATAAGGATTTCGAGCGGTGGATCGAACAAAACCACGATATTCGCCGAGGCCGCTATTCACGCTAGAGAATGGATTGCTCCACCTGTTGCGCTCTACGTTATCAACCAGCTGGTGGAAAACTCCAATAATTCTTACATGTACGAAGACATTGATTGGGCCATTATGCCTGTGGCCAACCCTGACGGATACGAATTCTGTCACGAAGACGTAAGTTATAAGACATTTTGAACGTAGTGAATTAATAAATATTTCATACAATGATACAAACCAATATCCTGTGGAATACGGTAAAAGTCCAAATGTTATGTGATTGTTATGTGAAGTGATACTAATGCGTGATAATAATGCGTGATTATTATCACTCATTTTAGGAAACCACAAATTATACTTCTATAACGTTATGTATAGAACTATTTAATATTATTTACATACTAATACTTTTATACAATGTATGCAATAAATATATCTTTTTGAGAAAGTTTTGACAAAATGCTCGGATAGGTGAATTTTGTTTTGAAATCTTTTGTTTTCAAGCTATGATGTCTACTCTAATTATTTTAAAAGATAATGGTTATTTTGGCAACGGTTTTGGAAAGGCGATCATTTTCTGAGCTTAGTACTGTAAAAATAGTAGTATATCGAAAAGGAATATTTCCTAGATATCTGACTTTAGTCATCATCCACAAGCTATATAGGTTGTTAAACAAATGCTAAATTTTCGCTAATAAACACACATTTATAACACAAAACTATTATTTACATAACTAAACTGCCAAAAAAATCTACTCTTTCGATCGAAACTTTTTACTCGTTTTACTAAATATCTTGAATTTTTAAGAAACAAACAAATACTGGTAATTAGTCATTTTCCCAAATTATGAAACGTTTGCATCACTGTATTTTGCACTGACTGTTCGGGATTCCTTAACATGAAATATTTGAATGATAAGCACGAATATCCGACTAATTTTAAACCTTGCGCCTCGAGATTAATATTAATGAGATTAGTTAAAAATCAACATATATTCGAACAGATCAAGCACTCTTTGGTAACTTAAAGAAACAATATATAATGGTATTCTACGAGTATCAGTTTACCTCCTGGCGTCCATATGGCTCTTCAGGAACTTTAGTGGCAAATGGACTGTTATCAATTTTTTTCAAAAATTTTCCCAAAAAAGATATACCGCAGTGGCGGTGCGTGATATTTCAGTTAGCCATATCTTGAAAACGACGCATGGGACCCACTTCACTTTTTTAGGTGATGACTATACACCTCTTACAGAAAGGATTTATAGTGAAAAAATCGTCAGCAAAGTTTGCGAAAAAAATTGCAAAAAACACTGGAGCACTCCCTGGGTTCTCAGTAACGCTTTGTGGGATATTTGCAGTATATTTTTTTCGTAATCTAGAAACAAGTATAAGGAGACGTTTTTCGATTTGTTGCAAAATATTTTTTTTTTTCAAAAAGTTATGGCCATTTTAATTTTAATTTTATAGGAACATTTTGTTTCCCTTTTTCTCACGATATTTCCGAACTTGTACTTCCACACAACCGAACTTGTCGCTGTCGAATGAGCCAGAAAAACCCTTCGCGCATGCGCCAGGTTCGGTTATCCCGAGGTGAAGAAAGTTCGGAAATGTGGAATTTTGCGGAACGAAAAAGTTCGGATATGTGGATGTCGAGTGTAGTCTTTTTTGCCTCCTTTGGGATTTGGGAGGGGGGAACTCATTAAAAGAAATAAATTGTATCTATGCCGCAACATTTTTAAAATTGTTCAAATTTAATTTCCAGACCCGCCTGTGGAGGAAAACTCGTAGTCCTGGCACCATATGCTACGGCACTGACCCGAACAGAAACTTTGACTTCAATTGGAAGGTAATCGGGGCCAGCAGCTGGCAGTGCGACCAAACGTACGCTGGACACGTTGCTTTCAGCGATCCGGAAACTCAGAATATAAGGGACTACGTTCTGAGCCACAAGGACGACATCAAACTGTATCTCGCCATTCAGTCAGGGTCAATGGATGCTGTATCCCTGGGGACACACCACCGACGAGCCGGAAAATAGCGAGGAACTGAACGAGCTCGGTAATCTCTTCGCGGACGCTATCTACGCTGTCAATGGTACCGTCTACACCGTCGGTAGTACCGCCAATCTCTTATATTATGCGGCCGGCGTAGCCAACGACTGGGCTGCAGGAGTTGCTGGCATAGACTTGTCGTACACCATCGAATTGCCGGGTGGTGGGGCTAACGGGCACGATATTCCTGCCGAAAGGATAGTACCAGTAGTTGAGGAGACCTGGGAGGGGTTCAAAGCCCTTCATTCTTATATTAGGAACAAGTTTGTAAACTCCACTTATGTAAATGAATAAAGTTAAGACTATTTTTGTTATAAAAAAAATACGCCTTGGTTATTTCGTTTTACAATACCGTTCCTCACTTTTTATTCAGTTTCCCTTGTTCGACAATGTTGGAAGACAAAGATATACAGAAAAACTAAAGCAGTTTTTAAATGTTGTAGGTATCTTTGTATATGGACATTAATTTAAAGAGGACAAAGAAAGACCCTTCATCCATCCTTTTGTTATAAATTTTTAACAAAGTGGGTTTACTTTCATTATTACTTTTCAAACAAGTTGTCTTTGATGATGTGTATACTGCAGTGGACACAGATGGACATTGCAATAATATATGTTCTACAATTATTTATAACAAATGTTATTCCTGGAGTGGGTACTGGGGTAAACAAATGTTATCTCAGTACGCTTATTATTAACTTCTTGATCCGTAAATATGGACAATAGTTTAGTTTAATCAATTTTTTTATGGATTACCATCTAAAACTAAATTTGTTCTATTGACAAATTTTGCATACACAACAGCCATATCTTCACTTATCCTCATTGACCCAGTTGACACCAATGCTCAGAATGGTGTCATTTACCCTAACAATTATGACCACGGATCCAATAACCCCCTTGACGACCCCAACATATCCATTAACGCAATTGACCTCGATAACCCAACACTACGTGGATGTTAATGTAAAATCAAAGTAGAGACCTAAAAATGTAGTTTTTAAATTCTTCTACACTGCAGGACCTATAAAAGACCATGTCGCATTAATATATTTATTTTACATTAAAATGTAACTGAATTGATGTTCCTTGGAAAACTATGAATACTTTTAATTTTTGATTTTATGTTAATATGACCCAATGTAGTAGTGTCCTCGAGCCAATTTAACACATGACCTTAACCAACTCAATAACTTTTTTTAAGGAAATTTATAAGTTATACGTTATTTAACACCATTTAATTATATTATCTGTCCAAACAATGGGTAGACCTTGGAATTTTTTTATATTGCGAGAGATTTTCTAACATAAAAAGCTTAGAGTTAACAGACACAATATAGTCGCAATTTAGAGTAAATCGGTTATCAATAATCTAGAAATTTTAGTATTATACAGTATACTATTATCACTACAAAAAAATTATTGGTGGTCACAGGCGTCGGCAGAATTATTCTTAATGGGGTGTGATAAATATAGACATCCAAAAAAACGTCCTCAAAGTAGGCCGAGAAAAAAAAGACGTATTTCTATTCTTAATCGAATTTATAACCTTATTCTACTTGTCAAAACTGTCATATCATATGACAGCCATTGTTTATTTTATACATTGTGACAGTTACATGTCAAAAGTTTGAAATAACCGAAAAGCTTAGACATGCTCGCTATTTGCATCTCTCTTGTTCATAGCCAGAGTTGATGACGTTTTTTTTTGGATGTCTATATTTATTTATGTGCATCCGTCAGAAATATTAACAATAAAGGGAAATACATGTATCTGTTAAATAAATGTTTTGTTGCTAAGATTCTTCTACTCATTGTTACTAATGTTTTTCCTCTATTAGTACTTGTTGCTAACTCGGTCATTAACTACAAAAAAAATAATATCCACATTAAGCCAAGTTGTTTCCATTCACTTCCAAGGTTTTTAATCTTAATACTGATAATATCCGAGTATATCAGTAATTTTAATGTACATAATTTCAACTACTAAAATATCTTGCAGTCAGCTTTTATAGACAGATTTTATCAAAGTACGCTTCTTAAAATATAAATGGTTAAACTCGATAAATCTGTTGTAAACATAGGTCTATTAATTTCTTTAAACGTTTCATCCTAGTGATAACATGTCTAAATCCAAGATTAGAGGGTCTCCCAATGAGATATGTAAAACAATGAGAGGGAAAAAACTGCTTTGTCTTATTTGCGTTTTCACAGCAAACGTTGTAAAATCTAATATAGAACAAATGCGTTACACTGGAATCTACAATAAAATTTAATTGGTTCGGATCCTTGAGATAGGATAGGGCGATAAATATTATATGATGTTATATAAGCATGGTGTATTGTTAGACCATATAGTTCAAAGATGAAATTGTTTGTAGTTTTCTTGATTTCCTTGGAGTTAACTAACATCGATGGCCATACTAGCTATGAAAGGTAAATGAAAACATTTTACTAAAACACCATGAGTGTCATTAGAATGAAAAGTTTGGAGGAAATAAGGCTGTATGTCGCAAGGAAAGCCGTTTTTCTTGCAGATTATTGAAACGTTAGGTAGTCAAACACGTTAGTTAGGAAGTGAGTCGATTCTTGTATAGGTATGTCTAAGGTCATGTGAAGTTGGAAATTTAACCTTAAAAGATGGAATACTGACAGGACCAGATTATATCAATTTTCTAAAAGATAACCTGTAGCAATCGATCCAGACACGTTGCTTATAATCATTTTTCCTTCAACAAGATAATGACTCTAAGCAAACTTCGAAGCAGTATTATCGACAGTATTATCGGTAATGTAATTGAATTACTACCCTATTCCAAAATTCCTATTTAAACCCAGTCAGCCCCCTTTGGAGTAATTGAAAAGAAAATGAAAAGAAAATCTAAGCTAGCATTTATTTCTTTGTCTATGTTGCTATCTTGAAGTGTGTTTGGAAAGGTATCGCTTAGCTGACTTTAACAAAATTAGTACTTTATTAGCTATTAGTTTTATACTTAAACACCGAGATACCGACCGTCAACAGACTTTCGATCGCTAGGTTTTTCAGCCTTTAACTATACTTGTGACTTCTTGCTTTACGATAATTATCAGTAATATTTCCTTAAAAAAAAACGTTTTCTATTTAAGATTGTTTATATTATAAAATATATAGTGTCAACTTACTTTCCGCCCCCCACTATAAATATGTACATTCTGACTGATTCGAAAACTGTACTTTTACTCATCTTTTACAGCTACAAAGTGTACCAGGTTACACCCAGGTCTATGGAAGAGGCTGATATTGTGAAACAATTTGAGAACGATGACAATTTCGACTTCTGGTCAGATCTTCGTGCAATCAATGCTTCTATAGATATCATGGTTACTCCCGCAGCCCAAGATGAATTTGAGACTTTGTTAGAAACCTATAATATTGACAACATGATATTGATCAATAATGTGGAAGAGTAAGAACTTAGTTTAACAGTTTTCATAGTATTATGCAATGGCGGCTAGTGGAATTTGACATTCTCTATTTTCGTACAAGCCATAGCGTAGGACCCACATCATTCTTTAGGAGGTGATTAGTATACCTAAGCAGAATATTGCCTTAGCAAAGAAAGTTCAAACTAAACCTGTGAAAAAAAAATTCAAAACACGCCTACCTCAGCAGATTTATTATTAGAAGATTTGAATTTTTTATACTTGTATTTGTTCCAAAATTTCAAAATTTGTAAATTAGTTATAGTAATTTGAATTCTGATTTCATCCCAGTACTTCGTATTTAAAATTTTAAAATAACTGTATCTTTAAACAAAATGAAAATTTAGCAAAAAAAACACAAGAATGCAAAGTTCTGTATCCAGCTCTGAGAAAAAACATTTCGCAAATATTTTGCAAACAGTTTCTAAAATCTTCTGGTGAGGCAAACGTTTTTTTTAGTTTTTTTTAAAGAGACTAACAAGAAAACGGAAATATCAAATTCCATCAGTCGCACCTGGTGTTATGAAAAGTAAATGTTGACATTAAAAAAATATGAAGGAAATGAAATGACTGCGACAGGAAATTATCAACCAAGATTGTAGGAGTGATAAAAACTTAGAGAGAACGTATACACGGTGGAGACTTTAACTGGAATATATTCGCTAGCGGGGTGGTGAATGATTTTTCAAAAAATTCCCGAGACACGTCAACTTTTAAATGTATTTACCTACATTTTGCAAGTAATATGAAAAATATAGCCCTTCAGGGGTGGCTGAAACCACCCTCGACATGATTTTTTTCAAATGCAACCCTATGGCTTGTGACCCCTCATTGTAAAGCTGGTGGAAAGAGGAATCCAACGCACTGATCAAATTTTAATTTTTAGTATGTTTGTAGGGTTGCATACAATTAAAATAATTTAAAAATTAAATTTATTTTCAACGTAACAATTGTTCAAAATGTGCACCATTCACTTGTTGGCAGCATCCCAGTCTGTGGTAGGTTTCGTCCCTTACATTATGCAACATTTGCGGTGTAATTTTTGCGATTTCCTCTCTTATCCTTTCCTGCAGATCTGCTATGTTGTTGGGTTTCTGAATGTAAAACCTACTTTTAAGATGTCCCCACAAAAAGAAATCCAGTGGTGTAAGATCTGGAGATCTTGCTGGCCACTCAATATTACCTCGCCTCCCAATCCACCTACCGGGAAAAATTCTGTCCAGATACTGACAAACAATGGCAGCATAGTGTGGTGGGGCCCCATCTTGTTGAAACCATAACCTCTCGTCGGTCAAGTTAGGGTTTAAGGGGTTTGGAAATAAATGACATATCACTAGCATTAGTTCTGTGCTGGAGTAAACGCAAGTATCTTGCACCATTAAGAGTGTCATCAAAGAAAAATGGTCCTACAATTCTATCTTGTATTATTCCGGCCCACACATTAGTTTTCTGTGGGCACTGAGTATGAAGTTCCCTCATCCAATGGGGGTTCTCTTCAGCCCAGTAACGACAATTTTGGCGATTTACGTGCCCATTTAATGTAAAAGTAGCCTCGTCAGAGAAAAACTATCCACTCTAAAGATAACTGGTTTTGATCAATACAAGTCATCAATAAATCGCAAAATTCCAACCGTCGATCTGGATCATCTTCAAGTAGCTCTTGAACAGCTTGCATTTTATATGGGCGTTTGTTCTCATGTTTAAGTATTTTTAAAACTGTGTTGTGATTAAGATTACTATCACGGGCCAGTTGACGGGCTGGAGTGATTGGATTTTCTTCTAGAGCAAGCAACAAATTCAACTTCGTGTCGTCATCAACAGCAGCCTGCCTCTTACTCGGTACTTTCCTGACATGACCCATCTCTCGATATTGTGCCTCAATTTTACTAATGGTACCTTGATTTAGTGGTGGCAAGTCAGGATGCGTTTCTCGAAACAAGCGAACAACTTCGCATTGAGTTCAGGCCCTATCACCATATCCAATCATCATCAAAATTTCGATTTTTATTGATTCAGTTAAATAAGACACTTAAATCACATTTGAAATAACACTTCGTTTCAAACTCTGAATACAGCATACAAACTAAATTACTCTTTGCGGCCGTGAAAAAACACTAGCAAAAAATAACAAATATCAGTTGTGGCAAAAAATTGCTTGGAATTTTTTGTGGGGACATATGAAAAGTAAGGTTTACATTCCAAAACTAAACAACACACATTTTGAGTACGAAATTGTTGCGTTAAAAATAAATTAAACTATAAAATTACATTTTAATTGTATGCAACCCTACAAACATACTAAAAATTAAAATTTGATCAGTGCGTTGGATTCCTCTTTCCACCAACTTTACAATGAGGGGTCACAAGCCATAGGGTTGCATTTGAAAACATCATGTCGAGGGTGGTTTCAGCCACCCCTGAAAGGTTATATTTTTCACATTACTTGCAAAATGTAGGTAAATACATTTAAAAGTTGACGTGTCTCGGGAATTTTTTTGAAAAATCATTCACCACCCCGCTAGCGAATATATTCCAGTTAAAGTCTCCACCGTGTATAATTAAAAACACACAATTATAAATTTATTTCAAATATTCACTAATTGTCTACTTTTCAGAGTTTTTGAAGAGGAAGATAATAAGCAAAGAATAAGTACCAGATTAGCATCTGGAGAAGTCAGTTTCACAGAGTTTATGAGATACGACGACGTAAGTAATGGTTGCTATTGTTGCCAACTACTAAATACTAGTAAATGTATATTTAAAATGCTAATTGGATTTATTTCCTTGTTGTTTGAGTAACTCAATAACTATTGATGAAGCTGAAAATCTAATCATCCCCGACCTTGTTAAGATGTAAACGTGAAGGAACATGTCAAAAAAATGTTAAAATATACAAAGTACAAAGGATAACAGACTGACAAATAGACCGCCCCCACAGAAACTTTTTCACTAAGACTCAACATTCCAGACCATCTTATGCGCATTGAGGCAATAAAAACTGCTATTAATGATATAATGTATACTGTATTTTCATGTAGACGTAGAATCAAAATTATATACTAATATAAGATCGACATAATTAAATTGACATTAAGTTGTTTTCTAATGCAACTTATTAATGTATCCAATTTCAGATAGTCGCGTATTTAGGAGCTGCTGGCACAGGCATATCCCGATATTGTCACAAAGGAAGTACTCGGAAGGTCTTTCGAGGGTCGCGACACCGCTTTGATAAGAATTTCGAGTGGTGGATCGAACAAAACCACAATATTCGTTGAGGCCACCATACATGCCAGAGAATGGATCGCCCCACCTGTAGCGCTGTACGTTATCAAGCAACTAGTAGAAAATCCGGATTATTCTTATATGTATCAAGATATTGATTGGGTCGTTATCCCTGTAGCCAACCCTGACGGATATGAATTTTCACACACAGATGTAAGTATTATAATTATTTATAAATTATCACATTGTTTATAATATTCTTTGTATGCATATTCCTAGAAAAAACAACGAGGTTAGCTAACTTTGCTGCGTGATACAGGATAAAGTAGTTATATACAGGCATTTTTTATTGGACGTTGCCTATTTTGTCTTTCATTTCATACATATTTGAAATTCACATTCAGTCATTTTCTGGTTTGAAGTGATAGATAGCTGTTATATGAGAATTATTTTCAATGAAAACCTATGCATTTCTCAGTAAATGGCTATTAGAACATCTAGGAGGAGTGTATCTGTCTTCTTCCCACATAACTATGAAGAGTTACAGTGTTTGCCAACCACTTTATTAATCACTAGAGCTCGGAGGTGAATAATAGATGCCTACTTTACCAGGGGCGGCTCCAGGATATTTATCAGTAACATTACGAAATATTAAACGGGGCATATCTTATACATGTGGAGCGATTGTTATAGTCCAACTAATCGGCAAAGAAACCATAGTACAAGACACAGAACTTGCAACTAAACGACGCTATAACACAGACGTGTCCGTACTACCAGTCGAGTTTCCATGAATTATTAATAACCGTTCCATATATTCAGGAGTTAAATTCTGGCGCCTGTCACTTAAAATCCACGTATAAGATGAAAAAGAGCGTTCAACGTCTACAAACGTAACTGGGGCATATTTAAAATAAGTAAAGTTTGATAATGGCACATTTATATCTTGTTCAGAGACATCCACTTATTTGCCTATAAATAAATCCATAATATGACAACTTGGGAAAGTCAAGTCCGTTGTTTCAATACTAAGCCGCATAGGTTTTGAACAAATTGTCTGAACTAGGGGTGACCCAATTTTATGAATAGAATATTACATGCTACCTTCATTTTGACTAAATCCAAGTTAAATTGTCTCTAAACAGCTGTTTTTACGTCAGTACACTGTCACACATGATACAACGAAGTTCACTGCCGTTAGAGGTCCGTTCCCAAAAAACGCTTATTCAACGCTCGACCGTAACACGCGACGGACGCTGTCCCCACACGTGCACACGAATGATGATGACATCGACCACCGCAGAGTAAATAATACTAAATAAACAAATATAAATGTACTTTATTAATGTAGCACATACAGGGTTGGAACGTCCAAGATTTCAAAGCGTAGCATTAAAAGATAAGAAAAGAAAAAACTCTGACAGATAGAGGAACTGACAGAGAAATATTATATCCATAGTTACCAGACTGACATGTCATTTTAAAACTTTTATGAGCGTTATTAGAGAATAACGCAGAGGCCTTGCGTGATAGGGTAGCAATAAAATATGTAGGCGGGACGCCCCCCCCCCCCATTAATTATAATGCGCACGTGTGAATTGAATTATTATATCGTTATTGGTCTACGGAAAATAAGCACTTGAGTATCCCTGTGCGTACGCAGTATCCCCAGAAGTTAAATGTTTGGGTTGGTATTTTAGGCGATTCCATCGTGGTTTAAAGGGCCATAAATGCCAACAAATATTTAAAAAAAAAAAACAATTTACGGACATGAACATGAAAGACCACGAAATTTAAATGATTTATGGGCCAGAATTGTACAACTCCTAATTGTATAAGTCCTATTTCCCCTATTAGTACGCGTAAGAACTGAGTTTTACGAAAGACTAGGTTTTTGCGAAGCACAAAGGGGCGACATTTTTGAACCACTTATTCAATAGGCATTTTTTCTTTCTTTCGTCTTATAAACGGATTGATTTATATTTTTGTTTTTTTATTTTTTTATAGAACTTCAATTTTATTTTCTTGCACACGGTTAGTTAATGAATACAAAAATTTGAAAATAAATACAATTATGTTCGTACACTTCTTTTAAGTGTATTGGATAATTGTAAGTCAGAAGTACGTAAGAATTTCGTTTCATACAGCTAAGTCGATGTACACCCTCATAGCTGCGAAAAAAATACTCCCAGTCCCACTCACTCAAATTCGTAGGTGATGGGCGGTGTCTCTCCACTCCGCTTTCCAGTTTCTGTTACGCGCAGGTAACGTTTTACATCATACGTTTCTAATACGTACACAAGCGTGCAACATTGGTGCATCTAACTGTCATTGTCTGTCCTTACTGGTGTCTTTTAACTTATTCTCTTCTACACATGTATCGCCAATATGTAAAGGTGCAATTTCCTAGGGTGTATAACAGTATTCCAGTCTCGTGAAGCCCGGTCCTGAAATCTGTTATTAACCTGCGAATTCTATCAATCACCGAAATCTATCATTATCATATCAGTTCATCAATTCAGAATCAATTCAATTTTGTTTGTTCTTATTTGAATTTAAGTCCATACGAGAAAAATATTAGGTTTACAGAAATAAAGACAATGACTTAAAATAAAGACATACCTCACAGTTTATATAGCGGTTTTACTAAAACTCCTTAGATATACTGGGGGTTAAAAAAAGTAAGTATGTTTTTTATTGGCTCACCGTGTATATTTTGATAAATTTAGGCCAATACATCATTCTAAATTCAAATTTGTAATATGTTATATGTTTTTCTTACTATTTTTTGTATAATTCACAAAAAACTATTACCAATTCAATTTATAACGGCTATATTGAGAACACGTTTCAAAACCTAATAAAACTAATGTTAAGCCTCAATAATGGACTAAAACTTTTAACGAAACTTGTGTTTTAATCACCATGGTAGATAAGCGAAAATCATTATGTCAACATGGTAAGCGAAAAGCACGTTGAGTAAAAGTGTAATGTTTTGATGTCAGTGGAAACCGTGTTTGTAGTTAAAAAGTTCAAGCAAGTTGTTAGTTTTTGGATAGAAAGGTGATGTAGATGATTGTTGTATGTATTTAAGAAATAAAATATGGTTTATTTGTCCATAAAGATGTGATGCAGTGGATCTTGGAAACGGCATGCAAAATATTTGCGAAATATATTTTTTTATAATCACCGAATAAATATATCTTTTTATACTTTGCGATTTTCTCGAAATTTGGAGATCTGTAAATGTCATGGTAAGTTGAATTTTTATTTCAACCCAATTTCATCAGCCCATTGATGTCCTGGTAGATATATTATACCTGTAATGAGAGAATATGATATTGTATATATTTCGCATCAATAATTCGAAAAAAGTAAAACATGTAAAATATATTTTTAATCAGGATGAAATTTGGAAACTAAAATTGTCAATGTGCCTGTAGATATGTCATAAACTCCAGTTGGGAGGATGTACTCCAAAACGTATCTTTCGACACGTCTTTTGACTCTTTCAGTCAAAACAAATATTACCAAACTAACAAAAAAAAGTAACAGATATGCATCACTAATCGAAAATATTTTCTTTCCAGACCCGTTTGTGGAGGAAAACCCGCACACCAGGCACCGTATGCTACGGAACTGATGCCAACAGGAATTTCGACTGGAATTGGAGAGTAATTGGGGCAAGCAGCTGGCAGTGCGACAGCACTTACGCCGGGCACGTAGCCTTCAGCGAGCCGGAAACGCAGAATATAAGAGACTACGTTTTGAAATACAAAGACGACATAAAACTATATGTCGCCATCCACAGCTACGGGCAATGGTTGCTGCAACCGTGGGGACACACCACAGGGGGGGGGCCAAACAAAAGGGGGGGAAAAAAATGGGGGGCCCCCTCCCCCCCCCCCCCCCCCTCCCCCCCCCCCCCCCCCCCCCTGGGGGCAGTGTAGCCAACGTTTTGTATTCCGCAGCTGGTGGATCGCACGACTGGGCTGCAGGAGTTGCTGGCATCGACTTGTCGTATACTATTGAACTGCCAGGAGGTGGCAGCTATGGGTTCGATATCCCTGCTGAAAGGATCGTGTCAGTAGTCGATGAGACTTGGGAGGGGTTTAAAGTCTTCCAGGACTATATTGCGACTAAGTTTGTAAATTCTTCTTCGATGAATAAAAATTAAGACTGTATTTCTTAGAAAAAATTCCGGGTTGTATCTACATTGTAGCCTCCCACACATTTTGCTCCATTATCTTGGTAAAACTATTCACTAAACTGGACATCTTGTAACAAAGTGTTTACAACAATTTTAAAGCAGTAAAGGTATGCTACGGAGAACCTGAAATAAAACATACAACAGGTGTCATTATAACGAGCTCATGACAACAACAAAATATTAGATATCTATTTATTTCTTCTTGAGGAGCTTTGAATAAAAGCTTTCCCGATTATTATGTCGTCACAATGCATAAAAGGCCCAGTATATTATGGATTAACAAAAATAAACTCGTGGTTCATAAAATTTTAAACCGAGTGTCCCAGAATGACAGGCGATATCTCTGTTATTTGAAAAGATACGAAGGTGAACAAAAAAAAATTGCAAATGGCACGAAAAAATACGCCTGATTCAAAATCTCTATTAGGACGTTAATGTTAATAATAATGACAGTAACTTGTACTTTTGTCAAAACTGTCACAATGACATATCACTTTTTTATTACTTATCTCTAACTTTGTGATTAAAAAGAATACAAAAATGGTTAGTTAGATAATTTGCAATATAGCTTTATATGAATAATAAATTACTTTTAAATGCCAAATATTTTACTTGGCTGTAATTAGAATTAAAAGAGTACTAAATTTAGGTGCTTGATTATCAATTCTTTGAAAAAGAATGTTTGTGGTGACTTCGTAATGGGTTGTAAGACGCAACACGAATTTTAAGCTGTTACCAGACAGTGTCACGCAAGTTTTTTGGTTACATTTCTATATTTTCATATTTGTTATTGTGCCTAAATCAACAGGGAGGTGAGGAGTACTATATGTGTATAATACACACTCTATGAAATCCTTTCAAAGAATAATCTGGTGATACCTATCTAGAATCCTTTATAAAAATAGTCTCTCTCCAAAAACTGTAAAAGCATATTAGAATATTCTCGTAATGCTTATGTTTCAGACTTTACCATACCATACCTACGTGAGATAACTATAGAATTATTATACTAGGCGTCCACATCTAAACCAAAACAAACCAAAACAAATATCCATCCAAGTATACATATTTTTTCCAAAAGAATAACCAGTATTTATGTTTTATAAATTTTAATCATTAAATATGCTTAATAATAAATAGACAATGCTAAGTAAATATTAGATACACCTAACGAGAAAATAAATTATTAATTTATATATCTATATGTAAGTATTTATTTTTTAAAGGGCAGTTTATTTTAGCACATGAACTACAAAGGTGTTTTGTAAATCCTTCTTCATAATGTATTTCTCATTAAACAGGATCATATATTATAAAGCGATTAAAGATATCAGTTGCAGACACGAAGTGAATTATCATCCTTAAGTATATCATCCTACCTGATAACACCCAAATCCAAGATAAGTCGGTTCTGTTATTAATAGGCGCGTTTATCTTTTTGTAGTTTTATATTTGACAGTATAAACTTTAAAACAATTTAAGAATAATGTAAAAACTACAATAAATCAACCGTGTTAAATGGTTTAGATACTGATAGCGATAATTTTATATGGTATTATATAAATGCATTGAACTTCTGTATACCGAAGTTTGGAAGAATGAGGCTTTTTATAGCTTTCTTGGTTTGCATAGGGATAACATTCATCGATTGTCGCACCAGCTATGACAGGTAACTGTAATAAAAAAGATACAAAATTTTTTTTAGTAGAAGTACAATCAAAATTAGAACAATATATGGTTTTCAACACTTAATTTTTGCTTTCTGAATATACTACATTATTTAACTTCATGTCTTTAACTTCATTAGGGAAGAATTCAAAATAACTTTCATCATGCATAATTCCAAGTAAAATTCCTTTTATTAGAAATTCAAAAATTCCAGTTTTTGTCCCTAACCACTAATTTTCTGCAACTATGTGTTTAAATACATTTGAAAGTCAGTTTGAACTATCATACTTTAATATCAACACATAATAAAACAAAACTCACAAAAAGTATTTTCTTTTCAGTTTCAAGGTCTATAGAGTTACGCCTAAATCTATGAACGATGTAGAACTATTGAAGCAGCTTGAAGAAAATGTCAATTATGATTTTTGGTCAGACGTACGTGCACTCAACAGACCTGTCGATATTATGGTCCCTCCTGCGTTACAAAATGAATTTGAGAATTTGGTAGAAACCCATCAAATCCAAAGTGAATTATTCATCAACGACGTGGAAGAGTAAGTATCACTTTGTTAACCTATACTTCCAATTTATTTTTTCTCATAAGGTCTATTATAAAAAAGAAAGTTTATTAAATGTATGTATAGCAGCCTTTTTTGGCAGCCAGTTTAGTTCGTTGTACCTAAATGAATTTAAAAATCAAAAAAGATAATAAAATATTAATAAGGGAGTTGCTTTTTAGAGTAATACAAGAAGAAAGTAGAAGACAAAGAGTGAGTCCTAGATTGACAAGAGGAGAAGTTACTTTCTCAGAATATATGAGATACGATGACGTAAGTAATGTTAGGTTATAAATATCTTAAAAATATTTTTTATATTCAATGTTTCCCAAAAAAAAAAAAAACATTCACCATACGCGAAATTGGTTTAAATTTTGATGAAAAGTGACTTCAGGCAAACGTTAGAATTATTTAGGTAGCTAAAAAACATCTGAAATAAATAAGCCAAGTCATCTCGTTACATATTTTTGAGAATAAAAATAAAATAAATTCGAAAGGCTGCTTTATTAGCAAAACATTTGAAAAATGCGATTAAAAAAAAGTTGTTCATAATTTCATTTTACACCTACATTAAGTCAATGTTGGACACTTTATTGTTTTCCAATTTTTAAAGAAATTAAAAGAACACTTACAAGTTTGGTGAATTTTATATTTTATTTAAGTTCAAATCAATATAACTGTCAATTATTGATAGAGATAACACTACAACCAACACTAATCATCATGGTAATCTAAATAACTATTTGCAAATACTTAAACCTCAATAATTTGTAAAACTACTCTATTATAGTATAATTTTTATTAAAAATCAATAATATCCACGCATTTTCTGAAACATTTTCTATGTAAATGTAAATCTATCTACCATCTAAATGAAAAATGTAAAATGCTCTCAAATTTTAATTTTGCTATTACCCAATTCTAATGTTTTTGATAAATATAATTTTTAGTTAGAAAATAAACGTTCTTTAGTAAATAAGCTTGACAATATATATAGCTAGAAATACAGCTTGTAATAAAACAACTTGACTACTTCATTTGAAAATGTCATAAAACAAGTTATTTTTCTGATTTCTTTTTTTTTAAATCTCAAATTTAACAGGTAGTCAAACGACTATCCATTTCAGATTTCTTTTTTGTTTTAAAACAACGCTAATATTTTTCTGAAATCAATGTCCACCCAAAATTAAAGATAAAAAAAATCACAGGGTGCGCACTTTCGGAAACATTGTATAAATCCATAAATGCTGCAGAGTAACAGGTACATACCTATAATGCCTTGCACTTAAAACTACAGTGATATAATTTATAATTTCGAACGCTTTTCAGAAAGAACTGAACACATTTTTCTAGGTCAAGTATCAAAAATCCATTTGCAATAGAAAATTGAATTTTAAATTGACATTAAAAGACATGCTCAGAAGTATAAACTGCTTTACGTCAAAAACCTTTAAAAGTCATACGCTACGTGAATATTTTATTGGGCTTTAAAATACGTCAGTCAAAATTGGGCTGCTGAACAGGTGTTATAAGCAAATATTTATTTTAGTTATAAATAAGTTGTATTTATAGTGAAACTGAAAATCCACTTATTTTAGATAGTGGCGTATTTGGTACGACTGGGCCAGGAGTATTCTAATATTATAACAACGGAAGTGGTGGGAAGATCATTCGAAGGTCGTGACATTTACCTAGTAAAGATTTCAAGCGGTGGATCAAACAAAACGACGATATTCGCCGAGGGCACCATTCACGCCAGAGAATGGATCGTTCCACCTGTTATGCTCTACATTATCAACCAACTGGTAGAGAACGGCGATAATTCTTACCTATACGAAGACATTGATTGGGCCATTATCCCCGTGGTAAACCCTGACGGATACGAATTCTCACACGAAGATGTAAGTCACACAAATATTTTGCAACCAGATGAGTACACCCACAAATCAAGTTTTGTATCACTTTAAAGGAGAAATTGTAACGTATATTTGAAACTGAGTTTTACTCATCTCCTGATGATGCCAATGTGGTTGGCGAAATGAGCGTATTGAGACGAACTTGCATCACAAAGCTCATGTCTATACTTCAACCAAGCATTATTAAAATGTCACCGTATTAAAAATGTCAGTCTCAGTTATGTGTAGAGGAAACACTGAGGAAAAAATCAGAATAGTATTCCTCCGCTCCAAGATTTTTGTTATGCCGAAAACAGGTTCGGGCCCTATGAATTCATTTTCAGATTCTTCCCTGGTAACGGATCTGCTTTTTTGATTGCCCTAATTCCCCTGTGAACACCTACTTGCCATTACCTCATTGTGTTCTTCCAGTATCGTTAAGCAATTCAGACAATTCTAGACTAATTTTGAGTTAATTCTATTGCATTTGAGAGACCTTTTTTCCTCTTGAGTATCAGAGTTAATAATGATCTTTTTGCCATTATACCTCCTCATAATATTTTCCCGCAGGGACATCTCAATCGTATGTGTTTTCATTTGAAATAGAGTGGCCAATTTCTCTATTTGGAACTTTTACCATGACCTCCTGGTCAATTGTCTTAGTTCCGTAGTCTTAGACCCGTCAGTAAACCACATCAATGTTCCTGACTGACAATCGATTACTATCTTCCCATCCCATTCAAAATGAATACAGTAGCATCGTTTGGGGGTTATATTGCATTATGGTACCACTTCTCACCTCAAACAACACGTTTGCGACAAGTTTTCATTGCATAATGTTTCCAGTGTTGCCAATGTTTCCATACACCAACAGGTAGAATGTTTAGTATGGTTTCCATGACATCCAGGGTACCATGTGTGGCTTTAGGCGCCATATTTTCCCCACGGCGCGTTTGGTAATTATGTGATCTGTAGTTACTCTTTTCGTTATTTTTTTGTTGTCGTTTAATTACACAAATACACACTCTAAACGTCTGAATTTAAATTGTAGACCCGCTTATGGAGGAAAACCCGCACACCTGGCACCATATGCTACGGAACCGACGGCAACAGGAATTTCGACTACAAGTGGATGGTATCGGGGGCGAGCAACTGGCAGTGCCACGAAACATACGCGGGACATATACCCTTCAGCGAACCGGAGACTCGGGCCATACAGGACTACGTTCTGCAACACAAAGACGACATCAAGCTGTACCTCTCCGTGCACAGCTACGGCAGATGGATGTTGCACCCGTGGGGGTACACCACCGAGGACGCGGACAACGTGGCTGAACTGAAGGAGCTGGGGGACCTTTTCGCTGCTGCGATCTACGATGTCAACGGTACAGTCTACCGCGTGGGCAGCAGCGCGGGTCTTTTGGGTTTCGCGGCTGGTGGGTCAGATGACTGGGGAAAAGGAGGTGCCGACATAGACTTGGCGTACACCGTCGAATTGCCCGATGACAGTTTCATACTGCCTGTCGAAAGAATCCAACCAGTAGTTGAAGAGTCATGGGAGGGATTCAAGGCGCTTCACGACTACATCAGAGAGAAGTTCGTTGTAAATTCTACAAGGACAGACTAGAATTAAGACGGTTTTCCAAGCAACGTATAATTTATTATATGAATGTAAATATTGTTTTATATTCAATTATACCAAATCATTATTCCTTCTAATATTTTTTTCCATTCACTTCCCTTCTATTGTGAAAAATCAAACAGAAAACTGACTATATTGGAAATTCTTACACACGTAACTGTGTTCTCACAAAAGTATGTTTCCATTAAAAGACAGAAACTCGTACTGTCAATGAAATGAAACTCGTACTGAACCCTGCTCAGGGATATTCAAAATATGTATGTACTACATACTTCAGTATTGTCTGTAGGTACTTCAATTTCGATTTAAAAAACATACCTTTTCGAGATTAATATTAAAGTTCGTTAGATAAGACAAGCAAATGAAAACATAATTTGAAGCTGATTTATGGATCAGATCAGCGGATCCCAAACTGGGTGCCGCAAACCTGATCTCTGAGTTCGGCGGGAACAATAAAAAATAGTCTAAAATTTATAAAAGAAATCATGTGAGAATAAATTATCCTTAAAATTCTACACAATTGCACTTTTTTCTGAAAAATATGCCTTCTGGGATGGATAGAAATACGTCGTTTTTGGGACTCAAAATTGACACTTCAATGAGACTTTTAAAATACCTAAATTTTTCAATTTTTTGATCTCACAAAGGTATATTATACCACTTTAAATACTTAATAAACATCAAATTTGGAAGAAAAATAAGTATTATGAATTAAAATCCTAATTAAAAAGACTAAGGGTTAATCAAGGTAATGGTGCTATGAAAATATTTTTTTGCCAGGAAGGGCGTCGTGGCATATAAAGTTTAGGAACCGCTGGATTAGATAATAATTCGTACTCATATTATGACACCAGTTGAAAGTTAAGTTACTTCTTGGCAAAATGATTAGATCAACGGTAGGTAAAAGTAAGATCACATTTTTTTAAAGGTGCTCTAACTAAACAGGCATACAAATTATAAATGAAAAAAGAACCCATGCAGCCGATTCTTTACTGTCTTTGGTATGATGTTGTTTCTTCTTCTATTTCGTTCTACTAAGAAGAAAAGTGACAAAGATGTTACTCTCCATATTGAATGGTACTTCATGTTCAGGTGGAATATTGAATGTTTTGAAAACTTATTTATGAAAAAGAAAAGATGAAGAAAATAAGAACGAAAAAAGAAGTTACACCACCATGAACCCGTCTCATAGAAGAGGATGGACTGTATAAATATCCGAATTTGATGATAAATGCCAAAAGTAAATTAAATAAAAACAGCAAAAGATTGTAAATTAATCTTTTTACTGATGATTAATTGAACAAATAACGAAAATTATGATTCTTCACATATATTTTTAAATATTTTAGTAGTGGATGCCTATACGCTTAAGATAATATTAAAGAATTGTTATATATACCATACAAATGTCAACTGCAATATTTCATAAATTCAGTTCCCTACATAATTTTTTATCGCAAGAATCATTCATAAAATAATTAAAAGACTATTAATGCTATCAGTTACAGAGGCATAAGAATATTAATATCGTTTAAGTACCTTATCCTGTTTATTAAGCAGTATCTAAAGTTAGTCAATTTCTTAGTTATATACCTGTAAACGCGTTAATCCTTTTTTACAACTTTACAGTCAATAAATATGTATGGTCAAGAAAAGTCTAAACCAATTTAAGGATAACGAAGAAATTACGCTAAAAGTAATCGATCTATATTACTAAGATATCAGTAAAGATAAATAATCTTAAACCATAATATATAAACAGGTAGGACTGATACACACCTATTGAAGTTTGGAAGGAAATATGAGGGTTTTCATAGTTTTGTTGTTTTGTTTAGGTTTAAAATTAACGGACTGCCGAACACATTATGACAGGTAATTAGAAAGAAATAACTCTAAAGAAATTATTATTTAAATTTCGCAAATACATTTTATATTAATGATTCATCTCTTATACACGTTTTTCTTAATTAAGTTCGTATCTTGATTTTATTTAATTTGAAGTAGCTTGTGTGAAAATATTTTCTTATATATTAACGAAAACATTAATTAGATCATTAAAAAACGTAAAACTAAAGATACGTTGAGATAATATTAATTCAGATCAACTGGTTATATTTTATAGAGACCGAAATCAGTAAAAATTATTAATCAAAACACAAATATAGTCACTAAATTGTTTCCAGTTAACGAAATCAGTTAAAATTATTAATCAAAATCCAGACAGTCAATTTTTATCGATTGACTATTTTGTCACTAAAATTGTTTCAGTTAACAGTAAACATTTGGACAAAGTACAAAAGTTACAAATTTATGATGCCGGAACGCCCAAAAAAAATTAATCCAATTGTACTAAACGCCCCCCCCCTTCCCCCCCCCCCCCTTTCCCCCCCCCCCCCCCCCCCCCCCCCCCCCCCCCCCCGCCCCCTTTTTTTTTTTCCTTTTTTTTTTTTTTTTCTTTTTCTTTTTTTTTCTTTTTTTTAACCCCCTTTTTTTTTTTCCCCTTTTTTTTTTTTTCCCCCCCCCCCCCCCCCCCCCCCCCTTTCCCCCACCCCTTTTTTTTTTTTCCTTTTTTTTTTTTTTTTTTTTTTTAAAATTTAATTTTTTTATCCCTCCTTTTTTTTTTTTTTTCCCCCCCCCCCCCCCCCCCCCCCCCCCAACCAACCCCCCCCAACCCCCCCCCCCCCCCCCCCCCCCCCCCCCCCCCCCCCCCCCCCCCAAAAACCTAAAAAACCCCCAAAAAACCCCCCCCCCCCCCCCCCCCCCCCCCCCCCCCCCCCCCCCACACCAAAACCCCCCCCCCCCCCCCCCTCCTCCCCCCCCCCCCACCCCCCCCCCCCCCCCCCCCCCCCCCCCCCCCCCCTCTTCCCCCTCCTCCCCCCCCCCCCCCCCTTCCCCCCCCCCCAAAAAACCCCCCCCCCCCCCCCCCCCCCCCCCCCCCCCCCCCCCCCCCCCCCCCCCCCCCCCCCCCCCCCCCCCCCCCCCCCCCCCCCCCCCCCCCCCCCCCCCACACCCCCCCCCCCCCCCCCCCCTTTTTTCCCCCCCCCCCCCCCCCCCCCCCCCCCCCCCCCCCCCCCCCCCCCCCCCCCCCCCCCCCCCCCCCCCCCCCCCCCCCCCCCCCCCCCCCCCCCCCCCCCCCCCCCCCCCCCCCCCCCCCCCCCCCCCCCCCCCTTTTCTCCTTCTCCTCTCCCTGCTTCCCCCCCCCCCTCCCCCCCTTCCCCCCCCCCCCCCCCTCCCCCCCCCCCCCCCCCCCCCCCCCCCCCCCCCTTTCCCCCCCCCTCCCCCCCCCCCCCTCTCCCCCCCCCCCCCCCCCCCCCCCCCCCCTCCCCCCCCCCCCCCCCCCCCCCCCCCCCCCCCCCCCCCCCCCCCCCCCCCCCCCCCCCCCCCCCCCCCCCCCCCCCCCCCCCCCCCCCCCCCCCCCCCCCGTTCCCCCCCCCCCCCCCCCCCCCCCCCCCCCCCCCCCCCCTCCCCCCCTTTTTTTTTTTCTCTCTTTTTTTCCTCTCTTTCCCCCCCCCCCCCCCCCCCCCCCCCCCCCCCCCCCCCCCCCCCCCCCCCCCCCCCCCCCCCCCCCCCTCCCTTCCTCCCCCCCCCCCCTTTCTTCCCCCTCCCCCCCCTTTTTTCTCCCTCCTCCCCCCCCCCCCCTCCCCCCTTCCTCCTTCTTTTTTTTTTTTCCCTCTCCCCCCCCCCTCCTCCCCTCTTTTTTCTTCTCCCCCCCCCTTTCTTTTTTTTTTCCCCTCTCTTTCTTCTTCTCCCCCCCTCCCCCTCCTTCTTCTCCCCCCCCCCCCCCCCCCCCCTTCCCCTTTTTTTTTTCTTTTTTCCCCTTTTTCCCCCCCCCCTCCTTCCCTCCC
The DNA here is from genome assembly GCA_029963805.1 of Aromia moschata. Taxonomy (NCBI): domain Eukaryota; kingdom Metazoa; phylum Arthropoda; class Insecta; order Coleoptera; family Cerambycidae; genus Aromia; species Aromia moschata. Next base: position 322,468 of record JAPWTK010000097.1, read on the forward strand.
CCCCCCCCCTCGCCCCCCCCCCCCTTCTTTTTCTCCTTTTTTCTCCTTTCTCCCCCCCCCCCCCCCCCCCCCCCCCCCCCCCCCCCCCCGCCCCCCCCCCCCCCCCCCCCCCCCCCCCCCCCCCCCCCCCCCCCCCCCCCCCCCCCCCCCCTGATACCCCCCCCCCCCCCCCCCCCCCCCCCCCCCCCCCCCCCCCCCCCCTTCCCCCCCCCCCCCCCCCCCCCCCCCCCAATTAAAAACATATATATAATACAGTTGATTCAAGATAGACCTGATTACAACTTACTCTATTATTTATTTTCGGATATTATTTTTTTTTTAAGCTTCTAGGATAAAAAAAAAACTTTAATTCAAAAACAAGATATATTTCAATAATCGGTTTTTTTTTTTCATTATTCTGCCAACTTTTATTTTTGTATGCTCAGTATATTACAAAAGATTTATCTATTAGAAAATATATAGTCACGAATTGCCTGCTTTAGTATTTCCTTGATTTGTTTGTTTTTTTAAGATTTACTTTGAAATTCTTTATTTCTTTTCAGTTTTAAAGTTTATCAGGTTACACCCAAGTTTATGGAAGAGGCAGAACTTCTGAAACAATTCGAATATAATGAAAATTTCGATTTTTGGACAAGAGTTAAGATCACTTAACGCGCCTGTAGATATTATGGTTTCTCCTCAAGCTCAAGATGACTTTCTAACATTGTTAGAAGCCTACAAAATCGACACAGTTTTAATAAATGATGTAGAAGAGTAAGTATTCCAATATATATATTTTTATAAGACTTGGCTATTTAGTTCTGACCAACGCTATGTAATCAACGACATACACACTTTTTCTTGCAAAAGTATCATCATGCTTTACTTTGTCCTTACCACATTGACTACCTACCCCATTGCAGCTTTATCCCTACCACCTTAAAGGATGCAGTTTTTAAATATTGTATAGAATAGTTCTATCAAGCATGATATTTATCCACCAATTTTACATTTATGTGAAGTCGATGGAGCATGTTTTGGCATCTCCTATGTATATAATTAACTTCAATAATGTTATATTCAACTTTAACAGTAATGGAATAGTATAACATAACCACAATAAATTGCAGTATGCACAATATAAGCAGTATGCTTCTATTAGGACACAGTATATCAAACAATAGATATAAAGTTATTATTAAGATTAATGAACTATATACTACTTAGGGCTATTGAAGAAGAAAGCAGAAGTCAAAGAGTTAGTCCCAGGCTAGCGAGGGGAGAAGTTAGTTTCACAGAATTTATGAGATATGATGACGTAAGTAATAATTAGTCACTTTTAGACATAGGTTAGTAGTTTTTCTGGTTTTGCTCTAGTTTTCTTAGTAGTTGTTTTCTTGTTTTGTTAATAGTTTTTTCTGTTAATTAACAGAAAAATGGTTCCGAAACATTAGTGTCAAATTTATCTACCAAAAGGCTTTTGTTAGAATAAAAAAATCACAATTGTGACAACAAATACAACAAATAACAGGAGAAATTAACATAGAAATAAACATCATAAAACAAGAAGCTGATCTTCAAAAGGTTTTAGCCGGATAAATATGACGCGTCAACCCCCCAAATGGGAACCTATATCGAAACTTATGTTTTAATATCGACTTGATGTACAAACACAATTAATTTATGTACATTTTCGCGACCAGCTTTCGCTTTGACCTTGAGATATGGGAAAAAATAATCGTACACATGACTATTATTCAAAGTAATATATCTCAAAAACTGATTAAGCTAGAGAAGTGAGACTAATGCGAGGCTTTAGGTTACATTACAAAATATATCATATAATTTTTTTAAATAATTTTTATATAAAAAAAATAAATAAATAAGTAAATCATATATTTTTTTGTGTTCTCTGAGACTTACAATCACGAAAATAATATATGTTATGCTCCTTTATGTGCACTATTACTTATAAAAATTGCGTGAGAAAAAAGTTGGTGCAACACTTCGAAAAAAATTAAATATGATTCGCGCCTTATGTTATGCCTTATGTTATGTTCGCGCCTTATGTATACCCTTGTACTATAAGGCCCATATCACATTTTATTTTTTTTATTTTTTTCGAAGTGTTGCACCAACTTGTTTTAGAACATAGGTAATTATTTTTTAAGAGTTAGAAGAATAATTGTTCAAAAAGAAAGAAAAAATAAAAAGTGTTCAATATTTATAATTATCACCATTTTTTATTACTTTTCGTGTTGATCAAAATACCAGAAACAAAAAAATATTAATCATCGTCGCTCTTGTAATTAATTTCTACTGGAACATTTTGAGTCGCAAATAATTTAGTTAGGAGTGTTAGGACCTCAGCAGGACGCACAATTTTGTACGAATATCGTCCATACAGTGGCGGTGCGTGATATTTCAGTTAGCCATATCTTGAAAACGACGCATGGGACCCACTTCACTTTTTAGGTGATGACTATACACCTCTTACAGAAAGGATTCATAGTGAAAAAATCGTCAGCAAAGTTTGCGAAAAAAATTTTCAAAAACACTGGAGCACTCCCTGGGTTCTCAGTAACGCTCTGTGGGATATTTGAGGTATATTTTTTTTCATAATCTAGAAACAAATATAAGGAGACGTTTTTCGATTTGTTGCAAAATATTTTTTTTTCAAAAAGTTATGGCCATTTTAATTTTAATTTTATAGGAACATTTTGTTTCCCAAAATTATTATAAAATATCCCACAGAGCGTTACTGAGAACCCAGGGGAGTGCTCCAGTGTTTTTGAAAAATTTTTCGCAAACTTTGCTGACGGTTTTTTCACTATAAATCCTTTCTGTAAGAGGTGTATAGTCATCACCTAAAATGTGAAGTGGGTCCCATACGTCGTTTTCAAGATATGGCTAACTGAAATATCACGCACCGCCACTGCGTCCATATGACAGATAATAAATAATAGCTGATGTATGTGAACTAGAGCTACCAATTTGAGAGTTTTTTGTGTACAAGGTGAGCTCACATATAAACAATTGTGTTATTGTGACCATATAAACTGGAACAAATTGACTCACAATTGAATAGAAACCCGGTACTTTAAACACTTATTGTAAGTTTTAGCAAAAGCAACTAACCCCGAAATATAAAGTTGTGTTATTAATTTTAGTGGTCAAATTCATATGCGATCGGGCTCGTATCGTATCGTATCGTAAGCTCAACAGTTGGTAGCTCTAATGTGAACAGTATCCCACTGGTTGCCATTGGGGCAATCACAACAATAACGGAGAAAACTGTTGTAATCATTACCATCGGAACTATAGTGAATGTAAATACGATAGACTTGGGATAAGTCGACACTTGTTACAGAATATATCATTAACTGTTACTGTTTTATTCAAACAATCACTAAACACTTTAACTTCTTCTTCATTTTTTATAACTTTTTTATAACCAATAATCTTACGAAGATACTTGTTACAGTTTTCACACTTGTCAGACATGATTACCTAATAATTATAATAATAATAATTTGGTTTAACAGACACTAATTGTAAAATCTTGAAACAAAATATCACAAAAATCCAAGTCATAAGCTACCTTCTAGAACAATACCAATGACAATGCAACGTTAGTAAGCCATAAAATATAATAAACAGCGTGATAACAAGTTCGAACATGTTTGTTTACAATTTTGCCCGCGTGCATTTGTAGGTAATGTCATGTTTATACCCACGATTTAAAACAAGTTTCGATATAGGTTCCCATTTGGGGGCCGACTCGTCATATTTATCCGGCTAAACCCTTTGACCTGATATTTTCATTAAAAGCAACCAGTTGCTAAAGAATTTAGCTATCGATTACTTCATCCATCTTTGTTATTTCCAATGAAATCGTATAACTTGTGGAAGGAAGTTTTAACTCGTAGAAGGAGTTTTAACGTCATATCCCTAAATCTTACATAAAGCACCCCGCACAAAATAATAGGATTTCTGACCTCACTAAAAACTTCTGAAATTTTGATATGTTGTAGGTTATGACCCCCTGATTAAATGTTCTCATGGGCACAAGACCCAAAAATGGACATATTTTGAGATATAGAGGTTAGAAGGGCATTAATTGCCTCTACGAGCGCCGTTGTGTGTGAATGAGTGTGGGTGTCGCTGTGAGGCTGTGAGGCCATCTTTTGATTTATGGTTAGTGTTTGGTTCGTGGGAGTTTTCACTATACTCCTACCCAACGTTTACCAACAAACGTCGGGATTTCCCCTATCCACCACCTGGGGACGCGCCACGTCGAGGTTCACCTCCCCCCCTCTTAGACAGTGAAGAAGGTTCGTGGTGTCGCGTGTGCGTGTGCGTGTGGGTGTGGGTGTGTGTGTGTGTGTTATGAGAGATTTATCTAATAAATACCTCTATTTTTAGAGCGTAAAAAGTACTTTACGGCTTATGTTTATTTCAGATTAGACTATATAACTTCTACATTTTCTGCTTCTGGTAAAGGTCTATTTCCAGCATCTAGTACATTATTTAAAATAGATGTTGGAGGGTACTTGACATTCTCCTCATGGTGGGCATACCCCAAGTACCATAGGACGCTAGCGACATGTGCATACAAAGTTCCAAGGGTCCTTGTGCCACACTTACATGTACAATAGTACCCCGTTATCGGTGGATCTTGCCCTTGAAGGTTTTTACAAGGTCTAACTGATTTTCATAAGTGGGACCCTGTGCTTTTGAGCCTGGAAATCGAATGAGGGGAAAAGTTCGAATATGACTTGACCATGACCTGGATATTGCGCTTCAAGATCATTCAAGGTCAAACCATTTTATAATTATATTACTTTTTCACTCAGGAATATTAAAATTATTCATATATATCACTCTAATATGTTATCAACCATATTTCTTAAATGGAATCCCATAAAATACCACGTATGAGGTCTATTCAACCTCGACGTGGCGCGTCCCCAGGTGGTGGATAGGGGAAATCCCGACGTTTGTTTGTAAACGTTGGGTAGGAGCATAGTGAAAACTCCCGCGAACCAAACACTAACCATAAATCAAAAGAGAAAGCCTCACAGCTACACCCACAATTAATGCCCTTCTAACCTCTATATCTCAAAATCTGTCCATTTTTGGGTCTTGTGACCATGAGAACTTTTAATCAGGGGGTCATAACCTACAACATATCAAATTCAAGTTTTTAGTGAGGTCAGAAATCCTATTATTTTGTGCGGGGTCCTTTGTAAACAATACAAGACAGGGTAAATACGCAGTTGCTTATTGGAGAGTGCGTTGCCACTCGAATGTAGACATTTATTGATTTTGGCTGTAAGTTGCTCTTCTTGTGCGTCGTAATTCGTAATTCTTTAACCTAAATTGTCTTTATTTGGAAGTGGATACTAAACAAATAAATGTAGAGCATTAACACACACCAATCTCCTTCCAGTCCTATGATTTCGTTGGTTATTTCAATGTATTTCGAAATTACTTTATAAATATACCTACTTTTCATTTTGGCCCTTATAGAAAATGCGAGAACTTAAATAAGGATATTTAAGGGGTTTCCAGAGAAAGAGAATCAATTAATTATAAAAGGTACATCTGTTTTAGATAGTTGCATATTTAGAGAGATTGGCTGAGGAAAACCCTAGCTTTGTAACAACGGAAGTGGTCGGAAGGTCCTTCGAAGGTCGCGACATTTATTTAGTGAAGATTTCAAGCGGTGGATCAAACAAAACGACGATATTCGCCGAGGGCACCATTCACGCCAGAGAATGGATCGTTCCACCTGTAGCTCTCTACGTTATCAACCAGCTGGTCGAGGACGCCAATAACTCTTATATGTACCAGGATATTGACTGGGCTATTATTCCTGTGGCCAATCCCGATGGATATGAATTCTCACATTACGATGTAAGAAAGTTTAACATACTTATGCTTTTTTTGGCGACTATTTTTTATTTTCACTCCCGTCTCGAAATTTTGTTGGAAATACCTAAAAAAATTCCCTTAAAATATGAGCCCTTAATATTAATATTAAGTACTCGCCCTCGGCGTGTGAAGATTTCCCATTTAAAATACACCTAAACTAGAATTTTTTTAAATCTCTATAACTCAGCGGCATTTTATGCTATTTCAACGTTTAAAAAAGCAGTAACTGTAAAAAGACGTAACTGTAACTTACACCGGTGAGACAGTACAGGTCACTAAACTCAATTTTTTTCAGGAATTTTTTGTATTTTTCGTTGTTATTTCATAAATGGCTGTAGCTACAGGAAAAATGTAAATAACAAAGTTTTAGCAAATTCAATTTCCTACAAAAAAGTCCCTGTGAACCGAATCTATTATTGATGTATCTCAAGATAATGAGCTTTGATTTTTTTATAACTTGCGATTTTCATGAATTTGCGACTCGTCTTTATATCTATTCATTTTTCATTTTTTTTTCTCATACCATATTAGATATTTTTATTTATATTTCATATTTTTGGATTACTCATACATATATTATAAGTACCGAACAAATTTATATATAAAGGACTATTACATACAACGGTTTTTTTTTTCTATGAAAAGACAAAGAAAAACTTTTCTTCGTATTAACGTTTTCTTAAATTACAGCTTAAATATTTTAGGTTACTTACCTTTTATTATCTTCCTAACTTTGGAAAATAGATAATAACTTAAAAATGTGAGAAAAAAATGAAAAATGTGAAAAATGAAATTATATTGAAATGAAACATGAAATATGCCAAACTCGTAATTTTTATTAAGAAATTATTATTTTTAAAAATTAGATTTTTAGTCGGAAGATGAAGAAAATTATTTATTTATTATTATTAAAGCTGAGTGAGCATTTGACTGAATTTTATGTACTAGGCGAGATCACATGTAAACTGAAATTATTATATTATTGCAACCATATAAAGCGAAACAAATTAAGTAAAATTTAAAAGAAGTATTGCACATTATATGCCTAGCTTCTATTAAGTTTTGGTTAATTGTCTTCCGTTTCTATGGTTGCAATTATACAATTTCAGTTTATATACCAGTATAAGCTCACTTTTTACATAGAAATCAGTCAAATGCCCAGTTTTAGTTATTACTTCATAAGATCAATTTAAAGGTATAAAACACATATCGACTACTTTTAAAGTCAGAAATGTATAATACATGATTCAGAGTTCCCCACTGAATTGTGGAATATCGAGTGAACAATTGTTCTTAGTAAATAACTAAAGCTTTCTTTTTTTTAATTTTTAAACTCAAATATACATACTTTGTTTTAAAACAACCCTAACTTTTTTGGAAAACATTGTATAATAATAACACATTATTAGATGAATCAATAAAAACTTGTCGCATGTCTTATTAGCAAACTAGCGACCCGCCCCAGCTTCGCACGGAAATATAAAAAATGGTTATTGTGGGTTATCCCTAAGAGATAGACATATACCATCGCGGACTTTTTGTAGACCTTTTTAAGGTGTACAATATTGTAGTACATTATTTTGATCTATCTCGTAGGGTTCAGCCAGAGTTTGCAATGTAAGCGCAAAACAATGTGTTTATTTACGACATCACATTAGAAACCTCTAAAATTATCAGTGTTTCTCTACTATATTATGCATGTATTATACATATAAACCTTCCTCTTGAATCACTCTATCTATTAAAAAAAAACCGCATCAAAATCCGTTGCGTAGTTTTAAAGATCTAAGCATACATAGGTAGTAGATAGATAGATAGATAGGGACAGACAGCGGAAGCGACTTTGCTTTATACTATGTTATGATATATCCAACATTTAAATAACAGTGCAATATGAAATAACAACAAAATTGTTTCTACGTGATGTACATTTAGAAAACACCACATATTCTACTTCTGTACGTCAAATGTGTCCCGCACATTTTTCAGGCCCGCCTGTGGAGGAAAACCCGCACCCCTGGCACCATATGTCACGGAACCGACCCGAACAGAAACTTCGACTTCAATTGGAGGGGAATCGGGGCGAGTAGCTGGCAGTGTGACGAAACGTACGCAGGCCACGCGCCGTTCAGCGAGCCGGAGACTCAGATTATCAGGGACTACGTTTTGGAGCACAAAGACGACATCAAACTCTATCTCGCCATCCACAGCTACGGCCAGTGGTTGTTGCATCCCTGGGGACACACCCTGGAGGAACCGGAAAACGTTGCGGAACTGAAGGAATTGGGGGCACTTTTCGCGGATGCTATCTATGCCGTTAATGGTACCGAGTACGTTGTTGGTAGTACCGCTGATGTTTTGTACTACGCGTCTGGTGTGGGCAACGACTGGGCAGCTGGTGGTGCTGGAATCGACCTGTCGTACACCATCGAATTGCCCATCAATAGCTTCATTGTGGATCCCGAGAGGATCGTGCCTATCGTTGAGGAGACGTGGGAGGGGTTTAAGGCTCTTCACGATTACATCCGTGAGAAATTTGTAACAAATGCTACTATGGTCAATTAATACAATATTAAGACTGCTTTAAAAAAATGTAATTTATTATGTTAATATACATATTCGACACTACGCTTTTATAATATATATACGTCTTACACAATTCTTTCTGCAATACTTTTCTCGAACCTTTCATTTCCTTCTTTAAAAAAATGGCTTTTGTGGATCACCTTCTACCTACTACTATGCAATGTAACCCCATTAAGGAGTTATGTTGCGGTGCGCCAAAAATTCGAAAGAAAGTTATGGTATATTTTTGTAATACATATCCTCAAGTATATCTCCTTAAGATTAAATAAAGATCAGAGCACTAGAACTAAAGTTACAGCTATTAAGGGGGGCTTTCCCACTTTTCGGTTTCAAAAAATCGTTTTTTTTTACTGAAATCGATGCGTTGTACATTCAAATTTATTGTCCTGAAATTTTAAAGTGATCCGTGTATTAGATTTCGAGTTACAGCCGGATTAGTGATGACGGTCCCGGCGCTTGAAAAGAGTCACGCAGGGAAAATGGAGGTGGACAGTGTAAAGGAAGTGTTTCAACGATCCGAAGAAAAGCATAATGTAAAATATGCCCAGTATATTGGCGACGGGGACAGTAAGACCTCCAAGGCGACTTTGGATGTGGACCCGTACAACAACGATCCGAAAGTAATGAAAAAGGAACGCGTCGGTCACGTGGAGAAAAACGCATGGGAACCAGGCTCCGTAATGCGAAGAAAACAAACAAGGGACTCGGGGGAAGAGGTACAGGAACACTGACCATCAAGGTAATAGGCGAATTGACAACTTATTACGGCCTGTTACTTTATCTGACGTCAAGCCAAAATGAGGTCTACAAGACAGAGGAGGGTGTCCTGTACGGGCCCCGAATTGATGACGAACTGAAAGTAAAAAAAAATCATAATTATATGACAAAAAAAACGTAAAAAAAACATCAAACGCATTTTTCTCAAAACAACGTTTTTGAAACTGGAATGAGATTTTTCTCGGACACTAATTAACCGATTTTAATGATTTTTCTTTTAAAATGTTCACAAATGATGTCATTAGTGATCAACATAGGATTTTTTTTGATATTGCAAAAATTCGATTTTTAATAACAATTTAAAGGTAGAAATTAAAGGTGAAAATCGAACTTTTTTTATATAAGTTTTTTAAATATAACACCCTGTATTTTTCGACATTCTTGTATTTACCGAACAATTCTACACATATTTCATGTAACTTACCCTATACCTATCTTCAACCGTTTTCGAAATTTTCAAAGTCAAACAATGATACGTGCAACATGCAATAGAGGATTAATATGCCGTTTAGAAGCTTGTGTCCAAACTGGTGGAGCTCAATTTGAAAATGTATTAAACTAATTACTTAAAACCTTATAACTGCATCTACACTTAAAAATTGTTACATGTTTCTTTACTAACAATTGGATTAAAACATTTTATCCAAACTATGTCTGACAAAGAAATGGCCATTTGATAACTTTTTTTGAATTGAAAAACTGTTATGTGGTGGGAGACTTTAATTGTTACCAACTTCTTTAGTGACACCTGTGTGAACCTTGAACATTAAATTCCACTAAGAGATCTGTCCATTGACCTGTTTTGGCTGCCATTTTGTAGACTGAGTAAATATGTGTATATAATGCTAAGTCCTTCGATATCAGTTCGTGTGTTCATGGTATTTGGTTCTTGATAGATGTGTGTCATCTCTAAGAAGGTTCTTTTTCATAGTATTATTTTCTTTTTCCAATATTTTCACTTCGTCATAGTTGGATCTGTGATCATGTATTATTACATGTTTTGCTAATGTGCATGTCTGTTTGTTGAGTCTAATATCACTTTTGTGTGAAGTTATGCGGTCTTTAATTCTCCTTTTTGTTTGTCCTATATATTTTTGTTCACATTGTGTGCATGGTATGCAATACACTACATTGGATTGGTTTTGAATCTCATCTCTATCTTTTAATTTTGAAAAACATTTTTTTAACATGACTTTATTTTTGAAGGCTATTTTTTATGTGGTTGTATTTTTTAAAAAAAATTTTAAATTTGTTACTTAACTCATGAATGTATGGTAATGAAAAATATCGAATTTGTAGTTCATTAGGAACGTTCAGAATCGGATTAGTATTGGTGTGATGTGTTTGGTTTTGATTATGAATGGATGCTCTATTAAATAACAGATTGTGGACAAGTTGTTTTGGGTAACCACAATTAATAAATAATTTAGCTATTTTTTTTAAATTATCATTTCGCAAGGAAGCATTACTGGTCAGTATCACTCTATTTTTCATACCAAGGACGACATTTATTTTGTGTTTTTTCTGGTGATATGATTCAAAATGTATGTATCTACCAGAAGCACCTGGTTTCATATACCAAGTGGTTATTAATGTGTTGTCAGCCCTTCTGATTACTCAAGTGTCCAAGAAGGGTACACTATTGTCGTTGTTCTCCTCTTCGATGGTAAATTGTAAAAACTGGTTGTAAGAGTTAAATGATTCCAGTACCTGTTCTTTGCTACCTTGTGGAATGCTTAAAATTATGTCATCTACATATTTTTTAAGAAAAGTTATTTGGAAGTCAATTTTGTTTAATGAATCATTTATTAGATCATCCATTATAAATTGTGCAATTATGGGTGAGACTGGGCTACCCATAGGTAATCCTAAAATTTGTTTATAAATTGTGTTGTTGAAACTGAAAACTGTGGTATCGAATAAATCTATCGTCTAATACCACACTACCATAATATATATGCTTCTTCACGCATCCCTTAATCCCTATCGTGTTAGCATTATCCTGTCACTAGCATAACGCTATGAATAGGTCTTCCCATATTATATTTATTCGAATGGCCACGTGCAGCGTGATACGCCAAAAATTAAGCTAGTGCACCAAATCTTTGATCTATGCCTAACTGAAATTAAAATATATCTACAAGTATGACTAATAAGACCTTACTTAATCTTCCCATCATTCGAAAATTTTTTTTCAAAGTTAGACCCTTTTTTTTCGTTTATCTACCGTATTTGTTGTGTACGTTATTTACAAATAGGAGTATTTATTTTTGGTCTCCCAATGACGACTGAAAGTCCATTTAATATGTTTACCTTTTATCGTAGAAAAGTTCATAAATTACTCTCTGAGCTCGCAATAATTCTGAAGTACTTTTCTAATAATGTACCTTAATCGTACTGATAATATTAGATTATATCCAGGTCTAGATCCTGTTAGATCCACGATTACACAGTTTTTTTAATAATTATATCAACGATGATTATAATTATTAAATTAAATATATAAAACCATATTTTTTTGTAACTTGACAGTATACCTGTATAAACCATATAGCGATAATTTTATATGATAATAAATAATAATACATAAATAGGTTGAATTGCTGCATAATCACAGATTTCGAAAATATGGGGCTTTATGTCGTTCTCGTTTGTCTAGGGTTAACACTGATGGATTGTCATACGAACTATGGCAGGTAACTAAGACCATCCATAAATACCTCTATCACAAAAAAAAAAGTATTAAACATATCATGTCATATTTTTTATTTATTCGGATCATTTTCATTGACGCATTTGGTTTTTAATTACTGACACTGTACATATACATATATAGGTACATACTTATAGAACAAAAAAACAAACAATATTTTTGAATTATGCTTTTGATTTTAATATATACTTCCAATGACTTGGAAACAGTACTGCACCAACAATGCCTGTACAAAAACGTGTAGCCAGTATATTCGCTCACTGGCAAAGGAATTTTTGATAAGACTAATAGAAATTATATATAATTTTAATTCAAATGATTTTAAAGTCTGATTTGAAATATTCAAAGTTAGTTGTAATAGTTTACATTCACTGCTGCACTGAATAAAGGACATTTTGTAAACAAATTTATTATTTTCAGATTCAAACTTTATAGGATTACACCTAGTTCGATAGACGAGGTAAAATTCTTGTGGCAATTTGAGGAAAATTAAAATTTTGACTTTTGGTCACTCGTAAGAGCAGTCAATGCACCTACGGATGTTTTGGTGTCTCCTGTATCTCAGGATCAGTTTGAAGCTTTATTACAAATCTATAACATAAACAGGTCAATAATATAGAAGAGTAAGTGGTCGATAAAGAATTAAATTTAGTAACAAATAGTAGTTAGTTATTAGTTGTGTCCATAAAATATAAGTTGACAGAGGAATTGTTTATGGGATGTTGGACTAATTGGAGCACTAATTTTTTTTCCGACGTTTCGTCCAATGTTCTTAGTCTTCTTCAAGGCTCAATTAGTTATAAAAAATAAACTAACTGAACCGTGAAGAAGTCTAAGTACACTGGACGAAACGTCGAAACTTCTTTATTTATCCAACATCCTTAAAAACAACTCCTCTGTCAATTTAGTAATAAATGTTTCATGCTTGTACAAAATTCACAGTTTTAACGTAACAATAAAAATATTACAATTGTTAAAAATGTATCAAATATATGAAGACTGAAAAACTAACACGAAAATTAAAAAAGTGACTTATTGTTAGGAATTAAAATTTTAAATCCAGCCTAAGCTAACTTCCCTTTGTTAAGGGTTTTTGAAGAAGAAAGGGAAAGACAGAGAAGCAATCTCAGGGTTGAGAAAGGAGGAATTAGTTTTACAGAATTTATGAGGTACGATGACGTAAGTATTAATCAATTACGTGTTAGTTAAGTTGTGGTTATTATGTAGGGCTTTATTACCACTAAAACCGTGACATTAGTAGATAACATAAAGTTATTCTGGTTGATGTGTCTTCTAAACAAGTGCACATAAGTACCAAAAGTTGTTTTGTATATCCTTGGGGAATTTGGCGACATTCCTCTTTATTAATTTTTAGTTGGTTTGATCCCGGACTAAACAGCATTTATTTGATTTTTGCCAACGTTTAGGAGATTTATTTCTCCTTCTTCAGGGCTTACTACAATTTTATATATAATTATGTATTTCAGAGTAGCCGTTTTTTGCCGGTCAGCGTAGATAGAGCTCTCTGCATGTGGTCTAATGAATTTTAAAAAGTTTGCAATATAGCGATACTTTTTTCAGATAGTTGCGTATTTGGAGCGATTGGCACAGGACTACTCTAACATTGTAACGACAGAGGTGGTCGGATGGTCCTTTGAGGGTCACGACGCTGTTTTGACAAGGATTTCGAGCGGTGGATCGAATAAGACGACCATATTCGCTGAGGCCGCTATTCACGCCAGAGAATGGATAGCTCCACCTGTTGCCTTGTACGTTATCAGGCAGTTGGTCGAGAATTCTAATAATTCTTACATGTACGAAGACATCGACTGGGCTATTATCCCTGTGGTCAATCCCGATGGATACGAATTTTCACATGAAGACGTAAAAAAGTTTGTATTAATATTATCATCAAAAAGATAATTATTATCGTCATAGTAACACATAGTTTATTTTGACATGTTTAATCACGAGATATGGTCAACTCAAGTCTTATTGGAGTATATTTTAGGGGTTTTAACCTAACCTAACCTAACTTAACTTAACCTAACCTAATCTTACCTAACCTATAGCTGGACAATCAGCTTAGTCGTAATAAAATATGTTTTCAGATGTTACACTACGTTAGGCTTCACAGAATGAATTAGTCTGACCCCAGGAACGCGTAATTTATTTTGACATATTTAATCATGAAATATCTTCAATTCAAAGCTTATTGAAGTGTTTTTAGAGGGTTGAATCCTCACCATGTACTTGAATTACCAGGCGACAAAATCTAGACTGATCCTCTAAACCAGAAATCAGACTATATTTTCCCGAATTGTTCGTGTAACACCGCGAAGTAAATTTTCTCCAAAAAATGTATCTATTTATTCCTCTCCGATAAATCGGTTGTAATATTTCATTAGTTGTGTGATATAAAATTATATTCGAACGATTCAAACGGGATTTTGAAGAAGAAGAGAACTTTTTGTTGTCATTAAACTGATCATGATGACATTAAATGAACTTTTTAGATTCCCATAGAAGTTTTTGTGGACGAATTGTTTGTGTGTGTTGGATACCATTATAAGTTTTATGGAGTTGTGTGGTGTAGTTACCTAAAATATAGTGAAATCCCGTATTTTTTCGCATTATATGAAAATCTGACGTGGTGGAACAGTCTTGAGGTCAGATTCGTATTCAGCGCATCAAAAACCAGCGGAAATGTATAGTCTATAATATATTCCATCATATTTTATCTAATTTATATTCCAGACACGTTTTTGGAGAAAAACCCGCAGTCCCGGCACCATATGCTATGGAACCGATCCCAACAGAAATTTCGACTTCATGTGGAAAGTGATCGGAGGTAGCAGCTGCCAATGCAATCAAAGGTACGCTGGTCATGCGCCCTTCAGCGAGCCAGAGACTCGGATTATAAAGAACTACGTTTTGAACCACAAAGACGACATCAAGCTATACCTCGGCCTCCACAGCTATGGCCCGTGGGTTCTATTCCCGTGGGCACATACCGACGAGGAGCCGGAGAATTTGGTTGGCGGAGCTGGTCGAGCTGGGCAGGCTCTACGCTGATGCTATTTCCGCCATTAACGGTACCCGGTACATAGTTGGTAGAGAAGAGGACGTGGAGTACGTCGCTTCAGGAGTAGCTAGTGACTGGGCCGCAGGAGTTGCTGGCGTAGCTTTGTCATATA
This sequence comes from Aromia moschata, assembly GCA_029963805.1. NCBI lineage: Eukaryota > Metazoa > Arthropoda > Insecta > Coleoptera > Cerambycidae > Aromia > Aromia moschata. The sequence continues at coordinate 337,657 of JAPWTK010000097.1, forward strand.
TCCTGAAACTGCCAGGAGGTGGTCCTAATGGCTTCGACATCCCTGCCGACAGGATCGAGCAAGTAGTCGAGGAGACTTGGGAGGGTCTCAAAGCCATGCACGGCTACATTCTGGAGAAGGTCGTAGTAAATTCTACCAGGATCGATACGAATTAATAATCACTTTCTTGCAAGAAAAATATAATTTGTTTTGAGATCGTACGCCAACCAATTCACTCCCTCTTAATGCGACCAACTACATATGTATTTTTATACATACTATAACTGTGCAGTAATTCTTATTTACTTATTTTATATTTTCTGACTGACTATTTGCTTGCTTATATTTACCTACATAAGATGTATATTTTAAAATTATAATTATGGCATGCACAAAACAAATCAATAAATATTTACTTTCATTGAGACCTCATTTGGAAGAAGTTTGTTAAGTTATGTAATGGAATAAACTTTGTTGTTGCGAATTCTTTTTTAATGCTTCCTTTGCCATTTTTTGTTTCACCGCCCTTCTTATTAACTTCAAAATGTAATCGTTCCAGTACTAGATAGTACGCTTTAGAATACTGTATAAACCACAAAAATATTTAAAACCTCTGTAAAGAAAACAAAAAAAGACTGTTAAGAATAGCAAAATGAAAACATAATGAGCAACCTCATAGGGGGAAAACACAGAGATAGTCCCTAATAACCAGCTAAGACAAATTTGTATTATGTGTGGTGATCTAGAGCTAGACAAAGAATGCGTGATTGAACCAACATATCAGCTGAAATAGAGACTGCAAATCACCTGGCAGGAGACCCCGAGGAAGACCACTAAAGAGATGACGGGTTTATATAAAAATAATATGTACCATTAATATAAAGGCCGATGTTTTTGGAGAATCATGATTAAGAACAAAGTAAAACTTTCACAAAAATATTGTGTAGCATATATATATAATTGTGTAGCAGTTACACCGATTCAAATGTACTACAACGTTTATGTTTTTATACAGCTTTAATTTTATACTACTTACTCAAGGTTTTCAAAGACCAACAAGCGCAGAATAACCACATATTGTCTTCACAATACCTCTATGTACACTGGCCTCGCGAAATTTATGTATAACATCATCAAATCCTAAGAAATACATAGTAAGTTTCATCCAGTAATTTTATTATTCCAACCACTTATTTTATCACTTTTACCATTCACTCGTTTTATTCTTACCTTCTTATATATTGTATACATATACTGTTCACTTGCTACAACTAGTAACTCTTATATCGTGTTAGTTATCAACTTCTAAACTAATATGTCATTCAAGTTCTACTCTAGTCTATCTCGTTCTATTAAAACGCATTAAAGGGCAATCCTTAGGCAGCTTCTAAATTGTTTTATTGACCAACTTTTAATTTATTTAGGAAAAAATATGGTACCGATACACAAAAACACTAATTAACAAATTTACTCTGAATATAGCTGTGAAAAGCTTTGAAACCTTCCCACGTCTCTTGAACAACTGGTTGAATATCCTCCTCTGGTGGATCAAATCCAGTACCACCCGCAGGAAGCTCCAGGGTGTAAGCCAAGTCGATCCCGATTTCCTTCACCCAATCCACGCTGGTACCCGACGCGTAGTAAAGGCCGTTTACGAAACTCACAACGGTATAATTCAAGCCCCTTACTTCATAAACGGCATCGTTAAAAAGTTGGCCTAGAGCTCTAAGTTCATCCACGTTGTCCGCATCTTCATTGGTATAACCGTACGGGTACAGAAGCCATCTGCCAAAGCTGTGGATGTCGATGTACAGTTTTATTTCATCTTTGTGCGATGCAATGTAGCTGCTTACTGCCTGCGTTTCTGGTTCGCTAAAAACTCTGTGTCCCGCGTACGTGTTGCTGCATTGCCAGTTATTTGACCCGGTCTCACCCCACTTGGCCGCGAAGTTTCTGTTTCCGTCCACTCCATAGCAGATCGTGCCAGGAGTACGAGTTTTTCTCCAGAAACGTTCCTAAAAGAGAATCACGATTGAGATAAAACGCAATATATGCAGCGGTGATTAAATCAAACTCCAAATTAATACCAGTGCTGTCATTGTACTTTCTATACACATAATATACTCGTCAAGTTCGGAAATTTCTTTCCAAAAAAGAAACAAATAATTGGGTTCAACATATTACATAGATTTGTTATTATTCTTTTAATGGAACGTCTTGTATATTTGTATTTGTTCAATTTAACCCTTTAACGTCAAATCTACAGTTTTTGTATATCCTCTCTTTAGCAACGTACCAAGTACAAGAAACGATGGAAAAAAAATCGGGAAATGCCTCTCCGAGTAATTTTGGGGTGCTCTTTAGAATGGCACCAAAAAAATTCATAAAAGTTGAAGCTTACCCCTGTTTTTGGCCATTTAAATTGAAAAGTGCACGATTTTTCAGGTCAATTTTTTTGTAACATGATTTTTGACTGGAAAAAAAAATTTCTTTCGACAGAAAACTACGGGTAAAGTGCATTCGAGAGTTGTACTGAAAAGTTCTGTACTTAGAACAAAATAATTCCAACATGGGGTGTCCAATCTCGGTCAAAAGGACACATTGGACGGGGAAACTTTCATAATATTTTTACTCAAACCTGGAGAACTTTGGGGTAAACGTTTAGAGAACAAAAAGTGTTCAGATTCATCCAAAGATCACGCCTGAGATAGAGCTTGTATTCGGAAAAAATTTCAGAATCGTCCTTTTTGGTACGATTATACTTTGTTAAGTATACATAATTCAAGACACTCATTATTGCAGAATTTTTGAAGACGATTTGGCAATTTCACCGATTAGCCATTTTTTTGAACCCCCCAAACCAAATAGCGTCAACAGGTTTAGGAATTTTTTTTGCAAAACCTCTTGGACATGATTTAAGGGAGAAGTGCGAATTTTTCCAGAATTTTTGGTCTTTCCGGTAATTTTAGATTTCGGCCAATTTTGGAACATTGAAATGAAAAAATGGACAATTTGGGGACAGCTATTCTGGCGCAGACTTTATTGAGTATGAGCCAAGAACACGTGTATTTTTCCCAGATGTCTGGAAACGATTGTGAAATTTTATGAAAGTTTCTAACTTTTCTCTGTTTTCTCTATCTTTTGAAACTTTCTAACGGGAAAATGGCCAAACTGGGCCAAATTTTTTTTTTTTGATAAATTTGTTTAGGACTCTTCAATCGAGGTGTGTATTTTTTTTCAGAATTTTTGGAGCCATTTTCGGATTTTTTGAAAAAAATGGCCAAATTGAAAATATGACCAAAAATTCTGCAAAAATCAGGTGTGCTCCTTGGATGAATCTGAACACTTTTTGTTCTCTAAACTTTTACCCCAAAAGTTCTCCAGGTTTGAGTAAAAAAATTATGAAAGTTTCCCCCTGACAATGTGTTCTTTTGGCCAAGATACTGGACACCCCATGTTGGTTTAAGTACATAACTTTTCAGTACAACTCTCGAATGCACTTTTCCCATAGATTTCTGTCGAAAGAAATTTTTTTTCCAGTCAAAAATCATGTTACAAAAAAAATTGACCTGAAAAATCGTGCTTTTTTCAATTTAAATGGCCAAAAACAGGGGTAAGTTCAACTATTATGTATTTTTTTGGTGCCATTCTAAAGAGCACCCCAAAAATACTCGGAGAGGCATTTCCCGATTTTTTTTCCATCGTTTCTTGTACTTGGCATGTTGCTAAAGAAAGGCTATACAAAAACTGTAGTTTTGACGTTAAAGAGTTAAAAAGAGCACATGGTTGTCATATCTCAAAAACGCGTCATTTTGACAATATATTACAAAAACATTTAAAAACCCATATTCAATCCAAGTTTGAATCACACTTATTTTTTCGTACCTATCTCCAAAAATAAGCTAGACAAGGCAAGGCTCAGTACTTAATAAATAACTCTGTACTCCTTAAACTTTCATGTCCAACTTTGACGGCTTTTATTTAATTTTTTTTATTATTCTTTTTTTTTTCAGGTCGGTATTAACTACATGTATTTACTTTACAAATAATGGATAATACCCGGAAATTACCTAGTTGTCAGACAACGGTCTTGAAAGCCTAAATTAAGGGGACATGACACCTTCAAAAAAATGTTTTTGTAATGTTTTAAAATGCGTGTAATTTTAATAAAAAACAAGATATCATTTTGAAACTTTACACATATATTTTGACATGAAAAAATTGTATAAAAAAGTCTTTTGTGGAATTTTTTTATGAGATTTATGACCACTAGAATTTTTTTTGAAAAAAAAAGAAAAAAATTACGGCGGGTGTGATTGCGGCTCATTGGAACATCCAAAAAAATAATAAAAAAGGGGTTTTAATCAGCATCGAAGCCGCCATGGAATGAGTTACAAGAAAAAATTTGGTCGAAAATTAACAAATTGGCGGTATTTTTTCGAAAATGGCCAATTTTTGAGGCCAAAAATCAAAAACTATAATACCGATATTTCTATCCGTAGTTCATTCCATGCATTAATATGTGCACAACAACATATTAAATTTTCAGAAAGATCGATCGAGTATTTTTTTTATCACGCCCCCAACTCGATTAATGTTACCTACCTAATGTTACCTTCGCGTGCTGCAGCGAATGTTGGCCGATGGTAATGTCCAAAACTTGCATGATTTTCAAAATGGACATGAATAACGTACATACACTGAGATTAATTCAAAATATACGTTTGAAATAAACTGTATAACTGCGTGGCTTATACGAAATAAAATACTCATAACAATAAAACCACTTTCCAAACTGTTTCCCTCTACTAACAAAATGAAATTATAAAGGAAATATATATATATATATATATATATATATATATATATATATATAAAAATAAACAATGGCTGTTATATGATGTGACAGTCTTGACAAGTAAATAAGGTTATAAATTCGATCAAGAATAGAAATACGTCTTTTTTCTCGGCCAACTTTGATGACGTTTTCTTTTTTTGATGTCTCCATAGAATTGTACAGAGCATATGTTTGTATAAGAAAGACGCGGCAAAGAGAAAGTACGAAAATCACCAAAAATACGGTTTTGACGCGATGTGCCTAAAACGCTCGCTATATATTTTAGAAGCCGAATTTGAGATTTATATTATTAAAAACGTATTTTTTAAACAAGAAACAATCATAAAAAAAATGATTTTTTGAAAATTTGAAGGTGTCATGTCCCCTTAATTTAATTTCTGCTTACGGCTGTGTGAGTGTATTCGTATCCATCCGGGTTAAGGACTGGAATAATAGCCCAGTCAATATCCTGGTACATGTTGGCGTTTTCAGGATTTTCAACGAGCTGATTAATAATATACAATGCCATGGGCGGGGCGATCCACTCTCTGGCGTGGATAGTGGCCTCGGCAAATATTGTTGGCTTGTTTGTCGTTGATCCCCCACTTGATATCCTAACGAGTAAGAGGTCACGACCCTCGAACGACCTTCCAATAACCTCCGTTTTTAGAATGTCTGGATAGTCCACTTCTAGTTGCCTCAGATAAGCAATTATCTAAGTAAAAAAAAATAGTAAAGAACAATTGAATCGCTTATTTCAGAAACAACCCAAGTCACATTTTGGCCATGTTGAGTTTATCATACCAACATGTATTTTTGGGGGTAACACATGCTTGATTCAAAAATAATCTAAATCCCGTAAACATCCTTAGTTATATGCCGAATTAAAATATGCTTAAATGGGTGGAGGAACCATTCAAACCCTTTTACGAAAATATTATTGAAACATCAAAAATTAAAACAAAATCCAAAGAAGCCACCAAATAAGCTCTATTTTTATAACAACAAAGGATTTTCCAATAGGGACGGGCCGATGTTGACAGGCTGTGGCGGCCATGTTGTTTTGGGAGCGTCTGTCAAATTTGTTGTTTATTATACAGTCGCTGCTGCCAAAGCATGGCAAGTTACACGATTGAGCAGCATGTCCCAATGATAAAATTTTATTATCAAAATCAAAATGACTTAAAAACTCGGCCTTTCGCAGACTTCAACTTGACGACTTTTGTGTTGGAGCTTGGGCCTGCATCAGTACAAGATCCAACTGTCCTAGGAGCTCAAAGTTAATGACCATAGACTACGCCGGCTGTTCGCTGACTGGGCTTCGGAGCGCCTGGAATAGGACCCCAATATTGGTCGAAAAATCATCTTTAGTATGAGGCGCATTTTTGGATGAATGGCTATGTTAACAAGCAAAATTGTGGAGCTCGCGCGCAAATCCCGCTAAATCCCCAGTCAACTTTGCGGAAAATCGCAAAAAACGTATTGCAATAAATACAAGTTTATTACCGTTTTACTGATTTATACTTTGTACTCTGCTGATCGTTAAGGACAATTTTTGACAATTTTCGCAGAATTTTTTTAACCTTTACTTATAAAAAAATAAATATTTATTTTGGATTAAGCGGGTTTTTGGTTCAAATATGGAAATATTTTGTATATAAAAATATATTTTGTATATAAAAGAAAACTATTTCCTCAATCCTCTATTAATAAAAAATACAGATATTTTTTTATAAAATCTGCAGGGCGTTCTCCAATGCCAGACAATCGCACGGTTCAGCCGTGTCATCTTCCATATTGTTGATTTTTTTTCTGTCAGTTGACTGAGTAATAAATCATTGTACCAAGCCAAGTTCTCGGCATCCTTCCAATCGTTTCCAAAGTGCTTAGTTAATAGATTTTCCAAAGATTTTTTCTTTTTCTCTTATAAGCGGGCTTCACAGAACGACGAAGTGTCGCTGGCAACACAATATTCCAGTGACAAGCAACACTACAGCAAAATATCGGTATTTTGTGGTATTTACAGTTTCTTTTACAGATTCTATGGAAATATTGTATTCCATCACTAAAAATATGTAGGTGGGGAAATGTTGCCAGCAACACTATGTCGTTCTGTGAAGTCCGCTTAAAGCCGAATTCAGATTCACGCGTATCGCGTACGCGGGAAGCCGCGCTTTGAGTTATGATTGGTTAAAATCAGATATTTGAATTTTATGGTTATGATTTTAACCAATCATAACTCAATAAAGCGTTATTTTACCTATATGGGATTGGATTTAGCGCGGTATGCTCCAAAGCCGTATATTTGACAGCTATTTAAAAAGGGATTTAGCGGTTATTTTTCTGTATGTAAAGTGTTATATTGTAGAGATCATTGAGAAGTATAAGAATCCGCAAAAAAAGTAAAAAATGTCTGAAAATGGATTTAGCGGGATTTGCGCGCGAGCTCCACAATTGCCGTATTATTATATGGGACGACGCACAGTGGGTTAGAATCGGAAAATCCTGGCCAAAAACCGAGAAAGGGAGAAAATTTGTCAAATTATATCGAATTCTATGTTTTTTTGGGTCGCTGATTTCAAATTTGTACTTTATATTTCAAAAAAAAAACAAAACAAAATGGCGGCCCGAAAGTAACCGCTTTTTTGCGATAAAAGCAACTTTTAAAAATCCAAATTAGAGTGTAATGTAGGATTAGTGACCTGTTTCTTTGTAACTGTAGTTAACTTGTGGGATGAGGTCAAATGTTTCCAAAAATAAAAAACTAATTATCAGTTAGTCGACGTTTCGCAAAATTTATTTGCATCCTCAGGACTCTAAAATATGACAAACACGTAATGTAGATAATAAAACAAACATAATACCAAACACAGATTAAAATAAGGAATCTGGATTACATTTTCATATTTCATACTTACAATTGAATTAGCTTTTTATTGTCGTTGGTAAAAATAAATATGAATGAATCATTGATACTCTCTATAAATAATAAGGTACAACGTACTGTCACACAGACGTGCATCGTCTATCTACCCGTACAATTCTAATTAGCTTAAAAACTACACATATAAATATAAGAAATAAATAGAAATATCTAACTTTTTTTAAAAAAGACACTAAAAATTGTAAAACTTGCTAAAATACTTTTGTACAGGGAAGCATTAATAAAACTTACATTAAAAGCGTATGTATATAACATACGTTTTTTTATATTAGGTATTTGTCATGTAAGTGTATCTTCTAAGTCTAATATACAGAGTTTAAGATATTAAATTAAAATACGCCGTATTTAAATTGTCAATATCTGCTCGTTTGTTGACTGAATTACTCTTTTTTATAGCAATCATTTCATGTAACAATCTTTTTTTGTAATTGTTTTGTTGTCCAATAATTTTCATTTCATCAAATGAAAAATGATGTCCTGTTTTTGTATGTGCCACCAATGCTGGTCTCATTTACCTTATTCTTTTGCAAATTGTTAGCACTAATTAGTTTTAGTTCTAATTACCAAATTAGAGTATTCATTAGTTCTAATTACCAAATTAGTTCTAATTAGCAAATTAGAGTATTCATATTTTCTGTAAATAAGATTTCAATTTAATACTCTCCTCGAAAGGGAAACAAAATTGCGGACCGGCAGCAACCGCATGTAACCATTTTTTTCGCGATAAAAGGTACTTATTATGATCAAAATTAGAGCATTGATATTTTCTGCTTATATAATTTCAACTGAATCTCCTTACCGAAAAAAACAGGTGGAGAACCGGAAGTAAAATTTTCTTAAAAAGCTACATATTTTGATTCGAATAAGATTATTTATATGTTTCATTAATAAGATTTTAATCTAACTCCCTGAAGAAATGGAGGGCCAAAAGTAAGAACTTTTTGGCACCTACAATTGCACGCAACGTTATTTCAGTTATGTTACATTTAGTTACTAAAATTATTTTGTGTTAAAAATTGATTGCAGAGAACCTCAGTTAGGTTGGATTAGGTTACTTAACTAGTATAAAATAAAAAATATATATTTCACAGAATATTGAGACAACCTATATTTCTCCTTCCACTGGTCAATAATGTACACCAGGTATATACATTTCCCCTCTTGGTTGGGACTTACTATCGGGGATGAAGACCCGCTTTGACGCAGGTACAGTTAGAATTGCCCCGAGAAGGCTCTATTGGACGCGCCTTTCTATTATTGCATATTTCACTGAAATGGGCAGTTTGTAGCAGCCAATTTTTATGAATTTCTCATTCCACTAATATTTCCCACATGTTAAATTGTGAATTAGTGTTAGGTCTCTGTAGGTACAAACTATTTTCCTACTTTTCTTTCGCTACCTTAACATGCGCGTTTGTATTATAAGCGCAGAGTTAACATTCATTTAGAAATACAAAAATTTGAATTTCAATGCATAGATAATATTTTACATCCCTTCAAGAGTAGCCTCCATTTTTTAAGCCGGAAATACACCTTGTGGTAACAAAAATTCACAACACACGAACGTTGAGTAGTTCAGGATCGAATCTCGTACCGTTACGCACTCGAAGGTGGCCAACTTCCGACTGAAGTAGAACGACAGGTATACAGGTATAAAACCTAGGTAGCTGTCGTTTCACTATTACACGCAGGAAACCCTGCTTCACAAAGCTATATGAATTAAAATAGAATATAACGAACTCGGTTTTTCGATTTTTGGCAGGATTTTCCGATTCTAACCCACTGCGCGACGCCAACCCACACGAGGTTCACCCAGTGACACTGCATCCACAAAAAGTTACTGTTTGGTGCGGATTTTGGGCCGGCGGCAGCGACGTCATTGGTCCGTACTTTTTCGAAAACGACGTTGGTGACGCCATCACTATCAACGGCGACCGTTACAGATCAATGATAACCAATTTCTTTTGGCCCAAATTGGACGATATGGACGTGGACGACGAAGTGGTTTCAGCAGGACGGCGCTACGCTACACAGCGAACGCCACGATGGACATTCTGCATGAACAATTTGAGGGTATAGTTTATCTCTTGCGGAGGTGACATGAATTGGCCACCAACATCGTGCGATTTATCCCCGCTAGACTTTTTGTGGGGTTTTCTGAAGTCGCAGATGTATATCAACAAGCCGCAATCGACTGATGCCTTCAAAGTGAACATAACCCAGGCCATCGCTCAAATTAGGCCGGATCTATGCAGCAAAGTCATTGAAAATTGGACCTGTCGCAACCGTGCCACCGTGTGAATCCGCGGCGGACATTTGAACGATGTCATATTCCATACATAATGACATATGGGTATTTCAAATAAAAAAAGAATTTCGCTAATACCTCACACACAGCTTGTTTTATTACATTTCAACATCGACCCGCCCTTATTGGAAAACCCTTTATGTTAAAATAGTTTGATAAAAAACATTATTTTAAAACTTATGTTTCATTTCAGAAACAACCTGTCCGTTTTTTTTTTTTTTTTTAAGTTTCGTAAATATTTATAGTGCTTTGTTTATGATAAATTCTTACTTTAGTGGTAAATTTACGACCTCAAGCTACAGTATTACTCAAAATATTCAGATATACTTACAAAACGGTTTTTTGTCCTGAAAATTCTCAAAAAGTGAGTCAGGTGGTTTCTGAAATAAGCGATTCGATTGTTGTTAATTAAGGGGGAGGGTCAAAAAAAATCGATAGAAAAGGAGTTCAGACTTCGATCAGGTCCTTGGTATTTTCCATACTCTTAAGGGGACCGCCTACATTAGAGGGTCAAAAAAATCGCTTTGTTTTTTTTTTTTGCTTAAATTGAAAGTATATCATCTGTAGAATATGCTCCCAAAGTTTCAAGTCCGAATTCGAACTGTAAACAGTCGAAATATAATATATAGTGCGCGTGTTCCGAAGAGTCGGTAGAACGAAGCCGAATCAAGACGAATCAAGCCGAAACAATTGCAAAGGAATTTGCTGTTTGAAAAAGAGCAGGGACTTTCTTATGGAGCAGGGATAGATTGGCCAAAAAGTTAAGGTAAATAAACGAAAAAAAAATTTTTTCGTGTATTATCCAGACTATTTTTCATGTACGAAAACTTTGAACGCGTTTTTCTTGAAACTGTGTTTTTCAAATTGGCGTGCACGATTACTCAAAAACTACTGGAGGGATCGACTTTGTTTTTTTTTTAAATTAAAGCTTATTTAATTACCTTGTATTTGAACTAAAAAAATCAGTAAAAATTATTGACAAAAAAAGTTATTGACAAAAACACACGAAAAGTTTCAACAAAAAATATTTTTTTTTAAAAAAACAATCTTTTTATTTATTTTGATAAATTCATGATTTTTTTTTAGTTCAAATAGAAGCTATACTCATAAATTTTTACAATTTTTTTTTATTTTTATGATTCAGATGATTCTATGGGATGCTATCCTGCATGCCGTGGAGAAGGAATTTTCAAAGGCATCGGCATTCAATTATTAATAACTTTTATTTAAACATATGATATTTAATAAAAAAAAAATTGTAAACCTTTTGATATACATAATAAACAGTAAAAATCTCAAAACAATCCATCGTGTAGTTTCTTTGTGAAAAATTCACGAAAAAGTGCTTGATTTTGACCTCCTAATGTAGGCGGTCCCCTTAATGGGTCTGGACAATCAAAATATTTAATTTTCTGTTGCTATTTTAAACCTCATTTAAATTTTCTCGCAGGTTATAATATATTACTAGTAGATATACCACAATTTAACCAGAACTGTTTTCGATATACATACTTACTACCTACCAATACATTCATTTTGATAAAAAATTTGGACATATTCTTACCTCATCATGTCGCATAAATTCTGAAAAGGTAACATTCCCTCTGGCTACCCTTGTCTGCTTTGCTCGACTTTCTGCCTGTGTAATAATTCTGCCAAGAAAAAAGTCTGTATGTGTTTAAACGTGAATAATAAAGTAAATTAATTCCCTAGATCCTATCCTAAGCTCGTATAACTTATTTTATACTTTCAATATTTTGTAGATTTCATAAGACGACTGGCCACCAAACAACATAAGATAGTTTAGTACAAAATATACTCTCTTCACTGCCTTTGATAAATGATTTCATAAACTGAACAGCAAAACACATTAATGAATGCCAAACTGACTGACTTCTTTAACAAGTCTTTAGAGCAACTGCAGTCAGTGGGAGTGACCAATGAAAGGCATATTACCAATAAAATCATATGTGCTCCCTTTACAAACATGTATCAATTAATTTAAAAATGATCAATTCCTATACTGATTTGTTTTAATGCAATCTTTTCAAATGGAGATGTTATATTTTACCTATTTTAAATTAAATTAATCTATTAATTTTAGGGTAAATATAATCTAACTATAAACTTACTCCGCTACATTATACACTGAAACTATATAGTCTACACCATTTTGTCTCAAAGTTTCTTCAAAATACTCTTGAGCAATTGGTGAGACCATAATTTCAGCTGGCTCATCAAGGGATCTGATATCAACCCAAAAATCAAAATTTTCATCGTTTTCGAAACTATTCACCAGATTCGCTTCCTCAATCGTTGTCGGCGACACCCGATACACTTTGTATCTAAAAAATATATTGTGATCACCAGAGCAATCAATTAAAATAAATCATAACCTTACCCATCGTACTTAAAAATTGCTTCGGTAAATACTACGCATACAAATAATACACAACAAAAAACTTGCGATTTCATTGTTGTTTGGCTATCTGATAACATCTACTACCCAGATGTGGAATGCGTTTTGACTCTGATGAGTAGCAGACAGCTTTATCGTGTACGAATTATCATGTTTTGTTTATGGTACACTATATATATGTAACATTAGGCTTTAATAAAATACCGTTTTATTACCCTTGACCAATTTATTTTACAAATACATATGTACTCTATTTCCATTCTAAATTGAAAATAGGTAGAAAAAAAGCAAGGTTGTCAGATATATTTTCTAAAATTGCTAAGCACACTATACAAGCATACTTCATACTTCAGTAAACTATTAGTTCGTGACGTTCTTAGAAAGCTAGTTTGAAAATATTTAAAAAAAATACATAGATATAAATTTATTAGTTAGCATTAAAATAAAGCGTTTAAAATTGCTGGAAAAAAATAATTATAAATTCAAACAACTTTATGTATATATATTACTATACTTAAGAAAACTTTGAAGAGCCGGCAACGGCGGCTCAGGCGGCCGGCCGCACAGAGTAAAACCACTGGCGGTAACACCGGTCAACGAGATTATTAGACTACTTTGCATTTAATACATTGCTAATACTTCTTCGATCCACTGTGCCATAAAATTTTTACGACGTCGTTAAAATGATTTACGACTTTAGGCACTCAACTTGTTTAAGAGGCCAGTGACGTGTATTTCATCTAGGTTTATTAACACAGACAATTTTTTGAGATTGTCTGGCTAAATGAGCATTATTTACAGCAAATTATATTACAAATATTAAGAGTTTTGTATGCAGGCTAATTTGAATCTCCTATATTGATTTGAATGACAAAAATTATTTCACAATTTTCGAATTTATAAAAGATATATGCACGCCTATGGAATCATAAATTTGCACCGCTTTTTTTGTTCCCCAGGCGTATTTATCATTTTCAATTAAAATTAGAAGTACTATAACTACGAGTATAAAAGATTATACCTATGTATTGTACAAGGACAACTTTATAGGTGAGAATGGTACAATAACAATTAAAAGTTTTTGCATTGTACGTTGAGCATATTTAAGTACATTTTGCAATCAAGGGCTTGGACAGATAATATGTTTTCCAAAGAAAATTCTCTCGTCATATGAGTATCAATTTCTTCTTTTTGTGAGTCATATTGATACATCAAATAAACGAGAAAATATTCCCAGTTGAGTATGGACCAGGACAAATAATAATTTTGGTTTAAATATGTAGTAGATATCGAAAAGATGCAGAGTAATATGAAAACTTACACAAACTTTCCTGGAAACCGACATCCCTTCATTAGCTTTAGCACATTCACTATTCAATATTATATCAGATTCACAAGGCACTATATGATATAAGAATAAATCAAAACGTTTCGATTAAATTGTGTATTTTAATTAAATGTTTTTAAATAATACGTGTTACAACCTAAACCGTCAGTCTTTAATCAATTTCAAACTTTATGTAGCACTCATTTTCTATGCTTTAATCTAACTGAAGTCTATTACTTAAAATCTACAGTTTTAACTACATATATGTTTTTTGTGCATTTCTGTACAAAAACGCGTAACCATAAAAGTATTTTAATGTACCTGACAGAATGTACAGGGTGGGGCATTTAAATTGACAAATGCGAATAACTTTGAAATGAATCGTTTGATAAATAAATGTTTCAAACAAAAGTGCCACCATTTTGAAAGCGGGATCTAACACTTAGAATGTTGTTATATTTGGTAGAGGATTTCAAGGTCATTTGAAGGTCAACTTTGATTTTTTAAATAAGAACCCCTATTTTTTTGTATAGATTTGTGTTCTATGCTTAAATATAAGTAATGTTTGCTTGAAGAAGTTTTGTGTTTGACTTCAAACAACAATTTGTTTTCCCTTAACCGTTGCACTTAACGCACCCCTTAACTTTTTTTAACGAACGTTAAAGAGGACACTGGTTGAAGTAATGTTAATTGTTACTGAAATAATCCTGTTACGTTAATTGTTAAACCGTGATTTTAAAACGTATAATTTTGTTAAAATGTATTTGACTTTGTGCTAGACGTTTTAGAGATATTAGCCATTTAGGTTTAGAGATATTAGATTATTAGTATTATTGTTATTCTTATACGTCTTATTCTTCGTTAATCCGTCTTACCTACAATCCTAATGGGAATATTACAGTTACAATACTTTTATTGCCCTCTATTACAATACTTGTATTGCCCTCTAATATTCTTATTTAATCCAAGTTACCTACTATCCTAATGGGGCTATTTTTTTTAATCATTCAAATTATTTCAGTCAGTCTATAATATTCATTCATTAATCTACACCTCTAAAGGTATTATGTCTTGATCGAATTTTTGCCACTTTAGTATTATTCAGCATAAAGATACTTGCAAAATAAGGTGTTACTTGACTACATTCCCATTTACTTTTATTTTTTCAACACGGCTTTCGGTCGCCATTTTTATCATTAAAAAGTTTTGCTTAATAAAAAAACACATTTCTCACATAGCTTCCGCAAACTTAATTTTTACTTTAAATTTTATTTTAAGCGTTTACAGTTAAAAAAAGGACAAATTTTTGTTTGAAGTTAAACACAAAACTTATTCAAACAAACATTACTTATTTTTAAGCGTAGGACACAAATCTATACAAAAAAATAGGCGTTCCTATTCAAAAAAATCAAAGTTGACCTTCAAGTGACCTTAAAAACCTCTATCAAATGTAACAACATTCTAAGTGTTAGATCCCGCCTTCAAAACGGTGGCACTTTTGTTTGAAACATTTTTTTATCAAACGATTCATTTCGAAGTTATTCGCTTTTGTCAACTTAAATGCCCCACCCTGTATACCTTTGAAGAAAGAACATAGGCAACCAGACATTCAGAATAATTTTAGGTTTGTGGAAAATATTTAATTGTGTAACAAATGTAGAATCATAATATGTATTATAAAGAATAAAAAAATAGTTTGTGGTAAAATTTGGATACATGCTTTAATTGTAAAGACGAGAAAGTATATATATATATATAAATATATATATATCATATATATATATATATCATATATATATATATATATATTATATATAATATATGTACATATATGAACAACTCTGTAGAAAAGCTAATCCAGAAATGACTTTCACAAAAGTTATTTGGTTTGGAGGGGGCGATCTGACCATGTGATCCAGCATCCTGATACATCCCAGGGGCACCCATTTTTTTTTAAATAGGAACCCCCAATTTTCCTTGCAGAATCTGATTGTACGTGAAAAAATAAGTCCAAAATAGGTTTTTGAAGTAATTTTCCTGACATACGAGCACCTTATGAATGCTTATCTATGCTTTTTTTCAAATATTTTTTTCAAATATTTGTGGCTCCCATAATCTCGAATTCACGAGATATTCGAGAAAAGGCATTTTTGAGGGGCCTGATGAGGCCCGGATGTCAAGAAAATAAACCAACATTGGACGTATTTTTTTCCCATGGAATCAGATTCTGCAATGAAAATTGAGAGTTCCCATTAAAAAAAAAATGGGTGCCTCAGGGCCGTATCACGATGCCGGATAAGGTGCTGGATCACATGGTCAGATGACCCTCTCCAAACCAAAAAACTTTTGTTAAAGTCATTTTTGGATTGGCGGCTTTTCTACAGAGTTATTCATGTGGATGGTTTAAAATGGGACCTATATGTACTATATTTATTTGTAAGTGGCACTTATTAATTTTATACACTTGAATAACGTGACGTTGTTTATTGACGAGATTTTTTTACCCTTGAGTTTTTTTTCTTTTTTTTTTTTGAGCTTGAAATAACCATTAGACACTAGTATTATATACTTTTATGAACTATGATTCATATATAAATATTTATTATTGCGATATGTTTTACAATAATACGTAAAAAACACACTTAAAACTCTTATTTATAAGAGCAGTATTGCCATTTGAAAATATTCACACATATTTGAAATTCACACTTATTAACGCAATTATTCCAGTTTTATAAAATGTTTCAGATTTTCATTTCTACAATATATTGCACAGTGGCGGATTTACCAGCAGGTTGAGTAGGCTGGAACCTAGGGCGGCAGATTTTAGGAGGCGACAAATTTTTAGCATTTTTTAAGGCATACAGGGTTTGTCCGGAAAGTAATGTCAGTGAGCTTTGAAAAATGGTTTTTATTGGTTCTATGTGTACAAATCTTTAGAAACTTTCAAAATGCATTCCTCCTGCGTCCACACTTCGTTTCCAGCGGGCCTTCCACGCATCAAAAGCCGCACGGTAGTCATTTTCCGGAATCGCCTTTAAAGCGTCGGTGCAAGCCTTCTGAATGTTTTTCACCGACCCAAAATGCTGTCCTTTCATTGGGGTTTTGAGGCGGAGAAACAGAAAAAAGCCTAGGGGGGCACATCGGGGCTGTAGGGAGGCTGGGGAACAACGGTGATGCCTGCATTGACGAGGTAATCGGCCACGAGGAAGCAGGTGTGCGAAGGCGCATTGTCGTGGTGAAGCTTCCAGGATTTTGAGATGTCTGGGCGGACGCGATTCAGCTTACGTTTCAGCCGCTTCAGCACCTCGACGTAAAACTTTCCGGTTACGGTTGTCCTCTGCGGAACGAACTCGTGATGGACCAATCCCCGGCAATCAAAAAAGACAATCAGTATTGTCTTGATCTTTGACGTGGACATCCTGGCCTTCTTGGGGCGAGGGGAGTTCAACGTGTGCCATTCCACACTTTGCCTCTTCGTCTCCGGATCGTATTCAAAGACCCAACTTTCGTCTCCGGTAATGACGTCATTAGGGAAAGCGGGGTTGTCTTCGCAGGTGTCCAAAAGTTCTTGGCAGGTTTCGACGCGCCTCGCTTTTTGATCGTCCGTTAGCACTTTTGGCACGAGCTTCGCGCACACCTTCGTCATTCCTAAAGACTCCGACACAATTTCGTGAACAATGGTTTTCGTAATGTCTAATGTTTCGTAAATTAAACGGACACTTAGACGACGGTCAGTGTTCAACAAGTCACGCACACGTTTCACATTGTCGTCGGAACTGGAGGTTGATGGCCGTCCAGCGCGGTTCTCGTCGTTGACATCTTCCCGACCTTCTGCGAAAGTCTTGTGCCACCGGAAAATTTGCCTGTCCGGAAGACAATCGACGCCGAAAGCCTTCTTCAACATTGGAATGGTTTTCGCAGCACTCTTCTCCAGTTTCACACAAAACTTGATCGCCATCCGTTACTCAAGCGAACGTTGCATTTTTCTTGCACCGGGTCCCTATTACGACCAAAAAAAGACGAGTGAGACGACCCCAACAACGACCGCCGTAGCAATCTGGCGGTTGTTGGTTTTTTTCCCCCCCCCCCCCCCCCACCCCCCCCCGGCAAGGGGGGGTTTGGCCGGCCCCAGGCCGGGAAAAAAAACCCCTCCACTTTTTTCCCCCAACACCCCCCCCCCCCCCCCCCCCCCTTTTTTTTTTACATGATTGAGCTTTTTTAAGCTCAGAGAACTTTCTCTGACTCTAACTGACACAACGATCCCCAAGTTACAATCATGCTAATAACGGGAGAAAGCTGATGCAATGAAGACGATAGAGCACAAAATCATAAAGTTGCAATTTCATCGAGAGAATAAATGTATGTAATTAATATGATTGCGAACTAGGGTATCGAATTTTAGAGGTCAGTAGGGGCGGCAAAAATTGAATAACCTACTGGCGGAGAATTTGTAAATCCCCACTGATATTCCAACTCATTGATATTACAATATTTTCTGATTACAATATTATAATATTTTTCACTGCCTCCGTTTTTGAGAAATTGATAAATTTATTTTATTAGGTCATCAACAGTGTTATATATCTGACGACAAACAACAATGCACGAGACTCTCGGCTGTTTTATTTGCCAGAATGTCCATAAATAGTACTCGACGTATTCCGGTACGTCTGACAAGATCAGCAACCCCTAAATGGCATTCCCGGAAGCACACCACTAACGGTATGTCTTTAAGATGAAGTAGAATGAGCATCTTCTCACTCTACTTTATCTTAATTTACAACATCTAGTTATTGCTGACCTTGTCAGGCACAACGGAACACATTGAATCCCATTTAGGCCCTCTAACTCACAGTCCCTATATGTTTCCGTTTTGAAGTTATGATATATGAGGTGTGTAAATTAAGTAATGAGACTGGCAACGTAGCGCCCGATCTAGCAACACTCCAGAAACGAGACTTGGAAGTGAAGAACTCTGTAGAAGTTTGAACTTGTTAGAGTCCTTTGTTTGTTCTTTGTGACTGTGCCTTGACGTTTTGGAATCGATTGAAAATGATCCCCATTTCATGGAACGTGTCATTACTGGTGATGAGACTTGGGTGTTTGAATACGACCCGGAAACCAAGCGCCAAAGTATGGAATGACACACTTCAAACTCTCCAAGACCCAAAAAAGCAAGGATAAGTAAGTCGAAGATCAAATACATGGTGATTTACTTTTTTGACAGCGAGGGAATTGTCACCAAAGAGTTTGTGCGTCCAGGCAAAACAGTAAATCAACACTTTTAGAGAGAGATTCTTGAAAAACACGACAATGCGCCTTGTCACACAGCCATTTCAGTAAACGAGTTTTTAGCCAGTAAAAACATTCCTGTGGTTCCTCAGCTTCCTTATTCGCCCGACTTGAGTCCTTGTGACTTTTTTCTCTTTCCGATATTGAAAAATCACCTCAAGAGACGTTATTTTGAGACCATATAAAACATTCCAATGGCTGTAACCAACCAGCTGAAGGCTATTTCAGTATATGAGTTCCAACACTGCTATGAGTTGAAGCATGAGTGCATGTGGCTTCCCCAGGGAGGATTTTTTAGGGGGGAGAAAAACCCAAAATTAAAATATGTATATATTACGATTTGGTGTCACATACTAGCTAAGTGTAAAAAGTGGTTTCAACTGATCATCGAAAATGAAGAGTAGAGGTAATAATATAGTAGTTTTGTAGTTTTTGGAGACACTGTATAGCAATAAATATAACACAATTGTCTCCGGATTACAGTAATTAAATCGAATTCGGTACTGTCATGCTTATATAATTCGAACGGACAATAAATATTATCCGAGTAATCCTCAATTTATTACAGGTACCCTAAAATCTAATATACCTCATTAACTTATCACTTACGAATATAATACGAGAGAATTACAAATATCGCGACTAGTGTAATACGTAAAAGTGTGTACCCAATCCCGGTAACACCGAAGTGCACTTTCATTAAGCCCGGCCAGATTAGCTCTTCACTATAAAATCTCTTCGAGCCCTCGAAAGTCGTAAATATGTTGTACTCCTCCGACTAGGCAGAAATGAAATTATCTTCCCTTTATTATCTCGCGACGTTTTTACTGGCTACGTGCTCCGGACGGTTCAGTTATGATGGGTAATATTTCATCGATATTATGCTCGTGTCGGTTTTAATTTATGTCTAACTCTTCAGGTATAAAGTATACCAGGTGGTCCTGGAAAGCGTCGAGGAAGCCGAGGTGCTGAGCGAGTTCGAAAATGACGAGGCCGTTGATTTTTGGTCAGACGTTCGGTCCTTAGATGTGCCGGTCGATGTCATGGTGTCGCCGTCAGGGCAGAGCAGGTTCGAGTCCGTCCTGGAGAGCGAGAATATCGAGTACAGCGTGCTGATCGAAGACGTTGAAGAGTAAGTTACAAAAGCGAATTGTTACCAAATTATCGCGTCTTCATGGCGAAGCATATAACTCTAATCATATTTTATGAACCAAGAGCTCATGACAAAAATGTTTCTTCCCATGAATGAATGAATGAATACGAAAAGTGGGCGGGAAGACCCATGCACTTAGGCCGCCTGACGGGCCCATTGTGCACCGACATTCCATGAGTGTTCACCCAGGTATGCCGACCTCTCTAGCAAAGGCGCATATTTTCCTGGGGTGAATACTCTTAACATCCTCTGGGTTCAGAACACAGCTCCCAAAGTGCCGTTCTCTGACCTTTGCAATTGCAGGGCAGTCTGTGAGGATGTGAGATGCAGTCTCCTCATCCTCCATGCACCATCCACATTCAGAATCATCTATGACCCTTATCATGTGGAGGTGCCTTTTAAGGTGACAGTGGCCTGTAAGGAGTCCTGTCACCGTTCTAATGTCTCTTCGGTTCATACCTAGGAGACTTTGAGTTAATCTGAACGAAGGCCCAGTAATATGGGCCTTCGCCTGCCTCATACCCGGGGCTTCTTGCCATGATTTTTCGAACTCCTTGTTTAGGAGCTCTTTCATGGTTGAAACCCCCATTGAATAGGGGACCCCTAATATAGGTTCAGGTCCTATGGGGTACCCTATTGATCCTAGTCTGGCCAGTCTGTCGGCCTCTTCATTAACCGGGACACCTGAGTGTCCCGGTACCCATGTGAGTATCACTCTATTACAACTGGCCAGATCATTTAGAATCTTTTTACAGTCAAGGACGTTTCTTCCCATATATTATTTTCACAAACCTAACATTGCGAAATATTTTTTTCAGCATCACCAATTGTATGTTAAAACTTTTTTTACTTGTGTTTTTTTGCAAAATTTTAATTTTGCTATGATACAGCTATTGTAAATTGAAATATGATGCATGAAATACCAATACAAATTACCATAACTTTTACAGATTTCGAAATTTCGAGATAATCAGAAGTAAAAAAAAAAAACTTAATATTTACTTGGTCACAAAATGCTTATATTTTTTTGTCACGAGCTCTTAAGCTATTGGAAAGAAGGAAAGACTGGGGCCGGTTAATACAGTTTTATTTTCTTATTATAATTCAAGTTAACTTGCATTGTTCATCAAAACCAGATTTTTCAAGTTGCAGACGTGCTTTTGTAAAATTTTTGCTTAAAGATACAGGTATTGTAAAATGAAATATGATGGACGAAATAACATTACAAATTACCATAAGTTTTACGGATTTCGAAATTTCGAAATAATCAGAAATATCAAAAACTTTATATTTACTTGGTGATTATGAAAAACAATATTTTACAAATATTTTATAAGCCGTTTTCAAAATAACCTGGTGTGAGCAGTTTTTTTGGAAAAAATTTTCTAAAGTTTCATTTGAGGTTTTTTTGCCACTTCAGCCTTCTATACACGGTGGAGACTTTTACTTGGAATATATTCGCTAGCGGGGTGGTGAATGATTTTTCAAAAAATTCCCGAGACACGTCAACTTTTAAATGTATTTACCTACATTTTGCAAGTAATGTGAAAAATATATCCCTTCAGGGGTGGCTGAAACCACCCTCGACATTATGTTTTCAAATGCAACCCTATGGCTTGTGACCCCTCATTATAAAGCTGGTGGAAAGAGGAATCCAACGCACTGATCAAATTTTAATTTTTAGTATGTTTGTAGGGTTGCATACAATTAAAACGTAATTTTATAGTTTAATTTATTTTTAACGTAACAATTTCGTACTCAAAATGTGTGTTGTTTAGTTTTGGAATGTAAACCTTACTTTTCATATGTCCCCACAAAAAATTCCAAGCAATTTTTTGCCACAACTGATATTTGTTTTTTTTGCTAGTGTTTTTACACGACCGCAAAGAGTAATTTAGTTTGTATGCTGTATTCAGAGTTTGAAACGAAGTGTTATTTCAAATTGGTGAAAATGTCTTATTTAACTGAATCACTAAAAATCGAAATTTTGATGATGATTGGATATGGTGATAGGGCTTGAACTCAATGCGAAGTTGTTCGCTTGTTTCGAGAAACGCATCCTGACTTGCCACCACTAAATCAAGGTACCATTAGTAAAATTGAGGCACAATATCGAGAGATGGGTCATGTCAGGAAAGTACCGAGTAAGAGGCAGGCTGTTGTTGATGACGACACGAAGTTGAATTTGTTGCTTGCTCTAGAAGAAAATCCAATCACTCCAGCCCGTCAACTGGCCCGTTGTAGTAATCTTAATCACAAAACAGTTTTAAAAATACTTAAATATGAGAAAAAACGCCCATATAAAATGCAAGCTGTTCAAGAGCTACTTGAAGATGATCCAGATCGACGAGTGGAATTTTGCGATTTATTGATGACTTATATTGAACAAAACCAGTTATCTTTAGAGTGGATAGTTTTCTCTGACGAGGCTACTTTTACATTAAATGGGCACGTAAATCGCCAAAATTGTCGTTACTGGGCTGAAGAGAACCCCCATTGGATGAGGGAACTTCATACTCAGCGCCCACAGAAAACTAATGTGTGGGCCGGAATAATACAAGATAGAATTGTAGGACCAT
The DNA here is from genome assembly GCA_029963805.1 of Aromia moschata. NCBI lineage: Eukaryota > Metazoa > Arthropoda > Insecta > Coleoptera > Cerambycidae > Aromia > Aromia moschata. The sequence continues at coordinate 360,498 of JAPWTK010000097.1, forward strand.
TTTTCTTTGATGACACTCTTAATGGAGTAAGATACTTGCGTTTACTCCAGCACGAACTAATGCCAGTGCTATGTCATTTATTTCCAAACCCATTAAACCCTAACTTGACCGACGAGAGGTTATGGTTTCAGCAAGATGGGGCCCCACCACACTATGCTGCCATTGTTCGTCAGTATCTGAACAGAATTTTTCCCGGTAGGTGGATTGGGAGGCGAGGTAATATTGAGTGGCCAGCAAGATCTCCAGATCTTACACCACTGGATTTCTTTTTGTGGGGACAACTTAAAAGTAGGGTTTACATTCAGAAACCCAACAACATAGCAGATCTGCAGGAAAGGATAAGAGAGGAAATCGGGAAAATAACACCGCAAATGTTGCATAATGTAAGGGACGAAACCTACTACAGACTGGGATGCTGCCAACATGTGAATGGTGCACATTTTGAACAATTGTTACGTTGAAAATAAATTTAATTTTTAAATTGTTTTAATTGTATGCAACCCTACAAACATACTAAAAATTAAAATTTGATCAGTGCGTTGGATTCCTCTTTCCACCAGCTTTACAATGAGGGGTCACAAGCCATAGGGTTGCATTTGAAAAAATCATGTCGAGGGTGGTTTCAGCCACCCCTGAAGGGCTATATTTTTTCATATTCCTTGCAAAATGTAGGTAAATACATTTAAAAGTTGACGTGTCTCGGGAATTTTTTGAAAAATCATTCACCACCCCGCTAGCGAATATATTCCAGTTAAAGTCTCCACCGTGTAGTATAATACTATACTGAAATATAGGCCGTCACAATTTTTTTTGTCATAAGAGCTCTTAAACTATTGGAAAGAAGGAAAGACGGGCTGGTTAGTGCACTTTTTATTTTATTATTTCAAGTTAACTAGCATTTTTCACCAAAACCTTGTAAGCAACATTATTTGCCATTTTAGTATCATGTTACTTTTAGGAAAGTGCAAGAGGAAGATGAAAGACTGTCAAGAGCAACAACGGTAGATAGTGGAGCCGTTAGTTTTACCGAGTTCATGCGTCATGATGAAGTAAGTGATTTTTATAAGATATAAGAAATGTTTAGTTGAAGCTGGTATATGAAACTAGAGTTATTACCGGTAATAGTGTATTTTCATTTCCACATTCACATTTTGGAAATGTTGGCCTAGATAACGATTAAAAAAATAAGTGAATTTGTTGCCTTTTGATTCAAAATAGTGTTTATTCCACCGTTGGTATATTTAATATGAAGTAAATATCTTAATATGAAGTAAAATATGTACGTATATGATACAGGTTGTTGTTTTATGGGCTTTGGGTTTTATGGTTTGTGAGGAAAGGAACCCCAAAACCGTTTTAGTAAAATGCGCAATTTGGGAGTTTTGGTTTTTTTGGGGGGGGTTTTTTTTTTTTCCTATTATCCCATAGATATTTATTTATATTGAAGCCATTTTGAACGACCATAATTCAATTTTTGGAATGGTACTGAACATTAAGAAGTATAACTTTCCGTCTTTCTTACAATCCATGCTCGAAAATGGTGGATGATTGAGGAAAAACATGATTGAGACAAAGAGAAAGTACGGATTATGAACTGAACCTAAATTTTGAAATATTATTTTAATATTACTTTAACAAATTTAACCTCCAGTATGAAACTTATTAACAACGCATTCTATAAACTGGTGAATGCGCCAGGTAATATTAAAAATGAAGATATTTGCAAGTAAACTCAGGAACTGTTGAAGTGTGTGCTTATCAAAAACGTTTTCGAAATGAACTGCTCTTGAAGATTGAAATAATGTTTTATTAAATACGATTTAAAGAACGAATAATTGCATTCAAGTAAACATTTAACGGTACATCGGTTTACAAATCAGTGTTTCTTCTTTAATATTTCATAACGTGTACGATCGATAAATGGAAATATTTTCACAAAGTAACATACAATCGTAAAACTTTTTATACTTTATTAAGAGAAATGTCACTGGTTTTGGGAAACTTCACCAACGAAGTACGAACTTTTTAATTCACCAAACGAATTTTGACGATGAAATTTCTAGTTTTTCAAAGCGAGCAAAACGAAATAACCCCGTAATGGCGTAGGTGTTATTACGACGAACGAAAACGAAAATCGGGTCGCTCCAAAGGCTTTCGAAGATATAATGATTTGCGGTGGCTGCATTTAGCGAAGCTCTGCCAAATACCAGTTGAAGCGAAAGCTATGATAGGTAACTGAGAACGTGTGATTTATTACATTTAGGTTATTGGTAGTTGGCAATTCGGCAGAAGCGTGACTAAGACCTTTACAGAACTGGTGTTTTTTTTTAATTTAAAAAAAATAGCTTTATATTTGTGTAACTAACCATAGGCGCAACATTGGGGTTTATTTTTAACCAAATAATTGACATCCAAAATAAAAAATATTAAAATAATTTCTGTTAAATTAGTAGTTCGACACTTCTTAACGTTGAAAACAATTTTCAGCTCTGTTATTATTAGTTCATTGTCGAAATTATATCCCTATATCCGTTCCATTGAAATACCCAAAAAATATTTTTAAAATTTTTTTTTTTTCCTTTTTTCTATATATTTTTAAAAAACCACACAAAAAAAAAAACCCTATTTCACAATCACAGTCATCATTATATTTCACAATTTTACCTTTCAATCAGATACCCAGTTGACATATTTCCTTTTTTGTCAAGAAAAAATTGTTTGAGACGCTCAGTTCAACATACAGACTGTCTCAGATTTGTAATGCATGGAATCAATTTTTGGAAACAGAAAGATGAAATATGGGGAAAGGATTTTGATTTCGTCTTCTACTTTTTTTTCAAACTTAATTTGTCTGTAATCGTGTTCGGTATAATTCTAAAAAACTGAGAACGTTTAAAAAATGTCACATATATTTTTAATTACTGGTTTTTTGATATTTTACCGTCTACGTACACTTTTTTAATATGGTTTCGCTGACGTTATCAAATTATATCATTTGTTAATGAGTCAATGCCACTAACTTCAATTTTCCTTACGGGAGCCTCTCATTCCTCTATAACGTTCCCCATTTAACCATTTTTCTATCTCCAACAATAGCCGAGATAAAATGCATGCATAACAAATTTAGGATGACTGTATACCAGTGCGTAATCCTGCCAATTGTTTCCATTGTTTCCAGATACTCGCCTACCTAGATCGACTAGAGCAAGACTATCCCGACATCGTGACAACGGAGGTGATAGGAAATCGTTCGAGGGCCGCAACCTCACGGTGGCGAAGATTTCAAGCGGAGGCGAGGACAAACCGATAATATTCATCGAAGCCGCTATCCACGCCCGGGAATGGATAGCACCACCTGTGGCTTTGTACACTCTCAACCAGCTGGTGGAAAACGAGACTAATTCGGAAATGTACCGGGACGTAGATTGGATCATCCATCCGGTCGTGAACCCCGATGGATATGAATACTCCCATACAGACGTAAGATCTAGTGTACATTTTGTTCACGGAAAATAAAGGCGTATTATTAAAAAAAAAAGCTGGTTGCTTTACGGAAAGCGACACGGATATGGAAAGATTGGATAATTTCCAGTTCACTCATGAATATACAGAGTCTGTCAAATAAGTTCCCTGTCTACAGCTCGAGAATATATATACATATATATGGTGTAGTCCATGCCAACTGGACATGGCAAAAAAATTATCGCTCAAACTTCGGGAATATGTTCTTCTACGTGTGCCCGAATTTTTAGCCCATTTGGGCACTCCGTTCCCGAGTTATGATTTTGTTAATATTGGAACAAACGCGAATTTTTAAAAATCTTGATTATTTCGATAAATCATAACTCTGGTCAAGTACAACCAATCGAGATATCCCTATAGGTTCTTTGCGGAAATTTCTCGTTCTTTCCATTGAAAATATCTAAAAAAAAAAGTATTGGTCCATTTTAGACTATTTTTTGGACTTATAATTTTTAAATTGGCCAAAAATGCCTTAGGCCCAAACGGATCGTCTTCTAACAACTGCGTAACCAAATTTTTAGGATGGACGATCTGAAATTGCCCAAATACCATCATTTAATCATTTTTGGACAAAAAATCGATTTTTACAAAAAGGGTATTTCTCAGCGCTTTTATCGCGGGAAAATGTTAGGATTGATCGTATATTAAATATTTGCGATAAATTTCGGACTATGCGTGGGAACAAGGGCAGGAAAATGTATGAAAAACATTTGAAAAAACCGATGTTGAAGGAGAAATGGACTTATTGAACCAGGATTTTTTCTTTAATGATGAAAGTGATGAAAAAAAAAATCTCGGTTCAATAAATCCATTTGTCCTTCAAAATCGGTTTTTTCAAATATTTTTCCTACCCACACTGTCCTGTCTCTGCCCTTGTTCCCATGTAATAATTCGAAATTTATCGCAACATTAATGTACGATCAACTTACACTCTTTTTCCAGCGAAAAAGCGCTGAGAAAAACCCATTTATTTGTAAAAAGTCGATTTTCGTCAAAAATTATTAAATGATAGGTATTTGGGCAATAGGAGACCGTCCATCCTAAAAACTTGGTTGCGCGTAGTTTTTGGACGGGGAATCGAATGCGCCATGTTAGAAGACGATCCGTTTGGGGCTAAGGTCATTTTTGGCCAATGTAAAAATTAAAAGTCCAAAAAATGGTCTAAAATGGACCAAATATTTTTTTAGATACTTTCATTGGAAAGAACTGGAAATTTCCGCAAAGAACCTGTATGGAAATCTCGATTCGTTGTACTTGACCAGAGTTATGAATTATCGAAATAATCAAGATTTTAAAAATTCGGGTTTTTTCCAATTTTAAAAAAAATCATAACTCGGGAACGGAGTACCCAAATGGGCTAAACTTTTTTTTATATTCAGGCACACATAGACGAACATATTCCCGAAGTTTGAGCGATATTTTTTTGCCATGTCCAGTTGGCATGGACTACACCATATACAGGGTTGGAACGTCCAAGATTTCAAAGCCGAGCATTAAAAGATAGAAAAAAATAAACTCTTCAAATAAAGGGAACTGACAGACAAATATTATATCCATAGTTGCGGGACTGATATGTCATTTGAAAACTTTTATGAGCGTTATTCTCTGTCTTTCGTGATAGGGTAGCAATAAAATATGTAGACGGGACGCCCCGCCGGACGTAAATTATAATGCGCACGTGTGAATTGAATTGTTATATCGTTATTGGTCTACGGAAAATAAGCACTTGAGTATTCCTGTGCGTACGCAGTATCCCGAGAAGTTAAATGTTTGGGTTTGTATTTTAGGCGATTCCATCGTTGGGCCATTTTTTATAAACGGTTCCTTAAATGCCAACAATATTTAATAAATTTATATTTAACAAATAAAACAAACTGTTTACGGACATGAAACATGAAAGACCACGAAATTCAAATGATTTACTGGCCAGAATTGTACAAGTCCTAAATAATATTTCCCCTGAATTGTTAGAACGCGTAAGAACTGAGTTTAACGATAGACTAGGTTTTTTGCGAAAGCACAACAGGGGCGACATTTTTGAACCACTTATTTAATAGGCATTTTTTCTTTCTTTCGTCTTATAACCGGGTTGATTTATATTTTTATTTTTTTTGTTTTTTTTTTTATAGAACTTCAATTTTATTTTCTTGCTGACCGGTTAGTTAAGGAATACAAAAATTTGAAAATAAATACACTTATGATCGTTATATCGTATCGTATGGGATAATTGTAAAAGTTATAATTACGTAGAAGTCGATGTACACATCCATAGCTGCGAAAAAGTACTTGAGTTGCATTCAAATTCGGCGATAGGCGTGTAGGTAATACCCCACTCCAAATTTATATTACGCGCATGTCTCATACGTTTCTAATACGTAAACCCCCCAGGAGAAAAAAAATTGGACTAGATTTCAGAACAAGTACTGTATTTCCATTCTAAATTGAAAATAGGTAGAAAAAAGCAAGGTTGTCATATATATTTTATAAAATTGCTAAGCTCACTATACAAGTATACTTCATACTTCAGTAAACTGTTAGTTCGTGACGTTCTTAGAAAGCTAGTTTGGAACTATTTTAAAAAAATACATAGATATAAATTTATTAGTTTGCCTTAAAATAAAGCATTTAAAATTGCTTAAAAAAATAATTCTAAATTAAAACAACTTTATGTATATTACTATACTTAAGAAAATTTTGAAGAGCCGACAACGCCGTGCCGTGCCAGCAACTGGAATGCCGAACCAGTATACTATTGGATTGTTTGTATCTAATACTCCTTAAATACTTATTCGGTCCACTGTGCCATACATTTTTTACGACGTCATTAAAATGATTTACGACTTTAGGAATTCCACTTGTTTAAGACGCCATCCAGTGACGTGTATTTCAACTAGGTTTATTAACACAGACAAATTTTTGAGATTGTCTGGCTAAATGAGCATTATTTACAGCAAATTATATTACAAATATTAAGATTTTTGTATGCAGGCTAATTTTAATCTCCTATATTGATTTGAATGAAAAAATTATTTCACAATTTTCGAATTTATAAAAGATATATGCACAAAGCGAACTACTTTGAAAGGGCAAAATTAACGGTGATTTTTTTGGGTTAGTGTCCGGGAACACGAGTATTGCACACCTTTTAAAGGGTTTCGTTTATATTTTGAGACACCTGCAGGGTTTATTATACTAAATAGTAAAAAAACTCATATATAAAAATTTGAGTAAATTTTCGCTATTATCTACTAAGTTTATTAAAATTAACAACCGACTATCGACACAACCACTATTTTTTCATGGAACACCGTGTACATTTTTTAATTTTCTTAAAAACTCGTCCCTCTGATTTCAAAACTATACGATTTATTGACGTCATTCAACAGTTTGCAAATTATTCATATTGTTAAGTAAGTTTAGGACACTGACAATCCAAGAAAAAAAGTACCTACAATACTCAGAACAGCGAAAAGATGCAGTACGTAATTATTAGTAATAATCTGTGTTATGCGAATTGTACGATTTGTTGTAACGGAAACTTTTCTAGACTGTTTTAGGTAATGATTAAATGTGTGACGAAGTTGACATAATCAGAATGGAAGTATGCCACTTGAAAATATAGCACAATACATAGCATTTCAAGAAAAGTTCAAATGCCAAAAATACGATGTTTTTTTGTGAAATCGCGGAATAAGGTTTAATATGGCGGCTATTTTTTACTTAAAAAACCGTACCGTTCGTTCATAGAAACTTTTCACATACTCACATACTCGACAACCTTTCAATAACTTATTAAATGTGCTTCTACATATGCTAAAATGGACACTGATATGCTTTAGGTCATAGAGGGCACGCTGTCTGGATGCGTGTGCGTCGTCATGAATAAATATGTATATACCGCCATAAAAAAAACACGTCTTTCTATACAATATTTTCAATAAGAGAAGGTTTTTTCATACATGTCGATATTTAATATGTTATTGACATTTGAACATATAACACAAGGTTTTACATTGATAAAACTAGGAATATTACAGTTTTAATAAAAAAAAATTGAAAAATGGATTTTCTGTGAAAGAATCGTTTGAAGCAGTATAGTTTTATACAGTGTGATCCATTTAAAACCTGATGGACACTCATCTAAACATTTAAGAATTGCCTGATTTTGACCGTTTTTTTAATGTAGGGTGTCAAAAACTATACCATAGGACAGAGTTATGTTCTTTCTGGTAAAAACCAAGGCGTACCTACTATGATTTTTTTATGAGTCTAACATACTACATAAAAACTATTTATAAGATCTTGTTCAAGTTTTAATTTGTTAATAATTTAGCTCTAGGAAACGACTAGTAGTCGATTCGTTAAACTGTAAAATCATTAAAATAATTACAATATAAACAATACAACAATAACAATAATAACAATAACAGTAAAATAATAAGACAAAAATAAACAAAAGAGAACAACAATAAAATCAAACTAGATTTAATAAAAAACGAAAATAAAAAAAAAAAAAAAATAAATTACATTTTTAATTAAAAAGAAATACATTTCTCAAATCCCTTGTCCAAATTATTTGAGACATTTCTATAAAGACATATTTAATTAATTTGTGCACAAGTGTCTCTTATTCGCTTTCAAAACTCGTCAACCTTCTAAGGTAGTGACTTAAACACTTTTTTGTTTGAGAAATTTACATTTAATAATTCTCTAACAGCTGCTGTTTTATAGAGTACAGTCATACAAATGAAATGAGAATCCTTAATATGTAATTAGACGTCAAAATTTCAGTCATTCAACGAAATTTGACCTCAAAGTAGGCTTTCCATAACACATATATTGTGATCTAATAAGCCACCGCGAATTATGATATTTTTTTCACGTTAATCGTCTCGTCTCTCACACATCGGGGTGCCTGTTAACTTGAGTCCTCGAAAAATTGCCTTTCAAGCATTTTTTTATGAAATTTTTCTTACCTCTCAAGCAATTTTTGTATAACTCGAATTAACAAGCACTTCGATGCATGTGAGACGAGGGACTAATGTGAAAAAAGTTATGTGGTTATTCCCTATTGACCCTATTCGCCACCAGATTTCCATATTTTCCAGTCGCTATTCAACAAATTTCCAATAAACTCTCTAAAAACGAAACTGCTCTTAACGAAACTGCTTAATTTCTTAAATTCCAAACCACCCGGTTTGTTTACACCTTGAAACAAAAAATTATAGAAAACGGTAGAAATTACTCTGTTAATTGTAAAAAATGCGGCAGAATATATTATAAATGTATGTACAGTGTACCAAAACTAGCTTTACCCCTGGCCACAGGAGCTTATTCTGTCAGGAGCAGTAGCCGTGAACACTTGGGGAAGTACAGTCTAGCGAATAATTATGTGTACACGCTATCTGCGTGTGTTGAACATTGTGGCATCAGTGCATATTTTGAACTGGCCTAGTGTAGTGGAAGTGACTTTTATATATGGATATAACATATATATGTATATACAGGGTGTCCGGAAATTGAGTGGACAACGTTATACCAGAGATTTCTCGCACAAATGAAAATGATCCAACAGGCATATAGCCTACGTTGCTTCGTTTAGCCTCTAGAGCCTCAAAATTCTGGAAAAATTGTTCATTACCTTTAATAACTCTAAAACACAGATGTCAATTTTGAGCATTTTTGAGATACGGTTTTAGGCATACAATTGACTTTTTTTAGTGTTATAGAGGGAGCTTTTGAAGATATAGAAATACCTGATAATAATTGTGGAGAGTAGTTTGTATTCATATTTTGTTATTGCTTTGTTTTTTGATGATCTTCGTCAAAAACTGTATTTTATCTGTATTTTATGTGGCGGTATAGCAAACCGTGCTCTCACGTATTTTAATACTAATATCTTAAACTACGAAGGATTATTTGAAGAATTATTATTTAAATGGAAAAACCTTTTATAACAACAGATAAGCTGGGGTTGGTAGATCATAATATTCACATTCTCGGAGTCAATTAGGTTTAGGTCAATTTAGGTGAACAGATTTTTAAAAATACTGGTATAAGCTAACGTAATAAATAGATAAATTCTACTTTGCTTGCTTGAAATGCTTCTGTCGCCGATTATATCCAAAAAAAAAAATCCAGAGCCATCAAAAAAAAAACGTCATCAAATCTGGCTATGAACAAGAGAGATAGAAATAGCGGTTATGTCGAAGCTCAAAAAGAAACTTAGTTATCAAACTTTTAACAAGGCTGTCACAACTGTAAAACAAATAATGGCTCTCACATAATACGACAAAGCCTTGACAATTAAATAAGGTTAACTAACTTAAGAGACGTTTTTTTTATGACTCGTTAGAATCGCTGGTAACACCTGAGTAATATCTCTCACTACGTTAAACTACATTTGTTATGCGTAATTCACGGGCAAAACTATTCTGGGTGTACTGTGTATTTCTGTGTATATCTGTGCATTTAAATTAGGTAATTTCGTCATATAACAATTCATTTGTTGAAGATGTTTTAATACAAGTACTTAGAATTAGTTCTTTAAACGAGTTGATATTATAGTGTTTGACTTTGCTTCACATGTATATATCTTGATCGTGCAGCCCAGTGTTAAAACCATATGTTAATTTGTGCAACTATAAGGAGATCGCTATATTAAATATTAAAATAGTCCCTTAAAATTATCCCCTGAGATTGGGAGGTTATTGTGGTTTTCCCATGACATATCACACATGTGTATCACAGAGCTATGGCAACAACTATGACTCTATATGCAACGTACTACTCGACCATTCTAAAGCGACGTTCACATTGGTATAGTTATGATTATTACGTACTATTAGTTCAACTGGTTCAAGTAAATAGCCTTCCAGTGAACTCTCCCAAGATTAGTAGACGTCTAAACATAAAACTATTTTTTAAATACTAATTTACTAGTGGCAGTTTTGATATGGTATTGGTGAACTATCCCAACTCCACGATTAGTAGACGTCTAAATACAAAACTATTTTTTTAAATAATAATTTACTAGTAGCAGTTTTGATATGGAGACAAATATGAAGCTTCGTAGCCATAGAATTTTCCGTTCAAAATTTTTTAATATAAAAAAGCTGTATTAAAAGTTTAAAAGGAGGAGGACCAGTAAAGGTACCAGAAGAAGATTGTGGGTTAAGGGTTAAAATATGGATAAGTAATTCAACAGTTCAATGTTGAAATGAGAAATGCAATATCAGCTCAAAGCTAGAAGCACCTAATACTTATTTTTTTAGTTACTGAAAATAGTTACAGTTACTCTTCAGCATTTGTTTTACATTTCAAAACCCACATTTTACTGTAGTGGTGGAAGACTAACAGGCTAGTAAATAGCCTAGAGAACTATTTACTTTCCTAGCAGGTCTGCTGGTTTAAGTTCTGGTGTAAGTAAGCTACTTTGTAGTTAAGGATTAGTAGCTGTCTTGCTAGTTACTTGTACAAGTAACTAACCCATGACCAATGTGAATGCTATACCAATGTGAATGCTACTTAACGTGGCCTTTGGGATTCGGATGCGCAGTTGCTTAATGCTGAAGAGAGTGCAGATAGTGTCTTCGAGGGCCAGATTTTTCAGCATGTGTTTACCTCTAGCACCTGTCAAAATACGATCCAAAACATTTCACAGTTGCAGAAATTACATTTATATTAGAATTCTAGTATAGACACTGCCTTACTATCCCATTTTCTCCCGTAGGAACGACTCTGGAGGAAAACCCGTACCCCGGGCACCATCTGCGACGGCGTCGACGGCAACCGCAACTTCGACTACCAGTGGATGCTGACCGGCGCCAGCAGCTGGCAGTGCACCCAGACATACGCCGGCTACAAGGCCTTCTCCGAGGTGGAGACACAGGCCGTGGGCGACCTCTTCGCGGCCTACAAGGGCCGCATCAAGCTCTTCGTCGACGTCCACAGCTACGGCCAGTTGCTGCTCTACCCCTATGGGTTCACCGATGACCCGCCGGACAACGTGGACGAGCTCCTCGAGCTCGGCCTTCGGTTCAACGCCTCCGTATCCTCGGTAAGGGGCACCACATACTCCGTGGGAAACTCCCTGACCTTACTCTACGCCGTAGCCGGTGGTAGTAGAGACTACGCTTACGCCGTTGGAGAAGTCGATCTGACGTACACCCTGGAATTACCGGCAGGTGGGAGTTCCGGATTTAACCCCGAGGAATCTGAGATATTGCCGGTGGTGACTGAGACTTGGGAAGGAATAAAAACGTTTTACGAGCACATACAAGAAAAGTATGTCACGTCGGAGGTGACGGACAATACTACCACAATTAGCACTGTATCAGAAGAGTAGATCCACTTATGGATGGTAAAACTTCAGTTAGAACAATCTGTTAAATATTAAATTATTTAAAATATTCTCATTTTTTTATATCGCAAAGCTGCTGCTATTGGCATGCGCTTATAATTTGCTGTAGTCGGTAAAACAAATAAACTTATGAGAGGAGATAAAACCACCCATAAACAAAAGTTCCTATCTGCAAAATTTTACAATCGAGGGGTACAGATGCAAAACTCACATTATCCACTTTTTAGAAATTTTCAGGAAGAAGGAATAACTGATTTCTCACTTCTCAAGTAACTTCAGGCTTTGAAATTGTTTTTGGTATTTGTATTAGAACTTTAAATTGGCTTCTCAATTGGTAAAATGACAGCACAACAATATTTGACTCCAAGAAAGTGCATTCTTTGGATAATGTGAGTGTTGATACAACTTTTTGGATAATGGTAGTTTTGCTCCGAATTATTCTACATAATATTATTTTTCACACTTCATGAAGTTAAGCTAAGAAAAGGAACTTGGAAACAAACTCAATGATATATCAGTAAAAAAATTATGTAACATGGTAGTTCATAATAATCAAAATAAGAGAAGCAAAACAGGCAGTCGGCCATATTGGTTTATCTTTAAGATTTTTCATTGGTGGATATGGATAATGTGAGTTTTGGCAACTTCAGATCGTGGGAGAATGTGACTTTTGAAACAATTCACAGATTTCACCTTTTAAAATAAATACGAAAATGTAAGTTTTGTACCACTTCTAAACTTTAAAATGGTGTAGTTCAACACGATGAATAAGATAGCGCTACTAACTCTATTTCCCTCATGTACACCTCAATTTGAGATTTTTCCGTACATATGAAATTAGGTATAGTTTTTACACATTTCTTCCAATTAAAAATCCCCTTTCTTCATTGCATGTAGACTAAAAAACAGATAATTAATATACATATTTCAATAGGTAATAAAAATTTCGTATTGCTATAAAAATGCGTAGAGAACTGTATATAGGGCCTTTTATTTATGCACTGCATTAAACGGTTTCAGTTTAAAACTATGAGTTTAAAATATAAAAAAATGCACCGACCTCGAACACTTGCATCCATAGGGATACCGTAACTTACTTTTCAAGGCAAGTCTCGCACAGTTGCTACTTTACAACTGGTCATTCCGCACATCAGTTTGTATTCTTTTCCAGCCGCTCGCAAAGGTACAGTTGTGTCATACATACATTTAGTCGACTACGTCTCATATACGAGGGTAAAGTGTATCGGTAACGCAGACGCTGCCTGTATTGAAGCATTGTAGAGAAGCATAATAACGGACATCACTGATGGCGACGCTGAATTTATAATATTTTAAACTGAGATTGGATATACTATACAGTTACTGGATGTATATCATAATTAAGATCCGGAAAGTGTGCCACAGCGCAGAGTTAAACGGCGTTCAACTATCCACAGCACTAGCAGGGAACCGGCGTACTACGGCGCACACAGAGTCCCAACGCGTTACCAGGCACGGTCAGTGGCGTACGTATGCACGGGCAAAAAATACACACTAAAATTTACAAGGCGCTTAAAAAATACGGTTTATACGTATGCGTTGTGGCCCACTTTCCGAACCCTAATTACAATGTAATAGAAATTTTAATACATTCCAATCCAGGTAGACCGTCCATGGTGTGACATACAACTTTGCGAACTTGTTGTAATACTTGTGAATTATTATTTTTTCGTCCATATCTGGTTTGTTATTATTAATTTTATTAATAAAAATGTGAAATAAATAGAATATGAAGAATAGAACGATATTTATTTAATCCCTGAAATACATGGAAAGACTTTGATTGACTAATCAAAAATAATTTAACTCAATTTAAGAGTTGAAAAATGTATATTATCATGGTTGGCGTACAAGACAGTTAGGTAAAGGGTCTCACCGGGTTTCCATATGAAATCTGCACTGGCGTCTTTGTTGACATTGGTGCCATTATTATATTGCTAGATGTTGAAAATAATTTTTGGCGATTTATCAAACCCCTAACTTTTTGGTTTTTTCAAAAACTAAACAACCGTTTTTGAAAAATGGGGGTTGAAACCCCTAACTTCAAAATTATTTTTCTATGAAACTATTGAATATTGAATATTTGAATGAAATCAAAGCGACATGAAAACTCCTAATTAGCTTAACATTACATATTTTTTTTATAATTTTCCAAATAATTATAAGGCTGCAAAAAAATATTGAAAAAAAATAGGGGTGGTTTTTTAGTGGCTATTTCTTGAGGTACACAGACCAAAACAAACATGTATAATCAGTACGTATCCAACTGTAATACGTGACAATTACATAAATGTGTGATGGGTGGAACATATTAAAAAAAAATCTATCTAAGCTGGTACACAGTACACTCGAACCCCTCTTATTTCACCTTCGCTTAATTCACATCCTCTGTTATTTCACCACGTTTCCCCCTATTAGGTCGCGAAACCGTCCCGGTTAAGTCGCCGCCTGTAAAAGTTTTAGAACTACGTTTGGAAATTGGATTCTCGCATGAATATGTACAATTTTTATTGAAAAAAATGATTGTGTATTGATTTATTGATTTAAAATAGGTTAGGTGTCTTTTAAAAATATTTAATCTTTAAAATATCCATTCAAGTGGAAAATTGAACTTTGTCACGCACGACTGGGTATACTTACATTGATTTTTCGTTCAGTTGGCTCATTTTTCGTTATAACAAGTGCCGTGGTATATCTCTAATTATTTCTTTTTGCAGTTAAAACACAAGAAAGTTGAGGTAATGATCGCGACTTAAGAGAGGCAAAATTTCGCGACTTAAGCGAGGTAATGATGCACGGATTTGGCGACTTAAGAGGGGTTCGAGTGTATATTGCAGCTAATCCAATAAAAGTCACTTAAATTAAAATAAAAACAGCATTTTTCATAAAATATTAATATCTTTTATTTTCTATATAAAAATATTGAAATAATTTAATCTTCGTCACTATGTTCTTCTACTTATAACTGTAGTAATATTTGTAACATCAAATATATGTGTTAATATTTTAGCGGGCTTGATGATTTTCGATTCGTAATGTCATGTGACAAATAATAAATTATTGATGCTACATGTGAGCAACAACCTATAGTCCTATTTCCATTAGCACAATCACAGGTGTATCTCATTATGCCCTTATAGGTGTTCGTATTTGGTTCGTATTCAATAAAACATTAATATGTCTTGCTATTGATGTGTCGAGAACGAACTTTCATCCTTATTATATTATCATTTTCTTTTAAGTACTCAATATTAATATTGAGAACTATCATTTGAGTATTATCATTTTCTTTTTAAGTAATCAAGAAAATAGTGACGAAGATTAAATTATTTCAATATTTTTATATAGAAAATAAAAAGATATTAATATTTTATGAAAAATGCTGTTTTTATTTTAATTTAAGTGACTTTTATTGGATTAGCTACATACTATGTACCCGCTTACATAATTTTTTTTTGAATATGTTCCACCCATCACACATCTATGTATAGTGGTTCTAATTTTAATTGAAAATGATAAATACGCCTGGGGAACAAAAAAAGCGGTGCAACTTTATGATTCCATGGGCGTGCATATATCTTTTATAAATTCGAAAATTATGATTTTTTTTTTCATTTAAATCAATATAGGAGATTAAAATTAGCCTGCATATAAAACTCTTAATATTTGTAATATAATTTGCTGTAAATAATGCTCATTTAGCCAGAAAATCTCAAAAAATTGTCTGTGTTAATAAACCTAGCTGAAATACACGTCACTGGCGTCTTAGACAAGTAGTTTAAGTTCCTAATTCATAAAGTCGTAAATCATTTTAACGACATCGTTAAAATTTTATGGCACAGTGGACCGAACAAATATTAGCAATGTATTATATGCAGAGTGGTTTATCTACAGTGGTTTCCGTTGCGCCACCAGTGGCCGACTGGTTGGCCAGCCAGGGCGTTGCCGGCTCTTTAAAATTTTCTTGAGTATAGTAATATACATAAAGTTGTTTTAATTTATAATTATTTTTTCCAGCATTTTTAAAGCTTTATTTTAATGCTAACTAATAAATTTACATCTATGTATTTTTTTAAAAATAATTCCAAACTAGCTTTCTAAGAATGTCACGAACTAACAGTTTACTGAAGTATGAAGTATACTTGTATAGTGAGCTTAGCAATTTTAGAAAATAAATCTGGCAACCTTGCTTTTTTCTACCTATTTTCAATTTAGAATGGAAAGATAGTAATTGTTACGTATTATAGTTGGATATGTAACTGATTATACATGTTTGTTTTGGTCGGTGTACCTCAAGAAATAGCCACTAAAAACCACCCCTATTTTTTTCAATATTTTTTTGCAGCCTTATAATTATTTGGTAAATTATAAAAAAAAATATGTAATGTAAAGCTAATTAGGAGTTTTCATATCGCTTTGGTTTCATTCAAATATATATAATAGTTTCATAGCAAAATAATTTCGAAGTTAGGGGTTTCAACCACCATTTTTCAAAAACGAATGAAGTTAGGGGTTTGATAATTGGCCAAAAATTATTTTCACCAACTAGCGATATAATAAAAGCACCAATGTCAACAAAGACGCCAGTGCAGATTTCATATGGAAACCCGGCGAGACCCTTAGATATATTAATTTAGATACAGGAGAGGAAACAATATTAATTACAAATACATTATACAATTCAATTGATTATTAAATGTACTATAAGGTAAATAATTTATAACCAGTTAATTATGACAAATTGCTCATGACTTTGCGGAATTGTTAATATAATTTATAGTGAAATGCTAAATAACATATAGCGATGTAAGTTTTCCTAAGATTACCGTATAAAACAAACAAATAAAAGATAAAACATTTGTTATCTTTTGGTGGGATCAGGTGCTACTGATAAAACATTAACATAATATTTTGGACCATGGAAGATAGCTTAAACTCTAAAATGTTTTAGTATGTATTCGTAAAAGTGCTTTGTAATTTGTAGACGTAGAATTTATTTGTTATTTAACGAAAAGCAATGAGGTTACCGTTATTACGTGTTTTTGTTTTTTGCACTTATTTCGATCCTTCCCACTTCAAATGGTTTCAGCTATGAAGGGTAAAAATGTTTAAAACAATTTTCATATCTTAATTTGCGTATTCTATAGAGAGGGCCTTCATAAACAATTATATAAATATGCTTTTAGATATAATTTTTAAACTTTAACTAACTTAGTCATAAAAAACTAGAATGTCTACCAAAGAAATTCATAATTATTTTTGAAAAAATTATTCAACTGCAGTAGACCTTATAAAATAAAATATGGTGAGAACATACTCTGTTAAGTGAAGATATAAATACACATTTTTTTCGTAGGTATAAGGTATACAAGGTGATTCCAAAATCGCTAGACGAAGCGAAACTCTTGATGGAATTTCAGAATGACGAAAATTTTGATTTTTGGTCAGATCTTAGGACGCTTGATCGCCCTGTTGATATTATGGTAACACCGATGGCCCAGCTGAGATTTGTGGATATTTTAAAAAGCGAAAATATTGAATACTCAGTCCACATCGATAACGTTGAAGAGTGAGTGTCAAATAAATATTAATCATACAGAACAAACATTTCTTTATAAAGATTTTAGGTTTGAAAAGGTATGTTTGTTGTTTTTGACATATTTGCTCAACATTGTAATTCGTTTAAAATAGTTTTACTTGAGTTAGGGTTATTTAAATTTATACTTAAACATAACTATTCAGGAAAAGTTATATTAAGTAAACTTATTAAGGTAACATTCAAAAATATTGTAATATTATTTGACAAACAGTAATTTAAAATATATACTTTTTTAAAGAATAATTCAAGAAGAAAGACAAAGAAAGAAAAGATCCACTCTCATCAGGGGAGCAGTTTCTTTTACGGAATTTATGAGACATGATGACGTGAGTACAAATATTAAATTTATCCACGTAATACACTTAGGTAGACTGTGTGTCTACCAACGTCACTTTTACAAAAACGGATGTAGATACATTTATTCTAAGGTTGTAGAATACATTTTTGTTGGTTATTAAATTTCATTTTTGGTATGTTCTTACACATTTCAAATATACAGAGTTTCAAATAATCGATTAAACTTTTTTTTTTGTTTTAAAGGGGATGCTCAACTTTTAGATCGTGCAGAAGGGAAACAACTTGTAAAAATTTCGCATGTGTGGGTTTTGAGGGGTTCTGATTAACGCTATGGAATTTTAATTTTAAAAAAATCATTAAGTGGTTATATTGAATTTCAGGGCTATCCAATAGCCATAGCAAGCCATGGGGATGCATCTTAAAAGTAGTGTCGAAAGAAGCATTTTTTTGATGTTTTTCCAAACAAAAAAAAACGGTTAATTAAATTATGTATGTACACCCTGTTTGTATGTAAGTGCAATTAGTTTCCCATATATTAGAAGTATGTATATAGTTTTTTTTTAAATTGTTGGACCGGTTATGAGGGTCCAAAAGTTTCCTAATCCCTCAGACACCACTGACGTACGTAGGCTCATTCACTAGGAGTTATAATTTGCTGACACTGTATTCATAAACATTACAAAATGTTTGTTAAGCTCCATCGTTTACTTTTTTTCAGATAAACGCTTATCTGGCACAACTCGCAACGGATTATCCAGACATAGTAACCACCGAAACGATAGGAAAATCCTTCGAAGGACGAAATTTGACCCTTATAAAGATCTCGAGCGGTGCCGGTGGTTCGACCAAACCGGCGATATACTTTCAGGCTGCTATTCACGCAAGAGAATGGATCGCTCCACCTGTCGCCCTGTATATGATCAATCAACTCGTTGAAAATGAAAATAATTCAGCTTTGTATCAGGACGTCGACTGGATGATCCTACCAGTTGTAAATCCGGATGGATACGAGTATAGCCACGATTCTGTAAGTTTAAATGTATAATTAGAGGCAGTTGTTAGAATACACCTCAGCAAAGGAACCTGTTGGAACCAAAATAATTCAGTGGTTTAACCCTTTAACACCCAAATGCAATGTCAAGAGACGTGAACATAGAGGCGCATATTACTGATAGAAAAAAATAAAGAAAAAACAACCAAAACCATGTACTCCCATGTTTTCGAGGTCGCTCTTTCGAATGGAATCGTTAAAATTTGCAAAAAATTGATATAACCTTGTTGTTATCGTCCTTTATACTACTCGAAAACAAATACAAACGTGCACTCGAGACGTGTACTTGAAGGAAACGCAATGAGAACAATTTAATTTTCTCATTTTTGACGTTAAAATAACCAGATATGACAAAATTCAGAGGGTGATTCAAATCCTGCAACTGATAGAAAACGAGAAATATCACCCTTTGAATTTTGCCATATCTAGTTATTTTAAGCTCAAAAATGAGAAAATTAAATTGTTCTCATTACGTTTCCTTCAAGTACACGTCTCCAGTGCACGTTTGTATTTATTTTTGAGTAGTATAAAGGACGATAACATAGCTGAAATTGCGATTTAAAAAAAAATAATCTTGAAAAAAAATCGCGTTTTTTTAATAGTTTTTGTTAAAAATTGAATGTTACATCAATTTTAACGATTCCATTTGAAAGAGCGACCTCGAAAACATAGGAATACATGGTTTTAGTTGTTTTTTCTTTATTTTTTCTATCAGTAATATGAGCCTCTAAGTTCATGTCCCTTGACTTTGATAAACTGTCAATTATAGTATTGTTTTCTATTCTAAATAATATTGTTTGTGACCAAAATTAGAACCAGCGTAGAAAGAAAGATACTTTGTTAAAACTAATTTTTTGGAAAAAATTTCGAAGAGTTGTAGCGATTTTAATTACACGACATTGTTCCACACCATGTTCATCTTGTTACGGTATTTGTTTTTGTGAGATTGAAAACAAATTTTGTGTTAATGAATCTTTAAAAAGGTGGACATCCGGTGAACATGCACAACCTGATATAGTTCTAGAAATAGTCCACAGGTAACTACCTCAGGCATTGCTTTGGACCACGATGTAAGCCACAATACAGTTTTTGCACTTTTGTTCATAAGTTGGCAAAAGGTGACTTTCACCAGGGATAAAAATTCTGTGAACAAATGTTTGAACTTTATTTTCGCAATCCAATGTTTGCCCACCATATTTTATTTTCGTATAGAGCAACATTTTGTTTACACAGAACGATCGATAGGCAGAATTGTATTTTAGATATGGGAATATTTAGATATGGTTAGATATAGGAAATTCATATTCAGTGTCCTTAAAAGTTTAATGTATGAGCGTAAATGATTGGTGACCGAATTATAGGCCCATTCTTTTTTGTAAATAATTTGACAGGAGAAAGGTACATGGGATTTTTACAGATGGAATTGGTGCCTGCATTAGCTGCATTATTTTCCATTGCAATCCAGACTTACTAAATAATAGCGTGTGGCTACAACAAACATGAAGGTCTTTCGACGATATTTGGACCAATTTCTTCCAGGAAGACGTATAGGAAGAAGACATTGATGGAATGGTTGGCTAGACTCCCAATTTAATGCCATTAGATTTCTTTCTATGGAGGTACTTGAAAATTAAAGTTTATAAAAATCGACTCAATTATTTAGAAAACCTCAACCAAGTAATTCGACATGATGTCATATTAATATTACTTTAAACTCTTCAGAATGTGAAAAAAAAATCACTTTGAACATTTAGTGTAGGTTATAAAGTGTTATTTCTGTGCTTATTTTTGTAATTGATTTTATTGCCGGAGTTTCTGTTTTGGTTTATGAATTTAGTTTCTTTTTGTTCTAATATTTGAACTTTAAGAGAGTTTTTCTCAATTCTTTTCGAATGTAACATTTTGAAAAATGTTTAGCGTTATAGAATAAAAAGTACTACTGAAATAAATACTGAAACAATATAGGTAGGTTGTAATAAAAAAAAACGGGATGATGTGATAACTTTAAAAACAAATGCCGATGAAAATGATGTAGTAGAAGGTCGTATAATTAAAATTGCTACGTCACTTCGAGAGATTTTTTCCGAAAAATTAATATCAACAAAGATAATGAACTTATGCGTTACTTACTTTTTTTCACGTTGTATGACCATATCTAGATGTCATTTTAAACACTTGGTCATTCCTTCATCATTCATCATTAAAGGTAAATTATCTTTTTCGTTCAGGTGCGCCTGTGGAGGAAAACTCGCACCCCCGGCACCATATGCGACGGGGTGGACGGAAACAGGAACTTCGACTACCAGTGGATGACGACCGGCGCCAGCAGCTGGCAGTGTACCCAGACCTACGCCGGCCACAAGGCCTTCTCCGAGGTGGAGACCCAGGCCGTGGGAGCGTATTTCCAGGCCCACGCGCACCACATCAGGCTGGTCGTGGACATCCACAGCTACGGAGAGTGGCTGCTCTATCCCTGGGGATACACCACCGATCCCCCCGGAAGATGCCGAGGAGCTGCAGACCGTCGGCGACCGCGTCAACGACGCCATATACGCGGTCAGGGGCACCAACTATTCCGTCGGCAATTCGAATATTCTGCTCTACGCCACCTCCGGGAGCGTGCCGGACTATGCCAAGGGCGCAGCCGGAATCGAGCTCGCTTACACGCTCGAGCTGCCAGCTGGAAGTGTCTCTGGTTTCGTGCCGACTGTTGACGAAATCCAGCCAGTAGTGGAGGAGACTTGGGAAGGCATTAAGGTCTTCCACGAGTACATAGTCGAAAAGTTCGTCAATTAATGTAAGTCGCAATACTTACGTAATTGCTTCGTTCTTTTAATTTTTGTTTGTTGTTAAATTAAAATAAACTTAAATAAACCTAATATTGTCATTATTAATAACCAAAAAGAAACAGAGGTCTTAGTTTTTGTTACTATAATGAGATGAGTTGTTGACCTTCATTAGTAGAGGGCGTATATGGAAAGACGAGACAGTTGAGCATCTACTTTATTGTTCAGCTGTCTCGTCACTGACAGAAACCATATTAGAAGGGCGCTGGCCTTCCATGGTGATGACTAGAGAATCCCTTGGGTTTTCACCCTTGGATTTTCACCACCTTTTTCCAAAGAATTGGGAGATTGGAATCATAGCTCGGGCGGCTACCTCAGGGAAGATGCACAAAGTTCCCAATGAGACATAAATACTGTGACTATTTGAATCACACGCTCTATTAGTTCCATATTTTTTTAGTGACATACAGTAAACAGTGGCTTTGAGAATCATACACTGATTGTCCTTGGTAGATTGAGATTCACGCATACTTAGGATATCATTAGATTCATTGTGTTATCAGCAAAAGGATATTTTGTGCAATAAGGGACACTTGGGTAATTTGCCAAGCTCCTATGGCATTACGCATGAGCAGAGTTTGAAGATACTTCATCCATATTCTACTGGAGATCGTAATTGGTACACATATAGAACGCATCAGTATATCATGAATTTAGAAAGTGCTTCCATAACTGCCATATGTTGTTACGTAAGCGAATATTTTCAATGTAGGATTATTAAACGCGATACCTAAACACCAAAACATCAAAGTGTCGGAAACTTGTATCCCCCTTATAGTCCTCATTTCGCTGGTGTTATGGCTGACAGAACTGGTACCTAAAGCACTGATACCTAATACCGTCAAATATTCATCTACACTCCTCCAAACACTACACTGTGTGGACAACGCAGATAGACTAATATTTGACTCCTTTCAGCATCACATAATAGAGAAGGGAATTCGATGGTAGACAGCCGTTTAGGTCTAATAGTTTTATAAATCTCAGCACGATATCATACTCTCTATACATGGAATACCACAAATAGACAGATGAGAGGTTTGTCTGACTTCCTAAATAGAATACATGATGTTTCTAGGGTAACCATTGTTATGTAAACATTGTTATATAAACCAAAACCAACAGTGTTTATTTGGCGCAGCTTGATGGCGTTTTTTATGGCTTTATTACGAAATTATAGATAACCTTGAATAGATATATTGGAAAATTACCCCTGCTAAAGTGTCCCCATACCTGAGACAATAATGTCATATCCATACTTTTATATTAAAGTCAACTTCATTATATTAGTACTCTGTACATAATAACACGAACGCTTAACTTGAATTACTCATACAAGCGAACAGTGCCTGTTGAACTTTCAGCCCAAATAATTTATGATTATTATTGCTTGTAACTTTGAGGCATGCGCTTTTTTTAAATTACTAACCGTCAAGTGCACTTGGCATTTAATAATTAATTACTCTCCTCCATAAACTCGCCTCTGTACTAAAATTAATTAACGATTTAACAAGTTCCCATGAAAAAGGTAGTGCTCGTTTATCTATAACAGTGTGTGTAGGCGGGGTATACAGTTTTGTCTAAATTGTGCGCCTAGTCGTTATTAGTTAATATCTACGAAAGACAGAATGAAACGAATAATGTATGTAATCAATAAAAAAAACAAATCGGTAGCCATTATTCCAGCAATAACAAAAATGAGTATAAAACTATGCTCGACATTCATTATCAAGTGTTTCTATATTCTCAAGGGCGCACTGTACAGCACTAAAAAAACATAAAGTGTATTCCAAAAACGGTATACCAAAAATGATCAAAATTCATAGCCGCGTTTCAATTATTAAAGAAAAACTAAAATATTTCCAGAATTTTGAGGCCCTCTAGAGGCTAAATGGAGCAACTTAGACTATATGCATGTTAATTTAAATTATTTTAGTTTGTGGTGAAAGAGCATATCTCAAATTTCGCATATAGGAAGTTTTAAAAACATGTTCAAATTGATATATGTATTTAGTAGTACACAGCATTAGGAAGACTAATGCCGTGGTAATACTTCGTGATGTTGACTTAATTCGAGTTCGAGATCCAGTTTGTTTTTCATGATGACAAGACAGGTTAAGATGTGTACGAATTATTTATCAATATAATCCTTCGATAGCGAATGAAAATTGGTAAAACGGATAAGAAATATTTGTTCTAGTATCATAACAAAGTTGATCCTCAAACAATGGCGGCAGGTGGAAATTGAACTTTTCCTATTTTCATAACGGACCATACACTCACATTAAATTTTAGGGGGCCATTACAAGACCTAAGTAGGAGACCGTTCAAAAAACCTAAAACGAAACTTCAGAAAAAAATTCAAAAAATGTGTGTCCCACCAGAAGATCTTGTAAAGGACACAATTTTTGAAAGTTTCATTTGAAGTTTTTTGTTGCTAAAGCCTTCTGTTTAGGTTGAGTAATCACTAGTGGCGGCTCGTGACTTTTTATGGGGAAGCAAACATATTTTGTAAAAATTTTTGTTTGCCGCATAGTTAGGAGAAGGACCTCTATTTGGTCAATAAAATATATTAGGTACATGTGTCTAATATATGTACATAATGTATCTAATATATTTTATTGGTTCAGCAAAACCATCGGGAAGGTGTAGAGTTTCCGTAAAATTGTTTTACAATTAGTTTAAAAGATGCAGTGAAATAAAGTACGAATTTTTTCCAGGACTGCGTCAATTTAGATTTGACGCTTCAATGCTTCAATTTAGATTGAATCATCTTCTCCACGATTTGAAAATAATACACACGGCCAAAACAATAATTTAGTTAAAGTTAAAGAACCACTTAGCCATTTACATTTATCGTAGCATGTATTAACAAAACTACGAGCCGGCTTACCCTGTTTAATTAAAGTTTTACTTAGATCTGACAGTGGTACTCTTAAATCTTTAACAAATAATTTATCCTCATATGACAGGCGACCAAATTTGTACTTTATATGATACTCAGCAGTATCATTGTAGGTTCGAATATTTATTTGGGTATCATGAGAATTTTATGAAACAAACTGCTACACTCGCCAGTTACCTCCATTATAATTTTGTATAGTTAATTAAATAAAATGTTCAAATAATGACTTACGTAAGTAATATGGTACACTTTCAATAATTATTACCCTCCTATACCATTCAAAACACTCAAACCCGGCAAGAATAATGGCACTTTCCAACGAAAATTTCCAAAACACAGAACAATAAAAGATTTTAAATTTTGTAGGTTAGGTAGTAGGTTCATGAATCAAATCGCTTTCTACGTTGTCACGTGTGAGAGGTGGAAGGTGGACGTGTTTGCCTCCGCTATGCAGTTTTTTAAATGAACTTTAATGCCATTGAAGTTAAGGATTCAATTTGTTAGCAACGCAGGTGATTGCGAAGCGCGAACGAATTTTATTCCGTATAAATACATATCTAAAAACATTGGCATCGGAGGCTTGCCACCACGGCGATAAACTAGGCGCTGTGTCATTTATGAGGGCTAATATTTTGCAAATAATATTGCAGGAACTCTTTTGACATATGTTTATTAATATTTTCATTTTTAGAAATTATTTTTTTACCCGATATATGAATTTAAAAATGAAAGGTAATTAAAGTAATATAGGTAGGTAGGTTTATAAAAAAACATTATTTGTAATTTTCACAGGGGAAGCACTGCCTCCTCTGCCTCCCCTGACGAACCGCCACTGGTAATCACAGCCCTAAAACATGAGGTGAGTCCCATTCTTCCTTACGAAAGTACGAGAATATCAAATTCCACCAACCGGTCTGACTCCCATGCCCATGAAAGTAGTTCGGAATAAAACTCCAGCAATTATGGGAAACCCTTAAATTTGCGGCTCCGCCACTGCTCCACACGGGTAATGCAAGCCATATCGTAACATCTTATATTTACATGCGTTATCTGTCTACCAGTCGAACACGACAATTTATAACTAAACAGTTTTTTATTTCGACATTTATTTGATCCTTCGGAGTAGGAAAACATCAAACCGAGCATCTTACGACACCAGACCGGGACTCAGCAACCCTCTGTATCTGAATAGTGCCGGAAACGACGTCGTAAAAATTGATGACGTCTCATCTGCGCCGAGACGTCGCAGCGTTACCTGGAAGACGCTTTAAATGTTTGTTTGATGCCTTCTCTTGCTATATTTAACATGACCTTCTAACATCAGGGGCCATACGTTATTAGGGGTCTCATTCGATAAAGTTACTTTTTAGTGTTAAGGGCGGCGAAAACGCAGACAACGACCGTCCACCCATAATTCTGTTTTACGTTCGTAAAGTGCGTTTTTAGGGCGGAACGCCTCTTGACGGCGTTTAATCACTACATAAGACCGATAATTTGGTGAAAAAGATATGCATGTTTACATTCCACTTTATAAAATCATAGTAACAAAAAAAAACTCATAAACGCTTAAAGAAACACTACTATCGCATTTAATATTTCAACTTTTCGACCTTTGTTTAAAATCACAGTCACCCTGCTAATCAATATATTTTATCAAAACGAAAGATGATTCAGATGATCTTGAGAAAGCAATTCAGCTATTTCGTTTCGGTGAAGATGAGAGAACGAAATCCCTATGTAGAAAGAAAGCAACATCATAGCTGATATGTAGCAATTCCAATAAATGATGATCACGTTTAATGATTAGCAATTCTTATAACTAGACGAAGCAACTGATATCAAAATAATGGTCAAATGCGTTGGTACTTTTCAACCACCTATTCTATTCTATTAACTCTATACTACTCGTGCATAATTTTATGGAAATACAATACCACTAATCTATGCGCTTTTACCTGTAGAACCGGACGTGGATGTCTCTTTCAATTTGAACAAACTCTTTGCATTATGTCGAGTTGCTGCACTTAGTTACCCTTAAATAATATGACCTTATATTATATGACCTTCATCACTACTGTGACCTTTCCAAACCTCATGGTATATATGTGACCTCTATCTACGAGGTGTGTAAATTATGACTAATGAGACTTATGAGAAAATTATGACTAATATGATTTTTTTTATTCAAATAGAAATTTTTTTCGAAGTTTTTCAAGAACCTGTCTGTAAAAGTGGTAATCTACTGTTTGGCCTGGAGGCACAAACTCTTTGTGGACAATTCCCTGGATATCAAAAAAGCAAATCAACATGCATTTGATCTTCGACTTGCTCATTCTTGAAACACTGAAGTATCGTCACCAGTAATGACACATTCCATAAAATGGGGATCATTTTCAATCGATTTCAACAAGTCAGGACACCTTTCTCTCCTGATGTCCTTTTGTTCCTACGAAAGGTTTTTGTCACCCATTTTTGCGCAGATTTTTGTCATCCCCTATTTGTTAGTCAAAATCTGATGAACAGTTGTGTGATTCAAATTTAACTCTTCCCCGATCGTTCTTGTCGTCAACCGACAATCTGAACGCACAAGATCCCGTATTCTATCGACATTTTCATCGGTTCTTGAAGATGAAGGCCTTCCGCTGCGTGGTTCATCTTCAATCGACTCTCTTCCTTCTGAGAATGCCTTAAACCACCGAAAAACCTGGCCTCTTGACAAATCGGTATCGGTAGGCATGTTGAAGTTTTGCAAAAGTATCCGTTGCGCTGTGTCCAAGTCTGAAGCAAAACCTGATAGCACACCGTTGCTCAAAAGTAATGTCACTCATTTCTAAAATGCACTAGAAAAAAACGGTTTACGAAAACAGTCACAAAGAACAAACAAATGACTATAACAAGTTCAAACTTTTACTGAAGGTGCATTAGGTGTTAACTTACCACCCTTCTAAGTCCCGTCTCCGCAGTGTTGCTAGATCGGGCACTACGTTGCCACTCTCATTACTTAATTTACACACCTTGTATATGACCATAAGAATATAATGATAATGTGCTATTTTCTGAATGCAATATGCAATATTTTATGAAAAATGCGAAAAAAACTTGTCTCCAGTAAAAACTTGAAACAAGTTACAGTAAATTAAAGTAGAAGACAAATACAGCAGCAAATAAAAGTTTTTATTTTCTTCTTCTCATATAGATTTTTTTTATTGATGTAGGTAAATTTAGGCTTTTCTACTAGCTTTTTGCTTAAAAACTGATGATAAATAATAGGCACGGCGAATTTTTTCCTTGGATCGTAAGATCTTTTTCACACGGTCCCAAACAGACTATCTACTAAATATACATAAATTTAAAACTGATTAATCTACAATAATCTGCCATAATTACACAATTCACTGCAGAATGATTGCAAATAAACCGCACTGACAGGTAAAGTGATATAATAATTATTTAAGTGTACAATTTTTAATGGGCAACCTTAATTGACAATTTATTACGAACAAAATTTATATGTGTGTATGTACTATCTTTCCATTCTAAATTGAAAATAGGTAGAAAAAAGCAAGGTTGCCAGATTTATTTTCTAAAATTGCTAAGCTCACTATACAAGTATACTTCATACTTCAGTAAACTGTTAGTTCGTGACATTCTTAGAAAGCTAGTTTGGAAATATTTTTAAAAAAATACATAGATGTAAATTTATTAGTTAGCATTAAAATAAAGCTTTAAAAATGCTGGAAAAAAATAATTATAAATTAAAACAACTTTATGTATATTACTATACTCAAGAAAATTTTAAAGAGCCGGCAACGCCCTGGCTGGCCAACCAGTCGGCCACTGGTGGCGCAACGGAAACCACTGTAGATAAACCACTTTGCATATAATACATTGCTAATATTTGTTCGGTCCACTGTGCCATAAAATTTTAACGATGTCGTTAAAATGATTTACGACTTTATGAATTAGGAACTTAAACTACTTGTCTAAGAGGCCAGTGACGTGTATTTCAGCTAGGTTTATTAACACAGACAATTTTTTGAGATTGTCTGGCTAAATGAGCATTATTTACAGCAAATTATATTACAAATATTAAGAGTTTTATATGCAGGCTAATTTTAATCTCCTATTTAAATGAAAAAAAAAAATCACAATTTTCGAATTTATAAAAGATATATGCACGCCCATGGAATCATAAAGTTGCACCGCTTTTTTTGTTCCCCAGGCGTATTTATCATTTTCAATTAAAATTAGAACCACTATCAATTATCATCTATCAATTTTACCTAACTAAAATAAGGAGAATATAAATTATCCAGAAGAAAACATAATTTCTACGGAAAAAACATAACCAACTTACTTATGTTTCAAAAAGTGTTTCTTCCCAAAAGTAGACCAATGTCAAACGTGCTGTATTTCTTCGCATTTGTACACTTTAGTTTACAACCAAATTAGATTGTTGCCAACCGGTAATCACTGTTCTGCATGAAATATGTTATTTCGATAATTTCTATCTAGGTAACCCTTACACTGACCTGGATGTACCTATGTACCCTTACAGGACTGCAGAGTGGCTACACCAAATATTGTTTTATGCGAATGGGACAGCAGAGCCAGAAACCAACATTTTGTCGTTAAAGAATGGTCGTTACATAAAAACACTGTGCCCTGTCTGGAAAACGTCCTTAATGAACCCTTAGTAGAGCAGCAGTAAATTTATATACCTCCTCTGCACATAAAACTAGGACTTAAAATATGTTTTGACTTTAACTTAGTGAAAGAATGTTCTTTGGGCCGCAAATACGTGAACTTTTTAAAGGCGAAAATTTTGAAACTACGCTTTCGAGAAAAGAAAATAGGGCGTGGACTGCCTTCAAAAATGTATGCAGCAACTTCCTAGGCAACAAGAAATCGGGGAACTACAAAGATCTAGTTGAAGAACTTCCAAACTTACGTTAGGTGGCAACATGTCACTTAAGCTGCATTTTCTTTACTCTTATTTGGAATTCTTCCCTGACAATTTAGGTGCAGTTTCAGACGAACACGGCGAAAGATTTCACCAGCAAATTGGTGGAGAAGCGGTAGCGGAAAATGGACCCGAAACATCTTAGCGGACTACTGTTGGGCCCTCAAACGAAACCGATCCTGGCGAATACAAGCGAAAAAAGAAGACAAAATAGTTTATTGATTGTATTACACTTTTTTCGATTCAAAATGGATTGCATTTTGTAAAACAACTGATTTTGTTTTTCTTTTAATCTTCGAAAATTCACTAGGTTGTTTATGGTTTGGGTTTTTCATATTTTAATATTCTTCTTCCCTTCTCTAAAAACTTATGGGTGATAGGTAAAAACCGAGCTCATATTTGAATTTAGCACATTACAGCAGACACAAAAAACCAAAAAGAAATATCAGGGAGCTACAAAAATTTTCAAAATGCAGAAGAATGTAGAAAATACAAAATTAAGAACACAAGTCTAACTCTTCGAACTGAGTTTTTTAATACTCACTATTCTTACCAAAAAATGTATACAAAACTTGGTTAAAGATATAAAGTTTTATTAACTGATTTTTCGCAGAGTAATGTATCTATAATAAAATTAAGACGAATTATGTCTCTATTTTTATTATTTTGCTACTTGTCTTTCAAGTTTAATATACTTATTACAATTCTAGTAAATGGAGTCATTTTATGCGATTTGCGTAGTATACGCTGGCATGCAATTTATGTACTTACTTATGTAAATATAATACATACAGCCCTCTAACTTTCTACCCTATAAATACAAAACGTAAATACTAAATTCCGATTTGATTTCGAGAGCAATTAGCGAGTTCCTGTAAGGTCATTAAGTTAACTTTATAGCTTAGGATGCACCACACAACGCGACAAAGGACAACTTAATTAAAACCTATCTGGCGTGCCTCTCTATAGATACCTATGCAGTTAAGTGCTTAAGTATTCGTAAGATATTACCACAAATACCAATATGCCAACAGACAGTTTGTGCATATGAAAGGTAACATATCGCTATTAAATGTTCTACAATGGAGTTAACTCTGGTTCAATGGATTAATAAAATGAATTTGAAATTAGCATATCAATATCATGATAAACTGCTCGTCAAAATTAGCGTAACATTTTAGATGAGTGCCATTTTCGTTCTGTTAGCCTATAGGATTGTTTTTAATGCACCGAACGGTTCGCCGTCCACATCCCAAAAACCAACACCACGTCGAAATTTGAATTCGCAAGATTTTGACGGCAACTTCAGACTCCTACAAGATGGACTAAGAAGGATGCTCGGATAAAACCTTATTCTGGCACACATTACGACCTCCCCGACAAGTCCTGACCATTTGGTCGCTGCCCCACCCTTTCAACCCATTTCCGTGATTCATCCCTCTGCAGTTATGCTTGGTTTAACATGCTCTGACCACTGCAATTTTGCAACCAATTTTCACCCGCAGACCATTCAAACATCCCTCCAGACCAGTGGCGGTGCGTGATCCTAAGATTGGGGGTGCACCTTACATAAAAATAACGATAATCATAAGAATAATAAGAATATCCCTAATATAGAAAAATTATCTCATATGAGATAAATATTTATCTCATATTAAGGTTATTCTTATTAACTCTATTAATTTGAAAACTTACCTAATTTTTTTTGTAAATGAGCTCAATTCTGCGATTTTTACATTGTGCAAATTTTTCAATTACTTTGTTGTTAAAATTTTCGATATTTGTAATAGTCTTTTTCAATGGAGAGCATAGCCAAAGCCGACAGTCTTTCCTGGCACATGGTGTTGCGCAAAAATGTCTTTATTCGTTTTAAATAGAAATTTTCCACAAAAACGAATACAGTTAATAATAATGTTTAAAACATACCTGTTTTTTGAAACCGCTTCATTGTACGCTGCCACTGCTCGTCGATGAGCAGAATCGAGCATTGTCGCAATATTTGCAGTGCCTAGCATGGCTAAATTCAAAACATTATTCATGTGTCCAGCAGAATTTACATGTTTTTTTTTTTATTTTCTCGTTTATGTGATTTAAATCCGTTACTCCAGTTTTGGTCCAAGGTGTTTCTCCGCCAAACAAAACACTGCGTTCAATACATCGCATCCACTTAACCACAAATGTTTTTTAAATAAGTAATTATTAAATGTTCTTACAAATTGTTTACTTTTTCCTTTCACGGCTAATTTTAAATTAATTTGTGGAGTGGGCTACCTAGAGTTTTAATTTGCACTTTTTCCTCCAAACTCAAGTTAGAGAATGGAGTTTTTAATAAGTTTTGAATATAATTCATTATTCCAAACTAGATTGTAACCGAGTTTATATTTATAAAACGTGAGCGATAAAACAGCAATCGCAATGTACGAAAACAATTCACAAACTAACCGATCGATCACTATCGTGCGCTCTTAAACTCCGCACATCATATCTATAGGATTCGCCCACTACGCGTCCTAATTGTGGAGGGGCAAGCAGTAACAATACGCGTTCGCTTTTTCGTATACTCTGCCGCTTTTTCGTATTGCGCGTGTCGACTCCCGCGCCGCGATCGGAAACCAGTGGCGTTGGAGATAGAGACCTAGCGTCTAGTGGATTCGTAACGCTGCGGCCAAATAATATTCAGATGGTATTAACGCTAGGGACGCGGCAAGGCGATAAATTAAGAATGCATCCATTAATTACTAAATAAAATTATTAATGCTAAATTGTTGGTAGTGCGCGCGCACCAGCGCACCTTATAGCCCACCGCCACTGCTCCAAATTTGCTACGTTGAGGGGATGTAAGCAGTTCTCTACACTTGGGGTGACTTAGAAAGAGTTCCTGAGTAAGTCTGAACCCATTCCGACCTACTCCGAGTAGTTCATCTCTGTCAAATCCTTCTTTGTGTCCCAGCACTCTCTTTTTTTAACACCCTGCAAAAAAATTTTCAGTGGGCGAAATTATTAAATGATAAGTCGTTGGGTAGATGTAACCTTCCCTTACACGTGTGCGTATCGATAATCGTGAAATCCGTGAGTGAGACGCTCGGTGAGCGCGACAAGTGTTCCTTGCAGCTTAGGCAACGTCCGACTTTCCCAACGCCTGGAAGGTAGGCCATCCCTAACAACACCTGTCCATTGTCACGGCAGAAGGGTGACGGAAGGGTCGGTTTTGCACAAATTTTGCCAGCGAAATT
Organism: Aromia moschata; assembly: GCA_029963805.1. Classification (NCBI taxonomy): domain Eukaryota; kingdom Metazoa; phylum Arthropoda; class Insecta; order Coleoptera; family Cerambycidae; genus Aromia; species Aromia moschata. The sequence goes on from JAPWTK010000097.1 coordinate 393,315, forward strand.
CGATCTTTTTCAGCTTTTAGTTGTGCTTTAGGAATTTGTTGATGGAGAAAACATTGTTTAACAGTAATAGAAACACCTAACTTTGGGTTACAGAGTTCAAAAGACGGAACAAATCTTTCAATGAATTGAAAACTTAAAAAAATTACGTCACATTGGACAGGTTTTGTTAGGGTGGCCTACCTTCCAGTCGTTAGAAAAGACGGGCGTTCGCTTGCCCAAGCTGCAAGGAACACTTGTCGTGCTCATCGAGCGTCTCTCTCACGGATTTCACGATTATCGATTCGCACAGGTGTAAGGGAAGGTTACATCTACCCAACGACCTCTCATTTAAGAATTTTCGCCCACTCAAAAATGTTTTGAAGGGTGTTAAAAAAAAGAGGGTGCTGGGATACAAAGGATTTGAAAGAGACGAACTACTCGGAGTGGGCCGGAATGGGTTCAGGCTTTCTCAGGAACTCTTTCTATTTCACCCCACGTGTAGAGACTTGCTTACATTCCCTCAACGTAGCAAATTTGCAAGGGGTGGATTGGAGAGTGGAATTTTACTTTTGGCGCCCAATCGACGGTCCCTAGTGAGTATAGTCAACTTCGAGATACTTCATGTGATGCTAGGACATGAATTAGAGACCAAACAACTGCCTACAGTTTTTAATTTGTGGTAGTCCATAGGGTTGGTTTTAATGTCCCGAAGTCGCTAAGCTGTGACTTAAACTGTTCCCCGTCCACACCCCAAAAATCAACCCCATGTCGAAATTTGAATTCGCAAGATTTTTACGCCAATTTTGACAAGCAGTTTAGTTGTTGTTTATTCCCGGACCTAAAATCCGACGAACCAAAAACTAATAGAGAAGAAGGTCGCCAAATTCTCCACAGATATATTTTTTTTATTTTGGGCCACCGTGTATGTAACATTTAATTGGCAATAGCCTGTGTATCGAGTTGATCCCCGCACGGATGCCACATACATCTCCATCTCCGCAGATGAAATGCAATGCACTAAAACGTAAAGTGGATATCCAGTATAGCGCGATGTGTCTCAATATTTCAAAAATATGGCGCCTAATGATAATAAATTCCCGATGACCTTTCTGTCGGGGCCGTAAGTCTTCGGCGTCTGCGGATGCGAATAAAAGCTCTGGGGTGACATTTCCCCTCTGAATGTTAAAGCCCCGACCCGGATACGTGATCTGTAACTTCATGAACGGTTGATCCCATTTGTTTAATATTTTTGACTCATTAATTTTTATTTATGGGCCCGCTGACGGCTGTACAGATTTTCGCGGGAGCGCTTTACCTTTCGCCGAACGGTTTTAATAGAAAAATTTCGGAAATTATCGTTATGAATCAAATAGATTGCGTTCGGCTCTCGGGCGAAATTGAAAAATAGTTTCTGCTTCCTGGACAAAACGAAAAATTATAATTGGGGCGTGCTCGGCATTCTAATTAAAATACGCTGAATTCCATTGCTGATATTTTTAAACGACAGAAGCATTCGAAGTAAGTAAATAATCTTTAAACACTTATTACTACAATAATTTGTTGTGTTACAATATGTTGCTTTGAATAATACAAAACAATTACATAGTTTGAGTAATACCACAGCATAAGGAGGACCAGCATAACCACAAAATCATAAGTATGCGCATAGCATGCTGCGCATCGCCCTCAGTAGGTAGATTAGATGGACTAGTCGTATATCTAATGTTCTTGAGTGAGCATCGACGGTCTAGAGACGTATTTAAAAATTGTATACTTTATAAGACTATTGCGAATGAATAATGCGAATATAAATTACTGTTCATCTCAAGAATATTTTAGTAAGAGTTAATGTTTATTTACTACTAATTACTAATGTTGTATGGATTTAATACTGTTGTCACTTATTTATAGTGTAAGAACGAACGCAAAAATATTTTCGTTAAAATTCCTAGTACAACCCTGATGGCAAATATGCCTCGTTCCGTTGCAAATCGTTAGAACACGTGCACTGACCACTAGTCCGAGGTCACGTCTTCCTCATTTTTATAACATTTCTGAAAGGTAAAATAAAATCTATTATAAAAAATTTTACATGCGGCATTAATGGGCATTGGGACTTCTGGGAGTCAAATCGGCCCCTGGTCCAAAATTCGGAGCAACCAAAAAATTTGCGGTTTGGTTTATTGCGTTTTTGACATGCTCGTATTTTCGTAAGGAGGCATGGGACCCACACTATATTTTAGAGAGAGGTTATTAGACCTAAATAGAAGTCTTTGATGGCAAAAAAAATCTTCTAAAAACGGCTAGATCTCCTTAGCTGGATCTTGGAAACGACTTGCAAAATATTTGCGAAATATTTTTCTTCTTAATCACCGAGTAAATACAAAGTCTTTTTATACTTGTGATTTTTGCAAAATCCTCATTTTGCTTAAAGATACAACTATTGTAAAATCTCAAAGATTTTTTTGCTATTATAGCCTTCTATTTATGTCTGGTAATCACCCCCTAAATAATAGTGTAACTACGAGACCTCCTTACATAAAAACGACTGCCACTGCTACTCATGTCTAGTTCTTACTGAGATGTGGCCTTTTTGAATAAGCTAATATGGCGAACCAAAAAATGGCCATCATATGCTGAAATAACAATAGGTATACAGGAAACTAATACGGTTTGGTTGAAATTAGGAAAAATACATTAGCAGCGGTCTTAATACATTTTTCGTTTCACACAATCGGTTTTTCTCATTTTTGGTATTTTTTAGTTATTTTTTGGACATGTCTGACATGAAGCGATGTCAGTATCAGATTGGGTTTCGGTGCAACAAAATACATAAAAACACACAATTACCGTTGATTCGAGAGGACATATTTACTCTTTTTCTGTGTTTGATCATTTCACCATATGATGGACATTTTGAGAACCGCCATCTTGATTTTTTCAAAAATGCCACACCTCAAAGAGAACTAAACATGAATAGCAAATCAAACAAAATGAGCCAAAGTCGGCTGATTTGACAAACAATGTCAAATATTTTAATTGAATATTTTTTACTTCAATCACTCTGTATATCACGTATAATTGTATAATTAATTAACAATATAATTAAATAACTACAAATACAAATTTGTTGCGAGGGGAAGAGGGGGAGAAAAATTTAGTGCATACATAACACTAACATAAAATGTAAAATCATGTTTAAAATAGATAAATATTAACATATTATTGGTCGACAATAATGAACACAAGTTCCAAGCCGCTCTTAGTTAGTGATGTACTAAAATTATGTATATAGTTGCAAAATTGATATATTTATCTATTCCTAAAATACATCCATGGCGAATGTACTCAGAATCAATTAAAGTTAAATGTCTTTTATTTTTTTCATTTCGAATTTGTTTCGGTGGAAACACGTAATTACTTAAATTAATCCTAAGAATCTTTATTTTATTAAATATTATCATATCATACCAAGCCACTACCTTTATCGAAAAAAAAAGGAACACTTAACTTAAATATCCATATCTCAAAGATAGTAACAAATCAATCGGTGGTGGATTACAGAAGTCAAACCCGGATTAACTAATTTCATTTTTTTTAATAATCCAAACGTCTAATTCAAACAAAATGGTATGATTGAAATTATCAGCCGTGATTGCTCTACAAATTTCGACTTAGATTACAAATCATCGTTCGTAGTTTAGTCGCTTTCAGTATAAAAGCGATCGGCTAATCATATCTTTACAGTGGTAGTAGCAAAGTGGTAGTAATAATGAACTTGGCGGTGGTGTTGTTAGTTTGGTTGGGCATAGCCCTCGCTGAGGAGAGAGTGCGATATGACGGGTAAGTAACAATTAAAAAATAATAACATTCTTGCTTCAATTCGTCGCAAATTGACCTCAAAACAAATCACTTATACCATGATAATGTCCGACCTCACGGTAGTTGATGGAAAGTTTCCAGGTTAAGAAATGTTTCTTTTTTCATCAGACCCATTACCACCTAGACAAACATATATCCACCAGATGTGTTTAGTCCTCAAGATAGAAACTCTGAATACTCTAACAAGTATAAGAGCATCATACGCCACCACATCGTTAATATAATCTATTAATTCCTATTTCGAAAAATTCCTCTTAGAGAAAAAATGAAAATCGCAGTGCACTCGCAATAAAGATAAATCCGAAGCGGCCACATATCAAAGAAAATTGTGAGGTATCCGGGTGTGAAATAATTAAAACTTGTTAATTGCACTTATTTACTGGACGATCAGATAGATGATTATACATCGAAAAACAGAACAAGAATAATGGTAGAAATTGTACGGTACATATAGGTTATCATGGCGCCTAGCCTAGATAAAAAACATCTAACCGTAAAAACAGTGTAGATAATAAATCGTACCGTTGACTGATAAATAAAGACGGAATATATATCTACATTTTATAGATACAAAAATATTGTATAAAATCTTAAGGTAGTGTTGCGAAATCCGCCGAATCGTACCGCCTGAGGCTAGCCGCCGGGCTATAAGTACGCCGCCTGAGATTAGCGGGCGGGCTATGATTTCGCTGCCGGTAAACAAGGATGACTCAGCAACAGCTCACCGCGTTTTGGAAGGCGCCAGGAGCTTCTATACTGATCTGGGTTCATTCGGCCATTACCCGAAGCAATCCAGGTTGCATATAAGTAGCCGCTGTTTCGACGCGAAAACAGTCTCTATTTGAATCATGTGAACGGCGCGCTCTCCGTACAACGCTCTAATATAAATTGTATAAAAATAAATTAGTGTAGTTACGTAGTGTTTAGTCCGTAGTTGTATTTATTAAATAAATAGTGTTAGTTTAAAAGTGCGAGTTTAATTTTTCACACCTCACGAACCCGAAATAAATAAAACGTTACAGTATATTAATTAATAAAATAATTATCAATAAAATTAATAAATGTATAACAAAAATCAAAAGCTTATTCCTTGCCAAAAAAAATTATGTATATACGTTTCCTCTTTTTTATAGAAAAATAAACATTTTACAGATACAAGGTGTACCAAGTCATTGCCACAACTGTGGATGAGGCAGAGACCTTGAACAAACTGAAGGACAATGCATTCTTCGACTTCTGGGCCGCACCTAGAGCTCTCAACTTACCCGTCACTGTTATGGTTTCACCAAGTGCCCAAGCTAGCTTTGAGAGTGACCTGAAAGCCAAAAGTACGAATTACAGTGTCCTCATTAACGACGTGGAAAAGTAAGTTATAAATACCTAGTAAATCTGTTAAAAAGAGTAAATCTGTTTTTGTACTTAATTAACAACACTTTCAGTTCTATCCAAGAGGAAGTTTTACGGCAAAGAGCGTCGCCCAGGGTTGCCAGGGGTGCCGTGAGCTTTACACATTACATGCGATATTATGAAGTAAGTTTGTGGTAAGATAGAGTTAGTCTTGGAAATTACTTTGACCGTTTGACTACATTTGGTGGCCATCTATATACAGTATACATCATATAAATACTGTCGAATTTCAGATGACCGATTATCTTCAATCTTTAGTGCAAGCTCATCCCAGAATCGCTAGCCTTGTAAATCTTGGCAAATCGTTCGAGGGCAGAGATATACTGGGTGTTAGGATTTCCAGTGGAGGTTCCGGAAAGACCACGATTTTCATCGATGCTGGTATCCACGCTCGAGAATGGATAGCTCCACCGGTAGCTCTCTATATCATCCATCAGTTAGTCGAAAACCCAGAAAATGCCGCCTTGTACCGAGATATAGACTGGGTGGTTGTTCCTTCTTTTAAACCCTGATGGGTACGAATTCACACACACCAATGTGAGTATTATTTTGAAAATATTATCAGTTTATTTTTACTTTTACATTTAACACAAGTAATAAACTAGGTTACTAAAAATACATGTCTGTAAAGAAAATAATGTGTTAGGGTTGTTTTCGGAACTGATTTTAGAATTTACTTAGCTGAAAATTTGTATAGTGTCATACGCAGATTAAAAGAAAAAATTGTTGCTTAAAATGTTTAGTTAGTAGCAAGAATTTAATTTCTTTTTCGTGTTCTAATTTCTTGTCAAGAAAATTATTGTTAATATAGCAGTATCTTTAGCTTTTTTCCCGCACTTTACTTATATTTGTATTAATGACATGATTATTAGAGTTCGGAATGTGTGCTGCAACGCTCGGCTCTATAAAACTTTATGATAATGAAAGTATAAACCGTATTCTTTAAGCGCGTATTTCTTCCCCCTGCGTACCTACGCCACTGACTGATCCTGCCCATGTGTGGAGAATCACGTCTACGCGGCAGCACGCCGATTCCCTTGCGGAAACGCTGGGTAGTTAGTTTCACATGCAATCAAACGGGATTTCCGAACCCTAATGATTATATACTTTTTTTAGCAATGATAAGAGAAATATTACTGAAATTATTACAATTTAAGTTTAGCCTCATACGACTCTTCTTCTTCGACTCACGACCACAGACTTATTTTTATGTTAGAGCTGGAGCTAAAGAAATGCAATTGCAGCTATAGTCATGGATATCTAAAATATAAAAAGAAATATTTTCTCTAGTAATATTTCTATGGCTATAGACCTATAACTAAAGGCCGCTTTACAGTTCACAATGGGCGCATTCAGGGACGCTCAGCCGCTGACCGCTATGTGTTAGTAGTTAGCCTTTTCTGACAGTCAGCGGCTTAACACTCCCTGAATCGTTTTTATGAGTTTCGCAAAGATCTAGAAAACGTAATATGTTCTATGGCATAGATAACTTTCATGAATCATGGATTTATAATTCCCTGCCATATTTTGTGCTTAAAGACACTTAAAGGACAAAGGTTCGTTTTCTTTTCCATAACTTTGGTTTAAAAACAAGCAATATTTTCTTTTCTATAACTTCTGTTTAAAATTCAGTTGCTCACAGCGCAGATAAAACGATAGAGAGAATCATGATAGAATTATTGTCCAGTCAGCATCTCAGCTATAATATTTTAGGCTTAGTAAATTGGTCAGCCGCTGAGATAAAAAAAGTGTCAGCCACGTCCATTCAGGGAAGTAGCTAAGTTAGTTACTCAGCCGCTGAGCGTCCCTGAATGCCCCCAATATTTCTTGCGGCAATTTATATTGCAGCAATTTTTATTGCGCAACAGATTACCGTGTTATTTTACAGTTTGCATTTTCATTGCTTAGTTGTCACTCAGTGTTACCAAAATATAACTGACAAATTCATTTGCTACAAAAAAGCTTTAACCATTTTACACAAACAATATGATTAAATCAATCTCAGTGAGGGAAAAATTCAGAAAACCACAAAATCCAGAAACTTTAGACTTCAAAAACATAATACAAACGATGGCTCAGCACGTTGAACATTGATGTTATGTCAAACAGTTGGCATCACGTAAAATTGTAGGTAACAGCAATAATTGTAGCTCCGGGCTTAAAATGTTTATCTGCAAGAAATTGCACGAACAAATATAAATACGCATGCGTGCAATAAAAATTGCTGTAATTTTTCTTGCTGGTAATAAAAATTGCGAACAATAAAGCGGCCTTAATAGTGACATTCATATTTCATTCCATCTCTCTGAAGAAAACTGACAATTAAAGGAGTGAGATCTGAATTATAAGAAGTGTGTTCCATAATCTTTGAACTGAATCACATTTAATAGAATAAATTTAAAATAGTATTGTTTGCATATATATTATTAGATATATGATTGTTTGAGCAAAAAAAAAACAGAAATAATTCCACTATAATAATTTCACGCTAAACATTAAAACAAAAACGAGAATATCTTGAAACCTTCGTAAGAACCTAAATGTGATCACTACTCTGGGTTGTATTACAAATTATTATGTTCTAGCAACGCCTTTGGAGGAAAATTAGATCACCCAATACTCTATGCTACGGCGTAGATCCCAACAGAAACTTCGATTACTACTGGATGCTCACTGGTGCCAGCGACAACCAGTGTTCGGAAATTTTTGCCGGGCCGAGGCCATTTTCCGAGCCAGAGACCTCCGCCCTGAGAGACTACCTTCTGGCCCACCACAATGAGGTCAAATTATACCTCACATTCCACAGCTATGGACAATTCCTGCTGTACCCTTGGGGATACAGTAGTGATCTCCCTCATGATAACGATGAACTCTACGCCCTGGGCGCGCTGGTCGATGATGCCATCAGTTCTGTGGCAGGAACCCGATATATTATAGGTTCCTCCACCAACGTTCTGTACGCTGCGGCGGGAGGAAGTGACGACTACGTCAAAGGACTCGTCGGTGTTGATTTGTCCTACACCATAGAGTTGCCAGGCGGTGGTTTGACTGGTTTCAATCCCGCTGCCACAAGGATTTTACCTATCGTTCAAGAGACTTGGGAGGGCATAAAAGCTTACCATCAATATATCGAGAACAAATTTGTACATTAATCAGATTTATCTTTTAGTGTAATAAATAAGACTGATTAAGTTAATATTTTATTTAATTATTATAAGAGACCGTCGTATATAGAATTGATCTAATATGTACCATATATAAAACAAACAAATATAATAAGAAAGATTACTAAAAAGGACCACTTTACACATTTGTTGCATAAATAACTATTGTATTAAGTAATTTCCAAATCAAATTAAGATTTACAATTTTGAGTTCCTAGTACTTAGGTACCTATTAATAAAATTTCATCAATAATAATTAACATTAACTAATCATAATGTCACACCTGGACAAACAGAAACTATTTGTAGACTATTTTCATGCAAAACTGGAAACACTTGTCCAAAGTCGAGTAACGCAGATTTAATAAGTCTGATAGGTAGAATAAAAACTCAAGTGTAACCAATAATGCGTCTGGCTTGTGATAATTGTTTTCGGTTTTCGGTTACAGTTATGTATCGAGAATATTAGCCTGAAATGAAAACTGAGAAAACACTAAAGATGAATTAAGAAGAAGAAGAGAAGAGTGCGGTTATAACATTTTTAAACTGTTTTTTGTCAGTTAATTTCTAATACATATTTTCAAATTGTAATTTGTTTTCATATTTAATGCATTAAAGCATGAACATTTAGAAAAAAATAATGATAATTAAATTTTATGATCAAATTCCTCAATTTGTGTATTTCGTGTTTGCTTAAATATAATGGAAAAAAAAGTTTTAAATCTTCACGTTGTACTTGAACCACTTACGAAATCTGCTAACGACTGTTTTACCCCTAAAAGCCAGAGAAGTGAAAAACAATGTACTACTCCATGCTACGTTAAATTAGAAGATATTAAAAAAGCTGAGACATCATGTTCTGTTAAATTTGAAAATGCCAATCAGAGGACCGAAGAAACAAAACGTGAAATACGAGAAAATAGTATGCCGCCCTCAAATATTTCGTCAAATACGCCACAAGGTGCTTCGAAACGTAAATGCTCTTTACGTGAAACTACACCTCTTTTAAAGCGGATAAAAACCGAACTACTGAGCCTGTAACACCTCATGCTCATGTGGAATTCAGTGTTGAATTGAAGAAAGTGATAAATGAACGTAATATTCTCACATCAAAAACAAAAGCTAGAGTTTTTGAAGCACTTGACGAAATTAAGACAAAAACGGAAGAAGACAGTCGCAGTAATAAAACGCAATAAAGCCCTGCTTGAAATTATAAACAGCGAAATTAAATATGTGGCACAGCTTGAAACTATTATAAATTTTTTTATGAAACCAGCAAGGGAACAGAAACTTTTAAAATTCGATGATTTTAATATTCTATTTGGAAACATAAATACTATTTACGGAATCAATAAAGAATTATTAGAAGAATTAGAGAAAGGATTTGACAATGTTGTAAATGCATTTTTTAAAATCGCACCATTTTTAAAACTCTATTCTGTATATGCATTTGAGTTCAAGAATAGCATAAAAATATTACAGGTAGTATAAACATTTCACATGTAATTTCGTAATAGAAATCACAACATTAAATATTTTTTATACTGAATTATCAAATGAATTACAATGGAATAAACATTTTTGTTTTAGAATGCAAGGTTATTAAATCCTCAATTTGCCAAGTTTATGGAAAATCAAGAGACTCGGCCAGAAGTTCAAAATAAATTGTCAGCATTGTTAATAACCCCTATACAGAGAGTACCTAGATACAAGTTATTATTAACAAATTTGTATAATCTCACAAAACCATCGGATAAGGATTTTAGAAATTTGTCAGGTAAGTGTAATAGCTACTTATTTAAATTTAAGAGAATTGTATAAACATTTTGCGTTCATTTTGAGGTATTAGCTTCATTACTTTGGTATTAAAATTGCAGAATGTCTTGGGAAAATTGAAGAGGCAGCAGAACACATAAATAAAATTGTAGAAGACCAAGAAAACATGCAACGCTTGTTGGAATTCCAAAGGTGTTTACGCAGTGGAGAACTCAACGTTATTATGCCTGGTCGAAAATTGTTGAAAGAGGGTATTCTCATGAAGCTGCCTACCAACAATATCCACAGCGAAAGAATATTCGTTGTATTAATGAGCGATATCATAGTATTCAGCAAAATGAAAAGTGAAGAGCCAAAAGTTAACTCACTAAAGTGCACAAGCATATTTCCACTGGGAAAGTGTAAGGTAATCGAACTTCTCGACAAAGGCTGCCTGAGAATAATCTGTCAAGAAGAGGAGTTCGTTTTATACCATGATCAGTTCAGTGAGACAAAAAAGTGGATCACGAAAATCAAAGAAGCTATTCAAATACACGTGAGCAATAGAAAAACTTTAAGGAAGGAGAGCTCTGCTTGGAGGCCTGTCAAGAGGAAAGATATTCACGAGTACCATGAAGTGGGTCTCAGTCCAGGTAGACCACTAAAGAAAAGGAAAACTGCAGAGGTATACTATGTTTTTGTAGTCTGTTTACAATCTCTTAAAGCTAAATTAAAAAGGTTCAAGAATTTTACAGTCTCAGTTCACGTTGTCTGTCTTAACACATAAAACCTATTTTTCTGGTTTAATTAACCTATTAACGCCCACAGGACAGAATTTCGATATTGAAGTTCGAGTTGATGCCGTTCAATGAATTTGAGAAAATTAAAGTTCCAAACTACCTTTTCCTATGTTTTTGAGGCTTTCAAATGGTGATGGTTAAAAAAATATTCAACCATGGAAAAATTAAAATTAATCCAAAAAAACGTTATTTTTAGCTTGCATTTATTTTTAATGACCATTCCCTTTTCATTTTTTTTTATGACTTAAACCTATTCAGATCGTGGCCTCAATGTGTAAACTTAAAATAAATAGTTAGTAAGGTCTAAAAAATTGTTACTAAAACAGAATGGCGGCCTAATTGAAATTTTTCTTTCGAAAAACGATAGACTATCATGAATTTTCTAAAAACAAAAATGTTTTAGAATTGGTGAAAGAATACTCACATTTTTTCAGAATGTTCCGAAACGATTTTCAATTTTTTTGAAAAAATTCGAAATTTTGAAAAACATCAAAAAATACGAAAAAAAAATTGATAATATTCTTTGACCAATTCTGACATTTTTTTTCCCAGAAAATTTTTGATAAACCCTACAAGAAAAAAAATATATATGCTTTACAAAAAAAACTTTTTCATAAAGCATAGATATTTTTCTTTGAAAACTATAGGCTTTATCAAAAATTTTCTAAGAACAAAAATGTCTTAGAATTGGTCAAAGAATATTATTAAGTTTTTTCATGACGTTTTTCATGACATTTTTTTCATGACGTTTTTTAAAATTTCGATTTCACGATTTTTCAAAAAATCGAAAATTGTTTCGGAACATTCTGAAAAAAATTGAGAGTATTCTTGGACCAATTCTAAAATATTTTTGTTCTTAGAAACGCTTTGATAAAGTCTATCGTTTTCGAGAAAATAATTCGTAGATTTAAAAAAAAAATTGAATAAAGCCGCCATTTTGTTTTAGTAACAATTTTTTAGACCTTACTAACTCCATTTATTTTAAGTTTAGACATCTAGGCCACGATCTAAATAGGTTGAAGTCATAAAAAAAAATGAAAAGGGAAACGAAGTCATTAAAAAAATGCGGAAGCGTTAAATTTTTTTGATTAATTTTAATTTTTCCATGATTAAATATTTTTTAAGAATCTGAAAGAGCACCCTCAAAAACGTAGGAAAATGTAGTTTGAAACTTTGTTTTTCTCAAATTCATGAACGGCATCAACTCAAACTTCAGTGTCGAAAATTCTGTCCTCTGGGCGTTAATGGGTTAAAATCAATTATAAGAAATAGAGCTCACTGATGTCTTGTGAAATTACTACAATTAAATAAAACATTTCACGTATCGAAGAACCACCTGTATTAGCAAAATTATTAAAAAAGCAAATTCGTTTTTTAAAAAATATATATTTATTTAGTAATATTCAAATTAAAAGCAAATATTAAAAATTAAAAATTATGTACAATTATCCATAAAATTTAGACAATTAAAACAAATAAATTTATTCTACAAATTAAAATAAGCCCAATATTTTCTGTAAATTTATGTTAATTACTTTGTTAACATTCTTATAGATCTTCAGTGTTCTTTTAATTATTTTGTCATTTTTCAGGCAGCTGAGTCTACAACGGCCAGAAAAGTATATTCCTCAGAAATATCAACATCGATGCCATCTGAAACTAATGCTAAAGTGGAAGAAAATAACCAAAACTCTGTTAAAGACCTGCATGTTTTTGGTAAACCACATAAGATAGGCTCACAATTTGGGACGTTTTTGGGAGGCGTAGGTTCCACAATTAAAAGGTTCTTAGGGTTTAGAAAATAAAATTTATATACATATGTATATATTTGTAAAATGTATATATCAAAAATGTATGTTGTCTTTTACCGTTGGCTTCATTCAGCGATGTTTGATAGCCGTTATGATATAAAATTTGTTTTTAATTTTTTTTTATTGCATCTAATAATACCGAATATGAACCTGAATCTAATAATACTGAATGTTATTCAGTATCAGTTCATCCTAGACATGCTTCTGCCTAAGTGATAAAAATGAGCCCTCTAACATTAGATAAATTTAAAATTCTAGTGTATCAAAACTTATTTGATATTAATTTTAATTTATGTAAACTTATTTAATAAAATTGTTGTTTATTAATTTTGTTCATAAAATTTCGAATCCTTTCCTCGTCTACTTCATTATTCCACTTTCCATCCCTCTTGAAATGTGATCCTACGATAAGAGCGTCGGCGGATAAATAATTTTCAAGATTTTCATATGTGACACCAGATCCTATTAAAACAGGCAAGTTAATGTTTCCTTTTAACCCTTGTAATTCTTCAACATCTGCGGGATTCCCAGTTGATGTACCCGTTAAAATTATACCATCAGAGAGAAAAAATTCGGCTGCTTTCGCAGTTTCAATTAACGATACGTCGCTTGTAATTGCATGTGAACTAAAAAAAAAAAAAAAAACTGGATTAGAAAAACCTGTTTTTCTTTTACAAAATATCACCAAAAAAATAATATTTTATAACCATTATTTCCACAAGTTATGCTCCTAATATTAATTGATAAATACGAAAATGATAAATACGCCTGGGGAACAAAAAAAGCGGTGCAACTTTATGATTCCATGGGCGTGCTTGAATAATAACTTCTAGGGATAGGTAATAATAAGTAATTAACGTCGCCTTGATATCATGACTTTTTTTATTTACATACATACATATATGTATATGTAAGTCTTTATTTTTAAATTCATCGTACTCGACCGTTTCAACACTTTCGCTGGTTTTATCTGAATCTACGTTATTTTCATCCGTTTCGAAAGGCCTCCAGAAAGCCATGTTTATGAAAGAGGTATTAATTAAAAATATTGATTTTTTAAAGATTGAATTATGACGCAAATAAAATAAAAGTTTGTATAATTTAAACCTTTTAAGAACCCACTTCGGCGTTATTGTACGCGCACAGAATATAACGTATCAAAACACTCACAAAAACAAGGTTTTTTTGTATACAGTCGGTCAAAGATAGTGTGGTTATAACCCGTGTTTTACCGCCAATGTAATCAACTGGGTTGACTCGGTAGTCGATTGTCGAGTCTGGTAACATATTTCCCCCCTACCAGAGTAGCGGCAATGACCAACGAAGTGTAGATTCCGCCCACTTCTTACTTGACAGGTGCTCGTCAAAACAACGTTCACTAGGATACAACCTATACGGGTAAAGATCAGTATAGAAACGCGTATTTTGTTCCATACAAAGTGTTAGTAAACTTATATATCCTTATCCTACCTCGTATAAATACCTATTTTCAATTTAGAATGGAAATTCTACACATATTTGTTATCAAACTGAAATTTTTAATAAAAACATTGCAAATCATTAACTATCTGAAGGCAAAAAGCAAAAAAAAAGGACAACATATCCACATTCGTGATGTACCAAACTAAACAAAATAAATAAAACACCTGGATCAAAACATGACTTCAGTACCTATGCTTCTTCTTGATATCGGTAAATACTAAGACATCTTCAGCCTCTATTTTTTTTCTGTATCTTAGTAATAAACCAGCATCCGCGTCTGTAAATCCTTAAGTCGGCTACATGACTAAACACAAATCCTTCTGCTCTAATAAAATTCATAGAACATACTTTAGCAATTGATAGGGCTTCCTTGTTACCTCCTGCTAAAACCTACTATGAATATTAAAATGTTAAGTGTGATTTTATAATAATTACACATGCTAGACATAAGAAACTGTAATGTATATATGGATTATCACATGATTAAATGAAGTGTGATAAAGTCAAAAATATTCAGCTTGCATTTCATTGTTCAAGTTCACCGAGGATCAAATATAGACACAATAATGTTTGGACTTCTTTAGAATCGTTTAAATCGGAAACTAATGTTAATTAGAATCATTGTTAAGATTGTAGGTACATAGAAATTAACGTTTTGTATTGAAGTTTAAAATGCCACCGAAATGTTCACTCAGTATGAAAACATAATTTGCAGTTATGAATCTTTTTGTTCTTTGTTTCTTTTATTTATCTAATTCGCATAATATTATATAATGCAGAATTGTATTTTACATGAGAATGTAAGATTAATTTTGCAAATAGAATAAATTCAGTTAATTGATTAAAATTTGTTCTTTGTGAGAATTTATGGTTTTACAACTCGTTAAAAGAAAGTAAATTCATAACATCATAACATAAATAGATAGAGTGGTAACCTTTTTGGCCATTTTTTCTTTGTTATATGCATATATGTATTTTTACCTGCAGACCAAATGGAATATATTTTGGTATAATTTTTCTTAACTCTGTGCAAATTCTGGTCATTGAAGCTGTGACTTCTGGTTCGAAATATTTAGATTGTACATAGGGCACATCATGCATATTTTCTACTAAAATTCCATCCTGAAAACATATTAAGAAAATCTTAATAAAAATCGCAATAAAGCAATTTGTAATTAGTCGACATCTAAATACTTACTACTCTATTGCTTAGATATATTTCTGCTTCTTTACAGGCCTTCTTCACAATGTTATCCACTGAACCAGAGAACAGTGGAGTTCCTGTAAAATTAATAAGTGCAGTAATGCATAACGAATGCATTAGTACATTTATATTGATATAAGAAGTTACTTCGTTATTATTTTATTCTTTTCTGTTGTTTTTTATTTTTTTGGAGTTATCCCCATATAGTGTAAAAATCCCCTGCAAAACTGAAAAGCCAATTACATTGACAATAAAATGAAATAACTAAAGAAAATAAAATATTTGAGACATCCATAGCCAGAAATCGTTCAGTGGCTGATTTTTTGTTGTAATTTCTATATCACACAGTAAATTATTTTTAGAATGAATTTTGCATATTTCGACGTGTGCAAATAGCAACATCGCAACTCGATTTTCAACAAAATTGAGATTTTTTACTTTTCTGGCATAAAAACGTGCTTATATTATTTTTACACTATAAACGATAATTTATGCAAAACAATAAAACCCCTTTTCAGAAAAATAGCAACATCGTAACTAACTTCTCAAAAGAGCATAATTGTAACTGTAGATACGACACCCGTAATACAAATCAGCAGTGACAGAATTGTTTGCAGTGACAGAGGGCACTTTACCACTTCAAAATTATCAGAAAAAATTATTACAGATAATAGTTGTGAACACATTGACAGACCAAGGATCGAATCCCACTATACAAGAAAGGACAAATGTATCGCCTCTACATAGAAAAGAGAAAAGACAAAAAAATGTATTGCAACATTCCGACAATATAGGGAAGTTTTCAACACAAAATAAAACATTGCCTTTTTTGCCAAAAAAAGATCAGTGCGAATTGTGCGATAAGTTTCTAATTGCCACAGATAGATCCATCTTCGCTATGTATAGCTATGCTGCTTTAAAATATAAATGTAATATTGTTCATCGCTTTTTGGAGAAAGGGCATACGCAGTGTGAAGAGGTCAGTATGCATGCATTAATTGAAAAAAAAATAAAAAAAGGAAAAGTAATTTACACACCTGATCAATGGATCCTAATTAATTAAATTAGCAAAAAAAAACTAAGCCAGCATATGAAGTATACGAGGTAAATCAAAAAGATGTAATGGATTTAAAAGTATTAGTTGACAGAACTAGAAATTGGGTGAACAATGATAGGGGTGAAACTGTGAAATGGAATGAAGTAAGAGAAGTTAAAATTGAAGCAGAAAACCCCGATATATTAAACATAAAGTACGATTTTTGTGATATCATGCTCAATGTACTATAAAGCTGGAATCAAAATCAAAACGTAAACAGAACAGCGAAATTATGTTAGAGCAGGCGTATAATCAACTCATCCCAATTGCCTTAAAAAAATACATTTAAAAAAATACACTTATACGCTTGCATAAAACACTTACAGTTTTTATGCAAGCATGCTGTACCTGAAGCATACCATGAATTTTACAAATAATTACCATTTTTTAAAAAACTAACTCTTCAGACAGCGAAGAAGACTAAAAACTTGAAAACTAGGGTTATCTTTTTTTTATGTAATAATACAAATAACGTTTTTGGATGTTTATTTTTCATAAAAAAATAGATGTAGGTATATTAAAATAAAGTTTAATTTAATAATCATATCTTATAATTTATTTACTTATTAGATACGATACTGATTAGAAATTCCCTTTATCGTAATTTAGTTACAATTAGGCGCATTCATATTTAAGTAGCCTAACATCGTAACTTTATTAAAACTGTTAAAAAAAAGTGTATTTACCGCAAATTATTGCAATTTTGTTAGTATAATTAAATTAACAATACATAAAATATTAAACAAACAGAAAAAATACATATAATACAATATACACAATAAAACTATAATCCCGCTTTATTGATTTGTAACAAGAAGTTGCTTTTTGTGAGTTACGATGTTGCTATTTGCAACCATCGATTTATGCATATTTTTTGGGGATATTTTTGAAAATTATGTTTAATTTATCTAATCTAGGCAACACGTTATATATGTAGTTGCATCATCAACTACGTTTTGTTAGTTGCATAAGAGTTCAAAGCAAAGTCGTGTATTTAGTACATATTTAGATTTGTAGACGGTGGAAATATAATTTGCATTGAATTATTTTTTTTTTGGTTTAGAAGGTGATTTTGCAATTTAACATACCTGGTAGTGCGTCAACGTGTATCATTGCGATTACTGAACATTGCTTATTAAATAAACTTTTAAATTTCAACATTCTGGTAAGTAATTTTTACATACAAGCCCTCCCTATCCACGTGATATTTTTTAGGTTAAATGAAAGTACATTTTATTTTTGTTTTTATACTCAATACTTGTCGGCGATTATATTCAAAATAACTGACATCACTTTGGAATAGTGAATTAATGAATTTCGAGTTTATAAGTTTCTTGGAATAATTTAAAAGGAATATACTGAGTGTTAAAAAATACAGGATTTATAAGTTGGATTTATAAACTCTGCGTTCGCGTTGGCGTTCGCGTCGAAAGTTAAAAACAATAGTTACAATGATGTGATTTATAAACACCGTCGGCGCTGCCGTTGGCGTTGACGTTCCGTTCAACTTGATTCAAGTCGAACTTTTGCCTAGTGTTGCGAAAATTCGAATTAAATAATTCGACTAATTCGATAGTTTATTAAAACTAACTAATTCGATTTTCTAATTCGATATATCGAGATAAAAATTACGCTGGATTTATAAACTCTGCGTTCGCGTTGGCGTTGGCGTTCGCGTCGAAAGTTAAAAACAATAGTTAAAATGATGTGATTTATAAACACCGTTGGCGTTGACGTTCGGTTCTACTTGATACAAGTCGAACTTTTGCCGTTCGCCGTTCGTAGCAAATTCGTAGCATTGACGTCACAACGAATAGCATTGCAGTAAAATAATCACGTGTGGTTTGTTTACAGCGTGAAATATTGGTGGTAAGGACGCTTCGACGTTGTGTTCAATGTTTCTACTTTGATTTTTGAGTTATTTTACGAGTTTGTTCTAATTGTTGTATTGTGTCGTGTTGTGTTTACCCATTCGCAATATTTTTATTTTTATTTTTAGGTTATAAAAGTGTCAAATCACAACGGAACGCGAACGCCAACGCAAGTTTATAAATTGAAGATATTTCTTACTACGAACGCCAACGGTAACGCTGGATTTATAAACTCTGCGTTCGCGTTGGCGTTGGCGTTGCCGTTCGTAGTACGAAATATCTTCAATTTATAAACTTGCGTTGGCGTTCGCGTCCCGTTGTGAGTTACACTTTTATAACCTAAAAAATCAAAATAAAAATATTGCGAATGGGTAAACACAACACAACACAATACAATACAACACTTAAAACAAACTCGTAAAATAACTCAAAAATCAAAGTAGAAACATTGAACACAACGTCAAAGCGTCGTTACCACCAATATTTCACGATGTAAACAAACCACACCTGATTATTTTACTGCAATGCTATTCGTTTTGACGTCAGTGCTACGAATTTGCTACGAACGGCGAACGGCAAAAGTTCGACTTGAATCAAGTTGAACGGAACGTCAACGCCAACGGCAGCGCCGACGGTGTTTGTAAATCACATCATTGTAACTATTGTTTTTAACTTTCGACGCGAACGCCAACGCGAACGCAGAGTTTATAAATCCAACTTTATGTTTGACAGATGATTTTTGTTTGAAACAAAATTTTTTTTTTTTATATTATTTTAGAATTACCTAACTCTTAATTGGTCCGACATAGGTAATCAGACTACACCTAAAAAATAATTTCATTTCCTTGTCACTGTGGCTGTCCACATACTTTTACCACAGCATAGTCTTTTACACTACATTTATTTAATAGGTGATGTAATATAGTATGAGAATTGGTCACCTAACAAGACTGATATTCCATTATGAAGTTAGAAATAATATTAATTTAGACTTACTCTCTTCAGTACCGCCAGGCTGATCTTTTAACTGTTTTACATATACATTATAGCAGATTTCAAACAAATATGGCCAGTCTTTCAAGAAGGGTATTTTAATGACCAGTCGGGAAAAAAATACTTTAAACGTTATGATGAGAAACCACTATAAAATAAGATTTTTCGCGTTTCTACCACATCTTGAATTAGTGAACTTTTTTTATTAAACTGTATTCACACTTGAATACATGTAAGCATTTAACACCGAAACTTTTCTGGTCATCATAATCTCCTGACGATGCTAATATGGTTGGCGAAACGCGCGTGCAAAAAAGTGTTTCGGTGTTAAATTGTTAAGTGTAAATTTGTTTACGCCGAAGATTCCAGTTCTCCTGTATGAACTCAATATTTAAAAACTACACTGTTTATCTTATTCATTTTTTATCCTCAGTCTGTTATATTTAGAACTGTTTGTTTGGATTTTCGTAACAGTTTACATAACGTTTTCAACTAAATTGACTCAGAAGATAGTTCTCAGAAACTCAGAAGTTGTTAATCAAAGCAGTTAATTTAATTCCAAAATAACATGAATGTACTATTCCACTCCTGTACCATATGGACAAGAATGCATATAAATATGAACCGCCCTGTAGATGAAAATTAATTTGAAACTCGGAAATATATATGTTATCTCGTCAGACTAGGAAAGGATAGAGGATAAGATCAATGAAATAAAAAAAAAATGTTTAACATAATTAATTTTTACTCTTTTCAACTTTTTATATTACATTTTTTCTTTCATTTGCTTAGAATCGACACCACAAAAGTTTAAAATCTCTAATCACTTGCAATTAAATTCCAGCAGAATGACGATTTTTACACACTCATAACATTTATTTCAATTTTTTTTCCATATATAATAATATAAACTCACTAATGCATACATTGTTACAGAATTAACATCTACTCGTGCATCATACATTACACACCGTTAAACTTACACTTATCAAGCATATATACGTTACGTACAGAGTTAAAAAAATTACATGCACTCCATCACTCAAACAATTGACTGCATTTTCTATGAAGAGAATTTCGGTTTACCGAAAAACCAGACGACTTAATTTAATACTTCGAAAAAAGAGGACATGTGCACAACGCGAGACTTACGATAATACAGTGGTTGCTCCGATTTAAAATGTCATTTAATTCGAACTCCATTTAAGTATTTATTCACCTTTATTAAGCTCTAAATTAGAAGGCTCTCAAAGATTAATCCAAATAAGTGGTTGGATATAAGTTTACACGACTACATACTAAAATTAAGACGTACGTACACTTAAATAGCTGGATCTTTTTTTTTAGAAACGTGGATTGAGGGTGCCCGTTACATATTTTTCAGTTTAGCTTCGTTAGGGAATTACTGGCGGGGGTAATGTTTAATTTTCAAGAATATTGTGTTCCTTCCGTATATCATTTAGTTGGTACATAAAGTAATATTAATAGGCCTGTTATGTATCACTAATTCATGAATAACAATGCTGTTAGCAGTTGTACGGAATTACAAAGGGAAATAGTTAAGAACACGGTCTCTGATTGGACACATCGGCTTTTTTTTATTTACATTAGAGGACAAATATTTAAAACTTGACCAATAAAAGATTATATAAAATGTGCAAAAAATGTTAAACTTATTATTATTTTGTTAAATTTTTTTTAACCTATTGACTGCCCAGCCTATTTAAAAGAAATCTGGTCAACAACAGGTTTATTCAATGGTTTGTATAGTATTAAACAAGAAGAAATATATTTTTTTATGTTTTGATTGAAACATTACTGGTTATTTTACAAAAAAAAAAAAATTCTTTAATTCTCTTGTGGGCGTCTTAAAACAGAATTTAACTTCTTACGTACCACCACGAAGAAGTCATGTTTACGGCTTATTAGTGCGATCAACAAGGGCCGTGCACTACCCAAAAGATGCGTTCAGAAACTATATTTTTGTCCAGCATTGAAAAGAGCCCCCTTTAGCCCTGAATGTATGTTCTAAAGCATCCAAATTTGATCTTACGGTCCTTTTTCTATCCAGTTTTTTATATTTTGAATCTTGCATAAAAATAAATAAGTCCTTTTTGTGACGTCATCTTGTTACTAATGAACCTTTCACAGACGCCCAGCTCATAAAATTCCCATACATTTACAATCTATTAACTCGTCGTGGGCATCTACCAGCAGACAACGCTAATCACGAGCTATCCCGTAATTGGCAGCGTCTACTGCTTTGGTCTGCACAATTTGTGATTTTACCCAGGTTTTCCTAAAAACGAAACCTGTCCAAAAGAAATTAAATTCTAGCCTATAATTAAATATTGGACAATAATTTTTTTTTCATTACATTTTTTTGTGATTTCAATTTTGTATTTTTTTTTTATGAATCATTTTTACTATATTAATTATTGCTATTTATGTTAGTTGAGGGTTCCTAGAATTTTGGAATTCAAATAATTTCAACTTTGAAAAAAAAATCAGGACTCATAATTATAAAAAAATTTCAAGGTCAAGGAATTTTCTTCACTATTAGAAAATTTAAATTATTTTTAAAATATCTGCTAGGGAGCAGTTATACTTTTAAATGGTATATTAAGTAATTTTTCATTTTGTTAAAACGTTAAAACTATTAGTCCACATCAAATACTATGAATGATTATTTTTAAGATAGAAGAATATGTTTTCTTTTATTTGTAGTTAGTTTTTAAATGTTTTATATTTAATCCCACTGGTTATATTTCTGAAACCACATCACCCCTACGCCAGTAACGTTAAAAAGTTTTTCCTATAAAAATAACAATTAACTATTGAATTACTTATCCATACATGTCCTATATACAATGCGCGAACGTGAATGGGCCTCCGAAGATGAAAACTTAGCGACTTTTAATTTTTTTTTGTACTGTTTCAGTGACAGTTTTGGATGGTTTACTGCTTTAAATTAACATTTAACACGAATCATCTTAAATAATATGCTGTCATCGCAGAGAGCTACCACTAGTCTACGTATAATTAAATCACAGACTCTCTGTTATGATCACATAGATATTTTGTAGAATGTTTGAATATTGTCAGTATTTTTTTTTTGCCGTACGCTTGGTTCCACAAATATCGGCGTGGCCCCCATCAGGAAAAAACCAGGGACAGCGAGGATTCGTAGAAAAAATAAATTTGAATCACATTTGTGGAACCAAGGGAACGTTTTAATGAATAACTGGAACATTATCATTTCAAGGGCATATCGAATTCAACGTAGTGCACTTAATTTTTTTTAATATACCCACACTTGCTGCTCTGTCGGTTTCTGCTTAATGTAAGATAGAAAATTGATGAACAAACCCAGAAAATCATATCGTGATCAACCATTATCACGAAATGAGGAAAACCAGTGGTGATTAATTATTAGTCTTTTGTTTTTTCCCTGCAAAAAAAAAAGTATGGGTGCAAAAAATCTCAGTGAAAGCAAAACTATTCCTTAGAAATTATTTTTTTGTGAATTCGAGTTTCGGATAAATAATCTTTGTGACAAAAGACTGGCGTCGATGAAATATGAAAAACGTTTACCTTGAAAATGATGCGTGGGATACAAACTGCATTTTATAACCAAATTTGGACTGAAGTGGATGACTTTTGAGTAATAACAGTTAAAACAGTTTGCGAAAATTTAAAAAAAGATGGCGGTCTAAAATGGTTTTTAATACACTTGGATTTTTTTTTCACATTCAATAAAACAAATAAATACAAAAGCGAGTTAATTTGGTTTTTAGTAAATTGTGCCTTGTTTACGAAAAAACTGTAACAAATATATTTCAGACACCACTTTGAAGAGCCTCAAGTTGCCAACCTTCTTTTTGAAACTAATTTTTCAAATATTAGTTTTAACTGTTTTTTCCCAAAATAATTTGCTTATGCCTGGAAATACACCCCTAAAATATGGTTTCGGTCCCATGCTATATTTTTAGGACACGACTTCAAATTTCAAGAACCACCACTAAAAAATTCTTGGACTTTTCTTTTTGCAGGTTTTGTTATTTTTTTTGCAATTCACGACCAATTTCTTTGCTTCACCTAAAATAAAATACTTAATATGGCATTACTAAACTTAAGTTTGAGCCGAGTAATAATTTTATAAAAAAAAAATTAAACGAATTTCATCAAAAAAGTCTTCCCGCTTCTGCGTTTTTATTTAAAAACTTCCAACACTTACACTGAGAGCCATCGAAATGATAACGGCCGACTTAACTAAAATTAACTGCATGAAAAAAAAATCATCAACAATAATAAGTTACCATTTAAATTACAATTTTCTCACTAAAATGATTAATAATAAAAATATACTATGTCTCTGTTATTATTTACAAGGATCGATCACATTACATATGTACACAGGCTAACAACTGGCCGAATGAAACCAATATTCCTAATGCCCAGTATCATAACGAAAACAACGAGGAATTGTTTCACTTGCAGGTAGTAATGTGATGCGTGAGTTACGAACAAAAAAAAAACTAGTTTGAAAGACTTAACCTTAAATTAACGTTCGTTCGGGACGCCAAAACATCGACAAGCATCGGTGTACTTCCAATTCTCAAATTTTTATGAACACAACACGGTGCTTTGGTAAAATTTATTGATCACACGTGCTTTTTTTATATTGAGACGCGTTTTTCGTTTCCATTTTCATTCCAGACTCTCTTAACAAAAATATACAACACGAAGGGATT
Organism: Aromia moschata; assembly: GCA_029963805.1. Taxonomy (NCBI): domain Eukaryota; kingdom Metazoa; phylum Arthropoda; class Insecta; order Coleoptera; family Cerambycidae; genus Aromia; species Aromia moschata. Next base: position 417,513 of record JAPWTK010000097.1, read on the forward strand.
CTTTAATTAATATTCCCCTTATCATGAATCAATAAGTCCATAGAGCCTATGGGTGAGAAGAAGCAGGCCAGTAAATTTAAGGGTTCGACATTTAAATCCAACCGACTTTCAAACTAAATACCTCGGTTACTCGAATAACAACGAGACGGAAGTTGAGACAAGACATGCAATCAGTATATTTTTGGATTTCATACTACGCAATTCTACAACCAAGCGCACAATTCTTGAATGCGAAGTTGCATATAGAACACATTGTAATTTCAGTTACCAACACATAAACCATGAGATGCCCCTACACATAATTTGTGGTTGGCAAGAAATATCAAATAGAAATTTTTCAATCAAAATAGCATGGTGTAAATCAAACAGCCACCTTGTTTGCACACCATAAACTAGAACTAGAGACCAGGAGAGTGAAGTCGTAATGCTTCGCAATGCAGAGCCGTGAGGCCGTATTTTTTAGCTACAAAAAACGTCTTCTAAAAAGGTTCAAACTAACCGATCGCATCCGATTTTCGTCGCCGAATACTCGAATCTGCTGCTACACGAACCATGGAAGTTGGGGCGAAACGGTGAAAATTCCGAAACACGACCTCTTTCTCTAGCAAATATCCGAGCGAAAACCGTCGGCGGCCCTTAACAGTCGCCATCCGCGTAAAATAGAAGTTCCGCCCGGTTCTTTTGATGCCTAGTTTGGTCGTCCACGCTCCCCATTAAGCGCGGGGCGAACGTTGGAAAAATGGCAAAATCGGACGTTCGCCGGGCGGTTTGACAGTCGTCGCCATGACAGCGAATTTCGACGATGACATTAGCGAAACCGGGCGTCCCAACCCGGAATTTAATTTCGTCTCGCGTAGCGGAAAACGATATTTTTAATACAGCAAATAGAACGCGGAGCGACCCCTCGAAAAATTCGAAATAATACCGTAATATCGACGCCGTCGAAAAAAACCGGATCGAAAGAGAGCCGCGGCCGCTATTCGTCGAAAAACGGGCCGTTTTCCGGTTTGGCTCACCGCCACGGAACGTCTTGCATCTCTCTCTAGAGGTATCCAAAATAGACGCGATAAAAGATCTGCGGTCGACAGCATCGCCATCTCGTGTATCCGTATACCGTCTCACATTTTTCATCGGAGTTCCCTCTCCTGGTTTCTAGACTTCTTGCTAGAGACAACGTTTCAAAGCAAGAAATCTAGAAAATAAAAAGTCAATTGATTATGTTAGAACTGACCGGCTGTGCGTCAATCGACACTTATCATGTCCAATCTTCCACCTCTCGTGCCAATTCCCGACTATAAAAACAATGCAAACCAGGAAGATTCTGCTTCGACGGTTACAGCGCGGACAAATAAAAAATCAATTGGATTTTAAACAATATAATGTTTGGCCCGTAAGTCTAGAATGAAGATTAAAAGAAGGCATACTTGTCGTGGTTAGGCGTCGCGAATATGAGATCAGTTTTCAGTTTGTGCTCAGCACTTGCGATTGTTGTTGGCGTAGGAACGGTTAGCACCTTGAGATCGTTCCCCACGCCTCTGTCGACGGTTGCGACTATTTACTTCACGAGCCTTATTACTGCGGTCCAGGTAGCCCCGCTTGATTGCCTGGCAAGCCCTCTGCACTTGTACCTGAAAAAAAAAAGAGGGCGATACATAGCAAATTAAAATAAATGATTTCTTAAACAATATTGTAAGGTGCAGGTTATTCATATGAAAATATTACTTTATAAATTCATGTGCAACTTCTTTAATTCTCGTAATAAACGAGATTAAATAAGTTGCACATTAATTAATTTAATTCTCGTAATAAACGAAAAACGATTTTCAATATAAGACGTGTTCAAATCGGTTGACATAACTACAATCAAGTACATCGTTTTTGCAGCAGACACATACATATGTATTTTATCCTAATTTAAAAAAAAGACAACATCGAAGTTATACAGGGTCCGGCAAAAGTCCGGTAAAAATCGTTTTAACCATTTGTTTTATAAGTGACGTTTGCAAACAAAAGTTTATTTGACTTATTGGGCTGATTAAAAAAAAAACTGAAAAAGGCTACCACAGCTACAGAACAATACAAGACATAAAAAAATGAAGTTCGCCATAATTTACAAAATCATGCAAAAAAAACCATTTTTATTTAAAAAAAAATTCTCTTGATGTTAAACAATTGGCTAAAAAGATATACACATTATTTCAGGCTTTTAGCGAATCCTGTAATGGTTGTCAAATTACATGAAAACAGTTCTGTTGATGTTTCTATGGAAATCTTGTGTTATTAGAATTCGTGCTTAAAATTCCAATCCCACTTAAAAATCCTTAGGTAGGTTAAAAAAAGTATTTTCCTGTTTATAAATATTTTGATGATTAGTAATTTCATATACAGGGTGGACCATTTTAACCATTAATAGGAAATAACTCGGCCGGTAAGCGAAGAAATTAAGAAGTTCTATACAAAAGTTGACCTCATTCAATTTGACCTCGTTGTTAAATAACCAAATGACCAAATAAATTAAATAAAACTAAATGACCAAATTGTTAAATAACGAGAGCTAGCTGAGATATAGATTGGAAACAGTAAAATTTTTCTGATTAAAGTTGTCAGGGTGGAATAAGGTCACTTCCTGATACCAATGACCTTGACGTTAAACATTTCAAATCAGAGGTCATAAATAGGGTTTCACGCTTGATAAATCACTTTGACCTTGAAATAACCTTAAACCGAAAAAATTTACTGTCCAATCTCTATCCCGAGCTAGCCCTCGTTATTTAACAATTTTCGAAAATTTGACCTTCATACGACTTTGCCCTGACCTTGTTGACAATTACAATTTTGGACGTAAAATTGCCCGCTCTTTTCAAATCCGAGGTCAGAAATAGTTGTTTCCATTTCAAAAAGTTATTTTGACCTTCAAATAACCCTCAAGGTCAACGTCGAGGTCAAATTTAAGGTTACGGTCGTACGTCCCCCTCCTTGCCCAACAACTTTTGTATACAACTTTTTTTATTTTTTTCGCTTACCAGCCGAGTTATTTCCTATTATAGGTTAAAATGGTCCACCCGGTATATTCACAATAAATGAGATTACAAGTCAAATTAGACCTGTGACTAGCCTTAGTCTTTAAAGACGGTTCCATATGAAATATTTCTGTAACTTAAAACTTCATGTTGTATGTATGACTTTTTTTAAAATCTAAAAATAATAATGAAAGTATACCAAAGAAAGATATAAACTTCAAATGAATACTACTTAAATTATGATTAAACTTCTAGTTGAAAACATACTATCTTATTTTTAGGGGGATGGATACATTTCTCGAACGGAAATAATACTTTATCAATTTGATTGTTTTGATCAAGTTTTATTATTTGCTACTATTTTTGAAGGCTATGTTATTCCTTAACTTCTACCTTTCAATTCAGATGACTTATTTAAAAAAAAACTTAATTTTACCAAAAAAGGGGTCCAAAAAATTTGCTTACATCATCATTAGCAACAATTTGAAGTTTATATTTTATAACCACTGTAAAAATTCACCAACAATCTTGGACACAGTGCACTTTATTTTTAATTAATAATTTCTAATATCTATACCTACAAATTTAAAGTTTGAATTATTTAATACGTTTCGTAAAAACACGTTATTTACTATGCAATTAATTTACTATTACCTTGTACTTTTTTTTATTGGTATCTTTAGAGGATATTAAACTGTTTTTCTAAAGGCTTTTGAAAATACGGTATGCGCCCGATAGATACCGGAAAAATATAATATTCTATGGGACACTGATCACCAACTGAATTAAAATACGTGTGTGTGCAAATAATACATGCAATGAAAAAATGTGTTACTATAATGATCTAATGTTATTAAGTAGCTGTTATTATTCGGAGCAAGACTTGATGAAATATGGACCTTGATATAATGATATTCACTATGGTCAGGAAGAAATTTAAATAGCCATAATTCTTTTTTTGCTGTTAAATAACTTAGGGTTGTGGCTCTAAGTAAAATTATAATTAATATATTTTAAGAGGATCAGATAGCCACAAATGCCGGCATAGAAACAATGCGAATTTAGACCTTCAACTTAAGATTTACAATGAATATGTTACGCAATAGAAAATATCAGTATGAGGACTACCCATAATTATCACATTCCACATAAAAGATGTGGTTTTACTGACTATAAAAATTATCACTCCTACTCGTACCGTTCTACATGGAAAAGAGAAAATAGATGAATGTATAGGTGATGCACATGCAGTAAATTCAAGGTGATTTTAATCGTGTAAATTTTTCATATACACTACCATCCAAAAGTGTCTTGACAAAGTAGTAATCGTGTATGAAACAAAAGAAAATCAAGACGTAAACGCGACTATCCCTGGCATTATTTCCACCAGCTTCTGAAGTACAAATGATGGGCATTGCATTCCATTTTCCTTGGGGAATGGTCGAGAAATGTTCAGCCGATGTAGATCATGTAGGGTAACTTCTCAAAATCACCACTTCCCCAATCCAACTGTTGCCAGAAATGTTCGATGGATTGATGTAGAAAGTGGGGTAGATATAAATAAATCACACCACAGAAACTGACATTCTGCCTCTAGGAATCATTACGATTGTGCAAAGAGAATATGCATGGAAAAGACGTAGGACACACAACCAAACCCTGTGACAGGTCCCAATTGTCACAGGCGCGATTCACACCCGCGCAGATAATAGCTCTCGGAGTAATCGTCATCTTCTCACCTGGCGCTTTACTCACTGAGCTACAGCTATGTGCAAAAAATAGCACCATAGTGAATACTTAAATTAACTCCATAATCACATATTGACTGCTCTGCTATATGCATTCAAAAGTGTTTTCAAGATATTTGTTTGAGATCCATTGTGTTTCTGAAACTAATGAAATCCGGAAAATTCTGGTTTCGGTAGGGGAAATCCCTGTTTCTATAAATAAAATCAATATTGACCTGTGTAAAATAATAGCACCAATTCAGTCTATGATAGCAGTTCGACGCCGTAACATCTAAACATCTTTCAGCATAGAACAATAAGTCAAAGGTAAAATAATATAAGCCTATAGTTAATATCTGAATTGAATTTTAATTTAATTTAAATATTAAATGGGTCGCGGAAAACATTGCACGAAAGAAGAACGTTTGTTCATAAACAAATTATTGGCTAAAGGGAAAACATACAAATTTATTAGGGAAGTGGTCGGATGTTCTAATAAAATGATCAGTAATGCCAAGAAATTTAAAGAAAAAAGAAGAAAAAAGAGGCCCAAAGAAAAAACTATCTTTAACTGATCAAAGAAGCATCCTAAGACTAACAAAATACTTTTATAACGTCAACTCAAATTAAAAAGGAATTAAATCTCAATGTAGACACATTTACAATTAGAAGAAGGCTCATAGAGAAAAACTGGATGACCAGAACTCCTAGGAAAGTACCGTTACTTAAGAAGAAACATCTTCGTGACAATCAAATTCGCTCGGGAACATTTAAACTGGCCTCTCGCACAATGGATAAATATCCTCTGGACCTATGAGTCGAAAATTGAGTTATTTGGGACTCCAGGCTGTAGAACATTTGTCCGCAGACCAACAAGAGATGAACTTAAACCCCAGTATACAGTCAAGACCGTTAAACATGGCGGAGCAAAAATTAATGTATGGGGTTCTTTCTCGTATCATGGTACTGGGCCAATATTTTGGATCAAGTCTACGATAACCGCATTAGTCTATGTTGATATAATGAGATGAGTAATGTTGCCCTATTGGACTGGAATATGCCGCTCAGATGGGTCTTACAGCAGGACAATGATCCAAAACATATCAGCAGACTAGCAAAAGGCTTTTTTTGCACAAAATCGAGTTCAGGTTATGGAATAGTCCCGCTCAGTCACCAGACCAGAACCCAATTGAAAATCTTTGGGCAGATGTTAAAAATGCTGTTTTTAAAGCAAAACCGAAGAATACAGCAGAATTATGGTATGCTACGCAATAAGCGTGGGAGGCTATTCCATTACAGTGTTGTCAAGCGTTGGTTGACTCTATGCCACGGCGTTGTGCTGCTGTTTTGAAAAACAAAGGTTATACAACAAAGTATTAATATGCTAAAGTTTAACTTTTTAATTTTACTTGATTCCTTGTACAGTAATTTGTTTGTTTCACGAGCGGTGCTATTTTTTTGCACAGTAAAAACTTGAGATGTTATAAGTTAACTGAATGTGCTACATTTATTTTTAGTTTATTTGGAACAATATGTTATATAAATATAATGTTTTGTTATATCATTACTATTTTGTAATAAAAAGCTAAACAGATGCAACTAAGGCTTCCCTTTTAAATTTCATGTTTTTAATGTAAAGTACAGTCGGTGCTATTTTTATGCACAGAGCTGTATCACCGCGGTCAAAGAAGCATCATACATTCTACTTAATAAACCACATGCAGTTCAGCCTAAATGCTGTAATATACCTTGCCCGGAAACTTTTTGACGCTAGTAAAGTGGTTGATTGAAGCAAATTAGATTGAACTATGAATTGAAGCAAATTAGATTGAGCAGTGAATTGAAGCAAACTGGAGATGTGTTATGGCGATGTGTAAGCAACTTTGCTTACCTTCTGAGCCCGTCTGCACTTGAGACGCTGCCTCTCCTGTTGCTGCAGGACCTGCACGCGATTCAAGCGAGGCTGCCTGTGTTGCGCTACAGCCACCTGCTGCTGCTGATCTAACTCACCCTCCCCGACTTCCGATTCCTCCTCTTCGTGATCGCTGGTCAACGTGGGAGAGCTCGCCCTCATCGGCGCCGTCGTGGTGTTCAGGTGTCTCCTGTTGGAGTTGCACAGGTACACGCTCATGCTGGGATGCTCGATGAGGAGGTTCTCCAACGGCGACGTCCTCATGATGATGGGTCCCGTCGAGGTGAAACAGGGGGGCGGCGTGATGAACCACGACTCCTCCATGTTGGAGACGCAGGGCAGCGACGACGTCGAGCTGGACCTCGTCAGCATCACCTAGGTATACATGGGGATGTTATGGGGTTTTCGAGGATGAGGAATGCGATGATGATAGTAACTTTTGCGTTACCCTTCAAAAACCACCCCCTTCCTGATTAGAAACTACAACCTTTTATCATTTTTTTCGGATTCTGCCGTAAGTATCTACAATATTACTTTGTAATAAGTTTTTGAGAGTAGAAAATTCTCCAAAATCAGGAAAGATGAATTTTGTTTACAACAATAAAGCATATAATACTCTACCCTTTTCAGGGGTGAGTACGTATTGCTCCTTTTTCTCTCACTGGGTAAGAAAATTATTTTATCAAATTTTAAACGACGTTCACTCTAAAATATTTATTGGCCATTCAAGGGTCAGTCAATAATTCAATTGAACAAAAAAAAATTCCTGAAATAGATAATTTACAAGAATAGGTTGGAAAAAACATAGTAGGCTGTCACTAGCCAATCCGGCGTAAACACATTTTCCCTCCGTCGATTCAAAATCGGATTGGTTTTTATGGTGATTTTGGAATCATTTTGCTGTTCAGTGTCTGACTGATTGATGGTCTCTCCTTCAGTATTACCCGAAGCCAACGACGAGGACGTTGAGAGACTTTGTGGCTTAATTTTTTTTTTCGTCTTTTACAATTTTTTTTTTTAGTTTTTAGTATTTTGTTTTTTTCTGTTTTTAGTATTTTGTTTTTTTTTTTTAATTTTTGGATTTTTTTCGAGTTTTCGGTATTTTCAGTTGATTCTAAACGAGTAATTTATTACGCGTTGTAAAAATATTTTCAAATATCGTCTAACTCAGAAACACCCCAGGAAATAGCAACAAGAATTGGTTTTTATTCGTTTACTATCAGAAACGTCCACGAGATAATTCCTCAGGGGTATCTCCCACCGTTCATAGTGCAAAGACACATATGAAATCTAAAATGAAATTATATTTTTACTCAAAACTCACAATCTTACATTGATATCAGAATCGGGGGTACTTTTTTAGGGGGTGTCAACCCCAAGCCTTTTTTTTTCGTGATCAACGACCTCCAAAAAGCAAAGACTAGTAAGTTTCGTTGCAATTTAAGAATGATTGTATAGCCTATGGAGAGCGTCTTATATAAGATTTTCCGGCGCTCCAAAGGTTAATTCAGGAATTCTGTGTAGCACCCTATACCAATATTTTAATTTAGTTTTCATATACAGGTATGGCCCAAGGAAAGTATCTAGTTTCCAATGACATTTAGAAGTTAAACTGTAAATCGTAAGAGTCTAAGTAGTTTGAACTATGGTTCCTCAAGTTAGCTGAGTCTATTTACAAGATAAAAAAAAATAATGCAACTTATGTCAAGAGCTTGACGTATTCTTAACCCTCCATTTATTTGTATTAATACAATTATTAGCAAACATTGGTTCCTGTATTCGAGGATATGGGTAATTCTTTTACAAACCGAACACCTTTTTGACCGACACATCTCCGATTTAGCTGAAACTTTTTTTCACGAATTCTATATCGAAAAATAAGAGATACGTGTCCGAGGATTTTTTTTCACATATTTTCGATAATACAATTGATTTGGTTACGAGTTTTTTGGTTTGGAGACTCATTTTTAAAAATTCAACTCCGGTTCTATTTGAGCTACAAACTTCTTTTTTTTTTTCATTTTAAAGCTAAAGGACTGAATTTTGAGAATGTACCATATTTTGAAAACATGTTTTTCATGTAAAATTTGACGGAGAATACGATGAAAATATAAAAAACTTGCTACGAGGTAGGGGCCGTTGTTAAAAATTGATTTAAACAATTAAATTGTTAATAACAATATGAATTTGTTAATAATTTTTATTAAAAATATTTTTTTCTCAAAATTCAGTCCTTTAGCTTTAAAATGAAAAAAAAAAGAAGTTTGTGGCTCAAATAGAACCGGGTTTTGAATTTTTTAAAAATAATTCCAAGCCAAAAAACTCACTATTCTCAAATTTTCGATCACTTTATTATCAAATTTTCGATCACTGTATTATCGAATATATGTGAAAAAAATCCTCGGACACGTATCTTATTTTTCGATATAGAATCCGTGAAAAAAAGTTTCAGCCAAATCGGAGATGTGTCGGTTAATTTTCATCAAAATCCGTACGGTTTGTAAAAGAATTACCCATATACGTCTTGGGAGGCAACCGTTCTTTACAATCCCTACCTGTGGGGGAGCGTTGTCCATGTCGTCGCAATCTTCCTCGTCCATGCTCCCCACCGAACTGGCGTCTGAGTTGCCCTCGCTGTCTCTATCCACCAGCACCCAATCATCGTGATCAACGGAAGTCAGTCTTATGCTGCTGTTTTCGACCCCTGCTGCCGTTGCTCCCTGATCTTGACCTATTACCGAGCCCAGCAAGTAGTTGGCCAAACTTTGGAACATTGTCTGGAACAAGAAAATCGACAATGATCACTGATTATCAAGTTTTGCTATTTTTTTGCTATAACACCTTTCCAGATATTATCAACAATATTTTTTTTATATTCCTCGAACTTTCATACAACTTTTCCTTATTTTTTGTGTTGTTAATATTTCCAGACGTGCAGAAGATAAGGGACTTCAGGGCCCTTTAGATTTACCTTTTCTACCGCACGTTCATCGTTTCGCACTGTGATTCCACAGCTGTAATCATCAACCTATATCTTCTAAATACAATACGATGATTCACGAAAAATTATTCATGATTACTACACGGGTAACAGAAGCGAAACCAAACTGTCCGAGCTATTAGAGACCCGTTTTTAGTATGCGCATATGTAATTATTTAACACTGGTGTAACAATTTTTTTGTTAGTTTGCGTTGCGGTGGATTATTCTGCTTACAAATTAGCCATTAAAGAGTAACATTATATGTATAAATATTAGCTATTCGGTCTTTTATAAACAAATAAATATATATGTACAGTTATTATGTTTGATTACACAGGACCACATTTTTTTTTAACGCAAACAAGATTAGGTGTCTTTTACGTATTTGGTCGCTGAAAAAGAATCTGTTGTCCGTTTCCCTCTATCACGTCTGGATTTTGCTAAATCAAGGAAATATAACCTCAAAAGCATGTAAAAATAAAACAGCATAAAAAAAAACAAAAAGTTTTGTAGCAGAAAGGCATTATACCATTCCATATGTTTTTTTTTTTTTGTATTCAGAACACGTTTTTGAGATCAGAATTGTTCCATAGGCCGTGCATTAAGAGATAACCTCAAAAAAACATCTTGAAATTGAAAACATAAATACGTTTATCAAGTAAATTATAAATTTAAGCTGACGAGCATGCGTATATACATTTTGGAGCGTCTAATCCGAATATGTGATCAAAAGTAACAATTCCCGGATAGATTTTCACATAACCTCCAAAAAAACAAGAAAAAAATATTTTTCACCTGTTATTTTTTTACCAATTCGCGGATAGATTTTCACATAACCTCCAAAAAAAAAACAGGTAACCAATATTTTTTACTTGTTCTTTGGAGGTTATGTGAAAATCTATCCGCGAATTGTTACTTTTGATCACACATATTCGGATTAGACGTTCCAAAATGTATATACGCATGCTCCCCAGCTTAAACTTATAATTTACTTGATAAACGTATTTTTATGTTTTTCAATTTCAAGATGTTTTTTGAGTTTATGTCTTAATGCACGGCCTATGGTACAATTCTGATCTCAAAATCGTGTTCAGTATACAAAAAAAACATATGGAATGGTGTAATGCCTTTCTGCTACAAAACTTTTTTTTGGTGCTTTATTTTTACATGCTTTTGAGGTCATATTTCATTAATTTACGCAAAATCGAGACGTGATATAGGAAAACGGACAACGGATTCTTTTTCAGCGACCAAAAATAGGTATGAGACACCTAATCTTGTTTTCGTAAAAAAAGAAAAAAAGTTTGTGGTCCTGTGTAATCATTGCTATATCGCAAAAACGATGGTTTTTTAGGCAACTTAGTAGAAAAAAAAGTTATGACTTTGGAAGCAGATTTAAACGTTTTACAGTTCTTTTTTCCATAACAAGGACATCTATCTGTAAACCGTAAAAAACTCGGTAAGAAAAAAGGATCTAATCACAAAACGTTCAGTCCATACAAAAATGGTAATTTGAATCCATAAGTTTGTGAAAGTTTATTTAGAATTTCCATACTTCAATATACAAGAAGAAATAAGAACAAGCAAAAATTTCGTAACTTAAAATATGCAGTTGTCAAAAAAACCCATTCAAATTATGTATGAAAATCAAAGTTATAGCCCTTTTATATACCTACAAATTATATTCTCAATAAAAAATCAATAATTTGTTTAAAACTTGCTAAATAAGAGCATAGTGTATAAATACAGACTTTTGTATAAGTATAGATTTTTATTTGGATATTTCAATTTTTAAATATACTTTTAATATATTTTATAATATCTATCTACGAGGCATCTCTGTTGTAGAGCATGTAATAAATGGAAACATGACAAGTTCTAATTCTTCGTTAAGTTTTAATTGTTCCAAGAAAACAAGTAACGTCATTTCTAATAAATGAACGTTATTCGATGGACACAATTTTTTATTAGATCGCTTTATTTCAAATATTTCAATAGTATTCATTTGTTGCATTAACGACGATTTATTTAAATCCCTTTTATACTTTAGACTTGTCTTGAATTTTCGCCGCGAATAGACATCTTTCCAAAATTCGCCTTCAGAAAACTCATTTCAATATTGTAACCGCGTAGTAGACTCCACCGTGATCGCGACCAGAATGAAATATTCGAATTAGAATTGCTAATTAAATAAAAAATAAATTTGAATATTTAAATGCAGTCGACGGTCCGATTTATTTCATTTATCAGACGACCTTCTAATTTTTGTAATTTAATCTACGCTGCAATGCGAAGGAAGTGGAGATAAATAATATAGATGTTACCAGTTTTAAACTTCGAATTTAGAGACACTTCAAGGTGTGAGCTGTGGTTGCGACGCCTAACGTTAAAAGGAATGACATCAGATCGAACACCCCGCATATTGCTTTAAAATTATTGTTTTATTTATTATCCGTTGCAAATTTTGACAACAAATAATATAACTATCTAATATTTTTTTCTAAGAACATTAGTTCTGGAAGAATAGTATAGCTATAAAACGTGTAATAGATATAGAAAAAGTGTAATAGCAGACATACTACAAATAAGTACCTACATACAAAGTTTGAAGAACACAAAATATTGTTTTATTTATACCAAATATTGATTGACGCCTTTACGGTTGTCGCAGTTTTTTGAAACTAGCCATAACTAGTTGCAAACGAGAAAAAACCTTTTTTTCCAAAAAAATTGAAAAATTCCGACGTAGATCAAGTGAATTGGCCATTTTTTTTCGGATGATTAACTCGAATAAATCAAGTCGGACACTTCCAGGAAAGGCGAGTGGCAATTATTGTTGATATAATAAAGAGCACCATGACGTAAATTCGCTTTTTCTGCAACTCAAATTGTGCAAATTCGATTAGCTGCGGTTCGGTTAATATTACAACCATGTTGCACGATGTGGTATGGAAGAAAGTCAAGTGCAAGACCAAGAGCATTGGACCGTGTTCCTCGAAAAAAGAACCTGTGTAACCAACCTCGTTACTCATGTCTTATTATACCTGTTCTAGAAACTCTTATATGACAGTACCAAATAATAAATCATTAACTGAGCTACTAGTGATCGTAATTTGAAATACGAGGTCGCTGTTTTCCAAACAATTAGTTGTAACGATATTAATAAAATTGGTGTAAAAATTTCTGTATAATAGAAGTTGTATAGATATTTCATTGTTTTTTTTTGAGGCCATGTAAATTTTAAACGACAAAATTTACTGCACGCGCTTGATCCAATGAAAAGTCAAAGGGAAGTCTTTGTTTCCATACATTTAGGTTAGCATTCAACTTTGAACATTGAAAGTTGAGCTTACATTTGATAAAAGCGCATTTGAGGTCATTGCGATTGGTTATCAAGTAGCGGGCTGTTTTTTTCCAAAACCGTAGTTATGTGCACTGTTGAAAATAATTAAGCACATATTTAACCATTATAATCTAATCAGTAAGTATATTGCACACCGTATCTGCTATCAACTTCCAAATAGTGAAAGAAGTCCATTATAACATAATTCAAACAAAGTAATGACAAAGTTGTGGTGGTTTCTATTTTCCTGGAGATATAAATGTAACTTAGAATGTACAAAAACTGTGCTAATCTCAGATTTTCAGTTAATAAAACAAAAAAAGTTTTTCTTTCAAGTAGTAGTGGTCCGGGGTGTAAAACTAATACATTAAATTATTAAGATAATTTTAAGGTATACATATATACCTGTATAATTCTTTCCAATTGTATAACTCGTTTTGTTACTCAACAGTCTTATTGACTGGCCATAGACCTCCAAATTGGATTGACCAAATAAAGAACAAAGAAGCTTCGCATAATTCTAAAATAACAACTTCCAACAATATTTTTGAGAATCATCTTTTTTATCGGTTCTACCATTACTACTATTTCTACCCATTACCATTTTTTTGTGAATAGAGATATATATTTTTCAGTCCCAGTTGAAGTTGAAGCCAACATGTTTGTACAGATTTTAATAATAGAGACTATCTTCAGATGTAATTTAACTATTGAATATTTTATTAGAAGTCGAAGTGTCTGTATACATATATTGTATGTACATATATACACTGTAGCCATGGTGCATAATATCGTGGCCACACTTCTGTTAACACGAATATCACGATAAGAAAAATGTTAATTAATTTTCTGCAATAGCAATATTAGGTTAAGGCTTGAAATATCTATCGTAAGTTGCTTAATGTTTAACCTACGGTTAAAACAAAGAAAGTTCGGAATACTCGTATATAGTCCTGACATCAGAGTGGAAGATAATAAAGGAAAATACACTAAGAAAAGAGCCAGTTGCGAGCTTGGTTAACAAAGACAAATATAAAGTTTGAATAAGGAGCGTTTCTTCAAGGCAGTTATTCCTTATTTATCTGAAAGCTAATATTTTATTTAAAAAATGAATTTGAGCGGTTCAGAATTTTCATGCAGGTACTAGGTATATATGTAAGTACCGTACTATTATCCTGTACTCCCTTTATATTATTGCAGAATGTATTCTCTATGCGAAATACTTCAAAACAAAATTATACAAATGCAAAATCCTGCAAAACAATTAATTAGGGTTAAACACCGCTTCACTTTCATCATTCAAACAAATGGTACCCATTTTTTTGTGTGTTTCCAACCTTGAAAGTTAGAAACTGTTTAATTAAGTCCCCTTAGTTAAAAAATACAGTCGCAAACATGTAATTAAAAATTAGAATTCGCATATTTAAAATGAAAAAGACACGGCTATGGTTAGGTCCAGGTTTGTTACACTAAGAGAAAAGATTACTAACTATTAATACACCTACAGATTCGTTTGCTTATAGTTTTATTATATAATATCCAATGGGATCTCTTCAATGACGTAAATTAACTATATGTTTACCACTAAACTAGTAATCAATCTAAAATTTGTAACAAATATGTAAACCTCTCCAGAAATTTTATAGCTAGATTTTAAAATCCTTCAGTCCATGACTAATACTGTACTCTTATCAGAACACCACTTGTCCTATGGTGTTCTGATATGAAGTCCAAAAAGAATTTTAGATACTTAATCTTAATTTGTGAATATAATTACTTTGATAAAAAAATTATTTGAACAGACTGTCTCAAACAGCTCATTATTATCCTCGATAAAGTATTATCGTCGAAAATAAATACTCCTTAAGTTGATAAAGTAAATGTGGAACAAAGAAAACGCAATTTAAATATCGTTATAGATACCATAAAAGTTCGTTAACGTTGTAACATATGGCAACCGTACCCACTGTATCTGCAATATTTGCCTGTAATGCAATACATGCATTAAACCTCTATTATAATCAGAATAATACTAATGCCTCGATAATGCTGTATCGAAGTGCAGGTACATCAATAAAAATGTACGGAAATAATGCCAGGTCATCATTGATTTTTTTTAGTTCATGAAAAGTAGTTAGAGCAGAAGAAAAAAAGAGGACGATTTATTATTCAAATCTATTCGAAGGCAACTCAATGCAAAACGAAATATTTTGCAATATACATAATATATATATATGTCTAGATATCTAATTAGCAGACAAAATATAAACAGGTTCATACAGGGTTTGTCCGGAAAGTAATGTCAGTGAATTTTTTTTCCCGAGACTGTACGCGCCAGCCCGCGCTTTACGTGCTGGGATTGTGGTGGGGGGATCTGGCAACAAGATCCAACAAGCGTCAGTTGGCTACCGGTCGTTGTAGCGGTCGCATCACTCGTTCTTTGAGAGTCGTTACAGTAACCCGGTGCAAGAAAAAATGCAACGTTCGCTTGAGCAACGGATGGCGATCAAGTTTTGTGTGAAACTGGAGAAGAGTGCTGCGGAAACCATTCCAATGTTGAAGAAGGCTTTCGGCGACGATTGTCTTTCGGACAGGCAAATTTTCCGGTTCACAAGACTGCAGAAGGTCGGGAAGATGTCAACGAGGAGAACCGCGCTGGACGGCCATCAACCTCCAGTTCCGACGACAATGTGAAACGTGTGCGTGACTTGTTGAACACTGACCGTCGTCTAAGTGTCCGTTTAATTTTCGAAACATTAGACATTACAAAAACCATTGTTCACGAAATTGTGTCGGAGTCTTTAGGAATGAGGAAGGTGTGCGCGAAGCTCGTGCCAAAAGTGCTAACGGACGATCAAAAAGCGAGGCGCGTCGAAACCTGCCAAGAACTTTTGGACACCTGCGAAGACAACCCCGCTTTCCTTGATGACGTCATTACCGGGGACGAAAGTTGGGTCTTTGAATACGATCCGAAGAGGCAAAGTGCGGAATGGCACACGTCGAACTCCCCTCGCCCCAAGAAGGCCAGGATGTCCAGATCAAAGATCAAGACAATGCTGATTGTCTTTTTTGATTGCCGGGGATTGGTCTATCATGAGGAAGTTCCGCAGGGGACAACCGTAAACGGAAAGTTTTACGTCGAGGTGCTGAAGCGGCTGAAACGCAGGGTGAATCGCGTCCGCCCAGACATCTCAAAATCCTGGAAGCTTCACCACGACAATGCGCCTTCGCACACCTGCTTCCTCAAGGCCGATTACCTCGTCAAGGCAGGCATCACCGTTGTTCCCCAGCCTCCCTACAGCCCCGATGTGGTCCCCCCCCAGACTTTTTTCTGTTTCCGCGCCTCAAAACCCCAATGAAAGGACAGCATTTTGGGTCGGTGAAAAAACATTCAGAAGGGTTGCACCGACACTTTAAAGGCGATTCCGTAAAACGTCTACCGTGCGGCTTTTGATGCGTGGAAGACCCGCTGGAACCGATGTGTGGACGCAGGAGGAATGTATTTTGAAAGTTTCTAAAGATTTGCACACATAGAACCAATAAAAACCATTTTTCAAAGCTCACTGACATTACTTTCCGGACAAATCCTGTAGTGTCAAGGTCAAAATATATTACAAATTAAGTCTCATTATTTTCCTTGATTTTCCGCTGCCAAAGGGTAAAAGGACACTAAGTTGAATCTTCGTGTCCTAAACGTAGCACTCCTTAGGTGGACGTGCTGCGCCTTAAAGAAATAAACATTTCAAAATAAGTGATAAACACGTTAAAGTTGTTTTTATGAAGACGGGGATAATTAAGTGGAAACTTAAACTTATCAGTGTGCCATTAAAAGGTCGACAATAATGGCGTTAAGAAACGATAAACTGAAGACTTAATGCCGCCACCTATCGATGCCTAGCAGCTTCAGTCCCATTAGAGCTAATATACCTAGTGTACATGTTGTTTCATTCTTTTTTCTCTTGAGTACTCCTCATCTAGTTTCTAATAAGACGTTATATGACCATTTATGTGTAGGAATAGAGTGAATTTAAGGCGTTTTTCTTCCAAGTTTCAAGAGTCAATGCAACAAAAAATAATTCTTAGGTCCTCGTCCTTGTTATATGGACACTATCCTGAAGGTCGTTCCTTGGTGTATCAGCATGATTGATCACATCGCTTCAGATTTAAACGAAATAATATGGGTATTATAGTTATGCTGATAAGAATGATTGGAAAACTCCAGTGATAAAGTATTTAGTGTTTTCATAATAATAAAGTTGTAGTTAAAGGTACATACATACAAAGTGAGCACAAAGTGCGTTCGGTATTGGAACCTTTGAATGTTGAGTATTGGAAATACGAATGTTAAACGTGTTCTCGATTTTCTAAATTAATATAGATCGTTAATCAAGAGACCTCGTGACTGCCGCCGATTTCCATAGCTTCCTATATCAAACGGCGATAAATTAATCAGAAATAAACGAGAAATAATGGGAAAATAAATACTAGAACCGAGGAAACAGGCTGTTATCGTTTAGACTGCCAGAAAGCGAGCGACCTAAGGCCTAAAGCGAGATAAGGCCTAAAATTCATAGTCAACACTTAAAAATAAGAAACACTCAAGGGGGCAATTTGAGCTCCGTATTGATTGAAACAGGCACTTGAGTGTTCACTTATATAAAATAAGTGACGACTATGAATTCCATCCCTAGACTGCATTTAGGTGAATTGCCACAACTATATCAACTGTTTCATTTTGTTTTATATCGTTTGGTTCTATAACTTCCCTGCTCTAACATATGTACATATTTCTCTTCCAACAACTCTCGACGGTTAACAGAGATTTTGCCACCGCTACACATTTCCTGCTTTTGTTACAGGCACCCTCGCTATTTCCTCCCATATATTCGACATCTAAGGTTCTTCCCCTTTTTTGGTATTATACAGGATATTATCCAGTAGCAGCTTTACTAATCTCTACCATATCCCTAGGCCTCTTGCTATGTATTTGAATCACTAGGCTAGAAACCCCGGCATTAAAAAAAGAGAATATTTTTTCTTCTCAACCATTCTTTCAGCATTTATCGTTTATTTATCGCAACAAATCAGTAAAACAGAAACACACAAGTTTTCGTAAAACACTTGAAACAGGTTTAATTTAATTACAAGAATGCATATTTTGATTAGGTACCATGTCATACATGTCATCCTCATTTTTTTTCGCAATTCCCTTTTTTGGAGTTGGTTTTTGGAAAATCTATGATTATTTAAAACGACTGCGTAACCATATTACCCTATATTAGAAAAATTTTAAAAAAAAAAAAAAAAAAATTTAGGGGACATATAATACATATAAATAAAAATTAATTGCAACATTGAAAATTTAATGCAAGATCACACCAACTGGTTCTTAAATTGCCAACCATTCACTTTTTTACAATAGGCAAGTATATCTACAAATTCACTGAGTAGGTACATTGTGAATGACTTCCTCTGTAATTTGTCTAATTTAGCACCGTATTCTGTTCTTTAAATCCTGTAAATTTTGTGGTTTAGTGATATAGACTTTTCCCTTCAAATATCCCCAAACAAAATAGTCCAGGGGCGTAAGATCTGGAGATCTTGGAGGCCACTCTATTGGCTCTCTTCTACCAATCAGCGCCCAGGAAAAGTTTCTCTCAACAGAGCGGCCTCCGAGATCCCCAGATCTTAACCGCCCCTCGACGTGTATGGTTTCGATTTTTTTTGGTAAAATTTGCTTATTTGGGTTTTATTCAATTTGTGCCTTTGGCCGCTCTCTGTGCAGTCGAAAATTGTTTGTCCGTATACACGTCTGGAAGTTTTATTTGGCAGCTATGGAGATTCTATTACAAACATTTCAAATGCGTGGAATATTGGTAGGGAGACATAGCAGAAGATGGGCGGAACAGACGTCATACGTAATGTATTCCCCTACAATGTTTAATGAGCGCGGCCGCCGAGAACCGCTGAGATAGGAGACGGGGCAAGGAGAGTGCATTAGTAGGTGGAGCTTAGAGTGGACCTTCGAGACTTGTTTATATCCGGTGGTCCGACGACAACCAATCTTGCCTTCGAGACGTCGAAGGCGGAGCTAGACAGTAGGGGAATACGATCGTGTGTTTTCTGATAGGTGAGCCTTTGGCAATATTTTGTGGAAGGTATTATTTTAGGTATTATCTTAGCATTTTATATGCTTCCAAATTTAAGTTCCACACGTTATAACTGGATGTGTGTACTTTCGCCTACGAAACCCCATTAGTCGAAACTATGAATGCCGCGGGCGAAGTTCAACATAAGGCACAAATTACCACTAAACGAAATTCCGTCACTCGAGCCGTCGTACGCGTCATTTACAGCGCTGTTCATAAATAATTATAATTCAAAAAAAGCGGGTCGCTAGTGGGTTTCCTTAATTCGTGTCGTTCATTAAAAAAAAAACGAGTATTTTAGGTCGAGAGCAATATCTAAAATCGGCAAGCCGTACGCAGTACTGAAGTACCTACATGTATATGCGAAGGCAAAATGTTTGAAATACTTTATTTTTAGCCGGATATAACCAGAGCGCTGATATTTGTTGATTCTCTGACGTCTCTTTTGTGGCAAGTATGCAAATTATTTTTTTTTTCTATCGGGATATTTTGTAAGTGAGCCAAGAGCTGTTATGTGTTGGAATCGAAAATTGGATAAACGTACGTATTTTAACCTACATCAGTTACTGATATCTCCAAATGGGTACTGATAAGAAATCAGGGTTTATGTGGCAGATGGTTTCGAATACAAACTTACAGATCATTCAGAACTGGCAGTTACGTCTTAACTTTGAATGCTTAATATTCAGAAGTTTTATGCGATCAACACGATCTCATCTCGACAGTCTGCTTTAAGAGTACTTGTAATCGTCAGTGTTAGTATCCTGCAACGCAAAAATATAACGACCAAGAGTGTCGGTGTACCAAGAGATGAAAAACTTAATTAAAAAACGCCGCATTCCTTTGAAACAACAAAAAATAAAGTTCTTTGAGATTGACGAGATTAAAGACCTTTCAAACCTGCGAGAGGTGAATGATACAATTACTTTTTACGTAACCAATATCTATATTTCTACGCTCTAAATAATATGTATATCTACCTGTTTTGTTTGAATAGTCCCACAACATGTCAGAACGAGTGATACTAAATCAGGTATGAAACTAAATTAGTAGGTACCTACCAGGTTCGGTGTCAGTGTCGTAGTATATCATTTAATAAAAAATATGGCACCTACTAAATAATATATTGTGAATATTACGGAATTGTTAGCAATTATTAAAGAAGCCATTTTTTTAAATTGCAGACGCAACTAATTTTAACAGATATTATGTTAAATATAGCAAATAAATATTTGTCCAAAGCCACAGGCAGACAAAAAATAAATTATTGTCAACAATAATATTGTCAACATTTCAGTACAATTACTGGATAGCAGATATGCAATCGCTTGTCGTGCCATGTCCTTTCTTCTGCAATTTTAAAAAAGTTCGGCGTTTTTTTTATTATCTGTAAATTGTAACTACATTTATTTTAAAAGTCTCTATGTTATAATTATATCGTTTATAAATGTCATAAACTTGGTAGTGGTGATGTTGATCACAATCCTTTCACAACAGAATGGGACATAAAAAATATGAAAATACATACAAGAAAATGCATATCTAAGATGCACTTTATTTATGTGCTTCACATTATATGTATCACAACAAATATTTATTTAGTGTTTTGTCTAGATAAATGTCTAGTTTTCTTTTAACTTTAACTCTCTTTAGGATGTTCTAATATCCAGGTATTATATTTGCAGTAATGAGTAAAGCGCTTAATCTAAGTGTTAAATATACACATATTGTTTTCTCTGATGTCCATATAACGCAAAGCTACCCCATCAAGCTTCTACTTACATTTTTACGTTATTCTATTTGATCTTTACATTTTTAATTCAGTAAATGTTATATACTCATCATATATTTGTATGTCTCTGATGATATTGTCAACTTTCAAAACCTTACTCAGGAAAGTTCAGTACCCTCCGTGCAGACGTCGCGACTATTTTTGCGATATTGAAAATTTACCGGTATTGGCCCAAACTCAAGAAAGTACGAAAATTGTTAGATGAGACATCCGATTTTGCTATAATAATAACCAAGTACAAAGTATGGAGGTGGCAGACTTCTACTAATAGAAATTATTATTCTGGCAACGACTCGGGTACAGGAGACACACTTAGTTAAACATTTTGGCAGTTATACGTATACCTACATGGCTAGACAATGGCCATAATTTGGATAACACGTGTACGAGTTATTGAGTCATCCGTTTTGAAATAAAATCCGTTTGTCCTGCCAGAGAACAGAGATGGAATAGGAGCAATTATGCAGAAACAATGAAAATCGAAGAACATTGCCACCGCATGTTACATGGAGGCCTGTTATGTGTTTGTTTTCATCTCATCACTGTTTACATGCCACTAGACGAAAAATCCACACGAGATATATATACAGTAAGCAACGAAAGTTATCATACACTCCCTTTTTTGAAGTTTGCTTAAATTCTGATAATTTATGTATTACAGCATTGATTTTTTTCCTTCTGATAGGATTATAGCTTGTGATATTCTGTGTATAATAAGCCGAAGTTGAAGGCGGTATGTCGATTGTGTGAAAAGATATCGCTAAAAAAGTAAAATTTCAATGTTTTCAAAGAAACGTAAATAACTTCGAAAATAGTAAATCCCTTTCGAAGTTGTTGGACTCGTTAAAGGGAAATCTTTAGTGTATCTATTTGACTAACCGAGTCATTTTGAAAAAAAATTTCCTAGACATGAACAAAATCTAAAGTTGAACCAAAAAATATCACAATTAAAATCCTTTTTTTCGTCAAATCACCTTCAAAATTTTAATAAAACACAGAGAAATGTAGAGGGATATTAATCACAAATTTTTGTTGGAGTAATGTGTGGCGTACAGGGCTTTTTTGAATTTTCGTGATATTTTTTGGTTCAACATTAGATTTTGTTCATGTCTAGGAAATTTTTTTCAAAATTACTCAGTTAGTCAAATAGATACACTGTAGATTTCCCTTTAATACGAGTCCAACAACTTCGAAAGGGATTTACAATTTTCGAAGTTATTTACGTTTCTTTGAAAACATTGAAATTTTACTTTTTTAGCGATATCTTTTCACACAATCAGTGATGACTTTTTGAAGTTTGCTTAAATTCTGATAATTTTTGTATTACAACATCGATTTTTTTTGCTTCTGACAGGTTTATAGCTTGTGATATTCTGCGTCTAATAAGCCGAAGTTGAAGGCGGTATGTCCATTGTGTGAAAAGATATCCCTAAAAAAGTAAAATTTCAATGTTTTCAGAGAAACGTAAATAACTCCGAAAACAGTAAATCCCTTTCGAAGTTGTTGGACTCGTATTAAGGGTTTCAGTGTATCTATTTGACTGATTCATTTTGAAAAAAAAATCCTAGACATGAATAAAATCTGTCGTTGAAAGTTGAACCAAAAATATCACGAAAATTCAAAAAAGCCCTGTACGCCACACATTACTCCAACAAAAATTTTGGATTAATATCCCTCTAGATCTCTCTGTGTTTTATTAAAATTTAAGGAACAGTGATTTTTACGAAAACGATACTAAGGATGGTAGAATTTTGAATTTTCGTGATATTTTTGGTTCAAGTTTAGATTTTTTTTTCATGTCTAGGAAATTTTTTTTCAAAATGACTCTGTTAGTCATAGATACACTGAAGATTTCCCTTTAATACGAGTCCAACAACTTCGAAAGAGATTTACTATTTTCGGAGTTATTTACGTTTCTTTGAAAACATTGCAATTTTACCTTTTTAGCGATATATTTTCACACAATGGACATACCGCCTTCAACTTCGGCTTATTAGACGCAGAATATCACAAGCTATAATCCTGTCAAAAGCAAAAAAAAAATCAATGCTGTAATACAAAAATTATCAGAATTTAAGCAAACTTCAAAAAGTGGGTGTATGATGACTTTCGTTGCTTACTGTATATAAGGACTGAAAACTCCCTAATCTAACTACAAAATATTGTAGTTAATTATAGACGAAGCAAATGACGCGTGTGGATGTTTAGTGGTAATTTTTTTAACTGGTGAGAGAAAATCTAATTGTGCTAGTGGCAGCCATTCAGTGGCTTCTAAGATATTAGACAGAACCAACCACAAAACAGACATGTTATCTTTAGGTTTGATCTTAACTAAAGCAATGCCATACACATATTGCAGCAGCACTTATTGCAACTGCAAAGCATACGAGATGGTGTCCGTTACATTAATATTAACAGTAATTATTCCATCTTAATTACTGTAATAAAAAAAACTGGAAACATACGGTTTGTCGTTACAAGAACAGTTATGGCATTAGATGCTGTTAAAAAAAAGTGAAAAAGTGAACAACACACGTAAAGTGAGTTGTCATTAAAACAAAACTGCAAGATATGTTTACGAAAAATCCTGAATACTTGAAACACTTGTTCATTTGTAAAGGGTACTCATCTAAAGTTACATATCTCATAATTTATTAAAATATAGTCCATGTATACTTACTTAACTTCTCGAACTATCCTTTTGTGATAGTAGACGTTGAAAGGAACTATTTCATTGTAAAACAGAGTACCCAGTCATACAGTGTCATTAATATTATCGACACAGTCTCCATGTGTGTCAAAAATCGAGACCGTATTGGTAATTTTTTTATTTACTTATACATTTATAATAATAGTGACCTGAGTTCGACTCTGTTACGGCTCGCCGACGTTAAATCCTGTTTCATATGAGAACATAAATAGGAAATTAAGGACAACTGAAACGCACGCTACGTTTATAAGGAGTGCGGGAATCGGTACAGGTTAGCCTCCGTAACAGTATTTTGTCCTATCGAACGGTAAACGATTTGACGCGTAAGACCATAAGAAAAGAACCCAAAGCTAAGGACAGCGCAATACAAAGAAAAACGCTCAAAAAATATGTTCCTGTGACAAACCATCACTAACAAACTAATAGCATAAATGTACAGAACTATTCCAGCGGAGTGAAAAAAATATAAAAATAAAAAATTAACAAAGGATGTAAAAATAAAACTTACGATACCCGTTCAACTGGTATACTCATTATGTGGAATGGATACTCCAAATCAGATCTTTACTCAAGTGTGAATAGGCATCGAATAAATTCAGAATAACAATCACTCGAAGTTGATCAATACCTTATACTGGACGAATAATGATTTGTTTATTTTGAAACTAGATCTTCAAAGGCGATTTCAAGGTTAGCGACTAGGTAGAAAAGTTCTTTGCCAGCGTTAGACAATTAGATTGTAGGTTTATGGCCAAATTGACGAACAAAGGTCAAGAAAGCCTATTTAAACCAAAAATATAACTAAATTAAAATTATTTTCAATGAAAAAACTGAACAGAAAAAAAGATATGTTGCAACTGAAATATTCTCAAATAGCTGCATTTATAGATGCATCAGTCTTTTCTAAATTCGTTTTTCGATGAGCATTAGGATCTCCGTAAATGGAAACGTTGTGAATCAACGTGCTGAAGGGACGGCGTATTTAGGGGGTAGTGACCCTTCGTTTCACCCTGTGAGGTAGGCCGACTCCCTTCTGTATGATTTCCAATAGAGATTGATAGACGGACTCTTTTAGTTAAACAGATCAGCAAAAAAAATGCATATGTATCTATATAGTTGCCATAACAATTATTGTACTTCAGGTGCTTTCATATACATAAGTACCTACTAATCCAAATATAGTTGCCAAGATTGATACATAGATTTTCTACTGGTATACTTTTACTAATCAATAGATACTAACAAAAGGTATTTCAATAAAAAAAAAATTATGAATAAGTACGTTACATATTCATTTCAGTAAATTAAATAATGTGCATTGCAAACTATATTCATTTGGGTTTATATGCATGAATACGTAGGTACTCTACGTAGGAATTTATTTAATTGCATCATCTTCTTACAAGCAATAAGTACCTGCATACATAGCATTACTGAATTACATTAAAATAAATGAGTTACTACTAAGATATTAAATAATGTTATAATATTAATAAAATCCAACTCTTTCACCAATTTACTCACTCATTTAAAAATCCATCAACACCTCAAGTACACCGCACACTTTCCAACAAAAACAACAGAATAATAATAACACTTACGTTACAAACGACGCGAGGTTCTTTCTGAAAGTACTCGGACAACAGCAACCTGATTGTGTATACGTACTAAATAAGTCGTGTATTAAATAAGCGTATTTACAAACAAGTCAGAACTTGAACTTACTGTCAGCGATCACAGAAACAAAACAAACGACTTGGAAGTGACAGAAGGCGACGCGACCGCGGGTCTCAGCTGATTCGCGATGTTTTGCTGACGGTGGGAGGGAGCCGTTTGTCAGCTGTTTCGTTGTTCGCGGCCAGCTGGGCACGGAGAGTCGCGCCTGCGCGTTGCGGTTTGCTTTGTTCGACTGGGTTCAATAAGTTGGGTCGCGGCTGGGAGGATGTTGGACGAAATCGGTGGTTGAGCGGATGAGAAATTTCTAAAAACTAATTTGTTTATAATGCCTCGTATTGTAAACGTAAAATGTGAACCGTATACGCAGGTTGCTTTAAGAAAGCAGGTTTTTAAAGATAACGCGCGGTCCTGTAAACAATAGAGTTTTTATTGCTTTACGGTAGGGAAATGTGTTCATTTTTATCTGGTGATAAATACATTTTATCGTATAATGTGCTCTAAATTAACTGTCTCTTATTAAATGATATTGTGAATTTAGACAGTCCATCTTAATCTTATCTTAGTCGAAAGTTGAAAGCCTACATTTGCATGGCAAGGTTTACGCCATCCCACGATTAATTATTTTAAATTACGAGTTTGCTTACGTGCGCTGCAAATTATAATCTAATAATTCTATAATATACAATAATTCATCTCAAACATTTTCAACCAAACAGTTTGGTTACTAAAACGATAAGTCGGTATATACGAGGTGTGTAAATTAAGTACACTCGATATCCACATATCCGAACTCACCATATTTCCGAACTTGTACTTCCACACAACCGAACTTGTCGCTGTCGAATGACGAATGAGCCAGAAAAACCCTTTGCGCATGCGCCAGCAGTTCGGTTATCCGGAGGTGAAGAGAGTTCGGGTATGTGGATGTCGAGTGTACGAGAATCAGTCAAATATAAACCGAATTTATTGTGTAAAAGTTAGTAGGGGTGTCGGAATCCGGCTGATTTTCCACAAATTACCTCTGGGTCCCACTCATCCCCGCCCACCTTAATTTAACTCAATCAGTCATACAACTGTGACCACTCGATAATATGCACAGAAACATAAACTGTATTCTTAATTTTCGTTTGTTTATTTCAAAACGCCATGACAAAACGTGTTTCTCTTGGGAAAAGAACTGAAACAGGACATTAACGAAAAAGTCTCCTGAGTTCTATCGTATCAAGACAAGGTGAACCAGCCGAACGTTTAGAAATTGAGAATATAAAATGCCATCGTGCATTTGGTAGCTGCATGGAGAAAAGTCTCTCCAAATATCATCAGTAAATGTTGGCATCATGTACCTACTAAATTTTAATCAAATAGATGAGGATGACCTCCCTTTACCCAAAATTAAAAAAAAACAGTTAGGTACCGAATCGCACAAGAATGACACGATAGCAATAAGCACACAATTACGATATTTAATTAAATTATCGATTGAAATTAATATTACTCCAAATACAACCGAAAAATGGAAGTGTTGAATGAAGACCAAAAATATAAAAATATTTGATTGATAAAATATAAAAATGCCAGGAGGAAAATAGAAAGCGGAGAAGAGGCAGGACATAGGATGTAGTCTGACGTCTGAGGTTTCGTCGTCAGTAGCAAACATTATTTGTCCAGATCCGGAACGGCTGAAGCGATCTGAGTTTATGTTGGAGATCACGTGATTTCCAAACTAAATGAATTAAAATTTCGAAACCATATGTCAGGCAGAACCAAACGTGCAGACCAAACCTGCTTGAAAAATACTAAATACCAAACCCGGTTTGTTTTTCCATATCTGGATTACACACTTGAGATTTTCCAGCAGAATAGTTACGTTTTATGGAATCGAATAAGAATGTAGGAATATCAAGAAACCTACACTAGAATTGGCTTATCATCATCACGTAACATAGTATAAAACAAAGTCGCTTCCCGCTGTTTGTCCCTACCTACATATGTATGCTTAGATCTTTAAAACTACGCAACGGATTTTGATGCGGTTTTTTTTAATAGATAGAGTGAATCAAGAGGAAGGTTTATGTATAATACATGCATAATATAGTAGAGAAACACTGATAATTTTAGAGGTTTCTAATGTGATGTATGTGATGTCGTAAATAAACACATTTTTTTGCGCATACATTGCAAACGCTGGCTGAACCCTACGAGATAGATCAAAATAATGTACTACATTATTGTACACCTTAAAATGGTCTACAAAAAAGTCCGCGATGATATATGTCTATCTCTTAGGGATAACCCACAATAACCATTTTTCATATTTCCGTGCGAAGCCGGGGCGGGTCGCTAGTAATATAATAATGACTGGCTTTCGGAACAGATATACGTAAGTTCAGTATCGTTTTCAGCGTTACGTGATTAGTTTAGTATTGTTTAGTTATTTAGTTTTGTTTCAACTACCAGGTAAATTTCACTCACTCGCCAGGGGTAATTCTAATTCAATTTTAGACGTTCCAAATTTCATTTATAAGGGTCCCACGTATATTTGCCGCACTCGATATAAGTCATGTTTATTTGTTTTATGCCAAAGGAGGGCACATATGCTCAAGAGCAACGAGTTATGTAAAACATATTTTTAGTCGTGCGAGAACCTTACCTACATGTTACGCAACGCAATGCGTTTCATGTAACAATGCGATCTTTCTTGGCATCTCGCGGATGTCATTTGAATTTATGTAATGCAGATGGGAGCGCTAAGACACTTTGCTTTTACTTGTACGCACGTTGAATAAAACATATTTTATATGTATGCACGGACGAATTCAGGTCTACGATTAAATGTTAAGTTTTATCTAATTTTAAAAACATCAAAATATTAAGTAAATACACGAATAGGAATTTTTGTGTACAACATCTAAAAATACGTATGTACATTGAAAGGACAGACTAATTAGTTTCAGAATTAGTTTTTCTAGAAAACAGAAATTGAAATAGAAATTGACCTCACAGCATTAGTCAGTACAATGACGGAAAAATTCGGAAATTGTTTTGAACTGGAGATCTGGGTTCTGATCTATTTATCTATCATGGCTCTGTGTCTTTTCTAACTTATGGAGAATAAAAAATCTCTCACTACCAATATTTTTCAGTCCACTATTTTTTAATAAAGACAGGCCTTTTCTGGCTGAAAGTTAATGTAATCGGTGAGGGTGACTCCGCCCACTACTATCAAGGGTGTAATCTTATTGGTTTGTATGCCTTCCATCTAACCAATAGATTACTTACATCAACTTTCTGATCGTAGATCTGACTGACACCAGTGTATATGTTGGCAGCTATTAGAGAACAGGAAATATTCATTCTAAGCGCTCAATTTTATGTTTTTTTTTTTTATGAAACTTAAGATATAACCAGAATCGCCTACATTTAATTTTTTTAAAAACGAATTTAATTTGCACAAATATTGAAACTGTTTACCTTGAACTAAGATTGTCTAACACGGTTTGTGGTAATAGAGCTCCTACATGAAATGATGCAAAAAGTATATTTGGTGGTGACAGCAATTTCTCTACCGTTTTTTTTATATAATAATACTTAATTATAACAAAATATAAAGGCGTGGTAATTTAGAGTAGGCAATTGAGATCTTAGTGTCATTAAGTCATCCAAAACTGACTAAATCTAATTCCAAGTCAAGAGGAAGATTTTTAATTGTAATATCTGTAGTAATATAACTAGGGATACCAACTTTTACACATTTAATTAATTTAAATAAATACACAATTATTTTATAAGTAGATGCATTAAAAACAAAAGAAGTGAAACAATCAAATCAGACAAAATCAAATAAAAAAGTATTGCTAATTATTTTGTTTTTAAAAGACAAATATCAACACATCACAAAAGGTCAAGGCACAGTATCCTAAAATAAAGGACTGCCTTTTGAAACAAAAGTCAATTGACTTACGTATTACCTAATATCCCAAAGACGTTGGAAAAAAATATATTTCCAGAAAGTGACCAGACTATAATATGACCATTAAAACAAATCTCGATTTGCCCTCAGAAGGACTAGGTGACCTCTATTTCTTACTTACTGACGATGTAGAAAATATTTTGACATTTTTAAAATACTTTCTGTGATTACTTCTGTTAGTTTCACTGGGTCTAAAATGAAATCGCGAAAAGTCGAAAAAAAAAAACTTATGTACATACATATGTATGTTTAATCATTACTATGAAATGAGACGCAAACTAAACAAACGTATGAAAGTTATATTGGTCAATTTTTAGAACATCGACTTACTACTTAGCGACAAACCAAAAATATTCACATATAATAGTTACGTCACAAACAAGATGACATACCAGCGTTGCCAACTCAAAATGTGTCAAGGTAGGAGATTGGATTTTAAAAGTTGGTAGTTTACAACAAATCCTATTATGAAAAGTTGTAGATCTACTATAATACCTTTATTTTTCAAGTATTTTAGAGATCCCGAGTAAAAATCTGCATTCTGAATTTATATTTCGATTAGATAAGACATATTTTAACTATTTTCATAAAGGAAACTAATGATAAAGCAAAATTACAGGTAAACAAAATAAGAATAGAAATGTCAAAAATTGAAGAACGAATCATAGGTCCATCATATCATAATATAATAATTCCTGATTATAAATATTTAAGTAATTAGTTAATTTAAGGTATACAGCATCCTTTAATTCCAGTACAGTTTATATGTAGGTGTATTATTTATGGTAATTGATGTACTTGATCGGATACTGTATGTATTATCATTATTTGTTTCAATTTATGTGGCAGCTTACAGGTAGGTTCGATACTTTCTGAGAACAACTTTTTTTCATTTTTTTTTTAAGTAAAAGTAGTTTTAATTAAACTTTGTTAAAATCTTTAAACCTAAAATAGAAGAATGGAACTCATTAGATGTTTAAAAGTACCTATTAAATAAGTTCGAACCTAGAACCGTAGCTTTAAAAAAAATAACTGTACTGTTAAGAACCAGAAATCAACAAGGCCTTGTTCTGAGAATTCATGCGTGATCGGCACGAGGTGATGTCATGTAGCTGACCAAGCTATATGGGACACGGAGGGGAATAACGGGAGACAGAGGCATTGAATATCGAGACGTGGTGAAATATAGCAGCTATTAATGTTAACCGACATACTAGTTGAGAAATAAATGTTTAAATCGGTTTTGGGCTTTCATTTTATTTTACGAACTTAACATCAGAAGTGGGATAGTGGGCCTTGCGCGCTTTACGGCGGGTGCATACGGTGAATTATTAGTGACTAGTGTTACACTTATAATTATGTCATCCGAAGAAAGAAGGGGTACCTCCGCGGTGAGGCACCGTCGGCGAGGGCGAAGTCGCAGATCGGACTCTCCGGACAGAACTCATCGATGGAGTCGTAGCCGCCGTCACAAAGGACGTGGACGTGGGACGACGCCGACGGTACGATCTTCTACCAGAGGGATTTCTGGGCGCTCTCGAGGAAGCGGTAACTGGGAAAATAGGTCATCGCCGTGTCAGCAGGATGCTGTGGCCAGGTGCCGGCAGGTAGCTACTCGTAGACGGGCTCGCAGCCCTGAGCGGCGAGATGTGGACAGCGTAAGCGTGGCGGCCGTCTCTCAGCTGGGTGATGCAATCATAGAGGGACTGACCAAGGTTATGAAAACAGTAAGCGATAAAAAAATCATCTGGTAAGTGTCAACAGTCTCACAAATAATCGTATTGCTGAATTAGTCCGTTGACACAAGACATTCAAGCGTGGCTAGAGGCTGTAGACGAGTATGCATTTCTTTATCATTGGGATGATAAATTAATTTCATATTTGGCGTTAAGTAAATTGCGTGGTCCGGCTAATGTGTTGTACCGCAGACTGCCTACAAAAATATTTACTAAGCCAGAGTGGAAGGCTATGTTATTACAAAATTTTAAGCCGAAACGAAGGTACTTGACAATCAAAATGCACAACTCATTTATTTTCCTTATTTAAACTCATAGTCTTTTTGTTAAATATAAGTTGTTAATTGATTTTATTATTTTAATCTTAGTAATAAACTGGGCCCAGTTTATTACTAAGATTACCCATTAATCCATTCTTAGGA
This sequence comes from Aromia moschata, assembly GCA_029963805.1. Lineage (NCBI taxonomy): Eukaryota > Metazoa > Arthropoda > Insecta > Coleoptera > Cerambycidae > Aromia > Aromia moschata. The sequence continues at coordinate 448,952 of JAPWTK010000097.1, forward strand.
TATATGTTCGATTGCTGCTACATGGAGATCCCGCCAAGAATTGATATTTCATATTAAGTTAACTCGTTTGCCATATCAGTTACTCTGTTTTAGACGTTTGTACAGTCAGTTGTTGTGCCGAGTACCTGTTGTAAAGTCAGGAAAGGCCGTGTTAAGAACCAGAAATCAACAAGGCCTTGTTCTGAGAATTCATGCGTGATCGGCACGAGGTGATGTCATGTAGCTGACCAAGCTGTATGGGACACGGAGGGGAATAACGGGAGACAGAGGCATTGAATATCGAGACGTGGTGAAATATAGCAGCTATTAATGTTAACCGACATACTAGTTGAGAAATAGATGTTTAAATCGGTTTTGGGCTTTCATTTTATTTTACGAACTTAACAGTACCATTATAACGTTATAGCGGACCAGAGTTGATAAAGAATCGTGGATATTATACAAATTGAGCTTGTATTTAAGTGAGCTTGTATATTGAATTTAAATATTTATATTAATATTAACTCAAGGTTTGGTATGACCTATCAAGACGTATTTTTCGATGTTTAACTTTTATTTTAAAGAAGTGTTACTATTACTACTAATTATAAAAAATAAGAATTAGGATGAATAAATTAGAGACTAAAACGATTAAAACAATAAATTCAAATATTCGTACCATGAAATTGCTGAATATGGAGGAAAAACAGACTTCGGGCGTAAATTTTTTCAGAGTGCATGCATTGCAGCGAAAATATGTATCTCCTTTATGACTTGCTTTATCCACCCTGCGTAGTTTTTATCCTTTTCCAACAGCGCGGAATATTTTTGATTGTAATGCTTCTTTAATTTCTGAGGTGGAGAATTTTCCTCATTTTCACTCATTTTAATAATGTTATAGACCGTTTTACACATACCAATTTATTATACAATAAATTGTAGAATTTATTTTTAAATAAATTATCCAATTTTATTAACTGTTTACAGTTTGCAATATTTGTAACTATAATTGGTCAATTTCAACACTGCCAACTCTCAATGACTAAAACCTAAGAGTTATCATAGGTTTGTCGCTAAGAGAAACCGTTTAACTCATTACTAGGTTGTTACAATGAAATAAATGTAAAAAGTTACTAAATATCCTTATAATTTATCGCTTACTAGAATCGACAATTGGTGACATCAAACACAACAGTTTGATAGTTGCACAATAACCTGGAACATCATCTATCATTACATTCACTAAATACATCAATGGATAAAAAAACAAATAGAAAGGTGCATTTATTGGTGCAATAAAAAAAATATAAATCATTATTATCATTTTTATGGAGATATGATTTAAATTTTCGAAAAATTCGATACCGTGCAGGCACGTGAATTAGATCCGAATGAGGTGATCTATAGCCATAAGTTCGTTAAAGAAACGATAGGACGAACGGGGTAGTCGACTTTCGCTAAAAATTTTATTACACAAATTTTCGATCTAATGCGAGCGTTTTACTGAAAATTATGAATGCCCTCGCATTGATACCGTGTAGGCAAGTGAATTAGATCTGAATGAGGTGATCTATAGCCATAAGTTCGTTAAGGAAACGATAGGACGAACGGGGTAGTCGACTTCCACGAAAATTTTTAAAAACCAAATTTTCTCCCCAAACCCAAAGGGTTTTCTAAAAAAAAAGGGGTCCCCCCCCGGGCCCCCCCGGGAAAGGGGAAAAAGGGCCGAAGGGGGGGGTCTAAAAACAAGGGGGGGGGGGGGGAAAGAGGGGGGGAAGGAGTAGTCGACTTTCGCTAAAAATTTTAATAGACAAATTTTCGATCTAATGCGAGCGTTTTACTGAAAACTACGGTATTAAAAATAAATATATTTTTTTAAATTATACCGCACATTTACGTAAATGCGTAAAATATGTAAAATTGGTACTATTTACGAAACATTTCCCTTGCCCTTCTGTGAGGATTCACCTCTTTCATTTTGTCACAGAGGTTGGGAAGCACCCTGTAAAACACGAGTTATGTAGGCATTTGCACAAAGATTAACAAGTCGCAAACTACTTCTAATAGTGTATACTACACGTCACAAAAAAAAATTCGTCAAAATACGATTCGTCAACGTCGATGTTCTAAAAATTTTCCGTTATATTTAGTGTATTTCATGTTAAGAACTGTTGATGCATTAAAAGACTCTCCAAATCAATTTTGTCAGTCTCCGATATTCTTCTATGTTATCTTATCCGTCGTTAATAAAACCTCACAGTCCGCGGAAGCGTCTGCTGCACTCCCTTATGTTACATATATATGCTAAACCATTTAATTACGAATATTAAAAACACAGTTATAAAATAAATGAACAATAAAAAAAGCGAACGTGTAAAGTAAATTCTGCAATTGCTTTTACGACACCGTTGCAAAAAAAACTCGCTTTGTATTTAACAAACATCGCAATTGTTTCATTCGCACTGAATCAGTTCACCACGTGTAGACTTCAACGTAGATAAAAAAGGAAATAAACAACGCGGTTATTTTTTTCGAAAAGATATGGAGTTTGAGATATTGAGTTGCTAAATGCGCAGATTGTTTAAAGTAAAACAAATTTAACAATTACATACATACATATGTACATACCTAACAACTAACAATGTTTCTACACGGTAGAAAAGAAACTGTGTTTTGCCTTTTGCCGTCCAAAATCCAAACAAATGATCGTCTTTCCTTGTATTTATCACATGAAGGAAACTATAAGTATATCACGATAAATGATAAAATAAGTAATATTGCACAATATTTTGTAAAAATACCACTGAAACATATTCGCGAATTATATCTGAATGTACGGGATGTTTTATGCCTGAAAGTTATTATTACTAGTATAAACGTTACTGACAAAGAAAGAAAATAAATCAAGTTTTTCTAAATAACATATTAAATAACATTTTATAACAAATCTAAAACACAATTCCACTATAATTTAGTCCTCAAGCCAAAATTTTTGATAATTTAAATTTTTGGATATTAAAAAAAATATTATTTTCAACATCAGTACAAAAGTGTACAATGTAAAAGTGTGTGTAACTTATGTAATGAGACTGGCAACACTACATAGACGGGACTTGGAAGGGCGGTAGGTTAACATGTAATGTACCTTCAATACAAGTTTGAACTTGTCAGAGTCATTTGTTTGTTCTTTGTGGCTGTTTTCGTAAACCGGTTTTTTCTAGTGCGTTTTAAAAATGTGTGACATTAATTTTAAGCAACGGCGTGTTATCAGGTTTTGCTTCAGACTTGGAGACAGGGTTTTCTCAAGAGCCCAGGTTTTTCGGTGGTTTAAGGCATTCTTAGAAAGAAGAGAGTCGATTGATGATGAACCATGCAGCGAAAGGCCTTCATCTTCAAGAACCGATGAAAACGAATGATCTCCATTTTATGGAACATGTCATTACTGATGACGAGACTTGGGTGTTTGAGTACGACCGTGAATCCAAGCGCCAAAGCATGGAATGGCACATTTCAAGCTCTCCAAGGCCCAAAAAAGCAAGAATGCGCAAGTCGAAGATCAAATGCATGCTGATTTGCTTTTTTTATGGCCAGAGAATTGTCCACAAAGAGTTTGTGCCTCCATGCCAATCAGTAAATCAACACTTTTACAGAGAGGTTCTTGAAAAACTTCGAAAAAGGGTCATGCGTGTGCGACTAAACATCAAGAACAAGCAACAAGGATGTTGCATCACGACAATGTGCCTTGTCACACAGCCATTTAAGTAAACGAGTTTTTAGCCAGTAAAAACATTCCTACGGTTCCTCAGCCTCCTTATTCGACTTGAGTCCTTGTGACTTTTTTCTCTTCTCGAGATTGAAAAATCACTTCAAGGGACGTCATTTTGGGACCATAGAAAACATTCAAACGGCTATAACCGACCAGCTGAAGCCTATTCCAGAATTTGAGTTCCAGCACTACTATGAGGAATGGAAGTTATTTTGAATGAAAGGAAGTTATTTTGAAGGCGACAATACTGAATTGTAATTCTATTCGAAAAAAAAAATTCAAAAATCTCTCATTAAGTCTCATTACTTAATTTACACACCTCGTACATATGTACATAGGGTTGCCAAAAATAATTAAAACTAATGCTTAAGGTTTGCCATTTTTGTACAACTTTAAAAAAAATAACAATAGCAATAAAGATCTATTCATATCTATTATAGTCTCGCTGACAATACACTTATAATAAGCTTACTGACGTAAACGAAGATAATTTTGAATATTTTAGATCACTTAATCAGTCAAGGTGCGTTTTTATCACAATAGGATAAAGTGATACGATCTCGCACATACTTCTAGATACTAGACAGCGTGTTATTTTCTGTTTATAAATACAATAAATAAATTAGACAATGACGTTTACCTCCATCATTCCAAAAACTTCCATTCCATAGATATTGTGCAACAATGCAATGATTGAAGTGATGCAAGTGGAATTCTCAAATCTCGCTCCGTCTTTTAGCCAAACTTGTAACCTTTAAAGCATAAATAAGTACATCTTTTTAGAGCACAATTCTGAGAAATAAGGCGAATAACGTGACCGGTAATAATCGTTCTATTTTTGATTAAATGATTAGGTGAGCCAAGTGACTGTTAGACTGACTGGTTAAATAGTAACGCTGTGCTGTATTTTCAATTGAGAGAGTACCAAAACTGGATTCCTTCCAAGTATATATACGGATAAATCAATAAAAATAACCGCAGATTACGAAATATGTACTTTACTTTTAGTTACACTTAATACTTTACCTTTAGTTACAAATAGATTAATGTTAAGAGTTTACTAGTACACGGGTATGGGGAGTGGTAAAATTAGGCACCTTTGAAACTTTTGTTGAACATTTTTTTATTTGTACATACATACTCAATGAACAATTTCAATGAACCCTTCTGATGACTGTTTTACACATACCAATTTATTACACAATAAATTGTTGAATTTATTTTTCAATAAATTGTCCAATTTTAGCTATTTTTACCCAACTGTTTACACTTTGCAATATTTGTAACAATATATTGACCAATTTCAACATTGCCAACTCAGAGCAGTCTTCATTAGGAAATTCTTGTTGTACTAGATGCAAATTTCACTTACTTATTTTTTTCAGTCCATGGTCGAACCCACCACCTTCTAGATTTAACTCTTCTCTTGTTATTCTCAACTGATGTAATTGACATTAACGAAAATACTAGGGCTTTTAACATGCAAATCATTTTTTATGAAGAAAAACGTTGCATGTTTACCATTTTAATGTAATAATATAGGCACAGAATATAAAGAGTTATTGTTATTAATGTTATTATTAGCAGTCCAGTTGCCAGGGATTAAAAAGCGTCCAAAATTTGTATTTTTTTGGCGGAGCCTTAATTATTATTTATTATTGAATCCTATGTATTTTTTCCCGTAGAATACAATGGTGTGGGTCCGTACAGTCAAAAGTGTGAGCTTCATTACACTCGAACCCCTCTTAAGTCGCCAAATCCGTGCATCATTACCTCGCTTAAGTCGCGAAATTTTGCCCTCTTAAGTCTCGATCATAACCTCAACTTTTTTGTGTTTTAACTGCAAAAAGAAATATTTAGAGATATACCACAGCACTTGCTATAACGAAAAATGAGCCAACTGAACGAAAAATCAATGTGAGTATACCCAGTCGTGCGTGACAAAGTTCAATTTTCCACTTGAATGAATATTTTAAAGATTAAATATTTTTTAAAAGACACCTAACCTATTTTAAATAATAAATGTATTACACAATCATTTTTTTCAATTAAAATTGTACATATTCATGTGAGAATCCAATTTCCAAACGTAGTTCAAAAAACTTTTACAGGCGGCGACTTAACCGGGACGGTTTCGCGACCTAATAGGGGGAAACGTGGTGAAATAACAGAGGATGTGAATTAAGCGAAGGTGAAATAAGAGGGGTTCGAGTGTAGTTATTTAACAATTTATGCAAAAAACGTGTTTTTTTCACGTTTTAGCTTATACCTCAGTTCTCTGGCACTTTTTGTATAGCACGTACTTTTAGAAATTGGTTCTATATTAAATTACCACAATTTTAAGCCCAACCGGAAGTCGCTAAAGTTTTTTTTTATTATTGCAATTAGCGTTGAAAGTTGCAAAACTCCTTTTTATTTTGACATGTTTTTTTCTTAACGAATAAAATTCTTCTTTCAGAGGGCTGAAAATTCTCGGAGAATATGCTCTCAGTATTCTAAACAAGTGCTATAAATTTCACGCTGATCGGTTGTTAACTTTTCGAGTAATTAACGATCGATTTTTTTTACAATTCATAATTAACAATGTCGCCATTTCTTACAGGAAGCTTCAATTTTGACCGGATAGGGCTAGAAAGATCACAAATCTCTTCAAGTTTATGAAGCTTATTGAAATTTTGAAAAATATTAATTACAGCCGACTTTATAAGGTTTTATACGCGATCACCTTTTTATACGCGACGTATATAACGTAACATTGCGGTATTGAAATTAAAAAGTTCCTTACCAAAATATCTTTAAAGTGCGTTTCAAGAGGCGTATTTAAAAAAAATATCCCGCTACGACTTCAGGGAGCGGATATATATTTTTTTTAAATTCCCAAGCCCGTTGTATAATACGAGGCGCGTTCATAAAGTAAGGGCCGTTTGGTCACAGAAAAAATGTACTCATAAGAAACAAATTTTATTGTCATATTTAGTTAGGTACAATCTTACTTTACTCTACATAATCGCCGTTCACTTCTAAGCATTTTCCATACCGCTGCACCAGCTTCTTTAACCCCCTCTGCATAGAAGCTTGCCGCCTGAGAGTTGAACCAGTTGACAACGGCGTTTTTGAGTCCCTCTTCGGTTTCAAAACGTTGTCCACCGAGCCACTGTTTAAAATGCAAGAAGAGGAAGTAGTCGCTAGGTGCAAGGTCGGGACTGTACAGTGGGTGGTCAAAAAGTTCCCAACGAAAAATCTTTCAACGAGAATTTTCTCATTGGTTTTGGCAGCAGTGTGAGGACGCGCGTTATCGTGGAGGAGGATTATGCCAGATGACAGTTTCCCGCGGCATTTGTTTTGGATCGCACGTCTCAATTTTTTGAGCGTTTCGCAGTACACGTCAGCTGTAATTGTTGTCCCACGTTCCATGAAATCAACCAAAAGAACACCGTCTTTGTCCCAAAAAATGTAGCCATCAATGTTCGACTTGTGTACTGAGTTTGCTTAAACTTTTTCGGTTTTAGTGAAGATGAGTGTCGCCACTGCATCGATTGCAGTTTTGTTTCTGGGCTGGCGTAGGATACCCACGTCTCGTCCCCAGTAACAATGTGAGAAAACAAATCATCTCCATCTTGTTGATAACGGGCCAAAAACTTTCGTCCACCAGACATTCTTTGCTCTTTGTGGTGGTCGGTGAGCATTTTTGGTACCCACCTTGCACACAATTTGCGGTATGCGAGGTTTTCTGTGACAATATTGTAAATAGTAGTGCGTCCAAGTTGAGGAAATTTGTTAGCCAGGCGACTAATCGTCAATCGACGATCAGATCGCAGTGTTTGGTCCACTTGTGAAACGATTTCATCGGTCTGGATACTGGGCCTGCCACTCCGCTCTTCGTCATGGACATTTGTTCGGCCATTTTTAAAATCACGGCACCATTGTCTAACCTTTCCTTCACTCATAACTGTAGGTCCGTAAACCAGGCATAACTCCCGATGAATTTCAGCAGCCGACGATCCTTTTGCACATAAGAAACGAATCACAGAACGCACTTCACAGTTGGCGGGGTCAACGATTTTCGCGGCCATTGTTCTTTGCATTCACGGACAACAATACGACTTCAGAATCAAAACAAATGACGCTGTAGCTTCGCAATGAGTCAGTAGATGGCGCTGCAGTAGTAGTAAAACTGTGCTTCGAAGCGCCAATATTTATATATAAGCAAACGGCCCTTAGTTTATGAACGCGCCTCGTATGTAGAAGGCTGAAATGTACAGGGTTTGCAGTTAAAGAGTTATACTTTCAATAAAAAAAATACTGCAAAACGATTGGCCGACTTTAACTGTTAAATAGCACTGGTTGAAGTTGACGCTACGGCTGCGATATGCGCTCGGACGTCTGGCGGGACGGAGTGGGGGAAAAGACTGGCTGCCGGGCGCGGCGCTACCGAAACCGAAGTCGGGCGCTTCAAATCGATCGCGCTGAAAAAATCCTCAGTATCTCGGCTTCCTGATGTCGTAGCGGGAAATTTTTTTTTAATTTGGGGTAGCTCGCCGAGAAATGAAAGAATATCGAGATTTTTAATTTTTACGGAAAAAAGCCTTGAAAATTGACATTTTTTAGAGATTTCAATTTTTTCGGCTGTAATTAATATTTTGCAAAATTTCAATAAGCGTCATGAACTTGAAGAGATTTGTGATTTTTCTAGTCTTATCCGGTCGAAATCGGAGCTTCCTGTAAGAAATTGAGCCATTGTTATTTAAGAGTTGAAAAAATTCGATCGTTAATTACTCGAAAAGTTAACAACCGATCAGCGTGAAATTTATAGCACTTGTTGAGAATACTGAGAGCATATATTCTCCGAGAATTTTCAGCCCTCTAAGAATTTTATTCGTTAAGAAAAATCATGTCAAAATAAAAGGAGTTTTGCAACTTGCAACGTTAATTGCAATAATAAAAAACTCTAGCGACTTCCGGTTGGGCTTAAAATTTAGGTAATTTAATATAGAACAACTTTCTAAATATATGTGCTATACAAAAAGTGCCAGGGAACTGAGGTATAAGCTAAAACGTGAAAAAAAACATTTTTTTTTTTGCATAAATTGTTAAATAACTAATAAAACCTCAAACTTTTGAGTGCCATTGCCCTCCCCGAGAAAAAAATACATAGGATTCAATAATAATTAAGTCTTCGCCAAAAAATACATGGGAAAAATCCCTGGCAACTGGACTATAGAGACACAACTAAAATCCACCATACAAAAAAACTACTTGATCGTGCAAAGAATTTGGTGGACAAAAAAATGTCAAGAGCCAAGGATGAAGGAATCTAAGAATATAACTAAAATGACAAGATTGGTACATGATAATAAATGTAAAAAGTTACTGAATATCCCTAAAATTGGCCAAGAAATTAGAGGAAGTTCTAATTCTACAATTAATTCATTGTGGACAATAAATTGGGCGCACTGTCTGTTTACACGTATTGAAATCAATTGAAGGTCAACTTGTACAACTTATTGTGAGAAAAATTGGTGTGTAAAACAGTCATAAAATATCTTTTAAAATGTTGACAGAAATTTTCGTAAAATTGTAGCCACGTGGCTACCAGATGAACTGGTTTTGGTAGCAACTACCTATCTGGTTTCAAACAAAGGTCGCATCTACAATGCACTTGTTAATATTCTGGTCCTGTCACTAAAATTCGTTCCGACTGCAACTACACATTACCGTTTGATACCTAAACCAGCGACGTACGTTATCTGCATGTTCCCAACTATTTTTTTTTTGTATTTCTGCGAGTTTGGCTTTTAAAATATGGTAGTAAACATTCATAATATTATAATCTTATTCACAAATAAGATCAGATTAACATCCTTCAAGGATAATAATTTCATAAAAAGATTTTTTTTTTCATCAAAGATCATTCTTATAGACATAATTCTCAGTTAAAACGCCTCTTTTGAATAGTGTTCTAAAAAAATAACACTACAATAGGATTCATTACATTTTTTATCTTCATTACCTAACTGCTTAACTAGTAATTATCGTTGTACACTCGGAGTATATTATTCAAGACATCAATTATTTCGGGTATAACTGTAGTAATAATGAAGGTTAAACGGTTACTGTCATTGAACGTGAACTTTTGTAACATTAACCTCGTGCAGGAAATCGTCCTGAAAATCAGCAACAAACTAGAAGTCGCCGAGAATTTTAAGTGAGCCTTCCTGCAACAGATCGTATACCATAAATATTAATTTTATGTCATTTCACCACCATTCATCTAGTGAAGTATTGGAATAATATTGCATGGGTGAAGGGTTTTTTCAGTTTTACATTATATTACTATCATACAACGATACACAGGGCGTCATCAAAATACTGCTGTATATAAATGAGTTAATATACCTAACCCTTGTGAGCTGTCATTTCGTTATTATTTTTTTATTACAGTTAAGTAAATTTATGAATCTGAACATTGGTAGTTTTATGTTTTGTTTGAGTTTATGTTTGGTGTGAGAATTACGAATTTTAAGCTTATTTTGACGTTGCTGCTAGAGGGCGCTAGTTTCACAGTATTATTTAGGTAAATTAAAACATATTTTTATCTCTTGAGCCATGCGTAAAATAAATCATTGTCTGTGTATGTGTCACCTTTCTTTTAGGTATTGATCTTGATATTAAAATTATTATTCAATTTTGATGATGTTATAGTAATTTTTGAAACGTGAGCTAGTTGCAACCGGAGGTGGTCGTGCGGTAAACAATTTTAAGCTGCTAGTAAGTGTTGGCAGCTTTGGGCGCCAGTAACCTAAGTGCCTTACGTTTCTTAAGCGTCGTTGATACGCGGCTACAAAATATCAACAACAACAAAAAAACAAATCAAAATATTAAATAGCCAATGATCACCAAAATACAAATAACCTGAAGCTAAAAGAATGATGGGGTATTTCAACTTAAGCAAAAACTATACACGCAAATACTTTAAATTAGTTTACTGAAATAATACCCAAATTTATACATACATATTCAATGGAGAACGATTTGATGTATACTATTAAAAAAAATTGATGGTTTTCCAAAACAATTTGACAAGTTAACTGTAAACCAATAGTTAAATTTGAAAATAAACTAATATAAACAAATAGATGGGAGTTTTACCGATCGTGATCACGATGGCGCACACTAGTATTGCTTATATATAGAAAATATGCCTTTTGTATAATATAGACTATTACCTACAACTGTAAAATTACCAAGAAAATATATATATATGCATATATAATAACAACCCAAACATATAATATTACACACGATAGTTATCTGCACAACCTAAATAATTTGACAAAAAAAATTCAGTAAATGTAAGCACACTACTATAATACCAAAATTATTGTTTCAAAGTACCTAATATCTAATTATCAAAATGTAACAATAATTTAATAAAATAAATTATGTTAAATTATCTAATTATTAGTTTACGTCGAATTTATACAAGATTTATGGAAAGGAAAGAAACAACGTAAAATAATTACCAAGTGACTAGTAATATCCAGTGGCAAAGTACTGTTTTTAATTTAAGATATTAAATTTAAACAAAAAATTAATAATTAATTAAATTATTACCAAAGAAAAAATAATACGCAGTATATGTAAAACGTATTAAAATAATAAGCAGAATAACATATGCATGTGTACTCCAAAATATATATAAAAAAATATGACCAAGATTATTGTTTATACCAAACAATCACGACTTAAACTACATCTACAGCTTATCCGTTTTTTTTCCGTCTGTTGATTCCGCCTAATCCTCCGTATCGGTACGGTGGTACAGTTTAGTGGGACACCTGGTATACACGCCTCGTCCGAGATGTCGAAAATTTCCGGCAAACAGGAACGCCACTGGAGGGGATCTAGCCAACGCCGCTATCAGACAATGAGCAGCTACTCCAAAGGCTTATGAAACTCCAAAACAGATCCCAAAATTTAGAAATAAATCCAACCAATCTCGACTAAAATTCCATATAAAAAGTCGAACTAAAATTCGAACTGAAAGTTGGAACAAAAGCCCAAACTAAAAGCCCTACAACCAAGATTTACGGTTTGAAAATTTAATAATAAAAGAAGACCAGAATATAACTTACTTGGATGGTGGATGGCTTGAGGTGAACCAAGTGATATAATTTGTATTATGAAATCGGTCACCACGTACCAATATATCGTAAAAGGTGCATTCAGATCCAGCAAACTTGCCGAATTATGTGTCGCCCATAGAGTTACCACAACCACACGAACACAATAATTTTATACGAATTTTCTAAAAATCCCTTAGGAACACCAACGTGTTAACTTAAAGAAAATCGTCGACCACACCTTACTATCAGCGAAAGATACGTGACGAGCTCCAAGTAAAATTCGTCGCCGGGCTACTTCTTGCCTGTTTTTTTTTTCTTTACAAAAAACACTCATCGCGGCCGCCGCGATAAAATAAAATATAGGATTGAATTTGAAATAAATCCTATGTAACATACATAAACATATGTTTTCATATGTTTATGCATCGTGCATAAACCATATGTTTTCTCTTAATGCGAGTGGTACAGCTAGGAACTCGTTTAAACGATGAAGTAAGTTTAAGTAATGAGGTCTAGTTAGATTGATTGGGTGGCCACTGGCCACCCATTCTATGATTACCCATCTAGGATTACTATTGCTAAGTAAAAGTTCCCATATATGTATTTAACACGGGATATAAGAACTAATGACTCCTCCATCTTTCTATATCGAAGTTGAGCCGTATTTTCTCATATCGTGTTATAAGAATGTATGCAAAACTAAATAACTTTTGTCTGAAGAACTATGTTCTAATTTCAATAATAAACTCGCAATAACTTACGAAAACTAACTCAGTACAAGTGAGGTCAAAAAAAATTTCTGTTTGAAACATATCACAATCGATAGTACTTGCTAAAAACTAACCCCTAAAATTTTAGATTTTTTGAGCCACAAGGAGAGGGATGGTCGGTGAGAAAATACAAATTTTCGTTTCGACTCTAAAATTTCAATCTTTCTCGGTAAAAAAATGAAAAAAATTAAACAGAAGGTTGCAATGGTTTTCGATGTGTTTTTTTGCGTAGAATACGATAAAAATATTTTCAAAATTATTGGGGGTAGTCTTCACCCTTATTTTGAGGATTGAAAGTTAAAATCGAAATTTCGAAAAGTATGACGATTTTTTTCAATTTTTTTTTAATTTCTTTTTTTTTGTACTTTCGATTAATTTTTAATTCATAATGGGCGTCGACCAGAAACTGGCCCAAAAAAACGGCCCAAAAGGTGAAAAAACGTGGTGAAAAAACGTCAGGTTTTCAAAAAAACAAAATGGCGGATCCAGTATGGTAGTCACTTTTAAAAAAATGGCTAAATTTTGAAATTTAAAAAAATGCCATCGTATTCTACGGGAATTTTTTTACGTTAAGAGTCGTAATCAGCGACCCCAAAAACCATGGAATGTATTATTCACTTGCCATTTACTAACTCACAGGGCGAGAAAATACGCTAAAACCACGTTTTTTCACCTTTGGGCCGTTTTTTGGGTCAGTTCCTGGTCGACGCTCATTATGAATTAAAAATTAATCGAAAGTACAAAAAAAGAAATCGTGTCGTACTTTTCGAAGTTTCGATTTTAACTTTCAATCCTCAAAATAAGGGTGAAGACTACCCCCAATAATTTTGAAAATATCAAAATCTTTTATCGTATTCTACGCAAAAAAAACACATCGAAAACCATTGCAACCTTCTTTTTAATTTTTTTCATTTTCTTACCGAGAAAGATTGAAATTTTAGAGTCGAAACGAAAAATTTGTATTTTCTCACCCTCACCATCCCTCTCCTTGTGTCTCAAAAAAATCTAAAATTTTAGGGGTTAGTTTTTTAGCAAGTACTATCGATTGTGATATGTTTCAAACAGAAATTTTTTTTGACCTCACTTGGCGTGAAATGCCCCATATGCACATGATTTGATACACATATGATTTTCGGTCTATTTGATGCGACATTCGGTGGCGGTAAATGACGGATATAAAATTGGAATTAAACGTGCGTCGAACCCAATACCTACGCCTTCGATTTGATGACGAAAACTTCCGCTTCATAAATATATCTTCCAATTCCATTAAAATCCAATTACCCGTTAATAATTTATTCTCTACCGGTCATTGCTGCGAGAACGCTTTAATTTTAGAGATATATTAAACAGATCAGAAGAAACTCTATTGTTGAAGGCGACTTAAGGTATTAACTTCTCGCATTAGCTAGCACCACATCGAATAAATATTTAAGGCGTATAGTACGGTGGGATGGAAATGGTGGGTCAAACTGTAAAAATAGTGAAGGAAAAGTCTGAATTAGGACTTAGGACATGATACTAAAAAATGTTAAAAAAAACTATACGAAAGTTATTCTGAACACTACATATCGTACACCCTGTACTTGCAATAAAAAAGGAATTGTCTGATTTTTATTTGCAGTATTGATACCTTTAAAAAAACGTTGGTTTTATGTATTAAAAACAAGTCTGCATACAATTATTCGATTATTATTGTTATTGACGCAGGGTCGTAGTCAGGGAGGGGGGCTGAACCTTGGTAAAAATAAAAGATGAGCCCTGGTAAAAATTCTACTCATGAATTACTGAAAATGTGTCTCAATTCTGCTCGTCAATTAATGAAAATTCATTTGACGCATCAAAGTTATTTTATGTGGAGCATACTATCTTTCACTTTTTCATACATTTTCTTTGGAAGCAAAGAACCTTCCAACTTACTTCTTACAACTTTATATCTAAAATGTTTTTTTATTAATTAGTATTATTTTGGTTTTGTTGTGAATACTGTTTAGTTTTTTAAGTAAATATGTCAAAGGTAAAGGAATCAAACATGGCAAAGGGTTATTTTTTGTTTGTAAAACGCATATAATAATAAAATTTCTTACACAAAACTTTTTTATCTCGAGCCTGATAAAAAAAATACTGAGTGCTTGTTAGAATTTCGTTCTGGCTATAGCCCAATCAACGGGGAGAAAACCGGTCACTAATTGTTGTCAGGAAACAAAAAATATGGTCGTATAGAGAAAAAAATCTAAGAAAGATAGCGTTTTTTGCTACTCGAGTTTTAATGGCGAACATTACTAAAAAAATTTGCAAAAGTCAAAAAAAACGTTTTTTTGCGAAAGTTAAATTAGAAAGTTGTAGGCCTTAAAAATGCGCGTCGAATGAAATTCGAACGAAAAAAAATCGGTTCATAAACATTTGAGAAAAATTTAAAAAAAATGTAAAAAATCGCGTTTTCGTATTTTTGCTGTATAAATTCCAATTTTGTGTGAACAGACTTCTTGTTAACTACAAATATAGCCCAAGACAAGCGGAAAATTATCCTTTTTTTCAAAAATTCAAGTCTTATTTTTTCGAGTTATAACGATTTAAAATAAAGACTTTTCAATAGCTTTTTAAAAATCCGCTTTTACAGAGGCAAAAATGATCGTACAGAAACGATCATGGGCTCATTTTATTCGCGAAGACTTGTACTTTCATGCTATTAAAAAACCAAATCGCTTATATTTAATTTTTGCATAGAAAAATGCGTTGTAAAATTGTATCATTTTTTCGAACCAGTTTTTTTTCGAATAACTTTTAATTTTGGTTTTACATGTTTGGCCGTTGCATATTTGAAAACTGGCATTCAAAACACGCATTTATAATAAAAATTAAGGTCGTACGACCTCAGGGAGCGGAGATAATTTTTTTTTAGCGGAGGAAAAGATAATTTTGCGAGCGCCATCGATTTGAAATCGTGTTTAGTTTTCGATGCGCCCAAGCGGAGTGTCCGTCCGCTCTGTCGCCGTGTGTTGGCTAGCGCGTGTCGCACCCAACGCTGTACTTTCCAATGTTTTATTTAAGAAAGTAGTCTTTGAGATCTATTTCGTGTAAAAATGAAGTCAATCGGGCGTATACAGCGCTGTCAGGAATTAAAAAAAAATTATCTCGGCTCCCTGAGGTCGTAGGACCTTCATTTTTTTAAACGCGTGTTTTGAATATGCAACGGCCAAAAATGTAAAACCAAAATTAAAAATGTCATTCGAAAAAAAACCAGTTCGAAAAAATGATACAATTTTACAACGCATTTTTTTTATGCAAAAATTAAATAGAAGCGATTTGGTTTTTTAATAGCATGAAAGTACAAGTCTTCGCGAATAAAATGAGCCCATGATCGTTTCTGTACGATCATTTTTGCCTCTATAAAAGCTGATTTTTGAAAACGTCTTTTTTTTAAATCGTTATAACTCGAGAAAATAACTTTTTTGAATTTTTGAAAAAATTTAATATTTGCAAATAATTTTATATTTGTAGTTAACAAGAAGTCTGTTCACACAAAATTGGAATTTATACAGCAAAAAAAAAAAAAGCGATTTTTTACGTTTTTTTTTTTATTTTTCTCAAATGTTTATGAACCGATTTTTTTTCGTTCGAATTTCATTCGACGCGCATTTTTAAGGCCTACAACTTCCTAATTTAACTTTCTTGTGTAGGACTTGAAGCTTTTTTTATTTGCAAAAAACCGTTTTTTTTTACTTTTGCGATGTTTTTTTACTTATGTTCGCCATTAAAACTCGAGTAGCAAAAAACGCTATCTTTCTTAGAATTTTTTTCTCTATAAGACCATATTTTTTGTTTGCTGATAACAATTAGTGACCAATTTACATGGGGGCTTTCGCTCGTTGATTAGACTACTACGACCCTGTATTGATCTCGCTCTAAAAATCAATGTTTCTCCTTGACGCAACAGACAAAACTATCGCCCGCAAGTTCAAGGGTAGGCAACACTCGAACCTACTTTCAATTTTGCACGAGCAACGTAATAATAGGCTTGTTTGTTTATATTGCGGAATGTCGGTCAACTCGCTTATAAATTTTCAGTATTATGTCGATTTACAAACGGTTAACTTTTCATTCGCTCTTTGCGGTCGAGTAAACCTGCTCTAATTAGTTAGATGTGGCCTACTTGGAGTATGATGCTAAAAACGCCGAGTTCATCGCCAGAACGCTCTTTTGTTATCGTTGGAAAGTGCACACGCACATAGAGCCTTTGTTCGCTCATCGCACGGTACTAATTTTTGTAATTTCGTCGCAATCATCATGTCATAAAATAAAAATTCAAATCTAGGCATGTACACTACCGTTCAAAAGTTTGGAATGTTTTTAAATGTTATTGTATCGCGAATTAGCTTGCAGCAAAATTAACTAAATATAAGGAGAAATCTCTTGTAACTTAAATTTTAGCTTCATCAAAATGTCCACCTTTATTTTTAATAATTTGCGAACAAATAGT
The DNA here is from genome assembly GCA_029963805.1 of Aromia moschata. Classification (NCBI taxonomy): domain Eukaryota; kingdom Metazoa; phylum Arthropoda; class Insecta; order Coleoptera; family Cerambycidae; genus Aromia; species Aromia moschata. The sequence continues at coordinate 466,073 of JAPWTK010000097.1, forward strand.
GGGCATCTTGATTTTTATTACAGGCGGTATCTTGGACTATAGGTACTAAGAATAAATATTTTGTTAAACTCAAAAGCAGTGGCGGCTGGTGGAATTTGACATGTTCGTATTTCCGTAAGGAGGCATGGAACCCACACCATATTTTAGGGGGTGGTTACTAGACCTAAGTAGAAGGCTGTAATGGCAAAAAATATTCATGGAAAACTTACGAAATCTTTTTTCCAAAAATGGCTGCTTCCGGGCAAATTTTAGAAACGGCTTGCAAAATATTGGCAAAATATTTTTTTTTCATAATCACCGAGTAAATACAATTTTTTTATATACTTGTGATTTTTGCAAAATTCTTATTTTCCTTAAAGATACAACTATTGTAAAATCTCATAGACGAAATGTGATGAAATAAAAATTCAAATTTCCGTCTTTTACAGATCTCAAAATTTCGAGAAAATCGAGAAAAAAAGTAAAAAAAATTGTATTCACATTATGAAAAAAAAAATATTTCGCAAATATTTTGCAAGCCGTTTCCAAGATCTGCCTGGAGGCAGCCATTTTTTGAAAAATAATTTCACAAGTTTTCCCTGAAGATTTTTTTGCCATTATAGCCTTCTACTGAAGTCTAGTAACCACCCCCTAAATTATGGTGTGGGTCCCATGCCTCCTTAAGAAAACACGAGCATGTCAAATTCCACCGACCGCCACTGCTCAAAAGTGTGCTTGCTTCCAGTTTTGAACGGTAGTGCTACCGTTCTTTCCAGTACCGTACCGTCCTAGGTTCTTCCAGCCCGTTTCAAATCGATTTCAAACGGCCAGAATAGTTTGCTGATGGTAAGTGAATTCTTAGTCAGCCATGCGCACGAAACAATTTCTTTTCTTCACTCTCATTCGAAATTCGAAATTGGAATTTGATGAAAACAATTTTCATCCAAATCTTGATGAAAAGAATTCCGATGAAACTGCAATATGAACATCGTTATCCAAGAGTGACGACTAATTATTTTTACTTGATCGAAAACGACCAAAAAAAGAACGCGATAATGATTTGCAATAATTGTCAAGAATAAGAGCTTATTGAACATTTAGTGAGCGTGCAAGTGGTGCTTTCCATAACCTTTTTATTCCCAAATGCTTTGAACCGTTGGTCGAAGTGACCTCTGGAAGTCATCTGGAGGTCAAATTCTCATTTTGAATCTCCCAGCTGGTATCTCGGCTACGACACAAGACATCGGATCTCGGACCAGTTGACCTTCATGTTTTTAGGGTCGCTGATCACGAATCTGGTATCCACATCACCCCAGCACGTCTAGATTAAAAGTTTGATTAAATTCTTAACCCCAGATTCTGAAAGAGCGGGATATTTTACCTCCAGAGGTCACTTCGATCAAAGCGCATCCGGACGTAAAATTTGTTGCTTTTTCAGAATCCAGGGTCGAAAAAAATTATATAATTTGAATAACGGAATTTGACCTTCATCCAGACGTGCTGGGGTATATGGATACCGAATTTGTGATCTACGACCCCAAGCACATAGAGGTCAATAATTGGGCTGAGAGAAGTTACATCTCGATTTAATTTTGTGGCCCTGTGTTATTATTATGTTAATTGTGAATACATTTTGTTCGAATTTTACATTTAAGGAGTGATCAATCAATATATAATAAATTGACCTGAAACAGTGTTGAGTAAGTCGCGAATAAATTTAAGTTACTTTGGATTTATTACGTTTCGATTGAATCGTTCAGTTTTGGGGTTAAGTTTCAATTGGAATTATTGCGTTTTGACTGATTCTGATGTTAGCGATGGATTTATCTCATACTTTCAATAAACGCACTATACTAGTTTTAAAAAAAAGTGAAAAATGAATATATTGCGTTTTGTTTCATCATTCCTCATTTAGATATTATTATTTACAGCTAATTTCACATGTCTGTAAATAATCTATAAAATTTGGGCGCAAAAATAAAAAAAAATTGATTCACAATATACTTAGATTACAATTGTTTAATTAAACGTTTAACTGTTGACTGTAAAATTGGGCCTAATAAATTTTATGTAAATAAACTTAAATAAATAACTCATACATGCGGGAAAAGTCAACTGCCACATTTTAAAATAGAACAGTCGATACAACATTCCAACTATTTCCTATGTTTTATTAATTTTATCAATATCAGTTACAAATTTCTGATCATTTGTGATTGATTTCCAATCGCACATGCGTATTCGAATAACAATCCCAAACTATTCTCTGTTAACAATAGTCTACATGTAACTGACATGGCTACATACAGTGAGCAACAAAAATATTCGGACACCATTATTATATTACGTTTTCATGTGTTTTTGTAAGTAAAATGTTAACAAAACAAAAAATAACAACCAGTAATAAATACTTTATAGTCTTCTAGCTATTTTATATAAAAAATGAAGGGGGTTACCTCATCATACTGTTAAGAAAGTCACAAAATTATTAACTAAACCGAAAAGTAACGCAACAAAAGTATTCGGAAAATCATAACAAAGGAGACGCGAAGCGCTGCGCCGGGACAATACGTATGTGACGCAAACTGAAAAGCTATGGCATAATAGCTACTTCGGTAGTTCCCAGGAAACTGCAGCGAAATAGCGCCACTGTAAAGGTGAATAATTGCGAAAATGGGCCGTAAAGTAAAAATACAAGCTTCGAGATAAGACAATTAGTAATTTATCATTATGAAAAGGGGAAAACGATCCGCAACATTAGTGATATATTAAATTTGAAGAAAAATACAGTTGGAGATAGTATTAAACGTTATAAAGACGAAGACAGAATTTTTTCAAAGGTGCAGAGTGATCGCCCAAGAAAGCTAATCAGAATAGAAGAGACTTATTGTAAACAAAGTACGTGAAGATCCAAAAATTAGTGGCCCAAAACTCAAGCGGGAACTGTTTGCCTTGTATGGAAACAAATATCTTCACAAACAATACGTACGAGTTAGTACGTGCACTCCTGTGGATATCGAGGCCAAATTGCAAGAAAAAAGCCGTTTGTAAGTGAACAAAATAGGAAAAAGATTAGAGTTTGTACACAAATACATTTTTTTGCATTCATGTGCAAACTCCAATCTTTTTTTAATATTTTTTTCACTTACAAACGGCTTTTTTCTTGCAATTCGGCCTCGATATCCACAGGAGTGCAGATATCAACGTCTTGTTTGTGAAGATACTTGCTTCCATACAAATCAAACAGTTCCTGCTTCAGTTTTGGGCCACTAATTTTTGGAACGTCACGTACTGTGTTTACAATAAATATATCTTCTATTCTGATTAACTTTCTTGGGCGACCACTCTGCACCTTTGAAAAAATTCTGTCTTCGTCTTTATAACGTTTAATAATATCTCCAACTGTATTTTTCTTCAAATTTAATATATTACTAATGTTGCGCATCGTTTTCCCCTTTTCATAATGATAAATTACTAATTGTCTTATCTCGAAGCTTGTATTTTTACTTTTACGGCCCATTTTCGCAATTATTCACCTTTACAGTGGCGCTTTTCGCTGCAGTTTCGTGGGAACTACCGAAGTAATCATTATGCCATAGCTTTTAAGTTGGCGTCACATACGTATTGTCCCGGCGCAGACGCTTCGCGTCTCCTTTGTTGTGATTGTCCGAATTGTTTTGAATGTCCGTTACTTTTCTGTTTAGATAATAATTTTGTGGCTTTCTTAACAGTATGATGAGGTAACCTTCATTTTTATATAAAATATCTAGAAGACTAAAAAGTATTTATTACTGGTTGTTATTTTTTGTTTTGTTAGCATTTTCCTTAGAAAAACACATGAAAACTTAATATAATAATGGTGTCCGAATATTTTTGTTGTCCACTGTATGTACAAATATATTTTCCACTTCCATTCATTCGAAATATGTATGTATATGTATATAGTACGTTTCCAATTTCTGAAATAATGGTGTCAATAGTTTGGAGCTTTAGGTTGGCTAAACTTTTAAGTTTGATCATTGCCATGACAAAGTTTGTCATTGAAACTAATACTTTAATTGCAGAACTATCGTAGATTCCCCAGACGTTCTCGCACTTACATATACATACATATGTACTTATGTATGTATGTATAGGCAGCTGTAATAAATAGCGATAGGTTTAAACACGAATATTTTACGCAATAACTTATTTTTGCTCGCAAAATACTTCGTATCTTTCACAACTACGAAATATCTCGTCTGTGCGAAACAGTAAATGTCTACAAACAATTTAGACCTTGGTGAAATACTACACACTTAAGTCCCCTTGACCTATTTTTAGTACTGGCGTTTAGGTCCCCCGCAATAAAATTATTTTAAATATTTTATTATTGTTATTACACTTGCAAAGCATTATAAATAGCCTGACGGCTAAGCGACAATTATTTTTATAATCTAAATATACATAAATACGTTATATTGCGACTGAACGAAAGTTGTCTACCACAACCATTGAATAAGATTATGCCAAAAGCAATAAATATGCGACATCTTACCTTAAAAGGGTAATGACTAGAAACGTAGCGTGATGGGTTGGGTTGAGATTCTGCTGCTTAGATTTGCCTGGTTCTTTGTTAAGAGTTTTGCAGTTTATTCTTGAGATGATATTGTGACGTTTCTGAAACAAGAGCAAATAAGATATTATTATAAAATAACGCGCAGTATTCTAGAAGTTATCAAGTGGTGCTTAAATTTATGTTGTGCGGTTATTGACACTTTATTTTTGGGTTCGTACGGTGACCCTTCCATGCATCTCTGCGATTTAAAGTTACGTACGTATGTACATAAAATTATGCTATTTTTATGAATTTAATAGCTGCCACAGGTAATTAGTTCTTAATTAGGCACGTCACATTGCATCGATAAAATACGTTCAGCCGTAATACACGTGTTAGATTTATTTCAAGATGAGCTATAAATACAAATATTTACAGTAATTTTCTTTCCATATTGGGAATGGAAGATCAATTTAAAGCGATTTAAGTTGATCTTCCATTCCCAAGACCTAAGAGATTTGATGACATTTTAACCAGTTTTTTTTTTATCATGTTATATAAATTATCCTCTATTTCATCAGAGAACAAAAACGTCTGAATGAGAAGAACAAACAGCAAATAAGTGAACAAAGGCAAATCCACACTTGAACATTTAAATCGCTTAACACCAAAACACTTTCTGTACTCACCGCGCATTTTCGTAGATCAGATGATTAAAATTAATGGTTGGAAGTGTTCAAATGTGAATTTGTTCTACGCCGAGAATTCCAATTATCTTCCTGTATGAGTAAAGGCAGGAAAGACATTCGATTTACTTATACAGTTATGGCTGCCAGATTTTCAAAAATAAAAATCGGGAGGACAGCTTATCTCTCCTAAAATGGCGCCGCAGACGAAAATTTTGAGAATGTTCAAGGTCACGCGTTTTCCTGGCACTTCAGAATTTCAATGAAAAATCCATTTATACAAAAATATAGACGTTACTATAGAATAAGTTTTGCATTTTATTTATTTTTACACAATTTTTAAAGCAATTTCTTTATGAATAAGAAATTGAGGATTGGTTATTTGCCGGTTAAATGGAAATATGGAGTATTTTGGCTTAGTTTAAAAAGCGGGAGGGACAGTAAGAAATCGGGAGGCCTCGGCCCAAATCGGGAGGTGCGATTACATATAAGTACAGTGCGTGTCAAAAGTTCCGGGACGGCTGGATAACTCGAGAAATACGCCTCCTATAGAAAAATGACCTGCATAAAAGTTGTAGGATTTCTCCCTGGAAATCCAATGGTGACCTTGAATTTGACCTTTACCATGATCTTGAAGGTTATGTCAAGGTCAAGTCCGTTTTGTCAAATAGGACCCCTATTGTTGAGACCGGAAATGAAAAAAAGCGGAAAATTTTACAATCAATTGTGACCTTGACCAACTTTTGGGATTTGACTTTCAAGGCTATTCCAACGTCAAATACAATTGAGGCATTAAATCTTGATACATACGCATCATGGAAAAAGTTGACCAAGATAAACACCTATCTAGCTATCTAAGGCAAAACTCTTTACTGTCCAGCCGGCTAAGGCAAGACTCGTCCAAACGGTCTTAATTATTACAATAAGTGATCAAACTGTGCTCCGTTAACCTCTTGACAGTAAGCCAATCGATTATAAAAACTGTTGATTGCGTTCATGAAATACTCAGCTGGGATGACATCGCATTCGTCTAGTATGCTATCGTAATTCTTGTAAATTTTGTGGCTTAGTTTTGTACACCCTACCTTTGAGATAACCCCACAAAAACTTACTGAAATTGAGTACGTACGACCATAACAAGGTCATGGTCAAGGTCAAATTCAAGGTCACAATTGAATTGTCAGGGAAAAATCTTACAACTTTTATGAATGTCATTTTTCTCTGGGATACGTGTTATCAAACTTAAATATCTAAATTATATTCGACCTTGGAATAGCCTTGAAGCTCAAATCCCAGCAGTTGGTCAAGGTTATAATCAATTGTAAAATTTTCCGCTTTTTTCATTTCCGGTGTCAAAAATAGGGGGCCCTATTTGATAAAACGGACTTGACCTTGACATAACCTTCAAGCTCATATTTGAGGTCAAATTCAAGGTCACAATTGAATTGCCAGAGGGAAATCCTACAACTTTTATGCAGGTCATATTTCTCTGGGAGGCGTATTTCTCGAGTTATCCAGGCGTCCCGGAACTTTTAACACGCACTATATATACATGTTAACCCATCATAATCCTGTCAATTTATTGATAAATGTGGATAAGTACATAGGATGGGACATAAATTTGTACCGTGTATGTCTAGAATTATATTACGAGTATATGTGAACTAAATTTGATTCTCCAAATGTGAAGAGAGAGGTTCATTAAGTGAGACCGACGCAGACATTGCCGTGGCGTTGCACAAATCATAACGAACTGCTCCCACTTCAGTCCTTGGCTTTCGCGGTGCGGGGGCTTAGTTCTCATGGAAATAGGGAGGATACAAAATCGCCAACAAATACGAATCGACCTACTACGCCATCACTAACCTGCCCACTGAGTGGGACGTGCCTGTTAGGTGTGGCAATTATACAGTGCGCGCCTAATGTATGGAATAAATTCAGTAAATGTGAATCAAAAAATTTTCGGAAAAAATCCTCGAACAGGTCGATTTTGTTTAATAAAAACACACATTTTCGAGGATTGCAGTCAGTCAGGAGTCTATTTTCAGATGTCATTTGTTTTTGACGTGATCAACTTATTTTTCAAATGGCAACATTTAATTTAATTTGAGAGACCCATTCATTGTCGATTTAACGGTATAAAAATGTTGCCACCTTACATAACAAAATTTTTTAGTAAATGACAATTGAATGTTACAAAATGAAAAATATATTTTTCACAATAAATAAACGAAAATTTCTTTAATAAGCATATACAGTTTTAAATTAAGTGTTCGAAATGGCATCCATCAACTTCTTGGCAATATGCAAGCCTGTGTACAAATTTTTCTTGTATATTCTGAATGACTTCCGGGGTAATGGATCCCATTTCATCTCTAATGCGATCTCGTAGTTCGGCTAAATTGTGTGGTCTTCTGCAGTAACCTTTTGATTTATATAATCCCATAAAAAAATAATCCCATAAAGTGGTGTAAGATCTGGAGATCTCGCGGGCCATTCTATCTGTCCTCGTCTGCCAATCCACCTTTGAGGAAAGATGACGTCTAAATATTCACGAACTGAGCGCGCATAATGCGAGGGTGCTTCGTTTTGCTGAAACAAGAGTGTGTTATCTGGAATGTCATCTGGATCATTCTCGTTTGGGAAAATTACTGCAAGCACTGGAACTAGATCATTTTGCAAGAACTCCAGATATCTTTCTCCTGTGAGAGTTTTGATTATTCTGTTTTAGATTATTCTGAAGTTAGATTTTTAGATTTAGGTTATTTTGAGTTTAGATTATTCTGAAAGCCCTATTATTCTGTTTGCGCGACTATTCCGGCCCACACATTTAATTTCTGCGGATGTTGAGTAGGTATGTGCTTCGATGATCCAAGGATTCGTCCGACTCCAATACATGCAATTTTGACGGTTCACTGTGCCATTTAGACAAAACGTGTCTTCATCGGAAAAAAGTATTTCCTGGTGTAAATTTGGATTTGTTTGACAAAGATTCATCATAGTTTCACAGGATTGCAGTCGCCGGTCGGGGTCGTCTTCGTTGAGTTCTTGCACAAGCTGAAATTTCTACGGATGATAGTTTTCTTTCCTCAGGATACGTAGAACTGTCGTCTGACTAACTTCATTTCCTGAGGCAACTAGTGTAGAGGTACTCTGAGGGTTCTCTTCCATACTTAACACAATGTCAATCTTTTTATCTTGGGTAATTTTTGGACGTCCTGATTTTGGTAGACCTTTAACATCACTAGTTTCTCTAAATTTGGTTACACTTAGTAAGATTGAGTATCTTACTAACTGTGGATTGGGTGATAGGGTTGTCTGGATATTTTGCATTAAATAAATTGTATACCTATTGCTGAGGTCTGGTCTTATTTCCACATCCGATGAAAATCAAAATTGTTATAAATACTAACACTATTACAAAGTTACATTAACTTTTCGTACAATTTAATGACAAATCTTCTGATGAACTGACAGTAAAAACCATGGATACGTCAAAATACTTAATCTCATAATTTTTTTTTGCTTAGCAACGTACTTTTTTGCTATGTTTTATTTGTGTTCAGTTTTTTCAGTTTTCGTTTTTTTATTGTGAAAGCTATATTTTTCATTTTGTAACATTCAATTGTCATTTACTCAAAAATTTTGTTATATTAAGGTGGCAACATTTTTATACCGTTAAATCGACAATGAAAGGGTCTCTTAAAATGAAATTAAAAAAATGGGGGGTTACCATTTGAAAAATAAGTTGATGACGGCATTACTCAAAAAACAAATGACATCTGAAAATAGACGTTCCCTCGAAAATATGTGTTTTTATTAAACAAAATCGACCTGTTCGAGGATTTTTTCCAAATATTTTTTGTTTCACATTTACTGAATGTATTCCATACTTTAGGCGCACTGATTATGTCTTATTCTATCCTTCATATAGGTCCTACTTTCATTCTGTTCCTTAGCTGGCTACTAATTTAAGATATGTACTTTCTGGTTTATTATTACTAGAGTCGAGAAATCGCTCACCCTAATAGAATGGCATTAAGGAGCAGTAGGTAGCAGTGACAGTTGGAGGAATTAAAAAAGTCTTGTAGTTTCGTAAGAAAACATGGGACAAACATCATTATTATGGAGAGTGATTATTAGACCCAAACAGATGACTGTAATAGCAAACACACTTCAAATGAAACTTGCAACAACAAATTCGAAAAACGGCTTGCTCACCAGAAAATCTTGGTAACGGTAAAAATTGATGTTTAATAATCACTTAAACATGAAATCACCTAAAATATGACAAAGGTTCCATGTTTCCTTAGGAGAATACGAGAATGTTTAATAACATCAATCATTACTACTACCTACTTCCCCTTAACACGGTTCTGTTAGGGTCCGTGACTTTCTCAACTCTGATTATTACCAATAATCAGTAATACCAGTATATGTACATTGCCACCAACATTACATTACAAACATTACTTTTGAGGTGCAGCAAAATATCATGTCCGGGGAAAATATAAACATCTTACAATATTAGTTCCTAACAACGAAAAAAAGAAAATATTTACTTTTAAATCTACTTTCATATTTTATTAACAATAAACATGAAAGTGAAGAATTTTGATGGACTGTGCAGTGGTAATATTTAATATTGTATTGTCTCATTGTGTACTTCTCATAAACTGAAAATTGCCTAGTTGACCTTTCTTTGTGTATTTTAAGAATACAAATCGCTATTTTCACTAATTTACTGACGTGATGACTATATTTATTTAATTCTTAGCGAGTAGTTGAAGCTACGAACATTTGATGAAAATTATTAAATTTTATAGAAAACCATGAACAGCAATATACATAAATTCTAAAAATAAATTAGCATTAATCTGTCACTAGTACCAAAAGTGACCATGTACCTCTCTGACGGCGTATTTTGTTCTGTTGGTAGTACACAAATAATTTACAGATTGTCGTTATATCAACCTTTGAAATAGTATATAAAATCTTTGTGAATAATATCACCGTTCATCTTATTTAATCCCTCTCTATGTGACCTAACCTTTGGTTCTACTCGAATTTACCATTGTGTTGACTTTAAATTTACAATTCCGATGCTCCCAGCTCTTAAATTTATTTACATATGTACTTCAATCTACCATGAGGCATTCGTCATTAATCAATTAATAACATGTGACTACAATCAGATGGAAGTCAGAAGAATTCGTACATCATTCGATCGAAAATCAGATCTGTTTAAGGGACCGCCTACACTAGGAGGTCAAAATCAAGCACTTTTTCGTGAATTTTTTACAAAGAAACTACACAATGGATTGTTTTGAAATTTTTACTATTTCATCAAAATTAATTTATATCAAAAGGTTTACAAACATTTTTTTCTTTGTTTAAAAATTTCATATGTTTAAATAAAAGTTATTAATAATTGAATGCCGATGCCTTTGAAAATTCCTTCTCCACGGCGTGCAGGATGGCGTCCCATAGAATCATCTGAATCATAAAAATAAATTTGTTTTGTAGTTTATGAGTATAGCTTCTATTTGAACTAAAAAAAAATCATGAATTTATTAAAATAAATAAAAAAAATGTTGTTTTTAAAAAAAATTGATTTTTTGTGGAAAATTTTCGTGTTTTTGTTAATAACTTTTTTTTGGCAATAATTTTTACTGATTTTTTTTAGTTCAAATAGAAGGTAATTAAATAAGCTTTAATTAAAAAAAAAAAAACAAATCCGTCCAGTAGTTTTTGAGTAATCTTGCACGCCAATTTGAAAAACATCATTTCGAGAAAAACGCGTTTAAAGTTTTCGTACATGAAAAATAGTCGATAAAAAATTTGTTTTCGTTTATTTACTTTAACTGTTTGGTCAATCTGCTATCCCTGCTCCATAAGAAAGTCCCTCCTCTTGTTCAAACAGTTAATTCCTTCGCAATTGTTTCGGCTTGATTCGTCTTGATTCGGCTTCGTTCCACCGACGCTTCGGAGCACGCGCACTATATATTATATTTCGACTGTTTACAGTTCGAATTCGGACTTGAAACTTTGGGAGCATATTCTACAGATGATATACTTTCAATTTAAGCAAAAAAAAAACAAAGCGATTTTTTGACCCTCTAATGTAGGCGGTCCCCTTAAGAGTATGGAAAATACCAAGGACCTGATCGAAGTCTGAACTCCTTTTCTACATTTGATCTATCATATAAAAAATAATCAAACTTGATATGTATGTCTCGAAGATACATAGTGTCCTTATTTTCGATGGGATTGCGTTGGTAACTAAACCCTAAGAGATATGAGGTGTACATTTGGTGTATTTACACTTTTATCACTGCACTTTTGTATACGAGGTGTAGCTATTAAATAACCGAACTGATGCTGCTACCAGCTACCTGCGAGCGTGGCGCGACAAGTTTGAACAGAACTGTCTGGTGATACTTTTCCCACCCTGAGCTTGCTGGGCAAGCCAGTGCGTCGCTCAGTTTGACTGTAGCAGTCATTTGAATAAGTCTACACACCAGTGACGCATCGAAAAAATGTAAGTGTTCAGATAGAGCAACGGGTTAATCTCAAGCTTCTTGTTAAACTGGGGAAAATTTTACAGATGCTTATGTTAAAAGAAGTGTACGGGACTGAACGTTTATCCCGCAGTTAAATGGTTTAAAGAGGGACGTGAAACGACCGAAGACGATCCGCACCCCGGATGGCCCTCAATGTCAAAAACGTACGAATTCATTGGTAAATCCGAATAAACAGTAAAAATGAAAAATTTTGCTAAATCGATCCGCGAGGATCGTCGTCTAAGCATCCGAGGGCTTGCTGAAATAAAGACAAAGAATATGTTCGCCAGATTTTGCATGAATCGTTCAACATGCGCAAAGTTTGTGCAAAAATGGTGCCAAAACTCCTGAATCCCGAGCAAAAGGAATCAACAATGAACATTTGCGCTGACATTCTAAACAATATTGACACTGATCCAGACTTGTTAGACATGGTGACGCTGAAGGGGGCAATATTCGAAAGTGTGGAAGCGTTAAAGCAAGCGACGGAAGTTCTGAATCAGCCGACCAGCCACCAGCTGACCAGCCGACCGATCACCGACCAGCCAATCAGACATTCTAAACAATATTGACACTGATCCAGACTTGTTAGACATGGTGACGCTGAAGGGGGCAATATTCGAAAGTGTGGAAGCGGTTAAAGCAAAAGCGACGGAAGTTCTGAATCAGCTGACAGAAGCGGACTTCCAACAATGCTTTCAACAATGGAAAAGTCGTATGGAGTGGTGTAGAGAGCGCCAAAGGGAGTACATTGAAGGCGAAAAAGTTGCTATTGTGATTGGTAACGAATAAAATATCTTATATACAGCAGTCCTGTTATTTAATAGCCACACCTCGTATATTTTTGAAATTTCGAAATCTGGTAAAGTTACGGAATTTCAATTTTATTTCATACCAGCATTTCGTTTCTGAAGTTTAGTATTGGCTGTACGTTAAGAAAAATTAAAATTTTGAAAAAACTAAGAATAAAACGTTTTTGTATTCACATGGTAATTATGAAAAAAAAATCACAAATATTTTGGAGACCGTTACTAAGACGGTGCGCCAGATTTTTTGAAAAAAAAAATCTCAAGTTCCGTTTGAAGTTTTTTTCCCTTTCATTTAGGTCTAGTCATGACCTAAAATCTAATATGGGTGTCATGCTTTCTTATGAAAATATGAGAATTTCAAATTCCACCAGCCGCTACTGAAGTTACCAATGAAATCCTATCGAAAAATGGGACACACTGTATATTGTCACCGATACTAAAAAAGAGTGTACAAGTGTACCTACATACATATATAAATAAAATACATATATGTATATTAGGGTGGTCCAAAACAAATTTGTTTTTCCGGCCCTAGGCTTAAATCATAGTATTTGATTAGTTATTGCTAATTCCAGAAGATTTATCAGCTCATTTAATTAAGTTTTAGAGGTCGCTCATTGGTGTTTTATTTTCCCATTCAAATTACGTTCAACGCTATCATTAAGATAAAAAATTCCAATAGAATACAAAGAGACCTACATTACCGATACTGAAAATGTTTTATACGATCCCCGACTACCAGAAAATAATATGAGCTGCCATAAATTTAATTGTTCGCGAAACGGCACCACGAACGAATAATGACGCATTTCCCATGTAATTTGAATGGAAAATAAAACACCAATGAGCGACCTCTAAAACTTAATTAAATGAGCTAATCTTCTGGAATTAGTAATAACTAATCAAATACTATGATTTAAGCCCAGGGCTGAAAGAACAAATTTTTTTAGGACCACCCTAATGTATATGCAAAATTGTATTGCTTTGCGTTGGGCGGAAGTGGGAGAAAAATCAGTTTCAGGTCATCGTTTGACCTAGACAGAGAGGAGAAACTAAAAAATTAAGCCGTTTAAAAATACGTTTCACGATTCTTGAATTCTGTAATGCTATAACTAACTGTATGTAAATTAGTTGTTTGCCTCTTGCACTGCAGATGGGCAATTTGTTATCGCTATTTCTTTGGTTTAGAAGTCTGCAAAGTTTTGCCAGAAAACATATTTACATACATATGTAACGTGTTAATGGCAGGCTAAATTCCACATTTCTGTGACTCAATCGCCCACGGCCAGGCTAACGAGTGCCGATTTGACTTTTCTTTTTCAAAAACACTGTTGACAATACATTACCAGCGTACGTACGGCACCGATTCGGTTGTTGCGTCAACAGTAAACATTCCTAAAAATATTTCGTACTCATCCGCGGCCAAAAACGCGAAAATATGTATTTCTGCGTTCACAAAAATAAACGATCGGACGGAGATGGCGTCGCTAAATTTTTTCGGTTTCGATGCCATTAATCCCTCCGCTCCGTTTCGTTTCAGAGCCGTTGCAACACCTAGAAATCGAGGACCACGTTCGATTCGCGTGACGATGACGTCAAGATGGAATATTAAAATGTATCGAGTAATAAACTCAAAGTTCGAACGTGGTGGTTCGTGAAAATGAAACAGCTAGATAACTGGATTGCGATACGATTTTATTCACGTGATCGGTTGCTGGCAGCCACCATGCAGTGGAGCATTTTAATCTAGTTGACCAAAACTAGTTTCCAAACTTATTTTTACGCACCAGTGCGTAAAACATATTTAAACGGTTTTTTAAGCGTAAAGAAAATGTGAGTTACATGTGAGTTACAATTCGGTTGTAGAAAAAAATGCACTGTATGCAATTCCTTTGTAAATTCCCTTTTTTGACTCGTGTGGCTGTCAAAATTCAGTCAAAAGGGTCACTTTACGCACATGTTGCATAAATAACTATTTAGTAGTTTACTTCATTCAACTTGAGAGTAAGAAGAAATATATAAACTTTAAAAAAAAAACGTATGTATAGAATTTCCATTCTAAATTTAAAATAGGTACTTATACGAGGTAGGATAAGGATATATCAGTTTACTAACCCTTTGTATGGAACTAAATACGCGTTTCTATACTGATCTGGGTACGCCGTATAGACCGTATCGTAGTTCACGTTGCCTTGACGAGCGCCTGTCACTAAAGAAGTGGGCGGAATCTACACTTCATTGGTCATTGTCGCTACTCTGGTAGGGGGAAATATGTCACCAGACACCACATCCAGTCGACTCAGTTGATTACGTTGGCGGTAAAACACGGGTTATAACCACGCTATCTTTGACCGACTGTATACAAAAAAAAAAACGTTGTTTTTGTGAGTGTTTTGATGCTTTATATTCTGTGCGCGTACAATAACGGAGAGGTGGGTTTTTAAAAGGTTTAAATTATACAAACTTTTATTTTATTTGCGTCATAATTCAATCATTAAAAAAATCGATATTTTCATCAATATTTATTTCATAAACATGGCTTTCTGGAGGCCTTTCCAAACGGATGAAAATAACGTAGCTTCAGATATAACCAGCGAAATTGTCGAAACGGTCGAGTACGATGAATTTAGAAATAAAGACTTACATATACATATATGTATGTATGTAAATAAAAAAAGTTATGATATAAAAGTATTATTACCTATCCCTAAAAGTTATCATTCGAGCACGCCCATGAAATTATAAAGTTGCACCGCTTTTTTTGTTCCCCAGACGTATTTATCATTTTCAATTCAGAATAGATGGACTATACAATGTGTCGATTTGAAAACGAACAGCATTTAATATTGCCCAAAACTAATACAGTATCAAAATTTGGCGAAACACGTCAATTTACATATCAAGGGGGACAACTTTTGAGGCATTTGTTGTCGTATTACTTTCAACCCCTTAACCCCCAGGGCACCTACCCCTAAAATTTTAAATGGCAACCCCTATTTCTTTTGCCATTTTTGAGTTTCTTGTACAATTCTAGATAAGGCCCATATTTCTTTTTTTGTCAAATTTGTTAAAAATTGGTAGTTAACATGAATGTGTGGAATGTATTTAATTTCTGAATTTTTTATTTAAAAATGATGCACTTTTACAAAAAATTGTCGAGAATAAAAAGTTCTTAAAATCACTCAAAGAATGCACTATGAATTTTTTCAAAATTTTTGAGCAACTTTTTGGATTTTGCAAATAGTCAATTTTTGCAAAATTTAAAAAACTGTTTAAAAAATGTTGAAAAAATTCCGTTGTTGAAAAAAGTAATACGACAACAGATGCCTCAAAATTTGTCCACCTTGATATGTAAATTGACGTGTTTCGCCAAATTTTGATATTGTCATTAGTTTAGGCAATATTAAATGCTGTTCGTTTTCAAATTGACACCGTGTATGTATGTGTACATACATATGTACCTACTGGAAAAGTCGGCTCTTCTACACTCGGCTCGTCGACTCTTTTACTGACCATCGGAAGACTTGGAAACACTGACTTGGTACTTAGTTTTAGAATGAAATTTCATATATAATTTTGTCTTTTTTCAGTACCCCTTTATCCAATTTGACGATTTTGCTATCAAAATGTAAGGCACAAAAAACGTATTTTTAAACAAGATGACACATTTTATACCAATTCAAGGCCTACCGTAATATGTTTTAAGGGAGTCAAAAACCTTTGGGAATTTTTTAGGAGAAAAACAATGACGTCACTGTCCGCCATCCTTCAAAACTAGTGTATACGGACCATTCAAATATTTGTCAAATCAGATTTTAGTTAAATTTGTAGCAACCAAAAAAATTGCAGTTTAGCTTATTTTGCAGCTATTCGTGCCTAATTCTTTATAAGCTGTGGGCTTTTTTGACGAATCCAAGAAGGCGAACTTCAAAGTCACCTTTATATGCACGAAATATCTGAAACGAAATCATAGAGAAAAAAGGTTGAAAGATCCACTAGAATTAACAAAAAATTGTCTTTCTATGTACTTGGTGCCTTGAAAGTTGCTTCGTGGACCAAACCAAAATTTAAAATTTTTAGGATTTTCCAGGGTTTATCCTTAGAGTGAGAAATTCATGACCCTAACCGTGAGGAAACCTGGGACCCCCAATGTTTTCTGGGGGGGGTTTTTTTTAACCAAAAAAAAAAATTTTATACAAAAAAAAAAACAAAAAACCCACAAAAAAAAAAACCCTCCCCCAAACCCGAAATTGCTTGCAAAGCATATGCGAAATATTTTTTTCTTAATCGCCAAGTATAGTTTTTTATTCGTGTTACTTTTTCGAGGTTCGTTAAAGTTATGGGAATTCTAATTTTTATTTCATACCGCATTTCGTTTCTCATATTTAAACAGGTTTAAGTTATAATAAGTCTTTATACTTCGGTTGATATTTGTGAAAAAAAAACTCATTATTTCAAATAAAAAAATAAATCAATCAAAAATCAAATATTTTACCAGCCATTGCCAACATTTTCTGGTGAGCTACTCATTTTTCGATTTTTTTGTCGCCAGTTTAATTTAAGTTTTTTTGTTATTATAGCCTTCCAATCACTCCCCAAAATATAGTTCCCATATTTTCTAACGGAAATACGAACATTTTTAATTCCACCCTCACTACTACCTACTTCTCCCTAATACGGTTGTGTTAGGTTGAAATCTGATCCAGGATTTCTTGACTTTAATTATTAAGTTATCATGTAAGTAAAGATAATTTTTTGAAAAAAAAAATCTAGATACTTGACTTTATATATGTAATAATATAATAATTCTAAATTTCGTGTAGTCAACATTTTGATTAACCCTGTAACATAACGAATAATGAGATAAATAACAACTATTTAAAAATATATCTGCTATTAAAACATGATTTAAATTAAACTCTTCTCGGATTAATGGAACAACACAGACGAGATATTTAATCACAAAGGACTCTTCCTACATCATTTTTCATGCATATGTTCGCGATATTTCTCTGGATATTTATATTTTGATGTTCTCCCAATAGCACGGCAAAAATTTTGGCTGGCTAAAAGAATTACGTCAATTTCAACTTGGCACGTGTTTTTTCAACGATAACCTACGCCATTGTATGTGTGCATAATATTTTACCAGCCATTGCCAATATTTTCTGGTGAGCTACTCATTTTTCGATTTTTTTTGTCGCCAGTTTAATTTAAGTTTTTTTGTTATTATAGCCTTCCAATCACTCCCCAAAATATAGTTCCCATATTTTCTAACGGAAATACGAACATTTTTAATTCCACCCTCACTACTACCTACTTCTCCCTAATACGGTTGTGTTAGGTTGAAATCTGTTCCAGGATTTCTTGACTTTAATTATCAAGTTATCATGTAAGTAAAGATAATTTTTTGAAAAAAAAATCTAGATACTTGACTTTATATATGTAATAATATAAGAATTCTAAATTTCGTGTAGTCAACATTTTGATTAACCCTGTAACATAACGAATAATGAGATAAAGAACAACTATTTAAAAATATATCTGCTATTAAAACATGATTTAAATTTAACTCTTCTCGGATTAATGGAACAACACAGACGAGATATTTAATCACAAAGGACTCTTCCTACATCATTTTTCATGCATATGTTCGCGATATTTCTCTGGATATTTATATTTTGATGTTCTCCCAATAGCACGGCAAAAATTTTGGCTGGCTAAAAGAATTACGTCAATTTCAACTTGGCACGTGTTTTTTTCAACGATAACCTACGCCATTGTATGTGTGCATAATATTTTACCAGCCATTGCCAATATTTTCTGGTGAGCTACTCATTTTTCGATTTTTTTGTCGCCAGTTTAATTTAAGTTTTTTTGTTATTATAGCCTTCCAATCACTCCCCAAAATATAGTTCCCATATTTTCTAACGGAAATACGAACATTTTTAATTCCACCCTCACTACTACCTACTTCTCCCTAATACGGTTGTGTTAGGTTGAAATCTGTTCCAGGATTTCTTGACTTTAATTATTAAGTTATCATGTAAGTAAAGATAATTTTTTTGAAAAAAAAATCTAGATACTTGACTTTATATATGTAATAATATAATAATTCTAAATTTCGTGTAGTCAACATTTTGATTAACCCTGTAACATAACGAATAATGAGATAAATAACAACTATTTAAAAATATATCTGCTATTAAAACATGATTTAAATTAAACTCTTCTCGGATTAATGGAACAACACAGACGAGATATTTAATCACAAAGGACTCTTCCTACATCATTTTTCATGCATATGTTCGCGATATTTCTCTGGATATTTATATTTTGATGTTCTCCCAATAGCACGGCAAAAGTTTTGGCTGGCTAAAAGAATTACGTCAATTTCAACTTGGCACGTGTTTTTTCAACGATAACCTACGCCATTGTATGTGTGCATAATATTTTACCAGCCATTGCCAATATTTTCTGGTGAGCTACTCATTTTTCGACTTTTTTGTCGCCAGTTTAATTTAAGTTTTTTTGTTATTATAGCCTTCCAATCACTCCCCAAAATATAGTTCCCATATTTTCTAACGGAAATACGAACATTTTTAATTCCACCCTCACTACTACCTACTTCTCCCTAATACGGTTGTGTTAGGTTGATATCTGTTCCAGGATTTTCGAATTTCAAGTTATCATGTAAGTAAAGATAATTTTTTGAAAAAATATCTAGTACTTGACTTTATATATGTAATAATATAGGTATTCTAAATTTTGTGTAGTCAACATTTTGATTAACCCTGTAACATAACGAATAATGAGATAAAGAACAACTATTTAAAAATATATCTGCTATTAAAACACGATTTAAATTTAACTCTTCTCGGATTAATGGAATAACACAGACGAGATATTTAATCACAAAGGACTCTTCCTATATCATTTTTTTCATGCATATGTTCGCGATATTTCTCTGGATATTTATATGTTGATGTTCTCCCAATAGCACGGCAAAAATGTTGGCTGGCTAAAAGAATTACGTCAATTTCAACTTGGCACGTGTTTTTTCAACGATAACCTACGTACATATATGTTATTAAATAAGCATTAGATGACCACAATACAGCTAATAAGGTCCGGGTTTATTGTAATGTTCGCCTAATCAGAAAAGTTAACGTGCTCAAGAGTTATTGCAAACGAGTAAATTATAAACAGAGATACAATTTAATATAAATACACATTTTTTTTGTGTCGTTCAAAACTTTGAAGGAAAACAATTTTAACCTGTTGAAACAATTTTTTTCGGATTACGTAGCTAATAGTACCTAGTAAAATAAAAAAAACGTTTGCTTTTATTTTTCTTAGGAAAATAAATTAGGATTTTTTAAACATTTTAATGAATACAGGACATTTGGAACCTTCGGCGTAGAAACAAATTAGCACTTGACTTTTCACCACTTAACACCGAACCACTTTTTTGCAACTGTCTTGGCATCATAATGCGTAAAATACTTTTAGACATCTCCTGATGGACAAAAGGCAGTAAAAATGTTAGGTTAATGGGTAGTGGTTTCTTTTACTTTCTGATGAACTATCAGAAGAAGATATAAATTGCTATTGGCATTTATTGCACACTACTGAACTTGCACACACACGTTCACGTTATGGCACAATTCATGCAATAATTGTTTACAAACATGGTTTGATACAAACGGTCAAAACGGACAAAACGATGTCACACAAGTATGTATTTTATTCAATATACGTAATAACGTGTATATGATCATTAGGGTCCGGAAAGTGTGCTACAACGCAGGGTCGGACTCGTAATCCGTCATGTCATTGCCGAAAAGACATATGTATGAGAGAGCAAACAGACAGGAGTAAAAATGTGCATACCTATCGCTTATATCATTCAGAAACAACGACTGTCTGCATTGCTTGAGCGTACGTTGCCACAATCAGTAGTCTTTTTGTCTTTCTTCTCGTTAAACGTGTGCGATTTGACCTGTATATACATATGGTTGCAGAAGGAAAATTATCGTTCCATATCTACTGAAGTTAAAGGTGCAAATTTAAGTGTTCTGTACATTTCGCACAGTTCTTTGCATCACCAACAGTTGTTTGTTGTCACTAACATCAGCACATTATTATTTTTTAGATCTACAGAGGACAATGCACGTGTTACTACTATTTATACAGTAAGCGGCAGCCTAATGCGTACATAGGTGGATATTATAATAATAATAATAATATATCCGACCAATCAAACCGAAAAAGAAAGACGCGCATGCTTCTATACAATTTTACTGCTGAGAAATAAAATAAAACTGTAAATCCTGTAATCAATTTTCATTAAATAAGACAATTTTTGTCTGTATTTCCTTAAAAACTAAATTTTAATATCAAAAAAGATCGCTAAGAAATAAACCAGGAGTTTTGGACTACTGACTCAGTTTGCCGCCTTCACCGCGTTCACAGGGGTTTCCTCTTCGCCCGGCCCCCCCCCCCCCCGCCCCCGCCGTTTTTTATATTTTATATTAGTATGCGAATAGTTGTTCGAAGCAGATGTGCTGGCGTATGTGTTTTAGCTTACACACATACGTAAAATCATTAGCAAATGACAATATTGATTGATGATACGCACTTTTCTAATCAGACACTAGACCAGAATAAAATATAAAATGGTATTTCAAATTTTAACAAACAGCCCTACGGACAAACCGGATGCCTTTCATACGCCTGCGCCAGCGATTGGATTGCGATTGGTTCTCACCTCATGTTGACATCTACTAAACAAAGAAGTTAAATTATCAATTGCCCTTCATTCGGCTATGTACGCATTAGGGTGCCGCTTACTGTATACTTTTAGCAGTTGTTTGCAAAACTCGTTTACTAGCTATCAACATCTGGGGTGAAATATCACCTAAAATTCGTATCAAAACATGAACGATCTTATTACCGCAAAAATATACTGTTTCGTCCACTCTCAGCCACAGAAATTTATTGCGTATGTCATCTTTGATATTTCCCATGACTCGTTGATATGTCTTCTGTGAATATATTTTACGCATGGTATGGCTACTTGACAATGGAAAATGCGTGTACGAAATACATTTGTATACATATATCGACGATTGCAAAGAATACATAAAGTGTGTGGTCCGTCTATTGTAAAATCGTCGTAATTTTCAATCAACTGTTTCAGTCCATTCACGAATGGTAACGAATGTGCCATTATCGCAAATATCCACACAAAATCAGATAAAACGTAAATACAATACAGGAACTCTAAAATAAATACATACACCGTGCAAAATACGTACACACAATAAAATATGTACGAGCTAACGTAAAATTCTAAATTTCGACAAAATCGTCGCCCCACAATATGAAAATTGTATCTAGCTGTTCCCGAACCTGCACGCAGCGGACGGACATGGAGTCCCAGTGGTTGTTACCAGGCACGGTCCGTGGCATACGTATGTACGGGCAAGAAATACACGCATATGCAACAAATAAATATTTCTTTATGTGTATATCGGTACTATGACGTCATAGCGACAAAAAAGTTACTTATCGTCAATCTTCTTATTAACAGACTTCACAGACTTAATTTCGTGCTCATACATTAGCCGCTGACAGTCGAAAACGGTTCCGTGTTTGTCGCCATTAAGGGAAGTTATCCGAGAATATCAAATATTCAGCAGAACCGTTTTGCTGAAAATGTACTAGGTCACGAAGAACAAGTTTATTTTGGTCGCAGCGCACCTTGTATCGACTTGTGTCAGTTGTGTCGTTCCATTTGGAATATTATAGCGGAAGGCAAACTTCAGTTTGGAGTTCGGGTTGGGCTCGTTATACATATATTAATAGCCGATTACGTAACCCGATTTGGCGGTACACAAAAGTAACCTTGGCATATGGATCCGACCTTCTGTGTCGCTAGGTGAACTTTTATGTTGTATAATTTTTTATTGTTTGTTTTCTTTTTTCGCGTGTTCGACGTGCCAAAGTTTATTTACACCAATTCGTATAGCATCTGATTAGATTAGTGTAGTATTTATCGTAAAACGAATTGCATTGTACCGAATTTTGTCTTTGTTTATTGAAGTTTGACTTCTGCGTGGGTAGAAACAGTGGTGTCGCAGTGGGGAAGAAATTCAGGCCTCAGGCTGGCAAATGAAGATGTTGAAAAGTGTCCATATTATATAATATATTTATGGAGTGCGTTTGGAATAAATTTGATGGTTTTTTTTTTGGGAGCTGTAAAAAAACCTCTGCCCAAAAAGTCACTACTTCCACATCAAATCTTTCCATATTTAATCAAATTCACACTAACTTTTCACCATTCTTTTTGTACTTAACCGAAACAACTTTTTTTGTACCTAACGGACGTTTCGCCAACCATCTTGACATCACCAAGAGATAATTGAAACTCTTTTAGTTGAGTACAAAGTTACTCTACTCTACTCTCTTCACTCTTTTAGTTGTTTAGTTTCTAGTTTAGTTTCACTAGTTTAGTTTCTACACCAGAAGTTCCAATAATTTTCCTCCTGTATTATATTTAATTAGACTAAATCACTAAAAACATTAGTTCGTATTTTTAAAAATGGTATATTTGGATATAACATATACGGTCTTTATGACCTTTTTTAGTCTTTATGAACTATATGACCTGATACACCGCAGTGACCTTTATGACTCATCTAGTCACGTAGTGAGACTATCATATGATATGACTCGTCGTACTCTAGGTCATATGACCTATATAACGTGTGTAATCAATATGGTCTATGATTTTTATGACTCAATTACGATCTGTATGACCTTTATAACTGATATGAACAACATGACCATGATTAATGTGACCTTGATGACCAATATAATTTTTATGGCCTGCAGAACTTTTATGGCTTTTATGGTCTATATGCTTTTAAATAATCCCAAAACGTAGTTCAGAGGAGTAAAGTTTTGAGTTAGCTGACCATTCAGTGGTTCCCTTGCAAACATTTTATGTTAGAAATCCCGAATAAGCAGAGCAAACTGAGATTGATTTTATTTGTCATTATAGTTTTAACTCATCGTTTCATTTTCGGCATTTTTTTAATATCTGATATTTTATCTTCATCTTGATTATTTTTTTTCTTCATCTATATCAAAAACCGATTAAATGTGCCCCATTATTTGCAAAAAAAAACACAATAAAACGTAATTTATATATAACATTTCCAAACGTAATTTTATACATAACCTCTCAATGTCAATATTCGTAATTATACCGTTGGCACACATTTATTAATTAAACAGAGCACGCATTAACGTACAAATATGGATGTGGACGAAAAAAATTTCGATTAGACTACTACAGTAGAGAATGCTAATAGGCTAGTTTTGCGTAACTCACATTATAATAATTGCGCGTCTGTTTAGTTGGAAGAACACATATCTACATACGTAAATATCATTGGTTTAAAACATTTAATGTAAGATATACGATTGTATGAACCAGTGGCGGTGCGTGATATTTCAGTTAGCCATATCTTGAAAACGACGCATGGGACCCACTTCACTTTTTAGGTGATGACTATACACCTCTTACAGAAAGGATTTATAGTGAAAAAACCGTCAGCAAGTTTGCGAAAAAATTTTCAAAAACACTGGAGCACTCCCTGGATTCTCAGTAACGCTCTGTGGAATATTTGCAGTATATTTTTTTTTCATAATCTAGAAACAAATATAAGGAGCCGTTTTTCGATTTGTTGCAAAATTTTTTTTTTTCAAAAAGTTATGGCCATTTTAATTTTAATTTTATAGGAACATTTTGTTTCCCAAAATTAAAATGGCCATAACTTTTTGAAAAAAAAAAATTTTGCAACAAATCGAAAAACGGCTCCTTATATTTGTTTCTAGATTATGAAAAAAAATATACTGCAAAATATTCCACAGAGCGTTACTGAGAATCCAGGGAGTGCTCCAGTGTTTTTGAAAATTTTTTCGCAAACTTTGCTGACGGTTTTTTCACTATAAATCCTTTATGTAAGAGGTGTATAGTCATCACCTAAAAAGTGAAGTCGGTCCCATGCGTCGTTTTCAAGATATGGCTAACTGAAATATCACGCACCGCCACTGGTATGAACCTAAATATTCAAAAAAAAATCCTGGAAAGAACATACCTATATATATATATATTATATATATATATATATAGTTCTGTGCATAAAAATAGCACCGACTGTATTTTACATTAAAAACATGAAATATAAAAGGCAAGCCTTAGTTGCATCTGTTGAGCTTTTTATTACAAAAGAGTAATGATGTAACAAAACATTATATATAACATATTGTTCCAAATAAACTAAAAATAAATGTAGCACATTCAGTTAACTTAGAATATCTCAAGTTTTTACTGTGCAAAAAAAATAGCATCGCTCGTGAAACATACAAATTACTGTACAAGGAATCAAATAAAATTAAAAAGTTAAACTTTAACATATTAATACTTTGTTGTATAACCTTTGTTTTTCAAAACAGCAGCACAACGCCGTGGCATAGAGTCAACCAGCGCTTGACAACGCTGTAATGGAATAGCCGCCTCCCACGCGATTTGCACAGCATACCATAATTCTGCTGTATTCTTGGGTTTTACTTTAAAAACAGCTTTTTTAACATCTGCCCCAAGATTTTCAATTGGGTTCAGGTCTGGTGACTGAGCGGGCCATTCCATAACCTGAACTCGATTTTGTGCAAAAAAGCCTTTTGCTAGTCTGCTGATATGTTTTGGATCATTGTCCTGTTGTAAGACCCATCTGAGAGGCATATTCCAGTCCACATAGGGCAATATTACTTCTATCATTATATCAATGTAAACTAATGCGGTTATCGTAGGCTTGATCCAAAATATTGGCCCAGTACCATGATACGAGAAAGAACCCCACACATTCATTTTTGCTCCGCCACGTTTAACGGTCTTGACTGTATCCTGGGGTTTAAGTTCATCTCTTGTTGGTGTGCGGACAAATGTTGTACAGCCTGGAGTCCCAAATAACTCAATTTTCGACTCATCGGTCCAGAGGATATTTGACCATTGTGCGAGAGGCCAATTTAAATGTGAAAAACAAAAGCGAATTTGATTCTGTCACGAAGATGTTTCTTCTTGAGTAACGGTACTTTCCTAGGAGTTCTGGCCATCCAGTTTTTCTCTATGAGCCTTCTTCTTATTGTAGATGTGTCTACATTGAGATTTAATTCCTTTTTAATTTGAGTTGACGTTATAAAAGGATTTTTTTGTTAGTCTTAGGATGCTTCTTTCATCAGTTAAAGATAGTTTTTTTCTTTCAGCCTCTTTTTTCTTCTTTTTCTTTATATTTCTTGGCATTACTGATCATTTTATTAGAACATCCGACCACTTCCCTAATAAATTTGTATGTTTTCCCTTTAGCCAATAATTTGTTTATGAACAAAAGTTCTTCTTTCGTGCAATGTTTTCCACGACCAATTTAATATTTAAATTAAATTAAAATTCAATTCAGATATTAACTATAGGCTTATATTATTTTACCTTTGACTTCATTGTTCTATGCTAAAAGATGTTTAGATGTTACGGCGTGGAACTGCTATCATAGACTGAATTGGTGCTATTATTTTGCACAGGTCAATATTGATTTTATTTATAGAAACAGGGATTTCCCCTACCGAAACGAGAATTTTCCGGACTTCATTAGTTTCAGAAACTCAGTGGATCTCAAACAAATATCTTGAGAACACTTTTGAATGCATATAGCAGAGCAGTCAATACGTGATTATGGAGTTAATTTGAGTATTCACTATGGTGTTATTTTTTTGCGTACGTGTACATTGTTTGAAATGATCACTAGGTGCATTAATATTTATAGATATTCATTCAGTTGTTCCCTGGATATGATAACACTGGATGACCAAAAAATTATTATTATTACCTTTATGTATGTATCTGACCCATTCTGAATTGGAATACATTGGAATAAGTGGTAAACAATTTTCATGTTGTAACAAAATTAGAACTTAATGAAAATGATCTTAGTGAAACAGTAAAAAAAAATAAAAAATAAAACTTAATATAAGGAGCCATTCAAAAAAAAAAATAATGGAAATCTATGGCTATGAACGAGAGAGATGGAAATAGCGGTTATGTCGAAGCTCAAAACGAAACGTCAAACTTTTGACGAGTGACTGTCATAATTATAATAAAATAAGGTCATATAATGTAACAGCTTTAACAATTATATAAGGTTATAAATATAAGTTGAAACAGAAATACATCTTTTTTTTGCTCGGCCGACTTTGATGACGTATTTTTTTTGGATGGCTCGTTAATAAATATGGGCGGTCATCAGTTTTTATAGTGTCTTAGTTTTTTAAAAATATTACTAAGTTGCTTTTTAATAAAGTTTTTTATTTCTGTTTTTTATATACTCGGTAAGAGTAGCCATCGCATAATTGCACAGCCTTGACAATTCAATTAGGTCATAAACAATTTTGATGACTTTTTTTAATGACTCGTTATAATTCTCAAAGTATACAATGTACGTGCGTATACTTTGTCGTTCTTTTAAAACGTATTTAATAGAATAATGTTGATGCTTTATGAATACACACACAGAATATGACCACATTTAGAAAAATATACGTTGTACTTCATGATTTTTAACATGCTATCTATTATAGGTAGGTATGCCTAGTCTTAGACACAAGGAAAGAAAAATTACTAAATATATGTATGTATGTACAAAATTTTCCTTCTAACGACGACGAAAAAGCCTTTAATATAACAATGTCTTAAAGAGCAGAAACCATGTCTCTATACTTACCGAAAATACCTGAAAGAGCCAAAAGGATAATTTTGCTTTTATTTAGTAAAATAAACCTGCTGTATGGAGATTTTCGATTGTTATGTTAAGACTATAACTTCGGTGAAAGATAAACAAACCAGTCTGCAGTGTAAACGCTATACACATGCAAAACTCGTGTTTCATTTGGGTAAGCAAGAGGGCATCAGGATTACAAAAGGATCTGACCCTTTATACCTGCTCAAACCAGCCCCCATTTCGAGGGATGCACTTGTCCCGCTACGGTCGAGTTACGCTGAATAATAAAGGCCCCAGACGGGTCAAACTTTTCTTTTTTCAATGTAACTTGACCATCTAGTTCACTTGCAACTTTTTTTAAATTTACCGCTCGAGTCAGAATCTGTTTTGTATCTTATTTGGATAAGTCTGATCATTTCTTTTTTTTTTCCACGTACTGACTTTCCGCAATTTCTTGCTCTATTTTCTTTTTTCCCATGTTAAAACTTCCAATATTTTGTTTGGAGTCAAAATTTTAAATCACTCACATAACGTACTCAGTTGTCACTGTTTTAATTTTTTTTTTTTTCAAAAAAAAGCCATTAGATTAGAAACACATCCCGAAGAATAAGTATTTTAAACAAATGTTTTTTATTTCGTTTTTGGTTACGTCTCCCTTAAATATGGATTTTATTTTTGGTAGTCTATAGTCTAGGGTCCGGAAAAGTATGCTGTCACGTATAAACGGTATATTTTAAGCGCATATTTCTTGCCCCTTTATACACACGCCACTGTCCGTGCGTAGAATGTTATCCCGAACGCAGGCTTCCCGGGAACCCAGAATTTCGTAATGCACTTTCTTCATAAAGTAGCGCGATATTCCGGTAATGTCTAATCGGCTGTCTAGTTTGCCACCTGCCGTATGTATAAACGAGTCTACCGCCGCATTGAAAACAATTTTTTATCGCGAGGGACTAAGTCGTTCGTGTCCTGTATTTACATATATATTACCTACCTAATTTTGTGCGGATTTCTGCAATAATGGCACACCATTTGTTAATAGACTGTTAATTAATGTTTTTCTAGCCCAACCCGGTCAATATCGTACAATAAACAAAGAAATGGCGTCATCATTTTATTCATTTCGTTAATTACTCGAAAAGTTATTAACGGAAGCTGGGATTTTTTTTTGTAACTTCATACTACAAACAGCAGTCCCTCCAAGAAATTTCATGATCATAGTCGCCCTACTTTCAAAGGAACAAAATGGTGAAAAAAAGCACTTTTTCGACTTCAGCAGTCATTTGTAAGTTAACAATAGCACTTGGAGACTTTGGGTTGGGCTTATAATTTTGGAAATATAGGAATATGCTATATAAAATATGGCAAGGAACGGAGATATAAGCGGAAATGTGAAAAAATGCGTTTTTTTCACAAATTGTGTTCTACGCAAAAAAAAAACATGGGAAACCGTCAACATTAGCCCTATATGTTTCAAGAACAGTTTTTGATGATTTTAGCTTTTCCTTATTAAAAGGATTAAATCATCGATCAAAGAAACTTTGTTGATTCATATTGTACAAATTGGAGTAATATGCATGTAATATGGTCACCACGCAAGAAGCACTTGAACTCTTCCTTACAGTAACATAACCTGAATTATGCTGTAGAACAATATTTATTGATACGATAAAAACAAGTCAGTTAATAAATTACTAACGTTTATAATTTCACTGTATTTTTTGATTTCGAAAAAACTTCACAAGAGAGCGAGCGCGCGAAACGAATGGGGCAGCGCGCGAAACAAATGCGACAGCGCGCAGAAAATTATTTCCTTCAGCCCCAATTTTCAATGTGGGATATTTTTATAGGAAAAAAGACGAGCTTTTCATTAGAAATATTTTCAAAAAAATCAAAAGGGTCGAAATTTGAAAAAAAAGCAAAAACATTCTAAAAAAATTTAAAAATGCATAAAAAATTTGCATTTACGAGAAAATGTAAATTTCTTTTTCTGAAAAGTAGACTAAATTCCTATAAAACACGTTTTTGAATCATTAAAATCGGATAAACGTAGTAAAAGTTACAAATTAATGAATTTGAGCATACGAGGTTACACGGCGAAAATTCCTATATCTTGACAACCTGCAACACTTAGAGTGCCATATTTTCGGGATTTGAAGACATTCACTCCCCCAACAAAAATGTGAAGTTTGGTTGAAATTGGAAGCCAAAATTTTTTAGGCGGCTACACTTGACAAATTTTGCCCCATATGTCATCTTCCGTCAATAACATGACATACCTTAAAATTACATTTTGAGTCATCCTTTTATAGTCTTTGTACACCTGGTCTGGATGCGTGCACGACAAACCGCATTGCATTTTATTGCATCCCCAAGACAAATCGATTTTTGACCTTTCCACGACATAAAATCTTTACATGGGCCGGTAAATAATTACGCCCAGCATAAATAATAAAATTTAATGAAACGAACCACGTACTTTTTGTCGCATAAACGCGGCTTTATAGCCCTGGAAACTATAAAGCATCGAAATGCGAAACCTGTTATAAATAGTATTAGCGAACTCAGTGAACGTAAATCGTGGTAATTACACATCTACTGCAATAACATTGTAGACCATTCCATGTAATGAGGGTTTTGACAAGGAAAACATATCATTTCATACGGACAAGTACATAATATGAATGGAGCCATAAATAAACAAAGAGAATAGTGCTAGTGTATTAAGGAGATTGCATTAACGCTATAAAGATATGTATTTGGTTGGCAAATGGTTTCCTGACCTGAACAAATAAAGATATATTACAACTCTACACCATGAATTAATTGTAAACATTGAGAAATTGGCAGAGGAATCATGGTCCAATATCACTGTCATACAAAAGTGATGTGAGAAACAGTTTATCCTGAAAATATGAAGGAATGGTACGGATTGGGATTAGAACCAGTGCCAGTGGCGGCTGGTGGGAATTTGAGGATTCTCGTATTTTCCTCAAAGAAGCATGGGACCAACATCATATTTTAGAGGATGATTACTAAACCTAAGTAGAAGACTATAACAGCAAAAAAAATTCAAACGAAACTTGCAAAAAAAATTTCAAAAACGTGTGCTTCACCAGAAGATCTTAAAAACGACTAGCAAAATATTTGTGATTTTCTCTTTCATTGTTACCGAGTGAATATAAAAACTTTTTATTCTTGTGTCTTTTTTTTGCAAAATCTCCATTTTGCTTACAGCTATTTTAAAATTTCAAATAAAAATGGGATAAAACAAAAATTAAAATTACCATAACATTTATAAATCTCGAAATTTACGAAAAAAATATAGGTGTAAAAAGACCATAAGTTTTTACTTGTTGATTATGAAGAAAAAAATTAATATTTCCAAGATAATCCGGTGAGACAGAAGTGTTGTGAAAATATTCTCGTTTTGTCGTTTGAAATTTTTTTTCCATAAGCACTTAAGCCTGGTATGCGTATAGTAGTACGCCCCAAAAAGGACGTAAGAAAAAGTCCCATGCTCCAGCAACGGGAACCCACCAATAAAGAATCTCAAATTCTACCGCAGCCAGCTGGTAGAAGCAAAAGGTGTTTTGAAATTGGGTGTGACATTTGTAAGTGACTTGTACTGTGTATTAAGTTTTTATCCGTTTTTTATCCCTTGTGAATGTTGGTTCAGGGTGTTTGTTTTGAAAATAAATCATTTAAAGGGAAGATAATACGTATAGATTACGATACACTACAAGTTGTGGACTAAAAGTATGAATGTAGTTTTGGCAAAATGACAAAGAAATTGAAAAACTGTCCTAATAGGAGTAAAGAGTTTATAAACGTAACCGACAGCAATTGGATTTTAAGTTGAAAACTGCATATACTAAAAAATGCTGCACCAGAAAATTAATATTTTTGTACCTTCACAATTTCTAACAAGAATACAATGCGGAAGTGGAAGAAGGGGGGGAATATATATAATCGTAAAAGTGTAGATGCTTTTTGCCAGCTTTTATTTAACTTGCAATGTATGTTTGTTCGGGTCAAACCTTGCAACTGAATTTTAAAGTAGTTATCTCAACCGATTGAGATGAAATGTTGCATACACGTTTAGTTTGGATGACAA
The DNA here is from genome assembly GCA_029963805.1 of Aromia moschata. Taxonomy (NCBI): domain Eukaryota; kingdom Metazoa; phylum Arthropoda; class Insecta; order Coleoptera; family Cerambycidae; genus Aromia; species Aromia moschata. The sequence continues at coordinate 497,604 of JAPWTK010000097.1, forward strand.
TGCATGGTTAGCTAAGTTATGTCATTCTAAATTCAAAATGGGGGACGGTCTAAGATGGCGGAATAGTTATTTTTTGCGCACTCCCATGATATGGGTATCAAATGAAAGGGTTTGCTGAGAAGAAATCAGAAAATAAAATGAATTTACTCTAAATCCAATATGGTGGACCGCCCAAAATGGCGGACTAGTTATTTTTGGCGCACTCCAATGATATGAGTATCAAATGAAAGGGTTTGCTGAGAAGAATACGAAAAATAAAATGACCACTCTAAATCCAATATGGCGGACCGCCCAAGATGGCGGACTAGTTATTTTTAAGCACTCCCATAATGTGGGTATCAAATGAAAGGGTTTGCTAAGAAGAATACGAATAAACTGACGCCTGCGTTCAACCCTTCGAGGAGATGGTGTACTACTGCCCGGCTAAACAGTAAGACTTAGCGGGGTCGTGTCTTAACTAATATCAACCTATACCCTTGGCAAATTCTAGCGGCGGTAAAAAAAATTCAAAATGGCGAAAAACAAGAAGGCCACCATACCAATTTTAAAGTTATAACTTGATATAGGTTAGGGATAATATGAACAGGTTGAGAGACATTTAGATACAAAAAACACGACGATAACTAAATAAAAAAATAAATTAATAATAAAAAAATTTTTCAAAAACAAGCTTCTATTTAAATGCTCTAAAAAAGAAGAAAATAAACTTTAAATTGAATAAAACCCATCAATTTATTACATTACACAATTTATATGATATAAAAGCTTGTCATGAGATTTACTTGTGTAGATAAACAAGAATGTAATAAGTATGTAACTTCATCTTGACACAAGAAAATCTAAGAAAAAAAAGTATGTATTTTATAAAATAGGTAATTACATCTACACAAGTAAATCTCGTGACAAGCTTTTATATCATATAAATTGTGTAATGTAATAAATTGATGGGTTTGATTCAATTTAAAGTGTATTTTCTTCTTTTTTAGAGCATTTAAATAAAAGCTCGTTTTTTTTTTTTAAAAAAAAATTATTATTAATTTATTTACTATCCCATTACCAGTGTGATATATCTAACGTCTTATAATGACACTTTTGTGAGATACTTGGTACACCCAATATCTAATTCGTTAGGAAGTGAACAACGTCGCGCCCTTTCTGTTTGATTATTGTACATAATTTGTGGCTTCCCCCCGATAACGATCATCGTTGCCTTTGAAAATCAACGTGAAATGAAATACATACACAGATTTTCTTTGAAAAGCGGTTCACCGACCTTGTGACGGTAAAGAAACCTAGTAACACTCAGTAAACATTCATTGTCAACGACGAAATCGTTAAGAGGGTATAACCATAAGGAATAAGTTCTAAAATCTATTTTACATAAGTTAAATTCTGTATATATACATAAAAGAATATGTATGTATTTTTTTTATTTAATGGTAATTTATATAGAAAACGCTCTATGCGCAAATGAAATGATATTTCAGAGTTAAGGACTTGAGATTACAAATCGAATAGTAAATATCAGAAATATTCTTTTAAAACTACATGGTATGATCTATTAATTTTTAAAAGATTTTCTCAAGGACAGTAAATATAGCTTATTTTTTATACTGAAGAAAAAAATATATAACCCGTCAACGAACTCCAAAACACGAGGATGGGGGCTACTCAAAATAGAACAAGCTGTATATGATTGCGCGAAAAATTTTATTACTACAGCTGTAGTTCTGAAGATTTGAAAAGTGACAACTGTCTGACACAAAATTAATTTTAATTATGTGCGTGAATCCTCGCTTGAATCCAAACTATAAAAAAATAAGCAAATAATTATGGGCCATTATATACCTACGCCGAAGTAATTTAAAAGTGATTACTTTAAAATCGCGTAGTGTTCCTAGAATAAAGTTCGGCATCTAACCTACATAAAAGTTATACAACGTAACCGGAAGGCAAACGAGCCATATATCACCCCCTTTGATGCATTTCTTTAAATTAACATCGCGTGAGCGACTTATCGTATTTCTAGCGTGTTGGCTACGTGTGTTTGTAGAGGAACCCTTGCTATAAAAATGTAACAATTTCACAGTAATAAAACGTGTAAACACCTACAGTACTTCAAGAATCTATTACTGACACCAATCAACAGAAAAAAGTTGCACAATACTGGATTTGAGCTTGTCAAAATAAACACAAAGAATAAGTCGATTTTACCCTGAACGGACCATACCCCACCCTCTAGCCCCCCCCACTTGCTAACAGCGATCTTGAGGAGGTATATCGCTTTCAAACTTAAATTTGCTTAAAAAAAAACGGAAAGACGTTTTCCGCGAAACACCGAACTAGGTACTATACTTTTCTCGCCGCGCGTTTCGCCAACTAAGTTGGCATCTTCAGGAGAAGATTAAGACTGTTCAGTTTTAACAAAAACGTCCAATTTTTTGTTTCTACGCCGAAGGTTCCAGTACCCACTCCAGGATTATATTTGCTTGATAAAATACCACACTAATTCCATTTTAACTGTATCCGCTCTCATTTATCATTTTTTTCCCTTTTTACCCCTTGTGGAGAGGGTGGTTTTACTATTTATTGTTTGCGGGAAACATAAATGCAAAATATCCAAGCTTGCTCACCAGACGTGACCATGGTATCCTAGGTTTTTTGGGGTCGCTGATTCCGAACCCGAAGTCCGTTAACCTGTATCACATCAAGTTCAAGGTCATTTGAAAGTAAAATTGAAAAAAAGCTGACAAAGAAATCCAGAAAAATAGATAAACACGTTTTTGGCGTCTCTGAATTCGATTTCACTCTGTTGTTCACACTTTGTTGAATTGCTCGCTGTCAATTAGAGGTCATTTCAAGGTCAAATCAATATTATGTCAGAGTGAAGATGAAGAAAATGCCGTGTAATGAGTTTGAATCACTTTATGTATATATTTTTGAGGTAGCTGAATCAGGGGATCAGCTAGAGGTAGTTTCAAGGTGAACTTAACACCTCAAGATTGAGCCAAAAAACACTATATTTTCATACCGTAGATGTAGGCACCTGGAATTTAAATCAGAGGTCTCAAGGTATACTTTTTGTGATCAGCTACATACATATACATATAACATTCTTATTACTAGAGTTCGTCGACAAATTTTTACATCCCTAGTTTAAAATGAAGTCATCGCTCATTAGCTCATAACTCTCATTAGCCGGGGACAGACATTACTTAGTGCGGTCCTGGCATTAGATTTCAAATATTAAGAAAATGTTTCCATGAATCCAATGCCTATACCCCTTCTGTACCCTTTAAGGTTCTTAATTTTTAATATACATATTTTTATTAGTGCGCAATTCGACAATTTGGTTGCCTGTTTTAAACACCGAAGTGGTAAAATTGATTTTCATATTTACATACATATACAAGTGTTGCTTTTAATTATTACGTATTCCTACCAATTATTTGAAATGGGTAATTATTTAATTAATTACATATTTTAATATCGGCAATTATCTTCTAATGTAGACGCGAAATTAAAAAAAATATCACCTAGCCACTGTGTAAGCTCATGCCTCTAAATTGCTCTGTAAATAAACTGACATTTATAATAGTATTTAATAAAAAAAAAATGTGCCAAATAATTTAATCAATTTAATGATTACTACATCCATCAAATATGAAGACCTACATATTTGATGGAATGTTTTGACGAAAATGCAAGCAAATTAATTTATCGTTCTATAAAAATAAATTAGACATCGACAACTGAATGCCGCCTTTCAGTTTGTGAGCAGTGAATTGGGCGGTCACTTAAAGCCCAATACAACGAAACTGAATCAAAAAATAAACGTTTTCACGTTTTGCCATCGGGCTGTCAAATTAATGTAAAACTAACTGGCGTAAGTACCACATGTTTGGGTTAGTTTCCAGTTACTGTAATTCTTGGCCTTCTCGTTGATAGGTATAATTCACAAATTTTTGTATATCACATTTCCTTTTTTATTTATTTTTCCGTGTTAGCAATAATTATACCATCATCTAAATATGGTGCAAGCTGACACCCCATTTCAAGCGTTGGATTTTTTTATGTAATCAATAAAATTCAAAACAAGTCTTTGTTACATTATACTCGTATTATCAAATTGCAAGAGTAATTTGAGACTCAAGATTAAAATAACTGCCGTTCAAAGTCTGTTCTCTACCACCTGACGAGCCATAAGTACTAATTGCAGATAAAAATGATTTGTGTAGGTACCTACCTATACATAAATCATATATCTAATACTCCTATATTGCTGGTTCCCATAGGTAGAGGTGTCACGGGGTAAGTGAGACAGCAAATGACTACTTGACCTGTTGTGCGCAAGCGTCACGAGTAATTGGCTGTGTGTGACTGGATGTTCAATTCTCGGGCATGCGCGTAAGACTCGAAGTAGTTACGAGAGAGAGACAGACGCATATATGTCTGCATCGTAGTGATTTCGCCAATCTCCAGACCCTTCTAGCAATATAGGAGTATTAGATATATGACATAAATATATGTTTGCCATACCTACATGCATAATGTACAGGGTGATTCACCATAAGCGTCTCCCTTGTAACTGTTATTTCGCAAGTTTAAAAAAAAACAGTACTTAATCATTACTATCAAGATTTTTTGTCATAAAAAAAATGTCGGATCTTCAATAAATTCATGTTCAAAACAAATATTGATTTGTTTTGAACAAAACAAGGTCTTACAAAACAAATAACAATTAAGTATAACAGCATTGTAACAACGACCATTACCAAGACCTTGTAAATCACAAGGTTTTACTTATATTTTTACTTTACTTACTTTTTTAAATGAAACACCTTGTATCAGTCCTGAAAAATTGTAATCCTTAATGTATAGTGTTTCATACATTTATCTCCTATAATTTTCCTGATATTACCAAAAATATTCATATTGCAAATTGAGTGCAGAAGGTAAAGTATTAGGCATTAAAAATGATATCAACAGAAACAAAAAAGATTTTATAGAAAAAGAACAAAAAAACGCTCAATGTGACAACCATCACCATTATTTATTCGCAAGGGAATACTAAAAGTTGATTATTCCAAGATTTTGCTTGTATTGATATTATTAATTACTTCGGTGATTTTTCCCTCAATTCATCTATATTAACAAAATTTTATAAACTTACTTTTTCACATAGCCTCATCGTGTGAGGTCAGGACTTCAGGGGCCAGTCTTATATGTAGATCCATTTTTATTTCTCTTTGATACTGATACTTGCACGATCTGTTTCAACATCTACTTAACCTTTTGTGCTTAATTTGTAAACTGAATAGTTTTGATAATATCAAAATTACAGGAGATTATAGTCTTTTGTATAGTTATATAGACATCCAAAAAAAACGTCATCAAAGTTGGCCAAGAAAAAAAAGACGTATTTCTATTCTTAATCGAATTTATAACCTTATTTACTTGTCAAAACTGTCACATCATATGACAGCTATTGTTTATTTTATAAATTGTGACAGTTACTTGTCAAAAGTCTGACATAACTGAAAAGCTTAGACATGACCGCTATTTCTATCCCTCTTGTTCATAGCCAGAGTTGATGACGTTTTTTTTGGATGTCTATAGATATTATATATAGATACAAAATTATAGGAGGCACTGAGACAGATTAATGAAACCATATTGTTGAAATTATTTGGGAGGGAGAGGTGGGGAGTCTGTTTGACATTTTTGGTGAATCACCCAATACGTATCATTTAGTTTCAAGTAGGTATAATATCCATCTAAGAATTATCGATTTCCGAGCCAATTAAGTATTACTTTGTCGAATAATGTTTGATAAAACTAAAGGCCGCTTTACAGTTCGCAATTTTTATTGCTTGCAAGAAAAATTGCAAACTGTAAAGCGGCATTAAGATAACATTCAGAAATCGTAATTTCAACCAGCAGTTACAAAATCGGACGCCACCAAGGTGAATACTTCTAAAAATATTAGCAGAAGCTAAAAGGTGGGTTCATGCAGATATTTTTAGTAATAAGAATAAGAATAGTAATAAGAATAAAAGTTAAACCTTCGTTTTATAATGACCCAGTTCATGCAGTAAATCCTTATTTTTAAAGTTATTACTAAAAATTATATTTACTGCATGAACTGGGTCATTATAAAACGAAGGTTTAACTTTTATTCTTATTACTATTCTTATTCTTATTACTAAAAATTTCTGCATGAACCCACCATAAATTGCGCTTAAATCGTTTTGCCATCGCGCTGTCACGAAAAGTATTCAACTAGCAAACACTGCCAAGCTGTCTACAGTCTACACGTTCCCTTCATTTTCTGAGAACTGGTAGCGCTGGTTAGCAGACCGTAATACGAAAATAAAATAAATCATATAAAAATCGTGTAAGCACGTACGGCTAAAGGAGCACTTGAAGAATAATAACGTGCGCACGCATCTAGGATCCTGACACCTCTCTTTGTTAGTTTCACAAGTTTCACGGTTCAAGTGCGGAGGTTGTCCTTCTTTAGCCCGAGATTATTGCACCATCGATCCAAGCAGCGCCTGTTTTCAAATAAATACGGGAAAGGACAAAGAAACCTCGCTGGAAGAACAGGTGAATTTTAGTTCCTCGTAAGTTCTTACATCCGAAAGTATGTAGTACCTACTGCTTTTATTGCGTTTAATTACCCAATGTCGTTTTCATTAAAATGTTTGTTGTTTTATCGTTATCGCAGCTTTGTCAAAATCAGCTGATACACAATACCCAATACATTAAAAACATTTTTTTCCACTGCAAACCCAATGTCAACTACTATCTAAATGTAATAAAGTTGTAGTACTTGTCGTACGTACCTTTTTGACGTTACTTTAAGCACGAACAAAACGACTAGTGGGGTCGAAAAAACACAAAGTTTACTAGCTATCGACAAACACAGCAGCATTCAGCCCAGTGCAGGCGCTGAATAAATCTAGCAAGCCGGACAGAGCATGTCGAGCAGCTGTATTTGTTGCTCGCCGGTAGTGCGTCTGTGGAACCGCGCGGTGTTTTATCTTTTTTCCAACCCCCAAGAAATACCTACGCTTATCTCTATCCGCATAAAGTAAACGTGCTTGCGCCATAAACTATCATGTGAATTGCGTATCGAATAAATTTCGTATGTTTACGCTACTGCCACACTATTTTAAATATTTTATTGATGCAATGTTGAGTTTACGCTAATTGTTGGTAATGCAGTGTTTCAGGTGCAAAATATGTCGAGATGTCAACTCTTTTGTCACTTGAAGAAGCACTTAAGGAACAGTAAAATCAATGGAAACATCAAGAAAATCGTTAAATATACGGGGTTTGGTGTTGGCTGTGCAACCTTGGCAGCATTACCGGCTGCCAATATTAACGGCGGTCCTAATAATGCAAATATTGTGGAAAATGCTTATGGAGGAATCAGATTTTTTCGGTAAGAATTTTAACTACAAACATGTATGTAGGTACTTCCTACATGATAGACCTACTATATTTACAATGTTGTTCGGTTCGGATCGGAAACAGCTATTTAGAACTCTCAGTTGGAGATTAAGCCGAATACGGATTCACGCGTATCGCCTAAGCGTAACAGTCTTGCTGTCGCGTATCTTGTTCTAATTGGAGCGTAACATAGACCTACATATTTTGTTTTAGTGAACGTAAAAGAGTGAGATTATTTCAATTTTTGATGGAGTCGATATATCTTCTAACAATTACGATGTTGTAAATTACCATACCACCATTTTTTCAAATTATATTTGCTGCGTAAACGCGAATAGTTATAACTTGTTTCAACTTTTTGTGTAATGCCCTTGAGGTGCACGCGTAAATTCAAATACACATATGATATTACCCAATCATAACTCAAAGCGCGACTTCCCCGTACGTGATACGCGTGATTCCGTATGCCGTGATTTCAAACTGTCATAGTGTAAAATCACAAAATAGTGATGCACCTATTCTGTGACACAATAGTAATTTTATTCTGTGACGCAGAACAGTAATTTATTCTGTGACATTATCAATTCTCTGATTTTACCAAGAATAATTTATTTTGTGATTTTATTGTGCAAGTTGGAAATCACTTTGTATGTTAATGTAACTAACTTACTTAATGTATATTCCAACCAACAAATAACGAACTGTAGTCACTCAAATAGTACTTCTGTTCCTGGTCAACACATGTGATTTATTGGCTATTTTTTGAAATGGGTTACTTTAGTTGGTTGAAAGTTGAAACTGAATTCTATTTACATTTTACATTATTCAGCAAGAACAAAAGTAGGTAAAGTGAGGTACTGTTGGTATATTGTAAATTATAAATAAATATGATATTTACTGTTATTCTTTTTATGTACTTGAAATATACTGACTCTTCAATCATTCACTTCACTTATTCTATATCACTATTTAATAAATAAATATCAGAATAAAAATATATGATAAATATCAATCTTTCAACTATCATAACAAACTGAGATTTTAATTTGCGGCCACAAATAAAGTTTTAATAATCACTTTTCAGTTCCTTGAAAATCGGATTATGGATATCAATCGATTATTACTTCTCAATGTTAGGATTAAATGAGACTTTGCCCAATTACAAAGCCATGATGAGCAGAATACACCAAAGGGCAGCAGACAATATCTTGAAGGGTTGTTTGCAAAATGGGGGATCATATATAAAACTGGGTCAGGGTTTAGTTTCTTTAAGTCATATATTACCAAAGGAATACATAAGTACATTGAAAGCTCTCCATGATAAATGCTTAACGAGAAAGGACGATGAAATTAGAGAAATATTTTTGGCAGATTTTGGTAAAGAACCATTTGAAATATTCGAGAGTTTTGAGAGTACACCCATTGCAGCAGCTAGCATAGCTCAGGTAATAAACTTATCAGTGTTTGAATTAAACATTCAGACAACATCGTGATATTAAAATATGTGAAAATCTTTGTGTTTTGTTGAAAAAAATTGCTCGGTTTCATAGCATATTACTATTTTTTGTTTAATTATACAATTAAGTATTTTTCATTTTAAGGCCTTGTTCAATAAAAATTGTAACATATTCTGTATTATTTTCATTTTATCTTAAACAGGAATATTAAGAGATATAATTTATTAGGATTAAAAATAAGTGGCATATCAGAGAACTGACATTTAATATTATTGTCTCTAATAATTTAGGATATTTCGGTAGACATTTTTATCAGTATTATTAATGTTAATCTGGCTAGTCACTTAACTAATTCATGACACAATTTTAATTATCAGTTTAATTATTATCATTTATGTACTTAGTGACTAGCAAAAATAGTTATTTAGGTTAAAAATATTAACTGTAACAAACAAATTGTCCCAAAAAACTTAACTGTTATGAAACAATTGTTAAAAAATTGGAGGAAGCATTTGTAAAATAAAAATATAAATGCATCAATATTAGATAAGTTTTAAACTACTTAAATATTTACTGATATTCATTTTGATGTTATATGCATAATTGGAAATAATAATTATTCTTTCACATTAGGTATTAATCCTACCTATCAAAAGAGATATACAACATGAGTGAAAGTTGAAAAAAAATTCAGACAAATATACCTATATGACAAAGAGACCAAGGTATTTTTCCTTAGCAATTATTTAAATTATATTTGTATTTTCAAACTAAAAGTAAGTTTTATTTTAGGTATATAAAGCAAAAACCAAAGAAAAACAAGTTGTTGCTGTGAAAGTTCAATATATAGATTTACAAAAACGATTTAAAAGTGACATATCAACAATTAACGCGCTTTTAAAAGTAGCTGTGTTTATGCACCCCAATTTTAATTTTACTTGGGTACTAAAGGACTTAGAAAATGCCTTGAAACAAGAACTGGACTTTATAAACGAAGGGCTGAATAGCGAAAGATGCGCCAGAGATTTGCAGCACCTCAAATACATTTACGTTCCAAAGGTTTATTGGGATTACACCAGTTCGGTAGTTCACTAGGTAATTTTGAAGATATAGATCTATACATGCTTAATTGTTTGTTGTAGAGGGTGTTAGTAACTGAATTTATTGATGGCTATAAAATTAACGAAGTAGAAAACCTGAAGAAAAATAATTTCTCTTTAGTGGACGTAAATAATAAATTATTTGAGGCATTTGGGTGTCAGATATTTCAGACGGGATTTGTTCATGCTGATCCCCATCCAGGAAATGGTAAGAGTAGTTATGTAACGAGTATGTCAGATAAATCAGTCGATAATTGAATTAATTACTTCAGAAACCCGCCAAACGCCAACTTTCTGATTTTGCGGAACCTAACCAAACTTTTAAAAAACTTATCGCTTGACGGGTTTTGCACTATACGCATTAATCAACCCTGAAGTATGTCCTTGAAGGTCCAACTCTTGACGTGTTTCTGCACTAAACTTTGCAAACATCTTGTCCTCATTTCTTTTTGTTTTGGTTTTTGAAGTAAAGAATAATAATTCGGAAAAACCCCCTTTTTTTTTTTTTTTTTGGTTGGCCGGTTTCTTAAATAATCTATTCAATTATGTCAAGTTAATTATAAAACAGCTTGGTATATATTTTTTACAATTTTGTTCGCATTAAAAACGATAATCTGGAAGTACTTACTCTTTATAGATGAGGTTGAATCTGGTTCTTATTGAAATGGCACTAAACCTTTTCAGCACTGTTTTTTTATGCATATATAAACCAAGAAAACATTTATAAACTAAATATTTTGTACTTAACAGCTAAGAGTATTATTTATGTTTAAAATATCAGTAAATATTAACAAAAATGGAAAACTATTCTGATGCAGTCAAGCCAAGCTCAGTGACAAAAAATATGAAACAAACCAAAGCCTACTTAGAAAATTTAGTTTTATGTCTAAGGCACCTTGATAGAGACATGAAAATGATTAAGAAACTGGATAATAAAATATTCTATAATAATATCGAGCCATCCAAAAAAAAAAAAAAACGTAATCAAAGTTGGCCAAGTAGAAAAAGATGTAGTTCTATATTCTATCTTTTTATAATCTTATTTAATTGTCAAAGCTGTCATATTATATGACAGCTATTATTTATTTTACAATTGTGACAGTCACTTGTCAAAAGTTTGACATAACCGAAAAGCATCGACATGACCGCTATTTCTTCTCTCTCATTCATAGCCAGATTTGATGACTTTTTTGGATGTCTATTATATTAATACATATGGTGTTTCGTAACTAGCTTCAGTAAAAAAAATAGACTACTAGGTTTTAAGTCATTATAGTAGTAATGTTAATTTTCTAAAAAATATAAAGTTCACTGGAAAACTAATTAAAAATTTTCCGGAAATTGTTTACGTAATTTACCAAAAAATTACCATTGCAAAGTTATAGTCTGTGTTATATAAATTAAAATCACTAATACCGTTTTTTTTTTTACAGTTTTAGTGAGAAGAAGACTAGGAAAAACAGAGTTAGTCATATTAGACCATGGTTTATACCAATACGTGTCGGACAAGGATCGTATAGCCTTGAGCTATCTGTGGAAGGCGATAGTTTTAAACGATCATGTAAACATGAAAAAATACTCAAACGCATTAGGAGTGGAAGGTTGTAAACACTAATACCAAATATGTAACAGCAGCATACTAATGGTTGTTGTATTATTTATAGATTATGAATTATTTGCCGAAATTTTGACGCAATCTCCTTTAAAAAACACATAAATTTAAACTTAGGTCAAAATTGACAGAAGAAGACCTTAAGCAGATGACGGAGTTTGCGAGGGACCGTTTTGACAGTATTATTTGCTGTCTGCAGGCTATGCCTAGAACACTTCTGTTAGTTATAAGGTGAGCTTTACTAAATATATATATGGTAAAAACAACTATGATTAGAAATTATTAATTCACGACAAAGTATCTGCAATTCTCTGTAATAGAAATGAAGTTAATAACCTCAAGGATCAGTTTTGAGACCGTTCCTCTTTCTTGTGTACATAAACGATTTGGATATGGATTTTATTTTAGGAACTTAAATACAATCAGAGCAATTGCTCATGAACATGGAAATCCTATAGATAGATACAGTGTGTTAGCAAGAGCAGCCACAAAGAAGGCATATGATTATGAAGGTAGCCTTGTAAAAAGAGTTCTCAACATTCCATTGAGGTTTTACTTTGAAATCGTCCTGAAGTAAGTATATAATAATTTAGGGCAAGTTGAGAAAAATTGGTTAGCTTTCAAGGAGTTTCAGACTACAGAATATCCATCCTCTTAATACCATACCAAATTTTGTGATTTTAGTTCTACGAGTAAGGGTAATGTTAAAGAAGAAAAAATTTATATCGATAAAAACTTAGATTATGTGTAATAGAAACATAACCATCTTTACTGGTATTTTTTTTAATTTTCATATCATGAAAAACTTGACAAAGTTAGGGGATTTGAATTTCGTACATTGGTGGCTCTGGAAGTAGGCAATATTCTGGCCGTCTTGAATATCTGACACCTGCTATTAATCTACTATATTTTTAACTTTCCTCTTGCCTATTTCAAATGAATAATTTTCTTGTTTCATTTTATTTACAACTTTGTTTCAGCTTAAATCGTTTTGGAATATGTGGTTCAGAAGGACAGTGATGAAAATTTTATATCAGTTAGGAATGATGCCTGATGTTAATATCATTTTGAACAACAAGACATTTACAATAAGCTAAAGTATGTAGTTAGTATATATGATTGTTATGTTTTATGAATATTTATGTTTTTTGACTTCAACGTTACCCCCCATGTGATATCAAATCCAAGTGGGGTATGTTTGAAAATAAAAAATAAAATAGAAACACACAGACCAAAATTTCACCTTCTTGCAATTGGATATTTTTGATATTGTCAATGAACTCACTAGAATTTTTAACAATTGTTGTGAAAAAACTTGTTGTTTGTCCAATACCTATCTTTTGAACTCGTTCGTTAACCATTTGACAAATTATAAGTTGGGGATCCTTGCAGGCTGAGACAATTGGTCTTACAGATTTTCCCTGGTATGGTATTTTTAGTAAACAATACAAATTTAGGTATTGGGTTTGACAATTGTAATTTTTGTCTCAGTGAAGGAGTAATAAGGTTGTTACATTCTTTTAAAGATTTTTTAACTTCCGTTGCTCATTTTTGGCAAAGGATTTTTTGACAATTTTTTGTAAGGACCACTATTAATTAAAATGTCGACTCTTTCAAAATAATCATTTTTGTCTAAGATAACAACCTTATTTTCCTTTGTCAGCTTTTAAATAAAAACAATCCTTCTCTCGTAATTGTTTGACAATGTTTTTGTCTTTCTTGACATTTTTGGTATTAATTTTATTCTTAACAATGTTGGAACTAATTTGTTTTCTAAACTGCTTCTCTGACAAACCCCTTGGATGAATCGGGCAGGTGCTGTATTGCACATTCAACACCCGCCCACGACTTCCTCCTTGTAACAACCTTATTACTCTCCTTCACTGAGCACAAAAATTACAATTGTCAAACCCAGTAATACCTAAATTGTATTGTTTACCAAAAATACATAAACCAGGAAAATCTGTAAGACCAATTGTCTCAGCGATAGGATCCCCAACTTATAATTTGTCAAAATGGTTAACGAACGAGTTCGAAAATTTACCTATTGCACAAACAAGTTTTTCAGTTAAAAATTCTAGTGAGTTCATTGACAATATCAAAAATATCCAATTGCAAGAAGGTGAAATTTTGGTCTCGTTTGATGTATGCTCATTGTTTCCAAGTGTTCCAATCCCACAAACTTTGGACTACCTCAGGGAATTACTCGATTAAATGGTTTAGACGATAGAATTATAAGGAATACATTCGGCTTACCAGTATTTGTATGAATCAAAATTGTTTTCAGTATAATGGTGAATATTTTCAACAACATGAGGGAACGGCAATGGGTAACTCCTTGTCACCTTTCATTGCAAATCTTTTTATGAGTAAATTTGAGACAGAAGTAAAACATAAATTCGAGTATTTCCCTAGAGTTTGGTTCAGGTATGTGACGACATCTTGCGGTATTTGATACAAAAGCAATTAGTTTAGATAATTTTGTTGCCAAATTAAATAACCGTTTCCCTACCATAAAATTTACATATGAAGTGGAACACAATGAACAACTGTCATTTTTAGATGTATTAGTTATTAGAAATAGTGAAAATAAGTTAGAGTTTGATGTATATAGGAAAGAAACCGCGACTCTTAGATATATTCCCAACGATTCACACCACCCTTTTCAACATAAAATGGCAAGTTTTAATTTTCTAATTCATCGTTTGTTAAATTTCCCCCTCAGTAAAGAGAGGTTTGAACATGAGAAACAATTAATTAAGAATATAGCTAAATGTAGATTACTCAGTCCATTTAATAGATAAGTTAATAAGGAAGCATAAATTTAAGAGAACCCTGTACAATTCCACGACTTTCGTAGAGATACTGACAATTCGAAATTTGCTTAAACCTTACCATATGAACCTAAATTCACCCGTGGACTAGATAAGATTTTTTAAAAATATTAATATCAATTTGGTTTATAATTCAAAAAAATAAACTACAGACGCTTTTGGGTAACCCCAAAGACAAAATCAATAATAACGGAAAGTCAGGAATATACGAAATAAGTTTAAAGATTGTGATCAAAAGTATATTGGGCAAACAAAAAGATCTATATTGACTAGATTTAAAGAACACATGGCTCATTTGAAATATGGCAGAACTGAAAAAATTCAGTGTTGCCCAACATGCTTTCGACAACAACCATAGGATAGATATAAATAATTTAAAATTAATTAGAAATGTAACAAACAGTAGACTGTTGGATGCTTTTGAAAGTTTAGAAATCATTAAGTGTAACAATAGTATGAATAAGGACAATGGTCCGATACCCACCAGTCCACTGTTTGCTCTGATAAACAAAGACAGTTACGGTTCAGTGAACCGTGGCAACAAATTTGGTATAAATAGTGCAAGTGTGTAGGCTAGAATTTAGTTTCTAAATCTTCTCCTGAAGATGCCAACTTGGTTGGCGAAACGCGTCGAGAAAAGTGTAGTAGTTCGGTGTTTCGTGGAAAACGTCCAGTTTTTTGTTTCCTACACCAAGGTTCCAGTACCCACTCCATGAAAAACTTGACAAAGTTAGGGAATTAGAATTTCGTACATTGGTGGCTCTGGAAGTAGGCAATATTCTGGCGGTCTTGAATATCTGACACCTGCCTAATTTTTAACTTTCCTCTTGAAAAAATAATGTTCTTGTTTCATTTTATTTACAACTTTGTTTCAGCTTAAATCGTTTTGGAATATGGTTCAGAAGGACAGTGATGAAAATTTTATATCATTTAGGAATGATGCCTGATGTTAATATCATTTTGAACAAGACATTTACAATAAGCTAAGTGTAGTTAGTATCTATTGTTATGTTTTATGAATATTTATTTTTTTGACTTCAACATTAAGCAAATCCAAGTGGGGTATGTTTGAAAATAAAAAATAAAATAGAAACACACAGTAGTTTATTTTCTGCTATAAGATGAAATAATCCCTTTTCTACACTAGTGATTTTTTTATATTTAGTAATTTGTGCAACAATTGCTAGAATGAAATGGCAAAAACTAGAAAATTAAGTAGTATGAATTTTTAGTTAATTCTGCAGCTTACACATTTAACACAGTTCGCCAGTGTGGTCAATAAAATAGGTTTTTATGGATTATAGAATTTTATTATAAAAAAGCTCATATACAGGCAATGAAAGTCATACCACTACTTTTTGAAGTTTGTTTTTAAATTTATAATTTTAGATACAGCATTGATTTTTTTTGCTCTTTTTTTTAAAATATCAAGGATACATGTCAGGCGAAATCCGCGTGGACGAAGGGAAATTGTATTTATTTTATGATGAGAAAATTTAAAAGCTACACATATTATAAAAAAGTTTAGTTGAATGCCATATGTCCACATAAAAATAGTGTTTTTATGGATTATATGAAATTCTATGAAATAAAAAAGTTAAAGTAATGCATATATATTAAGAAGAAAAAAACAGTAAAACAATATTAACATTAAACCATTCATAAAATTAAAATGTACTGTAAAGTAAAATCATATTTTAAAGAATTATAAACTGAAATACTTTAGTAAGTATTTGAGTTTATAATTGAGTAGTTTAAATAGTTTAAAAATTTCTGCCTTCTGGAGACTGAAAGACCCAGTATAATTTGAGCCATGTTTTGCTTGAGAGCATGTAGTTCAAAACAATTGAAAATATCGGTCCAGATTTTCCAAGTCACCCAGCAACTTTTTCTGTTTTTCGGATCTCGTTATCCGAGCTATCGTAAATATAACTCCGCATCATCCGAGTTCTGGAAGCTCATTTTGGTTTTAGAAATACATATAATTTATTGTCTATTGATGTGAGTGTTTACTTTTTTATACATAACTACATTTTGACCAATACTAATACATATGTATAGTATTTCTAATGTGAATGTGAAGATATGAAAAAAAGCAAGGTTGTCAGATATATTTTCTAAAATTGCTCAGCTCACTATACAAATGTTATATTCATACTTCAGTAAACTGTTAATTGGTGACGTTCTTAGAAAGCTAGTTTGGAATATTTAAAAAAAATAGATAGATATAAATTTATTAGTTAGCATTAAAATAAGGTGTTTAAAATTGCTGTAAAAAATAATTAATTAAAACGGCTTTATGTATATTACTATACTTAAGAAAATTTTGAAGAGCCAGCAACATACAGCATTCACGCTGTGAGCTACAGTGACCCAATTAGAGTATTTTGCATTGCGTCTAATACGTTGGTTAGCTATACATGCAGTCCACTGTGTCGTTAATGATTTACAACATTAGTAATTCCCTCTTGTTTCCGCCAGTGAAGTGTTTGATTTCAGCTAGGTTTATTAAAACTTTTCTGAATAACAAATAAAACTGGTAAGTTTTATAAATATAATTTATTAGTAGGTATCTAAAAAACGCGTTTTTTTGTGCAAAAAGTATAAAGCAAAATATATAAAGCTTATTAAAACTTCAGATTGTCTGGCTAAATGAGCATTATTTATAGAAAATTATATTACAAATATTATGAGTTTTGGCAGGCTAATATTAATCTCCTATATTGATTTGAATGAAAAAAATTATTTCACAATTTTCGAATTTATAAAAAAGATATATGCACGCCATTGGATGGTGTTAGCCATCAAAGGAATTAAAAATATATCTTCACATTCACTTTAGACGGACTATACAGTTAAACGGCCAGAGTCTATGTGTCTGAGATATACTAAATTCATGTGATTAAAGTTTTTCATTAGCCGTGGTGACACTCTCTAGTGTATTTTTAAAGTGTTGTAAACCACTTTCAGATTTTCAAGACAACAGAACACCAAATTTTTTGGTTACGCGTAATTCCGTGTTTATATTTATTATCTTTAAATTTCATTATTTAAAGTGGTCTATAACTCACGTTTTCAGTTCCATTTTTTTTTTTTTTTTTTGGATTATTCAGAGTACAGAATAAAACACAATTGTAATTAAAATTATTTAATACACGCCTGTTGTACCTAACAGTTCAGCAAATTTTATAGTACAAATCGTAATAAGATATACAACACCAAACTGTCAACGCTACTCTGTTAAATATAAAAGTGCCATTTTTAATAACATGTTTTAAATGTTTTAAAGTGTAATATTGCAAATCCGTTATCCGCGTCTTTATGCTGTCTTGGCTCGGATAGCAGCACGTTTTGATGTTACAGCCTGAAAAAAAAAAATTTAGTGAAATGAATATATTATCATTGCGTAATAATATTCTCGTAATATCATTATATTATTTTTGAAATGCCGATAATTTAAATGGAAAAATTTACCCAAAAAAAAAGCACTGGTTTTGTTTAAGTTAATCCTCAATTTATGTAAAAATAAAAAAATTAAGTTAGTCCTCAATTCAGTAAAGACTAAACGTACCTGGAAACCAGATTTTATACTAGCTACAGAACATCTAGAGCCACACGTTTCACATTGTAAAAAGAACAGTCTCGTATCCTTTTGGAGTATTGTGTCTGGGGATCGGCAGGTATGACAGGTAACGTATTCTTTAATGTATCTAAAAAATACACATATTACATATTTCATACAATTTTATAGTCTAATATACTTATTTTCGTCATAATTGTTAACGATTATATTTAGAGCAAGCCTAAACAATTTAAATAAGCATTTTTCGATTTTTTAGTGCCAATTCCTTAATCCTTAAATCGTATTCTTTACAAAAACTGTTACAGTTTTTAATTTTAAGGAGGTTGGTCGCCGAGGTGCAGGGCAAGGAGGAAACTCCCATCTCTTCCATATATAAGCAATCAGGGTTGCAACTTGCAAAAAGTGAATTGTTGATATCATACTTTTTTAATTTAAGATGGAACTCTCTGTGCAGTATGTTTGTAATGCACGATAAATTAATAATTTATTATTATCTACCAAGTTTGAACAATGAAATAATTTATTGACCACATTTTTAAAAGTCAATTTATAGTCGGAAAGTACGGCAACGCTGAACAGTTTGAAGGTTTACTTTCGGCAGTTGGCTAGGCCAAGAAGACTAGAACAAGGAGACCGAGCTCGCGTGTTTCGGGCCGGCACAAAATATGTCGAAAGATAAAGTTAATATGGCGGCAGACTATTACCTGCGCAAAGTGTTAGCGCGCACAAATACAAAATTCGGTCGCGCACAAGCCGATAATACCCTAGCGGAATTCGACATTTGTGCCCTTCTCTCGGTACCTATTTTACGCGAGCTCGATCTCCTTGTCCTAGGAGTCTAGTCTTCTTGGGTTAGGCTACTCGGCAAAAATTGTTGACAATAAGTAATTCTAACCTCAAAAAGTTTGTCGGTAATGGTTGGGCAAAGCGGAAATTTTTGGTAAAACAAATGAGAAATCTGATAGATTACGTAGGAAAGGTCGTTTATTTCGGCAAAACCATTATGAAGAGTGCAATATGGCGTTGAGGCAGAGAAGAAATACAAAAAGGAACAATTAGGAGACATTGCCGCGTTGACAGAACGCCAGCCCAATTACGTGAAACACTCAACATTAAATTGATAATTGCGTGCAACACAGCTGATCAATCATTCCATGTAAATCTATGTTCTTCCTAGACGTTATTGCTTGGTGTATACAAAGTGTCAGATTTTTCTAATTATTCAAAACGTAGTTTTTATCAAATTCAATAGCTGTTTTTATCAAGCATATGAGCCCATATTAAATTTTTTTTTTTGATGATTTCTTCTCACAAACTAGATGGTGAAAAAATACCAAACAATTCTGAAGATAATTTTATTACTTGAAGAATATATGTATATCAACAATTTCATCAACTTTTAGTTATTTTTGCATTTCCAGACCAACCTCCTTAAATAAGTAAAAGAAAATTATAATAACTAGTAAAAAAATCGCTCCAAACTTGTTGTACAAGTTTTTTTATATATAATTCAATGAATATATTATGTACAAAATTTAACAGATACCCACTAATCCCATCAAATTTAATTCAGGCGTAAATTTGAATAAAAAAAAACAAAAGAATTTGCTCTTGTTTGTCTTGAAAGATTATACACAAAATGTGCTTAGGTCAAGTGCAAATTGCAAAAGATTAAATAACCGAGAAGTATGTAATACACACGTAATTGGAACACTCTTTTAAATGGTTTTTCTAAAAGGAATTTTCTTTGGACAAAAATTTTACGAAGAATTACTTATAGTAAACTTACCTCCTCAGTACATTTTCTATCTGTTTCTGCTGAAATCTACCCTTGATGATGAGCTGACTGTTTCCGTCTACCGACCCACTGGTACCCAATTCGGCCAGCAAAAAGTCCAACAAATGTTTCGGTTGACTGATGGAGCATTTTGCAGATTTCCGTGAAGTTGGCGAATGACGTTTTCTTAGCGCCAATTTTGACGACCTGCGGAGGTCTCATGACGAATTTCTGTTTCTTACCGGCCGCCATGTCTGGATTTTTGTCCCTCATTATTTCAAAGGCACGGTTCAACAGTTCCTCGTACGTGTAATCTCTGTCGGAACCCACCCATAATGTTGAATTTTCATCAACTGTTGAAATAAATTATTTAGGACAAATTCATATTTTCCGACTCAAGTAGTGCTGAATTTTTGTAAATAAACTACTTTATAAACAAAAGGTCGTTGGGTAGTAAAAATATGTTTATTGTATTCTTGTTAGGTAGTCAGATGCAACTAGACTACAAATGTTTTTTTTTTCATTTCTGAATTCTACCATAAAATGTATTTAAAAATTGTAGTATCTAGCAGTTAAGGAGAGGAGTTGATCAGTTACAATTTTCTGCATCATACCTGTTTCCGAAACCCTTTCTACCAAGTTGCAGCATGTTGAAAAAATATATTTTGAAACATATACTTTAATATTTTATTTTCAAATTGAATATTTGATTTGATGAAAAGCTTGACCTTCAGTTGATTGTGAAAAATAGTTGAACAACATTGTTACCAATTATCTGGATTCAGGATCCAAGTTTAAAGTTTACATTGACCAATTGTACTAGTTATTTATGAAAGACAGGCAAAATAAATAATCCTAAGAAAAATAAGTTGGTTTAGTTTATAGACAGATGTATTATTGAAAACAAAATTTGCTGTACCTGACCTTAATGGTAGAAATGATTTTATTATCTCTGATTTTATTGCATTGTGATGAGGGTCAACTTGAAAATAAATTACTAGTTAAATGAGTATTATTCAGGAGTCACAAAACCAACATAAACTCTGTACACAACTAATTTGGTTATACATAACTAATACATAACTAGACAACAAATTAAATTAGTTTAAACACAATTAAAACTTATCATTGAGACTTATTTCAGAACCAACTGAGGTGAGGTCAAAATTGTTACCATCATGAACTATAAATAGAATAAAGAACAGATACCATTTTCCTTGTCCTCAGCCTTTTCCTCAGCCTCCGCCATCAGCTCATCCAGATCCTTCTTCTTCTTCTTTTTCTTTTTAGTTTTTGTGAAGTCCAATTCTAAGTCAAAGTTATCATCAACGCGCCATCTTCTTGAGGTTCACCTTCGACTCCTCCTTCCTTGTTTTCTGACACGGCCATATCCTGTTCGTCCAACGTGAAGGGCTTCTTCTTTTTCTTTTTTTCTTTGTGAAGTCAAGGTCAGCATCTACGTTGGCATCGTCTGGCTCCTCTTCTTTCGTTTCTGTTTCACCGGCATTGTTGGCCACATCGACTGCTTCGACTTCTGTATTACCTTCTGCCAGGGCCGCATCTATATCAAAAGTGGACTTCTTCTTCTTCTTTTTCTTCTTTAAGGTTGGATCAAATATCTAGAAAAATATATATATGTGAACTAAATTCTATTCCCCAAATGTAAAGTGAGGTTTGGTTTATTAAGTGAAATAAAAGGAGACGTTACCATAATGTTACACAAATCGAGCGAATTACCACCACTCCTTTGCTTTACGTAGTGTGGGGATTGGGTTCTCTTTGTAAGAAACATGCAATAAATGTATTCAAAGTCGTCTGCCGAGTGTGACTTGCCTGATTGGTGTGGTAATTACATATACCTTATTCTATCCTTCAGTTAAATCTTAGATCCTTTCCTTTTTCTCTTATGGCTAAGTTCAGTTTACATACTGTATACTAGAACTTACTATTTAACTATAGGTACCTACTTAATAGCTTATACAAGAAGATAAAAATAAACCAATTTCATTTATTTAGAAATAGTCTGATTTATAAATAGGTTAATATGCATCTAAATGTAAATATGCAATTTGTTCTTTAAGTATCTAATCATGAGTAAAGCCTTGAAGGTAGAATGGAATAGTTATTCAAATTATTATTCTATATATCTAGATAAAATATTTTGACAAAAGAATTTATACCTAAATAAACTGAGTAAACTTTTTTCTGTTATTTTATATCACATTTCAATAAACTGGGTAAACACTTAATACAGTTACAAGATAGAACAGTATTGGTCATTAGCATGCGTATTTCTTCAAATATAGTATAAAAATATATCATATTTGAAATAGTTTAAAGAAAACTCGTTACTAATGAAATAATAAAGTAAATCTCGTATAATTTGAGAAAGAAAACAGGTTAGTCACACATGTAGGTTTGGCATATGGAAAACATATTCACATACCTTAAATAAAATTAATTTTTAAAATAGTAAAAGTGGAGTGTATATTCACCGGATTACAATAATATAAATAACAGAAAAAAGTCCCTTCACATTTCTAAAATTCTTCCTTGATACTATCCACTTTGAATAAAGCGAACATACATGTATATTGTATTTGTAGAACTTATGTCCAGATAGTCCAAATTAACAGAAATATTTTATTTCACTTTATTAGGTCCTAAATTCTAATTAGGTATATGACAATAAGCATGCAAGATATGTTTAAATCAAGATAATATGATAAACCATGCACCAGTCACGTTGATATAACCTACATTTAAATATGAAAGTACTTACTGCTTCGTCTTCAGCCATTTCTTAACGTTTCACTGTAGTGGATAAATGTAATATGTACTTTATAAGAATGAGGAACTGCACAAACACTTCCTTCTCGCAAAATTTCAGATAATAATTTGTACAACTATTGCATCAGCCATGAAATCACTGTCTAGCAACTGTCAAAAGACTCAAAAGTCAAAAGTCTCAGAACAGAATCACTGAGTATATTACATAAAAGGAAGAGTTTCAGTATCAATGCAAAGTGGTTCTTATTAATCTATTCACTAAAGAGTTGGAATGAAGTACTCGTAGAATCGTCAGCTTCGTTATGTTAAAAAAAAAGGTTAATTATAAAAAAGGTAAAAATTATCATTACCAGAACTATAGTGCGAATATATCTTGTGCTACCGGTCATGCTATCTGTGATAAGGCCGCTTTACAGTTCGCGATTTTTATTGTCGGCAAGAAAAATTGCTGCAATATTTATTGCGCGCACGCGTGTTTGAGTTTATTTCTTAGAAATTGTTCAGACTTAAATACGCGTGCGCGCAATACATTGCTGCAATTTTTGCCGGCAATAAAAATTGCAAACTGTAAGTCCTGTTGCACAATTGAGCTAACCACAACCATAACCATAAGCATAACTGTAATTTTTATGTTTTGTCCACGACAAATCTGCGTAAAATCGTGTGTATTTTAAAACTCCCGCATAGAGGATTCAGTTTAGCCAAGTTCACTAAATTAAACATTTTGTGTGAAAAATCAGAAACGACACTGGAATTAGAAGAAATGATGGATATCGAATTGTTAACTAATATTGTAGTAATTTAGTATTAATTAGTGTTAGTTACTATTGTATTTAGGGTAACCCTCAACCTATATTTCACGATGCAGTACAGACACAACTTTGGTAACTGTCAAAACGTAATTTTAAGCGTAAAGATAAAATAATTTCATCTTTATGTGTACGCATGTGTACGGTTATTGACGATTGAAGGTCATTCTTAATGCTACTGTTAACTGAATTAGTTGTAGACAAGAGCATTATTTTGATATACTCCATCTTTGTGATTGTGGTTCCAATTTTACGTTTATGTTAATTGTGCAGGGGCCTAAAGCGGCCTATTTGGATTTACTGGTCAAGTACACAAATTGCATGCGTCGGAATTGGAGATATGAGAATTGAATGTAAAAATGTAGTCTAACGAAAAACATATGTATGTACCAAGAAGACTAGAACTAATGGTGGGTTCATGCAGAAATTTTTAGTAATAAGAATAAGAATAGTAATAAGCATAAAAGTTAAACCTTCGTTTTATAATGACCCAGTTCATGCAGCAAATCCTTATTTTTAAAATTATTACTAAAAATTATGTTTACTGCATGAACTGGGTCATTATAAAACGAAGGTTTAACTTTTTATGCTTATTACTATTCTTATTCTTATTACTAAAAATTTCTGCATGAACCCACCATAACTTCTTGGTATGTACATATGTACTTGTAACCGTCTCGTGACCAAATTACATAACCACTGAATGTTTAAAAATGTACACACCTATAGTATCTGTACATATAGTAATGTACCTAATCATCGTAAATATAAAACAATAGTGTTCAACGTTCTTCAGATTTTTAGTAATAGTAAGAAACTAATCACACTGGCTCTGTTAAACCTTTGTGTTATAATGACCCAGATATACAGAAAGAATAAATAATATATTCAATAATTATAAAAATAAGTATTTAGGGACGTCAAAAACTGCGTCATCAAAGTTGGCCGAGAAAAAAAAAGATTATTACTATTCTTAATCGATTATAACCTTATTTAATTGTCAAGAACTGTCACATTATATGACAGCCATTGTCTATTTTACAAATTGTGAAGGTCATTCTTAAAGTTTGACTTAACCGAAAGTTAAACATGACCACTATTTCCATATACTCGTTCTTTGCAGGTTGTGGCGTTTTTTTGATGTTTATATAAATACTTTATGTGAACTATAAAAATATTAATTAGCACTTTACTGGATTATAAACTCTTCGTTGCCTAGCGTTGGCATTGGCGTAGGGACCTTAGCGCTGTCGCTGTATCATCTCAAACATGCTATTTATAAACTGTCGTTGACGCTCGCGTTTCTTTTGTTTCATAAATTAAGGTTATATTAACCTAATCAATTTTGGTTGTGTTTTCATTTTGTAAACATGGATTTGACAAACAATATTACCAAATTGATGGGATTGTTGTCTGTTACATTATGTTTATATAGACATAAAAATTAGTCATCAACTCTGGCTATGAACAGGGTCAGAAAATAACGGTCAGTTAAAACTTTTCGATTATGTCAAACTTTTGTACAAGTACTTCACAATCTGTAAAATAAACAATGGCTGCATGAAACCTTGATAAACAATCTTGGTATGTACATAAGGTTGTAAATCCGATCGTGACCTAATTTTCATAACCAACTTTGAATGTCTAAAAATCTTGCTCCTGAGTTGATTATCTGTACATATATTATATGTACCTAATCATCGTCAATATTGAACAATAGCGTTCAACGTTCTTTCCGATTTTCGACCAATGTTAGAAACTATTACACTGGCTCTGCAGACGTATTGTGTATTAATAGCCAAACATACTGAAACAATAAATGAATATATTCAATATTATATATAAATAAGTAATATATAGACATCCAAAAATGAACGTCATCAAAGTTGGCGAGAAAAAATGAGGCATTTCTATTCGCAACCAGCTTTGTAACCTTATTTAATTGTCAAGACTGTCACATTAATGAAAGCCATTGTCTATTTTACAAATTGTGACAGTCACTTGCCAAATGTTTAACATTAACAAAAAGCGACATGACCGCTATGTCCATCTCACTCGTTCATAGCCAGAGTTGATGACGTTTTTAGTAATGTCAATACAAATAACTTTTGAGTGAAATATATAAAATGTTAATTATCACTTTTACGTTGTGTTTTAACTCTTTGTTGGGGCTGGCGTTGGCATCGGTGTAGGTACTTTGCGTTGTCGCTGTACATATCTACATGCTATTTATAAACTGTCGTTGACGTTCGCGTTTTCATGTGTTTCATAAATGAAAGTTCATGTTAACCTAATCAATTTTGGTTTCTTTTTTTATTTTGTAGACATGGATTTGAGAAACAATATTACCAAATTGATGGGATTGTGTGACTGTAATACGTATATATGTTTTGTGAATAAAGAAATCGTCATCAAACATCTGGATTTGAATAGAGAGATGAAAATAACGGTCATATAAGCTTTTCGATTATGTCAAACTTTTACAAGTAATTTGTACAATCGTGTAAAATAAACAATGGCTGTGACAATCTTGATGTGACAATCTTGACAGGTAAATAAGGTTATAAATTCGATTAAGAATAGCAATATCGTCTTTTTTTCTAGGTAAGCTTTGATGACGTTATTTTTCGATGTCTGATATATGCAATTCTTGCTCTACAGTTGTTAAACGTGGAAACTGTCTAAAAGTCATATGCTTAATGCCATTTATAAACGCATAATAACGCCAACCACATTCATACGTTGTGATTAGGTTGGGTGACCGTTCTAAGAGTTGGTGCTACGAACGTCCAACGCCGAAACATAAAATTAACTTACTTCGAACGCCTATCTCGTACGTTGTATAACGTTGTATACTATTGTGACTGCCCTATACCATAATATATGTGTAAAGGCTGTAAACACAATAACACTTATGAAACTGCGCTTATACCGTTAAGGCCGCTTTACAGTTCGCAATTTTTATTGCCAGCAAGAAAAATTGCAGCAATTTTTATTGCAAACATGAGTATTCATGTGTGCAATAATATGCTGTTTGGACAATTTATTAACAAATAAACACAAATAAGCGTTCGCGCAATAAAAATTGCTGCAATTTTATTGCCGGCAATAAATATTGCGAAATGTAAAGCGGCCTTAAGGCATTGAATTCTGAACATACTGTTTGAGTAAATTTAATTCGATTAACACAGAACACAGAACACAGAATTTAAAGAATTTTTTAAAGTGATTGGATTAACTTGAGATCATCATTGTACCTTTTTCTCACAGATGAAAATAAAATGAGAGGCATTATGTAAGTTTTCCTCATTTTCAAAAACTGTGATATTTTGATTTCTATTCGAAGGACAAATGTGTCAGAATATATTTTTGCCTCCAAGAATTTAGGGCAAGTTTATAATTTGTGGAAGATAAGTGTTGTACGTATTTACTGTGGTGGAATACATAGTGTTTCGTTAAATCTTCATAATTTGAAAATAGAAATGTCGGATATATCAGCAGGGGATGGCGCTCAAACACCTACTCATTTAATTCCGAGCCCCTTAATTACCAAGAGGAATAGAACACCTTCAACGTGAGTTATTTTTGGTTTACTCGCACAATAGTGTGTTTCTATGTTTTATTTATTACATGTTTTCAGGTGTGAGAGGATATTAAAATCTAAAACTTTGTATGGAAATATCAAGTCATTTTGTCGTGAAAAAGGACATGGCTTTATAACGCCTGAAGATGGTATCAATGATATATTTGTACACATTTCAGAGTGAGTTTTAAGTGTGATGTACCTTCTTACTTCATGCAATTTCCATTTGTCTAATCACATTGGGATTATTCAAAAATAAATAATTTTTTAATTATGCCCAATGTATAGTCTATTCCACATCATTGCTTAGCACGTTGAGTGCGGATGTTAGCCGGGGCTAACAAACGTAACAGTCTCTGAAGTGCGTATGTTAGCCCAAGCTAACACAGTCCTTGGCAACCCCAGCATCACAATTTGTACCTGCTAGGGACTGGTGGGGACGAACTTCGGGAATGCGGTTGTTAGCCCAGGCTACAACCCTAATAAAACCCAAATATTACATTATATATAAATTTTTTATATTTATCCTTCATTATTGAGGTCATCAAAACGATTTTAGAAGAGGGGAAAAAAGTATCCGTACCCTGCGGTTGAAATGAAGGTTGTGCTCCGCACTCAATGTGTTAGGGTACATATTTTATTATAATAGGTACTCTTTTTTTGTTTCAGTATTGAAGATGAATATGTCCCTTTACCTGGTGACAGAGTGAAATATCAATTATGCCCTATCCCTCCAAAATTCAAAAGTTCCAAGCGGTTCATGTACATATAGTTGATTTAAAGCCTGGAATCCATAAGAAATGGGAAGTTTTAATTAATCTTTAGGTGCTAGTCTTCTCAAAATGGTTAAATGAAAGTAAAATACCATTGGGCATTTATTGTTTATTTATTTTGCACACTCACAGATAATTTATACAGATTGTTTTCAACCTTAATTAAATCATTTTTGTCATTGTTAGGTTGGGGTCATTTGCAAAGGAACAAATTATACAAGATGTATGTCTGTCTACATTTCTAGCAATTGTTTTTAATTATTTTTAATACTTAGATGTTTTACCAGTATTATTCAGTACACCAAGCATTTTTTGCGTAATTTTATGTTATTATGTTTCTTGTTATAAGAGTTTTGTACTTAATATTTTTATAATATTTACGTTTATGTATATCTGAATCAATTTATTCACAAATAGCCTGCAGCAGTTTATGTATTAAATATAATCTATTATAAGTAGCAATCCAAAAATAAAGGTCATCAAATTGGCTATGAAGCAGAGAGATGGAAATAGCGACCATGTCGAAGCTCAAAAAAAACTTTGTTATTGTCAAACTTTTGACAAGTGGCTGTCATGGTTGTAAAATAAATAATGGCTGTCACATAATGTGTCGTGACAATTAAATGAGGTTATAAATTTAAAGTTAAGAATAGAAATACGTCTTTTTTTGCTCGGCATACTGCTTTTGCTTTGATGACTTTTTTTTTTTGGATGGTTCGTTATTTTGTCCATTGCATCAAGGAACTTATGTTTATATGATAATAAATACTATACAAACAAATAGTTTAATGCCTTATAGTTTTAAGGCCATAATTTTATTTTTATGGAAGGTTTATATTAATGCCATATGTAGATGCATATTTATATATTGTGTATGTCTAATATCTGCACTGAGAATTTTAAGTCAGGAGTAAAGGACGTTAATATAAATAAATAAAACTCTAAAGGTCTGTATTTTTATCTTTAACGACAGGATGAAGTAGGTAAAAAATTTGGTGGTGAAATGACAGAAATGAATTTAAAATACAGAGACCAAGAAGTAATGTATTACGAATATTCTTGAATTTCTATCATAATTAATGGGAAGTCCATTCGGCCAGTGTTTGCGTTCACGTCATAATCTACCAGTGTTATTAAATCATGTAGGTACTGTATTCTTGGTTAGTTATTTGAATTGTATGACAATGGCAGAAAGGTTTTAGTATGTATGTGCTGCTAGTGTCTAGTTATGACACGTGTCATCTTTTGTTTGTTACAGCAAAATAGTATACACATTTATAAGTGTATACACATTTCGTTAATAACTTCATACATTCTTTTGTAGGCGAATTTGACTAGCATCATGTTTATATGAAGATTTTATGTTTAACGTTCATGCCGACATTATGCTCCCATTTTTATAGCACTTTGTAATATTTTTTAAGCGCCTTGTAAATTATATATGGACGGTCTAATTCTAATTCCCTGTAAGTGCATATAGCAACATTTGACAGGGGAAGGTTTTTTATTTTTTAAATGATAAAAAATTGTAAATATTTTTAGGCCCTTTGTATTCATTGGAATTGGGAAACAATTTATTTGTAGTTACCGTATTATTCCACATGTCATAGGGGTCCTTCTTTACCAGTTGGCGCGAAAAAGTGATTTCTGATTTTTTTGCAGATACGGGGTATTAGAATTAGACCGTCAATATGCGTGTATTTCTTGCCTGTGCTAAGTAGGCATTGGCTCTGCCTGACAACGCGCCGGAACCCGTGTATGCGTCGTAGTACTCATCCCCGGGCGGGAAAGCAAGAAAGTAATGCAGTTTAACACGCATGAAGGCAAACATTCCGAATCCTACATATGATGTAAGCACAAACTAGAAAAGAATGAACCGTACATAAAGTAATTCTGTATATCAATCAATGTCATGACTATACTTTTGATGCAAAAAAAGTATAAAAACAAGCACGTTTGTTTATTATTTTTACCAGTATGTAGTTTACCAAACCTATAAATTTGTTCTACAGTAGCTGTTTTACCAAAACAACAAATCACATTGTTTACATCAACTCAATTTTGTATTTCCTTAATTTGTCCCTGTGGATAAATTACCAAGTGGTCCTATTATAATGTGTAAAAGGAATTGTCACCATATTTATTTTAGTTCATCCTTTCTCAACGTTCAGTTAGGGAAACAATGAATCTTTGTTAATTTTTCATTATATTTTTTATATACAGTGTGTGTAAAGTCGACATCGGTCAGTTGTGAAAAATGACAAATTCTTTTTAATACCTGTTAATTTTTTATTATATTTTTTATATACAGAATGTGTAAAGTCGACATTGGCCAGTTGTGAAAAAGGAAAAATTCTACACTTCTCGTACTAACGACTAACGTAGTGTGGTAAGAGGGCTGACCTGATTCTCTCACTACTATGATGCGTATGCGGTTACTTCGTATCTTGTCATTTCACTTCTGTATTTCTTATTTTATAACTGGCCGATGTCGGCTTTACACACACAGTACTGTAGGATATATATAACTGTCACTTGTGTATTACTCTGACATGGATGAAAGTAAGGAGCAGTCCCGCTAATTCAAACTCTCTAATCTGATGAAATCACCTCGTTAATTTAAACCCCACCCTATGTTTTTTGAGATTTGGATTAATGCGGCTCCTTTGTACTTTGCTTCTAAATCCTTGTGTATCCGTAAATAAGTTAAGTACAAGATTTCTTGCCAGAGTAAACAAATTGCCATTAGACATTTGTAAGGCTGAAAGGAATTTTGGTTGGTTGATGGACATGTGTTGTTCAAAAGATGGTTAGTGGAGAACATCAAAATTGGTTTATATAAATTTGGTTTTAGGCTGTATTTGTATATTTTATCTGTGACTAAAATAAAAAATAATTTTTAATTGTGAAATAAAGTGTTTTGTGTTGAGTATGGCGATAAGATAATAATAATTGTCATCTGTCAGTTAAATATTCATTAATGTTTCTCGGGTGGCGGCAGCAAGCAATACTTTTTGCAATTTAATTGTTCTCACTATCTTGCTATGAATAAAAGGTACTTTGTCTTTGAGGCAAATAACAATTATTAATAGCAACTTTGAGCATTAAGCCCTTCCTTGATTCAGTATGTATAGGTGCTGTGTTGTTTAAAATTCCAAGACATTTCCCCTTCTTTCTTAGAATGCTTACCTGATTTTTGAAATTCTTGACAAGAATTTAATTAAGGGTGTTAATTTCACAAACCAAACGTTTGAAAATGGTTGCAATAGCTGCAATCTCTGGTAATTTCATTTTAAAGACGGATTTCCATTTATGCAGTTTGTTAATGAAATTTGATGCAGCAACTCCTTGCCGCCATATACATATTTGTATTTAGACCAGTTTCTTGCAAGACACAGTGAATGAAATACTGTGTAATGCAAGAAATTGTAGTGTGTCTGCTTGCATCAAATCGCATAAGTGACAATCCATCTTAACATAAATGTTACCAAAAAAAATTTTTTTATGTCGAAATTTATAATTTAGATTTAATCATGTGTAATGTTAAAAGTTATTCTGTTATTTCCTTTGTAACACAAAAATGTATCGTCTTTTAGGTAATAGTTGGTTTATATATCTATATCTTAATAAAAGTATAATGTTTTTATGGATTTTTAAAGTTTATTCTTAAACTTATTCTTATTCTTTAACAGTACTGAACCTATTAAAAAGCAGTTTTGTAGTGACAAATAATATTGTAAAATTCAAGATATTCTTAAATTGCTCAAAACCAAGATTTGGTATTTTGAGTTTATATTATGAAAATACTGAAAAAATCTCAACATTTTCGGTAGGATGTATTTTCTGTTCTAATTAATGCAGGTACATTATTTGGCCTTTGGAGAACATACATCAGGGAAAATTTTATTTACTGATATGTAAAGCCAGCTAAACAGCGCGGCGGCCCACAAAATTTTCACACATCTCAACGTAAATAACGGTAAGTTTAACACATCTTTTTATAAATTGCAACAGTTTATTGTTTTCATGAATTCTGTTTTTGCACATACAAGTAGTAAGTAGTATGACGAGTATGGTTATGGCCCGCCGCCCGGATCTGCCGGCTTTACTGATATGTAATAAGTATAACCTAATAGTTGTAAGGATTCATTGAATGTAATTTTCCTCCAAATTATAGCTTTGTAAGTTCACTATTATTTTTTATATAAACATGTCCACAGTTGGCAATTGGAATGATTAACGTTACATTTTAAGTGTCCTTTTTAAGTGCATTTAAAAATTGTAATGCTGTTGCATTTTTTTTTAAATGTGTATATTAAAATGATATAACATACAAACTGTCCTCTCTGTTCCCGTTTATCCTTTATTAATATTCCTATTTAACTAAAACCTCATCATTTGCCGTATTTAACATACTTTAACAAGATCTTTGAATAAATACAATTTTTTCACAATCAGTTATACAACTTTTTGGAATCATATTGAAGTTATCTAAATGTCATAAATTTCTTGGCAGTACAGTGAAAAACAAACAAAAAAAGGCATATTTTTTTCTTTAGTGTCTTAATATATAAATGTTTTTTATGCCACAGGTTGAGGAAAATTAAAATAAAAGTTCAAGCAGTTAATTTAATACATTTAATTAAAAAACATACATGGTACAAAAAATATAAAATGGACGGATATATAATTAAAAATTGTGAGATTCAATAAATTGTCAAAATACCATCTCCAAGTGGATAATTAATTTACTAAATAAATTTATGTGATTATAAAGTCATATAAAACTTTTCCGACATTAAATTCAATATAAAAACAAAATCGCAAGGCACTTACATGAGTCGATATACATTTAATCGTGCCATAAAAAAATATTATCCACATAAAATTTCATCACATTCTAAAGGCAACATTTATTACTGTGAGTATGAAATATTAAACTTTGCCCATAAAAAATATCCCAATAATTGTACGTTAAATTATATGTAGGGTAATGTATATTAATACTAGGGTATATAATAAGAGGTAACCATATTGGGGTTCTTAAGGGGTTACATCACTTCAGAATTTTTTTTTCAATTTTTTTTTTGCTTTAAATGACATAAAAACGTCTTAAAAATCATATCCAAGAGGAATTTTTGATGGATTCAATGTATAACTATTATTTTCGACGCGATTCGTGAAACAAGTCGAAACGCTCTAAAATATTCGAAAATACCGCTAACGTGACTGAGCATTTTGGAGTGTCCAGGACTAAGTCAATAAATTTTAATCATAGAAAGTGAGTTATCCTTTTGAAAATGACTAATAGATTACGTTACTAAAATTATTACCAAATGAGAGAAGCCCTTTTGGGCTGTAAAAGCCGTTAGTCTAGCGGCTCTTTTTGAAACTTTAAACGCGTTTTTCTCAAAACCACGTTTTTCTAATTGGCGGGCCGCATAACTTGGGCAATTTTTATCCAATTGACTTGAAATTTTAACTGCAGCTCTATAACTAAATTATCTAGAGCGGTACACACGATTTTTACTGCCGCCTTTTTGTAAAAAATCATTGTTTTGACTTGACCTCGTGTACCGCTCTAGAAAAACTAATATAGATTATGGATTTTTTTTTTGTTCTAGGAGCATTTAAAAAATTGCTACATTGCCCGCCACGGCCGATCGAAAAAAAAGGCATCAGCGTTGCGTGCACCATCACGCCGCCATTTTGTATTTAATATTAGAAAAAAAAATTTTCTTTTCAATATGTACTAAATAAACCATCAAAACGATTTTTCAATATTTCTATTAGAAGCTGAGAAAAAAATTCCCAAAATTTACCTTGATTCTCGACCTTCTAGAGTGACGTAACCCCTTAAATCATACATCATAGAAATTGATCTGTATCTGACTTGTTTTTAAGGTTTTCGCTTCTCTATCACACATCACAAAATAAAACCTTATGTCAATGATTTTACGGAGTAATTAATCAAGTTTAATTGAAATTAAAAATGTTTGAACCAGGCTGTTAATGTTATTTTTAAGTGATACAGCTAAATCACTAAATCATATCTAAATACTAACCAAAAGAAAATACCATATTATATAGTTAATTCACCTATTCTTGAAGTTTCATGGTTGATATTATTATATATATTTTACTATAAACCTGTTATAAAACTTAATTTTTTCGTAATATCTGTTCCTACAACTACTTTGAGCTTCTAATCACTATACAGGTGTGGAAAACGTTCACTTTGCATAGTCTGAAATGACGCAAGATACAACATGGACAGCTGAACAAAAGCATTGATGAGAGGAGCATAATGCGCAGAAACACTGTTGTCTAAACATGTAGAATGTCCAACCCTGTATACTGTCATATGACTAACGCTTGCCGTGCAGTCATCAATTAAGAAACCGATGGTGTCGACACTTTGTACCTAACATCAAATGGAATGGTTACCATTATACGTGTAAACTAAACGGCCTCAGTTTTTGGCCACGCCTCAAGGAAGACGCTTCAATTTATATACCTTAAAAATGGATCCGCATTTTGGATTGCTCAAGATCGTATCCATGCCGTCAATGTGTTAATTTAATTAAAGACATATAATTAAGGACTTAAAGCCAATAAAACGTAATAAATTTATCGAGTTACAAACATCTTATCGGGAAATAAAAGCCCAAATTCACACCCTACTAAATAGTGTCACAACTTTAACTTGTCCTCACTATGTCTTACCTCTTATTATACTTTTCTACTAAAATAGAAAGGATACATTATGCAGACTAATACTAAATAAATAGGGGCTACTTATACTTCATACGAAATGGGTTGCTCGTACGCCCTGTGCTGCCAATAAGTGTTTGGGGGTAGAGCGGTGTGCCTGGTGCGGCACAACCTGGCCCCAACGCAGCATCCCCATAATAACTCCCAGTATCAGCACCAGGGTTAGGCACGCTGTTGCGGGCCAATACATGTGGAACATATTTATATGTCGCTCTCTTCTTCTGTAACTCGGTGTAATGAATCTGCGGTGGTGGCGTCTGAGGCTCAAAGGCTTGGTGCTGCGCGGAGGGGAACGTGGATCTCTTCCAGTTCCGTATAGTCCAATGCAGGCTGCTTGTGAGGCGTAGACGTCCAGAGGGATACAATCCAACGGTTGCCTAAGACAATTAGATTCCAAATTTTGCATGTACATAATACATGAACTTTGTAAATAACGAAATATTAAATACTTACATTGGCATAGTATGAACTTGATTCCAAACATTTAATATATATTTTTGCTTATAATATACACTTACCTGTGTGCTTGTCGTTCCAATAGCCAGAATATCGGGAACAACACCCCAACACGATGTTCAATATAAATAATGAGAATCCAATTACTGTACAAATAGCAATGGCGATGTAAAACGGTTTGAAATCGCTGTACTCGTGTTTCTTGAAATATGGACTCTTCAAATATGCATATCTCTCCTCAATGACAGAGGACATTGCAAACCATGGGGTAAATTATCGTTTTCTTCTTAAAATAAAGTGCAACATCAACCTAAAACGCACGAATGTAAAGTAGGTGTGGCTGCAACATAGACGGTTAACTTAATTGATGATGACTCAAGTCATTAACCTGAATAAATTATGAAAGAGATATGGTAAGAAATGTTATAAAAAGACGACCGTAAAAAAATTATAGTTCCTGATGTTCTGACACTAACCTGCATGTATTTTAAATTTATTTAGGCCAATATCTTCACTGTTGTCGTTTATGTTAAGTTAAGGCGTGTTAAATCGAGCCAACACGAGAAAACTTCGACAGTGTTGGTGTTGATGTAAACACTAAACAATCTAAACATAAATATGGCGCAGCGACACAAACAGTTTTTATGCATTTTCTTAACAACGGTGCATTCTTGGTTGCCTATACATAAGGGTTACACAAATATAAAGGGTATTTGCAATCAAATTATTTTTTTTCTGGTCATTTCTCATATAAGAATAAAATACATTCTAATGAAGATGGCTTCTCACGGTGCATAATTAAATTTAATATTTAATGCATATGATAATTTGTTGTGATATACATATGTAGTTAAAAGTGCATAAACCTAGCTGACTTTTGAAGTAGGTAGTAGGAATTTATGTACATAATATATTTGTCTACATCATAACTCATATAACATTCATAATTTAATGCATCACTTTTATAATAAGTACCTATATTTGCTACGTACTCGTATAGTACCTAGGTATTAGCACAAGACGAACATCAAGTTGTTTGCACTTAAGTTCTCCACAGTCATTTTTATAGTCACATCGGTTACACTTTTTTGTTTTCAAAATGTTCTTTATTTCTATATGGATGTTGATCATTTTTAGACATGAAGTGTAATGTCTTTCTGAAAAAATTTGTCTGACAATCATAATAATAATTTATTATTAGCCAATTTATAACGGTCATTCTGTTTAACATAAATATACTTCTTCAAATCAAAGTATTTTATCAGTCATAATATTTATGAAAGCTAATGTTGAAAAACCTTGACCTAGGAGTTGATAAAACTAAAAACTACAATATTTCATATTGTAATCAATTATCTAATATTTTCGTGCATTTTGTAAGTGTATATTATCTATAGATCTCTTTTTTAAATAGGTATTCTTTTAATAAAACGTGGTGACATGTACATATATAATTAAGTGATGTAAATGTATGTATATGTAAATTAGATGTAATAAAAGCTGTCTATAGATTTTTTTTAATAGTTTGCTCTGAAAAAGAGCGTACGCTAGTTAAAAAACAATATTTATTAAACATTTTATGAATTTTTGGTGGGTAAGTCCTTTTAAGTTTCATTTTTTCGTGACCACTGATATTACAACACCTAAATACCACTTCGCCATGTAATAGTTAGCCCCCTAGTACGTTTATTCGAATAGTCACTGTTGAATTATGATGTATTTTCTGAGAACTATCGCTTTGCAATAATAATGACCTGAGTCCGACTCTGTTTCGAGTCCGGAAGTTTGACTGTACCCAGTAGCGTTGGGAATAATCGAATTATTTTCACTATCGAATAATTAGTAATAATTCATATTTCAAAATCGAATTATTTAGTAGAATTATAAATTTAAATTATACCGAGGGGCGATCGCTGCAGATAAAACAAAAAAGCCAAAAAAAAAAAGGTCACTACAGCCAACGGCAACCGCATTCCCCCGAGTATTTTGGTTTTTACTTGACCCTTTGGCTACACTCGACCTCCATCGTAAATATTCGATAGGTATAGGCGTATACCAGTTGAATAATTCGTAATTCCGTTTCCCGTCGGAGTATTAATACTAAATAATAAATACTACTAATTTTTATCTCGATATATCGAAAAAGATAATCGAATTAGTTGCTTTCAATTAACTATCGAATTAGTCCAATTATTTAATTCGAATTTTCGCAACACTAGTACCCAGTATCAGCGAACCGTCTGTTTCGCTGTTGTCACATCAACATAATATTCCTAATAGCTGTTTTAAAATTGTTTCACAGCTGTTTAAAGTAATATTAGCTGTTTAAAATTGTTTCACAGTAGTGAACAAAGATAATAGTAAACTTTATTATACGCCAGTGGCGGTTGGTGATAAACGGCGTATGGGACCCACTTCATTTTTTAGGAGATGACTCTTATAGAAAGGATTTACAGTGAAAAAACCGTCAGCAAAGTTTGCGAAATTTTTTTTCAAAAAAACTGCAGAACACCCTGGGATCTCAGTAACGTTCTGTGGAATACTTGCAGTATATATATTTTTTCATAATCTAGAAACAAATATTAGGAGGTTTTTCGATTTGTTACTAAATATTTTTTTTTAAGTTATGGCCATTTTAATTTTAATTTTATAGGAACATTTTGTTTCCCAAAATTAAAATGGCCATAATTTTTGAAAAACAATATTTTGTAACAAATCGAAAAACCTCTCCTTATATTTGTTTCTACATTATGGAAAAAAATTTACTGCAAATATTCCACAGAACGTTACTGAGATCACAGGGTGTTCGGCAGTTTTTTTGAAATTTTTTTCGCAAACTTTGCTGACGGTTTTTCACTATAAATCCTTTCTGTAAGAGGTATTATACACCTCTTACAGAAAGGATACTGTTATAGTCATGACCTAAAAAGTAAAGTGGGTCCCATGCGTCGTTTTCAAGATATGGTAACTGAAATATCACTGCCACTGTATACACAATATAATCTGAAAATTAAATTTGCTTGTATTAATTGATTTTACATAAATGAATTTTTATAAATATATGGTTATTAAAAGACCTGTTATGCAGAATTACAGTTAGATCTGGTAACTTTGCTCAATGGATAGATTTCCCCTAAAGGGGAGCCGGGTTGTTTGAAGTAATGGTGGGTTAAGAATTTAGTAATAGAAATAATAAAAGTTAAACTTAGTAATGACCCCGGTTTATAATAATTTAAAAATAAGTATTAAATTTTATCTATGTAACTTTAACATAAAAATGTACCATTTAGTATCCACCTATGTACGCAGTATGGTAACTCTTACTGTATATAGTTTTGGTCAAAACTGACCTTATTCCTGATTAATTTAGAAAGGACAATCTACTCTAATTAAAATATTTTTATAAATAAGACGTTATTTTAACTTCAGCATCTGCCAAATACTTCAGCTTGTGATAATTACACACATTGATATTCGTTAAATGTCAATTGCTTAAATTTAAGTTGTTTATACCGTTTGTAAAAAAACTAATAGTTCGTGGCTATAATTGGGAAGACTTTGCTTTAATGATACATACGATAAAAAATAAAAGATCATCTTTTAATTTAATCCTTGGCTCGGGATATGTTTTGTCGTTAGGTTACACAATGTCCGTCATTAATAACAGAAATATAATACATGAAAATTCACTTAGTTATAGAATCAAGATAAGAGAACCAAAAATAGAGTGTGAAATTAATAAAAATGTAAGAAGGGATAATTACGCGTTTTTACTGTCACAGTAGCAGGGAATTAGCGCCATAAAAAAATAATTAGGTGTATTAATTATAAAATAAAAAAGGACGTCAAATCAGTTATTAAAAAAAATAAACGCTTCCTAGACACAAACATAGCTAAATACGATACACCTATGTCTGTTAACTACCACAGAAATTTAAAATAAAAATCAGGTTTTGAAAATTTCTTTAAGAAAATTAAAAAATGATCTAAAGAACTTTGATGAAGGTATTTCTCAATTGTTTGGTATGTGCTAAAACATTAGCTTCATGTATGAAGCTGATATGATTGAGTATCCTGCTTTAGGAGGCCTAAAAAAGCGTTTTTGTGGGATTTTTTGTGGGACAGAAAAAAATAAGCAAGTCTAATGAACTTTTCAGATTATTTTATTGCATATTTGAACATTAAAAAAAATTTCAAGAGAAATATATTCAAACGCAGCCGATTTGTATGCACATTTGTGCAACACTGTAATTGCAGTCTTCAAACGGCGGGAAAGATGGAGCTCGTAATTTTCGTCTGATAAAAAAATCAAAGAAAATTTAATTTTCATGTATTTTTCTTCTAGATGAACTTTTTTCTAGATGTATTTTTCTTCTAGAAGAAAAACACAAAAAACAGTGAAATTTAAAAATCTTTCTCAGGTTTGAAAAAAGTGCTTTTAAAAAAAAAAAAAATATTTCAACTTGCTTAAAAAATTGTTTAAATTTTTTTTCGTACAGTCTTTAGTTCAAATAGAAGAGAATGAAAACTGAAGAGACTAGAGAAAGAACTAACAAGCATTGGTTCGTTTTGATTGAACGTCTAGTTTTCTTGCAATCTCGCCCGCCAGTTTAGAGAAATCATAAAAACAAAAACTCGAGAAAACGCGCTTTAAAGTTTACCGGAGAGGACCGCTCGTATTCCCTCACTACCTTCGATGAGTGTGCCGTTGCTTCTTATCTGTCGTCTCACTTCTGTTTGTTCTTTTTCATAACAGGCCGATGTCGGCTTTACACACACGGTATAGTTCGGAGTTATTCGATCGCGAGAAGGAGCGCGCGCTCCAAGCTCCAACTGCCCGAGCGCTCGTATACACCACTGCGTTTAGTGCTATATCTATAAAAAATATTGTAAATTGGCCTCTATAACTTTATATACATGTTCTTAGATACATTAGGAATATATTTAAGCAATAAAAAAATATTGAGCCTCCTAAAACAGGATTCCCCCTTAATAGAGCCTGGCGAAATTGTTGGCAACACAGGATCGGCCTTATAATAAGCATTTAATGAGCAATAATAATATAATAATAATAATAATAATACTCACCCTATAATTACTCCGAAGAGTAACCCCTTAGGTCCCTCTCAGGGATCTGTGCGGGAAGGAGTGGCTATTATTATTATTTGCCTAGGCGCCAGTGGCGGTGCGTGATCCTAAGATTGGGGGTGCACCATACATAAAAATAACGATAATCTAGTCTAGTTCACTTTTTAAACACTCCGCCAATGACTCTGCATCATGTCCTACTGGTTTTAAAAAACTCCAGAATCTTTCTACAGGCTTTCCACCCACCATGTAACGATATATTAAAGCCAACTGAAAAATTGTAGAAACGTCTGTAGTTTCGTCTGCTATTATAGCAACAAAAGTGGATTTTTTAATTTCAATGGTTATTTCATCGTGACAAACTTCAAGCATGCACTGAAGTAGCTCGTTTTGTATAGTATTAGAAGTTCCTTTAAAAGCCGCCGCGTTTTGTAAATGATACTTCATAGCCTCGTCAAATTCGGCACTGAAATCAATCAACCCACGAAAAATGCCTGTATTGGATGATGTTTCCGATTCATCGTGTCCTCTTAGGGCCAGTTCAAATTTTCCACAAAAACGAATACAGTTAATAATAATGTTTAATACATACCTGTTTTTTGAAACCGCTTCATTGTGTGCTGCCACTGCTCGTCGATGAGCAGAATCGAGCATCGTCGCAATATTTGCAGTGCCTAGCATGGCTAAATTCAAAACATTATTCATGTGTCCAGCAGAATTTTCATGTTTTTTTATTTTCTCGTTTATGTGATTTAAATCCGTTACTCCAGTTTTGGTCCAAGGTGTTTCTTCGCCAAACAAAACACACGGAACACAAAACACTGCGTTCAATACATCGCATCCACTTAACCACAAATGTTTTTTTAAATAAGTCATTATTAAATGTTCTTATTTAATATAAATTGTTTATTTTTTCCTTTCACGGCTAATTTTAAATTAATTTGTGGAGTGGGCCTACCTAGAGTTTTAATTTGCACTTTTTCCTCCAAACTCAAGCTAGAGAATGGAGTTTTTAATAAGTTTTGAATAGAATTCATTATTCCAAACTAGATTCTAACCGAAAACCCGAGTTTATATTTATAAAACGTGAGCGATAAAACAGCTGTGTACGAAAACAATTCACAAACTAATCGATCACTCTCGTGCCCTCTTAAACTCCGCACATCATATCTATAGGATTCGCCCACTCCTTTTCTTAATTGTGGAGGGGCAAGCAGTAACAATACGTGTTCGCTTTTTCGTATTGCACGGAAGCGCGATGGTCGTCCCGCTTTTTCGTATTGCGCGTGTCGATTCCCGTGCCGCGATCGGAAACCAATGGCCTTGGAGATAGAGACCTAGCGTCTAGTGGATTCGTAACGCTGCTGCCAAATAATATTGAGATGGTATTAACGCTAGGGATGCGGCAAGGCGATAAATTAAGAATGCATCCATTAATTACTAAATAAAATTATTAATGCTAAATTGTCGGTAGTGCGCGCGCACCAGCGCACCTTATAGCCCACCGCCACTGCTAGGCGCACTGGGAGCGACTTAAGATTATTTCGGTAACGCATTTGCTTTACAGTTCTGATGAAACCCAGAAAACTCAGAACATTACCAAATCTAAGGCATGTGCGGTTGGATTGGCATCTATGCATCCACATCTATACACTAGTGTATTAGTGGTTGCATATCAAGCCCTGACAGAGGAAGCGAGACAATTAAAAATCGTCTTCCCCGGCCAGGATTCGAACAACGCGCACAGAGGTATCGCGACTGGAAAGACGGCGCTTTAACCCACTCGGCTACCCGTGCAATAAAAGCAGCTACTGTTTCAACCGTCCATGCAAAACTTACCCTCTTAACTAGCTGGAACCTCACAAACTGGATAAGATCCTTAAAAACTTGTCAGCATCAATTACGATTCAATGGTTGTTTCCTTAATTGTTCGTCCTAATTTGATATTTACTTTCCAGCAATTATTCTCTGGCCTTGATAATTAATCATGTTTGTGATAGTCTATAAAAATTGTCCGAATCATTCTGTCTAAGTAGAATATTTACTCGAGGTAAATCGACGTTTTTCTTTTTTTTTTCTGGGATAACTGAACAGTGAGTAATATCTGTTACGTCACCTATACCTCTATACATCTATAATTTCATTTGGTTTCTAGTGTGTCGGATTAGCTCATATACAGAGAGCGGCAAAAATACGTACTGCAAAATAAACAAGTTTTCGCAAAAAAAAACTCGAAACAAGTCAAATTTTAATTACAAAAAGCATATTTTGACTGCCATATCACGTTTCGGTTGTCATGAAATGACGCCATCTTCAACATTTTCAAATCAAAACACTCTTGGTGTAGGTTTTGGTAAAGCTAATATTATTTAAAACGACTGTATAAAAATTTTATCACCTTGCATTAGAACATTTTAGAGAAAATTCGAAATGAAAATTATGAGACTACTCGTCAAACTTTTTTCCCTACTCAACTACTCGTCAAAATTAGCATAACACCGTTTAGATTAGCGCCATTTGCGTTCTATTCGAGTTAGAGACTTGTGGTTTTTAATTTTCGGTAGCTTATAGGGTTGGTTTTAAAACCCGAAAGCGCTATTTAGATGGTGCGCCGTCCA
This sequence comes from Aromia moschata, assembly GCA_029963805.1. Lineage (NCBI taxonomy): Eukaryota > Metazoa > Arthropoda > Insecta > Coleoptera > Cerambycidae > Aromia > Aromia moschata. The sequence continues at coordinate 540,316 of JAPWTK010000097.1, forward strand.
CACCCCAAAAAGCAACGCCTGTCCAAATATGAATTCGCAAGATTTTGAAGGCAATTTCAGAGGATGGACTGAGAAGGACGCTGTCGGGTAAAAACTCCATCCCGGCACACATTAAGACCTCCTTAAGTCCTTAGTAAGTTCTATGTATTTGGTCCCGTTTCTTCACCCCATTTCCAGACTCCCTAAGCCACCATTTTGCATTTACGCAGGGTTTTGCGTGGTTTGATCTCTGTTGGACAAATCCACTGATCTTAATACTAGCTAATAAATTGATGTGGGGTGCCACAACTCGCTTTCACCCTTGGATAACCCAAGCACGAATTACGAATTGCGAATTCAAAGGGTATCCCCCATAAGTATGGTGAAATGCCCCCTTTTTTTTATTTTCTTCGCATTATGAAAGTGTTTCTTAGGGCTAATTATGAAAGGTAGACCGAATTTTACGTCCAAAAAATTTTCCTCTCAGCTAGGTATGGAAAAAACCCCGTTTTTTACGTTTTATTTTTTTTCTCGGTTTTTAACTGTAGAAAAAATCTGAAAAAAATCATGAGTACAGAAAATAGGATTAATTTTATGAAATATTTTTTTCACGCTCATTCAAGGTCATTATGACCTCTAAAAAAATAATTCAAACTTTAAAAATCCCATATCTTTTAACCAAAAACAGCTTCAGGATCAGATTTTTAATATGTTATATTTTTAACTGTTTTTTACTACCTCAAATTTTTTCAGATTTTTTTGAGTGGTGGGTCATGCCCAAAAGTGCGAAAAACCAATTTTTGTTCGTGAAACGACTTAAAACGGCTTAAAATCATCATTTTATAGTGTCCTGATTTTTTCTTGCACTAAAAAGGACTCAAATGGCTTCAAACGATTAAAAAAATATGTTCACTAAAAATAGTAAGAAAAAAATTCCACTTATGGCCCATTCCGCGGTAATTGATACCAAGGAGCAAAAAAATAATTTTCGAATATATGTTAAAATAGAAAATTAACAGGTATTATATTCTCAATTTCTATAATTCAAAAGAAATTCATCAATATTTTCGCCGATTTTCGTAATATTTTCTTCAAACTCAGATGGTTCCAATTAGGTAGTGTGTAGAATAGAGAAAAAAACATTAAAGTGGCAACACTGTTTTTGACGTATATCACATTGACAGACCGCCATTTTCGTTTACTCTGGCTACCGTCAATTGTTATTATTTGTCGTGAAAAAATTTGAATTAATCAGGTAAGTACAACTCATTTTATTGATAAAATTGTAACCGCGGAAAAAACAATAAAAATTACAGAACAGAAAATATCTAAAATCTTATAATACTAGTTTTAATAGTCTATATTAATAAATAAAGCCTCAAAGTGTACTAAGCTTTTGTTTTATTTGCACTCGTAACACCCGTCACAAATCTAGTAACACCCGTCACAAGTTTTGCTTGCAAAAAAAAATGTAAAAAACAATATATCCACAAATCTCTTACAATTATCAGAAATGAAGATCATTTATCTCTCTACTTAGCTATTCGTTTTGTTGCAAAAACTTCTAATTTAGCTGAACTCTGATGTTTAGCCAACAAGGTAGCATATTTTGCAAAAGTACAAGTAACACCCGTCACAGGGCTTAAACCTATTATTGCATTTAAACGCCCGAGTAATTCCTAATATGTTTTTGTTTTAATTAAAATATCATTGGAATTAAGTGAATTATACTCAAAACGCAGACGATTTTGTTCTAACACCCGTCACCGCGGAATGGTCCTTATCGAAACTAGTGGTTTTTATATTTTTTAATTGTTTGAAGTCATTTGAGTCCTTTTAGTTTTAAGTCGTTTCACGGACAAAAAATTGATTTTTCGCACTTTTGGGCATGACCCACCACTCAAAAAATCTGAAAAAATTTGAGGTAGTAAAAAACAGTTAAAAATGTAACATATTAAAAATCTGAGCTTGAAGCTTTTTTTGGTTAAAAGATATGGGATTTTTAAAGTTTGAATATTTTTTTTACAGGTCATAATGACCCTGATTGAGCTTGAAAAAATTTTTCAATCAATTAATCATATTTTCTGTACTCACGATATTTTTCAGATTTTTTCGACAGTTAAAAACCGAGAAAAAAAAATAAAACGTAAAAAACAGGGTTTGTTCCATACCTAGCTGAGAGGAAAATTTTTTGGACCTAAAATTCGGCCTACCTTTCATAATTAGCCCTAAGAAACACTTTCATCATGCGAAGAAAATAAAAAAAAAGGGGGGCATTTCACCATACTTATGGGGGGATACCCTTTCGACGTGGAGTTGCTTTTTGGGGTGTGGACGGTGAACCGTTCAAGCCACAGCGTAGCGACTTCGAGGCATTAAAACCAACTCTATAGGCTACCGAAAATTAAAAACCGCAAGTCTCTAACTCGAATAGAACGCATATGGCGCTAATCTAAAAAGTGTTACGCTAATTTTGACGAGCAGTTTAGTTAATTAATACTGTTACTAGTTTTTTTTTTATGAAATGATTATGGTGGACTGTAAAATATTATCCGATTACTTTAGAAAAAAAATATATAACCAAATGGCACATGGCGGCTGCTTTATTTCCAGATTAATAACGACCACACTAAGCTGCGGTCTTGCGATCCGATCTCGACTAAAATCCCAACGTTCATCATTTCATTTTCTGTGAACATTCGCGAGGACGTGATATGTTACCGTAATTACGAAACCGCAAGGTGGGTGTTGTCCAAGGCTGAAACGATTATAACAAAGATGCACCAGATCATAAACTAACTAAATCGGCACGATAAACCTCTCGACGAATGATTAATTCATTAATTGATCGATCACACCTCTGCGGTCGGGAAGAGATCTCGGAGTCCATTCGAAATTGTAGTCATTAAAAATATCTCCTTGTACGTTGTTATTAGATGCTAAACGTTAAATGCAATTATACCCTTGTATATGGTACTTGTTATATGGTACCCTTTTCTCTTTATTTTTATTAAGAAAAAAGTTTTTAAATTTTGCGTCATCTCATATTTATAATGATGGTAAACTTTTGAGATTATAATATAATAGCATTTATAACATATAATAATTTATTCATCATTAATCTCTGAAAATTATGAGAATTTTAGATATATAATAATATATAGGGTGTCCTGTTTGAAATCAGTAAGTTGATTGTCTTTCCGGTAAAATCTAAAGTTATTAGTTATCATTTATACGTAGGTATATACCTAAATGTTGACATTTATTCGAAATATATGTATTATAGAAACGAAAAATTCGTGGTCTAAGAAAACCAAATGAAGGGGAAGTATGTAGCAGTGACGGTAGGTGTAATTAAAAATTCTTGTACTTCTGTAAAGAAGTATGGGACTCACATCATATTTTATGAAGTGATTATTAAACCTTAATAGAACATTATAATATCAAAAAAAAATCTGTCAAATGAAATGAAATGAAAAAATATCAAATGAACCCTTCAAAAAATATATGCCTCAACAGAAAATCGTGTTAACGGTTTGCAAAATATTTTCTTTAGAGAAAAGTAAATACAAGGCCTTTTTATTCTTGTTACTTACTTCTGTTAAAGTGATAGGAATTCTAATTTGTATTTTATACCAGCATTTAGTTTCTGATATTTTATAATAGGTTTAAGTTATAATAAGTTCTTATACTCCACTTGATAACTGTGGAAACATAATCACAAATATTTTACCGTCGTTTATTTTAAGTCGTTAAAAAAAATTGTGTGTTTGAACTGAGATGAGGCTGCCGTTGCCAGAAATTAGTTTGTAAAAAACCAATCGGCAGTACCGACATTGTTCAGTTCAGTATTTCTAAGACATACCCACTTCCCTTAAAGCCTGTAAGCACGTTTTTTATTCTATGGAAGGTTTATCATATATCACATTATTACCTGAATGAAAAATGTGCAGTGATGGATTTTTAACTTTTACAAAACAATTCACCTATAAATCAGAAATATAGAAGATCAGAAAAGTTACGTATATTAAAGAGATCATATGTTCATAAAAAAATAAAATAAAACATTAAATATAGACAAAAAAAACAGAAATGTGCAACTTGGAGGTTAACTTTCACATAACATTAAAGCGAACAATCCTATTCTTTCTTGGTAAAGTTTCCCGAAGGACTTGGCTTAGGAATCGTGGATTTGACATGGGCATACAAATTACTGAGTTTCCTGGGTTTAGCGATGGATTTTCTGTCCTTTTCTTCTACCACTTTGGGCTCCGCGCTTTTTGTAACTGGACATTTTGTCTCACCTGCCGGGTTAACAGTTGCGGACTTCGGCGTAGATTTGCTGATTGGTCTGGCAATGTTAGTCCCTGACGATGTAAGTTTAGACCCCTTCAAGTTGGTTTTTCCTTTGGGTTCTTCCCTCAGGAGTCGTTTTGTAGCTGCCAAATTACTCGTGGAATTCTGAGGTCGTTTCGAACGACCGATACTTTTTGACGCTGGTTTTCCAGTTACAAAAGTGGCCTTAAATATAAAAAAAAACATGAACATCTCATTCCATCACGTGGTTTTGCAGTATAACGAAATTGTTTATTTAAAAAAATAAACAAATCGTAAATGGTAAATCGTAAATGTTTTACCTGAACAGATGCTCGTCATATTTTTTTCTATTCTAGGGAATAAGAAAACTAAAGATTCACCTAGTGAAACGCAACATAAAAGTAATAAAACTCTTGGTTTCAAGTTGGTTCTCTTGAAATTTTATTTTTATTTGTCGAGTAGCTTTTCCGTTGTTGCCAAGAAACTTTTTGGACGTTTTCCAAGAAACACCGAACTACTATACTTTTCTCGACGCGCGTTTCGCCAACTAAGTTAGCATCTTCAGGAGAATATTGAAAACTTTTTATCAAATACTAGACAAATAAAAAGAAACTTTTTATCAAATACTAGGCATGACAAACTTATTAACCAAAAAGATCTTTTATTTTACATGTGTAAAATATGGTTAAATATTTGCTATATGTATTGTAAATATTTCAAATTCCCCGATTTTCATTAAAAATGTTATGAATTAATGATTGATAAAACTTTCATATATCAACAGTGAGTTGTTATCAGTTCCGAGTGTACATACGAGTAGATATATCTACGGCCATTTAGGGTTTACAATAAATGCAAGACTTTATATATAGCGATCTTTTAAAAAAACTTCTACAAAATCGATATAATTATTATATCGATAATAGTTTTTCGAGATAAAAAACGTATTACATTTTAATACAATTTGAGAATGACCAAAAAATAGGATTGAAATCAATATATCAATACACTTACATCAATACACCAGTGGCGGCTCGTCAGGAGAGGCAGAGGAGGCAGTGTTTGTAATGATACTGTTGAGTATCATATACAGTACAAATTTAGTCGCCTGTCTTATGAGGATAAATTATTTGTTAAATATTTGAGAATTACGGCACGGCCAGATGTAAGTAAAACTTTAATTAATCAGGATAAGCCGGCTCGTAGTTTTGTTAATACGTGGTATGATAAATGCAAATGGCTAAGTGGTTCTTTAACTTTAAATAAATTATTGTGTTGGCCGTGTGTATTATTCTCAAATCGTGGAATCTCGTTCAGTTGACACATCAAAAAGTCAGGAACATATTAGTTGTGTTTGTAAATTACATCATTTAGGCAAACAAAATATTGTGAATGTGATCAATTCAGCCCGTCAAATTTAAATTGACGCAGTCCTGGCAAAAATCCGTATTTTATTTCACTGCATCTTTTAATTGTAAAATAGTTCGACGGAAACTCTACACCTTCCCGATGGTTTTGCTGAACCAATAAAATATATTAGGTACATTATGTTAGACAAATCGATGGTCTTATGCAATACTGGCACAACTTAAAAAATTGCCTTTTTGGGATTTCTGGTGCATCCTGTATGAGATTTATTCTACTTTAATATGCAAAAACGGCACTGCTGCTTTAATATGCAATATTGTTATATAATTCAGTAAAAAAAAAATACACAATATCTAATTTCCGTTATGAAACACAGCGAATAATGTAAAACAAAAAATTTCAAACCGCGTTCCTGAAAAATATGGATTTTTGAGTTGCGCCAGTATTGCATAAGACCATCGAAATGTGCTTAATATATTTTATCGACCAAGTAAAAGGTCCTCCTCCTAACTATGCGGCATATTACGAATAATGTTTACCATCACAAAAATTTAGGAAACAAAGATTTTTCCAAAATATGTTTGCCTCCCATGTGTGACAAAAAGAAGTCACGAGCCGCCACTGCAATACAATATATATTACCTGTCTGTTAGGTGTTGCGGGTGACACATTGTGACTGCCATTCGTTTGTAGTATTAAAATAGCCTGATGTAATAATTGTATAACTTTTTCGTGGTTAGAATCACCTATTGTAGATTCGCTGCTATTTGTAAACTCATTCTTGCATAAGTTGATGGCCTAAAAGAGTTTATTACAATTACAGTTATTTTAACAAAGTCCATAGAATAAAGAATATTTGAAAAACTTCCCTATTATTCTAGATAATGTTGAAATAATTCTTTCATACTGAAAGCATTTCACATTAATTGCTTAATAACAGAGGTTGATTTAAACCATAGATTCCCAAAGTGGTCTGTCTATATGGACCCCCAAGGGACGATTAGACTTGCAGGGGTCTATGTCAGCGATAAAAGAAAGGGGTGTCGTGAGATTTAAATGTGCGTGTCATCAACATTTACACGTTCTGTATATGACTTGTTACACATAACACATATTGTATGTACATAATATTTATAATGGACATTATAGAAGAAATTACTTACTAAATACGAGGCGCGTTCATAAAGTAAGGGCCGTTTGGTCACAGAAAAAATGTACTCATAAGAAACAAATTTTATTGTCATATTTAGTTAGGTACAATCTTACTTTACTTCTCTACATAATCGCCGTTCACTTCTAAGCATTTTTTCGTACCGCTGCACCAGCTTCTTTAACCCTCTGCATAGAAGCTTGCCGCCTGAGAGTTGAACCAGTTGACAACGGCGTTTTTGAGTCCCTCTTCGGTTTCAAAACGTTGTCCACCGAGCCACTGTTTAAAATGCAAGAAGAGGAAGTAGTCGCAAGGTGCAAGGTCGAGACTGTACGGTGGGTGGTCAAAAAGTTCCCAACGAAAATCTTGAATTTTCTCATTAGTTTTGGCAGCAGTGTGAGGACGCGCGTTATCGTGGAGGAGGATTATGCCAGATGGCAGTTTCCCGCGGCGTTTGTTTTGGATCGCACGTCTCAAATTTTTTGAGCGTTTCGCAGTACACGTCAGCTGTAATTGTTGTCCCACGTTCCATGAAATCAACCAAAAGAACATCGTCTTTGTCCCACAAAACTGTAGCCATCAATTTTCGACTTGTGTACTGAGTTTGCTTAAACTTTTTCGGTTTTAGTGAAGATGAGTCTCGCCACTGCATCGATTGCAGTTTTGTTTCTGGGTTGGCGTAGGATACCCACGTCTCGTCCCCAGTAACAATATGAGAAAACAGATCATCTCCATCTTGTTGATAACGGGCCAAAAACTTTCGTCCACTAGACATTCTTTGCTCTTTGTGGTGGTCGGTGAGCATTTTTGGTACCCACCTTGCACACAATTTGCGGTATGCGAGGTTTTCTGTGACAATATTGTAAACAGTAGTGCGTCCAAGTTGAGAAAATTTGTTAGCCAGGCGACTAATCGTCAATCGACGATCAGATCGCAGTGTTTGGTCCACTTGTGAAACGATTTCATCGGTCTGGATACTGGGCCTGCCACTCCGCTCTTCGTCATGGACATTTGTTCGGCCATTTTTAAAATCACGGCACCATTGTCTAACCTTTCCTTTACTCATAACTGTAGGTCCGTAAACCAGGCATAACTCCCGATGAATTTCAGCAGCCGACGATCCTTTTTGCACATAAGAAACGAATCACAGAACGCACTTCACAGTTGGCGGGATCAACGATTTTCGCGGCCATTGTTCTTTGCATTCACGGACAACAATACGACTTCAGAATCAAAACAAATGACGCTGTAGCTTCGCAATGCGTCAGTAGATGGCGCTGCAGTAGTAAAACTGTGCTTCGAAGCGCCAATATTTATATATAAGCAAACGGCCCTTAGTTTATGAACGCGCCTCGTATATATATACAAAAAACCTTATCTAAGTGAGCAGTACTGTATCAGCTGCGAAAAACACATTTTAAGTTAATACGTTTAGGAAAATTCAGTATTAGGCAGGTAGGGGGGTCCACGAAAAATGTATAGTGGTCTAAAAACTTTGGGGGGCAAAAAACTTTGGGAACCTCTGATTTAAACGAATGTCTTTAAAATATAAACGATGTAAAAAGTATTTCAAAGAAGAAAATGTGGGACAACTATTTTTTTGAATACTTTGGCCTTACCGGACTAGACTGAGATATATCAACGGTTTTTTCAGGTTTAGGCGTGAGTGATCCAGGCATTGGCAGTATCTCGTCAGGATTTTTTGTTAATGTGTCCAGTGATCGGTATCTAAAATAAAAACATCAGCAATTATATCAAAGCATTTCTTTATGAAAACGTGAACATAGGACGGTGCTGATATTTTGTTCTAATCCTGTATCCAATTCTCTACAATATTTCAGTTGCTCACCGTGCTGGAGAATCTTTTCCTTTGGGGGAGCTTATGATGATTGGAGGATTGACCATATCCTTGATGAAACCTGACAGCCTCTTAGCGTCCTTCTTGGGACTTGAGGTGGTTGCTCCTTTCGAAATATTACTGACCAAGCTGCTCGTCGACTTGCTTAGATTTTCTTCCACATCTTCCAGCGAGCCTTGTATCATGTGCGTTAAACAAATCAGCATATTTTTTAGTAGGATATTCAAGTCTTTTGACACTGCAGGTACAGCGCCTGAACCTGTTTCGATTATGGATGAATTCTGCAAGATGAGAAGTATATCAATATGGCGTTAAAGAAAAAATATAAAATTTACGTATTAAAATCTTGGGAAGACTTTGTAATTTTTTAAAATTGAGAAGTAGTCGAAGTTCTAAAAAATGCGTCCTAAAAGTAAGTCAATAAAATCTAAATTATAAACTTTTATTAATGACCAACGCCAAAGATTATAAAAGAATATAATCACTTTTATGTCTAAGCAATGTCTACTCTTTATGGATATTAAAAATAGAAATTTGATGAAAAATACATAACACATATGTTTCAAGGCTACTGTCTCCTTACTTTTGAATTAGAGTTGGTTGCTGTCACTTCCCAGAACGAGTCCTGGGAGTTTTCTGCCCTGAACAGACATTTACATTGTTCTGGCTCTTCGGGTAATTCCAAAATACACCTTTGACCAGAATGGCCACAAGTTATAACCACTGTAGTACCTTTCTGCCCGTCTCTTAATGCCCCAATCTCATCAGGTGAGGTAAAATCTATTCTTCGAAGGGTGTATCCTACGGACTGAAGCATGCAAACGATGTTGGGCAGATCTACTGTGGTTGACTAGCAAAAAAGTAGGAAAAATATGAATTCAGTTAACAAGGACTAACTCAATATGGTATTTAAGTAAGTGCAAATAATGCAAACTTAGATGGACAAGTTAGGTACAAGGTATTATATGGAAATATTTTTACTTTTAAAATACCAAAAGAAAATATCGTAAACAATTATTTTAATCTCATATATGTATGTACGTATTTTGTTGTAAAAATAAATAAGTATGTCTTACGCCATGTAGTCCATCAACAAATATTTTTTTAGTCGTTTTGAAGTTTTGTATTTATTTTTCTATTTATTTAAAAATCCAAATTCATATGGGTTTGTCTATCTAAATTCATGGTATTACACCTTGGAAAAAAATATAGTTTGGATATCTTAGACATAATACGTATAAAAGGATGAAGAAATACTAATATGAATATTGTACTATACCTCTATTTCTGTACCATAGTTGGCCCATCGAGCAACTGAAGTTAAAAACTGCACTTGATACTTTTTCAATCCATCTGACATAGCAGGATTCATCATTTATTTTTTAGCACCAAAATTATACATTAAAATTAATATCTAATTATTATTACAAGACGGTTCTAACACAGGGATCCATTTATCGCCATTTCTATTATTACTACAAAGTATTGTCATACTTTTTATACCATATGATTTATCAGAATAAAAAAAAACTACAAAAAAAGATTGGGCATGTCTTTTTATATTAATACCTGCCTTTCTGCTTCATTTTATACTTTAGATAATATCAGGGCAGGACCGTCGTATATATGACAATATATGGACGGTGTCTTTAGCTGGTCCTAAAAGGAATTTTAATATCACCATATATTTTCTGTATTAACAAATTTATATAGGTAGACATACACGACCGTCAGTAAATAGTAAGGTAAATGATAAATTAATAACTCCTTTTTTATATTTTCATTACTATATGAGCATTAATATTAGCAATAAACCTAATGTTAAAAAGTATCCTAGGATCTACAATTTATCGTACAAAGTCTTGGTTTTACAAAAGAACTCGACTGTGTAGAATATTTTATTACACCTAATATATTCGACGTGTTTCTACGTGTTTATTCACCTTTCATTTTTTTGTTACTGTATTTTTTGTTTGATGTACGTTTATGTATCCGTAATAAATAACTTGTTTTTGAAATTAGAGTTTTAAGTTTAATACTTGCTTATATAAAGTATAATAAATAAAAAGCAGAAAATCAACAATGAGTTTTTTAATTTTTATTTACTTATTACTACACTAAAATTGTAGAAGTCGGTCCTGGTATACAAACTTTTGAAAAGTGTACCCGCCTAAAAAAATTTTTGGCTTCCGATTTCAACCAAACTTCACATTTTTGTTGAGGGAGTGAATGTCTTCAAACCCTGAAAATATGGCACTCCAAGTGTTACAGGTTGTCAAGATATAGGGGCGTGAATTTTCGCTTTCGTTGCTCAAATTCATTGATTTGTAACTTTTGCTAGGTTTGTCCGATTTTACTGACTCAAAAACCTATTTTATAGGAATTTCAGTCTACTTTTCAGAAAAAAAATTTCATTTTCTCGTAAATACCAATTTTTCATGTGTTTTTTCATTTTTTAGAATGTTTTTGCTTTTTTTTTCAAATCTCGACCCTTTTGTTTTTTTGAAAATATGTTTAATGAAAAGCTCGTCTTTTTTCCTATAAAAATACCCCACATTGAAAATGGGAATGAACGATTTGGCGCCGAAGGAAATAATTTTATGCGCGCTGCCGCATTCGTTTCGCGCGCTCGCTCTCTTGTTAAGTTTTTTCGATATCAACAAATACAGTGTAATTATAAACGTTAGCAATTTATTAACTGACTTGTTTTTATCCTACCAATAAATATTGCTCTACTGCATAATTCAGGTTATGTTACTGTAAGAAAGAGTTCTGCAAGTGCTTCTTGGGTGGTGACCATATTACATGCATATTACTCCAATTTCTACAATATAAATCAACAAAGTTTCTCTGATCGATACTTTAATCCCTTTAATAAGGAAAAACATGGAAAAGCTCTGAAAGATTTAAGGTGTATTTCTAAGAATCTCCATAACAAATATTGTTATTATATAGTGTAATTGTTTATAGTATTTGAAAATCGTTTTTAAATGCATTTCAAGATATATGTCTTGGAATTTTGTTTGACCTTCCTTAATGGCGGCTACCTCGTTGGGATTGAATTCTAGTATTACAGCTTTTATTTGTGTACTACCTTTTTTGACGCTTTTTTTATAATATCTTGAAAGTACGCTTCAAGATGCGTATTTAAAAAAATGGGCGTTAAGATATTATAGTAAGCGGTAACGCTAAAACAATATATACGTCGCGTCAAAAAAGGTCGTCGCGTAGAAAACGTTATAAAACTGGCCCAAATTAATATTTTTCAAAATCTCAAAAAGTCTCGCAAACTTGAAGAGATTTATGATTTTTCCTAGCCCAGCCCGGTCAACATCGTACAATAAACAAAAAAATGGCGTCATTGTTAATATTATAATAATAATATTTTCAAAAAAATCAAAAGGGTCGAAATTTGAAAAAAAAAGCAAAAACATTCTAAAAAATGAAAAAACATGAAAAATCTGCATTTACGAGAAAATGAAATTTGTTTCTGAAAAGTAGACTAAAATTTCTATAAAACACTTTTTTGAATCATTAAAATCGGATAAACCTAGCAAAAGTTTTGCGCCCCTATATCTTGACAACCTGCAACACTTGGAGTGCCATATTTTCAGAATTTGAAGACATTCACTCCCACAACAAAAATGTGAAGTTTGATTGAAATCAGAATGCCAAAAATTTTTAGGCGGGTACACTTGACAAATTTTGCCCCTATTTATATGTTTACTGTTTTATAGGTGTTCCCTACATTTTGTTACGTAGTATATCTACTACCCCACCAAATATTCTGTTATACAGGGCGTCTTCTTGTGACCTCTTTAAACCGTAAGAGATAGTAGGCGTGTTAAATTAGAGAAAACTGTCTAACTTTAGAAACTAACTGGACACACTGTATGCATACTCCATTTTCACAAAATCCAATGCATCTCGTTTCTCGTTGACGTCGTGATCTGAATTAGCCTCGTGAATCGTTCCCAAGAAATCATTTCGGGTTACGACCTTCCACTTTCGCAGTTTCTAACGTGGCAACATTCTAAAGTGACCTAAAGCCATAAACAAAATTGAAATTTAAAAAACGAATCATCTCTTAATGCGATATCATCACTCCGTGATACAGTAATCTGCCAGTTATGTAACAAACCAGATTTACTTGGCCGCATCACAGGAGATCAGGAATATTAATGGACATAAACACAGGAACACAAATGCGACAGAAACTTTGGTACTTTTGATTTTGTAGGGTCTATTTGTAGTAATCTTGTGCACACGAAGAAAAATCTGCATGTAAAGTTGAGTCTACACTTTTTCTCGACGCGCGTTTCGCATCTTCATCTTCTTCATCTTTCGCAACTTCAGGAGAAGATTAAAACACAGTTTTAATCTTCTCCTGAAGATGCCAACTTGGTTGGCGAAACGCGCGTCGAGAAAAGTGTAGTAGTTCGGTGTTTCGTGGAAGACGTCCAGTTTTTTGTTTCTACGCCGAGGTTCCAGTACCCACTCCAGGATGTGAATTTATTGCTTATGTTCTATATTTAATATTGGTTACTTTATTACATGTATTATATTATGATGCGTACGCCTATGTCCCGCGGCACATGTCGGCCAACTCTATACATAAACAATGATGGCCTCTTGCATTTTGAGTGCATTTTTGGCGGGAACATTTCATCGAAGCAACAAATCAATAATAAGGATTAGCAGATTTTGTGAAAACAATTATTTCTTAAAAACGTCCTTTCTCAATACCACAAAAAGTAAGAAAAAAACTTCATTTTTTATTCACTTTGAATAAAATTAAAACGAAGAATGGCTTGCCTTTCATCTTTCCCAGCATCCGCATCCCCATCTCCAAGTGTCTGCTTGTTTAAATCAGGTTCCCAGTTGCTCGTTCGTACCAGTACCAAGTTCTCCTTTGTTATATACACATCTTTGCAGGAACATTAAACTTATTTCGTTATTCGTAAAATATTAGGAACTTTTGGGATTCAGATTTTTATCTCACACAAGATGCACGTTTTTTTTTTAATAAATCAAGGCCATGATGAGTACATGGGTTTTAAATTAAATTATATAATATAAACTACTGGTTACCGCAAAACTATCTAATTTCAGGGTCTTTTTACCATTTGCAAAGATTCGTACTTTCATTTTCACACACAAGTTTTCTAGTTTCTTGTTGAGAATCATCTACTTAAGCAATATCGCTTGTTCTGATTTAAAAGATCCTTAATAATTGAAAACATGAAATATGAGGTATATTACATACAAAATTTGACCAATGATAAGATTATGACATTGACCAGAAATAAGCGCATAAAATTTCAAGGATCTAACACTAATTAATCCTCATTTTCTTTATATGCATTTCTGTGTATGTAATTTTTATGATACAAGAAAGGAAGAATAATTTTATCTAGTCAGAGTAATTACACAGGTCTACAAAAAAATTTGTTGTCTGAACGGAATTTAAAATCAAATATCTAAATCACGACGAATTTTTCGAAAACCGTAGTCCGAAAACCTTTTTGTGTTTTCAAGAACGTATGACCAGACATGTCATTTCCGAAGTATTTTTACGCACTGAATACGATTCTGTCGTCAAAATTTTTGCTAGACCCTCCCATTTCCTCTACAATGAGAATTTAGGGTGAAAACCAGCCCAAAAATGGAAGAATTTGTGGTTTTAGTAAGAACGTATAACCTGACATGTTAAAATTCCCTATAAATTGATATTACTCGGAAATATTTACTGGATCGTAAGAATTCAGAACCGACTTTCTTATCTATGTTGTACTTTCTGATCACGGCCCGACGTAACTGGTTCTAGGAAACCTGCAATAGCAAGTAGATTGGCAAAACACCACTCACACACTTGGCTCACAGCAACAATAAATATATTTTCGGAAGAAATCGAGCCTTTATGTTTTTATAAGATGTACCAGGATAATTTTAACACTATATTAATTGTAATAGAACATTTCCAAGCTTTCAAAATAATTTACATATCATGATCATGAGATCTAGCACAAATTTTGACAACGGGATCGTATTCAGCGCGTAAAAATATCTACTCCGGAAATGATATACAGGGTTTATCCGGAAAGTAATGTCAGTGAGCTTTGAAAAATGGTTTTTATTGGTTCTATGTGTACAAATCTTTAGAAACTTTCAAAATAAATTCCTCCTGCGTCCACACATCGGTTCCAGCGGGTCTTCCACGCCTCAAAAGCCGCACGGTAGTCGATTTCCGGAATCGCCTTTAAAGTGTCGGTGCAAGGTTCTGAATGTTTTTCACCGATCCAAAATGCTGTCCTTTCATTGGGGTTTTGAGGCGCGGAAACAGAAAAAAGTCTGGGGGGGGGGGGGGGCACATCAGGGCTGTAGGGAGGCTGGGGAACAACGGTGATGCCTGCCTTGACGAAGTAATCGGCCACGAGGAAGCAGGTGTGCGAAGGCGCATTGTCGTGGTGAAGCTTCCAGGATTTTGAGATGTCTGGGCGGACGCGATTCACCCTGCGTTTCAGCAGCTTCAGCACCTCGACGTAAAACTTTCCGGTTACGGTTGTCCCCTGCGGAACGAACTCATGATGGACCAATCCCCGGCAATCAAAAAAGACAATCAGCATTGTCTTGATCTTTGACCTCGCCTTCTTGGGGCGAGGGGAATTCGACGTGCGCCATTCCGCACTTTGCCTCTTCGTCTCCGGATCGTATTCAAAGACCCAAATTTCATCCCCGGTAATGACGTCATCAAGAAAAGCGGGGTTGTCTTCGCAGGTGTCCAAAAGTTCTTGGCAGGTTTCGACGCGCCTCGCTTTTTGATCGTCCGTGAGCACTTTTGGCACGAGCTTCGCGTACATCTTCCTCATTCCTAAAGACTCCGACACAATTTCATGAACAATAGTTTTCGTAATGTCTAATGTTTCGGAAATTAAACGGACACTTAGACGACGGTCAGTTTTCAACAAGTCACGCACACGTTTCACCTTGTCGTCGGAACTGGAGGTTGATGGCCGTCCATCGCGGTTCTAGTCGTTGACATCTTCCCGACCTCCTGCGAAGGTCTTGTGCCACCGGAAAATTTGCCTGTCCGAAAGACAATCGACGCCGAAAGCCTTCTTCAACATTGGAACGGTTTCCGCAGCACTCTTCTCCAGTTTCACACGAAACTTGATCGCCATCCGTTGCGCAAGCGGACGTTGCATTTTTTTGCACCGGGTCACTGTAACGACTCTCAAAGAACGAGTAATGCGACCGCAACAACGACCGGTAGCCAACTGACGCTTGTTGGATCTTGTTGCCAGATCCCCCCCACCACAATCCCAGCACGTAAAGCGCGGGCTGACGCGTACAGTCTCGGGAAAAAAATTCACTGACATTACTTTCCGGACAAACCCTGTACGTTCTTGAAAAACACAAATTCTTCCATTTTTGGGCTGTTTGTCACCCTAAATTCTCATTTTATAGGAAATGGAAGGGTTTACACAAATTTTGACAATGGTATTGAATTCAGCACTTAAAAATACTTTGGAAATGACATGTCTCGTTAAGAAATTATTGATATTTATTAATATTTTTTATGATTAATAAAAACATGTTTTGACAACAAAAAACTGAAATTTACTGAGAATCTACATGGTACAAAAATTTCTGAGTTAAAAATTTGGTTTCAGCACCAAAAATTCTTCGAATTTGATAGGTTAGCTCCTGGAGCAGAAAAAAAAATTTGTAGACCTGTGTTATTATTCGGGCATTTAGAGGTAAAATTTATTAATAAACCCACTGAAAAGGAGAATAAATCTGAACATAATATATGTAGGTAGTAGTATTGAAAATAACATTAACACCGGTTATATCTAGTACTTCTAAAAATACATTTTATTTTACTTGCTATTTAGAATGAAAACTGACTGTAAATTTATATGTGCATGTAATAAAAATAATTGTTACAATGCTACATGGACTACTTTTCCACACAATATTCTCATATCCTTACAAATATCGCAATGTATTTTGTAAACAACTTTCGTTGAGACATAATAAAGTTAAATCCAGCTTATTTGGGTTATAGATGGTATCAAGAAAGATGTGCAATACCGCATGTATCAAATAAATCTAAACGCACCACAAGATCCTAAATGTAGGGTTTATAGTATACAGCTGTACATTTGGGACAAGGATTTTAAGAATACACAGGTCGGAAAAATGAGTATTTGGGGTGTTTTTTTGGTCATATTTCGGCATCCTCTGATTAATGGTGATTTCTCAGTAATCATCGAATAGATAAAAATATAATTTAAATTCAAGTTGCGACTGCTAAAAAAACTTTTTTATTATAAAAAAATATTAAAATTAAAGATAAGTAGGTAAGTATTGACAAATCGTTAATCATGAAATTAGAAGATTATTTATATTTTATTTACTGATTAGCAGGGAGGATTAACAAACGTTAACCTTGTGTGTTTTCGTTTTGAAAACAAATAGTAGCTTATACAATAGCAGCCTGCAAAATATAAAAATAAACAAAAATATATTCAATATAACTAATATTTGAAAAATAAAGTGACGTTTAAAATGAGTAATAATAAATACTCTGTTAAGTTTTATACATGTTTTTACCTCACACGTGGCTTTAGAAGATTTATTTAATAAATGTAATACATCACTGGACGGCTGTTTACGTTACTAGTATATAGGGAAAGTGTCATGATTTTTTTTGTACATATCGAATTTAATTAAATAAACATCATTGTTTTTTCACATTGTTTTTGGTCCGGTTTTTCCATTTGTCATTTTAAACATATGAGGTACTTCTGAAAAAATGTTTTTGAATCGTATGGAAACACGACAATCAAACACATCTGAGCTGTTCTATCTGATAAAAAAAAATATGTTGAAATTTAAATCGCTTGATATACAGCCAAGGTAACCTTGAATGTAATAAAAAAAAAGTCAAGATGAGTTGCAATGGCAGACTGAATTTATAAATGTAAATTTATTACGTGGGATTTAACTAATAACATTTTAACTTATTAATTATAGTTTCATTTAAGATGAAAAAAACACTCCTTTAACTGTTTTTTAGCAGATTCCACATAGCTTAGATATTATTCACCCTGAGTTCGATATACATACATAGAAAAATATGCAAAAATGACTTTCCAAAACATATACATGGTGTGTCCGGAAGAAGTAGCATAAATAATACTGGTGAATGTAGAAGTCAAAATAAGTCTATTGAACTAAATGTACCGTAGGTAGTACAATGTTGTGTCTCTATTAAGTCAAGGGCGTAGCCAGTAGTTATCTTTGGGGGGGGGGGGCTCCATGCAGTTCAAACAAATAAATAAAAAAAAAGGTCACTACAGCCAAGGGCAACCGCATTCCCCCGAGTATTTCGATTTTTACTTGACCCTTTGACGATTGGGCCGATCGCTGCAGATGAAACAAATAAGCTAAAAAAAAAAGGTCACTACAGGCAACGGCAACCGCATTCCCCCGAGTATTTTGGTTTTTACTTGACCCTTTTGGGGCGTCACAGTTAGCAATGAGGATGATTATTTTTTCTGAAATGTTGTCGTACACGCTTTGTAAGACACTTTTTTTTTAAATTTGAGAAATTTGGGTCTCCTATTCACACTGCTTTTTCTATAACCTGCATTATTTGATGCTGCTGCTGTTACTATCACCCTTGTTTTGAGCAATAAGCTTGATCTGTTTTAAAGATCATGGGATGCTGTGTACTAAACCGATGGACCAAATGTATTTGTTTTAACCTATAAATACTAAACGTCAATATGATTTTGATTTTTTTACTTTTTAATTAAAATATGTATTGATTTTTAAATTAGGAAAGTATTAGGACTTTGTATCTTAAGAGGGGTATAACATTTGACATGGGTATGTCCCCTGTATATACCCCTCTTAACATACAATTGAGAGCAATTTTTATTAGAACTCAATTCTTTTTTTTGGGTATCTGCTATAAAATTTTAGAAACATACTTTGTAAGGTGGATATATACGTTTTATTCTTATTTTTTGCATTAAATGTATGTACCAATATGATGTTCTAATCGCCTGTTGTACTGTTGATATTATTATCGTCATTTTTTTTAAGTTTTGAGATTATGAAATCTTCCTTTTAAAAAATATTTTAAAGTTTCAACATATTGAATCAGTGTATGCAGAAAGGGCGTTAGTCATGTTTAGGTCCAAAATGTCATAACAAGAAAATTCATATCTTTCATGTGTTTTTGTCCATTATATGAAGAAAGGGCGTAACCTCCCCAAAGCCCAAAAATTTTTCCCGGGGGGGGCCGGGGTTTTTTTTTCCGGGGGGGGGGGGTTCCCCCCCCCCAAAAAATTTTTTTTTTTTTTTTTTCCCCCCCCCCTTTTTTTCCCCCCCCCTCTTTTTCCCCCACCCCTTTTTATTGCTTTATTCATATTCGTTGCAAAAAAAAAACAGTTGACACATTAGGACATGTTAAGAAGGCTACTTTTATTTTTGTTTATCTGAAATAAACCGGTAGGTCAGTTTTTTTCAGTAGTATATTGTGAATATACTTTTTCAGTAGTATATTGTGAATATACTACTGAAAAAAAAAACAAAATTACCGGTTTATTCACACACAATTAACTTGATTAAACAATAAGGTTGTTGTTTTTTCTCTGTTGGGATTCTTAAGATGATGAGTATACACTGCAGGCAAAGTCAAATCTTCGGTTTGTAAGTTGATGTAAGTAATTCATTGGTTAGAGGGAAGGGCTACAGAACAATAATATTACACCTTTCACGTTGGTAGGCGGGGCCACTATGAAATATATAATGTTATTAGCCTGTAGGCCCACTAACCAGTGAATTATATTAACTTACAGATCGAAGATCTGACTTTGACAACACTGTATGTATATCTCAGAGAATAACAACATTATACATTTTTTAGAATATCTTGATACCTAACGAAATCTTACTGGTTTGTGTTCCTACTTTTTTTTTTCAGTGTGTGATCTCAAAATGAATAATCACGCATAGGTTATTTATAGTACCAAATTATTAAATAGGAGATAATATGTATCTCATACCGGTTTAGCATACACCCACGATTTCAAAATCCATTATAGATAACTAATTAGAGGTAATTTGCTATTTCAGACCATCCTTGAAATATGGAAATGTATTACCTACCTCTTCGAGGCATTCCTTCGCAATTCTGAACCGAGTGCTTAAGGGGGTACACTAAAATATACAGCCGGAGTAGAAGCAGGAAACAAAAATAATATAGCCATCAGTTAAAATTGATTCACCATTATAAATTATATAGCTGCCTGGCACGAATTCGAACTCTTATGTAACTAAGTATTTTTTGACACAACAATCGATAAATTTGGAAGCTCGGGGAACTGAAAATATTTGTTTATGGTGGGCACAACATCTCATAAAATAATGATTCATACACGAGTAATAAATACTTGTAGTATCTTTCTGTTTTTGTTTTCAGGGTCATTCGGTTGGTAACAATAGAGTATATTTTTCAGGAGAGATTTCAAGGTTACTACATACCACGAAAGAACTTCTTTTCTGACTTTTGTTGTTGTCATTCCTAACGTTCTGCGATCGTTTTCTAGGACGTTTTATGAAACTTTTGCGGTCTATTTGGATACAGAAACTAATTAAATCGAGTGTCTACGAAAATAGGGTAGATACACTAAATAAGTTTTGAACTGAAAAATATATGCTTTTCACATTTTCACTGTTACAAATGATTTGTTTGGACTCATTTAAGGGAACATTTTTCGCCATATATATCTGAAATAAATACAACTTTGGATTCTTTAAGAGGACGCCTACAAATCATTCTGAGTAAAAATGTATAAAAATATTATTTTTTTTCCAAATTATAATTTCTATTTTAAATTTAAATTACTGTGGATGCAGTAAAAAAAACATGAGGGTATTCTAATTTCATCAGAAAAATGTTAAAAAACGATTTACATTGAAACTGTAAATTTAGGAGCAATTTTCTTATATCGTTTAACTATTTTTTTTTCAAATTGGACCACCCCGGATATATTATGATATTCAAAAACTTCTCGAAAATTTCTCTTTTCAGCGGTGTCATACTTATTATGACATTCATGCTAAATAAAATGAGATCTTATTTATAATCAGGTATTTCTCTTTCTTTCAAACTGAGCAGTGAATATTTTTCAAGTACACATTTGGATTGGAGGTAGAACACATTGGATTCTACACTCACTCAACTTTTGTAACTACCAATTATAATTTTAATTCTTCCAAAAACTATCGTGGTGTTAAAATTATTAATGCTCCTACTGTTATTATACTAAATTATGTATTATTAAATTACATTAATAAAACATTTGAGTACCTACCTATTTGCCGTTAGATCAAATGTATATATCCAATCTGGAAATTAATTATGACTGTATAATAAAAAATAGTTAAAGAAAACAATAATTTACTATCATGTACAATTACAGCTAATACAAATATTAAACGAATTAATGCTATTTTGGGAGTTTTTCTGTTTTGTTAATTAAATATTTTTTAGTCATCGCTATAATTACAAATATGTATATATTTTAACTTTGGGCTACGATTAACATTTCCTTGATGTAAAAGACTGTTATTATAGTGGTTAAGAACTAAATAATGAATTAACATACCTTAAATAATTATGCTTCAGAGGTCATTATATAATAAATGAAATATTGTTGAACATGATAATAATAATAATAACTGATCGTCTAATGATTATATCAGTACCTGTATTGTCTGTAACAGTTTTACTATCACAAAATAATCATAGTATCAAGGAACGAACTTGAAATTAAAAAAGAATAATCAAATCAGGCCTTAGGTTAAAACAATGCTTTTTGGTAAATTTATAGCCGTGCGTTACTGCGTGCGTGTTACCCCAGTTGGTTACAAGAATAAATGCGAATTTAATTTTTTTTTAAATAGGTCATTTTTATTCCAATCAGTAATATGTCATTATTTAATACTTATTTTCAAGTACTTAAATATTGTTTTTAAATATTTTTAAATGGAGCTGAAATCGCGAAACGTTTTTATTCGAAGGCAACTTGCGGTAAGCACGAGTAACGGTTCATCCAAAATAAAAAACCAAAAAAATTCTATTAGTATAAGACAGAATGCAGTCATCAACTCATTAACGCCTGAAATTATGTATTTTACATACGCAGCTTTAGAGTAATGTAACTTTGCGATTTTGTTACAGAATTTCCCTGATTTTCATATACGACTATTTTTGAGGGTGCTCACTCAATTTTGATGGTTTTAGCTCAATCCGTTTTTCCTGGAAAATTTTGGAAATAAAAAATAAAAAACGGTTTCTTTTTTGTGACTTTTTTTGTAAAATGGCTATAAACGACCTCCAAAAATTTTTCAATTACCCTCTTCTAGTGATAGATCGTGTAATTGGACATCAATCTTCAATAATTCATCGCGATCCCTAAGGATTTTTCCGCTTCCGGTTGGATATCGAGCACGAAAATCGGTAATGTTTTTTTTTTCGGTTACAGATCTTGATATCTCGATCGTGCGTGTTTTCATTCGCTTTCTTGACATGTCCCTAGATGCTGAGGCATTACTAGATGATTGTTCAGACATTGTAATAATGTAATAACCATTTTGCATCAATAAAAACTAAACTTGGAATCTATCAGTGAAGTTGAAAATTTTCGGATTGAAATTTACTTGTATCTAGCGGGATACTCCGCGGGATTATAGTCTCAAAAATAAATTTTTCGTGCGCGCGCGACTTTTAGGCGAAAATATTGAAATTCTACATGATTTTGAAAATTTTTGGTGGCAATATTAACTTTTTTTGGTGTGTTGGATTTTAGGTCCGGGAATAAACAACAATTATCTGATTTTAGCCAACTTTCCGGAGATTTATTTCTCCGTTGAAACATTACTTTAAAGCTGCGTATTTGAAATATGTAATTTCAGGTATTAATGGGTTAAACGAAGGACTTTTTGATTTTTTTCATTTGATTGCAAAATTTTGATTTTTAAAAAGTTGGTAGCACTTTAGCAAAAAAGTGCTTTTGAATTATTTGTGCAACTAAAAAATTTAGGTTTTTGATCAATATAAAATATTCTTCATTCAAGGACCAGCTACTGTAATGACAAATGTTTCTGGAAAATCTGAAAACAATCGATTCTATAGTTTTTGGAAAATCATGTTTACCATTTCTTCATGCATGACTTCTTTTGATGTAAACAATCTGATATTGGAAGCACCTTGAGGTCTGGGTATGCCGGGGGAGATATGTATAATAGAAGCAGTAGCTACCCAATAGCTGCAGTTGTGGGATGCGAGCAAACACTAGCAGGGTGCGAGAGGGTAAAGCATATACTCGAGATGACGTATTTTAAAATGGAATAACTTTCTCAATAATGCGCCGATTATTATGATTTTTTTTTATTTTTATCCTTTATATTGTCAGGAGTTTGTCTCTCTGAGTTTTTATAATATCTACGATACCTTCTAGCCTCTCGTTCAATGCTAATTATAGTTTATACAAAGTAATTTTAATTCAGAATTCACAGTGAATATTTTTTGTTAAACCAGCAATTAAAACTATAGTATAGAAAATTCCTCACATAAATAATATAAGACTTTTACCAGATTAACCTATACAGCCTACATAAACGTTCAAAGAAATAAAACTAGTTAATTTAAACTAATTAATTTAAGCTTATTATAGGTAGGTACATCGTGGGAATTTTCTCAGACTTGTACTATATTTATAGGTTATGCATCTCTAAATAATTCAGTAAACTGATAGATTAAATTTATTTGCTTATTTTGTTCTAACAGTGTCCTTAAAGGAATTATGACAATTTCAATCTCAATGTAAACTACGCTATTTATTCATATTTTATTACTATATATGTATATCCTAAATTATTCATCTCTGAAAAGATTTAAGGTCTCACCTTTGAAAAAGTTACAAACTGATTGCCTAATTTGACATTTTTAAGACCACCTAAATTGAGGTAACTCGATAATTCGCTTATTATGCTCGTACAATTTTTGGAATTGTCCCATTAGTTTGATAAAAATATCAATTTTTTTTTTTTAAGAAACTAACATTAGCTCTATGAAGAAACACCTTTAATTGACGTTTATAATGATAGCGGTCTTCTATATTTGGCTCATGGCAGCAGGCACCTACAGATCAACAGATCCGGACTAAGGTTTCAAGAAATTTTCGATTGCTTTTCTACTATTTCATCTCTATCTCTTCTATAACATCATAAGTAATATGCGACATAATAAACGAGATTTAACAATGGCGAGTAACAAGTTAATTGTCAGAAAGTGTTCACTTTTTAAGATTTTTACTAGTTAACCAAAGAAGAAATTCTCATAAAGAAACTAAGGAAGAAAAAAGCTTTGTTTATTTATTTTTAATTAAGTACCTAATTATACAGAGAGATACCGAATTGAATAAATAATCTTGATCAATGAAATAATGGAATTATTGTATCGTTGGCATAATTGTGACTAGATAATATATGATTTATGACTAATACGTAAAATGTTTTTATTTTAAAAAAGTATTAGTATTAGATCACTTCTGCCTGTCATTAGTCCAACTCTGACTCACAATTTACAAACTCTTTCTAGTTTAAATGTTACACTCGAAATTATATTTTGCTAGTTTATTTTAATTTGTTTTTATAAAAAAAAATCATAGAGGTTACATAATATAATGTAATTAGTTAATTGCGATTAGGTTAATGCCATCGTTTATTGATGGTACGGTATCGCGGTTGAATGAGCAACTTTAAATGTCAAAATCCGTAAAAGGATATGGAACGCATTATTTTTGCCATAATTATAGTATTCTGATAAATTACAATATAACCGTTCATTAACTGATAAAATGCATTTTTTATATAACCTTTTTCGGTAGTAAGGGGAATTAAGGAACCAAACCGTAGAATAATATTAGGGGCCAGTAAGAACACTGACATGTGTAAGTTGAGGAATTATGACAGGGTATGGGTTAAAGGAAAGTAATTTGTACATATTATCAAAGCCATTTTACATAGAAATTCTTAATTATATTCTGACAAAGTGAACTGGAACAACTTATTCTGAAAAAAAAACTATTCTGCATTATTGATGGAGTTCCGTATATCGAACCATCTCTAAAATTTGTTCGTCATTGGTTTACACTACTGAGAAGATATTGGGCCATTTGTGTATGTAAAAGCCAAGTTAGTTAAGTAAGTCAATTATAGAACTGATTTTGTACCATAGGTCAGATGTGTTTTTATTGTCACATAAAAAGTTACTCATGTCATTTGGATATAATTTTTTAATAATAACGGTCCTGATGGTCCAATCTACCAATGATTAAATGCTATAAAAGTGGCTAAAGCGAATTTACCATAGGCGCCTTTGTTTTAATAAAGTTTATTACCAGCGCCTTCGCCATGTATGTCAACACCAATGCATGATATTGCCTATGCGCTGAGTACATAGTAGAAGAGATGATGCAATGTTTTTTTTTTTTAAATGAGGATACTTGACACATGGATCAGATTTAAACAAGTATAAATTTCATTTGTGACATTTTAAAATGCTATAATGCTATAGCTTTTGTGAAGCTATAGCTTATGTCGCGGTTTTTTTACCAAAAATTAATTGTTCAGCTTGTTTAGCTGATTAATAGGATTCTTAACCTTTGGATAATAATTATTTAATTCTTGGAAAAATATAGATTTACTTTTTAAATCTTAGTGTAAACCGTTTTATAGGTCATATTGATAATGTTTTAGCAAAGCCAAAAATTATAAATACGTATGGGTAAAAAACAGTAACACATCCGTGAGAAAAAATGGATGACTCCAAAGTTAAAGCTATACGCAATTGTGACGGCATTAACCTCATGTAAAATACATTGATTCATTACGATTACTGTTATATACATATATACCGGTATATTATTTTCATAAACTTATCAGTTTATTATTAGAATGTAATAATTTCAAAATCAATACCAGTAATTCGAATATGGATGTTTTATTTATCACTGAAACTTGATGATGATAATGAACAATGAACCTGTCAAATGTACAACGTATTGTATATTAAGTTTTTTGATGATATAATATTACTATATGGTGATTTCAACCTTTCCAAAGCAAATTGGTTAACAAAAAAAATGATTACTTAGTACCTTCAAATGTTGATGAAAATTCTAGTTTTGTTATTGACACTATTTCGCTCTGGGAACTAATTCAATTCAATTCTTAAGTAAATAATAACAACTGTATATTAGACTTAATACTTTGTAATAATTATTTAGCTGATAATTTAAACACGAATCCTTGTCCTTAGTTGATGTGGATTCTAATCTTATCCCTATTGAATTTATTTTGAAGTGTCCTAAAATAAAATTCCGTTTAACAATATGTTACATACTAATATTCTAAACTTTAGGAAATCTAATTTTGAAACGATTCATGAAGAATTATCTAAGCTTAATTAGAGGAGTGTATTCTCCATTCTACAATTATTTTTGATATTAGTTTAAATTAAATTATTTATTGAATATTTCACCCGCGGCGATAGCTCAGTGAGTAAAGCACCAGGTGAGTAGATGGCGATTACTCCGAGAGCTATTATCCGCGCGGGTTCGAATCCCGCCTGTGACAATTGGCACCTATCACAGGGTTTGGTTGTGTGTCCTATGTCTTTTCCATGTGTATTTTGCCTCTGCACAGATGTAATGACTCTTAGAGGGAGAATGTCAATTTCTGTGGTGTGATTTATTATTATTATTATACCAAAGCTAAAACACAAAAATACAAAATTTCCAAATATTTCTCTGGCACAACTATTAATAATAGTTGAATATTAATAAAAAGCCATACCGAAAAAAATAAGTATCACTAAAACTGGACTTATTTAGACAAAAATTATCAACTTTTAAAAGGTTAAATAAAAATCATATAAGATGAAGGACTCCAAATTACATATTATGTCTAATTCTTTCTAATTATTTCTGTTTCATTACTTTTTTTCCTTTTATTGTGACTTATTTGACTTATTGTATTTCAGTTTTATTAGATTAACGTATATTTTTATGTATATAGTATAATATTGATGTCATTAATTGCCGTTTCTCAAAAAAAATATATTTCTGTTATTGCATTACTGGATGCTTTTTTAATTTGATAATATATTATGATCCCTTGTATGTTGTAGGTAAATAAATAAATTAAAAGTCAAATTAGGGATCCCCTGGTTTAAATTGGGCAACTAAACTGCTGGCCACTCGAACTTACACATAGAGAGTTTTAGGCAAAATTTAAAGTTCAATATTTTTAACAGGAATGCAAATTTTTGAACGCGACTTGCAAATTTTAAGAGCTAGTTTTTTTCGGATTAAGCTGCATGACGTATATTTACGTAGGACCATAGGTTTATTATATACGGGGTGATCAATGAAGTCATGCAAAAAATCAAAAAGTTTGTATGAGTGAAATTTCCGCAAAAAAAATTTTTTTTTGGTCGTTGCAATATGGTTCGTTACTAAGGTAACATCAATATCTCTAGAAATTTTTGTCAGTTTTTGGATTAAGGCCCTTAGGCTTTGTACACACTACTCAACATAAAATTTGGGTAGCAAAATTTTTAAAATGCTATAACCACACATTGGATTGACGGTTCTTGATGATTTTTACAGATTTGTAATCTTTATTTCACGTAGATTTTCTCTGGTCTAAGCATTTTATTTGAGGGTTGAAATTTACACATTATACCGGGTCGATAATATACAAAAACGTAGCGACAAGAACACGTTTATTATTTTCCTCCAAATATCGCTGATTTGGCTTTCTTCAAACTAACATTCGGCCATCGGAGTGAAACAAATTAAATCTTGTTTCTTCAGTAAATAAACAATGGCTCCACTCTGCATTACCCCAATTCGCATGCCGATTTACCCATGCCCGCCTATTCGATCTATGGTGCACACATTTTGCTCTGCGACGGGCTCTCTCGACGGGCTTACTCGTTTTTTTAGAGTTTTGTTCTATTTGCGACAGTTTCTATCATTAAAATTATTTCGGTTCTTTGGTTTATTTTTTTTTGTATGTCCACCCCCATGCCCATAATTATTATCACCAGTAGTTTTGACGCGGCGCTTCAAATTATAAATTGTCTTTCGGCTGACATTGTAAATGTGCGCAATTTGCTCTTTTGACATTCCTTCGTTAAGAAGTCGAATGCAATTTTCCCTTTCTGCCGTGGTTAAACGCCTCATATTAATTAAAATTTACAAAATTATAACATTGAAATGTGTCAGATTATTTCTAGAATAATGTTAACAGTTTTTAATTCCATAGCAACAAATTTGTTTTTCCAATGCCTACTTTGAAATTGACGTGTCGCGTAGAAATTCGCGATCATAATTATGGGCATGGGGGTGGACAAAGAACTCTGTAAAACTGAATGATTCTTTGAGATAACAAACGAGGGGTGTGATTTTCGGACAGAACAGTGAGAAGAAAGTTAAATAAAAAACAACTTGAGGTGAGAATTTATTTTTACAAAAACTTAAATAATGCCAAACCTTAGAGCGCGTCGTACACTACGTTTTTGTTTATTATCGACCCGGTATAATGTGTAAATTCCAACCCTCAAATAAAATGCTTAGACCAGAGAAAATCTACGTGAAATAAAGATTCCAAATCCGCAAAAATCATCAAGAACCGTCAATCCAATGTCAAGTTATAGCATTTTAAAAATTTTGCTACCCAAATTTTAAGTTGAGTAGTGTGTACAAAGCCTAAGGGCCTTAATCCAAAAACTGACAAAAACGTCTAGAGATATTGATGTTACCTTAGTAACGAACCATATTGCAACGACCAAAAAATTGTTTTTGCGGAAATTTCACTCGTACAAACATTTTGATTTTTTGCATGACCTCATTGATCACCCCGTATATAATAAACCTATGGTCCTACGATAAATATACGTCATGCAGCTTAATCCGAAAAAAACTAGCTCCTAAAATTTGCAAGCCGCGTTCAAAAATTTGCATTCCTGTTAAAAATATTTAACTTTGAATTTTGCCTAAAAGTCTCTATGTGTAAGTTCGAGTGGCCAGCACTTTAGTTTCCGATATCAAACCAATTCTAAGATTTGTTTTCAAGAACATTTAAAAAAATCTGTAGATTGAGTTAATCACAATTTAATTTAACACACAATTTAATCACACAACTAATTTTAGAAGTAGATATTACTATGTTAATTACAGCTCAAAAATTAAAAAAATAGGTCCAATACAGTCAACCTTCCCCTACTTTTGGAAAATAAGCGGATGTTACCCAACGAAGCATACCTACATCTTGAAGTTCCGCATTCACGCATAAATCATTACAAACCAAAAAATCCTATGGAAATAATCACTTCCAAGGATAGCCGTCAGCGACGTCGGCGAAATAAAGATGTGGCAACTAATGATTTATTTAGTAATAAGAGACTCCTAAATCGACGGACAGTTAAAATAAAAAAGCACCGCAGACACAACAATAACGAGCTCTCGTTGATGCCGTTGAAGAATACACGGTTTCACTCACAGAGGTAAATTAAGTCACCGTTGCGACTTCAGGTCTCCTAAAGAAAGATTAAGAACAAGGTTGGATGAGTCGGAGGTCGTAGTAATTATTGCTACGCGAAAAATGACACTATGAAATCGGACCAGCTGCGGTTCCTTTTCTGGTTTGGTTGTACGTTACCTAAAATGACTCGGAAACATCTTTATTTGGACGTTGAAAAGAAAATGTGTAGGTACAGGGTTTTCATTTATATTTAAAGTATATATTGATATTTGATACTACCAACTTTATAGAGTTTATTTTATGAGACAGAAAAACATTTGTATTGCAATGTTTTACAAGATTTTCTGTATTATCTTTTGAACTTATACTTACGCTTATACTTAGACTAATAAAATTTAGAGAGAGAGAAAAACGGAGTAGCTTCTCTACTAGTGGTAACAGGTGACCTCATCGTCATGGATGATGTCACAGGGGCACTATCACTAATATAATAGTAATTTTGTAGACGAAGGGGCCAATGGTAAATTTTAATAAAATTGGAGAAGGCGCCAATGAAAAATGCTAAGGGGGTAAATACAATTAGGTGGTCAAAAAAAAAATTTTTTTTCTCTAAAAAGTCAGAAAATTTCCTGTAAATATGCTCGAAAAGTTTCAGAGCGAAATTTGAAATTCTTATATTTTTTTTCGTCATTTTTCGAGAACGCCTTTTTCAGCAGCAGGTATACGAGAGCGGTCGGCCCTAGTGAAACTTTTATCTATTGTATCTTACTTTGAAATACCCATACCACAGATATATATGTGGTATATACATATACCACAGATGAGTAACAGCATGTACGAAGAGATTGAAGGCCTTTTGTAAGCCCCTGGATTCGCTGACTGAGTTGTAAGTACCATTTTTCGGTACTCAAAACTTTAAACGAATTTTAAACATTTTCAAAATTGGCAATCACGATTACTCACAAACTACTCGGCCAATTTGGCTGAAACTTTCAGGGTTTCTTCTTTATACTCTTAGCTTGTCTGTAAACCTAAATTTGGAATTTGGAAACCTTTTTGGAATTTTATGTTGCGAAATTTAATTATTAATGCAAAAGTGAAAAAATACGGAAAATCACCGATTTGCTCGAAAAAATTCTGCCAAACGTAGATTTTATTTTTTATTTTTTGAGGTGTACCGACAAATTATATGTATTTTTAACATAAATTTTAGTTCCTAGTCTGTTACAAATGAAAATTACGACGTCCAGAGTGGTTGCCGTTTTTTTGTATGTACACTTTGCGCCAGCGTGCAGACGCCATTTTGTTTTGAAAAAATAAAAAAAATGAATTCTTCATTCTTATCTTAACAAATATACAAAGTTTTGTAATTAAATAAGACCTTCTTGGTAAAAAAATGTTTTTAATGCGTAATTTTAGCCCGTCTAATTGTATTTACCCCCTTAAAAATGACGACGCCAGACCTCCGACACTTTTATTAAAATTTACTACAGGCGCCTTAGTAATATTAAATCAAATATTTACCATTGGCGCCTCCGCCACTTCTCATAAAACTAGCCTTTGCTATATTCGCTACTTTTATTAAAATTTGCATTCAGCGCCTTTGTCATTTTTATTAAAATTTACGGTCAGCTCTTACATCTTTTTTTTTTTTAAATGACACTCTAGATCCAGTTAGTTATAGTTCAATTATCACACTTTAAATGTAAATATTGTAGTATCTAAAACTTTTGAATGAAACGTCAACAAAGGATACATTTTTTAAACTAACGCGAAGAGTTCTTGCAGAAAGGTAAAACATATACAGGGTGTTCTACTAAAAAATGTTTTGTCTATATTGTGACTTTTAGATATATAATATGTACTATTTTCGTGGTAAATATAAGCTATATTATTATCTCTAATTGTTATCAGAAACGGGTAATTTTGTTTTAAATCGTTACCCCTGCATGGTTCAAGCGCCTGGTCTAACGTCCTTAGTAATAACCTCGGAAATGAAATAAGTCCTCTAACATTTACGAGGCTCCCACAATGAACAGAATTCACCACAGATTCACGGCAATTATGTGATTATAAACTGAAGTGTTGAAAATTTTGTTCGTGACGAAGAAGATTTTTTTCCGTATCGAGTAATACCCTTGATATTTATGTTGTTATGTGAAATTCGCTTTAATGACTTGTTGCAGTAAGTTAAAGAGAATAGCAGCGTTTCCGTTTTATGTATTACCAGTGAAACCGACTATTAACGCAAAATTTACTGTTAACCTATCAGTTTGATTACGATTGACTACGATTGATCTTTACATCTAATTAGTTTGGCTGATTAATGATCGATTTCGTGAAGGAGAAGTTAGTGGAACGAAGAATTATGTGTTTCTACTTAGTTTAGATCTACATGTACATTACTTCCATTGTTCCAGAAGAATGTTCCATGATTTACCTAACCAGTGTCCAAAATCTGAAGCTTTTCCTAAAATAACGATGCTACTGTGTCGGAGATACAAGGTATTAGTGGTTTAATTTGATTAAATAAAAATATAAGCCACTGTTTTGCTGTAACAATCATAATTTTTGAATGCATATTCTAACTTGATATAAATTAACACTGTTTGTTGTTTTTCTAAAAGAGCCTCATTTTCGAGTAAAACTTAACAAAACGACTGAAAACATATTTATTTAAATGGCATTACAAACACTTTTTTTATTATTCTGTTGAAACAAAAAAAATGATTTTATTTGAGTATGTGCCAAAAACCATGTACCAAAGGACAATGTTCAAAATAGGCGTTTTTCTGCCCCACCTGGGAACGACCGAAACCCACCGAAAACTATCATTTGTAGTTAGAAGAAGTCAAATATACTCATTGGCAACCCGGAATGTGCGGGGAAAACTAGTACGTCATCCCTAGAGTATATATATATATTACTTTACTTCAGGTAATAAGGTTTTTAATTAATCGGCACAGTAACGATGATAGTTCAAAAACGAATAATCAATAATTCTAGGATAATTAATAATAACTAAAGTCAATGAGTACAAAAAGTATCCGGCATACAAGAACTACCCCAATTACAGGGGCTGAATGTACGTGAAATACATACTTCACCTGAACCTTTCCGCACCTCTCTACTATTCTCAACGTAAAGATCTCACAGGCCTATTACGACGTTTTTATAATTATTTCTAATGATGATTACATATCATTCAAGGATCATTCAGCTACATTATGTGTTCCCGAAATCTACACATGAAGTGAAATCTACACGTTGAGAATAGTAGAGAGGTGCGGGAAGGTTCAGGTGAAGTATGTATTTCACGTACATTCAACCCCTGTAATTGGGGTAGTTCTTGTATGCCGGATACTTTCTGTACTCATGGACTTGTTTCATTATTGCACTCATTATCCTAGAATTATTGATTATTCGTTTTTGACTATCATCGTTACTGTGCTGATTAATTAAAAACCGTATTACCTGAATTAAGGTAATATATATACTCTAGGGATGACGTACTAGTTTTCCCCGCACATTCCGGGTTGCCAATGAGTATATTTGACTTCTTCTAACTACAAATGATAGTTTTAGGTGGGTTTCGGTCGTTCCCAGGTGGGGCAGAAAAACGCCTATTTTTAACAGTGTCCTTTCAATTATTTCAGTCACTAATTTTAAATATATTATGTGTCGATAAAATGTGATGTGTTGGTAATTAAAGCTCGTATACGAGGTGTGTAGAATAAGTAATGAGACTGGCAACGTAGCGCCCGATCTGGCAACACTGCGGAGACAGGACTTCGAAGGGCGGTAGGTTAACATGTAATGTACTTTCAGTACAAGTTTGAACTTGTTAGAGTCATTTGTTTGTATGTGACTGTTTTCGTAAATAGTTTTTTTTCTAGTTCGTTTTAAAAATCGGTGATATTAATTTTGAGCAACGTTTTGCAATGTTTTACAAGATTCAAGCTATCAGGTTTTGCTTCAGCCTTGGACACAGCGCAACGGATACTTGTGCAAAACTTCAACACGCCTACGGAGACAGTGTTTTTTCGGTGGTTTAAGGCATTGTCAGAAGGAAGAGAGTCGATTGAAGATGAGCCACGCAGCAGAAGGCCTTCATCTTCAAGAACCGATAGAAAATGTCGATAGAATACGGGATCTTGTGAGTTCAGATCGTCGGTTGCCGACAAAAATGGTCGGGAAGTGTTAAATTTGAATCACACCACTGTTCATCAGATCTTGACTAACGAATTGGGGATGAGAGATCTGTGAAAAGATGGTTCCAAAAAACCTTTCTCAGGAACAAAAGGACATCAGGAGAGAAAGGTGTCTTGACTTTTGGAATCGATTGAAAATGATCTACATTTTATGGAATGTGTCATTACTGGTGATGAGCCTTGGCTGTTTGAGTACGACCCGGAAACCAAGCACCAAAGCATGGAATGGGCACAAGATCTCCAAGACACATAAAGCAAAAATGAGCAAGTCGAAGATCAAATGCATGCTAATTTGCTTTTTTGAGGGTCAGGTAATTGTCCACAAAGAGTGTGTGCCTCCAGGCCAAACAGTAAATCAACAGTTCTACAGAGAGGTTCTTGAAAAACTTCGAAGAAGGGTCATGAGTGTGAGACCAAACATCAAGAACAACTGGATGTTACGTCACGACAATGCGTCTTGTCACACAGCCATTTCAGTAAACGAGTTTTTAGCTAGTAAAAACGTTCCTGTGGCCCCTCAGCCTCCGTATTCGCCTGACTTGAGTCCTTGTGACTTTTTTCTCTTCCCGAGATTGAAAAATCACCTCAAGGGACGTCATTTTGGGACCATAGAAAACATGCAAATGGCTGTAACCGACCAGCTGAAGACTATTCCAGTATATGGGTTACAGAACTGCTATGAGGAATGGAAGAACCGTCTCCAGCGCTGTGTGGCTTCCCAAGGAAGTTATTTTGAAGGAGACAATAGTGAATTGTATTTCTATTCGAATAAAAAAAAATTAAAAAAAATCAGTATCATTACTTAATGTATACACCTCGTATATGTTTATAGAGCCAAGTGAATTAACCTTAGAACTTTGGTTAAACATAAACTATCTTTAATTCCCCCATAAATCGATTATATTTCATTATGAAGAGAGTAATCACGCGGTAAAATATTGGACTCGATGATCTATGATAAAAGATCTATGAAAAGAAAAAGTCATGTGAAAGAACTGACCCTCTCATTTTGCTAAAACCTATCCTTAAAATATATACTTCTACGAGTATATGCTTCGGAACGTGAAATTGCTTATCATTCACGACTTTTCAAGAGGGATCAGAATGCTGCTTCAAGGCTCCACGTGTAAAAAGAGGCATATAATGTTGCACCGAGGAAATCATTAATTTTATAAATGCCACTTATCTTCGTAGAAAATAAAGTTAGTCTGAACATGCAAAACCAAAATACAATATGATTTATTAATAAAGACGTATTTCTCATTATTGACGATGTAATTAAATCGCCATTAAATATTATTAATTCCTAGTCCTTGCACGGGACAGCTCTGAGCGCTGTTTTGCATGCTGTATGATCAATATGGAAGAAGAGATGGAGGAAGATCAGTCTAATATTGAGTGTTTGAGTCAGACTCCCAATTATGGAACTAGATGATGTATGATCAAGGGCGTAGTCAGGGGGGGCGATGGGGGCGATCGCCCCCCAAAGGGTCAAGTAAAAACCAAAATACTCGGGGGAATGCGGTTGCCGTTGCCTGTAGTGACCTTTTTTTTTTTTTTTTTTTTTTTTGGTTTTTATGTTTAATCTGCAGCGATCGCCCCCCCCAAAGGGTCAAGTAAAAACCGAAATACTCGGGGGAATGCGGTTGCCCTTGGCTGTAGTGACCTTTTTTTTTTTATCATCTGCATTGAGCGCCCCCCCCTAAAGATAACTACTGGCTACGCCCCTGTGTATGATGGTAGAGTGATGGGTTTTATAGGAGTATTACTTCTTTATTTTGAAGGTCAATATAAAAAATATGAGTTTAATATATTGGATTTAAAATCACCACATGAGAGACTGAAATAAACTTAATTGGTAGATTAGGGACAAAATGTTTCTTATTGGAAGTATTGATGAGTTTTATAGGAATATTACTTCTTCATTTTGAAGGTTAATATAAAAAATATAAGAGTTTAATATATTGGATTTATTCTCATGTGGTTACATTCCCATATTCTCATTGGACTACCACATGAGAGACTGAAATAAACTTAATTGGTAGATGACGGACAAAGTGTTTTTTTATTGGTAAGTAAACTTAAACTTAACTTAAAACTAAAAATACGAAATTATAATTTATTTGTAAATTGATAATTCAATTCAAATTCAGATTTCAGTTTTCTAAACCTAAGTTTTAATAAGATAGCTCATGCAGGGTCTTTATGTAATAACTCCTTTTTTTTCTTTAGAGCAACTAGATTTTTTAACGAAATTAATGAATATTTTTTTTATAAATATTTTTTATCAATTTACCAACTCACACTAGATCTTCAACTCCTCCTAAAAATTATTCAATAGGGAACATCGTACTATTGAAACCATTAAACAATGTCAAGCATCAGTTGAGGTGATCTAAAAAACTTTTTGATGAACTGAAATTATTAATTATGAACAATGGGATTGTTTAAGGAAGGTATTTCCACTAAAGATTTTGCTACATTGAAAAGACGAAAATTAAGGGTTTATGTTCATCGAAAATAATGGACCAAAAATAAATCTGTGCATAAATCATCATAAACGTTTTCATTCGATGACATTTTTTACTGACTCGATGTAGCATAAATCTTACTTGATAAAATGACGTGAGCGGTTCGTATATTATAATAAACGTAATGCCTTTGAACTATTATTACTTGTAAAGGTTACGAGTTCCAGTCTGAATTTGCCTTTCAGATGGATTGTTTACATTTTTCGTGGTACAAAATGGGTGCGATTGCTTTATTATGATGCAATTGAAATAAAGAAGACAAGCGTTTGACAAAATCGTTCGAAATTGCATCGAAGCAGTGCCGTACAAGAGAGATTTTCACATATTTTGTTATGATAATGTAACAGGAATATTGGACTGTATTTCCACAGTGTTTCGTACTACTCTGATAGCACAATAAGTTTAACACGGCTGTCTTCGTGGCGAGTATTTCAAATAGAACTCTGT
The DNA here is from genome assembly GCA_029963805.1 of Aromia moschata. NCBI lineage: Eukaryota > Metazoa > Arthropoda > Insecta > Coleoptera > Cerambycidae > Aromia > Aromia moschata. Next base: position 576,814 of record JAPWTK010000097.1, read on the forward strand.
GTTGTTAGTGGTGCGTATCTCCTAATTTCACAACTGACGATAGATGGCGATTGGCATAGACTAGTATAAATATTTAAATATTAATACAATAAACATAAATCGCAATTTGATAAAACAGTATTGTCAATTATGTATGCAAAACAAATATAAAAACAGATTTAAATTATGTTTTGAAGCAATTAAGAGGTATAAATACTTATAAAATGTTGTAGGAGACACCTAAACACGTCGTTGATAACGTTAAACCTGTCAACGAGTCTAAGAGAATAATTTAAAGCACGAATGGTAAAAGAGTTGGCTTTGCAGTACGCGACACTAAACATAATTTGATTTAAATCGATGCATTTTATTAATACTAACTAAATTACAGAAAATGTAGGATTGGCATCGTTTAATTTATTTATTTTGTAATAGGAGATTAAACGTTGGCTATTTTTAAAACGTAACAGCGGGATTAAGAAATCGTGAACTTAACATAACGAAAATCACATCAAAATCAATCATTTCTCGTATCCAATAAAATTATTATTCCAATAAATATAATCATGAGACACCACTGCTTTACCAACTCGTCTTAAAATTCTGACATACATATCATATCTTTAATTAACTGGTAGTAAAGTCAACATTTAGCGTTCGTCATTCAGTGCGTACATGGAATGTGTCAAACTTTAAAGAGCTATCTTGAGAGACAATCTAACTATATAAATTATAGTCAGAGCTGAAACCCAACCGTGTATCTTCTCGACTAGCAGTCTCAAAGTTGGATTGTTTGAGCTTTACGTCTCTATGTACTTCGTAATAAATATGCAATGGCCAGTTTATTGTTGGTAATCATCTTAACTGATTACATATATTTTAATTAAACAATTCACAAACGAAGCAATTCAAATATAAAATAAAAAGTACAAAGGAAATATTGTCTGTACATACATGGAAAAGATGTTATCTTTTCCATGTAAGAGTAATTTAGAGTTAAATTTATTAATTTCTAGTGATGCAACAACATCCATTTGTTTTATTTTATGTAGTTCGAGGTATATAAAGAAAACCTTGACCTACCCATTCTATTTTTTTATTTATTAACGAACTTTTTTTTATTTAGCTTTTATTACTGCCAATATAAGAAAATATATGAAAGAAAGACATAAAGATCTTAAAAAATATTATAGAAAATTTGATTTTTTTTTCAATTTATAATAATTGTTCGAGGTAGGTACTTTTTTAATAATTTATAATGTCGATTTATGACCACTTTTTTCCGTAATGTAGGATTAGTGACCTGTTACCTGTTTATATATAACTATTGTTAACTAGGATGAGGTCTAAATACTAAAAAAAAATATTTTTTATTCAGTCAACGTTTCCCAAAATTGATTTGCATCCTCAGGACTAAATAAGCACGTCTTTTGAATAACGTCGACCTGGAAAACAGTTTTTTTTTAAGTATTTATGATCTCATCCCACCACTTTTTATCACCATTATTACTCTCTGAATAATATATATGTCTCTATATACCTTTTTGATTTTCGAGTTATACACTCTTTAGTTTCTATTTACTAATTTAGAAAAATAATAACACAGACCTGCAAGGATTTTTGTGAATCCTAATAGGTGATTCTGAAGGTTTTTGACATGCTGAACATAATTTCGTAGTGCGATTTACCCTATCACTTCACAATTTTCAGAAAACCTAACCTAAAACTGCAAATAAAAAGCTTTTTTGGCCTATATCGAGACCTTCACAGCTCGGCAACGAAACGAGATTGAGTAAAATGGACTCGATTATCGTATTCAGTAAATCAAAACCTACAAAAATCAATAGAAAAAATAAAAAAAACATTACTATAAATGGCGCAATTATTATTTTATTTAAGTGATTTCACAAGAATTTCCAGAATCTATGTTCCTAAAACGTACAAAGAATTCAAAATTAAATAGGCTAATCCAAAGGATTTTGACCTGGTATACACGATGCCGTTACTTGTTTTTCTTCATGAAGTTAGAATTATGAAAAAACAACCTTAAAATTGATATGAAGCGAGTATTTTCTTATTTATTGACATACATAAGTAATATTTGTTCTGATGTGTTAATTCTGGTTTGTTCAATGTTTTATGTTTTGTCAATATCCTGAATTTAGTCGAATAAAATAGTAACGCTGACGTGTTTAGTACGTCAACATCTATCGAATAAGATACTTATTATATCTGAGTGACTGAAACCTATTACGAATACAACGTGCGATGCATTTTATGGTTGTGTTTTATTTATTTATTCAAAAATGTTTAAAAAAAGTATTTGATTAAGATAGACAATGGCAGTGATATCTAATATTACCTAATACATATGATAAGACTTGCTTCATATCAATTTTAAGGTTATGTTTTTTCATAATCCTAACTTCATGGAGAAAAACAAGTAACACCATCGTGCTTAGCGGGTCAAAATAATTTGGATTAGCCTATTAAATTTTGAATTCTTTGTACGTTTCCGAAAACTAGATTCTGGAAATTCTTGTGAAATGTGCAGGTCTGTGTAATTGAGATATTCGTATGTGGAACTCCAATGACCAAATCAAGTTGTCTACATGTAAATGATTTCATCGGAGACTAATATCACAATAAATGATGCCTTTCGGTAGCCGGAATTTTTATTTTTGTTTCAATCCAACGTTATATCGCAATTACATGTATAAAGTAGAAAATATTGCTAAACTGTCATTAGAATTTATTAACTGGCATTGACTAGTTAAGGAGCAGTTTAGAAAATTTTATGCACATTACGCACATCCTGATATACCTATGTATAGCGTGATGCCATCGTGTGTAACCTTTGGTAATTATCTTCTGTTTGGTATGGAACGCGCACTTCTTTTATTGTTTTGAACTTTTTTTTTCAAGCATAACGCGGTATATTTCTCGCGTAACCGTATGGGTTTCTTTGAACGATTAATTCAAGGGTGAACTAGTTTGCTTACCCAGCAGCCAGTTGCTAATAATTGAATGATGGTGATGAAAGACTATTACGCGACAGATGATCATACCGCTCGCAATATGTAGATATGTGTGTTCCGCTATGTAGATCACGGCTTTATTCGATAATCACGTCAACAAAAATACTATACTTCCACTCCGCTACATGGATGTGGAAGTAGTAGGAATACGAATCATCTAATTGATTATTATTCTGAATGTTTTTTATAAGTCGTCTTGTAAAACAATACTACCTAGTAGGGACATAAATAGTGATAAAATGAAAAGTACAAGATATATTTTAATAAAAATTTACTGGGTTATTAACAAATGTATATGACATATAATGACATGATATTATTCAAAATGGCCACCTTTGGCCTTAATGCTGGACATAAGTCGTACCGGCCACTCGTCAATGGCAGCACGCACCTCGTGCAGTGGAAAATTGGCCACAGCTCGAGCCAGAGCCCTTTTCAGTGCTTCAATATTAGGGTATCGTTTGTGGCATACCTTGATTACTAAAACAATTTTTGTATTAAATGTAAGCGGAATGGCCGAATTTTGTAAAATTTCCAGTTGCAGTCGAGATGTACACACAGCTGGGAAACCTTTTTTATGTGCTTTAGTATACAGGGTGAGTACAAAGTCTCGGAACGGTCGAATTTTGTTATTTTAGACATAATGTCCGTGATTATTTGAGCGACACATTTCCTGCACGCTGGATGGGACACCGAGGAGCAATTGATTGGCCATCCCGTTCTCCAGACCTATCGCCACTGGATTTTTTTCTTATGTGGTCACTTGAAATTTTAAGTGTATAAAAATTAGGCAAATAATCTATTACAGTTAAAAAGTAAATAAAATCTATAAATCAAATTCGTTGAGACAATTTGTTGACCTTATATTACATCACTGCCAAGTTGTAAACGGAGTATACTTTGACCATTTAAGGTAGTCTCAAGCATATTTAACGCTGTTTTCAAAGATATCTTGATTTTATGTTATCGGTAGGTTTTAAGTTTTTTTCTGAGCCTTTTGTGAACTCCTTTTTGTTTTTTTTTTCTGCACTGATATTGCTGACTATATCAATAAAAATGACCATGTTGATATTTCTGAAGATAGTTTTTTTATTCTGCATCCGAAAATATCAAGATCTACTGGATATTCAAATCAAAAGTAAGTTGAAAGCATTTCCTGTGAAACCGGAAAAAATATCATTAAATTCCGTCAGTCCGATCTAGCAAAATTGCGGAGATGGGACTTGAAAGGACGGTAGGTTAACATGTGATGCACCTTCAGTACAAGTTTGAATTTGTTAGAGTTATTTGTTTGTTCTTTGTGACTGTTTTCGTAAACCGTTTTTTTTTCTAGTGCGTTTTAAAAATGAGTGACATTAATTTTGAGCAACGGTGTGCTACCAGGTTTTGCTTCAGACTTGGACACAGCGCAACGGATAATTTTGCAAAATCTCAAAACGCCTACTGAGACAGTGTTTTTTCAAAAACCCAGATTTTTCGTCGGTTTAAGGCATTCTCAGAAGGAAGAGAGTCGATTGAATATAAACCACGCAGCGGAAGACCTTCATGAACTGGAAGGATCTTCAAGAACCGATGAAAATGTCAATTGAATACGGTATCTTGTGCGTTCAGCTCGTCAGTTGACGGCAATAATGATCGGGGAAGAATTAAATTTGAATCACACCACTGTTCATCAGATTTTGACTAAGTAATTGGGGATGAGAAAAATTTGCGTAAAAATTGTTCCAAAAAAATCTTTCGCAGGAACAAAAGGACATCAGGAGAGAAAGGTGTCTTGATATTTTGGAATCGATTGAAAATGATCCCCATTTTATGGAACACATAATTGGTGATGAGACTTGGGTATTTGAGTACGACCCTGAAACCAAGCGCCAAAGCATGGAATGGCACACTTCAAGCTCTCCAAGACCCTAAAAAGCAAGAATGAGAAAGTTGAAGATCAAATGCATGCTGATTTGCTTTTTTGGATAGCCAGAGAATTGTCCACAAAGAGTTTGTGCCTCCAGGCCAAACAGTAAATCAACACATTTACAGAGGTTCATGAGAAATTTCGAAAAAGTTCGAAGTTTTTGTTTGTTTGGTGTGAGACCAAACAACAAGAACAACTGGATGTTGCATCACGACAATGCGCCTTGTCACACAGCCATTTCAGTAAACGAGTTTTTAGCCAGTAAAAACATTCCTGTGGCTCCTCAGCCACCGTATTCGTCTGATTTGAGTCCTTTCTCTTCCCGAGATTGAAATCACCTCAAGGAATGCCATTTCGAGACCATAGAAAATATTCAAACGGCTCTAACTGACCAGCTGAAGGCTATTCCAGTATATGAGTTCCAGCACTGCTATGACGAATGGAAGAACCGTCTCCAGCGCTGTGGAGACGGTTAGGAAGTTATTTTGAAGGAGACAATACCGAATTATAATTGTAATCGAATAAGAAAAATTAAAAAAAATCAGTCTCATTACTTAGTTTACACACCTCGTATATTCATACCAAATTTCAAAAAGAAAAATACGTATCGAATATCAAAGTTATTTAACCGTCCCGGGACTTTATATTAGTGAATAGTTCACATTAATACATCTTAAAAGCGAATTTGTGAAATATAATACATTTTTGGTTCCTCCTGAACAAATCCAACGATAATAATTATCATAATCTTTATAATTAGTATTCTACCACTTGAAATTAAACTTGTATACCTCCATTGCAAGGCAACGCTTCAGAAGGACTAATTTTTATAGGCCGTGGGAGGAACAGTAAGGATAGGAAAATAAAAATGAAAATTACTGTAATTGTACGGTCAATAAATCTTAATTATCTCTTTCGGGATGGATACGGTTTTATAACTAATTAATAGACAAATACTAATTATTATGTGAATTAGCGTGGACAGTCGTAGAAAGACCTTTCAAAATTTCAGAGATTTCATCATTTAATTGGACCATAAAAAGTTTGGATGATTACGTAAATTTGTCTCCCCGAAATGGAATGTATTTTATAGATTTATTACATTGAGTTATTAATACGCTACTGTTTATATACTTGTAGTTTTATTATAAAGCCACATCACTTCGCCAAGGATATTATGAACTGAGTTACTGGGTGTCTTCTGTTTCCATCAAACGTTCTAGACGATCAAATTTAAATGGATTTCCCCTTCATCAAAGAAGGTTGAAATATTATTACGATATAGTTAGAAATTATTAGATTATGGTGTTAATACAGTTTGCACTAATTTTTCCACAGTCACTATTTTGAGATGCACTCCTAGAGTTAATTAGTTCTATAATTTGAAGACAATGGTGTTACATTTTTAAACCTTATATAATTTAGTTATTTATGCATTGGTACCATCTCCGGGTATATAATTTCCGTGGGAAAGTATATTAACAGTTTTTAATTATGTACTTTAAAAATTTATAATTGGTTAACCATAATTGCTCTATAATAGAAAACCATGATCTAATATCACTTTAATAAATATACCTGTGGGATAAAATAAGTGAGATTAAATATAAATAGTTAAAGGTATATGCTGGAAGCATCTTTTGATAACGCCAGTTGACATTAACAATACATAACCGAATGTGTAAAAGTATTTTAGATATATTCGATACATTCAGATATACATCATTTGATTTAGTACCAGTACTTTTTAGTATGTTCAACGCTTCCTTGAATTTTATTTATTGCAAACAAAAAAATACGGAAATAAAAACAAACGAAAAAATGTATGCGAACTGCGAAATATCAAACCGTCTTGGCATTTAAGAAATAATGCATATAATCAGAAATTTTAAAATAGCTTCTGTTTATTACAATAGTATGTACATATTTCATTTTGATTTAACTTCAATGACCTTCTGACCTTAGTTACTAGTATTTAAAACAATTTTTACCATTTTACTTTTTACTGTTAAACTCTTTACGTCATTTATATTCTTGGTGAATTGCGATTGTCTTCTTGTGAAATTATTGTTATTGTCACGAAAGTTCGGTTAGAAAAACTATTGAAGGTAGTGAAATCAACGATTTCACTACCTCCAATGAGTTGCAGAAGTAAAACAATTTCATACTAATAAATATAAAATTCTGAATTATCATTACTGTTACCACAAGTTTTCTAAATTTCCAATTCATTGCTATGTTATCTTAAAACCAAATTCAGTGGCTTACAAAATCTCCTCACTAAAGGAGGCGGGGTATATTTGGGGGGTTTTTGCCCCAAATTATTTTTGGATGAAAAAATAAAAAAAAAATTCTTAACGTCTACTAACAATAATAAGTCGATTTTCTTCTAAACCAATCCCACATCCCTCTCTAGCCCATAAAATAGTTTATTGTAAAATCGATTTATTATTATTAGTAGACATTAAAAAAAATATATTTTCTGATTTTTTTCACCCAAAAATAATCTGGGGCAAAACCGCCAATATCGACCCCTCTCCTTTCAACTAAAACCAAAATTTCAGCTCCTTCTTTCTTCCAGTTCATTACATCCTATTTCATAAGGAGCATTTAAATCTAATCAAATGTACAGTAAATACTAATTACACCGACATATTGCTAATAAAATCGCAGTACAATTTATCCTGGAGCTGTTCATACGTATGTATATAAAATAAACTCTCTTGGGTATCTGATAATTACAGCTACTGTTATTTAAAATACCACAGAACCAGTTTATATATCCTCAGAAAACATTCAATAATTTTTTCGTCTTCTAAAATAAAACTCAGATTCCACGAAATATATTTATTGTTGTCTTAGTGCATGTATGATTTTAGTTAATAAATATTTAATTAAAGTTAACATATATTATGTGTTTGTTTAGACCGTTTAAAATTAGTGACTGTGCTACGATGAGTGCTGTGTGACGAGAGTCGACCTTTGCAATGAGAATGTCTGGAGGTAGATGAAAGATTCAACGTCTAGCTACTGATTTATAGAAAACTTGACTCGTTGTCTTGTTTTGTTAACAGTAGGTACCGCAATGGAAAAACTCTTTTAACGATGGTGAGATAACTAGCAACAAGTTGAACAAGGATTTCGGTCTTTTTGTATACTAGTATTGCATCTTTACAATCGGTACACACCTACCAGCCACCAGGATATAAAAGCTTCTTTTTTATTTTTTTTTTGCAGACAATATTGTGTACACATCATATATCAAAATGTCACTGTTATTCTTAGAAGAACAAAAAATCGTAACGATATTCATATTTGCATGCTACACTGATACACAAAATAAAATATTTTTTTAACTAAAACATTTATTTTAACAATGCACAAGGTATTTTTTTTTATTTTATTAGCATAATTTCAATGGTTGGTTGTACGTAACTAACAATAAAGGCGTGGAGCGTCCATGAAAATCGCAAATAGTGACAATTTCTTTCTATGTTCACCATCACCATTATTTTAGGGCTTTCAAGCACGTAGCAATGCTTTACTTTTTTTAATGTTTACAGCACTAGAAGCTCTAATCTAAAGGGTGTTCCAGTAGGTACTTCGGAATTTAAATTTAACTCCATTTTTCAACCACTTGTAAAATATCGTTAGAATACGTGAACATGTAAACATAACAAATCCCACAAGCTTACGTCGTCGTCGATCTCTTGAACATAACGAAAAGCTTTCTACATCAAATTTTGACCAAGGATTTCGCTTTGCTCGCGAATAAATTTCAACTAACTCAAGAGTTAAAGCCCCTAGACCACGGGCATTACTGTGCTTTAGCTATTTTTGTCTTAGAAGTTAGACGTAATGCAGAACATTGCAATAATATTATATTTTCCAATGAAGCTCATTTCATCCTCGGAGGTAAACAAGAAGAATTGTAGGATGTGGGGAGGTGAAAATCCTCTAATAATTGAAGAAAACCCTTTACATCCTCTTCGAGTAACCGTGTGGGGTGTATTGTGGGCTGGATGAGTTATAGTCATTTTGCATGAAAATGACGATGATTGACGTGAAATGATAAATGTTAATGACGAATGCTACCGCAAAATGTAAATAAACTTTTTATGACCTCATTGTATAATATACACCTTAACAATATGTTTTTTCAATAAATTTGAGTCATATGGTGAAGGAAACTTTGGATTTGTTACGGACACATTCAGTGGCCAGCAAGATCATTCGATCAAACCCCTCTCAACTTTTTCTTGTGAGGGTTCCTCAAGGACAAACTATATTCTAACAACCTGCAGACACGATTAATGACCCGAAGGAAAACATTCGTCTAGTTGTTGAAATTGAACCGCAATTGTGCCAAAATGTTATTGACAACTTTACTTAAAGAATGATGATCTGTAGAAACAGCTGAAGGGCAAATTTGGAGAATATTATTTAATAATAAAATATAACTGCAATGACCCTACGTTGTCATAACACAAACAAGCATATTAGTTTTCTAAAATTGTTACCTATATTATATCTATTATTATAGGACACCATTTACTATTAAAATATTCGCCAAATATTCACAAAAAATTACTTGAACCCCTTAAAAATCTGTATGCGTTAGAGAAATCTTTAATTTTAATGGAACTTTCTTTTCACACAAGATGAATTACATGACTCAAAGGCGCCTTTTTCTGTGCAATGAAACTGATATGAGATATTTAATTCTAAATGAAAGTACTTATTAATGTTCTTATAGGAATTCATGTTAACAAATACAGTCATATAAACAAAACATTCACACCTCAACTAAAGTATAAATTGTACAACTGAAACATACAACGCAATCAATATAAGACTTGATGAACGATCTCGATAAGAGAGAGAAAATGATAAAATTAAAATATCCGACTTATATAACAAACATGTCGACATAGGCAAGATATGGTTTTCATACAATTTCACATTTTTGAGTAAAACGAATTAATCATTGTCTTAATAGTTTCCGGTAGGTCGACATCGGGTCAAGGTTGAGGTATTACGTGGTAGACACGATCTCGCGTGTACTTAGGACCAGATTATATAAGTAACGAGACTGTACAGGAGAAAGATTCGAAAATACCAATTGTAATTTTTCTCGTTAATAACAATGGAGAATTCAAGGATGTCAGCCTATCGCGGAGAAGACAATCTCCTTAAGAATGTATGCAAAATATCATGCTCGATAAATAGGCAGGATTAAGCGGACACTGATGTTCTTCATTAAATGGGCGCTGTATGACTCGGCGAATTTTGAAGAATGATAAATGTGTAGGTATAGCAACACGCCGCTAATTGATTTACTACCGAAGATTGTTGCAATTTACTTGCTCTTTTATGGACCACCAGCCGCTTAATACTTTCGAATGAATAGTATTAGAGAGACTTGGTTAGCTCCAGATGGGCCTACATGAGTTGAAATGTCTTTGTCAACAAATAAAAGAGACAGTCTTTGTCAAACAATATACAGGGTTTGTCCGGAAAGGAATGTCAGTGATTTTTTTTCCCGAGACTGTACGCGCCAGCCCGCGCTTTACGTGATGAGATTGTGGTGGGGGGATCTGAAAACAAGATCCAACAAGCGTCAGTTGGCTACCGGTCGTTGTAGCGGTCGCATCACTCGTTCTTTGAGAGTCGTTACAATGACCCGGTGCAAGAAAAAATGCAACGTTCGCTTGAGTAACGGATGGCGATCAAATTTTGTGTGAAACTGGAGAAGAGTGCTGCGGAAACCATCCCAATGTTGAAGCAGGCTTTCGGCGTCGATTGTCTTTCGGACAGGCAAATTTTCCGGTGGCACAAGGCCTTCGCAGAACCGCGCTGGACGGCCATCAACCTCCAGTTCCGACGACAATGTGAAACGTGTGCGTGACTTGTTGAACACTGACCGTCGTCTAAGTGTCCGTTTAATTTCCGAAACATTAGACATTACGAAAACCATTGTTCACGAAATTGTGTCGGAGTCTTTAGGAATGAGGAAGGTGTGCGCGAAACTCGTGCCAAAAATGCTAACGGACGATCAAAAAGCGAGGCGCGTCGAAACCTGCCAAGTACTTTTGGACACCTGCGAAGACAACCCCGCTTTCCTTGATGACGTCATTACCGGGGACGAAAGTTGGGTCTTTGAATACGATCCGGAGATGAAGAGGCAAAGTGCGGAATGGCACACGTCGAACTCCCTTCGCCCCAAGAAGGCCAGGATGTCCAGGTCAAAGATCAAGACAATGCTGATTGTCTTTTTTGATTGCCGGGGATTGGTCCATCATGAGTTCGTTCCGCAGGGGACAACCGTAACCGGAAAGTTTTACGTCGAGGTGCTGAAGCGGCTGAAACTCAGGGTGAATCGCGTCCGCTCAGACATCTCAAAATCCTGGAAGCTTCACCACGACAATGCGCCTTCGCACACCTGCTTCCTCGTGGCCGATTACGTCGTCAAGGCAGGCATCACCGTTGTTCACCAGCCTCCCTACAGCCCCGATGTGGACCCCCCCAGACTTTTTTCTGTTTCCGCGCCTCAAAACCCCAATGAATTTTGGGTCGGTGAAAAACATTCAGAACTTTAAAGGACACTTTAAAGGCGATTCCGGAAAACGACTACCGTGCGGCTTTTGATGTGTTTGATGTGTTTGAAGACCCGTTGGAACCGATGTATGGACGCAGGAGGAATGTATTTTAGTTTCTAAAGATTTGTACACATAGAACCAATAAAAACCATTTTTCAAAGCTCACTGACATTATTTTCCGGACAAACCCTGCAGTTAACATCTCATTCAATGTTTGGTACCACTGTTGTGACTATTTGGTTATCTTTAGTGACGATGACGAAATATTTTGTCACTGTCGTATTTATTTCAGCATATTATTGACCGTCCTTTTCTTCAGTTTATCGCTATTCTAGATTTTTTATTCTAGAAGTGTTGGAGGGCCTGCGGCCTATCGGCAGAAGACCGCATCACTTAAGTGGTCCTATTTTGGATTTTGGTCTCTCTTCTGGAATGGAAGCAACAATAAAATTAATTTTTCATATTAACATATTATGTAATTTCACATACAGGGTTAGTATAAAGTCCCGGAACGGTCGAAGCACTTTATTATTTGAGATTAGTATGGACATATACTGAGTGTAAAATAACGAATTTTAATTGTGACATTTATTTTTTTTTACAATTCCGGTTTCACAGGAAATTCTTCCAACAACTTTTTTAATGGAAATATTGGTCTACGAGTAGAACAGTGGTCGGCAAACTCATTAGGCCAAAGAGCCAAATATCAAAAGTACAACGATTGAAATATCTATTGAGAGACATGCTAATTTAAACTTAAATTATATAGGTAGGTACTTTGTTTATTAACTTAATAAAGTTTAGTTTTAAGTCTTAAGACTTTTTGTCTTAAGTCTTTACTCTTTGAGTCTTAATTAAACTACAAGTACACTGAATAAAACTAGATATCATAATAATGCTTAATATCTTGTATTGTTATAAATAAATTCTAAGAAAACAAAAATAAACAATGAACAATGGCCTTGCATCTCCTTCGAAAGTTTGGATAAGTTAGGTTTGTATGTGGTTTTTAATTTTAGGCACGAATCCAGGTTCTCATCAGTAAGACGACTTCTTCATTTACTCTTGATGAGGTTCACGGTCGAAAAAGATTGTTCGCATGAATATGTAGAACCGAAAAGGGAAGGAACACCAAACCCATAGGAAAGCCAACATAGCGTACGCACTTCGTTAAGTAAAGTTCATGCGCTATTTTATTATGTTATACACGATATTAACCACCATTAGCAACTGCACGTGGTCTTTTGCGGCAGAACCACACTCAAGGGGCCAAAGAGTCACATGTGGCTCGCGAGCCACGGTTTGGAACTAAAATTCTTGATAGTTAGCACAGGTGTTTACGCATAAAGATGTAAAAAGAACTCAATAAAAAAAACTAATAAAATACTAATAGTCTCTAATAAAGAGTCCGTTGGTATCTAATCAATCATAAATTAAGAAAAAGAAAAACTCCGATAATCATTCTTAATGAGAATAGTTGTACAATTATCTAGCATCTTCACATTCATAAAAATACATAATAATTATGGAAGACCATTATTATATGTAAGGATACGTGAATCGGAATGTCTCAATCGTGTTTATATTTAGAATAAAGTGTCATTTTAATAAATCAATATAATACTGCAGATGCTTTGTTATCATAATTGGTACTCTTTATAATTGACAGCATGATCACTATTATTGCTATGTAAATATTAATAATATTAGAAAATGCATTTTTTTGTGAAAACATCGTCATATGTTCTTCGAGGATCTTATGAAATATATTTTTTTTTTGTAAATTTAGAAGTGTTTTCACTTGCAATACTCCAAGTCCTTGAATTATTTCTGAAAGACCTTGAATTATTACTTCAAATCTTCAAACATAACTTTACGCATATCATCACGCACACCATCTTTAATTGTTGCATACCATTGAACGGATTTGTTTAAATGATGAACAAAAAAAGAATAACTTATGATAGCCACAATCTTTTAAAGATGGTCATAATTAAAGTTGGCATATGTAAACGCAACACATGGACAACTCGCGTAGAGTGTGATGGGGGTCGCTTATTCGTATTTATTTCAGTAGTCCCGTGATAGCTGGTGCGCTATACGTAATCAATTGAATAGCGTGATATAATTTCATAATAAACTATGGCAAACATGCAGTAGGTTACTAGTTACTTTCGTGTATTACACTTATGATGCGTACGCCTATGTGGCGCGTTTCGTTGCCGCCAAGCTTAGTCATAATCTATTGGCTCATTGAAACAGTCAGCGTATGTGTGGACTCAAACTTATTCTTTACTGGCCTAACGATGTTTAGCAAACTCATGAATAAAGCCGGCAGATCCGGACGGCGGGCCATAACCATACGCGTCATACTAGTTACTACTTGTATGTGCAGAAACAAAATTGAAAACAATAAATTGATGCAATTTATAAAGATATGTGTTAAACTTACCCTGTTATTTACGTTGAGATATAGCCCGTTGAGATGGCCCGCCGCCCGGATCTGCCGGTTTTACTCATGAAATTTGCTTTTCTACACTCATGAGCCCTTGAGACATTTTCAAATTGTGTGCCGCCACTGGTTTACTCAGAAAGGGGCACATTCTATTCGTGACTCACAATTTACCTCATACGATATAATAAATAATTGTAGGGTATTATGAAAAACATCACTGGCCACTCGTCACGTCAAAATTTATTATTACACATTTTCAGAGTAATTCCTGGTTTTACCCATGCAGAGATCTTGTACATAGTTCACCGACCAGACCATAAAATATTAAATTTACGACAAATACAGACACTGAAAAAAACGGCGACAACTACTTAATAGTCAACTTTAAGCGACAATAAAAACAACAAATTATTTAGGAGTATTTTAAATGATGATGCGTATTAATAACACAGATACGTAAGTATAAGTACAGAAAGGAAGGATTAAGTGAATAAAACATATAAATGTGTGTTAGTACTGTTTTACATAAGAATGGGTTCGAAAAAAAATATTGCGTATAATTTTGTACGCAATACTTTATTGTGGATAAATTAGGTCCGTGTGACCGTCATAAAAAATGTCACACGCCAATATAAGTCACTGTTGCCGGTACTGGGAAAAATATGAGAAGATAATCCCTTTGCATGAAATACTTTATGATTTATACAGAGTTATTCACGGTATTCGACACGAAAGATAATGGGTATATTCCTTGATTGTAAAAAAAGTTTTGTTTATGAGATGGACAGGGACCTATGGGCGGTACATTTTCATAATGTACAGGGTAAAACAAAACGTATCAAAGTTGTAATTTTTTTAAATGGGACACTAATATGTACTTTTTTACGAGACGTGGCTATTAAATATCCGAATTGCTGTCATAACACTTTTTATTCGTTACCATTTACAGTAGCAACGTTTTCTCCTTCAATGTACTCCTCTTGGCGATCTTTACACCGCTCCATACGACTTTTCCATTGTTGAAAGCAGTGCTGGAAGTTTGCCTCTGTCAGCTGGTTCAGAACATCCGTCGCTTTTGCTTTAACCGCTTCCTAATTTTCGACCGAAAAAAAAAACACTATTCATCACAAGTAATCACCGTGTCTAACAAGCCTGGATCAGTGTCAATGTTGTTTAGAATGTCAGCGCAAATGTTCATTCTGGGGTGAGGTGTTTTGGCACCATTTTTGCGCAAACTGCGTATGTTGAACGATGCACATTCTTTGTCGATTCCTGTTATTTCAGCAAGCCCTCGGCTGTTTAGACGACGATCTTCGCGGATTAATTTACCAATTATTTCAATGACGCTGAGAGCTGTCCGGGGCGCGGATCGTCTTCGGTCATTTAACGTCCCTCTTTAAACCGTTTAAACCATTCAAAAACTTGTGTGCGGGATAAACATTCATTCCCGTACACTTTTTTTAACATTGCATAAGCTTCTGTAAAAGTTTTCCCCAGTTTGAGATTAACCCGTTGCTCCATCTGAACATTTAACATTGCGACCTACTGGCTTGTCCAGCTAGCTCAGGGTGGAGAAAATATCACCAGGGTGCTTATCCTCAGCCAGTGAGTTTGAACGTTCCTATGAGAAAGTCGGCCATATTTCTCTTAAGATTTATAAAGCCGTATTCTGAACCATTCCTGTGCCATTCACTTCCTACAAGTTTTAATAGAATTTACGAAGATATTTTCTCCCACTAACAACCAAGAGAATATCATGATTTTAGGAGAATCGCATGCGCATTGCCTGTTAAGACAGAATAAACCGATTATTCCGTACAAAAAATCATTAAAAAAGTCCGTGCTTTGTTTGTAGTTTGGTTTCTAGGTTATGTACCTACATATTATTCTATAAAATTTTTATATGATTTACATAGACAAAACGTACACTATAATACTTTTTGCGGTTTAGAATATATAGGTAGGGTATTTTTATGTTGCTTTGAGTATTAACATTTTGGTTGTAATTATAGTTTATTAAATTGTACATAGCTTCACAACGAAGTTTATTATTATATTTATAGGATTGTTTGGGCTAGATAAACTTTGCACATTAAATTATAGACATAATAATACCATATGTGGTACAGGGATAAACTTATTCAATTTTAAAAATTAAAACAAAATTATTAAGAACTCTAAAGAATTTCTAAGAGTTAATAGTAAAAAAAATGCCTTTCTTTCCCTTAACTTTATATACATACATATGTAGGTATACCGATTATGAATAGTAAAGACATATTATTTTAAAATGGGAAGATATATCGAGTTTTTTTTAAATAAAACTACCTAGTAACCTATAAATTTTAAAATATTTTTTTATGATCAGCAAATGGCAACTAAAATTAAACACAATAATAATGAAAATATATTGTGGATAGATTTAATCAACGCACCATACGTTTTTGTTTGAATACTTTAATTAAGGAGCTTAAAAACAAAAAAAAATACGTAATTTAATTAAAACGAAATATAACTACCGAATAATATTACAAAGGGTAATTTGTTTATTAGTATGCTAATTATTATAAACATCAATCAGTTTTGCTTTTACAAAGATGATTGATAGCGGATAGGTAATTAATGAAAACAATGATTCGACTTTATTTTACATTTATCTTCTTTGTGCAACCAACCCAATAATAATTTGATGTTCAGAAGTTTACTTGAATCCTCTGGACTCAAAAGTAAATTATTAGTTGATTTTTAATGACGTGTTGTAAACACAGCCAATGCTAAAAAATAAGCAGTAATTATATTACATTTTTGTTTGTGGTTAATTACCTGTACCAATTATAATTTACAAACAATTACATTGAAAAGACAGTAATACACAATGTATAAATACATATATTTTATTTATCCTAATCGATGGGAAATAATTATTTTTCACATGACGAATGACAGTTTTAAATTTGCGACATCAGTGTCCCTTCTGGTCTCGTCAATTGTCAAATGAAACAGACTATATATAACTATTATGAAGCGGATAGATATGTTCCAACCTATAAAAAATATATAAAAAAAAAACATAAAAATGTTACATCTTCAGAACAAAAAAAATACCAATAAATTTGATACTGCTATACGAGGTGTGTAAATTAAATAATGAGACTGCCAATGTTGCGCTCGATCTAGCAAAACTGCGGAAACGGGACTTGGAAGGGCGGAGGTTAACTAATCACCCTTTACTTGGTTTTGTTTGTGTTTTGCGACTGTTTTTGTAAACCGTTTTTAGTGCGTTTTAAACCTGAGTGACATTAATTTTAAGCAACAGTGTGTTATCAGGTTTTGTTTCAGACTTGGACACAGTGCAACAGATACTTTTGTAAAACTTCAACACGTCTACGGACACAGTGTTTTTTCAAGAGCCCAGGTTTTTCGGTGGTTTAAGGCATTCTCAGAAGGAAGAGAGTCGATTGAAGTTGAACCACGCAGCGAAAGGCCTTTATCTTCAAGAACCGATGAAAATATCGTTAGAATACGGGATATTGTGCGTTCAGATCGTCAGTTGAAATTAAATTTGAATCACATCACTGTTCATCAGATTTTGACAGACGAATTGGGGATGAGAAAAATCTGTGCAAAAATGGTTCCAAAAAACCTTTCGCAGGAACAAAAGGACATCAGGACATCAGGACGAAATGTGTCTTGACTTTTTGGAATCGATTGGAAATTATTCCCATTTTATGGAACGTGTCTTGAGTACGACTCGGAAACCAAACGCCAAAGTATGGAATGGCACACTTCAAGCTCTCCAAGACCAAAAAAGCAAGAATGAGCAAGTCGAAGATCAAATGCATGCTGACTTGCTTTTTTGATAGCCAGGGAATCGTCCACAAAGAGTTTGTATCACCAGACCAAACAGTTAATAAACACTTTTACAGAGAGGTTCTTGACAGACTTCGAAAAAGGGTCATGCGTGTGAGACCAAAGAACATCAAGATCAACTGAATGTTGCATTACGACAATGCGCCTTGTCACACAGCCATTTCAGTAAACGAGTTTTTAACCAGTAAAAACATTCCTGTAGCTCCTCAGCATTCTTATTGGCCTGACTTGAGTCCTTGTGACTTTTTTCTCTTTCGGAGATTGAAAAATCACCTCGTCATTTTGGTCCACGGTCATGTTGGTTCCATAGTAAACATTCAAACGGCTGTAACCGACCAGCTGAATGAAGGCTATTCCAGTACACCTGTATGAGTTCCAGCACTGTTATGTGAAATGGAAGAATCGTCTCCAGCGCTATGTGGCTTCCCAAGGAAGTTATTTTGAAGGAGACAATACTGAACTGTAATTCTATTTGAATAAAAAAAAACATATGTCTTATTATATAATTTACGCACCTCGTATGTACATATGTGTAACATGTTTTCAAATTCAGTATAGGCAAATTTTTTTCTTATATTAATAATTTTATGCTATCAGTAAATTTCATGTTGCATATTAAACACACAATTAATGGACCGTTTTATCGTCTACTTTAGTTTATTTTATTGGTATTTGAATTTATATGTGCAGTCAGTAATAATATTAGACGTTTAATTAGTCCATCTAGTGATTCAGTAAGTAAATCAAATATGTTTAATAATGGCTATTATACAGAAATATACTAAATCATAATAATTATACATTTATTTACTCAGTTGTTATTTAGTGAACCAGTCAGTATAAATGGTAATTCGAGCAAGCAGGAATCAAGACTGGCTAAACAGGATACAATTTTGTGATGATTTAAAATTTAAAACATATTTTTTCTTACTGCAAAATCTGTTTACATTGTCGTCTTTGGTTCGTTCAGATACCATTCCTGAGTAATTTTCGTTTTTTTTTTTGCAAAATCATTTGACTGCGATTTTCCATGATTCTTTAATGAATAAAAATGTGTCTTTTAATGAATAAAAATTTTGTGATGATTTATAATTTAACACATTTTTTTTCCGCAAAATCTGTTTACATAGTTGTCTTTCGTTCGTTCAGAGATCATTCTTGAGTAATTTTCATTTTTCTGTAAAATTATTTGACTGCAATTTTCCATGATTCTTTAATGAATAAAAATGTGTCTTTTAATGAATACAAATTTTGTGATGATTTATAATTTAACACATATTTTTTACCGCAAAATCTGTTTACATAGTTGTCTTTCGTTCGTTCAGAGATCATTCTTGAGTAATTTTTATTTTTCTGTAAAATTATCTGACTGCAATTTTCCATGATTCTTTAATGAAAAAATGTGTTCGAATGTCTTGAAATATTCAATTTTTTTCAAGCGGTCTGTTATTTATTTATAGTTCGCAAAAACAAAGAAGAAATAAGAAATTATTGAACACAATTAAAGAAAATAAAAACTGACGTCTGCCACGAGAACATCTTAACTTCACAGATACGTTGATTATGTATTTTTTATTAGTTTTAGAATTAACTTTAAACGTTTTTTTTTTGCGAAAATTTCTTTATGTAATTATGTATATCAAATTTTTAGGGTAGGGGAGACTGTTGTACCTTGAGTACAGTGTACCTTGGAACACTCTGTAATATTTTTCCTTGTGCTAACATCTATTGTCTAGAAGTATAATTAAGTTATACCATCTTTAGCCAGGGCTATGTAACCCGATTTAGCAGAAAATCTGTTGTGCGCGCTTCGAACTATGAGTCGCATAATATTTTGTCTTTGAAAAGTAACAGTTTTCAAAACCAATTCTCGAGTTTATTACAATTATACTTTTGTCATTTATTTGAAATTTGTTTGGTGTAGTAACTAAACGTATATTTGGTGAGTATTTTGATATGATTTGTTTCAATTTTAAAGATAACCTAAAAATATTGTGATGCATTTTTTCCATATATGTAGTGTCGTGTACCTTGAAACATTATTACCTCCTGTACCTTAGAACTGTTCCAAGGTACAAAAGGTTTCACGTTTTTTCAAATTCATATCAGAAAATTGCAATAATACATAATAATACATAGTCAAAAAGTTCAGAAAGTTACCCGAAAATTAATGGAAAGCGATTCCGATGACGACGAGGTTCTATCTAAATTGTCTGATGAGTATGATGAAGAAGGTTCATGATCGATTTAGAAAGTGATCTGGTCGATATTGAAGATCATAAAAAGTTTGAAGTTGAGGATTTGCAGATTGGTGATTTTAGTTCAATTCTTAAGGAAAAAAGGACCCGCAGAACATTACATTGGAGAAATACTTGTATGTACTGTGCAGGATACTGATCTACAGGTTAAATTTCTCAAATGAATTAATGAATCAAATAAGTTTTGGTATGAGTGTCATACAGTCTTTGATGTAGCACAATCAGACGTAGTATTAAAGCTTCCGAATCCTAAAAAATGTGGCGGTTCAAAAAGACTAGAAGAGCAATTTGTTTTTGAAGTAAATTTCACTCATTCCAAATATAATGTAAAATAATGTCTACCTGAAATGTAAAATAGTCTTTCATCTTTTTTTACTAAGTGCAATTGCTCTACTTATTTTACTCATTTATTTAACGTCCTCTCAAGGTACAAGAGGTGGTGTTCCAAGGTACAACACCATCATGTACCTTGGAACATATTGTTTTACAATTTCAAGTAGGCTGTAAAATCCAAAACATTTTCTTAAAATTTTTGAAATAACTGGATTAGTTATCTAAAAGTATGTTCTTCAAAATATTGTCTTCATATAGCCTTTAAAATTCATATTCAGATTTAAAAAAAAAATAAAAACCAAAAAGTGTTCCATTGTACAACAGTCTCCCCTACAGTAAAGAGAAAAGGCTGCTCTTTCAGATATTGAGAGAAAACCTACGGTTTGTCGTTAAAAAAAAATAAAGTTGGTCTCCATAACAATCAAACGCGAAAAGACAAAATTATTTCATGATCACAGAAACAAGCCAAAAAAACTTTTATTCGGGATATTTTTCCATATACACTTTTTTGGCACGTATATAGTAACAATATACTTTTGAGAAAAACGCATTCAAAGTTTCACGCTTAATTAATGTATAGGGTGATCTATTTATCATAGGAAGTGAGTTTTTTCTCGGAAACGGCTGATATAAATTAATTTTTGTGAACGTTAAAACACTTTTATTCACCTTCGCTCGAAATTAAAAATATATTATATATAATATTAATATTCTAAAAGTTATGGCTCATTTATTGTCGAGTGCATTATCTGTTTTTTTTTTCATATTCAGCTAGCTTAATGCATATAATTTTTTGTAAAGAGTATATCAATTTACTTTCCTAAAGGCAAATAGACCAAACTAAACTAAGGTTAGTTTCTTAAACTAAAGTTTTGAAAAATAAAGCCAGAAGTGTCTGCCTTTTAAGACAAATAAATAATTTAGCTTGCTAACGATGTTAATAGAAAACGATCCTGAGCATCGCGACGCTTCGATTTTTTTTAACCATAAACCTTCTCTATAATTCTTAAAAGTTTTTGGTTTTTTGGACTCTTTTTTTATTTTTCATTATTTCAAAAATTATGTCCGATCCCCAAAATCTTATTTGGTCTACTAAAACATCCCCTTAAAAATATTATCAATCTACTAAATAGTCCATTTCTTAATTTCATACTATTGAAGACAACTTCTAATGCAAATAAGAACTGAGTAATAAACCGTGTTTAATATTAATATTAATAATGTTAAATCCCAGGATTTAACTGTGAGAGTATGTGTGAAAAACAGTTTTTGGCTTAACTTTAAGTAAATTGTTTAAAATCATTGTTCAAAATAACAAGCAATTGTTATTATTTTTTGAATTCGAATACAGACAAAAAATGAGCTGTGTATAAAACAATTTGTGTTTTGATTTAAAGCAAAAGATTAATGTTGCCTGTGCTGAATTAGACGGAAATATTTTCAGAAAAGTAACTTCTAATGAAGCAAGAAAACGTTACGAGTTGTACTTAAATAACAATGGTGCATATTGAACATTTATTAAATAATTGATTTTTAGTTTTTCTGGTCGTTTTTATTTTTTTTAGTCATTTGTAAATATTTAAGTAGTATGTTATTTATTGGTAAGGGGGCGTCCATAAATTACGTGAGGCATTTTTTAGAATTTTTTGACCCCCCCCCCCCCCCGCCCCTCCTGGTGAGATTTTTGTAAGGTTTTCCTTAACTCCCCCCTAATCTCACGTAAGATTTTTTAAAATTTGTGTTTTGGCTGTAAACGCGTTGGATTATAAAAAAATACAAAAACTTAATTTGTTTTATTACTTTTATTTAAGACAGACGTAAACAAAGCAGGTTGGGCCCTGTACGTGCGCTACTGTTACTCGGCTCTTTACGCTGCGACATTCGTCGAGTCACGCATGTCGATACGGCTGGTCGATAGCGCTTAAACAATCGAAGGGCTACTGTGCTGCTCTGCGGGGTTCGGACAAATACGACAAACACTATTATGTGAAATTTCGCCATATTTCATTCTAGAAATTTTTTTTACTTTGATTTAACTTTATTTTCACACAATTTTACACCGTTTTCTACTAGAAACAAAATTACGTGATATTCGTTAAAAAACCCCCTCCCCCCAAGTGAGATTTGGAAAGATTTAGCTTGACCCCCTCCCCCCTTGAACACCTCACGTAATTTATGGACGCCCCCTAAGGTATTTAAAGACATTTGTTTATTATAAATTACACAATATTTCATATACCTATCTAAACCTAGATTTACTACATATATTTTTTATTGTAAATAAAAACATATTTACCTATGTATTATGTATATGTGGAACGAGCAATAGCGTCGGAAAATTCAATTCCAAATGTTGCAATATTAACTATAAAGTAGTTCGAGAAATCAGTCATAACTTTTGAAATAAAGAAAGTGTAAAAAAAGTAGGTATTTTGCTAAAAAAAAAAACGGCGTCGCGATGCTTAGCATCATTAAATTATACCTTTTATTTGCGACTTAATTTTTAGTAAAAGCAAGTAAACTGACACATTCTTATACAGAAATTATATTCATTTAGCTAGCAGATTACGACAAAAACAGATAGAGCAGTAAATAATAAATCGACCATAACTTTTTAAATATTCAAGATACAAAAAAAAATGTTAAACAAAAAAAGAACACACAATTAATATACCTTTGTAATGGTAAAGTAAAAAAGGTATGTTGAAAAAAAATTTTTCAAATGTCGTTAAGACCTATTAAATTTTTTTATTTTTGTGTTAATTTTTAGGGAAGGTGAGTAAAAGCGACTTACCGTTCACAAACATTAGTTTCTCGGCCGTTTCCGAGAAAAACTCACGTCGTATGATAAATCAATCCCTATACTTATACAAATACAATTTAATAAATTACATACAATACACCATCGATGGTGTATTTGAAGCTTCTAAAATGTTAATTTAGAATATAATATATAAATGAATGAGAATGAAAAAATGCAAAGTACAATTGATTTTTTTGAAAAATCTGAGCCCCTCTAACTCCTTAAATTACTGAAAATTATAGTTCAAGAACCAGTATAGAAATTTAATATCTGAAATATCGAATAGTATCCAACGTATCTATCTATCAGAGTTCATCACATAAAAGTACATGTAAGTAATTACCATTTATTTGTCGTGTATGAAATAAATTCCTTAATAATTGACTACAGTCACCGTTAAATAACAAACCTTTTTGTACACGCATATATTAAATAACATAATTAATGTTTAAATCAGAAAGACATAACTCTGAAGGGAATCCTGTTTCTACAACTTTTTAAGCATCCGCAAGTTGAACTTTTCGGAATTCCCGAACTTACCACGTTGCTGGCTGTTAACCCTAGAAAAAGAAGACTGGCTGCTCAACTTCGACAGACAACTCGCATGCAAACGGTCTAGTGGACAATGAAAAAACTTTCCTGCACAATTTCAGAGCGTTGCGTCTGTCTCGTCGACACGCCACCGATGTCTTAGGTCAGGGATCTAATTCAGTTTCAGTTTTCGCTTTCGAAAACGGACGAGCTCGTAGTACGGGTCGTAGAAAGGACGAGGACATGGCGGATCGGTGTAAACAAAGATGTTACATTATTACATATTGTGGCAAAGATGCCCCCCTCTTAGACATCTCCCACTAGCGGGTTTGGTATAAAAGTGTGTGTTATTATATTGGCAGCATCCTATTAGATTTACGTTTCAGTGCCGTACTAGGGGTTTGTTTTCGTAGCGGTTTTGGTTGTTCTTGTCGGCGGAAAGCGACTGGAACATGTCGTTAAAGGTAGGAAATAGATTTTTTTTGTAGGTTTTTGGGAATTTGCTCCCGTCTTGCGGATATGTGCGCGTGATTCAGTGCGGCTCGTGGACATAGTGTGCTTTTTTTGGAGGAAAGTGACTTGTGGTTGCACCAACTTTGGAGTAACGGGTTTTCTTGGAGAGTAACCGATATAGGGCGCTCTTAAAATTATAGGAGTCATTGATGCGTTGCACTCCAATCATTATAAATACGTGTTGCACAAGACGTAGCTGAAAATAATTTTCTAAAAGTTTAAGTGTCTAACTTGGCCAACTATATTTGGTCTTTGTATTTGACTGGTGCCAAATACTTCTAAATACCAGAAATTTCATAAGATAGTTAATATGTTCAAATATTGTAATTGCAATTTGAACTGAAAAATCCAAATTCCAAGTTAAAAAACGACAAATGTTTGTCGAATTTTATTGGTTTGACTTATCAACTTAGGATTTAGAGAAACAAAATTCACAATGATGAACAAATTATTAGTTTTTTTTAATCTTCATTTAAGTCTCTGAATGAAACTGAAAAAGTATAACAAATCAAACTTAAATCATTAATAATTCATATTAATGTTACTATTTTTTAATTTTTTTATTAATGTTTTATTTTATTTAATTTTTTGGGAGAAATGCTTTCTCAAATAATACAACGAAATTCTATATATTCGTATTTTGTATATATAGTAAGGTGTTTATGATCATAATTTGTTGGCTGGAAATACGCGACTTAGTTATATGTATATTTAAGAAAGATGTAGTTTTTTGAACATCATATTTCATAAATCACAATATTTTTACTTTACATTAAGGTGCCCATGAAGAATACAGTTAGCAATGAAAGTCCTCATATAACCATTTTTGAAGGTTGCTTAATTCTAATAATTTTTTGTACTGCACAATAATTTCTTTTGCACTATAATGTTGATTGTACGAGAAAATATCGCAAAAAAGTAAAACTGCAATGTTTTCAAAAGTCGTGAATATCCTATATCCTCGTAGGTATCGATTAAAGTTTTTGAATTGAAGAAAAATTTTAATCACAGATGGAAAGCTTTATCAGACTGCAATGTATTTGTAAAAATATAGACATACTGAATATCAGAAGTATAAGTGGTACTAATAAAGTGTTTTAGTGTATTAGATGATTTACTCTATTTCAGTTGTTTGTCATTTTTGGTGATTTTCAATTTTGACACATGTGAGAACTATAAGTATATGTTGATAAAGTTAACAAGATATGTCATTATTTCCTCTCCATCATTTGTTAATATCGGTGCGACTGTACCTACAATTATATTATTGAATTCCTTAATACTGTATCCTCTTTCTCATACAGTGAGGAACGACCAATTGTTCGATGATGGTTCTAAGATTGATTGTTAGAATGGGTTGACAGTTTATAGTTCTTTTAATGTATGTATGAGAAGACAAACTGCAACATCGTGACGTATGAACGTATATATGCGGACAATTACACTACAATACAGCTTTATTTACAGAAAACAGTACTCATTTTAACTGACGGAAAATACGATTGCAATATTCTTTTAGTTGACTGAATGAACTTTTAATTGTACTTGTTTATTCAGCTATGTTTTAACACAAACAAAGTATGCAATATAACCGGCAACGCTTACGGCTATATACTCGTACACTTCGATTAGTTTTATATAATAATTAGTCATATTCAAGTCACTAATTTACTTTTTCTGTAAGACGCGTAAAATATTTATGACGTGATGATAGTGTTAATTCCCACTCTTTTATATCTTCATTATGTAAGTCTGTAAAAGTTGGATATTAACAAAACCTAAGAACAATGGTTAAAGTAACGTTTTGCGGAATAATACAATTATATGCACGCAATGTAGTGAGTGTAGGTTGAAGTGTGGGAAATTTAGATTGGTAGATTATAATCCCTTCCATATAGGTCAGATATATCGGGTTTCAGGCATTAGCGGATGTGCTAAAATAGAGAGGACTAGTTTTCGGATTACCTATATTTCACGAACTACAGAGTGACTCACACCAATTCATCCAACTTTGCATGTTAGGCTCGAGATTATTATACAGTGTGTTTCCGAAAGAAAAGCATAAATGATACAGGTAATGATATCAGAGCAAATTTATGTCTGTTTTGAGATTCAAAGTCCTAAAAATTTACAAGCGAGCATACATTTTCACTAATTTATCAAGAACGCAAAATAATTTTAAGTTCATATTTGGTATTTGACCTTCGTGACTGCAATTAGTATTTCTAGATAAAAAAAGGACATTTGGTGCTATAGGGGGAACTATAGTTGACAACGAGCATTAGCATTTTCCCCGAAGCTTTATGTACACGTTACGAATCCCCTTTTGAAAAATTTGGATGCAACTATTTATTCTGCCATTTTTTATACCTACACTTTTTTATTATGGAATACGTTTCACGAAACAAATGCAAATAATGCTATTAAAACACTACCATCCCCCTTATTTTAGATGATAAATGTTAAACACCATGGTATGATGTGCATCAAACCTATGGATTAAATCTGGGTACTTGTTTTAAGTATCAATACCAAATATGACATTAGTAAGTTTACTTCAGACTACTAATTTTGACAGTAACTGACTGTAATAACCATACTCACTGGTATCGTTTTTGGTACTTCTTTCAGAAACACCTTGTATATAACAACGTCGTCTCAGCCTTCCGAGTTGACTATTGAATAAACTTTTCAAAAGTCGTATAGTGCTCCAAAATCAGTGTATTACATAGTTGAATAGCTGTGGTACAATCATAAGATCCAAATGTAAATCCATCATGGTAAAATATCTCCGAGAGATCCTTATAAATATAGGGTGGCTCAAAAATATTTCTTCCATAAACCTTTTCGCAGGGGCTATTTATATATATCAAATTAGGCAATGTGCAGTTAAACTTGCGTTCTGAAATTTCAGAAACAAAAATTGATACTTACAAAATTAAATTTCAAGCCTAAAAAAGTTAAGGAAAATATAAAATGAGATAATTAAAAAAAAAATACAGAAGTTGCTTTGTCTATACGGTCATGATTATGAAGAAAATAATTCCCAATTTTTGACCAACGGTTTCTTATATCCCATGGAATTTATTTTTTGTAATGATTGCCACATATTTTATTGGTTGATTATTACTCAACTTTATTATTATTTATTTCTGAATTAAGTTATTAATTACTTACAAAATACGGTTCTGTCTCATACTCTACAGTGAATATATATTATGAAAACCTTACTCTTCACCAGTCAGCTCTGCTTTTCTTTTGCAGATCACTGAATTTATGAATGTTAGTAGTAGTTGGTGGTCACTGTTGTAAATTTTGAGGAAATAGAAACGTGAGCTTCATTTATTAGATATTCAATGATTATGATATCCAGTCTAGATGTACATATTAATAGACAATATAATAAAACGAAATGTATTATATAATGCTTAGTCATATTATGCTATGTGTGTAATGTATTAAAACTTTTTTAATTACAATTCTTAAGGATATGTTAATTTTCAAAACTTTTGTATATTTGCATCGGATAATTGTCTTTGTCTGTGTGAAGTACGGATAAATAAATCTGAACCCACATTCCTCTTAAATCAATAACGAAAAAAAATATTGCCATAAAAATGCTCTTCAAGCAATAGAGGGTTAAAGATTAAAGTAATTAAGTCATAAAAATTCATAATATCCTTATGTGAAAATGGAAAATGCATATATTTATGTTTTATTAGTTTCTAGGAAAATCCTGTTTGTACTAGGACCTACAGCAGGATGCACTTAATTCGTCACACAAATATTTCTGGGAATAAAATAAAATAACTTCTAATAATATTTTTTATTTTGTGTAGACTATTAGACATAGCGAGATAATTGTGTGCATATTTATTAGATTTAATTGCAATTACAGCATTTTCATATTTCTATTATCTTTTAAGTGTTCACCCACGTACATAAGCAGGTAGGATGCTTACTATCTGTTAGTTAATCCACATATCTTACTAACTGTTATTACAACAAAATAAGATATACAAAATGCGTTCCTTGATCTTAGCAGATTGTAAAACAGCGAGTAGAGCGACTATAGACTATAAAAAGCAAAGACGAAATACGAGGTGTGGCTATTAAATAACCGAACTGTTGTCATAACACTTTTTATTCGTTGCCGGTTACAGTAACAACTTTTTCGCCTTCAATGTACTCCCATTGGCGATCTCTACACCACTCCATACGACTTTTCCATTGTTGAAAGCAGTGCTGGAAGTCCGCTTCTGTCAGCTGGTTCAGAACCTCCGTCGTTTTTGATTTTGCTTTGTTTCGGGGTCTTAAGTAAAAAACCACGACTCATCACAAGTAATCACCGTGTCTAACAAGCCTGGATCAATGAATGTTGTTTAGAATTTCAGCGCAAATGTTCATTCTTGATTCCTTTTCCTCGGGAGTGAGGAGTTTTGGCACCATTTTCGCGCAAACTTTGCGCATGTTGAACGATTCATGCAAAATCTGGCGAACTTATTATTTGTCGATTCCTGTTATTTCAGCAAGCCCTCGGATGCTTCGACGATCTTCGCAGATTAATTTACCAACTTTTTCAATGTTTTCACCGTTTTCGACGTTGAGGGTCGTCCGGGGCGCGGATCGTCTTCGGTCGTTCTACGTCCTTCTTTAAACCGTTTAAACCAAAAACTTGTGTGCGGGATAAAAATGCATTCCCGTACATTTTTTTTAACATTGCATAAGCTTCTGTACAAGTTTTCCCCAGTTTAATAATAAACTTGAGAGTAGCCCGTTGCTCGATCTGAACCCTTAACATTTTTTTCGACGCATCACTGGTGCGTAGATTAATTCAAACGACTGCTACAGTCAAACTGAGCGGCCCACTGGCTTGTCGAGAGAACTCAGGGTGAGGAAAGTGTCACCAGACACAGTTCTGTTCAAACTTGTCGCGACATGCTCGCAGCGCGCTGGTAGCAGCATCAGTTCGGTTATTCAATAGTCACACCGCATATATTATATTACTTTCTTAGGTATTTTGATTAATAATCTTATTGGCTAGTGGCTTCTGAGACCTAATGTTTTTTGAAACCTACGCTGCTGGTGATGCGAAAGTTCCGCCACCCCCTCTTTCGAGAATTTCCATTCCTTCGATAATCCCATCCTTTAAGTCCCATAACTAAGATCAAGGGAAGCGGTCGGTTATATAATTAATAGTAACCACTTATAAGAATGTCTTTTTCGAAACCCCTCCAACGTAAAGGACCTTGCGATTATACAGTGAAGTTCATTTTATTCAGTCATCTGTGTAATTTGATTAAATCCTCTACATGCAACTGCAAGGCAACGGCAATATGATAATAATGTCATTATTATATTAATTATAGAAAAATATTTATCTTTAGCGTTGATATTCATCATGACAGGGAAGCGATCGCAAATGTTTTATAATAAAAGGTTAGAGGAGAAGGAGATATTTTAATCGATGGTTCATGCATATCTCAGCTAGGTATGAATTAAAAGTGAAGTGTAATTGGAAACCCTCATAAAGAATGATACTATTAAATAGTACATAACGGTATAGACATTACTGAATATTCAGGGGTATCATGTGTTTACTCCATTATTAATAACATCACTTTACAGCTCTTAACCAATCATAGGTCAAATTCCTAGATTAATATTGGTACCTGATTGGCTGGAGCTTTTGACAACGTTTTTAAAAAAATACATTTTTACCACTGTGAGTAATATACCATTGAAATGCAATTTATTAATACTTTTTTGAAATAAGGGTTAAAATGGATGGATTAATGGAACTACTATTAACCTTTAGAGTCATCGGAGGTCAGTATACTGACTCAAAAAAGCGAGCTTAATTTAACTGTCTCCCACAAGTCCTAGAGGACTGATTTTGCTCAAAGTCTTGAATGAATGAATGAGAAAAGTGGGCGGGAAGGCCCATGCACTTAGGCCGCCTGACGGGCCCATTGTGCACCCACATTCCATGAGTGTTCACCCAGGTATGCCGACCTCTCTAGCAAAGGCGCATATTTTCCTGGGGTGAATACTCTTAACATTCTCTGGGTTCAGAACACAGCTCCCAAAGTGCCGTTCTCTGACCCTTGCAGGGCATTCTATGAGGATGTGAGATGCAGTCTCCTCATCCTCCATGCACCATCCACATTCAGGATCACCTATGACCCTTATCATGTGGAGATGCCTTTTAAGGTGACAGTGGCCTGTAAGAAGTCCTGTCACCGTTCTAATGTCTCTTCGGTTCATACCTAGGAGACTTTGAGTTAATTTGAGCGAAGGCCCAATAATATGGGTCTTCGCCTGCCTCATACCCTGGGCTTCTTGCCATTACTTTTCGAATTCCTTATTTAGGAGCTCTTTCATGGTTGAAACCCCCATTAAATGGGGACCCCTAATATAGGTTTAGGTCCTATGGGGTACCCTATTGATCCTAGTCTGGCCAGTCTGTCGGCTTCCTCATTTCCCGGGACACCTGAGTGTCCCGGTACCCATGTGAGTATCACTCTATTGCAACTGGCCAGATCATTTAGAATCTTTTTACAGTCAAGGACGAGTCGCGATTTGACCTTGCTGGATTCAATAGCCATCAAGGCCGCTTGACTGTCCGTGCATATTTGAATCGTTCTCCTTTTTGGAGCCGTTTTTAGGATTCCCATCCCGCATGCTAGGATAGCATATATTTCCGCCTGGAAAACGCTAGCATATGACCCGAGGGCAAAAGATAATTTTGTCCTCGTGGTTTTGCCATATACTCCGCTCCGGCCTTATCGCGAATTTTGGAGCCGTCTGTAAACCAGATGATTCCATTTTGGCATATAGTATTATTTATGTTATCCCAGTCATCCCTAATAGGGATTTGGATCCCTAGTTTTGGACTGGGACAAATGGTAGGCTCCACACTGTCCTGCAGCATAAGGAGTACTGGACAGTTTTTGGTAGCTCAAAATCTTATAACCGATGACAATACAATATCCCATGGTAATTTTAAAACTTAAACATTCTAAAACTGATGACGAGTATACCTGGGGGTCATCGCCGAGAAGTTTAGCCTAATTTTATAGAGATGCCTTTTGCGTCAGTTTTCGAAACTTAGGGATCCCTTCCGAGGGGATAAGCCCAAATCCCGGTACTCCAAAGGTTAATATTGCTAGGTGATAACATATGATCATAGGACAGATTGTCGTAAATATGTCAGAAAGAAATTGAAAGATTTGTGTTTTGCAAGGTCAAGTTAAAGTAATTATGAGTTTGCAACACGATACTGAATGAATTATTATGTACATTTTAAAGCTACTAAGTTCACCTACTTAGAGAAGTTGCATATTGTACGTACATTACTTGCTGCGGCCTTTTGTTTTTGTACAAGCATTTTAACTACTGAACCCATAACTTTACAAGATTATTGATTTGATTTCATTAACCTTTAAGTAGAAACAAATGTGTATTTATTATTAATTGAATCCTTTACTGTTCGTTTTTAAAGGCTATGCGTCACTTCAGCTCGTCACAATTCAGTCCTAAGTCACATTTTTGTAAAGCGTACACATGTCAACAAGTTTAATTTTTGAAAATGTAGACATAGGGTAGTCCTGATCTTAAGATATGATTTTTAAATGAGGAAAATGACAGAGAAACTTTAATGAGCAGTGAGACGACAAACCTTCATGGTACTAACATTCATACGGACAACGTGATTTTCAAAAAATTGGAGCGTAATTTTAAATGTGTGGGGCACTTGCTTTGTTATACCCGGGGGGAGGGAGGAATATTGAGGGAAACCTTACCCACTTTCTTTTTGTGGGGATCTTAATAGTAGGGTTTACATTCAACCCAAAGAGCTGAGGAAAGAAAGGAGAAGGAAAAACGAATGTGCATATGTAGGGCGAAACCTACCACCTGGGTTGCCAAAATGGTGCACTTTTGAACAATTGTTACGTTAAAATAAATTTAATTTTTAAATTGTTTTAATTGTATGCAACCCTACAAACATACTAAAATTTAAAATTTGTCAGTGGTTGGATTCCTGTTTCCACCACTTTACAATGAGGGGTCACAGCCTGGGTTGCTTTGAAAAATCTGTCGGGTGGTTTCAGCCACCCCTGAAGGGCTATATTTTTCATATTACTTGCAAAATGTAGGTAAATACATTTAAAAGGTGACGTGTCTCGGGAATTTTTTGAAAAATCATTCACCACCCCGCTAGCGAATATATTCCAGTTAAAGTCTCCACCGTGTATTATGATTCTGATATACGAGGTGTGTAAACTAAGTAATGAGATTGATATTTTTAATTTTTTTTTATTCGAATAGAATTTCAATTCAGTATTGTCTCCTTCAAAATAACTTCCTTGGGGGGCAACGTAGCGCTGGAGACGGTTCTTCCATTCCCCATAGCACTGCTGGAACTCATATACCGCCTTCAGCTGGTTGGTTCCGTCCAGACGTCCCTTGAGGTGATTTTTTCAATCTCGGGAAGAGAAAAAAGTCACAAGGACTCATGTCAGGCGAATAAGAAGACTGAGGAGCCAGAGGAATGATTTTATTGGTTACAAACTCGTTTACTAAAATGACTGTGTAATAAGGCGCATTGTCGTGATGCAACATCCAGTTGTTCTTGATGTTTGGTCTCACACGCATGACACTTTTTCGTTTTTCAAGAACCTGAACTCCTTACTTAATTTACACACCTCGTATTGTTTTCACGAATAATGAAAATCAGAAGTCTTGTAATTTTGAATGCAAAATACTTCCAAACGTTAACACGTTGATGCCTGGATTTATGGTATTAATGTTAGAGATGGAGAATGGGGATAAGTAGAGAAAAACTTTATCTTTTTTATTACTTGTATTTATGTTTTATAGTAGATATAAACTAGAAAAAAAAACGTCGAAATCGATCGAAACAATATATATTAATCAATATACTATATTAATCTATTCTATACCTAAATAGATTCTAGAAGTAGATTATTTCTGTTTGTAGTCAACAAGGCTTTCAGCTTAAAGTAAGGTAAAAATAAATAAGACCGTAAGTATACACGTCCCGGTTTTCTTACTAAATACCGCTAGGCAGTGATATACTGATATAAATAAATTACATTACACTATGTAGAGGGCATTATACATATACCTGCTACTGACTGATGTTTGGATGTTATCGATTGATACAAAATAATTTGGATATATAAATGCTAGGCTGTAATCATTAGGTATCTTTATTTTAAATGCTACTTTCGATTAATCATCACAGGATAACTCTCAGCATGAAACTGGGTGCAGTATAACTGTTGCTAGCAACCATCAGCACCATCTGTGTACCTATTAAAATAAGGTAGTCGTAAATTAAGTTGTTGTGATCCACCCACAATGGTAAGCAAAACTTCTACCAGGAAGCGTTGGCTATATCTTAACAGAAACTTGAACTTCACACTTCGTGTTTCATATTTATCGATATGAATAGCGCAGACAAGAATTTCTAGATCGTCTTCGGTTAATCCACGAAATAGTGGATATAGTTGTAGACGGTTTTATAACAACAATGACGTATTTATGCAGACGATTATTATGCAAATGAGTAGCAAAATTTTATTGCCACTTATTTAAATTATGTAAATATATACAATATTTATGTTAGTTAATTAGAATCTAGTTAAAGTTGATTTTATAAAATGAATAGAATATAAGATATAGTATAAAAGCATACCTACCGAAATATATTATAATACTTGCTTGAACAGGGCCTTATTTTTCTATTTTCTTTTACCGATGTTTTTAAATTCCTGTAAAAGAGGATCAAAATTTTTAAATTTCTTGATGAAATTGCTGTTGTGTGATTAAGATTTTTTTAAGCATTTGTTTAAGATTATTTATAAGCATATTACTAGGGTCCGGAAATGTATCCGGCAACGAAGGGTTCGACACTATAAAACTGATAATGAAATGGTAATGAAAGTATAAACCATATTTTTTAAGCGCCTTGTACATTATATATGCATGTATTTCGTTCTCGTGCTACATACGGCATTGACCCTTTCTCTAACACTCCATGCCACGTACGCGCAATTGTACGCTATCCCCATTCCAGTCGTGACGGGAACGCGGGAGACTCTTATGGAGTTTTACACGCGGCCAAGCAAACATTCCGAAGCCTATTTATTACTAATCAGATTATTTGTCACAAAATCCTTCTTTTTATGTTGTCAGCAACAAATCGGAATTTTACTAATAAATAAGATATATAACAATATCTAGGTATCAATGTAAGATAATAGAACGTAGTTGTGACTTTTTTTAGGAATTTCTCCAAACATGTGGTAGATGTTACTTGCAATGTAATAAATAAAATACAGAAGCTATAGTTACCTTAATCATAATTATGTACGTAATAAATCTCTTGTTTAATAATAATTCATCTAAGCATACGTAATGTTAATAAATTGTCTAAACAAAAATTGCATGTCACGTGCTGTAGTTATATTTGCCAGGTGTTTTCTACAATACCTTTTAATAAGAAATTATTTGTTGCAGGTAACGTCACTTTTTTCATTTTCTACATATCTGGGATTATCGTAAGTACCTCTAAGAATTTGACTAAGTGTATTACTAGTAGCCCAATTATAATTATCCATATTTACGATTAAATAATAAATATAATATATATCAAAATTAATTGCCTTTTACATACAGCGAACTCGTAAAGTTTAGACATATCGCGTTTTGGGAAAGTTTTTATAACAAACCGATCTGTGACCTCTGAACACTGATAGGTCTATTTTGGATTCAAAAAATGCAATTTCCAGATCGTATTTTTTCGAACGATAATAATGTATGTCATAGATAATTGTTTTGTATGTCGAAAACAGAAAATTTGGAAATATTGGACTTCCAGAACTCCGAAATGTTAAACAAATGCCAGAATTTTAGTAGTAAGTACATTCAAATTTATTATCGTATTTATCATCATAAAACAATAATTTTTAAAACTAGATTGATAAAATAGAATAAGTTTGATAAAAGAATTCGGCACAAGACAATTTTTACAAGTATTACTAAATATCTTGAATTTTTAAGAGCTGCACTACTTCACTTTAAGTGCTTTATTCAAATTACTCTTGTGGACAACTTTCTATGGAGTTAGGTATTTAAAAAGCAAAATTTACTTGAACAGACCAACCACTCTTAAATAACGTAAAAATACACAATACATGTAATGAGATTAGATCTATAAAACATGATACGTTCATTGGGTTCTTCAGGAACTACAGTGGCGAATGGTCTGTTACCAAGAAGTGCATAGAATCTTGTTATTTACTTGGTCTAATTTATTTATTGTTTGCATAGATTGTTTCCGTTCTTTATGTGCTTGCAATAATAAAGATTACTTGCAGTTACACTTGTACAGAAATAAAGAAAAATGGCCGTTACGTCTTGTCTGAAATATATTTTGGACAAATTCTCTTTATTTTGTCAATTAAATAACTTAGATATGATAAGATTAATGTTAAATGTATTGAAATGTTTCCTTTTCGACATATCCTCTTTCCATATATGCGGAAAGAATTTGGAAATTCATTAAAACAATGATCGATAACGGGTTACGATGGCTCGAAAACAAAAGACGATCTGAGACATTTATTGAAAAACGCATATTTTTGAAAAATATAATCAGCCTATCCGAGTATTTCTTGTAAACGTATTTATTTCAAATGCTATGACCTTCGATCTTCGAACAGGATCTTTTTGCGGTCAATGATCGTAGATTTGCGATGCCAATCATAGCTTTATAATGATAATATAAGCTCCTATATTAATATACATATACTAATAAATATCGGACTGTTTGGTCGTTAGAAAAACAACTAAATCGTCACCTTTTTTCGAATATTACGGTGTTACGAAAAATATCTTTACATACATAATAGGTATCTCACGTGTAACAAAATGTTAATTTTATAATTCTTATTTTTAAAACACATAATTGCGAGTATAATTGTTTAACTAATTGCCATATTATTTACGGTCCATAAATATCGCAAAGTACAATCTTTAATTAAGCCTTATTAAGTTCACAGTAGGTGGTATATGCCTGATTCGTGTATATATATGAATTGTATCTAACAAAATTTTATGTGCGCAGGTCTTCAGTTTACAGTGACGGCAGATGGAATTTAAGATGCTTGTATTTTCATAAGGAAACATGGGATCCGCATTATATGGATTATGGAATGATTACTAGACATAAGTAGAAGTCTATAATAAAGTAAAAAAAAGTTTCAAAAAATGGCTTGCAGAATATTCATTTTTTTTCAGAATTCAGAATCAAGCGAATAAAAAAACTATTAGGTAACTCTTGTGTTTCTTGTGTTAAAAAAAAAAATCGCAAATATTTTGAAAGCCGTTTCCAAGATAATCTAGTGAGGCAGATGTTTTCTGAAAATATTTTTTAACAAGTTTCGTTTAAATTTTTTTTTGCTATTACAACATTCTACTTAGGTTTAGTAATCATCCCATAAAGTATGTTGTCGGTCTGTTGTGGGTAGAAAATACGAAAATCTCAAGTTCACCAGCCGCCACTGTTAGTCTGTTGCGAAGAGCTTCTTGTTTTATTTTCACAAGGATAATCGTGAATCATTATTCACAATTCGGTGGTGGTGTATTTTTTTATTTTTATTAAAAAAAGAGTCCTACCAAACTTTTATGGATGAGTTGACAAAACAGTTTTTATTTAAACCTAAAAATTAGAGGAATAGAAATCATCAACGTTTATGGTCTAAATTCTAAATACTCGCAATATAATTCATTATTTTAGTATTATTAAAAAAATATGTATGCCACTTTAGATGGATAAGAATACATTACTTATTAGCAATAATACAAAATTTAGTATCTAATATTCACACTCCTACCTACACCTTTTTTACCCGTCTTTTTATGCGGTTTGTTGTAAATTAAATACGACTTTTGTTGTACCATTAGAAAGGTGGTCAGTGGGAACAGCGCGAAAAATTATAGCATAATAACAGTCATACCATATAAATTTAAAGATGTGCAATAGATAACGAGATTAATTTACCCAAATAACATCTAAAGGACCCCGCCATCCTTGAGTTTATTGATGTTATATTTTAGCACTGTAGTTTAAATGTCACCTGATGCAATTTGACTCTTGGGTTATATTTTGATACGTTTAGGCCAGTTCATTTTTGCAACTGGTTATTTATATGGTTAAGTGATCACTGGTTTCTTTAACCATAGACTGTAACCAGCAATAACAAAATGTGTGTACTTTTACAAAAAATAACATCCCAATTAGTTAACTATCTGTTAATAAATGTGAGGTGGTTTAAATTGTACTTTATGCATTTAGTATGAACATAGCCGCAATTATTTGGCAATTGACTTGGCTATTTTAACCTCAAAAATGTGAATTTTATTAAAATGGGTGATTTTAATCTTAAAACTCATTGCCTGGATGAATTTGAATGTGATTTTATACATGTTATCTATTGAGGCGAATAAAATTCAAACCTAATCATCAAAACTCTACTCACTAGAAATCTAACTAGAGGAAATTATGTCTCATTTACTATACGGTATTTAAAGATAAACTTATATAAGCTTTTTTGTTATATAGGAAAATGAAAAACAGAAATGATGAATTTTTCTTTTAATATTATTCTGACATTTTTTGAAGAACCTGAAATGATAAAAAAATTTGTTATCGTTCCATTTCTCAATGTGAACAGGACGTTCCCTTATAGTGTAGCAGGGATGGATGGTGCAATTTGGAGTTCTATTTTTATAACAGACCAGAAGATCTTGGAAATGACTTGGAAAGCAATTGCGAAATATTTTTTTTATAATCACCAAGTAAACAAATAATAGTGCTCAAAGTATTTTTGAGTTAAAGTACATAATCTGTAAAAGTTATGGTAATTTAGATTGTTATTTCACCCCAACATTTCGATTTTGGGATATTACAATAGCTGTATCTTTAATCAAAATGAAAATTTTGCAACCAGCATAAGAATGAAAAGTTTTTTTATTCACTTAATAATAGTAAAAAATTTTTGCAAATATTTAGAAGCTGTTTCCAAGATTTTCTGGTGGAGAACACATTTTTATAATTTTTCACAAATTTCATTTAAAGTTTTTTAGTTTTAGTAATCACCACCTAAAATATAATGTGAGTCTCATGCTGCCTTACGAAAATACGAGAATTTCAAGTGCCACCTGCCGCCACTATAGTGCAGGTTGACATATTTGCTAAAACATCGACAATTTCTTCATCTTCATCCTCAAATAAGTCTTAAAATCCGGATCCATGTATAAACAAATTTATAAACACATGAATTTTTTATTTATTGGGTATTAATAACATTAAAACTTTAGCAATCCACGGTCCTTGAAGAGTAAAATAGTTTATAACCGAGTTAACCAAGCATTAAATTTGGTAAAGGACACGCCCAAAATTATACATGTATGTGTAATTATTATATTATATGTATGTATGTGTAATTCGAATAATACTATAGTTATCTATAGTTATATATTCCAACCTATTATAGTTTTTCTTATAAATCGTGAAACTATCACGATACAGTAATAGACTAGTTATCATTATTATTTAATAAAGGATAATGTTAAAAATCGATCAATTTCTGCCCCACTCTGGAACTTTCTGTAGCTGTTTTAAGTAATTATTGCGGAACTATCTTCCGCATTCGTTAAATTGTTCCAGAATCTTGTGATCTATTTATTTCGAGCAGA
The DNA here is from genome assembly GCA_029963805.1 of Aromia moschata. NCBI lineage: Eukaryota > Metazoa > Arthropoda > Insecta > Coleoptera > Cerambycidae > Aromia > Aromia moschata. Next base: position 615,892 of record JAPWTK010000097.1, read on the forward strand.
CAAAAAAAATCTAATCACAAAGTACTTCAATGGTTCTTCACTTCAATGGAATCTTTCATATATGAGCGACTCGATTTTAGAATAATATTCTATTATATATATGATCTAGTTTTTGTACATATATACTTGTTTAATGTTACATTGATAAATATCGATTATCAATGCAAAAATATAATGAAAAGTTGACAAAAAGATATAATAGTTTATATTAAAATACAAGGGAATGAAAAGACAAGAAAAATTAAAAAGATAAAAAAACCAGAACAAAAAAAAACGGAAACAAACTAATTTAAAAATATATTTAAAAAAAAGTACAGAAATATCCACAGCGATAACAATCGTCAACTTGTGGTGTATGTTGAAAATACACAATGTTGAATCCATATGAAAAGGCCATTAGATTGAAAGCAAATACCGGATTTCAATGTTTTTTCAATATTGGAACCAGTTACCATAGCTGGAAAAGAATCAAAGCAATCAATGACGAAGTCTCTTTTACGCAGTAAACAAGTTACATACGATATTACGCAGTATTTATAATTGGAACATTTTCTTCGGGCAAATGCCGGTTACTGCGGCTTTATACATGTCTTTACATCAAATACAAGCCTATTTGAGTCATTTAACATTGGTACAAAAAGTTCCGAAGTTGATATAGAACATGGATCGATTCAAAAGAATTTACGTAGAGGCTCAACAAGTTTTACCCTATATTACGCGGATATTGCCATCTGAACGATTTTCCCCGCAGAATACCAGCCTTAAAAGTGTATTTCTATCAAATACAAGTCTATTGGAATTACTTAAATCAGCTACAGAAAGTTCCAGAGTGGGGCAGAAATTGATCGATTTTTAACATTGTCCTTACACTGAGTTTTTCGCCATCAATGTTTAATTATCGGGAATGGTCGTAGAATCTAATGATCGGGACTATACGAGGTGTACAAATTAAGTAATGAGACTGTTTTTTTATTCTTTTTTTTACTCGAATAGAATTACAATTGAGTATTGCCTCCTTCAAAATAACTGACTTTGGAAACCACACAGCGCTGAAGACGGTTCTTCTATTCCTCATAGCAGTGCTCGAACTCATATACTGGAATAGCCTTCAGCTGGCCGTTACAGCCGTTTGAATGTTTTATGTGGTCCCAAAATGCCTTGAGGTGATTTTTCAATCTCGGGAAGAGAAAAAAGTCTCAAGGACTCAAGTCAGGCGAATTCAGCTGAGGAGTCAAATCAGGCTGAGGAGCCACATAAATATTTTTACTGGCTAAAATCTCGTTTACTGAAATGGCTGTGTGACAAGGCACAATAATTGTTGTGATGTTACATCCAGTTGTTCTTGATGTTTGGTCTCACACGCATGACCGTTTTTCGAAGTTTTTCAAGAACCTCTCTGTAAAACTCTTTTTGGATTATCAAAAAAAGTAAATCAGCATGCATTTGATCTTCGACTTGCTCGTTCTTGCTTTTGTGGGTCTTGGAGAGCTTGAAATGTGCCATTCCATGCTTTGGCACTTGGTTTCCGGGTAGTATTTAAACACCCAAGTCTCATCACCAGTAACGACACGTTCCATAAAATGGGGATCATTTTCAACTGATTTTTGGTTTTGTCAAAAAGACAAAACCTTTCTCCCCTGATGTCCTTTTGTTCCTGCGAAAACTGTTACAAAGAACAAACAGATGACTCTAACAAGCTCAAACTTGTACTGAAGGTTATTAGATGTTCACCTACCGCCCTTCCAAGTCATGTCTCAGCAGTGTTGCTAGATCGGGCACTACCTTGCCAGTCTCATTACTTAATTTACATATCTCGTAGAACAGCGCATAAAGCAAACAAATGTACTTGAGCTATAAAGTTGTGAAGACAATAAAAAAATAAAATCTACTTAGAAAAACATTTGCATAAACCAATTACTTTTGTAATGCCTGTATAACTTTTTGTTATTGGAAAACAATAAAATATGTATTAAAAGTTCATGCAAAGTTTCAACGACATATTTTTTTCTAAAGAGGATAAAATAGATTAGTATGATAATTAACAAGGCTAGAGCTATATCTAAAAAAGAACAACCTTAATTGTTTTCACTTTAGTCACTATGTCGATAATTTCTCACGAGTTTTATATACATATATACGTTAGTCAGAATATCATACATTATTACATAAATTTTAAGGAAGATCAAGGTTCATTGGCAAAATAAAATGTCAAGTATTTAGTTATATCAATAAGGTTTGCAATTTTAGCTGCATGTGGGTCGTATTATAAACACATTGTATAGGATGACCTATCAAGAATTGTTCTTCTATTTTATTTATATTTTCGTATTTAAGTTTATGTTTAATTCCGTTTTTTGTATGGTATTGTAATTTGTATGGTAAATATGTCATAATTAGATAGTATGATCTAACATTTATGTATTATAATTTATAATCGTCGTTTATTTTATCTTACAGTATATATTGATACATTGACAGTTGACGTGACAGTAAGAAACTGTCGCAAATTAATTAAAAAGCGTTTAGCGAAAGCTAAATAAAAAACATTTCCAGGTTAGAAGTGTACCTATATAATAAATTATTCGATCTTTTCTGCTATATATGTTTCTCCTGCCTGTTTCTGAATAACTACTATTCCAATCCTCAAAAGTATTCTTTAAGCAACGAAATCGCCATATTGTATGTATGTATTTAAAATTTATTAAAATCGCGTTTCTGATTAAATCTCTTAAAAAGGTAATAACACAAAAACAAACAAATATGTCTAGAATTTAAATAGTATTTAATAACGATATTATTAATGTACATGTTTTATTCATGAAAATGTTATACGAAAAAGTTTTATATTGTAATATAAGTCGAATTATGCAGAATTTCCATGAACCTCAGCATCATTTATTTACCGTGTCATATTTAGTATTCCATTGTGTCCCATTAGTGATTTTCCCATTAAAAAATCTATTTTCGGTCATTTTTTTGGAGAATCCATTGAGTTAAGCACGTTATATCAATTTATAATACTTGATTTTATCTAATAAACCACGCCACACTAGTACTACTTTTTTTTTGCGTATATATTAAAAATCCAAAGACTTTTTAAACACCTGCCTGTTACATCACTGTATTGTATGTAAAGTACAAGATAAATATTTAAAATATGTAAAAATATCACAGCCGAAATAATATCCAGACACATTTTTTAGCTATTAAGATATCCTTTGTTGATTAAAAAAAGCACCGCTCACGCTTAGGAGAAAATCAGTTGTGAGATTTATGCAAATAATATTAAGATAATTCCTTTGCGAACTTGGACAAAGGTGAAAATTTCTCCTGAAATTATTAATTTAATTAATTAGGATTAAGTGATAGTAATATTAAGTTGGATGACGTAACACATAACACAGGATTTATTTAAGTAAATATATTTATCATACGTAACTCATTCAAAAATTCATATGTGAAATTTTGTCTGTGGACATGAGAATAGAAATTATTGTTCAATGAGTGAATTAATTTTACCTGTACAGTCTTCTTCGATCAGAATTCTGGACGTATAAATATTTATTTGATCTTGAATTACCTATTCAAGATCAAGCTGCAATAGCATGCTATTAAAGTTTCCATTTTCTATAAAAAAAGATGCAGATCCCAGACAGAAATTAAAATTAATGGAACAAAATTGAATATTTCCAGTTATAATAATACGTTATAAAGCTTTTTCCATTTATGACTAGTAAACTCATTATTTTTGACAGTTATTTCCTCTCCTGTGGAGATAAAATTAAACAACTTACAAGTTAGCATTATGATGGACTATATTTTAAGATTATTGCCATGCATATTGCCGTAGTTGTGAAGGGTATTTATTTTATACAATTATGGATTATTGTAGCTATTATTTAGTTTCAGTATATTTCAAATGCTTGTAGCAATGGTGAATTGATGTAACCGGTATTTGGCGAAAATTCAAATTAATTAAAAAACGAATGTTTTAACAGTTTTTAAATTTATTTAGCCAACATGATCGTTTCGCCAACATTATGACTTATTTTTACAATGCAAAATTTGCTTATATATACACCTGGAACATTTGGCCTAAGGTAAAATGAAAGACGTAAAAAATATAAATATTTTATACTTGTCACTACAAACGAATATGTATCCAAAATGGATTTAACAAAGGAGATGAATTAATTTCAGTTTCATCATTTTACAATACATATCAAAGCTTTTTATTTTATTAATCTATGTAAGTGACCAAAAAGTTTAATTTTTCGTCATTTTTTTTCATTATGTAAAATTATTAAATTGTTGTTGAACACGTGATTTTCTTGTTGTAGATAGGTCCTCTTTTATTGTCTGTTCATCTTGTGCCAAAATTTCTTTCTATCTGTCCTGTATACCGGGTGTTTCAACTCTATTTAGACAGGCAATCTCTTGAAAGCAGTTTAACATAGAAAGAAATGTTAAAATATAAGTTATTTTGTTAATAAGTTAAAAAAGGTAACACGTCATGCAACTTAAAATTTTCAGATGGAATATATTTACCCACCTTTAGATTCTATTGTAATTTATAAACAAATTGTATTAATCTCGTCTCATGCTTATTGTTAACAGTTTATCAGACACCAATAGTTTAATGTCGAGTCATAGTTAGTTTCCATATTCTTAAATTAATGTGACAGGCCTTGATTAGACATCAAATCAACGATTTTTGTCTTCAGTTCTATGTCAGGTTCAATTGAAAATCTTTTGTTGCGTTACTATTTATTATTACTGCATGAATACAAACAAAATTACCCCAAACGTTTTGCATGGTTAATATATTTTATTTAGAAATTGAGGGAAAGTAGAAAAATGGAAAAATATATAGTGCTCCATTTAAAATATTAAAGTTGCATAACCTGCTGCCTTTTTTTAGGCACCCTGTACATAAAAAATGAAATGGTTAAACACTCCTTTTGAATTACATTGCTATGTAATATTTTTCCTATGTCAAACCGTTTCCGAGATAATATTCGTCTAAATAGAGTTGGGACATCCGGTATACATTTGGGCAAGTACCACAAGTTATCTTGTATTGTGTGTATCATTGTGATTGAGTAATTCTAAGGCATTTCAGTGGGCGTATCTATGTAAAGCTTAAAATCTACCCATCATACGAGACAGAAAGACAATTAAGAACTAATTAACTAATAACCTCCATAAATAGATAAAAGCTTATCGTGTGAATACTCAGATTAATGGTAGTTAATTCTACCTTAATTTAATTAAAATGTTGTAATTCAATTTAACGAATTAAATATATAATAGAAAATAGCGCAACCCATTCATTAACAAGCTGCGCCACACTTATATAACTGACATTATCTAAACCCACAATTAAAATCGAGATCGCAAAGATAACTGCAACGGACTGCCTGGCCATGGGCTATATCTGCGGTCAATTACAGTAATTTAGAGTGATGTGAGAAAAAGTGCGTAATGTAATTTTAATATGATACGATTTAAACGCTTGTTGTAAGGTAAATAATACATATGTGTACAAATTGAAAATTATTTTCAAATCATACATAGATCGTTCACATTCAGACGCGGTTTGAGAAATTGCTAAGTAGCAGGAATTTAAATCCATCCATTTTTACATTAAAGGTGACTGGAGTATTGTAAAGCTTCACGATAATTTACTTCAAATTTTAAAGAGTTAACTTTTCTTGTAAAATGTTGTAACAGGATTTCTTCACTTGGTAATAATATTGCTGTTATGGTAATGGTATTCCAATTTTATTACCGTCCTTAATTTCAGACAAATGGTAACTTATATTTTGGTTGTAGTGTAAGAAAGTAATTCATGTTTTAGTATCGTGTGAAGTTTTTCGACAATGTGAGAAAATGGCAAAGTAGTTACAGAGAAACACTTCTCTGTAATCTGATTTAATTCTTACATCCACAGTTTTGTTGCAAAGATCAAAAAGAGTTCTCATACTGCCTATTTCCACTGTATCTCTGTTGAATGTTAACTTACAGTTAATGGACTAACTAACCGTATTTTATAATTTTATGTAAATAGAATGTTTCAGATTGATTTTAAATAATTTAATAGAAAAAATATAGACAGACATCTATAAGGAACGTTTTGGTGTAACTTCCTACATAATCCTTTTTATACACACTTATGTGTATATAAAAAAATGTGGGCTACAAATATTGTACTTCATAAACATAAAACACGCCTCAAGTTGTATTTTAATTCGTTATCTCATACTTATTTTCTTTAAATAAAAATTGCCACCTTACGAGAATGCTATTTTCCAAAATACTCATCTAACTGGTAGTGATTATTAAAATTAGGAATTATTTTTAATCGTAAACATTTAATAACAATTAGCGTTTGGCGATTCAATCTAAGAGTATCGGCCTTGAATATTTTTTTTGGCAGCTGCAAAATACGAAAAATAATGGATTTAAGGATTAGTATTGGCCCATCAATATTAAAAATACTTGATTATGCGCTGTAAGTTTATGTCCAGCGCATGAGAAATAACAATAATTACGTATCTCAGTATAAGACGAATAGGAATATTATCGAACATTTTTTTGTACGTATTTCGTAGTCTTCCGTATTTAGATGATAATTTAGATAAGACGTGAATAACTGATGTATTACACCTTTTATACGTCTATATCATGCTTTCAACAAAATTTTATAACACCTCAAAGTAAACTTTGCCATTTCAAACGTACCATGTCTTTGATACTCTTAGGTTCAGGGTCAAAGTTCTAAATCAAATCAGTTTATGTAAATTCTACGGAAAACTCTTTAAGATGGTGCTTACGCAACAACAAAAAAAGTTCTTGGTAGAGTTTTATTATTAGAACCGGACGGAAAGTTGGACAATGGACAGTAGGTATTCTCTCGAATACTGTCACTTGAATTTTAAAGAACAGTTTTCGGATGTGGTGCTGAAGATCGACTTAGATAGGGAAGAAATTATAACGCCTTGGACAATGATAAAATTGCTACAATATAATTCCAGCAAGATGGTGTTAGAGCACATACTGTCGGTGGAACAATACTAATGTTACAGAATATTCTCCAAAATCGCTTGATGAGGCTCAATTCTGAAAATTTCCTAGATCTTGTGACATAACACCACGTGATTTTTTATGGCTATGAGTAAAGAACACAATTTACCAACTTTATTACAAATTAAACAAATGAGATTAAGACTACACCGCACGTAAAATGTTTTCGGTTATATTTGAAAAACTTGTCAAATATTTTCAGATGTCAGACAGTCCGGATATTGGAAATACGTCATATTCAAATCTATTGATGAAACAGTATCACAAATTACAGTTTACTTGTAGATAAGACGAAATGTATTATAGTGAATGTGAAATGAAACAAATAAAATGGTCAACAATAAACCAAAATATATTTTAAATAGAAGATAAAATTCAAAATTTTTCATTCTTCCTTGCGGGTCGGCAGAAAATAGGCCGACGAGCCACAGGTGGCCAACTGCTGGTTTAGAACAATAGCGTGGCCATTTTCAACAATTTTTGAAATGTAGAGCTTATTTTGAACGATTTCTAATGCCAATTTTTATCTCATTTTGCCTTCGAGTAACCAATATTGAAGGCAAAAAATAAAAAACGAGATAAAGTTGCTAGGATTTGAATTCAAGTCACAGATCAAAAGCAAAAACCTTTTACACCAAATTACTTATAGCTCAAGCTGTCAAAAATTTTTACATCTCAGCCGTATTTGAAAAAATTTGTTCACATACTGTTTTTTCCACAACCAACTTAAGGTCAAATTTATTTGAACGTTAGTTATATCTACATAAAGCTGTAATGGAAAAGAATAGATCAAGTTTTTAAAAGTATTAATATCAATTTGGTTTATAATTCTAAAAATAAACTACAGACGCTTTTGGGTACTCTCAAAGACAAAATCGACAATAACGAAAAGTCAGGAATATACGAAATAAGTTGTAAAGACTGTGATAAAAGTATATAGGGCAAACAAACAGATCTATTTTGACTAGATATAAAGAATACATAGCTCATTTGAAATATGGTAGAACGGAAAAGTCTTGTGTTGTCCAACACACTTTTGACAACAACCATAGGATAGAAATAAATAATTTAAAATTAATTAGAAATGTAACAAACAGTAGACAGTTGGATGCTTTTGAAAGTTTAGAAATCATTAAGTGTAACAATAGCATGAATAAGGACACTAAATCACACCACAGAAATTGACATTCTCCCTCTAAAAGTCATTACAACTGTGCAAAGGGAGAATACACATGAAAAAGTTAGCAAATCACGAAGCTACGCACGTGAGGCCATGGAACATTCTATGTCTTTGGACCCATGACGTCATGCGTCACATACATGATGCTCGATAGAGTTTTTCCCTACCCCAGATTAGGCACCCTTTCAGCGTGAGGCAAAACCATCAAGACCCAAGACGTCATGCGTCACATAATAAAACATAGATGCTCAAGATGAGGAGTTTTTGAATGAGGCCAGATTTTGGCCCTTGAGGTTAGGCAATCCATCAAGACCCAGGACGTCATGCGTCACATACTTGAGGCCGATAGAGTTTCTCCCTACCCCAGACTTTGCCCCTTCAGGTTAGGGAAACCATCAAGAACCCATGACGATCATATGTCACATACATGATGCTCGATAGAGTTTTCCCTACCCCAGATAGGCAAACCATCTTTACCAAGCGTGACGTGACGCAAAACCATGACGCAGATCGCAATATTTTCCAGGGGCAATCCCATAATAATAAAGACATAGAATGTCAAAATGAGGAGAATTGAAGGAGGGCTGGAATGAGGAATTATATGAGGAGTTAAATGAGGGCCGAAATGAAGGTTTAAATGTCTCATCCAGGCCCAAAAATGACGGTACGGGCCGTGGCAACAAATTAAGTGTAAATAGTGCAAGTGTGTAGGTTAGAATTGAGGTTTAATCTTCTCCTGAAGATGCCAACTTAGTTGGCGAAACGCGCGTCGAGAAAAGTATATCTAGTAGTTCGGTGTTTCGTGGAAAACATCCAGTTTTTTGTTTCTACGCCGAAGGTTCCAGTACCCACTCCAAAATATGAGTCTTATTACTTATAAGTATAAGAATACCTATATGGAACTGAAGAATTAGTAATGGGACCTTATTACTAATACAAAAGTAAAGCGTTAGACTGTAAGAGAGAAACAGATGATATCAAACACGTTGAAGAAACGGTACACATATAATAGAGCGTTCAAAAACTGCAGTAAGTAATAGAAGGCAAGACTGAAAGTAGTTTTAAAAAAAATAAAATCTAATCTCAATCACATACCTCAATACCTTAAACTAGCCTAAACTTACAACAAGATTCCTTTCGCATTGCACTTTTACGGCCGCGCAACCACATAATTAAATCATTCATTCCAGTCCTGTGAATTAGGTAATGCAAATAAGTATTTTATGGTAATAGGTCATTAGCTAAGAGATGTGCGAGTGGCGATTTGAATAAGCAAACATATGGCTGTTAAATATGCATGATATAGAACACAGAGGACATGGTACTTCGTCAATCGTCTAAATGGTAACTCTCCAATAGTAGATGGTGCGTGATTTACGTTTTTTTCCTCAACTATTCCAATGGCATTGCAGTGCTTTGTTGCAGTTACTTTTATACAGAGTCGGGAAATGCACATATTCAATGCTTGCCAAATCTGGCAAAAATCATCAGCCAGTTACGAATGAATATTGTGTTGGGAGTTGCCACCGTGAGGGGGGTAGATTTTATTGGAATAATTTCGCCTGTAGTCCCTCCCCTATAACTATCTACCCATCTATACTATCTACCTCTATCATCCACCAGGCGGAATATGTGCCATTGCCAACAGTGTATAGAGATAGTTACATACACACACAAGGATAGCTTCATTTCATCTTGGCAAAAAGTGAGTGAACCAATTCTCGTGGTGTTCATACATGCTAAACGATTCACATTTATACATGAGTATTGAGTTTACAATAGGACCAGAAACTTTTTGTGGTGTGGCAAAACTATGCAGAAAAATGTCCAAATAATAAGTCGTTGAAATGCTGGATAAACTTTTCAGAACAAAAGAACAAGTTCATAAAAGCCTGATCGCCTAAATTTATTTAGGAAGACCTATTGTGTCTAAATAGAAAGCTGATCAGGATAATAATGTCTACTAACAGGACACTACCGACTATATCAACATATGGTCTGCTTAGTTTGGCAAAGGAGACAAGATACAAACTGCGTCCCTTAATTATAACGAATAATAAAACTATGAGTAGGTGTGATTATAGTAAGCGATAATCATATTGGATAGTGGCTTCTGTGACGTAAGTTCGGCCACACCCACTGTCAAGAATCCCCACGACAATTGTTTTCACTCACCTGTAAAATTCGTTAAGAGCATGGGGAGCTGTCGGTATATACATATACATAGATTACATTTGGAGGAAGAGGAAAGCTCGATTCGTGTACTATGCCAGTGTGAAGGCCTGACCAGGCTGACGTTCGAAATTCTCAAGTAGTAAAATGTCAGTAATCGTTGACAACCGGTATATTTCCCGAGAGGGATATGAAACGAATGTTTCTAGTCCTTGACTTTCTTCAGTAGATGCACTTTTCGCTTACCATATTATGTAATACTCGCATTGTAGCTAGAAAGCGTAACACAACGTAACAATCACATCGATCCATTCGTTCCGATCCTATAAATACATAAAGAAACATGTTCCTATACAAAATGTCAATAACACTAACCTTGTAACTATTGGTTGTCTAGAAAATTTGGGTACAAGGAAACTCTCAAGTAAATTTCTCCTGTCGATATGTTACTTATAATGTTAATAGCAAGAAAATGTAAATGTTACGAATATTCAGATAATATGCTTATGAAGCCCAATACCAATATTGATTATTATTTTTTAATTATCATAATTGCATACTAATACAACCAAATACAATGAATTTAATATATTTGCTATGCATTGACAATTTTAATTTTTAACTAACATAATATATCATTTAAAGGTAATAAAATTATAATAATTCTGACAATTCCCTTGTAGTGATACACTTTCGGTGATTCGGTTAGATTTATAAACAACTTTGGGTATAAATAAATTCATAGGCCAATTTTCTGTATAAAACTTGTTTCCCAGTTACTTTTTGTTGGCATTAAAACAATACATCACTTATGAAAAACCAAAAAGTTGTAAAATGCTTTAAATCGAGATTAAAGTTTCCTGTTAAAAATAGGTTATGTACTCATCAAAATCATGTTTAAAGCGTGAGAAAACTGGTTATTTTTTCTGCACATACACAGTTATATCTTAGAAGAATAAAATCCATGTATTTGGTAGTAGATTTCCTTATTTGTTAAAAATAGGTAATGTAATCATGAAAATCATGTTTAAAGTGTGAGAAAACTGACTAACTGTTCTGCACATACACAGTTCTATCTGAGAAGAATAATATCCATGTATTTGGTAGTAAATTACCTTATTTAGATTAGATTAGCGATAAAGGAAAAGGTAGAGGAAATATTAACGATAGAGGAAAACTATTACACGTTTAGTTTTACTAAAAAAAAATGAAAACTTATAAGTGAATATTATAATGGGTTTTTTTCTATTTTTTTTTAATTTCAGTAAAATATTTATAAAAAAACGATTTTAGGTATTTCCTACCATCTTAAATTCATATAGATTTTCATTAATGAAAGTTGATGGCATAATGTTTATAAAGGAGTTTCATTCTTTAATTCATAATTTAACACGTATCTGAGTATAAAACGTACACCTTTTCATCATACCTGCCTTTTTTATGAGTATGAATATGAAAATAATAAGAAAAATGTTTGTTTCGAATAGTTCTCAAGAGACACCCAGAAAAAAAGTAATCAAAGTTGGCTATGAAAGAGAGAGATAGAAATAGCTATCATGTCGAAACTTTTCGGTTATGTCAAACTTTTGACAAGTGACTGTCACAATTGTAAAATAAATAATGGCTGTCATATAATGCAACAGCTTTGACAATAATTAAATAAGTTTATAAATTTAAGATAGAATACGTCTGTTTTTACTAAGAATATGACACAACTTGGGAGTCATGCTGTATAAGTATATAAGTAAACCACGATCGACAATCCTTGAACTTGTGATATTATCCTTTGCAGTTGTATTACAAAGTGTCGTTAGGTCAAAGTTTACTGTCACCTAAATTAAACGTGTCAACATGTAAAAAAAGCAACAATGTGCTACATAGATATTTAGAACTATATGCAGGTATGGCCTTGGTTCATGCCACCTACATATTCTAGAAATTAGTAGGTATATTACAGACAGGATCAAGAAAGAAAAGACGAACTATTAAAATGCTAAAATTTACTACTATCGAACATTTTCACAGGTGGCTCTAAATCTTATATCCTGTTTTACTGGTTATATCGAACCTAAATTCTAATTCCAGAATTTATTTAGGCGAGGCGGAATTTTAATGTGGCATATAATTGAAACTGTCTACAGACATGTGTAAATAAAAAAAATGGATGGCCTGTGGACGTTTATAATTCCTATAATTTTCAGTAAAGGGGCACTGTATTAATGTTGGAGTATTGAAGGAAATACTATAATTAATAGGAAAGCATAAAGTAATTCAGCATGAGCAAATCAAATATTCACCATAATGTTTTTTTGAGAATTGTTTGCCTCTCCCTGATATATTTTTGGGTTTTTTGTGTCTACTGTAATGTGCAGAATTCAAATATGAGCTTGGTTTTTACCTATCACCCATAAGTTTTTAGAGAAGGGAAGAAGGAAAAACAATGTGAGAAACCTAAACCATAAGCATTCTAGTGAATTTTCGAACATTAAACCTTTTGTTTTTTTTTTCTTTTTCTTTCCCTTTTCCCCCCCCCCTTCCCCCCCCCCCCCCCCCCCCCCCCCCCCCCCCCCTTTCCCCTTTCCCCCCCCCCCCGATTGTCAATTGAAACTGCGAAATTGTCAAGAAAGAATTCCAAATGGGAATGAAGAAAATGCAGATTAATTGACATGTTGCAACCTAACGTCTTGTAAGATTAGATAAGTTCTTCAACTAGATCTTTTGTAGTTCTCCTATTTCTTATTACCTAGGAAGTTGCTACATACATTTTTGAAGGCAGTCCACGCCCTATTTTCTTTTCTCGAAAGTGTAGTTTCAAAAATTTTGTCTTTAAAAAGTTGTCGTATTTTTTAAAACATTCTTTCATTAAGTTTTGACTCACTTATACGCGCGAATTTCTATCTCATATAAAGAAAAGCATTCCTTTCTGTATTAAAGGCTTTAACAATTTTTTACAAGCCCTAGTTTTATGTGCAGAGGAGGTAAATAAGTTTTCTTTTGCTTTACTAAGAGTTCATTACGAACGTTTTTCAGACCGGACACAATGTTTTCACGTAACGGCCATTCTTTAATGAAATAATGTTGTTTTCTGGTTCTTCTATTCACATAAAAAACAACAAAGTCATTCGCATACTATATTTTCGCAACAACTATATTTTCTGTAGCCACTCTGCAGTCCTGTAAGTAGTGCAAAAAATTTTATATCGGCACAAATATTCCATTTATGATCTTCATGTTTTATGCTTTGAAGTAATATACGCATGTTCTCGTACGTTTCGTTCATATTTACAAAATAACCCACGGAAACAGATGGTTGTTCTTTTCCATTAAACAATAAAACTACCTTGCGACTTGTCGAAGTGTCAAATAACAGTCGCCACTCGATAGATTCATAGGAATAGCCAAAACATGTTGCTGATGTTCTTTAGATTTTTTTTTAGAGTTTTACGTGATACGACAATTTACAGGTCAATGTAAGGGTTACATAGGTAGAAATTATCGAAATCACACATTAGTTTGGCATGGAGGATTTTCATGCAGAACAATGTTACGACTGTACAGTTTTTCTTAAAACAAAACTAAATTTTATCCGAAATAATTTAAATATCACTGCTAAGAATCAATAAAAAAATAATTAAAACCGATTAAGACAAATATAATACGTTAATGAAATAGTTACGTAAAAACATATACTCGTAATTTATGACACCTCTTCTATGAGAAACAAGAAGCGGTAAAATAACAAAACGATATGCACATTCTTATAAATTACAGGTAGTAATAAGTTCTGCGCAGTGTGTAATTAACGCTGTTTCCGTTTATTATAAGCGTACTTAGGTGACAGATTTACGACTATTTGTTTCAAGGGAGCTGAAAAGTGATGTGGATCTTTATGTGCCCCTTGATAAATGGTTCTAGAAGAACGTAAATCAGCATTCTTATGTAGATTTGTTATGATATATGAAGAACTTTAGCATCGGGAAAATATTTATAAAACTACATCACGTGCAGTTTCGCGATTTCATTAGCAAAGTCTGCGTAATATGGAAATCAAAAGGACAGCATAATGAAAATGGACACAATTATAATAGTATGTATTGCCAAAAAAAATTTAAAACTACAATTGAACAGATTTTTGGTTATTGATCATCAGAGATTTTTTGGTAAAATATTTGGTAAACGCGTTTATTTAATTTTTTTCCTTATCTCTCCAGCTGAGACACAGGTACATATACTTTTTTTCGTTTAATGCAGTTAACAATGATGATATGAAAAGTGACAAGAATTCACTTTGAAACATCATCAATAGAAAAAATATTTTAATGTGTGAAATAGTCGGAAGCACTGAACGCTGACATATCGTTTCAGTTTCGAGTTGCTTGCGTAAACACATACAGTGTGGAACAGCCAATTGGAATAAATTCAGTACATATCACAATTATTGACCATATTTATAAAAAAATCCATGTCAATTTTAGATTCTGAAATGACCTATTCTAAAATCTTCTATTTTAAATTCTAAATTCAACCCCAATCGAGTGACAGTTGCAACATTAGAATAGTTAATTTTCAACAAAACGATCACTATGAAGAATGTTGATCAGTTTTTATGTCTTCTTTTTTAATCGGTACTGAGAAAAAGGTAACTGAAATTGTTTTTGGTTGCCTGATCTGATTATCAAGAAAGAAACGATATATATGGTTACTAAGTTTTTAGTTTGCTGCAGCGAATCGTCAAATAGATGAATTTATTAAAAGTTAATTAAGTTTAAGACCATAACAATTTTGAATAGAGAATGAAAAGACCTTTCAAAAAGAGGAATTACATCACTTGACATTTCGCAGATACTAAAGTCGAAATAAACAGATAAAAGTTAATGATTTGTAAAAAGTAAACACACGTTTGACTTACGTACTGAAAATATTTGAATAAAATATTTTTTGAAAAATATGTTAATTGTGACAGAAAGGTGATTATATTAATCAATGCCATTTTAGATGCGAAAACTATTAGCAAAGCCTTTAAAGAAATAATTTTACATATTTATCAATGAAAAATTTCAACACAAGGAGAAATTTATCGGTAGTACTGCATTTACGACAAGTTAATGATAACTGCTAATGGAAATTATATCGAATACGGAAGATTAAGTTTCAAAAGATGACGTTATTTGTGCATAATATTTTAATTGCTAATAATAGAGACGTATTCCTGGCGACTTACCATTAACATCTATCTCTATATAGATCACACACGGCTGGAAAACAAAGCGAAATGATTATGTATTCTGACAATGAGTGATACATCCTTGACTGGATACTTATATCTTCCTATTTACGACGACATTTGAGTGTTAGCAATGAGACGACGTGAATAAACTCATTGTCTTAATATTTACAAGTGCGTTGGCCTACATCCATGAAATGTAACTTTATTAATTTATCCCTATAGAGGACGATTCTTGTTAAGAGTAGGTAACTAGGTGCGTACAATAAAATTGTAACAGGTGCAAAAATACGGATAATTTTGTTGTAGAGTGAAATGTCTAGGCCACTAAATGCGACTTTTACATCGTAAAAGGATTGTTATAATCCTTTAATCGTGTTAAACTGGCGTTATATGTAAGTAAATGAAACTAGATATGGGTTTTCTTTAACAGTTCATTAAAACATGAATAAAACATAGTGAAACGAATGGGTATTAAGGATAATATATTTTTTGGATTATAGATTTTGGATTTAGAATATACTTAACACTATTTACTTTTTTTACAAACAATTTTTTTATAGGGAATTTGGAAAATTACAAAAGCAACCCTTAAGGGAAAACATTTGTCATTAATTTGTCTTTTAAAATTTGTTGGATGCTTATTGAAAAAACATTAGGATTTTTTTAGCTCTTAGATAATGGATTATTTCCTACCTATGAATGCGTAACCTTCGTGTTATCGAGAAAATCACCATATTCACTGCTGAAGAATTTTACGAATAAATAAAACATATCGTTATCGGAATTGCTGCAGTGCTTGTTCCAGGCTCAGTAAATATTAATGAGAATATTATCAGTTATTTTAATAAGGTAAACTAATATTCAGAATCACTTTTCAGGAAGCAGCGCCTGCTGAATATATCCTTCAAATAAATTTCCTCATCATTATTGCCGTTATCTTTGAGGAAGCATTTGTATGTTTAGCCATATTAAGGATGAACATGAATAAAACTAAATTGTTGAGGTAATTATTTTAGGTAGCTTTTTTTAGAATCCTTTTGACAAACATGAGATGCGTATGCTTTGTATGCACTTCTCGTTTTTGTCGAGAACGTTATACTGGTAGAGACAGAAACAGAGCACCCAAGAATGTATCACATTCTTGAGTTCTCTGTTTCTCTTGGGCTCTCTTGGGGTCTCTCATTCTTGGGTGCTCAATGTCACTTGAAAGATGACTTTCAAGTGACATTGAGCCTGCATAATAATAAATATACAGTGATAATACAAAAAATTCCAGAATCTCTTAAATGGGGTTTTGAATGAGAAATTAATGAAAACATGACATATCTTTATATTCGTCAGGATTGTTAGGGTTGGTAGGAAGGCAGATATTACATCCAATGTTGGCAAAGGAATATTAGGATTGGTGGGTGGGTAGTTTAACGACGATATGTAATGTTTTCGGTAATTTCTCATTCAAGATAGTTTGATAGATTTTTCACCTTCAAATTCGTAATCAGCACCCATCAAGAATTCTATTTCGACACCGTCCTCTAGCGCCATTATTCTAACAATATCGCCAGGAGAATACAGCGGTGACATAAAGGCACACTGCCATCTAGTGTACCTAAATGGGACTCGACGTACTCCGGTGGATCTGACAAGGTCAACTTTCGCTTAACGGGACCTACCGATAGTGGTGTGCTCCAGAGAACTACATCTGGTGGTTGCTGAACTTGTCAGACACCTGAATACGTCGAGTCCCATTTCGTTATACTAGAAGGCGGTCCCTTTTAGTATATGCAAAAGAGATTTAGACGGCGCCACTGAATATCTCAACCATTACGAAAGGATACCGTCCGTGCGTGATGACCGTGTGATTCCCAATACCTCCGCCGGTATGCGGCGCGCGATTCGCGATGAATCATTTCGTTATTTGTTTGTATTGAGGCGCGACCAAGTTGGATCGCGTGCTGTTAACCCCGTTTCGCGTCCCACGCGAGGAATTCGTCCGGAGAGGCGGAGGCGACGGTGCAGCGGCGAATAAAGTTCAGTCGGATCGTTGCGTGCCGTAACCGGATGCTTGGCTTGAATAATCGTGATCGGCGCATCCATAGGTTAAGGTTGTTGAGACCACTCCAGTCCACAATGGGCGGAAGGATGCCGAGAGCCGAGAACCTCTTACCGCTGACCACTTTGTGCTTTCTAGCGAACGATAGCGGATTGCCTAACGCATCATTCCAGTTATTTACGAGTTGGCAGAATAAAATTGATGCGAGCGCTAGAATCGCGTTGACGAAACGGTTCTGGTTCTATATAAGGTAATTGAAAAAAAGCAAACGTCGTCCATAAATTCGCATTGGATAGATACAAAACTATAGTTACGCAAAGACATTGAACAATGAAATGCATCCGTTTCAAATCCTCGGACTTGGATTAGGAAACGGAAGATTTATGGAGCATTTGCGGAGCCAACACTTGCTGGCGTAATGGCAATGATATATTGGTAAAGTCTGGTTGCTTCCAAGTAGGTCAAAGACCGCCAACTCACATTTTTTTGCTACTTCCCACCCTTCTTCCCTCACCAACTCATTGCCTATTACAATTCTCATTCTTCTTAATGGACGTTATCCGCTTTTCGAAAAGCACCAAAGATTCAAAAAAAAGCACCAATCATTCATTAAACATTCTCACTGCAAAGAATGATTCTCATTTCAGGCAGTCAACCTGTCATTTGTGAAAATCCGGCACCAACAACGTTAATGTTTTTATCAGTTTTAACAGTTGACGAGTGTGTGCTAGTTTTTTCTTCAATTTAGGTACTTTGAATTACTTTTAGTGGGTCTCAGTACTAGTAGGTACTCCTAAAGCTTTGTGTGAAAACTGTTATAAACCCGAAATCCATTGAAGGTCATTCTACTGTTTGGCAATTGTTCGACAAGAAGGTGTTTGATACCTCTTTAAATAACTTTATATGTATGGTGTCATAGTAAACGATTCGTATGCTACTCTTTCAACTTCTGGTTTTCTGATTTAGGTTCTGCAATCTACGGAATTATGTAGTGTGTCCCTAACAAATACAAGAAGGGTTTACCTTGTTAACAGAGGTTTTTTGCACTCTTAAATTAGATTTTTTTGGAGACTCCTAATTATTGCCTCAAGATTTGACAGTCAGATAAATAACCCACCCGATATTATCCTGCTTTGCATTACGCCGTTCAATGCAAAATGCGATATCATCGATACAAGATGGGAAAATAAGGACTTCGTAGTCCTAATTTTGTGCCTATATTTTAGGTATTGGTAGAAAACCTGCTCCCATTAGAATTGTGAGAGCAGACTTACTCTGTATAGATCACATATATAATACAAAACATACCTACGGTTTCGTGTGAGCCATTCATTATTCTCTTTGGTAGTAGCTCAATAAATCCCGGTGTTACTGAGGATGACAAGGTTAGAATTTATCGCTTTGCCATGATGGTAAGCAGTAATTTAAGACATACAGGAAAGGGGACCAAAAACAGAAACAGTATTAATGTTGTATCACTAGCTGGCACGGCGCCAAGCTATTTAACAAGTCGTATGGAATATTAAGTGAGCAGGTTGAGAATCTATTCTGATTGACTATAACTATATAATAAAGTGCATGACTTAACTTTTTGATATTCCTACGTGGTTATTTATGCTATGCAGTTTTTAAATAGAATTTGAAATTTTGCGAATGTATCTTTCTTACAAAAAAAAAAAAAAAATTATTTGGGTTCATTTACTCCACTAATATCAATTAATTACATGATCAAGACTTACAATTTTAATTTCCACCAACCGCCACGGTTGTTTTTTAAATCCTCACTTAATTTAATTCTCTAAAAAATGTATCTGCATATTTATATACATATCTGCATATGTAATAAAGTTAATGGAGCAACATAAAATGAGATAACTTATACGAAATCTAATCAATGTCACGTGTTAATTAATTTTCAAAAGGATATAACACAATTAGTCCGGTCGAGTTTTTTTTTTTCGTGGTTGTTATAAAAGTTCCATTTTATACATCGCAATTAATAAATTCCAGTAGGTGTCGTAAATTAAACAGAAATTATCCTGAATCCTATAAATATGTTGTGCGGTTAAGTTTTTGTAGAGTTCCTTTACACTCAGTCAGAATCGAAGGATGTATCTATAATATTAATTAATCAGTCTATAAACCTAGTGGTTTTAAAATTAAGATGTTTAATAAATGTATGGTATCAGTAAAGCGATCATGATTAGATTATTTAAATTATCTAAATTAGTATGCTGTGAAGTTTTATTATTTTACCACATAGCGATAATAAAATTGTATTTTGGTTTCACTAGCAAACAGTATATGACAATAGGAAGTGATTTTTGTGATTTTCTTTTCGAGATGTTTAGATCTGTGTAAGTTATGGTAATTTGAATTGTTATTCCACCCCAGCATTTCTTTTTTTCAGCATTTCACAATAACTGTATGTTTAAACAACTTTTTCAAAAAGTACAATGATAATATTGTAAATATCTGTTCTTACTTGGTAATTGTGAACAAAAAAATGCTTTGTAAACATTTTGTAAACCATTTCCAAGATCTTCTGGTGGGGCACGCAATTCTTGATTTGTTTTCCGTAAATTTTATTTAGAAGTTGTTTGCTGTGGTAGCCTTTTACTTAGGCCTAGTAATCACCCCCTAAAACATGAAGTGGGTCCCATGGTCCACTATGAAAATACGGGACTTCAAATTCTATCTGCCACCTTTTCAGTCAAAATAATTCAAACAATCACGTGGACATGAGAGAGAGGTAGTGTGACAATCTTTGCCCCCGTGTGTTAGATCCAAACGACGCAGCTGCGCTTCTGGGGGCCAGGGGTGACGCCGCAGCTCGGTTACGTGGTACACAAACACACGTTTTGGTTAATATCTTTTGAACAATCCCGACGTGCTACTTCAAATTTTGTGGGTTTATTCTTCTATATTTGAGGATACTGTATGAGAAATATGAAGAATATGGAGGAACACGTATTTTTGGAAACGCAGATCAAACTTTTGCCAAACTTCATCGACCTGTTGCGGAAATATTTTCAAACATAACTTAACTCGTTACGTTATGGAAGCAAAATTTCATCTGAATCGAATTGGTTTCTCGATACCTGCAAAACTGCTTAGCACACGTCTCGGACCAGCATCACTATTGAAGTGAATACTTTTCCAAATTTTTGGTATCGAATGTCTAAAAATCGAAGTTTCTCCCAACTTCACCGATTGCCAATTTCCCTTGGAATCACCCAGTAGCAAATCAGTTTTTCTCATAACAAATCGTTGACTATGTTCCTCCTCTGACCATGTTTTTCCTTGTTCCATGTTTCTAGATAAAATAATAATAATTCGTTAAATATCAGAGCAATTTCAAAACCGTCGCACTATACTAGAGCAGCTAATGATTAAGATTTTGTTTAAATGTTTGAAGAATATTAAGGATATACAATGATTTATAGAAATGTATGCAATATTCTCTGGAAGGCCATTTATTTATGAAAATGGACTAACATTACTTGTGTCCATATGTTTACACCCTTCTGTGACTTTTATGAAAAATGCATATTTACATAGGTAGTAGTATACTTTAAACTGTGTTCGTTATACTTCTGTCATTTTTACATTTTCATAGGGCTTTATTTTTTAACAATTTTAATTTAAGTGTAAACTAACAACTTTGTAAAAACAGTAAGACAATTTAAAATTTAAAACAAACAACAATTATCATGTGACATTAGTTGTTCCCTCTAGTGAGTTATCCGATAGTTGCGGTTCAGATTATTTGATTCAGTTTAGTATATTAACAGTCTGAAAGCAGTAATTAATTGCCAACATCATTTGTTCTTTTAACCATTATAATTAACAAAAATAATATCCCCATAATTAAAATAATTAAAAAGAACCTTGTTTTACACGAAAAGAATAGTCGAATGTCTATAAAATTTTGGCACAACGTTCGCACACAACGAAATTCTCCAGATAAAGTCCATTATCTCTCTTCGAAACGCGTTGTAAATGTAAATTCGTTGGGTTTTATTACGCCCATTTAAATAACATTGCATGGTATTTGAATAAATACATTTTAAATAAGAGTCTTCTAACGACAATAATAATATTCAATTATGTTTAGTGGTTATGTGTCAATTCATTGGATATATTTTTATCGTTACTATAAAAAAGCAACCGACGTGCCTATCTATAATCTTGTCTGATTAACTATAGATGTCCCTGAAGTAAAATGCAATCATATAAGAGTGTAAATATATAGATAATTGCTAATTAACTGTTACTTTTTTACTTCCACATCCACGTAGCAGAATTGTATTTTGATTTAATTGTGGTTTATTTATTTTGATAATATTTTTTTTGCAGGTAATAATCGAGTGGGGACAAGTATATGAGTAAGTTTAGTATCTTTAGTATCTATTATAAAGTCTAAAATTATACAGGGTTGGGGGTTGGCCCATGTTGACACAAGAATAACAAATATTACTAGCTAAAAAAATATGTCTGGAAGGGAAGGTACTGTGGAATTCGTATATCGAAACAAAGATTAACCAGCTAAAAAGTTATCATTTTTTTTAAAGACAAAATATACAATAAATCAATAAACATATTCTCGGCATGATAGAAGCGTTTATATTTGGTGTCACATTTTGTTTGAGGAGCAAGCATGCATAGAATGTGATTTCGAATTAACCGCAAAAAACTCGTAACTCCTACAATCCGCTAAATATAATCTAAAAATATATTTTTGGTAATTAATTAGTATAAATATGATTATAATTATAATATAATATAATGTAGAATATCGATTCAAAAACGTTTAAAGGTATTTTTTTTTAAATGTTAACGTTTTGATTTATTTAGTTTTGCTTGAGAAGAGTGTTGTTTTTGTATAATATTTAATTAAAATTTTCAGTGAGATGCGGAGATGTTTAGAAACAGTTTTATAATATAGTGTTTGTGTTAAAGTGTCAAATAATTATTAATCGTCCACCAACGCATTCTACAAAATAAGATACCCAATAATATCCCAACACTAAACTTTGTAATTGTATACGAGGTGTGTAAATTAAGTAATGAGACTGATTTTTTATTTATTGTTTTTATTCGAATAGAATTACAAGTCTCCTTCAAAATAATTTCCTTGGGAAGCCGCACGGCGCTGGAGACGGTTCTTCCATTCCTCATAGCAGTGCTGGAACTTAATACACTGAAATAGCCTTCAGCTGGTTACAGCCGTTTGAATGTTTTCTATGGTCCCAAAATGACGTCCCTTGAGGTGAGTTTTCGATCTCGGGAAGAGAAAAAAGTCACAAGGACTCAATTCAGGCGAATAAGACGGCTGAGGAGCCACAGGAATGTTTTACTGACTAAAAACTTGTTTGTGTGACAAGGCGCATTGTTGTGATTTATCTCTTCCCCATTTCGTTAGTCAAAATCTGATGAACAATGGTGTGAATCAAATTTAACTCATTTCCAATCATTCTTGTCGGCAACTGACGATCTGAATGCACAAGATCCTGTATTCTATCGATATTTTAATCAGTTCTTGAAGATGAAGGCCTTCCGCTGCGTGGTGCATCTTCAATCGACTCTCTTCGTTCTGAGAATGCCTTAAACCACGGAAAAACCAGAACTCTTGAAAAAAGGCTGTCTCCGTAGGCGTGTTTTTTCCGTTTTGCAAAAGTATCCGTTACGCTGTGTCCAAGTCTGAAGCAAAACCTGATATCACACTGTTAAATTAATGTCACCCATTTTTAAAACGCACTAGAAAAAACAGGTATACGAAAACAGTCACAAAAAACAAACAAACGATTCTAACAAGTTCAAACTTGTACTGAAGGTGCATTACATGTGTTAACCTACCGCTCTTCTAAGTCCCGTCTCCGCAGTGTTGCTAGATCGGGCGCTACGTTGCCAGTCTCATTACTTAATTAACACACCTCGTATTAACAAACAAAAACACAACCTTTGAAGACGTGTTCACGGCTCATTTACTGCGATCTACTGTTCAGGGCCAATACAAGCTTCTCTACTACTCTTACTTGCATGAATAAGGATTTATCTCGGTTTTATTGAAAGTTGGATAATCCATCGTTTTCATGACTTTATCTACATTTTCTTGAAATAATTGTTTTTAGAGCACCGATTTTTTATAGGATTTAGTATGACTTGGCTGAATCTGACGATGTCAGTCGATAGAGTTCACCAGAATTAGTCTAAATAGTTTGTAAAAGCGCACGAACCAAAAAAAAATGTTCTTTTGTTCTCCAGTATAAAAAGTATGCTTACTGTCTCTTGCGTGCGGTATGCTACGGTATGTTGAATCGTCGTAGAATCACAAGTAGGTACATATGTATATTAGAAAAAGATTACCGGTTTCTTAAATTTATTCTCAGTGTATTATTGTTTAAATGATACGCAATTAAAGTGGGCGGTCCCTGACAAATGACACATCTTAAATTATTTATGTACTAGTTTTCCAATAAAAAATGTATGGTATTTAAGAAATAATTAAAACGTAGTAAAAAGTATTAAAAAAATAAAAAAGAAGGTAAACAATCGTACGTTTGAATATTATTAAAACAATTTAGTGCCAGTAGAGTGACATAAATTAGCTTTTGAACAAGTTGTCCATTGTTTTTCCTTTCAGCATTGCGATGTAACAAAAATAAAAAATAACTTAAAGTTATTGTAAGTACTTACGCACAAGAGCTGAATGTAAATTAGAATCTCTGGAATATCAAACCACATTTGGTAGTACCTGGTAACTTAAAAGTAATAGATATTTGGCGAAACTTTTGTCAATAGCCAGTTTCAATTATCTCAATCAACTAAAAAGATTACAGTAGGTTTTAAATTACAGGCATCCTTTTAAAAATACGTGCCCTACATATTGACACTCAAATGGTTAAAATACTTAATAAATAATACAAGAATGTTCTGATTCTTAACCGATCACACTGTAAATAAGATTGATACAAACGTATATTTTTGATTGCGTAGAAATATGTTTTTGAAGAATATTTTAATACTCATATAATAATTTAAATTCTGAAGAATGCATTAATGTTTTTAATTTAAGGTATAGATAACACAGGCCCACAAAAAAGTCTTGTAGTTAAAAGTTGAGGTACCATACGGTATGTTTTTTGGTGTGCTAAAAACGAATCCGAGGTTAGAATTCACCCATCACCCTTAAATTTTGACATAACCTCAAAATCACACTTTACAAATACGTTAAAAAAGAAAGGCCCACAAAAAAAAAACAAAGAATCAAAATCCAGAAGGTAGACCTTACTTATATTACGTATTTAGGTGCGCTAAAATAATATCTTACAATAAAAATGAGTTTTAGTTGTCCACTTTTCCTCCGGTACCCCCATTAACCCCCCAGGAGGTTGAAAATTCATTTCTTATAAAATTTCAAAATTACTACATATTTGTAGATACTTCGGTACACGAAAACTGTTAATATCGATAAAACCTTATTTAAACCCCCTAATCGCCATCAAACCCACCCCAGTACCTTATTACACCTCCCAAAGGGTCTAAAATTCATTTCTTATGAAATTTCAAAAATAATACATATCCCCCTCGAGAGGCGAGGAGACTTACAAAAAAAGCACACCGATTGTGAAAGGCGAGGGGACTAACAGAAAAAAGCACCCCGATTGTGAGAGGCGAGGGGACTCACCCAAAAAAATCACCCAGATTGAAATCAGTTTTTATCGACATTATGAGTTTTAGTGCATTAAAATACCTGGGGATATGTATTAATTTTGAATTTTTATAAGAAATGATTTTTTTGAACCTTTGGGGTGCTGGAGGAAAAGTGAACAACTAAAACTCATTTTTATTGTAAGATATTATTTTAGCGCCCCTAAATACCTAATATAAGTAAGGTCTATCTTTTGGATTTTGATTATTTTTTGTGGGCCTTTCTTTTTAACGTATTTGTAGTGTGATTTTGAGGTTTTGTCAAAATCTAAGGGTGATGGATAAATTCTGACCTCGGATTCGTTTTTAGCACATCAAAGACCATACCGTATGGTACCTCAATTTTTAACTACAAGACTTTTTTGTGGGCCTGTGTAATTATTAAGGTTACGAGTGTGTAGGGCGACTCTAGTAAAGTTACTGATAGTAAAGATGCAATTGTCTTCTTCCTTATTCGACCAATCCTTGGTGTATTTTTTTTAACAAAAAATGTACTTATGTTGAACCTGCATTAAAAATTGAGTGAGGCATATATGTAACACATACTTTACAATTCAGGTATAAAAAATTAACTGATTGTTAAACTGCAGTTGGTGAAACTATATAAAATTGTATCATTGCCTTTTGTTGAAGTACTTTCAGTAAAATCATTTACAATAAGTCGACCAAAAGTTGTTACACCATAA
Source organism: Aromia moschata (assembly GCA_029963805.1). Taxonomy (NCBI): domain Eukaryota; kingdom Metazoa; phylum Arthropoda; class Insecta; order Coleoptera; family Cerambycidae; genus Aromia; species Aromia moschata. The sequence continues at coordinate 642,006 of JAPWTK010000097.1, forward strand.
GATTTTCTTCATAATATCCATTGCTGTTCTGAAAATTGTCTAGAAGCTAGTAAATTCTAGTTATAACTTACAAGATTGTTAAAGCTGTATAAATTATCGTTTAAGGGGGAATCCTGCTTTAGGAGGCTCAATAAATCGTTTTTTTTTTGCTTAAATCTATTCCTAATGTATCTAAGAATATGTATCTAAAGTTATAGAGGCTAATTTACAATATTTTTATAGATACAGCACTAAACGCAGTGGTGTGTCGAGCCGGTATACGGGCGCTCGGGCAGTTGGAGCTTGGAGCGCGCGCTCCTTCTCGCGGTCGAATAACTCCGAACTATACCGTGTGTATAAAGCCGACATCGGCCTATTATGAAAAAGGATAAACAGAAGTGAGACGACAGATAAGAAGCAACCGCAGACGCATCAGAAGGTAGTGAAGGTAGTGAAGGAATAAGACCGGTCCTCTCAACGGTAAACTTTAAAGCGCGTTTTCTCGAGTTTTTGTTGTTTATGATTTTTCTAAACTGGCGGGCGAGATCGCAAGAAAACTAGACGTTCAATTAAAACAAACCAAGGCTTGTTAGCTTCAGTTTTGCATTCTCTTCTATTTGAACTGAAAAGATTGTAGGAAAAATTTAAACAATTTTTTAAGCAAGTTGAAATGATTTTTTTTTTGTTTTAAAAGCACATTTTTTTTCAAACCTGAGAAAGATTTTAATTTTCACAATTTTTTGGGTTTTTCTTAGTTCATCTAGAAGAAAAATACATGAAAATTAAAATTTTCTTTGTTTTCTTTTTTTGTCAGACGAAAATTACGAGCTCTATCTTTCGTCGATTGGTCGCGTCCGAGTCGCCGATTGGAGACTGCAATTACAAGGTGTTGCGCAAATGTGCATAAAAATCCGCTGCGTTTGAATATTTTTCTCTCTAATTTTTTTTTTAATGTTCAAATATGCAATAAAATAATCTGAAAAGTTGGTTAGACTTGCTTATTTTTTTCTGTCCTAAAAAAATTCCCACAAAAACGCTTTTTTTAGGCCTCCTAAAGCCGGATATTCCCTTAAGCTGTAAATACTCATTTTACAGTATCTTAAAAGATAACTTAAATGATCACATTTAAATGGCATCCGAGAGCAAGACGCTTTGAATTATTTCTTCCAGTTATCTACCTAATTAAATAAAAAAACTTTTTTACAATAAAATACCATTTGGAATGTACTCATGATTTTATTGCCTGTTTTGGTTATACATTGTGCTGCACATTAATTGTTTTTATAATTAAATTTATTTGATCTGTTAAATTGATATGGAATTGATGCATTGTTGTAACTATTATGGTTATTTGTGTTATATGGTTCACTAAAATTACAAAAAGCATTCCTCTGTAATTATCGAAACGCCCTGTAACTACGTGCGCGAATTTTGTCGACTAGATATGTAGGTTCTTCAGTTCTTTTAAGGAAATAGCGAGTAGGTTGTGTTTCTTATATTGGTAAGCATAAAGTTTCGAAACAGATTCTCAAATGCAGTCTCCAATGCAACTCGTCAATAAATAACACTTTTACATAGTAAGATTCCTTACATATGACTAAACATATCGTATATGCGGTGCATTAACTAATTTATTTTAAAACCTATGATGAGATCTATGTCAATTGAAGTTATACCAATCTCAATCTCTTTCTAGCAATGAATGTCCAGGACTTCATTCAAATATTCATTCATTATAAAATTCATTGATTTAATTGACAATTTTTGACTTCTTAAATCAAACATATAAAACGCAGGAATGTTCGTTTTGTTTACCACTCTAATAACACACATAGTGTTAATGCTAACAGGCTATAAAAACCCGTAACATGCGATACTATAATAGAGAATCAGAAAATGAATAATCAAGACTTAGGCATACTTACTTAAACATATTATGATCTAATTATGAGATACTCGCTAAATATGTAAAGTTTAATCCGTGTCAGTGTATTAAAAATTACAAACCTCAGTTTGCTAAGCTGTAACAGCCTCAAGCACTCAATTAAAGAGTATATTTATTTCATTTAATCTGTATTAATAGAATTTGATTGTATAACGAGATTAAGCCTTCGGTTGTAAATTTTGTTTAATAATCAGGAGAGAGAGTTTTTTTAGTATTCAGATATTTGTACAATTGGGCCAAAGGTTACGGATAAAGTTGTCTGACAAATGGGAATGACATTTTTTTTCTAATTATACTTCTTCCTGATGTTTCATATTAAGAATAAAACGGTTTGTAGGGTTAAAAAATGTGCCAGTTTAACTATTAAAATATGTGCAGTGTAGTTTTACTCACTGTAAACCTAAATTATTTGTGGTTGCTATTATGTTAACAAAAAAAAAATGTTACCAATTACACCGGCACACAAACAAAAAAAAGTGGTCATTACTTTTGACCAGACCCATCTATGGTTATGTATTTCAAAGCACTGAATCCGAATTTGAGGTCGGTTTAACCCGTACAACCGCTAAAAATCGTAAAAATTTATGAAAACGTTGTGAAAACGAAAAATTTTTTTTCGAACTAGATCTAGTATGTTTTTTGTGTATTTTGATGCGCTGAATCCAAATCACAATTTGATTTAGCTGGTAGACCCTTCAAAGTTAGATTAAATTGCGAATAACCGCTGAAAATTGCTAAGAAATCGTGAAAAACTGCAATTATGCAAACGAAAAAAAAAAGTTAAACTAAATCAAGTATTTTTCTTATGTATTTTGATGCACTGAATTCAAATCCGAAGTCGGTTTGGCTTGTACACCCTCCAACTTTGAATAAATTGCGAAAAAACTTTAAAAATAGCCAAAATCGTAAAAAATAGTCATGAAGTAGTTTTAATTTAAATTAAAAAAAAAACGACCATCCTTGATTTTACACTGTTCTTCGCTTGTATCGTCTACAGTGAAGAATAAGAACGATTTCATCAAGACATAAGTGAAATGGAGAATTGGTATCAAGGAATATGGAATGTCAACATGATGGCCGCTTTTTGTTGGACTTTAAAGAGAGAAATAACGAGAGAAAATAGAAAACGAAAGAGAAACCTACTGCATAGAACATACGAAGAAAAAAATAGTTCGATACAAGCGAAGAACAGTGTAAAATCAAGGAATGTCGTTTTTTTTTTAATTATAATTACAATCTATAGATATTATAGTATAATTTGAAAGGAATCATGGTTTGTTTATTACTGTGAGTAAGAATAATACTATTTTTCGATATTATCTACTACTTCATGACTGTTTTTTACGATTTTTTTGCTATTTTTAGCGTTTTTTCGCAATTTATTTAAAGTTGGCAACAAGTTGGTTTGGTGTACAAGCCAAACCGACTTCGGATTTGAATTCAGCGAATCAAAATACATAAGAAAAAATACTTTATTTAGTTTAAGAAATTTTTTTTCGTTTGCATAATTGCTATTTTTCACGATTTTTTAGCAATTTTCAATGGTTATTCGCAATTTACTCTAATTTTGGAGGGTCTATTAGCTAAATCAACTTGGGATTTGGATTCAGCGCATCAAAATACACAAAAAAACATACATGATCTAGTTCGAAAATTTTTTTTCGTTTTCATAACTTCAATTTTCACGATTTTTAGCGATTTTCAGCGGTTTATTGCCATTTATTCTAAATTTGGAGGGTTGACGAACTATATCAACATCAGATTCGGATTCAGCGCATCGAAATACATAATAAACATACTTGATCTAGTTCGTAAAAAAGTTTTCTCGCTTGCATAACTGCATTTTTTTGCTATTTATAGCGATTTTTATCGGTTTTTTGCAATTTACTCAAAATTTTGAGGGTGTACGGGTTAAACTGACCTCAAATTCGGATTCAGCGCATCGAAATACATAACCCTAGATGGGTCTGGTCCAAATAACAAAATATTTAAGTTTTTAAAAAAAATGTTACCAATTATTTTTGAGTCATGGACACCAGATTTAAATAACAAAACATTTAAGTTTTTGGGGCTAGCGGGTGGTGAGTCATATATGTAGCAAGTATCTAATAGAAAGTCCGATAAATTTTTATGAACGAAAAAATAATAAAATTTAGTTCCATTAATTCGTTGACAATCATTTGCTCATCAAATAACATGGAAATGATTATCGACAAAATTGTATTCAAGGAAGCTGTATATCAAGGGCAGTCCCTTATATGCCACCGCTCACTGCTGTATTCTCCTGGCGGCAAATTAAGCCAAAGCTCTCGTTTATTGTTGTTCGTCGTCAGATATATCGTACTGGTGAAACCTAATATGGTCGAAATCCGGATATATGAGCTCTAATTAATTGAGTTGAGTGTTCCGTCTCTAGGTGGGTCTTGTTTCACCCTTCCTGCGTCAGTAGCCAAGCAGACGTAGACTTAGTACGGGCTTATTAGCATTTCTTTCAAATGTTGTCGTAATCTTTTCACGAAATGGTGAGGTCAAATCGAGTCTAATGTCTAGCTCATCACGTGCTCATTGTCAAAATCCATGCATTCATAGTAATGATGCATGGCAAACACTCACCTGTAGCTTTCAAAATTTCCAATTCTATATTGCATATCCTCGTTAATTTCAAAATTTTGGATGAAGGGTATTCAGAATCTAGATATTTCTCTATTTAAACACGCAACTATTCGACAACTTGGATATGGCTCCGTGCTTCCTGTTTGAACCATTATATGTGCTTCTGCGGCTGTATTTCTAAGAAGAAAGCAAAATCTCAGGCATAATCGATACTCGGTATCATGATTCGATATCACCGTTTCGCGAGAAGAACGTGACAGCTTTTGAGAGAGTCAATAATGTACAAACTTCTACGACAATGTTCTCTTGGCTACTAACGAGGGCTACAGAGATTATCAACATCGATTAATTACACAGCCACACAAAAAAAAGTTTCTGGGCTGGAGGTCTCACAATGTGTACTATATGTTTTTGGGGTCGCTGAATCCGAATCAGGGGTCAGTTTCATCCCAGCACGTCTGAGTTCAGCCATAACCTGAAAAAACATCCTCAAATTTGCTATATCCGTTAAAACCACAAACCCTATAATACAATAAGCAACTGACCCCACAACCTAATAACTCCATAACCACATAACCACATAACCCCATAATCACATAACCTCATAACCCTAAAACCCGGTAAAAAAAAGTTTCTGACGTGGGGGTCTCACTATGTGTACTGTATGTTTTTAGGGTCGCTGAATCTGCATCCGGGGTCAGTTTTATCCCAGCACGTTAGAATTTGGTCATAACCTCAAAAAACACTCTGAAATTCACCATATCCGTAAAACCACAAACTATGGCTCCCCACAGCCACATAACCACATAATTACATAACCCTATAACTCGATGCTGTAATCATGTAACTCAATCTCTCACAATGAAACTGATTTTACAGGTCTCAAGCAAATATACACCATAAAAAAATCTATAAATAAATAAATCTGTAAATAAATTAATGAATCTGGGAATGCCAGAACTCCGACTGTATATGTACACGTACATTCCGTAATCTAACTAATGTACAACCATTGGGTTATTGTATTATAGGATTATGACGTTTCGGAGCCATAGTGTTTGTGGTTTTAACGGATATAGCAAATTTGGTTGGTGGTTTTGAGGTTATGGCCGAACCCAGATGTGCTTGGATGAAACTGACCCCGGATTCGGATTCAGCGACCCCAAAAACATATACCTAGTACACATAGTCAGACCCCCACGTCAGAAACTTTTTTATCGGGTTTTAGGGTTATGGGGTTATGTGATTATGGGGTTATGTGGTTATGGAGTTATTAGGTTGTGGATTAATTTGGTTATTTTATTATAGGATTATGAGGTTTCGGAGCCATAGGGTTTGTGGTTTTAACGGATATAGCAAATTTGAAGGTTTTTTAGGTTATGGCCGAATCCAGACGTGCTGGGCTGAAACTGACCCCGGATTCGGATTCAGCGACCTCAAAAACATATAGTACACATAGTGAGACCAACAGGTCAGAATTTTTTTGTGTGTGGCTGTGTTATTAACTATATCAAATTCGTATGATTTTCATCTATTAATGAAAATTAATTTGTATATATTAGGATTTTTGGCTTATTAGTATTAACAGAACGAACTAATAGTAATGCCATTAACATTTAACCAGAGACGCTCACAAATTTTACCCTGACATATGACATGCCGCTACTGTTATTATGTTCACAAAATAAAAAGAAAACACAAGTTTTATTATCAATTATCATGCATAGAACAAAATGGAAAGTAACAAAAAATAATAACCTAAATGTTTTTCTAATCTTCGTGTATGTTATTTGCATTGACCATGAGTATACCCACCAATCTTTCTAAGAAAGTAGTCGTATAAACTAGCGTAATAAATAGGAGATAGGTATATTATATAGACATCCAAAAAAAAGTCATCAAAGTTGGCAGAGAAAAAAACTTATTTCTATTCTTAATCGAATTATAACCTTATTTACTTGTCAAGACTGTCACATTATATGACAGCCATTGTTTATTTTACAAATTGTGACAGCCACTTGTCAAAAGTTTGACATAACCGAAAAGCTAGGCATGACCGCTACTTCCATCTCTCGTTCATAGCCAGAGTTGATGACGTTTTTTTTGGATGTCTCTATACTTTGCTTGCTTGAAATGCTTCTGTCGTCGATTGTACATATAAGACCTGTGTAGTTTCTCTCGGGTATGGCCGTTCTAAATCGTACTACGTTCGTTGTGCGCAATTTTTCACGGTTTGTACACGGTTTTATATTTCAATTAATGTTAAAGCGCATTAGTGTGAAACTTTCAAGGACACTAACGTTCTGGCCAAATCCATGGTTTTTTATAGTTGAAGGTCTAACTTACAGAGAAAATAAAAGCATTTCATTTTAATCACAACTTAGGTAGTTAGTATAAGAATGGCGCCGGCGTTCTTAATATGTAGTATGAAGTTTGTCAGTATAATTATTCCTCTAACCACACCTACTTCAGGTTACTGATAAGTGTTTATGCAATATTATTCTATTTCACCACGATTACAAAGTTCTCCTCTTGACATTTCCTTTCCTACCTTAAAAGTTCAACATCGATCGTTTGCTATTATTTAATAATTTTTAATTTTATCTTTGTTTATACAAATGCAATTGCAAAGTTCAGAATGAGCTAGAATTTTTTTTCCAGTCTTCAAAAATGTTTCTTCATTTGTCTATTCCTTTAATTCAGAATTAAAATTTTAGAAAAAGTATTCACAGTGTTTACTCCCTTGGACTACTCTTATTGGGTTATTTAAAAGAGACCAATCGCTTTTGAATAACTTCATCGAAAAACATGTAATGAGCATTTCAATTTCTTGAAATACGACAAAAGAAAATTACAAATCAAATATTTGTAGATATAGACACAAAACTAGGTATCGCAGGACTCAGGAAGATGAAAGGAATCGAATAAATGCATAATACAGGAGTCTAAAAAAACACTAAAGCTACTTCCGGCGAAATAGGAAGTCGGATGTGGCAACGGACAATAACTGTATGTCAGTTTTTTGGAATATATTTTTAGCAACACTTTGCATAATAATCTTCAGTCCAGATTCCTTGGAATGTTCTGCATAACATCAGCGTCTGAATTTTCTTTTCAGCTAAAAAATAACTCAAAACATTAAATTGGGACACCCTATACCTATAATGCGTAAATAATACTCTGAATAAATGTTTGACTGAGAATAGAATGGAGATATGTCAGAGGTAACAAGAATAGAAATTTACAACAAAAAATTACGATACACGTTCTTTCACAAGCGGAGATAACATTAGCTCGTCTTCCTTTATAAAGGCTATTGCACATTGCAGTTTTTTTGGCCAAGAATTTACTTTGCATTAGGCAAGAGCCCTGTCTACATTTTCTCGTCGATTGAGGTAAACGAGCACATACCTCTAGGAAGACATGTTACCTAAGTTTTTCGAATAAAGTGCATGCCTTTATCTGTTGGAATGTGTTCCTGCAAGTGCAAGTTAATTATTCAAAATTCGATTAATTTCCTTAAGTCGACCTACCAACATGCAAATAAATAGAGATTTATCATGGACCATTATGCTTCCTCAAGCTCAACAAGAGTACTCGTAAGTACCTTTATAATAAATTTATAGGTAATATGATGTAATATAAAACTGATTTATTAATTCATTAAATCGTGACGGGTTCATGAAATTTATTCTTCGAGCTTCCGTAATAAAACACTAAAGGAGACAATTTAACTTCCATGTGCATATTTAATTCCTTTGATGTCGCAACCGCAACTAAAGGAGGAACTATGTGTTTCACTTGTAGTGGGTACTGGATTTACTTGCAAGGGACTGTGTATCAAACTGAACACAACTTTATAACGTCCCCATATATTATGTTTTTATTGTAAACGTATAGAGAGTGTCCCATGACGGCTATAGCTTAAGGGTGTGTCGCCAAACCAATTTGCCGCTGAGCTATACGCATTGAAATTTTAGAAAAACCTACTATTGCACATATAGGAACTGCTGTTAGTTTCGCTGTTAATGAAACATGAGGGTGGCTGGAATTTGTAATTTATTGTTTTTCCTAAAAAATACGAGTTGTCATGACACTCGAATAAATATTCGAACCTGCAATGATACTGTTGAGTATCATATAAAGTACAAATTTAGTCACCTGTCCTATGAAGATAAATTATTTGTTAAAGATTTAAGAGTACCGCTAAGTAAAACTTTAATTAATCAGGGTAAGCCGGCTCGTAGTTTTGTTAATCCGTGCAATGATAAATGCAAAGGACTGAGTGGTTCTTTAACTTTAAATAAATTATTGTGTTGGCCGTGTGTATAATTTTTAAATCGTGGAGAATATGCTTGGACAAAGTCTGGATTTGATAAAAACTTTAATTCGTTCAGTTGACACAAGTTGAGTGACAACAATTTCAAATATTGCTTATTCATGAGCAAGTTATTCTCGTATGGGACATCTAGTAGTAGTTGCAGGAAACCTATTCCTCTTAGACAACGATGGGTATTGCTAAAACACTTCTTATAAAACTTACTAATATGAATTGTAAAACTAATCAAATTTTATTTTTACAGTTTGACAATTGACAACTTTTAAAAAGTTTGCTGCTCTTTACTGTGCTTACATTAATAATATTTTCATAATACTTATTTTTTTCTGCAATTGCTATTAAGCTTGGGTATTTTCTCCAGCACTGTAGAATTTGAAGCAATGTTTTTTTTTGTTTTTCTTAAATTATGGCTTCTTTCTTAGATATTTAGCAACGTATCAACTGCAGTTGTCACGTTTATGTAAAAAACTGAAAACAAACGTAACCAATAAATAAAATGGTTAATATTTAAAACGAATTACAGATTTAATCCTATTTACTCGAGCTTCCAATTCTTTTTTTAAAGGTAATCTTGTGAAATGAAATATAATATTTGCAGGCGGAAAAACACTATAAATAGTCATAAATATACTAATATTCGTTTATAAAAATACGCAAATCTGGATATACACGAAATCAGCACCACAAAAACTGGGCGTCCTATTTTAAATTGTTTAAAGACTTCGTAAATTTATTGTTGGCAGTACCAGTTGCAGATGTGTGCTTCGGCAATTTACATATTAAACTACTTGGTCATCTAATATCTCTTATACTGCCAAAAATAGAACCGGATTTCTTTGTCACAAATAAAACTGAAACCTAATCTTACATTTTGGTAGCAAATATAAGATATAAACAATAAAAAATCTGTCCACTTAATAAAACTGAAGTAGTAATATGTCATATGTGCGAAACAAAAAAACATTTGAAAGAGGAACCTCTTAGTAGCTAAGAAAAATGCAAATAAGTGTAAAATATTAGTATAGTATACAACAATAACGACCAAAAAGTGAATTAGTTAGTAAAGTAGTCACTAAAATGTCACATAGTGAAGCAAATACGTTTATATGATTAATTATTTTATGCTATATGTAGTTAGCAAAAAAATGGAACGACGGTAACAGTGTTGAGTAATACGATGTATAAGACAAAATATACATATGTCTTCCTTTTGCTTATTCGAAAAAGTAGGTATTTAAAAAAAATGTTTAGGTCATATAACACAGAAATACAAACGTCAGTAACAAAGATGTTACAGGTTATTCCTTATGTAATTTTTCGCACTAAATTCTAATCAGATTTACTCTATCACATCAGATTTTCAAGATATCCTGACCTAAAAATGGTGAAAACGCCTTTTTTTTGCATAATTACCTATATGAAATCTGGAATTACTATACTTTCCCATCAAAATACATTGTGAATCATTTAAAAATCTTTTTTCACCTCTGACAAATCAAATGCCTACACTTTGTACTCTGCGAATTAGACTGTGAGTAACTGCGTGAGTTTTTGTGTGAAATAAGAATGAACATTTTGCAAATTGACCACATCAACAGCAAACAAAGACATTTCTATTCATCTTCATATTTTCCATGCGATTTGCACCGCTTATTCCATATTTATTTTTATTTTATGTGCAAAAGAATTAAATATAAATAACTGAGAAGTTATTTGTCGGTTAGTCAATAGCACATTCCAGTTTAATATCTTCATCGTGATCATTAATAGCACCATTCATTTATTTTTTTGTTTTACAGTCCTTACTATAAACTGAAAAGGTCAATAAGCAGATAATTAATAATACATTTTTAAAATCTAATAAAATACATAACCACGCAAAAGAGCATAAATAACTGGCTCTAATAATCACTTTCTGTAGGAATGTATCGGTAGGTAAAGCGTTATATTCTGAGATTTATAGCTTGAAATGAAATCCACTATTTGGTATTTACAGTCTACTAAATTGATACTCTTAGCGATATGTACAGCGTTCGTTTGGTTTGACCACGCCCGTATTTACAATTGCAGAGATCTTTACCTTTCCGTATTACTTAGCCACGACTTGTGCTAGGCCGTTCCGTCCTTGGCAATCAGAAAAATTTCAGCCATTAATCAACAAACATTGCCGTTTCAAAACTACCACGACTTGTAGTAGTCTGCCTCGGTGGAAGCAACTGAAGTTATTCAAAGATGTGCATGTAACGTTAGTGCGTATGTATGTTAGTAAGGCTTGCGGTATTATTAATACGAGTGTAACCCTTGGTCGCCATAAGTATAAACAGATGCAGACTGCAACAGATTTTGCGTTGCTTGATTCATTTTCCAGTTGTTTATGGTGTAGGTTTCACAGATAATTGATTTCCTGAGTGAAAGACTTAGTGACTTAGAGATAGCGCAATGAGTTAACCAAAAAATGTTTGAAATATTGACTATTATTATTTACTGGTATTAAAAATTATTCAATACGTGGAACACTTTTTTGACAGTTCTCATACGTGTGAATGTATTAAAAAAGAAAAATCTAGGTGCATATTTAGTTCATATTTAAATATGGATCTTTTTTAAATTTGAGTTCATATGCATATGTAGATATGCAAATAGTGATAACAGTGGGCTCGTTATACTAATTTTATTAGATGAAATAAATGTTCATTTCAAAAAACATTTAATCAACAACCTAAAAATATTTTTTTGGATCCAAATAGGGCTTTGCTGATTTCATTTGTGTAAACGTGGAAATAACCAAATAAAATACATATTTACGAAAAGTTTTATAAAACACTATAACTGTATCGTAGCATAATGTCTATAATAACTGTAATGTCTTTTTATGAGGAATTTTTTCCTTCCCATGTTCAATTATATTAATTTTGCTGACTTGGTTTCAGGTTCCCGCAACCTTCTGCTGCATCTTGGCAGTTGCATATGCCGCAATCGCGCCTGGTCTAAACGCTTATCTCCCTCCAAAAGATGATGGCTACAGTTATCCGAAACCCCCAGTTCCATTTCCCTCTCCATCACCATTTCCACCCCCATTACCTCCTTCACCTAGCGGCGCGCCAGGAAATTTCCCTAGTCCAACGTATGTTCCACCAGACTCACCTGGTAGACCCACATATGGCCCACCCATAACTCCTGGGTACCCCTCGCAACCTCCATTTAGTCCAGGACCGCCTCGGCCTCCTTCTCCACCGTCTGGTCCTGGAATTCAGCCTCCTAGGCCTACATACGGTCCTCCACCCACTTCTCCACCTTATAGGCCTCCGCAAAGCCCGTCTCCTTCGCCTCCTTATCGACCTCCAAGCGGTCCTCCTACATCTCCTCCGTACAGGCCACCAAGTGGCCCCGGATTTCCGCCTTCTAGACCTACCTATGGACCACCACCTCCACAAAGGCCTCCTACTTCACCGCCATTCGCACCTAGTTCTCCGCCGTATAAGCCTCCGGGTGATCACATCTCTCCACCTTCTGGACCTCCTTCTGTGCCATCGCCACCTTATAAACCACCAAGTGGGCCAGGAACGCGGCCTCCTGCTCCTACTTATGGACCGCCACCTACGTCTCCTCCTTATAAACCCAGTGGTCCCGGAATTCAACCTCCCGGCCCTACTTACGGCCCACCAGCTACGTCTCCTCCTTATAGGCCACCAGTTACTTCTGGATACCCTACAGGGCCACCTAGTGGTCCTGGAGCACAGCCTCCCGGTCCCACGTACGGTCCGCCAGGTACTTCTCCACCTTACAAACCACCTGGTGGTCCTGGAATACAACCACCCGGTCCTACGTACGGCCCCCCCACCTTCATCTCCTCCTTATAGACCACCAGGTGGACCTGGAATTCCTTCGCGGCCCACCTATGGGCCACCTCCCACATCCCCAACTTATAGGCCTCCTAGTGGACCAGGAACTCCACCATTTAAGCCACCTAGTGGTCCGGGCACCCAACCTCCAAGGCCTACATATGGTCCACCACATACGGCGCCACCCTCTGGACCCAGTTATGGTCCGCCTACATCTCCACCTTATAGACCTCCTTCTCAACCTCCGGCTCCAACGTATGGTCCACCTCCAGGTGGTCCAGGACTACCGCCCACCAGGCCACCTTCTCAACCGTTCAGGCCACCTGGAACATCTCCGTCTAGACCAAGTTCCCCGGCATACTTACCTCCAACTTCGCCACCTTTTGGTCCACCAGGTACTCAACCTCCCAGACCTCCGCCGTCGTACCATCCTCCGTCACCGACCTATGGACCCCCGCCGACATCTCCGCCATTCCACCCCAGTGGGCAGCCTCCACGACCAACTTATGGTACGCCGACTTCGCCACCTCATCGTCCTCCAGGTACTCAACCAACACGCCCTCCTTCCTACATTCCTTCCTCCGGAACGCCACCGACATACCGTCCCCCAGGACCTCCTCAGCCTCCACCGTCTAGGCCGCCTGTTTATGGGCCACCGCCACCGGGTAAACCAACTCCCTTCCGACCACCAGGTCCCCCGACGGGAAGACCTTACCCACCACCAGGTGTTCCTGACGTTCCAAAGCCAGGAACTCCGCCGCCATTCATACCAGACAGAATTCCTAGTGAAGGCCAATCGATACCCACTTTCGGCGAGGTAAGTTAAGCCTAAAGTTTGGAAATAGAAGTTTAATTTTATATCTAGGTTAATACTCTAGGTAACTACTTCCAGCTTTTATTGCTTAATTTATTGATAGTACAGGTATATGTAGGCGTCAATTTTTTTCTGGCTCTTATTTAACGAACTCTAACAGATGAATTAGTAAATAATAAAGAAGAAATACACAAGCATTAATACATACAATTATGCATTGTATGTATTACATACAATGCATACATTATGTATGCATACATTATGCTATGGCAGTACGCAATACAAAATAATTTTTGTTTGCAGAACGACCATCTTCTTTTACCGCATAAGCCTGGCAATCCATTCGAATTTAAATATACTGTTAAGCAGCCTGAATATGGAAACGATTATTCTCATAATGCTGTTAACGATGGTGACCAAACTGATGGAGAATACAGGGTGCAACTGCCAGACGGGAGAACTCAAGTTGTGAAATATTCTGCCAACTGGGCGACTGGATACCACGCTAAGGTATTTGTCGCGAATACAGGATATTCTAAAAAAATAATAAAAAAAGTGTCGGGATGGTTTATTAATTTGATTGTTTACAGATAAGATACGAAGGACAGGCTTCTTATCCAGGTAGACAACCGTCGTTCCCCAGCTATGAAGGTGAGAGCAGTAACAGCGTAGGGTATCCAGGAGGGAGACCATCAGGTCCAGGGTTTCCAGCTCCTGGAGATAAAAATAAACCCTCAGGTCCAGGAGGACCTGGAAGACCGTCTCAAGAATACCTACCCAGTAGACCTAGCTCTTCAAACCAAATAAACCAGCAGTATGCACCAGGAGGTGGTTATTCGTATTAGATACCGAAATTACTTTTTTTGTATGTAAATAAAATTAACGAATGGTTAAATCGAGATATGAAAAAATAAAAACCTATACCATATTTTTATTTAGGGAGGACACGTTTATTTTAAATGAGGTTTCATAAAATATCTCGAACAAATAAAAATTTAGCAAATCGTTTTTCAAGTGCCTACGTATTCTTTTATAATTCTTTGTAAGTTTATTACTAATTTTCAGCTAATTTCAGCTTTTCCAATTATTTGATTATTTTAAAAATAGCTGTAAAATGGGAACAATTTCAAACAGTCAATGTAAAACAGAACAAAACAGATAATATATATGTACATATTTGTTTTTCTCTATACCCTTTGCGATTTATCTTTTATAACACTATACATAGTCTTTAAATTTCAAAGTTAAGATGATTCAATTAACATGTTATCAACTAAATAATGTTGGAATGTATTTTCAGAAATAAGGTTCTATCTACATATTAATGTACATATACCGGTGATATTTTGTTTTTTTCAATATTTCACCAATATTTTCCCTTATTCTTGTATAGGTGTATTCCGAAAAGTTAAACATGAATTTATATTTCAAGATATGTCCGGCTATGTTTAGATAAACGTGTCTTATAAAATTTAAAATACCTACTATTCGATTATTCAACATTTTTATAGCTCTTCTTATACAAAAAAAACAATTTGTTTTGTTGTAATGAAGAATTTTAGGTGTGACTTTTCAGTTAGATATCATAGTGATACAGAGAAATACTGTTAAAACCGATACCGATAAAAACTTCAAAGTTTAATAGTTGTCACTGTGTTTCTATGAAGCTAGACGACCTACATATATGTACATATGATGTACTACTTATTGTTAGTGGTACATTAGTAACTACAAAAATATGAATGTTAAAGTAGATAATGTTTAAATTTTGGTGTCGGAATTAATAAATGTAATACAACAAAACAAAATGTTTCACAGAATATTCTCACAGAAATTGTCAATAAATTGTCATTGTACTATGTAAAACTATAAACTGTTTGTTAATGATAGTTAATGAATAGCGTTTTCTGCGAAAGATACCTTTTATATGACGTTCAAAACATTCTCAGTTCAAAGCTAAAAAGTAGAGATCTGTGACACTGCCATGAAATATTCCTTGGTACAATACTATGACAAATAATGTTAATTGTTTCTACTGTAATTACTGTGAATAATGTAATTTATGTATAAAAAAACACATTTGTAGTGATTTCAATAGGTTTAATTTATATTGTAAAATTTAGTATTACAAATTGCAGTATTTTGGTTGTATTTATTCTTCGATACTGTATTATAGTGTAATATGGTGTCGATAGATTTGTAAAAAAAATATACTATATTTTTTATAGAAATCATACTTGGTATTTTTCTTTATGGTGTATTTAAGATCAACTGAAAGGGCATTGAAGTAATGCTATAAATTAAATTTGTTCCCACTATGGAAATAAAAAACATAAAGTCTGGTGGTCTGCCGAATGTGGCTTTAATTTTGTGTTAATCAAAAGAATGGAACCACAAATTTGCATTACGCAGAAAATGTACAAATCAATTATTGAGTTCAATTAAAAATAAATATCAAAGCACAACAAAATAAATTAAGCGCACATTATTAAATTATGTAGTCAGAGCTATTTTGAGCATTAGTTACTTTTGTAAGTACATAGAACAGTAAGTCAGTGGCTCCTAAAATAAATTTACATAAAAGAATGATTAGAAGGTCAAAATAAGTCTATTAAACCATACCTTAGTCCTATGTTGCACCACAGTTGAGATACAAAGTCCCAAATTTTCCAAAGGAACATACATTTTCATTACATTTATCACATATACAAAATTATATATAACATATTATAAAATATATAATAATATAAAAAAGTATATATTATTATGTTATATTATACTTATATTAAATTAAAATTAAATTATGTTATGTTATGAGAAAAAAAAGCACATTTGGTTTAAAAGGGGCGCCACAGTTAACAATGAACATTTTGATCTACGATTTTCGAGATGAATACCTGCCTTTTACACACGTACAAAAAACATTTTATAGTAATAGTATAGGGTTATAGAGTATTTCCCTAGAGGTCAGGTACTTGGACGATATCTTCGCGGTATTTCATACAACAATTAATAGTTTACTTACATATTTTTTTTTGCTATATTAACTAACCGTTTCCCTACCAAAAAATTTTCATCTGAAATGGAACACAATGAACAGCTACCATTTTAGATGTATTAATTATCAGAAATTAATTCTATTATATTATATCTAATTAATAAGTTAGAGTTTGTTATATATATAGGAAAGAAACCGCGACTCTTAGATACATATATCCCCAACTATTCACACCACCCTTTTCAACATAAAATGGCAAGTTTTAATTCTCTAATTCACTGTTTGTTAAGTTTCCCCTTAGTAAGCAGAGGTTTGAACATGAGAAACATCTAATTAAGGATATAGCTAAGAGTAACGGTTACTCAGTCCATTTAATAGATACGTTAATAAGGAAGCATAAATTTAAGAAAGCGCTGTACAATTCCACGACTTTTCGTAGAGATACTGACAATTTGAAATTTGTTTCGTTACATATGAACCTAAATTCACCCGAGGACTAGATAAAGTTTTTAAAAATATTAGTATCAATTTGGTTTATAATTCTAAAAATAAACTACAGACGGTTTTGGGCAACTCCAAAGATAAAATTGACGATAGCGAAATAAGTTGTAAAGAATGTGATTAAATGTATATTGGGCAAACAAAAAGATCAATTTTGACTAGATTTAAAGAACACATGTTGCGGTTCAGTGAACCGTGACGGCATATTAACTATAAATAGAGCAAGTGTGTAGGTTATAATTTAGTTTTAATCTTCACCTGACGATGCCAACTTAGTTGGCGAAACGCGCGTCGAGAAAAGTATAGTAGTTCGGTGTTTCGTGAAAAACGTCCAGTCGCCGAAGGTTCCAGTACCCACTCCAGGATTTTATAGTGCCCTAGTTAAGTCATAGTACCTAGTTTAAGTTTCAGTGTTCACGTTTTTCAAAAGTACGCTAAGATGTACGGTACAACATAACTTACACAATTTTAAGTAAGGCATAGTTATTAATTATGCACCGTTTTATGGGCAGGATGGAAGCAAAAATTAATAAGGCATTATATCTTTTTGTTTTCGCAATGGAGACAATGTAAAGTCGAGTAAAAATTAAGTGTGGGAAGCCTTGCAGTTCCTCTGAACGTTGCGACGACTTGGCTAATGATTTTATTTAATGAAGAACGATGTTACTTAACAGTAATTGCTCAAGCACTGCACATTTCGGGTTGCGATGTACGTGAATTGTCTATTGTTTTTTTCTGCAAGTACGTGTTTCTACTTTTCTTGCCATCAACTAGACCATTAAATTTATTAACGTCCAAGGATAAATATATGTGTCGAAGGATGAGAAACATTCTAAAAGTCGAGAAGATGAAGAAAGTGGGACTTTTTTTTGGATAGTTACATAACTATCTTTAACGACACCTTTAAAATTCATCACATTTACGTATTCTTATTTTCTGTGAAGTATTGGTCGTTGAAATATTGTTAACTGATGACAAATCACCGTGAAATTAAAAAAAATGTAGCGATATTGAATTTTTATTAAAAAAAGTACAAAAAACACTGGCGAAGTATAAAATACATTACCTATACAATATAATGAAATGATCATATATACAAGGCGAATTGTAAATATGGTTATGTCGTCGGATGACGTAGAGGACGAGGTCAATTTTGTTAAAATGTTTCTAAGATCTACTAAATAGCTCCATAGGTGTTACTTGGTGGCGATTTACTGTTATATCCATTATTATAGTTGTAATTGTTGTAGTCATCGTGACTGCTGGCCAAGTTGTTTATTGCAATGGAATTAGCAGCTGCAGATCCACCTATAAAAATATTTATTTATTAAATATAAATTTTTCAATAAACAAAGAATGGTATGTGTGACTTATACGAATTATTTTGATATTATATGCAAAGAAGGATTTGTTATAATTTCAAAAAGATACGCTGAAGTCTCAGTGTGATGTTGTCGTAGTTTTATTTTATTTTGAAAATGGGCTATGGCCCTAAGTATATAAACTTTCAAATTTTTTATACTTCATTCAAAATTAGAATGGAACATTTTACAACTATTAAAGTAAGCTAAACGTGGTCCATTTGTATATTTTTCTAAATTCAGTTTGTTTGCGATAGGTAAGCTGGTGATAGAATAGGTAGAGTGTTTCAAAAAAACGACTATTTTTTTTCTCAGAGAACATTGAAAAATCTTCTGAGTATCCCTAGAAAATGACCCTGTTAAAATATGAGCCCTTAATATTAATATTTAGAGGTTGCGATTCTCAATTTTATATTTCCCATTTAAATAACATGGCAAAAATTTTTTTGAACTTTGGAATTTTATTACTCAAGGAAGAATCGCTGGATAGTGATACTCAAGATGGTTTTTTGTAGG
The DNA here is from genome assembly GCA_029963805.1 of Aromia moschata. Taxonomy (NCBI): domain Eukaryota; kingdom Metazoa; phylum Arthropoda; class Insecta; order Coleoptera; family Cerambycidae; genus Aromia; species Aromia moschata. Next base: position 660,914 of record JAPWTK010000097.1, read on the forward strand.
AAATTGAACGCTCTATAAAAACGGTCTGATTGAAGATTTGCGTGAAGCAAACCGTTTCGGGGTTATTAAGCCTCAAAAAATGAACTGTTTACAATAAAAATCTTATTTACTTATAAATGCAACAAAATCGATTCATATCACTTAAATATCCACTATTATCAACTTTACAATAAAAATCTGTAAATTTTTAACAGATGTAATCAAAAAATTATATTAATCAAGGATGAATGATTAATTTTATTGATCAATAATAAAAAATAAGGGTATATTACAAATATATATTAAAATTTCATTATACATTTTGTAAATTATGAAATAAATTGATCGGAAACGAATACAGAACTACGAGATCAATCGAAAATATTTATTAATTAACTTATATACAGAACAACAATAGAGTTCACATTAAATTATTTTTGGAACAGCTCGGATAGTCTTCTCTATGTTTTTTTGCAGTTTGTAGCAAACCTTGAAATTGTTCTTCACTTTTAGTTAAGTGCTCATTGTATTTGGTAATAAGCGCAACATTTCTTTCGGCAACGTCGTTCACTACTTTAAGTGTACTGAAAAATTCAGCATTCTTTTGAAAGCTTTTATGAGTAAACCATAAAGTTACGTCGACTTACGTCAAGAAAGTCTGTATACAAGCCAAATCGTTCAAACAACACCAATGATCTTTTTGAAACAAAATCGCTTACATCTTTGACAATAATGACAAAATAAAATTAAATTTTTTATTCATGATTATAAATCATTCTTAAAAAGACGGAAAAAATTCATTCAAAAGATTCAAAATAAATTATTTCTTAATAATATACAAAATTTATAACGAAATTTTAATATTCATTTGTAATATACCCGTATTTTTTATTATTGATCAATCAAATTAATCATTCACCCTCGATTAATATAATTATTTGATCTACATTCTGTTAAGAATTTACAGATTTTTATTGTAAAGTTGATAATAGTGGATATTTAAGTGATATGAATCGATTTTGTTGCATTTATAAGTAAACAAGATTTTTATTTTAAACAGTTCATTTTTTTGAGGATTAATAACTCCGAAACGGCTTGCCTCACGCAAATCTTCAATCAGCCCTTTTTTTATAGAGCGTTCAATTTCTTACAAAAACTATCTTGAATATCACTATCCAACAATTTTTCCTTGAGTAATAAAATTTCTAAGTTCAGAAATAATTTTTCCCATATTATTTAAATGGGAAATAGAAAATTGAGAATCGCCACCTCTAAATATTAATATTAAGGGCTCATATTTTAACAGGGTCATTTTCTAGGGATACTCTGAAGATTTTTCAATGTTCTCTGAGAAAAAAATAGTCGGTTTTTTTGAACACTCTAATATGTAGTATCACCCTCTAGTGTGCACAAATTCTCCTCGACAGAGAGACAAGCCAATGATCTCGTTGGTTAACGGTCACCGTCAAATATATACTGATCAGGCCTCATAAGATGGAAATCCAAATTGTGCACGCCAGAGGACGAAAGTTACATATCACCAGTACATCTTTCTATTACATGTATTATAACAAGTTCCAAATTTAAATACGTACCGCTATGGAACGATGGAGCCCCATATTGATTGAAGGTGCCATCATTATATCCTTCATCGTTCTGGCCGCCTCCACCGTAGTCGCCTTTGTTGTACTGCTCCGGGTACTGAGCTTCTCCTTCGTATCTCACGTCTGCGTGGAAACCGGTCTGCCAGTCTGCCCAATATGTCACGATCTGGATACGTCCATCGGGGAGGGCCACCCTGTATTCTCCTCTCACTTGATTGCCGTCGCTGCTCTCCCTGCGATTGTAGTTGGTTCCCGTGTAGTCGTCTTTTACTTGGTATCCGAATTCATACGACTTGGGCTACAAAAAAAATTAGCTAAAGTATTACTTGTTGCTGTCACTGGCAATGGTTATTAAATTTAAGGAAATACTGAGGACTGGGACATTTTAGCCACTATCGAAGAAAAAGATAGTACATTCTAAATCAACGTATAATCATCCAAGTTTTTATGACAGAAGAAAAGAAAGAAGACTGTCTGACACTGATCCATGTCTGATGATTATTATTTGTCATATTGGCGCCTCATCCTGAGTGAGTACTGACCTTCGGCGTAGAAACAAAAAACTGAACGTTTTCCACGAAACACCGAACTACTATACTTTTCTCGACGCGCGTTTCGCCAACCAAGTTGGAATCGTCAGGAGGAGATAATAGTTGAAAGGTAATAGACACACTTAATCATAATAAACAGACAAGAAAGTCGGAAAGATACGCATACGTTGCAATAACGAATGTTTGAATATAAAGTTTCGGTAAGTTTCCTGAAAAGTAAGAATAATGAATTACATGTTATAATAAACTCGTAAATCATTTCTTTTGGAATAGGCAATATATAAAAACTGAACGTTTTTCACGAAACACCGAACTACTATACTTTTTATTCGACGCGCGTTTCGCCAACGTATGCGTATCTTCAGGAGAAGATTAATAGTTGTGTGTCTCCTCCTTTCAACTCATTAATTTTGGTGGCCATCTGAAGTCGTTAATAAATAATTTGAGTTTGAATGGTCACTGTAAACTCCATATTTATTAGGGAATTTCTAGACTGATCTAATGTTCGAAAACTATGAAGAAGCCGTGTCCTTCCATAATGTATATGGCCTCAAAAGTGTTCTAAAAAGTGGAGTTATATTGATTTATCTATTGATTGAGGTCTACGATTTTCTTGATGACATAATTTAGGAATCAGGAAATGCTAATAGTTTTTATTGCATGGGAAGAAGAATTTTTCATATTACTCATTTAAATTGTGGAGATTTGCAGACTAACTTTGTTAATTTTTGGAAAAAATGACAAACGAAGAGTAACAATTAATTTTATTAAATTAGTGTCAAACATAACAATTGTAATGTATGGTACCTTTCAAATGAGGTGTCACTTTCTATAGGGCCCCATTTAAAGTTATTAAAGTCACAGTGACCTTGTGACGTAATCTATGATGATTACGTCACCTGTTACCACTAGCAGAGAAGCTTACACCCGTTTATTTTCACTCTCCAAAGTTCACTAGTTTAAATATGACAGTTAATACGAAGGGAGGAGGGGACTTGACTAGTACTGTATAATTTCATCCGTTCTTTTTCCTCATATGGAGATCTTCCCCTTTTCGCGCCTTTGATGAAAATTTAGTACGATATTACCTCTTGCGTGTTACCTTGTTCACAAGTACGTAGGTAGTAGCTATACAGTGCGGGCCAAAAGTCCCCCCCCTATTATTTTTTGAACTAATTGTCGGATTCACGAAACTTGGTGTGGTTACATAAGGCATAAAATACTATCTCATGGAGTAACTCTTAGACAATTTACCCTTAAAACAGGAGTGGGGGTTGCAAAGGGGAAAAAAAAAAAAAAGGGAAGGGGGCAGGCGGCACCTTATTTGAAAGGGATTTTTATGGGGATTTCTATGGGGAGTATATTATTAGGCTAATGGTTTTGAAAGAATGTAACTTCGAGGTTTTATTTTTCCTAACAATACTCACCGTTTACAAGAAAGTTATAATTAAAGATTACTTTGTAGCGAAATTCCCAATTCTGCTTTATTATTAATGCAGCAGTTGTTCGAAATGTTCGCCTTGTACTTCCTGACAAATGTAGTCGATCTTTAAAACTTGAAAAAATTACCAAAAATTGTATTCAGTCCGCAAGTAACACAAAATAGTCCAAGGACGTTTAAAAGATATTCGAAGCGGTCAACAGTGGTAGTGGCCACAATTGAATGAATTATGGTTTAGATTTTGGTTTAGATTTCTACACCTCACCTCTTTGGTTTCTTTTATAAGGCTACTATAAACTCATTAATTAATAACGTTCCTGGACTATTGGTGTTACTTGCGGACTGAATCCAATTTTTGGTAGTTGCCTTTTTTTAGTTTAAAGTTTAATTGGTGAAACAGTTATAGTTTGATCTCGACTTTAAAGTGTGGCTTTGCACTGTTTTTCCTTAAATTATGGATAAACGTACATTAAATGAAATAAACAAAAGCATTCATTTGGGCTGAAGCCGGCCGGAATTACCATGAAGCCGAAAGGATTTTCAATGAACGGTTTCCGGACAGACCCATTTCTAGAATATAGATTCGACAGCTAGTTTCAAATTTAGCACCACTGGGAGCGTATGCGATAAACCGCGTATTGGTCGTGCAACTATCGGTGAGGACATCCAAGTCCAAATTGTGGCCGAAATGGTTGTCACACCCAACAGACAACAGAAACCGTAGCTAGGACCTGTGGTGTTTCAGCTACTACGGCAAAAAGAGCACTGCGTAAACAGAAATTCACCCTTACAAAATGCAATACCTACAATGTTTGACTGAGGATGATCCCGATAGACGCATAGAGTTTATGAACTTATGACCAACAGAATTGATAATAACCCATCTTATTTAACCCATGTGTGTTTTTCGGACGAAATCACATTTTACCTAAATGGGGCAATAGGCAAAATATGAGATACTGGCCAGATGTGAATCCTCATGTATTTCGGGAAGGGCGCTCACAGTACCCAGAGAACTTAACGTGTGGGCTGGCATAATGGGTAACCATATCGTGGGACCGCTATTTATCGAAGGCAATCTCAACGGCCAACAGTACCTAGATATGCTAGAGGACTTAATACACCCTCTTATAGTAGAGATCGCAGAAGCCCATCCTGATGAGTTCACAGAAGACATTGTGTTTCAACAAGATGGTGCACCACCACATTACACACGGCCGGTGAGAGCGTTTCTGGACCAGCATTGTCGAAATAGATGGATAGGACGAAGAGGTCCAACAGAGTGGCCCGCACGGTCTCCGGATCTCACTCCCTTAGATTTTTTTTATGGGGATACCTAAAATCTCAGGTGTACAGTACGCCACCGCAAAATTTAGCCGATCTCCGCCAAAAAATAATAGATGGCAGTAGAAGCATTTCGGTGGAAACCTTTGATGGGGTAAGGGGAGGCTCTATATTTGTCAGGAGGTACAAGGCGAATATTTCGAACAACTGCTGCATTAATTTTAACTTTCTTGTAAATGGTGAATATTGTTAGGGAAAATAAAACTTCGAAGTACATTATTTCACAAACCATTAGATTAATAATAAAAAATCATACACCGTGATACTCCCCATTAAAATCACTTTCAAATGAGGTGCCGCATGCCACACCTTCCAATTTAAGATTTTTCCTCCTTTGCACCTCCACCCCTGTTTTAAGGGTAAATTGTCTAAGAGTTACTCCATGAGATAGTATTTTATGCCTTATGTAACCCAGCCAAGTCTCAAGTGAATCCGACAATTAGTTCAAAAAATAATGGGGGGGCGGACTTTTGGCCCGCACTGTATAATAAAACGGATGTATTAATTATGTTTCTGTGGATCTGTTAAATATAGTAGGTTGTTCTTACCTCTCCATCGCCATGACCTCCGCTGTCCGTTGCGTGATAGTTTGGTGTTTCGTTACTGCTGACTGGAGCTCCTAAGGGTGTTCCGTAATCGTTACTGGGAGGTTCACTCTTGGTTATTGTTACTAAACCAAATACGGCAACAAAAGTTATCTGGAAAAATTTAAATGTCAGTAAACAGAATCACCCACACATGTCCTCCATTCCATTAGAAACGGGGTCTTCTGGTTAACCTTGACATTAAATTAATGACAATGTTGGGTCAATGTTGCTATTATTTGCTTGCTACATATAATTATGAGCAAATAAATCTTAATTTAGACAACGCCTTATTTACTTGACCCAAAATATTGTAGAAAATATTGTTGTCATTTATGGACATTTTGTGTTGCAAAACTTTTTTAGTGTAAAATTGATAACATAGATAAGGACTCTATTGTCAACATAATACAACTCTAGATCTAAAACTGAAACGGAGGGTGAGAAATCAGCATAAATATGGGGAACTCACCCACCGAATTTCAAACAGAAAAACTGCAAGTCGTGTCGTGCAACGAATGCAAAAAATGCAAAACAGAGACAGTATTCTCAGGGCACTCTCCGTTCATGTGATATCTCACTACAATTGAGATGAAAGATAATCCCGATATAGAAGGTGCGTGGAGGAGGAAGAAATACTTGATCTCAAAATTTTATTGTTTTTGCAATATTGGAGTAAAATACGTTTCAAATTGCTAAGCTATGTTGTGGCGTCTTAATAAAAGGACTATGTTTTTTTTATGTCAAAGGTTGAGAACTATTTCAACTTACAATTGATTTTTTAGACCTTCAAAGTTTTCTATTTCAGAAGATTTTTGTAAATTTGTATATAGTAATTATAAATATAACTATTAAATAAAATCTTAATATATTTCCTATTGTTAATATATCAAGAGAGCAATACTTTGATATATACTTAAGTACACCAAAATAAAGCCTATTGTTCGACTAAGTATAAGTTGGTTGAACTGTAAGTCAAAATAGATATAATTTTATCAACAGTGGCAATTTCTTGCAACTTTCTTTGATTTGTGCATCATATAATTTTGAATCACCATGCCAATTAATTGAAAACGGTGCGATATTCTAGCCTATTCTAATACTTTCGTTTAGAGAGCGGTCTTATAATAAAGTAATGGATTGGTAAAAATTACTTATATTATCATTTCTGCGCTTTCCCAATTAAAGACAGGTATTTCATTATGATAAATTATACGCGATGCAATAGGTAAATGATTTCCTGAGCGACACGATTATTAGGGTTACGAATATTATGTCGTGTATTTGCGCAAGTCGTTTCGCAAAAAAAATATGTATCGTATCGTCTGTATCATTAACTTGGTAAGTAGTGTACACGCCAAATTGGACTGGGAGCAATTAGACTAAATTCAGTAGGAGATAGTGATCTTCGTAAAGAGTATCCGAAAGACAATTACCAATTAGATTAGATTGGAAAAGTTCCAGATGAAAGAAACGAAACTATTCAGTCGTTACTTGCTACTGAATTATTACTTGGTTAGCTGTCGGGTAGTATATATACGTATATATTATAAATACTATTTCATATGAAAATCTGTATTTATAAAAAAAAAGCAAAATCGGTAGCTGTGTCTTCCATACACGCGATACATACTATATTTTAGGGGATTGTTACCAGACTAAAACTAAATGGAAGGCTATTGTGATATAAAAAACTTTCTAATCGTTTGGTAAAAGATCTTCAAAATGGTACCTATCCTCTCAAAAGAACTTGATGTTTTCTTGTCATAATCACCGTCACCATTAAATCCATTTCTTATGCTGTTTACATTTTTGTTTTTCATTACAAAAATCTAAATAAAAACAAATTAAAAAAAACATCAAAATCTTGAGAAAGGTCTTGCAATCGTTTAAAGATGAAGACCAATTAAAATGGAAATACTTTGCATTTATTGTGGCGGTAGTACACGCTTTTTTAACATCCTTATTATATAGACTTTGTTTAGGTAATTTTTTCTTTAAATACTATGTAGGTTCTATGTTTCACTATGGAGATTCGAAAATGTCAAATCTAACCACTTTCTATTACTTTTAAATTTCTGCAAAATTTAAAAAAATATTTCTGGTGTTATGTACCTGAAATATTCCGAAGAACTAATATCGTCAAATATGTACCTATATACATGCAGAACCATGTATATAGGTACATATTTGAATTCAATGCATTATAGTCTTTCAGTGTAAGTGATAGAAGTATCCGAATTTTAGTTTGTTGTCGTAGTGTCTAGTCGAAGTAAACTTGATCACCTTGAAAACCGTGACTAAATTTGACATTTACTAGTAAAATGCCATGAAAAGCCATGATTTCGATTCATTATTAAAAAAATGTGATACTTTTTTTCAGAAAAGTAGGAATTGTCCTTCGTCATTACAATTGGCACAGTGTTCAAAATAAAAATTGACAACTTTAAAGTTTAGATCTACAAAATAATAATGCTATAGTCAAAATATTACATAATAACTTTATTCACTAGTCAAAAAAATCGGTAGTTATATATATTTTTCAGAAGTAGAAATAACCTTTCTTCGTTACAATTGGTTCAATGTTAATATTTTATTATCAAATTCAACTTTAAATCTACAAGAATGTTTGAATGTTTTTTTATTTTTAAAAGTTTATCTATCTTCTCATTTAGAATTTATGGATACATAAAAAAATGGTAAGCGAATCATATTTTTCTATTTTTTATCAAATTATACCATTTAATACCAAAATAAAAATAATTTAAATTGCCTCATAAGATAATTACCTTATTCATTTTTAATCCTATTAAAATCGGGCACAATTATGTCATTTAATAAGTTCACTGAACAGAAGCACCAAAATTCGAAAATTATAGTACAAAAAAAAAAACAAGTGGACTACACGGGAGCCAGATTTGCACTCACTGTGAGACACAAAAATTAATTTGGTTTATATACGGCGCAAGATATTTGGTAATCTATTGTGTTTAATCTCCAGTGGAGTAATACTTTTACTCTAGTTTCCTCCCACGCGACCAGGCTCTGCTTTTCCTCCCTTCCAAAGGCTTGTAAATCATTCAGAACTGAAGTTTCGTATGTTGTAAATCGTCCTAATTAATACGATGAAACATTCTTGTTTATATTTGTTATTACATAATGATTCACTATGATTTTTAAACTGTATGTACCAGACGTTAATTTCACCACTTTGAGAAGTTATTGTATAAGCACCCAACAACCCCTGTTTTATAGCAAATGCAGAGGTAGTCAACATGCTATTTCTGTATTTTGCGATTTATTTTTACACATATATATTAAAAAAAAATATTTTAAATATGCTGGTAATAGAACATCTTCACACAAGCTGTATATTTCAACAGATTAGATACAATTGTACTGTTCAATTGATTGTACTTGTTAAAGTACTTATTGTAAGTGATTGTAAGTTATTGTAAGTGATTTTATTTTAAAAAGATGTGGCTTCCCGTTTTGGATTAAGAACTACATTCCTTGTGAACGACAAAATGTTATATAATAGACTGTATTTCCACGAAATTATACTGACATTTCCCTTTTTAATTTTTGATTTGATTGCATCGGAATAGATGAATGGAGATCGTGGGAAGCGAAGAAATGTAAGACAGGATGTGAGTATTATCCTTTGGTGTTTTATAATGCTGTATTTGTATATATATAAATGAACATGGCACGTTCGTTTTATAAAAAAAGTTGTTACTGTTTCGTAACACAGATGATACTATCTTGTATATTTTTTCAGATTGATTACATTTATTGTCAGATGATTGGCCATGTCAGGTCAGATAGATATTTTCCACGAATGTAATTACATAAATGACAATTAATAGGTATAGAAGTACATTTGCTCTAAAAAAGTTTAGATGAAGGTATTGATATTTTCAAAAATATTTAGTTTCATATTTAGTATTCAAAAATTAAAACAAAACAATATCATCAACATATTAATATAGAAAACAAAGTACAATGAAATAATGCATGGTTTTAAATATATTGTGAAATTTTATCTTTCTGATTAGCAATGTAATAAGAGATAAAATGGATCAGATTATGGGCTAGCTGTGTTTGTTATTAAACAGATTTCCACTATTACATAGATTTTCACTTCGTAAATTACACTTTTAGTCTAAACTTTACGAAATATATACATTGTGAAATGAAAGTATGCAAGGTTTACATTTTTTTGTGATTAATAACCCATATAAATTTGATATTACACAATAAGTTGTGCAAAATATTTTGGCAGCAAGTCGATTTTCTCAGTAGCAATTAATATGTTTTACTCATACAGTGCAGACGTAAAGGTTTGCATAAACTCAATAATTTCCAGTATTTTGAAAAAATCCTTGGACACGTCAATTTTCATTTTCAATGGCGTATCTTATGCTATAATTAGAGATAGCAATGACGTCACCACTTTTTGTAACAACTAATTTAGAAAATGAACACACTTATAGTCTAAGGTGATTCGTTTGTGAGTTGGGGACGATTGAAAATTAATGCACAAAAAATTATTTTAGACCTCGAGCGTTGGAGCCAAATTTTTGGAATTGGCTGTTACTGGAGGATCTAAAAGTGGAAAAAAATGATATATAGATTATATTTATGAGAAAAAAGGTCAATGGCGTCACATATGAATACAGTGATTTATTACCTGTTAGAAAAGTTAATTATGTAGGTTATGTAGCCCATATTTCCTTAAATATGAGATATGTGAAGAAAACCATAAGAAATAAGAACAAAAGTTTTCTTGCTCTTTGTTATAGATCTTCGTCACAACTTGCCGTTATTTGACGTCACCGGTTTTTGTACTTGACGTCACCGAATGTTTTTTTAAGGAGCATCATGATCATTTTTTGTAAATTCTTTTTGAGAACAATAAAAAACATTCAAAATGAAAGACCATCGTTGATGAATTGCTTCTTTCTGATTTTTTTTGTTATCTACATGAGTTTTGCTAGTTAAGTACACACGATTTTTTAAAATGTATATTAAATTTTGTAAATGTGGCTCCATTTGTGCGATTTTCGAACCGTCTTTATTTTTTTTTAATTAGCAGTTTTAATCTCCTCCTGAAGATGCCAACTTATATGGCGAAACGCGCGTCGAGAAAAGTATAGTAGTTCGATGTTTCGTGGAAAACGTCCAGTTTTTTGTTTCTATGCCGAAGGTTCCAGTACTCACTCCAACAACGTCTTTATTTGTTATATAATGTACGCGGTTTCGAGAAAAAAGAAAAACGCACTTTGAAATTATGGAAGTTTAAATATATTTTTCATTATGGATTAGTTTTCCACACTGAGGTTCTTACGTTCTCTTCATCCTTTCTAACCCCTAAAATGTTAACACTTGTTCTAAAGTAAAATGATTCACTTTAGACTATAAATGTTACACATTATTTAAAATGGCTGTTACTGGGGAATCCAAAAATAGAAAAAAAAGCATAATACTCCAGTCATATTAGGGTTTTTCACCTCGGAATGAGAGATAATAAACTGAAAACCCGTATTGACCTTCATTTTGGCATTCTAAAAGTTGTCTCAAAAGTCTCATAAAATCTCGTGTCCGCGTCTTAAGATATTCAAGGTCAAAGGTAACAAAAATCGGTTATTTGCAAGTATCTCGTTTCCTATGGCTGTAATGTTATTTACATTTATTACGAATATTGGAGAGAATATAATTCTCTACAACTTTTGTTTAAAATATTTTTTATACATCGAACCGTTTGTGAGATAGAGGGCGGAGAACGCGCAGCGCTTAGCTATCTACAGCATAATGCGATATCAACCGTTAGTCTCGTTATACAGTGAGATCCAATTGACCTTGAATATCTTAAGACGCGGACACGAGATTTTATGAGACTTTTGAGACAACTTTTAGAATGCCAAAATGAAGGTGTATATGAGTTTTCAGTTTATTATCTCTCATTCCGAGGTTGACCCATTTTTTTGACCTATATGACTAGACTATAAGGTGTTCTATTAAAAAAAAATATATCGATGACGTCATGCAAAAAATAATAATGACGTCACAGATACTTCTAATTATAATGTAAGATGCGCAATTGAAAATAAAAATTCGCGTGTCCATGAAATTTTGCAAAATGTTTTTAGTTTGAAAAATATTGACTCGATGTCCTGAGTGAATATCGTTTATCAACTGAATTTTTAGTATCTATTCTATGATACTGAAATTTTACTTTAGAAATCAAAACTGTAGAATGATATAATATTGAATTTTGTCTGATATACCTACATATCTGTGGTACATACATACATATATGATACATAGTTTGGATATCGTGCTTTGTTTTTTTCACCAATTAACACATAATTGAATAATGGTATTCCTTAGTGTATTTTAAATCACCATTATCGCGAACAACTCTAGAGGATTATATTACTATAGTTTTTAGATGCCTGCTAATGGAATGTGAATTAGATTATATAATTAGATTGCCATCTACTTCAACAATACCTGTAATATTAAATAAATTTATCATTTCGAAATAACATGAATAAATGAGAAAAAATAGGTACTTCAAATAGGGTATTCACAATAGTTGGCAAAATAATTTAGTTTTGGGGTATATTTGTACATGTCTTTAGTATTTTATTTTGCGTAAAAAAGGTTACGGCGCCATATTGCTTATATAGCAAATTTGAAATTGAAACAAAACAATGCGGAAAATCGCGTTTCTGATCAAAATATCTTTGTCTCAAATATTGTACTTGTTTATTTTAATTATGATAAATTTCGAAAACAAAAAACATTTTAAAATTAACTTTTTCAGTTGATTATAACGGCTGAAAATGTGAATTAAATATATTAGTATATATTATATAGAAGTCTTTTCGTTAAATAAATCAAAATAGAAAAAAAATCTAATTGCAACTATCCCATATGTAGGCTTGGAAGTTGTGGTAAACAGACAGACAAACAGATAAAGATCGTCTCTCAGACCTACACATAAAAATTTATTAATTCGGACTTAACATTTTGACGTATCAAAATGTTTTAGGTAAACCTGAACAATAAAAAGTGTTGAAAGAGTTAAAAACCTTTTAGTTTTATTTTCTCACAAATAACCATAGACCACCAACAACATATAAACTAGTAAGTTTGGTACAAATTTAATGTCTATCACGTTACGGTGTTTGAATAGGATTGTCACTGTACATAAGTACCTCATATACTGCACTATTTTTTTCAACATTGTTCAACACATAATAAAATAGGGGATATTCGTGGTAAGCTGCGATATTTCCCGTAACGTAATCGTCCAGATAATTGATTCGTCCAATGTGTAACACACCGTGTGTCAGATTTGTGTGGTCTGGAATTGTTTCATCATAACCTCCCAGAACTGGACATTTATTGGCTGTGTCAGTTGAGTATGTTTCGTTTGTTGTAGACAGCCAGTAGTATTTCCTCGAGTCTTGGGCACATAGAATCTGAAAACAGGAAATTATATCTATAAAGTACGTACATAGGTATATTATCGGTTGATTCAAAAGTATTGAGCCCTGCTGACATCAGCAAACATGTTCAAATATGATTTATTTTATAAAGATGAGGAACTTAATTTATAATGTAAGCTCCAGCTGACTCACAGTGGGGCCAATTCCCAAAAACCTGGCCAAAAATCTCCAAAAAAAGTTTATGGTTTTGATTTTTTATTGTTGAGTTGACAATAGGGAGGTCCCTATTGACTAATTGTAGCGAATACATAAACTACAAAGGTTTGTAGTTTATGTATTCGCTACTATTAGTCCTTTATTGCTTGTATACTGTATACTCCGGTAAAGCATTCGAAAACTCGCCTTCCCTGAAGCCATACGCATTGTGTAGTTGTAAATAAAATAAACCCAAATGTTTCAATAGTTGAGAAATCTTAAAAATACGGCAAATTTAAATAAAACCAAATGGATTCTACTTCTAAAGGTGAGTAGAAAATAATGAAATATTGTGCAATCTATATTCTTAAATCTGAAAATTATGAGATAATAATAATTAAATGAAACTTTTACACGATGAAGCAGACAAAAAATCTCAGTTATTTGTTGGTTAAGTCCGTGGCACCGCGCGACACCGCCATAAAACTTATTAGGAATTGTATATCAGACTATAACTTATTATATAGAATATATTTCAGCTGCACCTAGCTGCCCTTCTGCGTTTTTTAATTTATTGTTTAATAGTTTTTTAATTTAATTTTTTGGAAAGGTCTCCTGTATAGTATGGGTTGTACTATATGTTGAAAAACTTGGTCATATCGTCATAGTACAGTATATCGTCATAGTACATTATTAGTATATCGTCAATCGCTATAGTACATTGGGCCTGAATATAATAGAAAATATTCAAAGACGCAAAATTAAAATTACGCATTATTAGACGCATTATTAAAATTTTTCCATTTCAGAATTTTTAAATTTTTCGCATTTTTCCAGATTTCTAATTTTGTTTTTTCAAAATTTTTTTTTAAGATTTACTCATCTGATATTAATAATTATTATTATTCACAGATTGCAATGATTTTTTGTAGATACTAGTACTTCACACGATATTTCCATCACAAGAAAACAAGTATTTAACTTAATGAAAGATAATATGGATGAGAATCCGCTACTAAAAATTGAAAATTATCTTTCCTCGCGAAGTGGGTCAAATATTGTATACCTAATGACCTTAAAAAATATATAGACATCCAAAAAAAGTCATCAACTCTGGCTATGAACGAGAGAAATAGAAATAGCGCTCATGTCTAAGCTTTTCGGTTATGTCAAACTTTTTGACAAGTGACTGTTACAATTTGTAAAATAAAGAATGGCTGTCATATGATGACAGTGTTGACAAGTAAATAAGGTTATAAATTCGATTAAGAATAGAAATACGTCTTTTTTTTCTCGGACAACTTGGATGACTTTTTTTTGGATGTCTCTATATTACTTCCTTAATTTCTAAGCTTAGAGGCAAATGACATTCAGCTAATCGAATAGAAAGATTTTTGGAAAAAAATGAAGAATAGTTAAATTGCCGCCTTAAAATTTTCCGCCGTATCGGACTCGCCATAGGAATCTTCAAATTCCAATACCGAATTCGTAATCAGCGACACCGAAAACCCCCGAGTAACAAAATTCAGAGCAGTTGCTTGACTTTCTGTTGATTTTCCATGTGCGCACGCGCGGTATCTCTCCGCCATTTTGATTTTGTAAATCTGATAACAGATTTGTAATCAGCGGTCTCAAAAACCCCCCAAGTAAAGATTTTCAGATCGATTCATTCACTTTTTGACTTTTGGCCAGGTTTTTGGGATTTGGCCCCACTGTGCGACTGTATAACTTATTGCCAACGAGTGGGCAGACTGCGGATACCACGTTCCCAGAATTCACGCGGTTGTGAAACGAAAAATTCTGTATGACTATTTGTGGACGGTGACGATCCTCAAGTGATTTATTATTAAATGTTTGCTGTAGATCACATCATAAGAACCGTAAGCTGTGCTGTGGATGTGGATACACCACAAATGATAGTCACTGGAATGGTCTGGTGAATATAGTGAATGGGACAGAACTTCAAAATCTAACTGTGTTCAAGGTGTGTCTGTTTTGCCATATGGGGACACGCATTATAGTGCAGTAATATAACTTGGGATATAAAAATTGAGTTAGGCAACCAAACTGCACAATAGGGTCAATAGGAGTTGAGCACAAAAGGCAGCGGCGGTGACGGTGGTATTGTCTTTCAAGGGTTTCCAGTGCGACACGTCGCGAGTGCCCCCACCAAACTGACAACACTTTTCAACCTCGGTAATAAGACTTTTCAACCAGTCAAAAAGACGACTGCGGGAAATAAGTTATGTGCAAACGTTACTCCACATTTCGGGTCCACGTACTACCGTGACCTGGCTACAGCCGAGCTCTCATGTCATCTCTCGTGTGGTTTCATACGGGTTTGCTTCAACAATCTTACGAAAGTGCTCGATATCTAGTTGAGGTGGCTGATCGTGGATCGTGGTTTATCGTCGATGCTGTAGTCGCCAGATCAGAAGCAGGTGAACTATCTCTTGCATATTGCTAAACTAGGGGCGTTGTCGCCATACGCGGCCATTAATTTTCTGTGTACTTCGATTGTATTATGGCCTAAACGAAATTCATATAATAAGGCATATCGAATCTCACTTGAAATTTCGTTAATTTTTATGTTGCATATTACAGTTCCACTCTGAGATTTAATAATGTTAATGCTATAAGTGCTAGGGTTTCTCGACTTATTTTTTGTTCCCGGAGCTCAAGAATTCTCGACTAAGAATTCCCGGGAATTCTCGAATATTCGAGAAATATTTAAATTTAAAAAAAATAGAAAATATTTAATTACTTGCAAAATAAAACTACCTATTATGCAATAATCAACATTTATTAATTATTCAGTCTTGTGAGTAGTTACACATATTTTTAAAAAAATAACTAAATTTGAGTATATTTTTCATTAAACAAATAGTATCTAAGTAATCGGTTGGTGCTATTGAAACTGAGGGGCAATTGCGCCATTTGGCTATAACTTTCGTTCTATAAGGATCATTAATAACGATATTTATTTAACGAAATAATGAGTATTTCTCTTCTGAGACCTTATAGAACGAAAGTTATAGCCAAACGGCGCAATTGCAATAGCCCCAATCGACTTACCTAAGTATACCTTAAAATAACGAGTATCTCCATACAAACCATTTTTAAATTAAAGTTGAATACTCACAGTATCTTTTTTCCTATAAATAATTAGAGCTTTTAATCACATTCGTTTAATTAAATAAAAAAAAATATATTATCTACTAAAGAAACGTCATCATAAGCAACTAAAGAATTTACTTTTAGTCTACTTAAAAAATCTACCCATTAAGCGATTGACTATACAGTCTTTTAATTAGGTACATAAAAACATGAGAATCCTCAAAGCAGACTAGCTTACTAACCTTAAAAATATAAATAGATAAATCAAAATTTAAATGGAAAACCACTTCAAAAACTAACCACTGGTCTCTGTTTTTAATGAAATATGCTTTTAAAAATACGAAGGCATTAATAGCATCATCTGATAATCGGTTTCTTATTTTCGTTGCAAATATAATCAATACGTTACGCAAACATAATCAAGACGCGATTTCTCGATTTCTCGACACTTTTTTCTCGTCTCGAGTAGAGTCAGATTTCCCGGGAATTCTCGCTTCGAGAGGTCTCGACCAGAAACCCTAATAAGTGCCCGCTTTATATAATATATCCTGTATCCTATCACTCTCCAGACTTGTCTAGAAAATTTGAGGCACTTCGAGGGAATGAACTCAATACTAATGAAATAACAGGATACATGTAAGTACATAATATGTATGTATATGAATTTACGCATGTTGTTTTTCTATTGTATTGGTTTTTCTTTAAGAGAAATATTTATATATGAAGGGCTAAACCTTATTAAACTTAAATTAAACCCTAATGATTATATAAACCTTAACCCCTTAAGAAAGCATGCCAATAGTGTGTTATTGTGTGCAGGTATTTGATTCAAATGTATGAAAGGTCAACAGTTACATTTTTTCACAATTTTGGAATTTTCCAGGTGGCTTTCTTTTTCAAAATTAGAATAATTTTTTATAGGTTTTGATAATCCCAACAGGTCTAGAATATACAATGGTGGACAGGGTGTCCTATTAATAATGGGTCTGTAGATTTTTTGGGTAAAAATCGGTTTAGTCAAACTTATCTTAGTCCAAAAAGTCGATAGTGAGCAATATTCGGGATTCAAATTATAATTAAATAATATATTATTTAATTATAACTTATTAAATAATTAATAAGTTGAATATATTAAATACTTATGACAAGTTAAAATATTTTATTTTCTATTTTTACAACAAATATTTAACCCCTAAAAATAAATTTTAATTCCTTTTAAGATTTTTGGGATCATCTCGATTACAGGAATCAAACGATTACAGATAAATATAATTTGAAAAAAAAATGTGTTAATAAAATCATCTGTAACTTTCCCTATTTAACCATCTTTCTACTCCAACAATAACCGAGATACCAATGTATGAATAACCAATTTGGGACAAACTGTATGTTAAAATGATACGTGACCTATAATAACACAAAGCTATATTTTTCAAAATGTTAGTAACAACGATAAGCAATCTGTGTCGTATATCATTATTAAGTTATCCATCCTTTAACATATATATAACATATGTACCTTTATTGCTGTGTTAGTCGTCTTTGTTCCGTAACATGGTACAGTTATCTGTTTGGCTCCATTGTAGATTTTCCCTATCATCAGACCATAGTTATGGATGTAAGCTTGCCCTATATAGAGCTGTTTCTGTACGAAATCACTATATCCAAAAGAGATAGCGTCAGTTGGTATAACACCCTCAAATTCTCTCCAATAGAAATCTACGAATTGTAAGCACAGAAGTAAGTGATATCTAAATACTGATATTTGTCAAAAAGCAGATTATTAGATAGACAAAAATACTATATTATATACGTACTTTTTTTACAAGTGTCAGTTTTCTTCCACTTTATACAAAATATTCTATAATAAAAATAAATCTTGAAGTACTAAGATCTGACCATCCTATTATAATTTATTATCAACTATTTTTCTTACTTGTTGCAAGCTTTACTTTTATAGCTACATAAATAAATATTTTATTTCAGCAATTATAATATTTTATGCAAACAGAAAGTTTGTCTAAGAAAAAAGAAATTTAGTCTAATACCTCGTTTCTTAAAATTAAGTTTTATTTAGCTGAAAACGTACTAAAAGCACATAAAGTGTCTGGAATGCTTTGCTGTAAGCTTTTGTCTCTCGCTTTCTCGAATATGGAAGGTAGATAATAATAATATATTAGTTTTGGGACAGCTTTCCAAAATAACTAATGACTTACATTGATGTATAGTTTGCAAAGAAATATTGGTTTTTTTTTTTGTTAAATTTGAAAAATAAATAAACGCGTCAAACCCGTTACACACGTTTTATGCCTATTTAAATTATACTCATTAATTTAAAATCAATTTAATAACCATAGTTTATTTAGTGACTTACAAAAGGATAAAGTTATTCAAATTTGACTCGCTAACCATTTGGATATATAATTTCGATAGGTAACTCTAAAACCGTACATTTAAGATATATAGACTGCTAGTATGAAAGAAACGGATCATCTAAAAAAATATATAATAACGTTTAAAATAAGGGACTTAATAATGATCAATGTTGCTCAATTTTGACCCAATATTTGGACACACTGTATATTTTGTTGTAATCTAGTATACTGTCAGCAAGTTCAACCTCTCATACTCCCACGATAAAAAAATAACAACGGAATTTTTGCTACATTAATTTGCAATTTAATTGCATTTTTATTTTTTAAAATAGAAATATGTATTTTAAAAACCATTTATTTTAGAGCTACATAGTGATTATTGAACTGGCTTTAAATTGATGAGCAGAATTCAAATCTGGTGTAAAAATGAGCAGTGCATCTCTGAAAATCCCATGAAACACATTTTCAGCCCTACATTATTTCTAGTTCTCAAGCAACGTTTAATAAGGCACTCACTGCAAAGCACCCTGTACATGTAGTTATATTCCTTAAGTTACTCACCACCACAACATTGTATTCCTACAAATAATGATAAAATCAGACAACTAATTGAATTCATTTTCGACTTTCGAATGTTTAGAAAACTTGGGTGCAGAGCAAAATATAATGCGATAAGATTGGGGAATTCCCTTTAAAATATTATCACCTTTGGTACAAGTGTTTGCATTAATATAATATCGCTTCTTCGAAGAAAAAACGACGTAAGTGTAAATTTTTCATAGTCGGAGTTACTAATACTACAATAATTCTAAAACATAATTATATCTGGAAAAACAAAGACAAAATTGTAACTCTTGCAACAAAAACAAAATTGTAACTGATGAATCTGATGATATTATAAGGCAAAATGACACATGTGCAATTTACCCGCTAATTTTCGCGTTTCTAATTGTGGTAGTTACTTGGTCAACTTACGTAGTTACTTAGTCAAAACTTAGTCAGTTAGTTAGTCAAAAACTTACTAAATACTCACTAAAAATATAATTAAATACTATTACGTAGACATAACTAGAAATATGAATTATATATAACGTTCTAACTTTTTTATGCAATTTGTGTCAAAAGTTTTGCATGATATGGTTTTAAAGAGTTCAAACGTGATTTTTCAACAATTAACACATTTGCATTTATGTCATTGTTTCGCCGAAGAAGCGATGTACGTACTTGTGAGTCTTAGCCAGGGGCGTCTGATAAATAATAACTATTTAGATATTTTTACAATTCACACGCTATATACGTCATACTTTATAATGTAATTTTTAATGTTAAAGATACATATTTAATATATACTGAGAGAGGGGGAATTCTTTGTATCGATTTCAAAAGAAAATATTTGCAAAAAGTTACAAGACAAATTATTTTGCAATGAGGAATAAAAAAAAGAACTGAAAATTTAAAATTTACAAGAAATATTCATAAACAGATACATAAAGAATCACATTAATGTATAATATGTGGATATATTAAATGTACTATTCCCTTTGTTTTTAAAACAGTTTTGACAGAAGTCCACGTTTTATATCTAAATTTGATATAGGTTATATGTACATGTTGAAAATAAATTTCGATATTTTTTTTATATTGGTATAAAAGCACTTAATGAAATGAACACTACCTTGGACATTTTTTTCCACCAAAATGCGACAAAAAATTATTATGATTGTATGCTGTTGCAGGTATACACGAAAATAGCCTTGTATTGCATATACATTGTATATTAGTATTTAAGTATACTATTTAGGGACTGCGCCATGTTACAAGTCAGGAAGGAGAAAGAATTTCAATCAACTTCTCGTCATATGCTCGTAGTTTTCTCTACAGTTTTCACAGGATAAATTACATAATATAGTTTATGGCATGTGATAAAATGCATGCTTGTAAATATGGACTTTTCAGTTGATAAACTCATCTATTTTAATAATCAACAATGTCACCTCAAAATAAATCGATTTTCAAAACTTATACTCATTGATATGAGAAATTATGTGTACTGGCAAATATATTAAAACATTTGGATTTATTTAGATAAAATTATGAGCAAGGGATTTACTTTAAGGGCCAGTCTAAAAATTAATTTCGTCTATTTTCGAATACTTAGATTTTTTCTGTTTACCAAATTACTGCTCCTTTTTAAAATTCGGCTATGGCCGAATTTGTTACTGGTTACACTGAAAACAGGTAAGGAGGTCGATCCATGCATAACGAGCTAGATCCACAGATATCGAACAGATACCAATTTAATCAAAACAACTGTCAACAAAAGATAAAAAATATACATTGAAAATATAGACATAGGTACAGTTAAGGCATGTTTTTCGAATATCGATTGCAGTATTAATCTATGTTTTAATTTTTTTATCTAGATATGTACAAAACAAAACGTTTATGAAAATTATACAGTTTACCCATTTCTTATCTACTACATGAAAAATACCACCTCCCGGTAAAATTGGTCCATAAATTATGCAAATATTTTAAATTAATCACATAGGTCTACAAAAAGAGTCAATTTTAATGATGTCAATTTTTTTGGGAGTATAGGGTTCGTTGATTGCAAATCTGATATCAAAATTGAAATTCGGTATCACTTACATATATGTGTTAAATCATAACAAAGTATAAAACAAAGTCGCTCCCGCTGTCTGTCTGTCCCTATATATGCTTAGATCTTTAAAACTATGCAACGGATTTTGATGCGGTTTTTTTAATAGATAGAGTGATTCAAGGAGGAAGGTTTATATAATTAATACATGCATAATATAGTAGAGAAACACTGACAATTTTAGAGGTTTTTAATGTGATGTCGTAAACCGTGCGAAGCCGGGGCGGGTCGCTAGTACACATATAATTAAGTGTTTACACACGTCAAGAAAGAACAATTTTTTGTAAATAAATAAAAATGGTAAATGTATATATAATAAAACAATTTTAAGTATACAACATTAGATGAAATTAGATGTAGATATAAAATGTTTGATACACAACATACACATAAAATACATTATGAAGTACAAGTACAGTATATACAACAGATAATATTTATAAAAACAAACAAGACAAACTATAATAATTACATTTCACTAACATTACTTAATAAAAACTTATTGGTGTCATAAAAAGCATTTTTTAATAAATACATGTCTTTACGCTCCTTTTAAAGTTATTAAAATTTAGATTCCTTGTGTTTACTGGTAAGATATTATAAAACTGTAATCCCCAATGATTGGTTCCCACTCTTGTTTTACTTAATCTTAAAAATGCTGCATCTATATTCTCTTTTTCCTGGTGATATATGTATATATTTCTTTACGCAATGGAAATTTGATTGTATTATTTTTTACATATAACAGACACTGAAAAATGTAAGTACACGGTACAATAAGTATATTCATCTTTACAAATTCGCTCTTACAATCGTCTCTATAGCCTATTCCTTCCATAAATCTAACTGTCTTTCTCTGTCCTGAGAACTTGAAGAGATATTATTGAATGGATAGAACTATGGTATACCGTTATTATAATATTCTGTGATACTTTTCCAGCCAAATGTATGTCTCGACATTTTTTTACAGATATAATCAGTGTGTTTGTCCCATGATACCTTTGGATCAAGAAATACACCGAGAAATTTTACAGTTGACGAATTAACAATTTCATCCATCCTTCTAAGACTAAATGTCACTTTTAGATGAATTTAAGTTAAGTTTATTAGAATTAAACCAGTCTTTTATGATCGATTGTATGTGAGGTAATTCGTTTAACAGTTGATCGGGACAATTATTATTTGTCATTATAGTTGTATCGTCGGCAAATAAAATACTCAGTGTATCTTCTTTGTTCAACATGTTAGGAAGATCGTTGATATATATTAAAAAAAAGTGGATAGGACCTAATATTGAGCCTTGTGGAACAACATGCTTAACCGTTTCCTTGTTGGATGTTAAATTGTTATAATGTACAAATTGCATACGATCTTTTAAAGAGGATGACAATAAGCTTATAGCGTTAGTTGAAAACCCCTTCTACTTAGGTCTATCATCCCCTGAAATATGATATGGGTCTCATGCTTCCTTACAAAAGTAGGAGAAAATCAAATTCCACAAGCCGCCACTTGTAAACTGTTAAGTGGAAAAGTTTTGAAGTATGAATTTATATGTAAATTGTCAATTTACGTTTACCAAAATAATAGTATGAATACATTTAATTGTTCGTTTATTAAGTATTTTGTCTATATGCCGTACTGAACTCACTGAACTGTTTAGGTAAACAATATCTACAGTATATAGAAACATAATTTATATGAGGGGCACAGATGCAAAACTCACATTATCCATAATTTTTCGAAATAGAGTTAGTGGCGCTATATTGTTCATCGTGTTGAACTACACCATTTTAAATGTTAAAAGTGGTATAAAACTCACATTTTCGTATTTATTTTAAATTGTGGAATCTGTGAATTGTTTTAAAACTCAGAATGTTAGAACTTTTTACTGTCAAGATTTTTTTACTTTGCAATTTTAGGTTCATTATAAAAATATTTCACTTCATCAATGATGATAATAAAACCGTATTCTAAGTATTTTGTGCAGCTTTTTATTTTGATTATGAACTACCATATTACATACATTTTTTATTGATATACCATTGAGTTTGTTTCCTTTCTTCCGTAAGTTCCTTTTCTTAGCTTAACTCCATGAATTTTAGTGTAAAGTAGCACTAATGTAGCAAAATGACCATTATCCAAAAAGTTGTATCAAAACTCACATTATCCAAATTTGAATTCACTTTCTTGGAGTCAAATATTGTTGTGCTGTCATTTCACCAATTGAGAAGCAAATGTACAGGTCTAATACAAATACCAAAAATTTCAGAGCGTCAAGTCACTTGAAATGTGAGAAATCAGTTATTCCTTCTTCCTGAAAAATTTTAAAAAGTGGATAATGTGAGTTTTGCATCTATACCCCTCATATATTTTCACTATTTATGGATTGATTTTCAATTTTCAAAAAGTCTTCAATGGGAAATAAAGAGATGTCTAAGTTTGAATGAAAAGGTATATGAAATGTCGCTTGAAAAAAAAATGTCGTGGGGTGGCACCGCAGGGGGGGGGGGGGCGTCATTTTTAATGTCGATTAACATTCCTCCTACAAAAAATTCTCATCGCTTTTGTTGCCCTCCTATATCTTAATTAGTACGGGAGTTATTGTTTGTATAAATAATTTTGGGACACCTTATACACCTAACATACTTATTTGATATTTTAACTGACTTATTTTCCAACAATCTGACTATATCGTAGACATAAGAAAACCGGATAAATTCATTAAATAAGACAGATATAATCCACGTTCTCCTCTTGGGCAATATCACATTTTCTCTCAAACAATTTATCTAGTCTTGCAAAAATAACGCAGACGAAGGATAGCGGCCGATGTGATTCAAGGAGATAAGCGGATTTTCCTGTGCTGCACATTACGTATGCAACAGTTGCATCATTAATTAGAATGTAGGTATATATAGCATACCGAGCGCATTTAATACCTATTTACAAAAAGAAACTATCTATAGAGTACATCCATCAATGACTATGTTCGCGCTTCAGTTTTAATTCTGTCGTTACAAATTATCGGCAAAATTTAAAATTAAATTAAGTAAACACATTTGTTCAGTAATGTTCTCATTATGTTAGTTTCATAACCTGTACGGTACATCCACATAACTGAGAAGAGTATAGTTTCCAAATACCCAATTAACATGTAATCATTAGATGGAACGAGATCGGCTTGAGACTTTTTTTGAAAGGCACAACACACATTTTTCTCTCGCTTGAATTAATTAAGAAGTTATTGTCACAAGAGGCTGCATGAGGTTAGGAATGTACTGGTTCTATTAAAATTTGCAGAATGTTATAGGGTATTTATATCACCAGTCTATCTATGTACTTCAACAAAACCCGTAGTATTAAAAAAAAAGTAATTTCGAAATAGTATGAATAAATGAGAAAAAGTACTTTATATAGAGTGTTCACTACAGTTGGCAATATAATTTAGTTGATTTGATGAATATTGATTTCATTTTTTTAAATTGTGATAAATTTCGAAAAAAACCTTTTTCAAATTAACTTTTTTTAAAACATTTTTAAATTATAACTACTCATATGTAGGCTTGAAAGTTGCGGTCGACAGACAGACAAACAGATAAAGATCGTCTGTCAGTCGCACGTTCTAGGTAAATTTGAGCAATAAAAATTGTTGAAAGGATAAAAAAGCTTGTTTTATTTTTTCATAAATAACTATAGAACAACACCATATAAATTGGTAAGTTTTGTAGATATTTGAGTCTATTGCGTTAGGTTGTTTTAATAGGAGTGTCACTGTATAGAAGTACCTCATAGACTACACTACTTTTTCCAGTACTGTTCAACACATAATAAAATAGGGATGCTCATCGTAAGCTGCGATAATTCCTACTGTAACATGATCTGACCGATGAAAAATTCGTCCAATGTGTAACACACCGTGTGTGTGATTTGTGTGGTCTGGAAGTTTTTCATCATAACCTCCTAGAACTTTACATCTATTGGCTGTGTCAATTGGGTACGTTTCTTTTGTTGTAGGCAGCCAGTAATATTTTCTTGAGTCTTGGGCACATAGAATCTGAAAACAGGCAATTATATATTTAATGTAATGGCTAATATAGACAGAAGTATGTACGTACATACATAAGTACATTATCCGGTTGATTCAAAAGTATTGAGCCTCTCTGATGTGCAAATATGATCATTTATTTTATAAACAGGAGGAATTTAATTTAGAATGTAACACGATGAACACGATAGGCAAATCGAATTAAAAAAAGTGTCGGAAAGTTAATAAAGCCCTCTAAAATTTTCCTTATTTAACCATTTTTCTATCTCTAACAATAGCCGAGATATGTATCAATGCAATTAAGCAATCTGTATTGCATATCGTTATCATCATACTCTAACATATTGTGACATTTGTAAAAGTGACATTTGTGACAGTTAACATTTATTAAGTTTTATAGTTCACATACTTAGTCTATTTAGTTTATACACTAGCTGTTAGTAAAGAATTGTATGGAACGTAATTAAATATTCTAGATGTCAAACGAGTTTTCTAGAACATGTAAGATTTATAAATACTGGTGTTGTTGCTAGGATAGAGTTAGTTCTGTTTTGAATGTTACACAGTTAAGGTCGGAGAGTTGTAAATTGTTAATAAAAGTGTTTTGAAGTGAAGATTTGAATTATTGGAAGAGAAATACGTAACAGTATGTATGTACCTTTATTGCTATGTCAGTTGTCTTTGTTCCGTAACATGGTACAGTTATTTGTTTTGCTCCATTGTAGATTTCTCCTATCATCAGACCATAGTTATGGATGTAAGCTTGTCCTATATAGAGTTGTTTCTGGATAGAATTACTAGATACAAAAGGGATAGCGTCAATTGGTATAACACCCTCAAATTCCCTCCAATAGAAATCTACGAATTAAACAAAAATACTATATTATATGCATACTCAGACTGTCTGTTGTATAAAATTCAGTTCTCTCTCATCTTATACAAATTATTCCACAATAAAAACAAATCTTAAAGCAGTGAGGTCTGACAATTATTATTAACTATTTTTCTGATTTGTTGCAACCTTTACTTTAATAGCTACTTAAATACTACTAAATATTTTATTTCAGGATTTTTTACTAGAACGTACAATTTTTTCAGCAATTATTTTCACATATGCAAACAGAAAGTGACAGTCTAATACCTAATAAGATTACATACGTTTTCATTTAATTGAAAACATGCTGAAAGCACATATGTATGCCATAAACAGCATAGAAAAATTTCATTTTCTCAAGCAGCAATTTTATTAATTGAATTAATTAGCGTCACCTTCATAAACTGGACAACTATAATGGTTTTCAAATGGAATTTAAATTTGACTCTAAGACAGATAAATAATTTATATAGGTATCTCTAAAACCGTACATTCTATAATATCGTACTATCTAAAACCATACTAGCATTCTCTATACCTAATATAGAGAATGCTAGTATGAAAGAGAAGGATGAAAGAAAAACATAAAATGTAAAAAATATAATACATTCTATTTCAAATAAGCGAGTTATTCAATTTTGACACAATATGTTGACACTTCTAAGTATATCTAGTATATCTACATTTTTTAACTAAGAGTTTGCAATTGAACATTTATTAGAAATATGTACCTTAAACCCCATTAATTTAATAAATTGAAACCCATTAAATTGATGACTAGAATTCAAATCTAGCATATAAATGTTAGAAGTTCTAGTTAAGAATTAGAAAAATTATTTCTAGTCCTTAAGCACGTTTAATAGGGCGCTCACTGCGAATTACCGTGTATATATAATTATATTTTTTTAAGTTACTCACCACCACAACAATTTATTCCCAAAAATAGCGATAACATCAGACAAATAATTGAATTCATTTTCGAATTTCGAACGGTTAGAAAACTTCGGATGCGATACAAAATATAAGATAAAATTGGGGCATTACTTTTAAAATACATGGGTTTGATTTAATTAAAGTCACATCGGGTACATGTGTTTGAATTAAAATAATATAAGGACATGGGAGTCATAGCCAGCGGCGTCTGATAAATAATAGAT
Source organism: Aromia moschata (assembly GCA_029963805.1). Classification (NCBI taxonomy): domain Eukaryota; kingdom Metazoa; phylum Arthropoda; class Insecta; order Coleoptera; family Cerambycidae; genus Aromia; species Aromia moschata. The sequence goes on from JAPWTK010000097.1 coordinate 688,302, forward strand.
TTTTTTATTATACTAATTATAAAGAATAGATTTAGATATTTTTACAATTCACACGCTATACTTCATACTTTATAACGTAATTTTTAATACTATATTACATATTTAATATATATTAAAAAGAGGGGGAACCCCTCCCCTGTTCTATGGATTTCAAAAATAAATAAATGTTTGTAAAGAGTTACAAGCCAAGTTATTTTGTAATGACGAACAGAAGCAGAATTGAAAATTTTAAATTGAAAATTTTATATTGAGATACAACCACTTAATGAAAATAGGCTTGTAATCGTATATAAATTGTATATTAATATTGCTTGTACGTATTATTTAGGTACTGCATATGCCATGTTATAAGTTAGTAAGTGAAAAAATTACAATCTACTTCTCGTTATTTTGCTCGTACTTTCTCGCCAGTTTTCACAGGATAAATTACTGAATATTTTTATTACTGAATTGATGATATGCGATAAAACTCATGCTTGTATATATGGATTTTCAGTTGATAAATTCATCTATGTTGGTAATCAACAATGTCGCCTCAAATAAATTAATTTTAAAAATTGATACACATTTATATTAGGAATTTTTGTGTATTTTCCATTCCTTAGATTTTTTCTGTTTATGTAATTACTACTCCCTTTTAAAATACGGTTATGGATGAAGTTGTTATTGTTTACCATACACTGATAAACAGATAAGGAGGTCGAACGAGCTATCACAGTAAATAAATTAAAACAACTGTCATCAAAAGATGTAAAATGCTATATACTATGTTTATTTGCATTTACATTATGTTTAGTAAATCTATGTTTTAATTTCTTTTTATCTAGTTATATACAAAGCAAAAGGTTGATGATGCTTATACTATTATATATTTAATTTATTTATTATTTTATTATTATTCTACTTTATTATATACCACTTACTCATTTATTACATATCTACTGCATTGAAAATGCCCCCTCCTGGTAAAGCAGTCGTGCAGTGTCATCCCAAGTGTTTTCAAAATTGAAAATCGGTCCATAAATTACGGAAATATTTTAAACTAATCACATAGATCTACAAAGAAAAAGTGTTCTAAAGTGCAGAATCCACCATTCCCATATAGTCCGGCGTATTAAAACCGAATTTTGTAATAAACAAATTTTTGACGTGTCAATTATTTTCCACAACCCCCTTTAGCCAATTTTTAACAAAATTTTACAATTCACTTTTCAAGATTATCGGGCTCGCTGATCAGTATCACGAATCTGATACCAAAATTGAAATTTGTCACAATGACAACTGTCAACAAAATGTCAAAATTTCTGAAGAAGGTAAAAAGTAGATATCTTGTGCATGTTATTATAACGAGGCAGACGTAAATTGTCAATTTACGGTTACCAAAATAATAGTAATAATAATAATAATTACAGACCCATCATGTGTCTATCCACAATACATAAGTTATTCACGTCCATCATAAATAAAAAAAAAATTATCGTCACTACTTAGAAAACAACATCTTTGAGGAAGAACAAAAGGGATGGATCAGAGGCGCAGCGGGGTGTAAATATCAATTGACAATCGACGCTGTGGTATTGAAACAAGACCAAGTAAAAAAGAAGAAACCTGCATATGTGTTACATCGACTACAGCAAGGCCTTCGACTCGGTGCCTCACGATTGGCTACTTAAAGTCCTAGAAATTTACAAAGTCTGCCTTCGGATAAGAGCTCTTCTTCAACAACGTATGCATTCATGGAAAACTGACTCACTGAACAACTGAAGAGTGAACAACACTCACTCACCTGCTCTACATGGATGATCTAAAACTATTCAGTGAGTCTAAGGCAGAACTCCAGGCCCTCATCGAAACTACTAAGACCTTCAGCGACATCAGAATGTCCTTTGGCCTAGATACATGCATCACACTGAGTATTGTGAAGGGGGCACCTCATAACAACCCAGAGGTGTATGCCGACATTCATCAACTACCACCGCAGGAGCAATACCGTTACCTGGGAATGTGTCAAGATGGCAGGATCAACCACACACAACTGAGAATAAAAGAGCCGCGTGACAAAGTTGCTGAATATGCTTTTATCTGGAGGCAATCTTATCAAAGCCATCACCTCGTGGGCTGTCCCAGTGCTGACATACTCTTTTGGAATCGTTAAGTAGTCTGTTACTGATCTCGACAAGCTCGATCAAGCTCGACCGACTCACCAGGCGGCTCCTAACTAAATTCAGACAAGTGCATACGAACTCCTCAGTAGTCGGGCTCTACCTGCCTCGAATACGAGGTGGGAGAGGTCTATTGAACATAAAAATCAGTGCCTTAATCAAAAAGCTTCCTTAAGAAGAAAAATACTAACCAACAGGGACCGGCTAATAACAGCAATATTAAGACAGGACTCGCCCTTGAGCCTTGAACTTCTCGAGGATGCGAACTTTTTCCGTACCAACAGAAGAGGAGTTCCGGACACAGTGGATGGAACATGGTTTACAGGGCCGTTTTCAGCAAAAATACTACAGCCAGATCACATCGACAAAGAAAATTCATTAAAATTGCTTACCGACGGCTATCTGTACCCCGAAACCGAAGACTTCTTGACTGCCATTCAGGACAAGGTTATAAAAACAAGAAACTACCAGAAGCATATCCTGAGAGACAACATCGAAGACCTATGTAGGAAATGTGGATCTACAGGCGAAACTATAGAACACATAATAGGAGGGTGTCCTGCGCTAGCAGAGTCAGCACATCTCGACAGGCACAACCAACTTGCGAAGATGATCCACCAACAACTGGCACTCAAGTATGGCCTGTTAGCGACGCGCGACGGTTCCGTCATACTACGAATATGTCCGGGAAGCTGTATTGGAATCGGAAGTTGCAGTGATGTACTGGGATAGGTTAATCATCACCGACCGAACAGTGGACTTCAACCGACCAGATATTGTGCTGATCAACAAGGAACAACGAAGAGAGATCATCATAGACATCACAGTACCACTTACTAACAACATTCAGAGGACTGAACGGGAGAAGATTGCGAAATACGAAAATCTATCAATCGAGCTGAAGCGCCTATGGAAACTGGAGAAGGTGGGACGTACGCCCTAGTAATATCGGCAGAGAGAGTGATGACGACCAGATTCATCAGGAACATCGTGGCATTAGGACTGTGTTATAATATTGTTAGAAATGACTAGAACGTAATATTGTTACAAACTTGCCACATTGTAAGAAAGGTTTTGGGATAGGATGAATTTCCTCCCCTCGCCTGAGCCTAATTTCTGCTGCACGCGGGTATGCCATATCAAGACATCACTGTCTACAGTAGGAATGGGTGAATGTTTCCCAGCGTGCACGCTGAGAAGTGTGACCATAAAGTCGGCGGAATAATAATAATTTTGATATTCTGTTCTGTTTATCATTTATCTATATAGCTTACTAAACTGTTTAGGTAAACAATATCTACAGTATATATGTACATATATAAAAAATAATTCAAAATATCTCCATTATTTATGGGCTACTTTTCAGTTTCAAAAAAGCGACCAGTAGGGAATAAGGAGCTGTATAAGTTTGAATGAAATGTATGAGGTGTCGATTGAAAAAGATGTTAGGGGGTAGCGTCACGGGGGTGGCCTTACCTGGGGCGTTTTTAATGCCGACTAATATTCCTACAAAAAAATAATCATCGCCTTTGTTGCACTCCGATATATTAATTAGTATAGGAGTTATGGTCTGTGTAAATAATTCTGGGATACCTTGTGTAATACTGTTACATTTTTAATTGACTTATTTTACAAGACTCTGTCTTTATGGTAGACAGACGAAAACCGGATGAATTCATTAAATAAGACGGAGATAACCCACGTTCTTTTCTTGGGCAATATCACATTTTCTCTCAAACAATTTACCTAGTCTTGCAAAAATAACGCAGACGAAGGATAGAGGCCGATGTGATTCAAGGAGATAAGCGGATTTTCCTGTGTTGCACATTACGTACCTATGTAACAGTTGCATCATTAATTAGAATGTAGCCTATATAGCATACCGAGCGCATTTAATACATTTTTACAAAAATAAACTATCTATGGAGTACATCCATCAATGACTATGTCCGCACTTCAGTTTTAATTCTCATTACAGTCATTACAAATTATCGGCAAAACTTAAAATTAAGGGGTTATATATGTTGCGGCCGGAGAAAGTTTAGGGGTTTTCATAATTTTTTCTAACCAAGTTATCAAACATTTATTTAAATAAACTTTACGTTATTGAGTTGTACATATTATTGAGTTGTACATTGAAGTATACTTATGACATTTTTTTAATCGAAAAATTTTTTCACAATTAGAGGATCTATGGCCTTCACCCCGAAACGCTGTTTCCTAGTGATTGAATGAAAGGTTTTGCAATTTTTTTTCCGAACATGGCGATTTTCTCAAAAAAGTCGATTTTCGAGGTTCCTCAGATTGGATTTTTTGGCACTAGAAATAGTGATAATGGTTTAAATTAAAATTCCTTCATTCAGTCACTAGCTCTTGTGATTATAAACAACACCTAAAAGTTTCAGATCGGTCGGTGAAACGGTATTCGAGAAATCTTGCTCACCGCGAGGTTACTTCTCGAAAAAAGTCAATTACGAGATAATCGCACGTAAAGTTTGATGTCTAAAGATAACATTAGATTGCTCGAAGTTTGGAGGTATGGAACAGGTGTCCAGAAGTACAGGACTAATGTGTTTCAACGGATTCCAAAAAATCGATATACCTAATACGATTTGTGGTTCAAAGGAATTGCACCTACCTTGCACCGAGAGATGCGCGCAGAGACTTGAGAGGTAGCTCGCTATTAATAGTTGTAACTTTAGTTCTAGTGCTCTGATCTTTATGAAATCTTAAGGAGACATTCTTGAGGATATGTATTACAAAAATATGCAATAATTTTTTTTTTCGATTTTTTGGCGCATATATACCCTTAAATTAAGTACAACAGTTGAACAAATTTGTTCATTAATGTTCTCATAATGTTATTTTCATAACCTGTACGGTACATCCACATAGCTGAGAAGAGTATAGTTTCCAAATACCCAATGAACATGTAACCATTATATGAAACGAGATCGTCTCGCCATTTTTTTGAAAGACTCGACGCACTTTTTCCTCTCGTTTGATTTAATTAAAAAGTTATTTTCACAAGAGGCTGCATGAGGTGAGGAATGTACTGGTTCTATTAAAATTTGCGAAATGTTATAAGGTCACAATATCTACTTCAACAATACCCGTAATATTAAAAAAATGTCATTTCGAAATAGGATGAATAAAAGTACTTTATACAGGGTGAGTCAGAAAGAATGGGCCAACACTAAACTGGAGATACTAGACACCAAAATATTATGATTGAGCTCAACATGCCTTATACCAATGTCGCCGATTTAAGAGATACAACGTGTTCAAAGTTTAAATTTTATTCTGAAATTTCTCAATAATTGAGAAAGTTTTGACAGTATAAATCTGAAAATTGGTAGTTTTATGTTTTTTGGTGCGAGAATTACGAATTTTAAGCTTATTTTGGCTTTGCACCTAGAGGGCGCTAATTTCGCCGTATCATCTAGGTAAATTAAACACATATTTTTCTGATCTGTTGAGCCGTGCATAAAACAAGTCAAGAATTTAAACGAACGCTCAGAGAAAAAAATGCTCTTGTTTAGGTCGTCTAAATCTATCGGTTTTTAAGTTATTTGCATTTAAAAGGTTCAATGTATTTAGTTATGTTTCTTTTTCTTAAATGATGGAAAGGTAGAGAAGCAATCAAAGCAACAGTAAATAACAAAAACAATTTTTGGTAAAAGTGATAATGACAAACTTCAAATCAAATGTAGAAAGTGTCCACAACCTCAATACATTTTAAAATACACCTTAAATGCCTCTGACTGTTTTGAACAAAATTTCACTAATGTATTCGCGGCTTCTTGTATTCTCTGCCGCAACTCCTGAACAGAATTAACTTCTTCCTGATAAACCAAATCCTTCAAGTTTGACCACACAGAGAAGTCCAAAGGGTTTAGGTTTGGATTTCTCGGTGGCCAAACAAATTCACTTCCACGGCCAATCCAGCGATGAGGAAAATGCTCATGTAAATATTGGCGTACTGGTAAGGCTAAATGTGGTGGCACTCCGTCGTGCATTAACCACATGTTTTCTTTTGCAATAAGTATCAATGCGAGTGATACTTCTTCTAGGAGATCGTTTAAATTATGTTGATGAAAAGTTTAAGTACCGAGGTCCAGTTAGATTAGGTGGTAATTCAAAAGGTCCAATGACAAAATTAGAAATTACACCACACCAAATGTTTACCTTAACCCATTAACGCTAGCTGTACTCAACTGAGTACGGTTACATTTTTACTCCTAGGGTCCTCTATTTCCAAGGGGCTAAATTATACTGCGCATTTCTGTATGTCAAAGATCTGGTTACTTTATAATTACAACTTGTAAAGTGAGTGTTTACATTAGAGTGACTTTGTTTATTGGTAAAAATTAGGAAATATTAGTGGTATGTACTCGTTTTATGTTCTTTTGTAGTTTTAAGTAATTTCTTTGTTTTTTCAAATAGATGTTACTCATAAGTGTATAATAAAAGTAAAGTAAGATATTAGAATAGTTTGTTTTGGTATTCGTCATAAGCGACAAGAACCAAACCTTGGTAAACACGACTGTACCCATTTGAGTACAGTGGGCTGAAAGGGTGTAACTTATATATTTTTTCCAGAAATGGAATCTAACATACCTTCTGTTTCTCAAGCACTTTTTATGGTAGAAAATCTTTCAATTTTCTCGAAGAAGCCATAGAAGAAGTTGAAATTCACCAGTGTAATGCAGACATTGTTATATTGCCACCAGATCCCGATATACTGACGGACAATGAGGAATGCGATGATGAACTGATAGATACTAATATAGTACCTGCAGATATACCAGGCAGTTTAGAAGTCCATTTTGATCAATATGAGGATTTTGATAGCAGTTATGATGAGACCTTGGCGCAAAAGAGAAGAAAAATGGAGAAAAATAAAACACGTCCTGATTGTGTTAGGAAGAATCTACATTAGAAATCTTGGAAAAGAACGGAACCCAGTTATTCCACATTTATGGGATACGTAGATGATGAAATATCTACTCTTAAAAAGCGAAAATTCTCAAAAGAAATGAATGACCTAAATCCAAAAGATTTTGTTGAAAAAATTGTAGATGATACAATAATACAACACATTTGTGAGCAGTGTATATTATACGCACAGCAAATAGACACGAATTTTTTGTCACAAATGAAGAAATACGGACCTTCATTGCAATTTTCCAGACAACGTCTATTCCAGAGCTACAATTCTGGTATGGGTGGAGTTGATCTCTTAGATCAAAGTGTTAATACACACAGAATTGCGATAAAAGGAAAGAAGTGGCGGTGGGCGCTGTTCACTCACATGTTGAATATCTTTGTTACTAACGCATGGAAGTTGTATAAAATCGCCAACGGTAACAATATGAGTCAACTAGATTTTGCTAGATATATAGTATGTTCCTACCTGGTTTCTGTTAGGTATAAACAAGCAAGAAAGTCTCGTTTACCTCTATCTATCATACAAGACAGCAGTGGAAATTTTCCAAAAAAACTTGAGAAACAACTCAGATGTGCAGTATGTCACCAGAGGGTTAGATGGTCATGTAAGAAATGTTGCACGACACTATGTGTGGAACGAAACTGTTTTGAACTATATCATACATCCCAATAGTTTGTTATCTATTTACGAATAAAAATAAATGTTTTTCATAATAATTATGTTTTTATAGTGTTAACGCCCATTTTACTCATTTGAGTACCGCACCATATATTTTTTCTAGGTTAGTAATAGGTTAAGTTAAGTAATAGGTTAAAGTTAAAAAATGTAATGTTCTTCCTGAATTAAGTCTAGTAATCCTAAAACTAACAGAAATTGGGTTTTATAAAAGGTGGTTTAGTTTTGGGCGTTAATGGGTTAAACTCATGTTGAAAATGTCTTTCTTTTACAGCATGGAGATTCTCGGAATCCCACAAATGATTGTTCCTCCACTTAAAAACTCCCCGTCTGGTAAATGTCACCTGATCGGTAAATAAAATCTTATTAATGTGGGTTTTTAGGTGGCGAGGTGATAAATCTTGCTCTCTGGTTCAGCTGAACTGTTGAACCAGAGTATAATGATATGGATGGAGCATTTCTTTTTTCAAAACTCTACAAATGGACTTAAAAAAAATCAACTTAAAAATTTGCCTGAACAAAAATACGTATCATAGTCATATCACGCATCTTACTATTAGAAAAAATATTGTCGTGACATTTTCTGATTACTAGCTAGTCCTCTTGTCCAAATAATTATCAAATAATTTAATGATACGTAAATTTAGCAAATTATGACACAAGCATACTTAGAAGAAACATGGCAATATCGGTGGCAAAAAATTCAACGAAATACATTGAACCTTTTAAATGCAAATAACTTAAAAACCGATAGATTTAGATGACCGAAACTCTCTTTTCTCTGTACAATTGAGTTTTTTTAGATCCTCGACTTGTTTTATGCATTTATGCTCAACAGATAAGAAAAATATGTTTTAATTTGCCTAGATGATACGGCGAAATTAGCGCCCTGTAGGACCAAAGTCAAAATAAGCTTAAAATTCCTAATTCTCGCACCAAAAAACATAAAACTAATAATTTTCAGATTTATACTATCAAAACATTCTCAATTATTGAGAAATTTCAGAATAAAATTTAAACTTTAAACACGCTGTATCTCTTAAACCGGCGACATTGGTATTGTTGGTATTGTTAAGCTCAATCATAATATTTTGATGTCTAGTATCTCCAGTTTAGTGTTGGCCCATTCTTTCTGATTCACCCTGTATAGTGTTTACGACAGTTGGCAATATAATTTAGTTTTTGGGGTGTATTAGTACATGTCTTTAGTATTTCATTTGGCACAAAAATTCTATTCGCAATGCGAAAAATCATGTTTCTGATCAAATTATTTTTTTCTCAAATATTGATTTTTAAATTATGATAAATTTCGAAAAGAAAACCTTTTTAAATTAATTTATTCAGTTGACTATAACGGTTAAAAATGTGAATTTAATATATCAAAGTTGCCGAACTTTTCCGTTCCGCAAACTTCCACATTTCCGAACTCTCGTCACCTCGGGATAACCGAACTGCTGGCGCATGCGCAAAGGGTTTTTCTGGCTCATTCTAGTACTTTTCCTTGTTTTTCGAGGTTTTTATGCAAATGTAATACATACATACATGTGTACATGTTAATAAAAGAACTTTTTTTTTAAACAAAAAAAATGTCAGGTGCAAAGGAGAGAGTGATGCAGGTAATTATTTTGTAATTCAAAGTAAAGGTTTGTTTTATTGAACATTTTGTTGGCTAACCTTGGAGCAAAGGCTGGATCTGATAAATCACGCAAAAAATGGTGTTAAAAACGTTGATCTATGTAAGATGTACAATGTTTGTAAATCGTCAGTGGCAGAAATTCTTGGGAAAAAAGAAATTTACTTGTCGGAAGTTGAAAAAAAGACGAAAATTGAGTGGACGGATTGACACAAAAAAAGTGCACCGGTACTTATGATACGCCATTTGAAATAAGTGTTTTCCACTGGTTTGTACAAAGAAGAACTCTTGTAGAACCTGTCTCAGGTGTGCTGCTGAGGGAGGGCGATTTCCTCTTTTGCTGAATTCTGTGACAATCGAAATGTTTGATAACAATCGCATTATTGTGTTTACATTTGTTTTTTTTCTCATTTCAAATTTCGCGGTGTTTTTGTCGTCAACCAATCAGCGACAAGTTCGGTTGTGTGGAAGTACAAGTTCGGAAATATCGTGAGTTCGGAAATTTGGAGTTCGGATATGTGGATGTTGAGTATACTCACATGGTGAAAACATTAACCACTGACTTTTACCTCAGCGAAAGTAATTTATTTTTTTAGGGGTATGCAGTCTCTCACATCAATTCTTTTTTTTTTTTAATGAAACATGTCGGAAATAGCCCATTTTAGAGACATGTTTAAAAGCCACACACCGTGAAGCACCCTGCATAGATAGTTGGATAGATGGTGTTGAGGTTGAGCACCACGTATCAGTTAGATGTTATACATGAAGTTACCTGTGTCGAATTTGGTTTGTTAGTTCTTTTCGATTTCTGTTAATTCTTAGTCGGTTTGTTAGTTTTCCTAAGTTTATTTAAGTAAGTTTAATTACAACAATGAAATTAAGCAAATATTCCTTTTAAGGAATGGTTACAATCAATCATCCTACATTTTTTATATGCTAGTTCGAATCCTAGATGTTCTTGTTAACATAATTATTATTCATGTTAAAAATATGGCTATAGCTGAAGTTGTTATTGCTCACAATGTTTGTCAGTCTGATAAGGGGAATGAATGAACTAAATAGGAACAAGCAAAAATACACCGTGTCGATATCATAGCAAATTAAAACAAATATCAATAAATTCATTAGAGTTCTTCTGAAAGTTGTGGCACGCCGCCCCTGTGTTATTTATATTACAGTTAAATACCTAGTCCTAAGTACAGGGTGAGCCACGTAACTTTCTCACCCACCTCATTTCTTTAACTATTGAGATTTTTCAAAAATTAAAAGTTGTAGCTTATATAATTTTGTCAGTAGATTTCAAATATGTCATTGAAAATTAAATAGAAACTAATTAATACGAGGTGCGCAAAAAAGTTTGATTTTTTTTAAATGGAACACCTTATATATTTTGGTATATTTGAATTGGTCATGTTTTGACAATTTAAAAAATGTCTATTACTTGTGTCTTCTATCCAATAACAAAAAGTTATTCATATAATACTGTGAATAGTTTAAATTTTAAAGGTTAATTTGTATAAATAAAACAAATATGTTTGGCACTTCTAATAACAAATCTGATAATTGTTATAATTATTTTCAAAATAAATAAAAAATAATTTGAACAAAGAAATGTATTTGCTTAAGATAATGAGGCACGTTATATCAAATGAAAAATCGAATTTGCAAATTGGCTATACTAAATTAACAAACAAACACAAGCTAATGCAATATAATAGGAATGAATTTAAAGTAAATGTTCAATGTGGCCCCCGTTTTGATTTATACATAGATTATATCTTTTAATTATATTATTTAATACGCTATTTAAAATATTGTTATTATTATATAAAAATTCTATTTCTTCTGAGATCATATTTTGTATCATATCCAACGTGAAATTTGGAAACGAGTAAACTTTGTTTTTTAGATGTCCCCATAGAAATGTATCCTGGAGAGTCAAATCTGGGACTTCTTGGAGGCCATGCAATTGTTCCGTGCGTCCCAATCCAATCCCTATAGTTCTCGTTCAAAAATTGTCTCACTCCAATGATATTATGGCAGGGAGCACCATCTTGTTGCCAAATTATATCTCTTGCTTCATGAACGGGAATAGCATCTAAGATATTAGCGATACTATTCCTCAGAAAATTTAAATATCTGACACCGGTGAGGCTGTCATTAAAAAATATTGGGCCTGTTATCTTATTGTTGAGAATTCCACACCAAACGTTTATAGATTGCCGATTTTGAAATTGAACTTCTTGATATGTGTTAGGATTTTCAGAGGCCCAAAGCCATCGATCCACAAAATATTTCTGAATATGTTAGGATTGTTCAAGTTGTATCTGCCCTAGAATTGTTTCACAAAAATTAAGACGCGAATTACAATCAAGAGGCAATAATTTTTAAACAGGCAATTGACTGAACGCTCTATACTTATGTTTTTTTAATATTCTGCATGTAGTCCCATATGTTACATTTAATTCTCTGCAACAATTTCTTATAGACTTACTTGGATTTTCTACAAAATAAAGTAATATATTTAATTCCAATTCTTCTGTCGCAACTGGCTTCCTTCTGTTTCTTTTTTCATTTAGGAAAGATCGAGTATGTATAAACACCGTCACAGTATATTTGAAAATTCCTCTTTCTGGTTGCCTTTTTAATGGAAACTTTCTTTTGATACTCTCTTAATGAAGCCTTAGCATCCTTTCCATTAGATATACAGGGTTTGTCCGGAAAGTAATGTCAGTGAGCTTTGAAAAATGATTTTTATTGGTTATATGTGCACAAATCTTTAGAAACTTTCAAAATACATTCCTCCTGCGTCCACACAGCGGTTCCAGCGGGTCTTCCACTCATCAAAAGCCGCACGGTAGTCGTTTTCCGGAATCGCCTTTAAAGCGTCGGTGCAAGCCTTCTGAATGTTTTTCACCGACCCAAAATGCTGTCCTTTCATTGGGGTTTTGAGGCGCGGAAACAGAAAAAAGTCTGGGGGAGGGCACATCGGGGCTGTAGGGAGGCTGGTGAACAACGGTGATGCCTGCCTTGACGAGGTAATCGGCCACGAGGAAGCAGGTGTGCGAAGGCGCATTGTCGTGGTGAAGCTTCCAGGATTTTGAGATGTCTAGGCGGACGCGATTCACCCTGCGTTTCAGCCGCTTCAGCACCTCGACGTAAAACTTTCCGGTTACGGTTGTCCCCTGCGGAACAAACTCATGATGGACCAATCCCCGGCAATCAAAAAAGACAATCAGCATTGTCTTGATCTTTGACCTGGACATCCTGGCCTTCTTGGGGCGAGGGGAGTTCGACGTGTGCCATTCCGCACTTTGCCTCTTCGTCTCCAGATCGTATTCAAAGACCCAAATTTCGTCCCCGGTAATGACGTTATCAAGAAAAGCGGGGTTGTCTTCGCAGGTGTCCAGAAGTTCTTGGCAGGTTTCGACGCGCCTCGCTTTTTGATCGTCCGTTAGCACTTTTGGCACGAGCTTCGCGCACACCTTCCTCATTCCTAAAGACTCCGACACAATTTCGTGAACAATGGTTTTCGTAATGTCTAATGTTTCGGAAATTAAACGGACACTTAGACGACGGTCAGTGTTCAACAAGTCACGCACACGTTTCACATTGTCGTCGGAACTGGAGGTTGATGGCCGTCCAGCGCGGTTCTCGTCGTTGACATCTTCCCCACCTTCTGCGAAGGCCTTGTGCCACCGGAAAATTTGCTTGTCCGAAAGACAATCGAAGCCGAAAGCCTTCCTCAATATTGGAATGGTTTCCGCAGCACTCTTCTCCAGTTTCACACAAAACTTGATCGCCATCCGTTGCTAAAGCGAACGTTGCATTTTTTCTTGCACCGGGTCACTGTAACGACTCTCAAAGAACAAGTGATGCGACCGCTACAACGACCGGTAGCCAACTGACGCTTGTTGGATCTTGTTGCCAAATCCCCCACCACAATCCCAGCATATAAAGCGCAGGCTGGCGCGTACAGTCTCGGGAAAAAAATTCACTGACATTACTTTCCGGACAAACCCTGTATATAAATTATACATATCACACTTTTCTTCCCAAGAATAACCCATTATAAACATATATAAACTGCATACAATTATAAGATTTGTCATTAGAAATGTCAAATGTTTTTGTTTTATTTAATTCATGGCCTACATTGACAGGACAAATTAATCTTTAAAATTTAAACTATTCACGGTATTTTATGAATAACTTTTTTGTTGTTAGATAGAAGACACAAGTAATAGACATTTTTGAAATTGTCAAAACATGACCAATTCAAATATACAAAAAATATATAGGGTGTTCCATTTAAAAAAAATCAAACTCTTTGGCGCACCCCGTATAAATTAGTTTCTATTTAATTTTCAATGACATATTTGAAATCTACTGAAAAAATTGTATAAACTACAACTTTTAATTTTTGAAAAATCTCAGTAGTTAAAGAAATAAAGGGGGTGAGGAAGTTACGTGGCTCACCCTGTACATAAGTGTATTGTGAAGTGGTGAGTGACAGTTCGCGAGAACCAAAACCGCGCGCGCGAACAGATTTGCAGGCCGATGTACAGTGGGGCAAACTGGCTATTTAGGAGGACAAAATTATGTCCGTTAATTAATAATAGATAATTATGTATTACTTAGTTTTCTGAATTTTACGTACTCTCTTCTGAACTGGGCTGAACTGAAAGTTTTCATTTCTTCTTCAACGTCATCATCTTCGAAAATCGATATTGTTCTGTTTGCGAAACTTTTTTTAGTACACATGATTGTGGAAATTAATTGATCCAATGTGAACAGTAAATTGTGAAACAAACTGTTCCAGAAAAAAATAAAGAACTTTTTCAGCTGCATTTGGCTGCACTCATATTTGGTAAAAACAAAAACTATACACATTACTTAAACTATATCTACTCATATTAAGCTTTTAAACGTTAGATAGGAAGCGAAAAAAATCATGCCATATTTTGACATGCTCAGCCTAACAGTTTCCATCGCTTGTCTTGCTTTAAAATAATCAATTTCAAAAGTAAAATGTAGGTTTCAGTTTCTTTGGACATTTATATTGACATTAAAAATAGTAGCAAAAATCTATCTTTTGCTACTAAAAATCTTCAAACATTTTTACTAAAAATCTCGTTTTTCGACTTTTGCACTCCTAGATTAGCATTTTGCCCCACTGTGCGACGGCGCGGGCGAAGGACAGCTGCCCTACTAGTCCAATCAACGAGCGAAAGCCCCCATGTAAATTGGTCACTAATTGTTATCAGCAAACAAAAAATATGCTCGTATAGAGAAATAAATTCTAAGAAATATAGCGTTTTTTGCGACTCGAGTTTTAATGGCGAACATAACCAAAAAAATTCGCAAAAAGTCAAAAAAACGGTTTTTTGCAAATAAAAAAAAAGCTTCAAGTCCTACACAAGAAAGTTAAATTAGAAAGTTGTAAGTATTAAAAATGCGCGTCGAATGAGATGTGAACGAAAAAAAATCGGTTCATAAACATTAGAGAAAAAATTTAAAAAAACGTCAAAATTCGCGTTTTCGTATTTTTGCTGTATAAATTCCAATTTTGTTTGAACAGACTTCTTGTTAACTAGAAGTACAGCCCAAAACAACCGGAAAATGTCCCTTTTTTCAAAAAATTCAAAAAAGTTTTATTTTTTCGAGTTATAACGATTTTTAAAGCTTTTACAGAGGCAAAAAATGATCGTACAGAAACGATCGTGAGCTCATTTTATTCGCGAAGACTTGTACTTTCATGCTATTAAAAAAATCAAATAGCTTTTATTTAATTTTTGCATAAAAAATGCGTTGTAAAATTGTATCATTTTTTCGAACCGTTTTTTTTTCGAATAACTTTTTTTATTTTTTGTTTTACATTTTTGGCCGTTGCATATTTGAAAATTGCCATTCAAAACACGCATTTAAAAAAAATGAAGGTCCTACGACCTCAGGGAGCCGAGATAATTTTTTTTTAATTCCTGACAGCGGTGTATACGTCCGATTGAGTTCATTTTTACAATAGATCTCAGACTTTTACTTTCTTAAAAAAAATATTTCAAATCATTTCGCATAAATTAAGTTGACATAAGTGTTTACGAAAGTACAGCGTTGGGTGCGGCACGCGCTAGCCAACACACGGCGACAGAGTGGACGGACACTCCGCTTGGCGGGCGCATCGAAAACTAAACACGATTCCAAATCGATCGCGCTCGCAAAATTATCTTTTCCTCGGCTTAAAAAAAAAATTATCTCGGCTCTAAGCTGGTTCGAAAAAATGATACAAATTTACAACGCATTTTTTTATGCAAAAATTAAATAAAAGCGATTTGTTTTTTTAATAGCATGAAAGTACAAGTCTTCGCGAATAAAATGAGCCCACGATCGTTTCTGTACGATCATTTTTAATAATTCAAAATAAAACTTTTTTGAATTTTTGAAAGAAAGGGTCAGTTTCCGCTTGTCTTGGGCTGTATTTCTAGTTAACAAGAAGTCTGTTCAAACAAAATTGGAATTTATACAGCAAAAAATACGAAAACGCGAATTTTGACGTTTTTTTAAAATTTTTCTCAAATGTTTATAAACCGATTTTTTTCGTTCACATCTCATTCGACGCGCATTTTTAAGACCTACAACTTTCTAATTTAACTTTATTGTGTAGGACTTGAAGCTTTTTTTTTTATTTGCAAAAAACCGTTTTTTTGACTTTTGCGAATTTTTTGGTTATGTTCGCCATTAAAACTCGAGTCGCAAAAAACGCTATCTTTCTTAGAATTTATTTCTCTATACGACCATATTTTTTGTTTGCTGATAAGAATTAGTGACCGGTTTTCTCCCTGTTGATTGGGCTACACGACAACAACGGGGAAGCAACCCGAGCAACAAGTTCGTTGGGCGTTGGCCATTATGTGTGATGTCCATGCGCACTCTTTGCTGTAATCATTTGATTTTTCTGTAAATTTATTAATATATTTGATACAATATATAATAAAGGTTCCACTACAAAACGTACCCTACGATATTTAAAAAAGAACCCTGAGAAGCGAGAGGAGCGGTTACAAAGTTTGTTAGTGTTTCTAAGATTCCTTAAGTACGTTTAACTACAACTATGAAATTAATAAGCAAATATTCCTTTTAACGAGTGGTTACAATCAATCATCCTGTATATCGATTTTTTATATGCTAGTTCAAATCATAGATTTTCCTGTTAACAGAATTATTGCTCATGTTAGAAATATGGCTACAGCTGACGTTGCTATTGCTCACAATTATATGTTTATCAGTCTGATAAGGAGGGTGAATGAATTAAATATAAACAAAAATACACCGTGTGGATATCATAGCAAATTAAAACAAATATCAATTAACTTTAATAAAAGTAACTGCCCTTGGTCGCAGCAGACTAAACCTGAATTTCTGAATTTGAGAAGTGCAATTTGTTATTGTTTGATTGTGGGTCTCTTACATCTCTCGAGTATGATCGTTCTACCTCAGTACTACGTTTGTTGTGCGCAATTCGCGTACCAAGCTATTTTGGGTGTACTGTAGTTTACAATATGTCTTTCGAACCTTAAATTATGTCTTAATCGCTGTTTTTGTTACTTTTTTATACAGGTATCGATAAACTAAAGGTAAATGAAAATTATAAATCTGCGTCAACGCAGTCAATTGATGCTTACTCTAAAGATAATTTTCCAAATACACATTGTGTAAATAATTGTTTCACCGTAATTTCGCGGCTATTTCATAATAAATAATAATAATGATGAGAATTGGCCTTATTATAAGTTGAATGTCCTTGCCCCAATTTCGTTTTAACTTTTCGTATAGGTACTCATTATTGTTTACTTGCAAAACGTAATGGAAGATGCTTTATATAATATAAAGGATTTTCAGAAATTCTTGAGGAACTTTTATTTAATCTAATTAATGCATGGTGGTGTAACGTAGGTATATTATAGAAATGGTGATGCACAGGTATATTATAGAAAACTCCCATATTTTGATATCTACCATAAATCAGTGGAGAACAGATATGCAATATATGTAGTACTGAAATATACAACCAACAACCAACTGCACTCTCAAATAATTGGTTGTTTATTATTTAGGTTCAATTTAATTTATTTATATTGCATTCAAAACACTTATGATAGCCTGATTTTTAATATACAGTGTTTTCGTAAAGTAGCGGATGAAATCTATAAAATCATCACGGATTTTTTTGGAAAAATCGTTAGGACACGCCAAAAATATATGAATTGTCGTCTTTGATAGGGGCCTTGAATTTCTTTTAAAATTGACTTTAAAAATTAAGAAACTAATTTTATTAAAAATGAAATAAAATTCATATTTGTTTAGTTGAAAAAGGATTTATACGACCCAACATACAGAAAGTAAGCAATGTTTAGTGCTATTGGTATACTAAAGCAGGCCAAACAGCCAACCAATACTACATTTAGAAAAAGTAATTTTAAAAGATTAACAGTATAAAACCACAGGTTGTTTTGTGTATATTGTTTTCATTGGGATTATATTGCATCGCAACTCAAAGAATAGTAGATAATATAAATTTTATTTCTAAGACCATAATAAACGAATTTCTGCCAGTTTGATTGATCCATATATTTAATTTATCCAACGCCTGATATGGATTTTTCAGAAATTTGGTAAGTGAAACATGATGACAAAGTTGCCTCTACAAATATAGCAACTACTTTTCTGACATAGGTAGGTATTACATATCACAGTATACTATTACAATAAATGATGATGAAATAGATCAAAACTTTCAAGGTTATCATTACGTGTTCGGTGTGAAAATCGCCACCGAAGAACCTCATTGACCTCATTGTTTTTTTCGGCCAAAATAACATCCCTCCAGTCTCTCGCGCATTTCTTCGCTCCTTGTTGTCGTAGAAAAACGAGCGACCCACCATTCCATTCCCCGTTTAAAGACGCATCTATCCACGTATGGCACAATGTCTTTCGTGCAGATGGTCGTTCGTGAAAAAATCGGAAAGAGCTGTCTGTCCGCCGACCTGACACTCGCGACAGCGCCAGACCGAAAACCCCGAGAGTCGCCGACGTCATTGGCTTTTTCGCACCCGAATTAGGGGGGAGGGGGCACGAGCGTTTTTCCGGAAAATCCATCGTTTTCGGTGTGAAAATTGCCGCCGAAGAACCTTACTGACGAGGTTTTTTCGAAGTCGTGAAAACTCACATCCCTCCCGTATCTCGCTCATATCTCCGCTCCTTGTTGTCATGTGACAAAAATTAAAATATCAGCAAGTTTCCATTTGGCATTTTTTGAGCATTTGAAAAATTTCCGAAAAATAGAAGGTCGGTTAGTAGAGAAAAGTGAAATTTGTCTCGTATGTTGAGAAAATTTCAAGACTGAAAAATCTTGAATTCAGAATTTAAAAAACATACTTTTTTTTTTTTAATAATCATATATTTTTAAATATACATGTTTTACACTATTATATTTTATTTTCATGAATCAATATGTATCGTATCGTATATATCACGATGCGTCTTAGTTGTATCACGATGCCTCAACATATGTCTGACTAAATTCACTCTCTGTTAACCTTGTAGGAACAAAAGCTGCACTCATAAATTTAATTCAGGTGGCCCGCTACATGTTTGGACAAACTTTCTTTCCATTTCGTTTCATAGGGACAATATTCGCATCGATAAGTTGCTGACTCTCAAACGCTTCGGTGGATCAGCATGTGTCTCCTCAAATTGCTTTTCTGTTTCCCCTTATAGGAGCAAAACTCACAGTCATCGTTACTCTTTGGGAGGCATCTTGGTGAATCCGCACGTACGTGGACAAAGAGTCCTTCCGTTTGGTCTTGTATGGACACAGTGTGCATTGATAAGTCGTTACCTCGGAGCGTCTCGGTGAGTCAACACATGTTTGCTCAAATTCGCCTTCCATTTCGTCTCATACAGACAAAGTTTACATCGATAAGTCCGTACTGTGGAAGCGTCTTGGTGAATTAGAATGTGTCTGGACAAAAGATTTCTTCCACTTTGTCTTATAAGGACACAGTGTGCACTGATAAGTTGTTACCTCGGAAGCATCTTGGTGAATCACTATATGCTGGGACAAGTAGTATTTCTGCTTTGTCCTATAGGGACAAAGTGTGCACTGATAGACTGTCACCTCGGACTCATCCTTGTGAATCAAAATGTGATTAAGTAAGTTTCCCTTCCGCTTTGCCTTGTAAGGACAGAGGTGGCAGTGATAAGTCGTCGCCTCGGCAGCGTCCCGATGGACCAACATGTGTTGGGACAAGAGATTTTTCGCTTTTGCCTTGTAGGGACAAAAGTTGCAGTCGTACGTTACATTCTCGGAAGCGTCTCGGTGGATCAGTAAATGCGTGGCCAGAGAGTCTTTCCTTTTCGTCTTGTAAGCACAAATTTCGCACTGATAAGTCATTACCTCGGAAGGATCCTTATGGATCAACATGTGTCTCGTCAAATTGTTTTTCTGTTTCGCCTTGTAGGAGCAAAAGTTGCAGTCATACGTTACTTTCTCGGAGGGAATGTGGTGGATCCGTCGTGCCTGGACAAAAGCTCCTCTTGTTTCGTCTTATATGAGCAAAACTCGCACTGGTAAGTTGTCCTGGAAGCACCTCGGTGAATCAGTAGGTGCGTGGGCAAGGAGTCCTTGCGTTTCGTCTTGTACGAACACAGTGTGCACTGATAAATCGGTATCTCGGAGGCGTCTTGGTGAATCAGCATGTGTTTGGCCAGATCCCACTTCCATTTCGTCTTATAAGGACACAGTTTGCACGGGTAAGTTGTTATCTCAGAGGCGTCTTTGTGGATCAACATGTGCCTCTTCAAAAGGCATCTCTGTTTCGCCTTATAGGAACAATGCTTGCAACGATGGATTTCTCTCTTTGTGTCTTGAATTGATTTACCGCTTTCGGGATACACTTCGCTCTGAGGAAATAATATAACATGTACAGGATGATTAATTTATCGTAGGACGGAGTTTTTTCTCGGAAACGGCTGAGAAAAATTAATTTTGTGAAAGCTAAACTAAAAGTATTTTATTTTCTGTAAGGAGTATCAATTTACTTGCCAGAAGTAAATGTCTGCGATGCCTCGATTTTTTTTGGCAATATACCATTTTTATGGTGCGGAAAATTTTCTTTATTTTTTTTATTTCCATAATTTCAAAACTTTTGGCCGATTTCCAAAATCTTATTTGGTCTATTAAAACATCCACATAAAAATATTACCAATCTACTAAATAGTTTATTTCTAAATTTCACACCACTGAGGACATATTCCAATGCAAATAAGAACTGAGTAATAAACCGTATTCAACTTCAAACTCCCCAGGATTTAACTATTACGTGTTCAGCATTTTATAATCGTAAAATTAATTACGTTTTAAAAATAGCTCATTTTATTTCAAATTTAGTTTTCTTGATGCCTCTCTGATTATCCGTTACTTTAGGATAATTGTGAAAGCATGTGAGCAAGTTGGGCTGTACTTTGGCGAAAGATGAATCTGAGAAAAACTTACTTCTTATGATAAATCGATTACAAACAATTGAGGGTTTTTCTTACCTGATCAGAGCCACTGTCGAGAGTCTTATGGTTTGTCTCATGCTTAAAAGAAATATCCTTGAAGGGTTTTATTTCAATATCACCAGGAGGCGCAACGCCGAAATCAAATAGTGCAAGACTGTTATCTCCGTACCTAAACAAAAAATATACACCAATACCGCCAATACGCACATTACAGTACTTAAAATTATGTAAAACAAGGGAAATTTGACTGCCTAATGTAGTTCCATGCATATCCTTAAGTTTCAATTCAGAGTCGTTATTTCAAATGAAAATAAATTTGTAGTACAGTAAAAACTTGGTTATCCGAAATAATTGGGACCAAAACTAAATTTGTGCAATGGTGAAATGGTTTCCTGCATTTTATAATGGCTTGACTTTTAAAAAAATCAGGTAAGTGTAAAAATTACCTGTCCCACTCAGATTCCTCCTCTTTAATTTCAACTTCCTCCGACTTAATGCCCAAATATCCCTCAATTTCATATGGAGTTATCCTAAAAGAAAAGAATACAATTATTAACAAACAATTTCCTCTTCATAATTTAGGGTATTTTTTTATACTTTTAATAATCTACATACATTTCTGCTTCATCCAATTTTTGTCTCTCTAAAGTTGTGAACCCACCGGGCGATAAGGACCCTGTTATAATGGACTCATCTATTACGGACCTAAAGATAAAGTTAATTTGTGTCTGTATGATCATTACTTTACCAGATAACTTCAAAATAAAATTCTTACTCTAGTTTCAGTGTGGTACTTTCAACGCCTGTTTCCACTTTCATGGAAAAAGTAATGGAGCCTCTATTGTGTTCAACATCTGAGGCAACCACTTTAGAGCTAAAAAGAAGGTACAAAACCTAGTTGCATTCTGCTAGCCTTTGGAATAGCATCCTTTATCAAATATCTCACAGCCGGATATGTGAACAGCATCTGGTTCGTCAGAGCACAGGAACGTATAGTTTTGATTTTTGATTTTGATTCTTTTAATCCCATTACATATATCCACATTTTTTAGGAAATCTACAAAACAAGTTAACGTTTTACGAGAGAATAAGTTTACTCTGTGGTTTTACCACAGTTTCGAAAATTATAAAATGGTTTTACCAAGAATTTGTTGGTTTTACTTATGTGCGTATAAAGTTTATCTCTATTGAACAAATTACTGTTTTATTGAAATTCAAACCAAACATTTTTCATGGATCATCATTGCACAAAACATCTAAATAGAATCATTGAGGTAACCTTTGACCTTTGACAGCGTTATGAAAGAAGAAAGAAATGAGTTACATTCATGGAACATGGAACTAGAGAAAGCGAAATAGGCGTTTGAAGAATAGACATCCAAAAAAACGTCATCAACTCTGGCTATGAACGAGTGAGATGGAAATAACGGTCATGTCTAAGCTTTTCGGTTATGTCAAACTTTTGTAAAATACGTCAAAATTTGTAAAATAGACAATGGCTGTCATATAATTTGACAGTCTTGACAAGTAAATAAGGTTATAAATTCGATTAAGAATATAAATACCTCATTTTTTTCTCGGCCAACTTTGATGACGTTTTTTTTGGATGGCTATATATTCATATTATTATTAAGTTTTATTATTATATGCCCACTTAATTTCTAAACAGCAAAACACAAATCGTTTCACTGCTGTCCACGGTGTTCATAAACGCACAACCACGCACAACAAAAATGGCTACCGTTTCGCGAACACCGATTTATATACAGGTTGTGTAAAGCCGACATTGGCCACTTATGAAAAAGGACAAACAGAAGTTAGACGACAGATAAGAAGTAACCGCATACGCATCGAAGGTAGTTGGAAAATAAGACCGGCCCACTCACCACCAGTAAATGCGCAATAGCGGGGCGTGGCACCAAAGCGCGCATTGGCGCAACAGTCCGCGCGTTGTTCAAACGCACAAACTCTATGCAGCGCGCTTAAGTTAAGCGCGCCACGAGAGTTCAGGCAGAGTTCCGCTAATGCGCGCTTAGGTGCTATTGCGCATTTACTGGTGGTGAGTGGGCCGGTCTTATTTTCCAACTACCTTCGATGCGTATGCGTTACTTCTTATCTGTCGTCTCACTTCTGTTTGTCCTTTTTCATAAGTGGCCGATGTCGGCTTCACACAACCTGTATACATCTCGGTGTGCGCGAAACGCAAAACGTTTCGACATCCTAGAACACGGCCAATGTTAGATAGTAGGGATGGCGATACCGATCCGATATATCGAAGTATCGATACTTCGTTTTTAATACATCGAGTTTTTGGCATCGATAATTCTCTCGAGCGATATTCTAAAATATCGATATTTTCGTTGCGATACCGAATAAGTATCGGAAAAGTTTTACCCGGTAAAAAAACGCATGTTCGCCCTGTGTTGTTAGTTGCCAAAATAATCGTACAAGAGTGAATTTCTGTTGTTTGTTGCGGGATATTTTGCAAAAACTTCGATGAACATCAAGTAAGTATTTAACCTAACCTAACTCTCTGTCTTTGCTTTAATATTGGGAAGAGTCTGTAGCACGGGCCATCTGTTAACCTAACTCTCTGTACTCTTCTGCTATCTGCTATCTGCTAATGTTCAATTTTTTTGATATATCAAACGGACGAATTTCAATATGCAAATGTATATTTTATAATTAACCGTTTCATTCTTTAAAAGGAAACAGAAATAAAAATGGCACGTTCGAAGAGCGAAGTCTGTTGTTGAAAAAATTGTTCCATTTTTAGCAAAATGAGAAAACGCTTATTATTCGGGACAATATTTATTTTGTGATGCACGGAAAAAAAGATATGTAAGCATTAATAAATAGTAATAGTAAAATAACTATGGGAGTTTTCATTCAATTTTTACCATTAAAAGTTTTAATTTATTTCAGAATGTTTATTCCAGAGCAATACTTTTATCCTTTTTAATAAATAATAAAAAAATAAAAATAAATCGGTCGTTAAACTTTGGATTATTTTCCTGCTCATCAAATAATTTTTTAACTTTATATTCACATTAAATTATTCTAAATATTCAAATTTCGGAAAATTATTCATTTGATTACAAATATATCGATTAATTTTGATAGATGTATTGATACCGGAACATCGAAAAATTCAAATTACTTGCAATACCGAGTATCGATATTTTTTGCTTTCGATTCCCATCACTATCAGATAGAGATATGAATTATGAACGAGCATCACAGAAATACCAACCAACCCCTCTTAAGTCACCAAATCCGTGCATCATCGTCTCGCTTATGTCGCAATCATAACCTCAACTTTTTCGTGTTTTAGCTGCAAAAAAAATATTTAGAGATATACCACAGCACTTGTTATAACGAAAAATGAGCCAACTGAACGAAAAAATCGACGTAAGCATACCCAGTCGTGCGTGACAAATTTCAATTTTCCACTTGAATGAGTATTTTAAAGGTTAAATATTTTTAAAAGACACCGAACCTCTTTTAAAGATTAGGTGTCAATCATTTTTTTCAATAAAAATTGTATATATTCATGCGAGAATCAAATGTCCAAACGTAGTTCTAAAACTTTTACAGGCGGCTCAAGTGTATGCATACAACAAAAAAAAAAAACGTCATCAACTCTGGCTATGAACGAGAGAGATAGAAATAGCGGTCATGTCTAAGCTTTTCAGTTATCTCAAACTTTTGACAAGTGACTGTCACAATTTGTAAAATAAACAATGTCTGTCATATGATGTGACAATCTTGACAAGCAAATAAGGTTATAAATTCGATTAAGAATAGAAATACATCTTTTTTTCTCGGCCAACTTTGATGTTTTTTTTTTTTTTTTGGATGTCTATATTTTTGATAACTGACGCCGTCTCGTACTAGAAAGATAAACTATTTGCTAAAACTTTGTTAGTCACTACGTGCCTAAGTTCAGCCCATTTGAAGCGGTACCTGGTTCAACGACGGTTACCACGATACCACGTAGTACCATCTACATTCTAACGTCGGCCCTCAGTCACATTCTTTACAATGGAGATGACGATGACAAAAAAATGTATATTACACCAGGTGTCCAGTAATCAATGGACAACCTTTGTAACTGCTGATGAGGAAAAAAAGTTTTTGTTTTATTTTGACCTTTTACTTGGCTGTCGTATTTATTTTATTAGTTTACGAGGCTATTTGAAAATAAAACATAGATATAACTTTGTTCAAAATATATTTTCCTTTTTAGATAATATAAACGATTATTGGATGAGTTTCCCCTCATTTTCGGGTATTTTGTTGCGGCTTAGCTTTTAAAAAAATTACCACATCATTGGCGTAAATGTTGCCTGTCTCGCTCATCTTCCTCCTTCATGTCAAATTCCTCAAACTCTACCTTACTGCCCAAATATGCTTCGAGATAACCATACCATCATAAGCCTTCCCATCATACGTTTTTGTTGATTTATTGTTGATTTTGCCTCCTAATAAAAGTAACAAAATCATTATCCGTAGCTGCTGTTGTTTAGGAGATATTCTGATGCTCTAAATGCTCTAAAAACGTACTCTCCAAAGAATACTGTGGCATTACCTTCGCGGTACTGCCCTCTAGTGCTTTCTAACGGGACTGGGCATATCTCGGAGGTCCGACAAAGTCGGCAACTACCACATGTCCTTCCCCAAAGCACTCAAACAGTAAAAAAACTCAGATGAAGCAAGAAAGGTTCCTCGATCTTTTGTTACTCACACATCAAATTTGTCACATTGATGAGATATAAGTTCGAAATCCGGATCTGTGACTTTTGAAGTGCGAGTGACAAAAAAAGAGGAACCTTTGTCGCTTCTCTAAATGATATCAACTTTAATACAATTGTATCATTCTATAAACTAAGCATTCTATAAGTTGTCTTAGTTTCCCTTCTGTGTTTATTAATAGAGAATGGGGCAATGGTCGGCAACGAGCCACCGTTCTCGAGTTATTAGAAAAATTCATCACAGAGGTTAATCCAAGCAGAAGTAAGGACATTCTTTTTCATTAAAAACAATCAAAGATGTAGATATGACACAATGACGAGAAAGTAAGTGACACCAATGGGCGCGCGGTGTCACAGACCGTAAACACCTATCATAACATAGTATAAAACAAAGTCGCTTCCCGCTGTCTGTCTGTCCCTATGTATGCTTAGAACTTTAAAACGCATTTTGATGCGGTTTTTTTTAATAGATAGAGTGATTGAAGAGGAAGGTTTATATGTATAATACATGCATAATATAGTAGAGAAACACTGATAATTTTAGAGGTTTCTAATGTGATGTAAATAAACACATTTTTTGCGCAACTTACATTGCAAACGCTGGCTGAACCCTACGAGATAGATCAAAATAATGTACTACAGTATTATACACCTTAAAAAAGGTCTATAAAAATGTCAGCGTGCACCCGTGCGAAGCCGGGGCGGGTCGCTAGTAAATTATAAAAACGGCAATATAATAAATCTGTTCGTTAAAAGTCACTTTTGTGAGGCTATTATTAGGCCCCGGTATGTTAATAATAGATTCCAGGACCAGTCTTAACGCGACTGAAATACTGTTAGATGTGCCACATTAATAAAGTACATCGTCAACTCCTGCATTATATTCCGGAATACAACCCTCTTAACACTCTTGCTACGGCAAGTGTTAATGCGAACGTAATTTACACTTGTTGTTACTCTTAGTTAAACCACACAGCGTCCGTCGCGTGTTACGGTGGAGTGGTGGATAAATAATTTTCCGGAACTGACCTTTAATGGCAGTGAATTTCATTGTACTGTGTGTGACAATGTACTGACGTGGCACGGAAAAACACGTCACTGCGGTCAGTAAGACCGCACGTGCTCACCGGCGGATTATAAGTATGAAACGCATTAAGAACAAAGAGTGCACTGATAAGTTGTTACCTTGAGACTATGTTGGTGAATAAGAAGATGTCTGGGCATCTCCCCTTCCGTTTCGTCCTATAAGGACTATGTTTGGAATCATCACGGTTCCCTCCAAATCATCTCGGTGAATGAGTACATGTTTAGACAGAGCGCACTTCCATTTCGTCTTAAACGGGCAAATTTTACATTTATATTTCGTTATCTTGGAAACATTTTGATGAATCAGCGCATGCCTGGTCAAATCCCTCTTCCGTTTTGACTCGTAAGGGCAAATTTTGCATCGGTAGGCTGGTACCTTGGCAGGATCCTGGTGAGTCACTACGTGCTTGGCCAAGTCTCCCTTCCGTTTCGTCTTATAATGGCAAATCTCGCATTCGTAAGTCGGCACCACAGAAGAGTCCTGGTGGATCAGGATGTGTGTGGACAAATATCCCTTCCATTTCGTCTTGTAAGGACAGAATTCGCATTGATAAGATGTCACCTCGGAAATATCCTGATGGGTCAACATGTGCCTCTTCAAATGTTCCTTCAATTTCGACTTGTAGGGCACAGTTTGCAATTGTAAGTTGTTACCCTCGGAGGCGTCTCGGTGGCGAATTAATACGTGCGTGGCTAGGTAGTTCTGCCATTTCGTCTTGTAAGGACACAGTTTGCATTGATACGCCTTCACCTCGGAAATATCCTTGTGAGTCAACATGTGCCTCATCAAATTTGCTTTCAATTTCGTCTTGTGGGAACAAAGGTTGCATCGATACTTCTTTAGCTGTTCCTCTTCAGTTAACTTATGACCATCGGGATATTCCACGTCTATTTCAGAAGCGTTCTAAAGAAATTATACATATGTACAGTCAGAAACAAAAGTACTGATACCCCCCATTTTTGAAGGTTGCTTAAATTCTAATAATTA
Organism: Aromia moschata; assembly: GCA_029963805.1. NCBI lineage: Eukaryota > Metazoa > Arthropoda > Insecta > Coleoptera > Cerambycidae > Aromia > Aromia moschata. Next base: position 716,110 of record JAPWTK010000097.1, read on the forward strand.
TTGTACTACAATTTTTTTTTGCTTCCAATAGAATTATAGCTTGTGAAATTCTGCGTCTGAAAAGCCAAAGTTGAAGGTGGTATGTCGATTGTGTGAAAATATATCACTAAAAAAGTAAAATTGTAATGTTCTCAAAAAATTATGAATAACTCCGAAATTATTACTAAAGGAAATCTTCAGAGTATCTATCTGACTAACCGAACTATTTTGGAAAAATATTTCCTACAGATGAAAAAACTGAAGACTTGAACTGAAAGCATAATACAAATTCAAAACTCTAGCAACTCTAGCAACTATAGGTTTCATGTTCGTGAAATTTTGAGGGAGAAACGATCTAATTTTGTACACCAGGTTTTCTGTTATGATGAGATTTCCCCAAGATTTCCTCTGATATCCTTAATATTTCCCCTAACTTCCCCAAAACATCCCTTAAATTCCCCTAGATTTCCTCTGAATTTCTCCAGATGTCCCTTGAATTCACCGAGACTTCCCTTGAATTCCCTGAGACTCCCCCTGAATTCCCTAAGACTTCCCTTGAATTCCTCGATTTTTTTAAATTCTTTAGCAACATCTTGACCTGTGTTTTGACATTTGAAACTTGTTCATTTTACAAGTCTAAAAAGACACATACTTACCACATAAATAATAATCAGTAACTGAAGTTAAGGTAGATACTTTAACTTTGGTTTTCAATTACGTTACAAATTTAAGCAACCTTCAAAAGACACGTGTGTGAATACTATCGTCCCTAATTATATCAGTTCGATTTGCAGTGTTACAGGAATATTATCTTACCTGATAAGAGCCACTTTCTATAGTCACATGATTTGCCTTAGGGTTATGAAATGTATCCAAGAAAGGTTTTACTTCAACATCATCGAAGGGATCATTGGGATCAATTAAAGGACAATAATCCCCATACCTAAATAAATTACACTACTATACCTATTAAACATCAACATTGTCGATATGCTTATTACAACAATTAGTTACTATATAAAATAAGAGGTACGACCATTGAGTTTAACTGTTTACCCTAATTTTGTACATTTTCTTGAGTGTCAATTCATATTTGTTATTTCAAATAAAAGAAAATGAAATCAGAATGTAAACGTTAATTTGTTCAAAATCAATTTTCCCTTCAAATATACAGGGTGTCTACTCTTATTTATGTATTAAGTGATCCTAGAAAACATTCAACTGTGTTGACTTATTTCCAAGGCACCCTTGACTCGTTTAGCTGCTCCCAAACTTGATATTTTGCTCAACTTTGAGATTTGTATATAAATGAAAGTAGACATCCTGTAAACAATTACCGAACATGTTTCCCTACATTTCCTGCATTTTATTGCGGCTTAACTTTTAGAAAAATTAGAACGTTAAAAGTTACCCGTCACATTCATCTTCCTCCTTTTTAATTTCAAACTCCTCTAACTTAATGCCCAAACGCCTCTCGAGCTCACGGGATTCCGTCATACTTATATGTTGATTTTGTGCAGACTGAGCATCCTAAAATAAGTAACGAAATTATTAACAAGAATAAATATGTACAATAACTGTAATCAATGAATTGTATTTAATTTACAAAACACTACAAAGACAGACATCTCCCTTGTTAATAAGATTAGTGACTTTTTTATTTCAACCAAAGTATGTGAATTAAAGAAAAAAATTGTGGATAACTATCATTATTTTAAAAATAAATGTAAACGTAAATAATACTTATTATCTTAATTTCTTAACTAACTACACCTCTGCTTACTTTTGGCCATTGGCCATCATAGACCTGAATAGTTTATTATCTGTTTCTTGCTTTTATTTTTTTTATTAATATCCTTTATTAATATCCTTTAAATATTAATTACCTTCGGTTTAGGCCAAAGGTAGATAAAAGGACAAAGTTCGTCTTTGGTTTCGGCTAAAAAATCACCTTTGGTCTGATTCAATTCTAAGGAAATAACACATAAATTCATTTCCACTATTGTAAGGCTATTTTGTTACCTGATAAGCGACGTTCGACGGTCGTGTGGTTTATCTCAGGGTTATAAAATGTATCTGCGAAGGGCTTTATTTCCGTGTTGGTAGAAAGTACAGTACTGGAATCAATTCTCGAAAGACTATTCCCATTCCTAGAACAATACATATTGCTGTATTAAACACCAGCGGATTTCTGCATTCTTAGCCTTCACTAAAAAAAAAAACACACTATGTTAAATATTACCCGTCATATTCATTTCCTCCTTTTTAACGTCAAATTCCTCTGTTTTGATTCCCAAATGTTTAGCAACCTTAGTACATTTGTTAACCTCCTGAGGAGTTAACCTAAAAAAAAACACAATCATAAACCATAACTAGTACTACATATGTACCTACAAAAAATATTTCTTTTTATTCTGCTTTCTTTTACTTTAGAAGTGTTACTGGGTTAGGCTCAAAGCACAAAATATCTAAATAAAGGTGTGAATGGAAAACTCACTTCAGTTAACTAGTTGCTCCAGTGCGAACTCAATTAACAAAAGGAAGAGTAAAATACCATTTTCTTCTCATGAACTTCACGAACTGACCGAACTTTTTTGGAAGCTTCTTTATATCAGTAGCAATTACAATATCAATTCTTCACTACTCTCACTTTTCATTTAAAATATTGAAAAATTAGATATCACTTATATTAAACATCCACCTACATAACTTCTATTTAAAAAAAAATTGGTCAACCTGTAGCCCATTGACAAAATTAAATATATATGTACATAATACTTTAATATACATATATGTATACCACTGTATTCTTTTGAGTACACTTACTCCAAGAGCACTGTCCTAGGTGCATACAGTGAGATTCCGTTTCCGAATTCGACCCGAGTTGGTGGCTTGGAGTTGGAGCCATAGGAAACCAATGTTTGTCAGTTGTGGATAAGAAACCACGATGCCAGGGATAATATAAACGGGCGAACTACAAAACATAAGATTATTAGTATTGTACACGGACATCTTACTATCGAATTGTCTAGAGAATCATAGATTTAATTTTACTAAAAACTAGGTATGTACATACTAGGTTAGAAAATCCATAGAGTGTGTAAGAATAGACTGCTGATGCGCTGTGTGAGATTACCCGAAAATTAGAAAAAGATAGGCTACTTGGACTCGGACCAACTATGTATGTACATAGATCCGCCCAGCGTTACCAACTCTACCTACTTTTCGATAGATCTACCTACTTTTTAGTGTCTTGCTCAAATCTACTACCTTGCAACTAAAACCTACCTACTTTTTGAATTTTTCGAAAAGGGTATCCCCATAAGTATGGTGAAATGCCCCCCTTTTTTTTATTTTCTTCGCATGATGAAAGTGTTTTTTAAGGCTAACTATGAAAAGTAGAGCCTAATGTTAGGTCAAAAAATTTTCTCTCTCAGCTAGGTATGGAAAAAAACCGTTTTTTACGTTTTATTTTTTTTTTCTAGGTTTTTAACTGTCGAAAAAAAATCTGAAAAAATTCATGAGTACAGAAAATATGATTAATTTTATGTAAAAAAAATTTCAAGCTCATTCAAGGTCATTACGACCTCTAAAAAAATTATTCAAACATAAAAATCCCATATCTTTTAACCAAAAAAAGCTTAGGCTCAGATTTTTTAATATGTTATATTTTTAACTGTTTTTTACTACCTCAAATATAAAAACTACTAGTTTCGATAAGTGGAATTTTTTTCTTACTATTTTTAGTGAACATATTTTTTAATTGTTTGAAGTCATTTGAGTCCTTTTAGTGCAAAGAAAAATCAGGACACTATAAAATGATGATTTTAAGCCGTTTTAAGTCGTTTCACGGACAAAAATTGATTTTTCGCACTTTTGGGCATGACCCACCACTAAAAAAAATCTGAAAAAATTTGAGGTAGTAAAAAACAGTTAAAAATATAGCATATTAAAATTTTTGGTTAAAAGATATGGGATTTTTAAAAGTTTGAAGTTTTTTAGAGGTTATAATGACCGTGAATGAGCTTGAAAAAAATTTTACATAAAATTAATCATATTTTCTGTACTCATGAATTTTTTCAGATTTTTTCGACAGTTAGAAACCGAGAAAAGCAATAAAAAGTAAAAAACAGGGTTTTTTCCATACCTAGCTGAGTGGAAAATTTTTGGACCTACAATTTGGTCTACCTGTCATAATTAGCCCTAAAAAAAAGGGGGGGGGCATTTTCACCATAATTATGAGGATACCCTTTAAAACATATCTCCATAAAAATGATAATAATGATTTATATTTTTTATTGCATCAACCTTTTTATTTATTTTTATGCATTGATGTATTTAGTGAATGTAATGGATAATAGATGTTCCAGGTTATTGTGCAACTATCAAAATATTCATATATCTATGATATATGAAAATATTTTATTTACTTTTTACATCATGGCGTCGTTTGATGTTACCAATTGTCGATTCTAGTAAGCGATAAATTATAGGGATATTTATTAACTTTTTACATTTATTTCATTATACCAACCTAATAATGAGTTAAACGGTTTCTCTTAGGGACAAACCTATGATAACCTATGATAGGTTTTAGTCATTGAGAGTTGGCAGTGTTGAATTTGACCAATTATAGTTACAAATATTGCAAAGTGTAAACAGTTAATAAAATTGGATAATTTATTTAAAAATAAATTGTACAGTTTATTGTACAATAAATTGGTATGTGTAAAACAGTCTATAACATTATTAAAATGAGTGAAAATAATAAAAATTCTCCACCTCAGAAATTAAAGAAGCATTACGATATTCCGCGCTGTGGGAAAAGGATAAAAATTAGGTAGGGTGGATAACAGCAAGTCATAAAGGAAAGACATATTTTCGCTGCAATGCATGCACTCTGGAAAACATTTACGCCCGAAGTCTGTTTTTCCTCCATATTCAGCAGTTTCCTTTATGAAATTAGTTAAAATACGTCTTATCCAATCGAAAAATAAATTCGGAATGCCAGATTTTTACTCGAGAATCTCTAAAATACTTGAAAAATAAAGGTAGTAGATCTACCAACTTTTCATAGTAGGATTTGTTGGAAACTACCAACTTTTAAAATTCAATCTCCTACCTTGACACATTTTGAGTTGGCAACGCTGATCCAGCCAGTCGTGTCTTTTATAAAGGAACCAGGAACCAGTGAAGCCCAATTTTGGGGTTAGGGCGTGTAGAAGGAAAGCACTAGCTCCACCTACTTAAACAGGGCCGTATCCACAAAAATCAAACCCTGACTTTATGTAATTTATTCAATCGACACAAAATATAGATTTATTTTAGAGACAAATAAGACGTCAAATTAGTCAATAATTTAAACTTAATTTTACTGATATTCAGTAACAGCGCAATTGAGGGCACATAAAGTGTAAGCCTACTCTGGAATTACGAAAGTATAGGAATCACATTTGACACTTAACAGCATTAAACAAATACATTTTCACTTTAGGGAGAAAGGAGGGGTTTCAGATGATAATTCATTTAAAAAAGTAATTAATAAAGTAGGTACATATATACATATAACAAAAAATGTTGGTTCCATATGGGCTTGAACCTCAGATTATAAACAAAAAAATTCAATACTTTGAGGTTTTGTGTGACAAAAAAAACAGCAGTGTTTCACAAAATATTTTCATGTAAAAAGTGATTCACATAAAATAAAGTACATTAAAACATGATAAGAGTAAACAAATTTTTATTAAAACAAAAGACGAAACGTGCTAACAATTATACAAGATGGCTGCTGTACACATCCAGACAACGAGGCGGAGTGGGGACGATTCTACTGCCTATCCATTAGTGTACAGATCAGTGGAACAAAGCTATATTCTGTTAAAATTAGTGCTTTATTGTAATGGTTACCTGCCTTTTGTAAGGCTAAGCACTATTATATAATAAATAATATGAAGGTGTGGTAAAATGTTCCAGGGCCAATTTTAAGTTTGTTTCTGGCAAAACCGCCATATTAGTATCACTTTGTTTATACCATTTTTCACGCACAGGGCGAATAGGACGTATTCCCTCTAGTCTATTTTAAATCTCATCATCATTTTCCGACAACAGCATAATCAGTACAGAGATTGTTGTTCTAAATAGTTTGTCTTTTTCTAATTTTTGTATATATATTTTTTGTGCCTTGGATTTAATGGGGACGAGGTTCGCCATTGGGCGCTCTTCCGCCTAATCCCCAAAACAACACATTGTAACACCCATGTCCTAACAGAGTTGTCAATTCTATTATGTGGGATTCAAACCCACTGACAGAGGTTTAGCAGATGACTCAGATTGTCACCTCTGGTACCACTTACTAGATGCCTCTGCCCAACAAACTTCTCAGAGCAGATAGGGTTGGGTCACCCATCCGAAACGCTACCTGACTCAACGTTGCTGGACTCACATTATCGGAGTTTAGCGTTCAGATGATTTACCATATGTTGCTCTTAAAATATCCTTACCATAATCTCTATGACAAAAGCTACTAAAGTAAGTACATACATATACAGCATTCATTTAATAGGCTTCTCATCGTGAAGCGCCCTGTATGTACTGGGTGACAAGGGATACCCTATTTCTTCTCTATTTATTACAATAAAGTTTTCAAACCCATAGTATCTTGTATTCTTCATAATAATAAATTTAATTTATACTCCCGTCTTTCCCTCCATTTCTTGGACTTTGTTGTGACACACCTTATAGAAAAAAAAACAGCATTATTGGCGGATACATGTTATCCATCACATTCATCTTCCTCCTCTTTAATATCAATTTCCTCTGACTTAATGCTTAAACATCCGTCGACCTCTTGGTATTCCATCATACATTTTTTGTTGATTTTTCGACTTCTGAGAGAGAAAAAACAAAATCAATAATTAACGATGCATTAATATATTAGATTGCATGTTTTAAATTATATAGTGCATGTTTTAAACATGCAGGATGGAGCACCCCTGCACATTACCGACCAGTTAAATACTCGTTTTTCAAGGTTGCGTTAAAAATTCAAGGCCGCCCAGATCACCTGATCTGAACCCAGCGGATTGTTGGCTTTGGGTGTTGGGGTATTTAAAAAAATTATGACGCTGGAAGAGTTTAAAAACAAAAACTGTTTTCAGGAAAGGGAACAAATTGCTGCAAGTCAATCAGAAATGTGTTTAATTTGGGGGGAAATATTTTACGCCACCAAAATGGGGGTCATATTGAGCAGTTACGGTAACCGAAGTTGGACATCAGAATTCCTACTACTCAAGGAATTCAGTTTCTATCGATTCTTGTTGTCGGCTTAATTCATCGAAGTTGTACAATATCCCTTATTTTACAATAACCTTGTATTAGGAACAAAGCTTGCATTGATAACTTCTTACCTCGAAAACGTCCTGATGCATCTGCGACATGTGTCTCCTCAAATATCTCTTCAGTTTCCCCCTTGTAGGAACAGAAGTTGCAGTTGTAAGTCGTTACCTCCGAAGTACCTTGGTGGATCAGTATATGTTTGAACAGACATCTCTTCCGTTTTGTCTGATAAGGGCAAATCTTACATCGATAAACCGCCACCTCAGTCGCATCTTTATGAGTCAACATGTGCTGGCTCAAACTGCCCTTCTGTTTCGCCTTAAAGGAGCAAATGTCGCAGTCATACGTTACTTTCTCGGAACCGTCTCCGTGTTTCAATACGTGTACGGCTAAAGAGCCTTTGTGTTTCGTCTTATAGGGGCAAAACTGACAGTCATAAGTCGTTATCTTGGATTCGTCTTGGTGGTGGATCCACACGTGCCTGGTTAGATAGCTTTTTAACTTCGCCTTGTAGGAACAAAACTTGCAGTCGTGAGTTTTCACCTCGGAAGCGTCTCGGTGACGTCTCAACGCGTGTCTGGTTAAATAGTCTCGTATCGTCGACTTATAGGGACACAGTTCGCACTGATAGGTCGTTACCTCGGCCTCGGAAGCGTCTCGGTGAATCAACATATGTCTCGTCAAGTAACTCTTTCGTGTCGCCTTGTAGGGACAGAATTCGCAGTTGTAAGTCGTTGCCTCCGAAGGGTCTTGGTGGATCAGTACGTGTTTGGACAAATACCCCTGGTGCGCTGTCTTGAAAGGGCAAATTTTGCACTGATAGGTTTCCGTTTTTACCTTTGGTGTATTTTGGCAGTGTGATAGTACGTGTTTGGACAGAGCCCCCTTCCACTTTGTCTTGTAAGGGCAGAGCTTGCAGTCGTAAGTCGATACCTCGGAGGCGTCCTGGTGACTCAGTACGTGCGTGGGCAAATATCCCTTCCATTTCGTCTTGTAAGGGCACAGTGTGCACTGATAAGTCGTCACCTGGGAATCGTCTTGATGTATTAACATGTGCTTCATCAGATAACTTTTATGTTTCGCCTTATAGGGACAAAACTGGCATTGGTAAGTCGTTATCTTGGAGGCATCCTGGTGAATCAGTGCATGTATAGATAGATACCTCTTCCTTTTCGTCTTAAAAGGGCACAACTTGCATTGAAAACTTTTTACTGTTACGTCTTTGAGTAAATTACTACCCCCGGGATCCTCTATTTCTACTTCAGAAGCATTCTGGGGAAATAATACACAAGTCAAAATTTGTGAAGTGGCCCCTTATTTTTCGTGATGTTTTAAAACCTTTAACTTTTTATATAGGGTCTTTACTTTTATTCAAGTACAAATCCATAAAATCCTTTTTCTTTTTACAAGAACTTTTTTTATTTAAAAGTCGAAAACCACTTTTATTGATCCTACCATTGGTTTTAAGATTCATCCTAATGGCCTGCTATGATTTTTTTTAACCCCCGAAATTCAATATAACCATTTAGTGATTTTTTTCTGAAAATCTGAATCCATAGCGTCAATCAGGACTCCGTGAAACTCCTATTTGTGAAATTTGAAAAAAATATATACAAGGTGTTTCTTTTTATACGATCTCAAAGTTGAGCAAAATATCTGATTTGATAGCAGCTAGATGAGTCAAGTGTGCTATGGAAATATGTCAAGACCATAGAAAACCATGCTACATGCTACAACGTAGCATGGTTTTCTATGGTCAAGACAGCTTAATGTTATCTGGAGTCACTTAAACTTAATTTTGACCTAACTGCTGTAGGCAAAAAATATTTTTGGTCTACTATATGTAGTTTATTAATGATATTATGCACCTACAAGAACAAAAAACAAAATTCTGTAGTAGACAAAAACAGTTTTTTGTACTAAATCGCTAATAATTTTTTTGCATAAAAAAAAGAACTTCTATTCGGCCATGACTTTACTCCATGGGATTCATGAAGTATGCATTCAATGTTTTTTTATGAGACCTATCTCAAAAAAAAGGTTTATGGAAATCGGACCACTAATAAAGATTTTAGAAGGGTGGATAGACCTTAAGTGGGACACACTGTAAATAAAAAAGTATATGTCTGCATCAGAAACATCCACAAACAATTTTGATTAAATTTGGCAGAAGTATCACCATTTAAGTAACAGTACTTCGCAATAGCAATCGAAGTTTTTTACCTGATAGGGATTCCTTTCAATGATCACATGATTTGTCTTAGGGTTGTAAGATGTATTCACTATAGGTTTTATTTCAGTATCATCAGAGGGCACATTGGAATCAGTTAGAGAAATACTTTTATCTTCACTCCTAAAAAATATACTGCTAATAACCTATTAAGTATCTACATTGTCAATATTGAGCTACAATTCTCATTCATTACTTCAGATAAAAGTAACATTGTAATATTTTTAAGCGTATATTGTAAGTGAGTTGCGTTAATTGATATGATTTCATTAAAATATAACTCTTTCGAATATAATATGTAATAACTGAACTAATCAAATGCCCATTCTGAACAATCTTCATTTTTTTTATTAAGTTTAGGAAGATGTATATGAATTACATACAGAATAGACATGCATTTTTAATATTGTTTTTCCTTTTATGCTTTAACCATTTTATCTGGTTTATTTGAAATCAGTACGTACATAGATCTTAATTTCTTCTAAATATATTTGGCTTTATATAATATAATAATTTTGAATGTGTTTTTCCCTGCTGTATTTGTGTGGCTTATCTTTTAGAAAAATCAGAATGTTAAAGGTTACCCGTTACATTCATCTGCCTCCTTTTTAATATCAATGCCCATGCCCAAACATTCCTTGAGCTCATGGTATTCCGTCTTCCCCGTCATACTTTTTTGTTGATCCATATACATAATCAACATCAACAATCAAAACAAACGTCAACATTTGACATTAAACCACATTTTTTCACTGAAAGTGCTACCAACTTACTACCCTACATTTAAAAGTGTATACATATAACCCCTCAGACTATAAATCACAGACCAACAATAAGAAGAAGCCTTGGATCGTAGGCTTATTTATTCGTTCGTAGAGGTAGCACGGAGAACGTTTCCCTTTGTTTAGCAATTGTTGGCTAATGGCTAAAAGCAAAACTGAACATTTACGTGACCCTGAAACGAAGTCATTATTTCTTTAAATAGACTTATAGATTTTCTTTCCCTTCAGTTAACTGACACTCCATTTTATTAATCTATATTATTTGTTACATTAAATGCTTACTTACTATGTACATACTTATATCATACAGATAGGACAATGCATATAAAATTAAAGTCCCATTTTATACACATACAAGTATAAAAAGTTGTTCAACTTTCCACATTTATAGTCTATAGCAAGCGAGAAGATTTATTTCGTTAAAACAATTTTTATAAGTCAAAATAAATAGCAAACATATTTTATTTTTTCTTTATTGAAATAATTTCTGGTACATACTCGTAGGTATAATATAATATTGGCAATACTTCAAAATTAAGTAACTTTATAACGAAAAAAAAGAACCAAATCTTCAAAAAAAAAAAGAACAAAACATTTTGATATCAGCGTAAATATATTAATCGAGTTTAATTAACAATAAGTTATATCAACATATAAACATCATTTAGAGGCTAACAATAAGCTGCTAAGGTGCAGTCAGTAGCTCTTCCTGTATGCTATGCGATTTTATTAGCTTAGCACCTATGGAACTCGTAGATTTTTGCGAGGCTAGTGTTCTCTCATTGTGGTATTCCTCGCAATATTCCTTGATTCTGTGTCCTAGGAAAACTGCCCTTTCCCGTTTCTTAATCATGTAGTCCGTGGGCAGCAACCATCGATTTTCGTGGCATTCTTCTGGAGTTGGACGTTTGCTAAAAAAAAATAATGAAAGTAGAAATAGAATCGTTAGAATCATATTTGGGTTTGGGGTTTGGGGTTTGGGGAGCACTTTCTAAGAGTTTTCGGATTCTCAAAACTAGGCTCCCAGTCGAGTCTTAAGTAATATTACTTATATCTTATATGGGTCATAAAAAATATTATTATTTTTTAATACAAAAAATCATTTTAATCTTTGGAACTTCTTGACATAACTTTTTCATCTCGTGTTTAGAAAAACGCAGGATTTTTAAGAATTGGCATTATGTTAGTTAATGAGTTTTACCTTACCGCGATTTACTAAGTAATAAGATTTATATGTACTAGAGAATCCGTATTTGCTTTATGCAACTGTAACGACATTACTAGTTCAGTTTTCTATTATAGTGTCCTAGGATTCTGAAGATGTCGCGGTCTTTACGTGACGTCATCACAGACGTGTGTGTAGGAGTGTGTTTTATAATTGTAAATTAAAAGTAATTGTTACCTTATCATTTGTGAATGAAGTTTGTTCGCGTTTTAGACCCAAATTGTATGAGTTTTTATACATTAAAAATTGCAAAAATTAAATAGTTAAACATAAAAATAGTTAAAATCGCAAAACTGCAACTGTATGAGACAGGGAATGAAAGCTGGACCCAAAATGGCTAATGGGAATACGCATGTTTTTAGTGATCGTTCCCTGCTTATCTATGGTAATCTCTATTCTTGCTAATTATAGTAAGTATTCAGTAAGCGGCAGCCTAATGCGTACATAGGTGGATATTAACAACATATTAAATGATACATTTTTATGTCATAGTTAGGCGAATTTACTTGGGCCGGCGGGGCTTGGTTTTAGTGGGGGGTTTTTAGCGGAAATCTAAAGAGTAACGTTGCGGCGAATCGTGGCTCAGGTCAGAGTCGGGCTCAGGTCACTATTATTGCAAAGCGATACACAGAAAATACATCAGAATACATTAGTGAATATTCGAATAAAGATACTCTGAAGCATACTTACACATAAAGCATACATTACACGACGGTATTTAGGTGTCAGTGGTCACGACAAATGAAACTTAAAATGACTTACCAATTAAAACTCATAAATTGTTTGATACAAAGAGTAACATTACTTTTTAACTAGCGTATGATACTTTGCAGGGCATATTTTTGCAACTTTTTTCGTCTTTTGTTAAACAGTTGCAGTTTTATTACAGCTGATTTTGTGTTATTTAATTAATTTTACCTTTAATCTGAGGTCATTCAAAATCTAACTGTCATTATAACTTTATAACTTGTTAATCAAATTTCTTCGCATTTTAGGTCGAAATTTTTTGAGCTTCGTGGGTAAGTTCTTTTAAGTGCCATGTTTCGGGACCACTAACATTACCACACCTAAATACGGCTCCATTTTGTAGTAGTTAGCCCCTTAGTACGTTTTAATTTTCTGTGAACTATCGTTTTGTAATAATAATGACCCGAGTCCGCCTCTGTTGAGATTCGCCGAAATCTGACGTAATCACCATGTTCATGTTAGTAGCATCTGCGCATGTCAAATTCAAACTGCGCTAGCGCTCGGAGACTAGATGTTTGTTGTCGTTTGGTTAATTTATATTTTATATTAGTATGCGAATACTTGTTCGAAGGAGATGTACTGGCGTATGTGTTTTAACTTACATACATACATACGTAAAATCATTAGCAAAAGACAATATTGAATAATAATTTATAAAAAGTTAATATGGGCCGAAAGATTCGGCCCTAAAAAAGCGTGTTATTGCAAACATGTCCGTACTTCCAAATAACAAAATAAACAGTTGAAGCAAGGAAAAGAAATGCAATTATAGTAAATATTCGAATAGGCCCCCAAATAGGCCTCTAATCAGGCACTAGACCAGAATAAAATATAAAATGGTATTTCAAATTTTAACTCAAACAGCCCTACTAACAAACCGGATGCCTTTCATACGCCTGCGCTTGCGACTAGATCGCGATTGGTTCTCATCTCATGTTTACATCTGCTCAATAAAGACGTTAAATTATCAATTGCCCTTCATTCGGCTATGTACGCATTAGGGTGCCGCTTACTGTATATTTTGCGATTGGTACGGATACGGATACTTTTTGTACAATACTTACTTGGGATGGCGTTTGAAGAGGAGCATCAGGAATCTCGTCGCCTCCTGCGTCACCTCTTGATACAGATTTTCGAATCTGTAACGGACGAATAGTATGTTTTGGCGGCTCTCGTGCTCGTCTTGGCCGCGGAATGGCAGAGTTCCAGAAAGCATAACGTACGTCAGTACGCCGACAGTCCATATGTCTGATTGCGGGAACGCGGGCTCCTCAGACACCACTTCTGGAGCTGAAACGTCACATTCACTAGTTATTTACACAACAGTTTATTGGCATTGGCGAGCGAGCTGGCAATGCCAATTGGCAATGGGTTCAGTTGTTTCGCCTGACTGTCTGGTAGATTCTAGCATTACTATTAGTGTGTTCGAGGTGTTTATGTCATCGGTATCAGTGTTACGTATTACATATTAATAAATAATATTAAAATATCACACGTGTAATTTGTGATGGTGCATCTACAGATCAGTTGAGTGCAAAGAGTTTTTCTAATTATGCCTGTATTACATCAGTAAATCTCGAACGGTCGTTCTCAAAATATAAGCATATATTTTCATCACAGCGAACAGGACTCTCGGAGACAACTATAGAAACTTATCTAATACTACAACGTGTTTACGAATTTTCTCCAGTTCGTGATAGAACTGTTCCCAAGCTACGTCGTACGCCAATTAAGAGAGTAAGTTTTACACACATACATGGTTATGAAATGTGAATTTATTGTTTTTGTTAGTGTATTTAATATTAGTTACTTATGATGTGTACGTCTATGTCCCGCGGCACTTTTCGGCCAACTTTAGCCATTGTGTTTATAACGTTGAACGATTCGCTAGGCTGCCCCAATGAACGAATTTTAAAGTTTCCAAAAAGTTTTAACGCTCTTATACAGGGTGAGTCAAAGTTAAACCGTCAAACGTTCAGGGTCGATGTGTCAGGTTAAAACAAAACTTTTTCATCTATAATTTTTTCCCCAAAAATGCGCCCCCTCCCAGCTAGAGCGAAAAGGAAAAAAATAAAGAAAAACGCATCTCGTTTCGTGGTATTTATTACAAAACGGATAAGGTTTGAAAATTCACAAAAACTGCTCGAAATGACTGCTACCATTTGCAATGAATATTCAGTGCAAAGCTTACACCTACGGACGACAGACTGAGCTGCTGCACGGCACTCTGCTGGTATGATCTCCTTGAATAATCCTTTCCTGGGGTTTTTTGTGGATGTCAAACTTTGACAGCCTTTGAAATTTTTCTGAGTGAATTTATTAACTGGAGTTGTAGTGCATTTTAAGCGCGTTTGTGAGTATTTTTAATCAGAATCATGCCAAATATTTACACTGCAGCTGAATACGCGGATATTGTGTTTGTTTACGGGTACCCCGCGAAGAAGATTGCCTGACAGATCAGTGTTTTCCTGTACTGTCTTCAACGTCTAAGAGAAACAGGATCAACTTCATTGCGGTCACGAGCAGATGGAATTTTCGCACCTCTTCAAACTGAAAGAAGAACAGAACAGATAATGGAGCACTTCGATGAAACGCCTACTAGCAGCACGCGGATATGTTCTTTGCAATTAGGATATACGCAGACCATTGTGAACAGGACTTTGAAGGCAGACGGTCGTCATCCATATCATCTGCATAAAGTTCAGAATTTGTTACCTGATGACCTGCCGCGAAGAAGAGTATTTTCCGAATGGTTCTTGTAGGAAACAACAAATGATGCTTTTTTCCCTCGGATGGTGATTTGGACCGACAAAGCAATTTTCCCCCGCGCTGGTATCTTTAATCAGCATAACGCTCACATTTGGCAGCACGAAAATCCTCATGCCGTACGAGATTTTCTATATCAATTTTCAATATCAATTTTCGTGCAACGTTTGGATGGGATTGTGCAACGACTCACTCATCGGTCCAATTTTTCTGCCTACACGCCTAAATGGTCAAGCTCTTCTTCATTTTTTGGAAAATGATTTTCAACCAATCTTAGGTGACATGCCTTTAAATGATAGAGTAAACAGATGGTTCCAATTAGATGGATGTCCAGCCCATTACATTCTACCGGTCCAGCGATGGTTGCACGACTATTTTCCGGGAAGATGGATAGAGACCGCCCCCGCCCTTGGCCTGCGCGCTCTCCGGACATGACTCCTTTAGACTTTTTTTGTTTGGGGTACGATGAAGGAAAATGTTTATGCGGAGCCCGTCAACGACAAAGCTGCCCTCCAGGAAAGGATTATTCCGGGAGATCACACCAGCAGAGTGGCGTGGAGCAGCTCAGTCTGTCGCCCGTAGGTGTGAGCTTTGCATTGAATGTGGTGGCAGTCATTTCGAGCAGTTTTTGTGAATTTTCAAACCTTATCCGTTTTGTAATAAATGCCACGAAACGAGACGCATTTTTCTTTTTTTTTTTCCTTTTCGCTCTAGCTCGGAGGGGGGCATTTTTGGGGAAAATTTATAGATGAAAAAAGTCTTATTTTAACCTGACACATCGACCCTGAACGTTTGGCGGTTTAACTTTGACTCACCCTGTATACATAAAAAAATCAAGTTGCTTAAGGCTTTTTTTGACGACTATAAAGTTTAGAAAAATCACGTTTTTTTACAAAGGCCTAAATAACAAAATTATTGTGCAAAAACTATGAGACTAAATTGGATGATATTTGGTGTGTTGTTTTATCATGTCAAAAAGTTTTCTTAGCCACGATTTCAAGGTCGTATGTATAATCTAAGCGATAGAAAAAAATGATTAAGACACTTTATGTTTCTTAATTTTTTTTTTCAATCATTGTTAGTTTTGTAATAATAATAGCGTAATAATAATTTTGCAATAATAATTTTTAGTCCAACACACCCTTATATAAAATTTCATAACAATTTTTTATCTCTCTCCAACTTTTCTACACGATGAATAGTTTTTGCAAAATAGTTTTTACGAACTACATTTTGTTTAACAAAGATTTTTCACAGATTCTTCAACAGGCGCTTACAGAAGAGCCATTCATATACCAACCGTCACACATATCTGTTTTTGGAATGACGTGCTCTTTCAAATTCTGAAATAAAACATCCAGGTCCGTATTTAAAAAAATCGTCGGACTCGAGAACCGACAATGTCATTTCGTAGAAAAGAAAAAGGTGCAAAAAGGAATCCAATTACTTTCGAGTAAAGTTCAAAAAATAAAAATCAATCTCTATCTATTGCTTACATATATAATCTGGATGTCCCACAACTGGCACTTTCGTTCCTAATTTGGTGACGCGGTGTGCTGATCCCAAGTCCACCAATTTCACCTGTACCGAGCGAACTTCGCTCATCACAATATTGTCTGGTTGTAAGTCCAAATGGCACAGTCCTCGCCAGTGGAGATACTGCAGGCCGTCGAGTACCTGCAAGGCGTTACAAAAAATAACCTCTGTAACCCACCAGAACACGAAACTAAAATCCTGACTACTTCCAGATTTTGGTATGATGCAAATAATTACTAAACTTCAAGAGATTTTGTTTTTTCGACTTCCCGTGTCCAACATATTTTCATTTAGCCGTAGTTGATGTTGATTTATCGAGGTATACGTATGTTAGACTCTCCGCTGTGTTAGTTGAAACGTTTAAAAAATGATAAAAAAATACCTGGGTGACAATAGTAGCGACTGTTTGTTCTGTGTACTCGTGTTTGCTCGATAAGTAGGTAAGGACGTCGGCCCCTTGTAGTTTTTCTAGTATGAAGACTGCCGCGTCTGGTGTCCGGTATGCGGCCAATAGCGATGCGATTCTTTCGTGTCTCAGAGACCTCAGCGCCGCAAATTCTCCCTGGACGTCCTCCTTTCTGTTTTCCTTCAGTTCTAAAATTTTGGCGGCGAACACGTCGTCGGTGTGCTTATCGACGGCCTTCAGAACACAAGAAAATCTTCCCCTAAAAAATTCGTTTACATTAGTTTAAAAAGATATACAGGGGGTCCCGTCATTTCGTGTCAATAATTCAGGCGAGTGCAGTAGATGGGGAAAAACTAACGTCAGTTCTTCATGACTTTTAATTTGTTTTATTTTTGTACATATAATAAATAAATATTTTTCTTAAAAAATTTAATGAAACAAATAATTTTGTTCAAATTTCCGTATTAAACGTGTACATATGTTGTCACAAGTGAACTATTTTTTAATACAATCGAAATTTATAAATAAAAAAGGGCGCTATTTATTATCCTTTGAAGGTTGCGCAAACTGCAACGATGAAGTCGTGGAACACTTTGTGGACATTAAATATTGTTGTTGCCACATTAAAAATACCTGCTAATTTCAGAGATGAAGTCGTAGTACTCTTCGGCGTTTCCTTCTGTCCAATCGACTGGCTTAGATTCAATTTGGTAATCGTACTCCGTTTTTGATTCCTCTTCAACTGGTTTTCCGCTGTCGGTGATTTGTTGTAAGTGCATCATGGCCTTGCTCAGCTGAATTTTCGGAGAACCTATCGAATGAAGACATTTCGCCTTATTCCATTGAAAAAAATACAATTCATCTTATAGTAGGTAACTGTTCGTTTTATTTTAATAAATAATTCTTTCTTTACATGTAATACGTTTTTGATTTACAGTATTTAGACAATGCGCTTGTTTACCGTACTTGCAGGCGGTAAGTTTGAAGAGGTGCAAAAAAAAGATCACTAAAAAGGCGAGAAGCCCGAATTACACCGCTCATTGTAACGTCTCGTCGTCGTGCCTTAGTTTGGCACATTGTTTTTATAGAGTAATTCTGACTTCTATGTAATTCGGACTTCGTTGAGTGGTTACTCGGGTTTCCTTTTGTCGTGGTGCTTTGAGGGATTTTTTATATCTACTGTGAGTTTAAGGTCTACTATATTGGGTTTTCGTTTATATTTTGACACCTATTACATACTACATTTTATCAAATTTTATTACACGAGAGAGAAAAAAGCTTTTTATACAGGCATATCAGAAGGAAATAAATCACTTTTTGGTAAGTAAGTTTCAAGTAACATTTGAAATTCGTTGTTCTGATTGGTCTTTCATTTTCATCAAGGACGCGGTGGACTTACCCGAAGGCTTTGTTGTTACGGGTGCCGATGGAACCCCGGAATCGCTCCACCCAATAGAATTCCTCGCTGCCAATCTGAATATGTAACTCTTGCTGGGTTCCAGACAAGTCATCAGGTAGAATTCGTGATCGATATTATCAGCTTTTTTTAGTCCACTCCGTGTCGTCGGCGAGTTTGTACTCCAGTTTGTAGCATATCACTGGGGCGTTTCCGTCGAATTTGGGCTGTTTCCACGTCAGCAAAATTTCCGTATCGGAAATTTTGCTGGCCTCTGGACTATCGGGCTCATCCGGTACCAGACCCAACACGATCCTAGTCCTGGCGATGGTCTGACCGACTTTGTTGCGGGCGACCACTTTGTACATACCCTGATCGAACGCCAGGGCCGGACTCAGCCTGAGATGCGATCGCCCCTCCGAGTCTGTTATGATCTTGATCCGGTGGGACTCGGCCACGATGGCGTCGTTTCTAGCAGCAATTGGTAATTGAAATAAATATAACAATAATAATTATAGTAATTAGCCGTTCGAAAAAAGCGTAATCAAATCTGCAATCAATCTCTATGACAAGTGGCTATCACAATTATTGTAAAATAAATGATGGCTGTAACATAATCTGACAGCCTTGACAATTCAATAAGGTTATAAACTTAGGAGATTCCCATAGAGATTAAGGAGATTAAGAACAGAAATACGTCTTTTTTTGCTCGGCCAGCTTTGATGACTTTTTTAATAGCTCGTTATTTATTGAAAGTACCAGGTTTACAGAATAAAAGTACGTAAATATAAAAGTTGATCAAAAAGAATGATGACACAGCCATTTTTCAATTATGTCTGCCTGTACAGGGCGTCCTGTCTAAAGTGTTTTTTTCCATAATTCCGTAATTGTTAATTAAAAAAAATGTTTAAAAATAAAAGTTGCACAAAACTGCATGTTTGTAAAAATTTTAGTGACCGTACAGGGTGCTCCATTTCATGTAACCGCTACATAACTTCGTTATTTTAAATGGGATACCCCATATATTTGTACATTTTTGGATACCCCATTAAATTTTTAGCCAACTTTATAGAATACACAACACAGGATAAAGTTATAGTCAGACTTACTTGAACCATTGAACAATTGGCTGTGGTTCGCCTACTGCGAGACACGTGAGCTTGAGGTCCTTTCCTTCAATCATCGCAGTAAATCGGGGCTTTTCTCTAAAGAACGGTAATCGACCTTCTTGTTTGGATTCTAGGAAGGCTTCGGCTTCTACGTACGCATCCAGTCGGGAACCTAACGGCAACATTTGTATTTATATCAGTGGCCCTTTTCATGGTAAATTATAGTTATCAAACCCAGTACAGAAATCACTAATACCACATTTTACCAATTCAACCAATTTTATCACAAGTGGTTTATACTCGTAGCCAAAGTATAAAAATGTTTACGGTATAAGGAGAAAATGTTATATATATGTGATCTTCTTTACAAATAGTTACTTACCAATTTCATGCCTTAGTCGACGAATTGCGGGATCTCTTTCTACAGTGCCGTATCTGTTTATGCGAGCTTTTCTTTCGTCATCAATTTCCTCGTCCATAATGTCTGTAAAGCGACGGCGTTCGCGAATAATGGGAGTCTAAAACCAATTTAGAATTATTTTCAAATAATTGTGAATAGATTCAAGTAGTGTCTAATCGAGTGGAGATTATTTAGTCATTTTGCAAATAAAAACAATGTAAATATAATTTGAATATTAATATAATAACATAACTGTAAAAGGAACTAATTGGTCACGTGGTGATAAATGTAACGTTATAGATTTTACGTACTCGCCAGTCGTATCCATTTTCGTCCGATATGATGTATCCACAGCCAGGTCCACGATTTGCTGCCACTTTCATGTATTCCCGAAGGCGTACAGGGAAATCGACATCTCTGAGTTGTAACAGATATGTGTCTGGACCATTCTGGTAACTAAAATAAATAAATATGGCACTCAACTACTCACAAATTATTGTATCACTCTTTTCTGCCACTTTTTTTAATTACCACATAAATTATTATTGTTAGTTTTATAGTAACTTCTAATAGCGGTCATAAATTACATCAATTTCTACTGTAAAAATATGTTATGAATTTCGAGGCCAGTCACGTGTGTTTTTAGTGACTTCTGGTGGGTATGTTTTGAATTAGTGATCACATTCTTTATCAATTTTATCATGTTGTGTGCAGTTTCACATATTTCGTTTGACCTTGACTATTATATGCAGAAATTGATGTAAATTGTGATCGTGTAATGTGAGACCTTTAAAAACCAAAGGAAGATAAAAAGGTTTTGAAATTAAGTTTTAGATTATAAACAAGAAACCTTTGACAAAAGTATGAAATTAATTATAATCCATGGCAACTAAGTAATTTGTTGGTATCAACTTTGACCTTGGGCAGAAATTGGTGTAGATTGTTATGCGGCTGTAAGAGAAAGCCTTAAAAACCGAAGAAAAATGAAAATATCTAAACTTTAATTTCCATGAGATATGCAATAATTATATTCAGAATAAAACCGGTCATTTTTATCAATTACTCACTGACTCTCTGACTTTATCACCCCGATTTCGTAGTTGAGGGGGTGACCTGGTCGGCAGTTGATCTTCCCAAGTGGTTCTCGTTCTCGCCGTCTTATCCACCGGAGCGGGGGTCGCCCTCGGCGAGTAGTACTCTCCGGGCGGGTACACCATCTTCGAGGGGTGAGTGAAGGCTCCCTCTAGCGGGCGGCGTCTCAGCCATCTCTTGCACGAAGCGTTGTCGTACCACTCCCTTAAAAAGAAACCATCATTAAGTTCGCCGTCATCTTTTCCAAGACCAAGCACACTACGTTAGAAGCAACTCTAGTTTATACAGAGCGTATTCGGAAATATAGTAGATCTTCTTGTGGGGTAGCAACTTATCGATGCCGTCGTAGACTTTTATGCAATAGTCGTACGTGGCCTCTATGTCTTCCAGATCTTCGTTGGGTTTGAGTCTCGGGTCTAGTGTCTGTATCTGTCTCAGCATTGCGAAACACTAGCGGCATTTATGTAGGGATGTTGCCCGTGTAATCCTGACTGGCCAAATATAGGCGACCAAATTCTTATTGTCGCTTAATTAGATTGGTTATAAATAGGAGTGGACGTAGAGGTCGTTAGATGTAAAATTTGCGTCTAAAATTAAAACCGTAGATGTGACACGTAAGGGGGTGAACCAGTGGCGCGTTCTGCTAAAAAAATGTAGGGGTGCAAATGGATATTTACGAGAAATGTGAAAGTTAGCAATTTCACATTTAATAAGACACTATTAAAGAAAATGACGCCCGTTCATATTTATACACATTTGAGCTCTTATTTGAACTAAGTTAACAACGTGCTGCAGTAATTGCAGTATCCACGGTGTTCTCAATTTTATTGACAATGCGTTGTTGAAGGTTTTCCATATTGCCAACGGGAGTTTTAAAAGTTGAATTTTTTAGATAACGCCAAAGAAAAAAAATCACAAGGTGAAATCGCAAGATCTTGGGGGGGAATATGGTCTACGTATTCGATCTTATATCGCCTATGTAACTAAATGTTTCCCTAGTATGTGCACGAGCTTCATCTTATTGAATGTAACCTTCTTGCAATTCGTCGTCATGCAACATTTGTACAAAAGATGTTGAGATTCTAAACGATTTGAGATTCTTAAAATTCTTTTAATTTGCCAAGAAAATAACGATGAAGATTGGATACGCTGCCAAGCTTGTAATCAGTGGGTACATGAAGCGTGTGCTGATGAAGGCTCAGATAACTATATCTGTGATTTATACCGACTATATTGAAATTTCTTAGAAAACGTCCCTAGTTCTGACCAAAGTTCATTAAGATTAAGTTTAATTTGCTTTTATTAATGGTCGATTAGTTCTATTGGAATAACATTTTTACGAATTTTTTGTTGAAATATTTTTTAAGTTCAAATAATAAAGGAAAAGTTGACTGTCCGATATTAGGGGACCCTTTTTCAAGTGTTCTCTTAACTATATAAGTTGTTACTTAGTAACTACTACATCTACAGTAATATTTGAGACTGATTACATATATATGTTAGTTAAGTATAATAGAGAGTTATTGTAACATAAATAAACAAATTAAACTATCACGAGGTTTTTGTTATTGTTAAGATTCCTTAAGTGTCCGGTACTCGGGGACTTCCCCTATTGTTAAAATGTTCGTCCGCTCTGAGAATTAGATGTGCGGGTTTCTGACGATGGATGGATATCCATCCAAATCATTTTTCAAAATTCATTGGAGTGTTGTATAGGGCAGATTCATTTATTGGCTCAGATGGTTAGTTGATGTTCTTGTATTGTCGGTTATCACTTGCCTAACCATTTCAACGTTTTATTTTGTCCTTACTCTGGGTCTGCCACTTCCTTGTTTCCGATGGATGCTTCCAGTTTCATGTTTTACTGTTTTACCAGAAATGTTTTACTGACCGGCTAAAATGGTCGAAATGAATGACTTCGTCTGGAAAAACTTACTGAGGTCCTCATATGCAGCTCTTATCGAATATATCCAGTTTCCATTGAATCTACTGCCATTTCTAAAATAAATTTCAAGCGATACAAACACGCCTTTGTTCTTCATTAAAAAATAGTTCCATTATTTACTTTACAATTTGTGACAGCCATTTCAAAAGTTTGATAACAACTAATTTCGTTTCGTTACTCGACATAACCGTTATTTCCATATCTCTCGTTCATAGCCACTTTTATAATTTTTTTTTTTAATGGCTCTATATATTTACTTACTTATTGTGTGCTGCTTAAATTTTCTTGTTATCCTCTTAGGGAGCCTTCAAGTATTACGTAACGCAATTTGGGGGGAGGGGGGTCTTGTAAAATGTTACGATGCGGTACAGGGGCGGGAGGGGGTTCGAACAACGCGTTACGTAACATTGTTTTTTTATTTAAATAAAAAAACTAGGGAATTAAAATCTCCCAAGTTGGCAACCCTTTTCGTTTATGTTTTACGGGGAATCCCGCGCTTGTATCCGTTTCTAATTGCATTGCCAAAGGTTAAAATCAATATGTTATTTTATTTTAAGGGTTTATTAGTAAAAAAAATCTAAAATAGGAGAATGCATGAGAAGAACAATGGGGGATGAATCCAAAAATGTATGTAAGAACAGGGCCAAGTCGGGAAAACGGCGTAATTAAATGTAAGATTAGTAGTAAAAGTTTATTAGGACAAATTTGAGCCCATTTTAACATATTTGAAACTTAAGCAAATGTTTATTACATTATGCGTGATTGTTTATTAAATAACAATATGAATAAATAATATAAACGGCATACGTATGTATTGCGAGTTATAAATCTCTTGTTTTATTTATTATTACCGCAAACGCGATTAAAACAATAACAAAAGTAATTTAGCGACTTTCCGGTACTTTGCGCAACATAATAGTGACTTTTGTGTGAAAATGGTCACTTGGTTGTTACGTAAGGGAGGGGGAGGGAGGGTCAAAAATCTTCAAAAATTGCGTTATGTAATACTTGAACGCCCCCTTATTCATAAAAATATTATAGTAGAAAGCGGATTTTTAGTTTATTGGAAGACAAGTTGACACAACGATGTTTGCTTCATCTGCATATATAGATAAATAGTTAGCTTCTTGTATTTCTTTAGAAATTTCTTCTTGGCATACAATAAACATTGTTTGTAAATTTTAATTTTATGTTAGTTTTGAAGTACCCTTGGACACAGGGTACTTCTCAAAACAACTCAACAACAAATCCATACACTTTTTCATAAAGGTCTAAGTTGAATTTTATACTAAAACATCATTTTTTTACAAGGCGCTATCCGTTCTATATTATAAGTGCAATAGGTCTCCGAAGCTTCTCCACCTTATCTGACAAAGATCGACTATTATTTTATTATTTTTTGTTTACTAAGTATGGTACCACATACCTGTGGGTGTATCCCACCCACAAGCGACGCTCTCTACACCGCGACGGGACGACAACCGGTTGAAATTGAAAAATATGTGTCGCTTTTTGAAATGACACGAACTAAATTAAATTTGAATTAAAAAAATGTGTTTAATCCAATTCGGCCGAAAACGCCACTCCCGGTACATCGCTCTTCAGCGCCTCATAACTAATACTATTTGCGACAGAAAATTTGACAGGGACATATTTTTGAAGTTTAAGACGTGTCCTTTCCGACGGTGAAAAAAAATATTAATTATGAAAAAAAAGCAGTTAAAAAAAAACGCAATTTTTTTTGCACATTTTTTTTTAAATCAAATTTTCAGGGGGTTTCCAGTCTGAGAATATGTTGCTGAGTTATATGTTTCGAGAAGAATATGTTTAAAGATCAAATTAGTTTCGAAATTTAGAATTTTTTTCTCGAAAACAATGCATTTTTTCTGTAAATTGTCAAGAATAAAAAAGTTCTTAAAATCACTCATAGAATTCACTGAAATTTTTCAGAATTTTTTAAGCAATTTTTTAAATTTGCAACAAGACTATTTGCAAAATCCAAAAATTTTGCTCAAAATTTTTTGATTCCAGTGCATTCTTTGAGTGATTTTAAGAATTTTTTATTTTTGACAATTTTTTGTAAAAGTGCATAATTTTCCAATAAAAAATTCTTGAATTTTTACGCAAAAAAATTTGCAGTTCAGGCGCCATTTTGAACGCATAAGGGAAAAAATCGATCTTTAAACCACATATATTTAAATTTCCAACATTTATTCCACCGGTTAGTGAGGTTCCAGGTCCATTGCAGACCGGAAACTCCTTGAAAATTTGATTTAAAAAAATGTGCGAAAAATCGTGTTTTTTAAAAAAAAACTGCTTTTTTTCATAATCAATAATTTTTTGGATGAATTTCATGGACACCATCGGAAAGGGCACGTCTTGAACTTAAAAAATATGTCCCTGTCAAATTTTTCTGTCGCAAATAGTATTAGTTATGAGGCGCTGAAGAGCAATGTACCGGGAGTGGCGTTTTCGGCCGAAACGGGTTGTAAAAGACCGTCTAGTTACCTGTACAACTTCCAGTAATCGCCGAGGTAGGTGCTGCTGATCTGGAAGTCGTCCGAGTACCTCCTGTCCGCCCTCTCGAGCCACGGGTGCCTCAGGGCGGTCCGCACGTCCATCCTGCCCTCGGCGTCGTACACCAGCAGCCTGGAGATGAAGTCCCTTGCCTCCACGCTGATCTTCGACCACCAGGTGTCGTCGAAGAGCCACTTGCCCTCGCGCACCTTGGTCAGCGTCTCGCGGTCGTGGGCGCCCCTGAACGGCGACTGACCTGATAGCAGGATGTACGTCATGATGCCGACGCTCCACATGTCGTGGCCGAAGCCGACGCCGTCGCCGTTGGCCGCCTCAGGGCTGACGTACTCCGGGACGCCGTAAAGGAGCGGGTAGTAGTTGCCGCGGTCGATGCGTCTAGTGAGGCCGAAGTCGGCGATCTTCAGGTCGTCGCCGCCGGGGTGCGAGATGAGGAGGTCGCCCAGCTGTCGAGAGACGATTTCAGTTCGTTTATTTTGCCCGATTTAAATCAACTGATAATTCAAGCCAAACAGTCAAGCATAAAACACAAATTATCTTCAACATCATATACTATCTTTCCATTCTAAATTGAAAATAGGTAGAAAAAAGCAAGGTTGCCAGATTTATTTTCTAAAATTGCTAAGCTCACTATACAAGTATACTTCATACTTCAGTAAACTGTTAGTTCGTGGCATTCTTAGAAAGCTAGTTTGGAAATATTTTTAAAAAAAATACATAGATATAGATTTATTAGTTAGCATTAAAATAAAGCTTTAAAAAATGCTGGAAAAAATAATTATAAATTAAAACAACTTTATGTATATTACTATACTCAAGAAAATTTTAAAGAGCCGGCAACGCCCTGGCTGGCCAACCAGTCGGCCACTGGTGGCGCAACGGAAACCACTGTAGATAAACCACTTTGCATATAATACATTGCTAATATTTGTTCGGTCCACTGTGCCATACAATTTTAACGATGATAGGAACTTAAACTACTTGTTTAAGACGCCATCCAGTGACGTGTATTTCAACTAGGTTTATTAACACAGACAATTTTTTGAGATTGTCTGGCTAAATGAGCATTATTTACAGCAAATTATATTACAAATATTAAGAGTTTTATATGCAGGCTAATTTTAATCTCCTATATTGATTTAAATGAAAAAAAAATTCACAATTTTCGAATTTATAAAAGATATATGCACGCCCATGGAATCATAAAGTTGCACCGGTTTTTTTTGTTCCCCAGGCGTATTTATCATTTTCAATTAAAATTAGAACCACTATACCTGTAGCTGAGAGGTCATAACTCCAACTTTTGCCAGCCAAAAATCCTGTCACGTATTGTTGATTGCCAATATTTTTAGGTTGGAAAATGTAGTATCTCCATTTATCTCAAATTTTAAAATCCATTAGCGTTTCCACTTGTTTTGCTCATTACTGAAAATTGTCTTTTATGGACATACGATTGTTTACCCCTCAGCTACAGATACTGTCATATTAATGGCCATTTGTAATGGCCATTTATTTTTAATTGCCGGACGATGATAATTTATAATACTTGCTAGAATTGAACTTCTTACTTTGGACTTAGAGCAATGTTACTTTAGAAATGGTAGAAGGGTTGATGGCCAGTGTAGTCCAATCGACGGGGAGAAAACCGGTCACTAATTGTTATCAGCAAACAAAAAATATGGTCGTATAGAGAAACAAATTCTAAGAAAGATAGCGTTTTTTGCTACCCGAGTTTTAATGGCGAACATAACCAACAAAATTCGCAAAAATCAAAAAAACGTTTTTTTTTGCAAATAAAAAAAGCTTCAAGTCCTACAGAAAAAAGTTAAATGAGAAAGTTGTAGGTCTTAAAAATGCGCGTCGAAAGAATTTTGAACGAAAAAAAATCGGTTCATAAACTTTTGAGAAAAAATAAAAAAAAACGTCAAAAAATCCCGTTTTTGTATTTTTGCTGTATAAATTCCAGTTTTGTTTGAACAGACTTGTTGTTAACTACAAATATAGCCCAAGACAAGCTGAAAATGATCCTTTTTTTCAAAAATTTAATTTTTTTTTAATTTTTCGAGTTAAAAAAACGTTTTCAAAAATCGGCCTTTACGGTGGCAAAAATGATCGTACATAAACGATCATGGGCTCATTTTATTTGCGAAGACTGTACTTTCATGCTATTAAAAAACCAAATCGCTTTTATTTAATTTTTTTTTGTTCTTTTTTTTTTTCCCTTTTTTTTTGAATAACTTTTTTAATTTTGGTTTTACATTTTTGGCCGTTGGATATTTCAAAATTGGCATTCAAAACATGTATTTAAAAAAAAAAGGTCCTACGACCTCAGGAGCCGAGAATTTTTTTTAAGCCGAGAAAAAAGATAATTTTGCGAGCGCGATCGATTTGAAATCGTAGTTTAGTTTTCCATGCGCACAAGCGTAATGTCCCCCACTCTGTCGCCGCGCGCTGGCCAGCTGGTGCCACACCCAGCGGTGTACTTTCGCAAACAATTATGTCAACTTAATTTATGCGAAATGATTTGAAATATTTTTTTTAAGAAAGTAAAAGTCTTTGAGATCTATTACGTGCAAAAATGAAGTCAATCGGACGTATACAGCGTTGTCAGAAATTAAAAAAAAAATCTCGTCTCCCTGAGGTCGTAGGACCTTAATTTTTTTTAAATGCTTGTTTTGAATGACAGTTTTCAAATATGAAACGACCAAAAATGTAAAACCAAAATGAAAAGTTATTCGAAAAAAATCCGGTTCAAAAAAATGATACAATTTTACAACGCATTTTTTTATGCAAAAATTAAATAAAAGTGATTTGGTTTTTTAAAGCATGAACAAAGTACATTAAAGTACAAGTCGTCGCGAATAAAATGAGCCCATGATCGTTTCTGTACGATCATTTTTGCCACCGTAAAAGCCGATTTTTGAAAAAGTATTTTTTTTTGAAATCGTTATAACTCGAAAAAAAAATTTTTTTTATTTTTGAAAAAAGGATCATTTTCGGCTTGTCTTGGGCTATATTTGTAGTTAACAACAAGTAAGTTATTATAAACATAACTGGATTTTATATATAAAAAAATATATACGAAAACGCGATTTCTGAAGGTTTTTTATTTTTTCTCAAATGTTTATGAACCGATTATTTTCGTTCATTCAATTTCGTTCGACGCGCATTTTTAAGACCTACAACTTTCTCGTTTAACTTTTTTACTGTAGGGCTTCAAGTTTTTTTTTATTTGCAAAAAACCGTTTTTTTTTATTTTTGCGATTTTTTTTTTTTTTTTTTTGCCATTAAAACTCGAGTAGCAAAAAAACGCTGTCTTTCTTGGATTTTTTTCTTTATACGGCCATATTTTTTGTTTGCTGATAACAATATTGACCAATTAACATGGGGGCTTTCGCTCGTTGATTGGACTAGTGGGTTTCAAACAGAATTTCCACACATAGCCACGGAATTCGACCAGTATCGCCAAGTTTTGACTAGATCTGTGGCTTCGTTTCGAGAAACAGGAAGTGGAATAGAAAGGAAGGCAGCGGGGAGACCTAAAGTTCGCACTGCACAAAAAGTTGAAGAAGTGGAAGGGAAATGTTATTTTCAGAGTGGTTCACAAGTAGTTAATTCTCAACTAATGAGAATGTGGAGCTCTGAAAATCCACATTGCTTTATAGAGAAGCCGACCTGCATCCTCAAAAAGTAGGCGTGTGGTCGACAATATGAAAAAGAAAGTTAATTGGACCGATTTTTTTAAGGGTTACCGTAAACGTAAAAGACATTTTAAAACATTTTGTAAACGCATTAGACGACGAAGAGACGCAACAAGACTACTTCCAAAAGGACGGCACACTAGTTGACGTAACTCTAGAGTTAATTTAAATTTTTCAGAAGAATTTTTCTAAAACTCTTTTCGATTCTACGAAACGAGGAACGAGAACACGTTTGGAAGTAGAAGGTGAACACGTCACTTCAAGGTTATGGATATCCATAATCTTATTGGCCATAGCGGCTTCTGTGACGTAATGTCTCCAAACGTATCATAGATGACGTATCGTTCGACACGCCCACTTCTAACGACGATTCGTTCATTCAGGCTTACATTTGCTAAAATAAAGGAAAGCCAGCGGTATATTTTATATTGGAAGCAGCTTGTGGTTTGTAAGTGTCGGGGGGAGATATAATACGAGTAGTAATCTACCCAACAGCTGCAGCTGTGCGCTGTGAGCAAGCCCCGATTATTATGAAATTTTGAGGAGAAATTGTTGAGATGTACTTAAAAATTCAATAACTCAAAATTCGACCTTTTTATACCAATCCAACTGGGGGCAACCCCTTAACACGACCTTTAAATTTTCTCTTCGGGAATCTGCGACTTACGTTGAGCCCCATGTGGCCGTAGCCCCTGTCGTGCATGTAGTCCAGGCCCTGAAGCAGCTGTCTGATGAAGCCGGCGATGTCGCTCTCCGTGTAATAGTCCTGCTTTAGCAGATAGTCCCTGACTAGCTCGCCGCCGGACGCCAGTTCGAGGATGAGGGCAAGCGAGTCCTCGGTCTCGTAGGCGTCGTGCAGGGAGATGAGCTTCTTGTGGCGCAGCTCGTTGAGCATCTCGTACTCGTTGTACATGAAGGGACGCAATTCGCCGCGGCCGTGCATGATTTTGGCGGCGAAATTGCGGCCTAGAAAAACACAGGAGCGTAACAGATTATTACGATTCCAAAAAAAAATAAAATCAAGCGGATTCAAATCTGGCGATCTGGGGGGCTATATCGGTACAATGACCCCCCAGATCTCTAGATTTGAATCCACTTGATTTTTTCCTTGGATCGCCCGAAAACTCACCGTTAAGCCTTTCCACGGCGTGGTAGGTGATGCCCTGCGTGCCGCGACCAAGCTCGTCGCCGATGTCGTAGAAGTCGGTGTACAGGCGCTTCTTGGATTTGATCGGGGAGAGGTTACTGTAGTTGCGGAGTCGGTACTCGTGCTCGTTCTCCTCGACATAGAGCATGGCGCTGCTGGACGCGGAGCCCGCCACGTTTCTCGCGCTCACCGAATAGAGCCCCTCGTCCTTAAGGATGAGGTCGTTTATCATCAGCACCGTCGTGTCAGGTTCGATGAATGCGATCTGGAAAATACGATTCAATTCGATCTATTGTTAACACCTATCATGGGTCGTTGTCATCAAATCGTGCTATGCAGCGTGATTGCATGTTATTGCGCGTCATCGTAATTTTCAGAGACTCCACATGTTCCTTTGACGATTCTAGACAGATCGGATTCCTTCGAACAGTTTTTTATAACCCCTATTAACAACGCGACCGAAAAAAGGCCTGCAAATACCAGGGTAATGAAAAAAGGATTAAATAATATGTTTTCGGAAGATTATTATATAATATTATTTCGGAAGAACGTTGAATCGAACCATAAAAAAATCAATTGGATATTTGTCAGTCTGGCATTATTCGTGAAATTCTCAATTATTTTTCCTTGTCCGAGTCTATGAAACAGTTCCACCAGCATTCAAAACAACCCACTATGTCATTACCCTGGTATTTACAGGTCTTTTTTTCGCTCGCGTTGTTAATAGGGGTTATAAAAAAACTGTTCGAAGGAATCCGATCTGTCTAGAATCGTCAAAGGAACATGTTATGGGCATTGGAATCTCTGGAAATTACGATGAAGCGCAATAACATGCAATCACTCTTCATAGCACGATTTGATGACAATGACCCATATATATTTTTTAAATTTATGTTTTCATTTATTCATTTTTCGTTTATACTGGGTGTCCCGATTTTATTTGACATGATGTAACTGTAACTCACCCGGTATACTCACGAGAAAAGTTGCTTGGCCTCGAGAACTCTGTTTTTGACTTGTTCCTTACTTTGAAGGTCATTTGAAGGTGAACTTTTAATTTTTTTGAACGCCCGTGTTTAAAAAAATCACATAACTATTGCCCGAAACATTTTTTTTACTACTTCGGTTTTCGATTATAAAAGCACCGAAAACACTTGCCTTCGTTAATAGTAGAAGGCTTTGGAAAAATAAACAAATGCTTGAAAAGTAGAATTAACTTGACACTCATTGTTATGTTCCTGTTTCAGTAATTTATTTACTCTCTAAATCCTTCTACCATTAAGAATGCTAAGATCTGTCAGTGGTTTTATGTTAATTCATTTGAAAACTGGAAAAGTAGGTATCAAACAAATATTTCAGGGTAACATTTTTTTGTTGAATTAGTTTTTTTTGTTGTTTGAAGGTCAAAGTTGGCCTTCAACTCACCTTCAAGGTGATGAACAAGTGAATGATTCAATACCATCTTGAGTAAAATATACTAATTTACTACAAAAATATATACCTACTTATAAACTAACATATACAACTTTTAAATGAAATTTGACGGTCTAACATAGTGATGCTTTAAAAAAATCAATTTTAACAGCCGATTAATATACATATAACTAAATATATAGTCATTAAAAACGAAAGGGGTGTTAGTACCTACATTATGAATGCCTCTGCATACTTACTAAAAAGATAACCAATAATTTGCTCAACAGTTTTAATTATTTTTACCACCATACGTTGAATTAACTTTTTTATAATAAATTTCATTAAGCACTATCACAATATCGAGTCGATCGTATCAAGCATCTTAAAAATTTTAGTCGTGGCTCATACAAAATTGCTCTTTAAAGATGCTTCGGGCAAGTATATTATCTAACGATGACGACAGTACCAAATGTTTGTTTAAAATACGTGCCAGAAGAATTTAGCATTAAATTGACAGCAGAGTTTTTAATTTTCCGGTAATGAGAAATTGATTTCGGTTAAGTGCTACCAATAATAGGTTCATTCAGAAAGTGTTTACGACAGTTTGATAATCATCTATCGTGTTTATGCGTTACTTGAAGTTGCCTTCACAAGTTTTCTGCTGTACAGATGACTTTGGTAATCTGTCCTCTGATTATCATAAAATTTTGTATGCAAACAAGTAAAACTTCAAAAAATATTGGACTTAATTATGGCCCTGTTAGATGTAAGAAGTTAGATGTTAGAAGTAAATTTCAAGCTGTAATCCTATCAGAAGCAAAAAATTGATAGTGTGGGCAAGACAAAATGGGCAAGAAGAAGTGGGTAAGAAGAAGTGTGGGCAAGACAAAATGGGTGTCCTGTCTAAAAATAGCTTTAGTTTATCAACATGGTGAAGTAAACACGGTAGGGATTAAGGGAGGAGGTAAGGGAGAAGCACTTGTGGGTGATCTTAACTCACCTTTATTCTGCTAGACGGAAATATCGGCTTCCAGTCCTTGTACCACCTGATTTCTGGATAGGGTACGCCCACGATGCGGGCATCGAATCTAGCTTTCCCTCTCAGCATCGCGTAATCAACCTCTGGCCTCCTTATGAAGTATGGTATCTCTGCAATTTCCAGTCGCACCCTTTGACGAGCCTCGCCGTGCTCATTTCTCGCCACCGCCTCATACCAGCCCACGTCTCTGTCCAGCATCCTGTAAGTGTAAAGGGGTAGTTGTATACAGTGTCACACATAAAGTCCCCGTCGTATGGAAAACTTTTTGTATCATTTGAAATGAGCAAAATTGATTTCATTTTGCCGTTGTTAGTTGTCGACTTTCCGTGTCCAACATATTTCATTTAGCCGTAGTAGTTGTTGATATATCGAGGTATATGTACGTTAGACTCTCCGCTGTGCTAGTTGAAACGTTTTAATCCAATGGTGTCTTGCATGCGAAAGAAAACCAGAAAACGTCCTTATGCCCACCAATTGAATAACTTTAATATAATAGGCGCAGAATAGCTAAATTATTTACTTACTTGTTTATGAATAACGTCGCTTGACCATTCCTGGTATAACTCATGTCGAATCGGCCACCGGGTTCGATCAATTCGTCGTTGAAATAATACGTCATCTTGGGCTTGGGATATCCATAAACGAACCAGAACAGGTTAGTATTTTGATCCTTAACTCCGTACTGGGTGTCGTGTTCTTGACGTAGGAATCTAGGCGCTTGAGCCATGCCATCGTGAGGTGGCCTTTCGATGTCGAAATCTTTAGGGAAGTACGGAGAGGTTTCTGGGCGAAAGTCGATTTCGGGTGGAAGGTAGGGCCTGAATTTGGGCAGGTCTGGTTCTAGTTTCTCCCTGGGAAATAAATTTGATTGATTTCACTAGTAAGTGTTATTAAAAATCATGGTGGTGCAAATGGTAAATTTTCTTACAAATGGTGTGGGTGTCAATGGTAAATTTTATAAAAAATTACGGAGGTACCAATGGTAAATTTTATTAAATATGGAGGAAATGCCATTGATAATTTTATAAAAAATGGCGGACGTACCAATGATACCTAAAAGTAAAAGTTAATAAAAATGATGAAGGTGCCAATGGAATTTTTTTTAAAAATGACGGAGGTAAATCTTAAATTCTATAAAAAATAATAGAGGTGCTAATGGTACATTTTATTAAAAATATCCGAAGTATCAATGTACCTAAAAGTTATTAAAAATGATGAAGAAGCCAATGGTGTGTGGCGAAGGTACTTCAATATGGCGAAGGTACCAATGGTAAATATTATTAAAAATAAAGGAAGTGCCAACGATAAATTTCGTTAAAAATCACGAATTTTATTCCATTAGTGGGATCCACTTAATTTAATCACTAGTGGATTAAATATCAATTACAGTTCAAATGAAAGTAAACGAAGGTACTTTACGAAATGATTCTGGAAAAAATAATCACCTGTGGGTAATTGCGTATGGCGACGGGTCGCTTATCCCGTACTTATTTTCCACACGCACCCTAAACTTGTAATCCCTGAACGGTTCCAAGTTCCTCACGCCGCATGTGCAACTCCTGATGCCGGACCTGACCGTAAACCAGTCTCCGTTTGGCATCTCGCACATTTCCAGCTGGTATGTGACGGGTGCTCGTGGTGCACTCGGTATGGAAGGCTTCCAGGACAAGGTGCAGTGTCTGTCGGTCATCTGAGATATGATTGGCGCATCGGATAAAGGCATGGGAGCTCCGCTCTTCTTGTATTTATCGAACTCTGTATACTGATCCGTTATCGGACGTTTTGGTTTGGTGTCGATGCCTAGAATAGGAATCATTTTACATACAATTATTGGGAAAAGCCATGATTAATGTAAGTAAATTTTATTGAAAATAGTGGAGATGCCGATAATAAATGTTATTAAAAATGATGGAGGTGCCAATGGTAAAAATGATGGTAATGGATAAAAATTACGGACGCGCCTTTGGTAAATTTGATTAAATATGGAGGAAATGCCAATGGCAAGTCTTATTAAAATCTGCGGAAGTACCAGTGGCGCCTAAAATTTACTAAAAATGTTGGAGTGCCAATGGAAACTTTTCTAAAAAATTGCGATGGTGCCAAGAGTAAATTTTATTGAAAATGAAAATCGTAAATTTTATAAAAAATAATAGAGGGTAAATCTCAACCTCAATGGTAAATCTTATTAAAAATGTCGGAAGTACCAATGTACCTAAAAGTTAAATTAAAAATGACGGAGGTGTCAATAGTGTATTTGATTCAAAATAGCGGAGGTGCCAATGGTAAATTTTATTAAAACTAATGGAGGCGCCAATGGTAAATTTTATTAAAAATGAGCAGATGTTAGGCATTCTTTTTTTTACTGCTAACCTTCGTCAAACTTCAGGTAAGCGTGGCAAATATCACTTCCATGCTCGTTGCTGATTTTACACGAATATTTGCCAAGGTCGTCTTGATCGACCCCAGCGATTGTAAGTCTGAGCAACCCCGCCGTATCCTTGTCCATCTTGATTCTGGTTGAAGGGAATATCTTTTCGTCGTTATGGAACCATTCCACATTAGGCTCTGGAATACCTGAGGCGCATGCAGTGAATTTGGCGGTCATAGCCTTGAATAATTCGGTATCGCCGATTTTCTTGAGGAATACGGGTGGTTCGATTCTCTGAGGCGATTTTCTGTCGAAAAAATCGCATCTCGTGTTAATACAGAGTTAAGTAACAGTGTTGGCAAAGTCAGATCTTCGTCCTGTAAGTTGATGTAACTACTTCGTTGATTAGAGGAAAGGGCTACAGGCCAATAACATTAGATATTTGACGGTGGTGGACGGAATTATTGTAAACGGTGTAATGTTATTGGCCAGTAATATAAATATATCGACTTACAGATCGAAGATCTGATTTTATCAACAGGGTATGTCTGAAAGATTAGGTCAAATTTGATTGTATAAATATTGGATTTATGCAAAAAAAGAACTGTTTGGATGGTACTTACATCTCTTTAACAATATCAAGGGTGGCTGTGCACGCGTCCTGGCCTTCGCGATTTGTAGCCGTCGCTGTGTACACACCGACGTCGTTCGCATCGCAGTTCATTATGTACAAACAGCACAAATCCCCGTCTTTCTTGATGTGATATTTGTCGGTCTCCCTTAGCGGAACGCCGTCTTTGGACCAGACAACTTCCGGCTGAGGTACCCCAGTAACTCTGCAGGGGACATTTGGCATTTCTGCCTGGCAACTGTAAAAATCATTAAGTTTTATTAGTTACATAGATATATACGTGTACATGGGTAAAAAAGTTGTTGTTGGTGGTCTAGAATGCCACCGCAGTTGTCAGTCGATGGGGTTCGCCGTCGAAAAATGTCGACGAGGATCAAAAGTGACTTACCGGGGGCTACACGGCTAGAAATTGATTGTGACCAAACCTTCTGTATTATTACATGTCGAGTAATTATTTTAATTAGGCAGTATTAAATGATTGATTAATAATTAATGAAGAAATCTTTCGCTGCTGACTAAGTATAATCGGATTCGGAATAAGTGACCTAACGTCTAACGAACATCGACAATTTCTTTCCTGTAAGCCTGTGTTATATAGTGAGACAACAACAAGGCGTCAACAAGTGACTCAGCGCGTGCTATAAAAGCGTGCGGCTCGCTTTTGTAAAACGTATGCCTATGTATACATTCGAATATAAATGACTGTATACAATTTCCATTCTAAATTGAAAATAGTTAGAAAAAAGCAAGGTTGTCATATATATTTTCTAAAATTGCTAAGCTCACTATACAAGTATACTTCATACATCAGTAAACTGTTAGTTCGTGACGTTCTTAGAAAGCTAGTTTGGAAATATTTAAAAAAAAAGACATGGATATAAATTTATTAGTTAGCATTAAGATAAAGCGTTTAAAATGGCTGGAAAAATAATTATAAATTAAACCAACTTTATGTATGTTACTATACTTAAGAAAATTTTGAAGAGCCGGCAACGCTCCTGGGCGGGCCAAACCCCGGGGGGGGGGGGGGAGGGGGGGTGGGGGGGGGGGGGGGGGGGGGGGGGAATTATCACTGGCGGTAACACCGGTCAACGATCCATTAGACTATTAGACTACTTTGCATCTAATACATTGCTTAAATACTTATTCGGTCCACTGTGACATTCAATTTTTACGACGTCGTTAAAATGATTTACGACTTTAGAAATTCTACGTGTTTAAGGCGCCAGTGACGTGTATTTCAGCTAGTTTTATTAACAGACAATTTTTTGAGATTGTCTGGCTAAATGAGCATTATTTACAGCAAAGTATATTACAAATATTAAGAGTTTTGTATGCAGGCTAATTTTAATCTCCTATATTGATTTGAATGAAAAAAATTATTTCACAATTTTCGAATTTATAAAAGATATATGCACGCCCATGGAATCATAAAGTTGCACCGCTTTTTTTGTTTCCCCAGGCGTATTTATCATTTTCAATTAAAAATAGAAGGACTATATATAAATTAGTAGTAGTGTAATTTAATTATTCATTGTGTTTTTGTTAAATAGTATTTTAAAAGTGCGTCTCTAATTTTAGGCACCCAAACAAACCCGAGATTGGTCAAAACGTTACACTTACTTGGACTAGAATTAGTTGTTACGTACCAGAAAAAAACGTTATTCTAAAAATTACCTGTTGCAAATCTGAAAACCTCTGCGTGAACGATGGTGGCATAAATACTTTGCGGACAGTGGCCTTCCCTTCAGTAGATTCCTTTCCTAACGGGTTTATTAGAGTTACACCATACACGCCGGCGTCAGATGGAACGGCATTGTCAATTTTCAGTCCAACCTAACGAAAAAAAAAACATCATAATAACAATAACAGAAATGGAACCTTCGGTGTAGAAACATATTCACTAGATAGTCAGAGAAATATATAATCAATGACTACGTCCACACTTAGTCATGGATTTCGACCAGTTTCGCCAAATTTTGACTAATGGCAGAATAGAGGCTTTCACGGCTGTTGTCTAATGTTGAAGTAGATTCTTCCGGGTTTTGCCGCGGTCGTCTAACTTGTCTTGACTTTACGCTGATCATGCTGTCAGCTTTTTCAGATGTTGTCCAAAGACTGAATCACCTGAATACGGACTGATCAGCGAAAAATCAAGACAAGTTAGACGACTGCGGCAGAATCCGGAAGAAACTACTTCAGCAAGTTTTGATTGGATCTGTGATTTTGTTTAGAGAAACAGGAAGTGCATGGAAAGGAAGGCAGTGAGGGAGGAGTAAGACAGAATGTGATGATGACAAGGAGGAAGACAGAAGGGAGACCTAAAGTTCGTTTAAATTTATAATCTTCCGGTCATTTGTTGTATACGTTTTTTATAAATTCATCTTGAAGCGCTCAATGCCTTACCCTTCGTCCGTCGCATGTCAACAGGATCCTGTCCGACGGCTCCACTGGGACGCCGTCTTTGGTCCACTCGGCGCTGGGTATGGGGTTGCCGGTGAACGGAGCTTCCAAAACCAGAGACTCCCCTTCGTCGGTGATGACGTCCTTGAGGTTGTGCAGGAACATGGGTCGCTCCTCCGGCTCCTCAGGCCTCGAGGCCGGCTTCACGGTGAGAGGGGCCGAAGTGTCGGTCTCGCCCGCCTCGTTGGAGGCGATCGCCTTGTACGTGAGCGCGTCCCGCATAATGTCCGACGCGTCCAAGATGAGGGCGCTGCTACCGTCCGGATGGTCGACGATCTTGATGTGTTTGTTGTCGGAGATCACTTCCGCCCCGTTCCTGGTCCTGAAAATGCAGTTTTGCGAATAGTAATTTGCGTGAGAGGTGCGAAAAATACTGTTTTTTTTTGGACTGGGAGTCCAATCGAAAATCTTTTTGAAAAATTTATCGCTAACACTAATGAGGCACATCTTCAGAGCTGTTATGGAGTTCAAAAGCTCCCCTTGGATGTAAAACTATTTTTCTCCAATGTGAACCTATTGTAGACGGACATAATTAAGGACCAGAAGAAAACACAGGAGGAAGAAGTGTTGAGAATGAAGTCAAGAGTCACTACAATACAATGTAGTACTTATTAGGTGAAGAACTGTTTACGAGGAGCATATTTCCACTGTTCATAGATGCCTTTATTTTAATGACTCAGCAGTTGGTATCGAAAATGCCAGTCCCTAATCTCTAGGTGTATTCCTTTTGAAACCTACCATGTAATTTTAGGAGCAGGGAAGCCCTGAGCTTTGACCTCGAACTTGACTGGGAACCCTTCCACGACGGTCTGCGGGGCCAGTCTCTGGATGAACTCAGGTTTGATCGGTTTCTTTTCGATCTGCACTTCGGCCTCACCCATGGCTTCGCCGAGTTTGTTGGTGACCAGAAGCTGATAGTGGCCTACGTTCTCCGGCCTCATGACGTCGACCACCAGGGCGACGGTTCCGTCGGGGTAACTGTCTAGGTGGACATTTGACGATGGCCTCACTGAAACGCCGTCTTTTGAGCCATTTGATTTCCGGCAACGGGTAGGCTTCCACTTTCGCTTCTAGGCGCAGACTCTCTCCCAGCGGCAACTTGGTGTCTTTGAAGCACTTGAGGAACTTGGGTCGCTTTGGTTTCTCTGGAAAGTACACACATTAAAATAGATATGAAAAAGTTGAACAAAAAATGTAAAAAAATCCAAAAAAAGCCCTTTAGCCCCATTAGAAGGCTCTGTAGAATGCAAAACATACAGGATATTCCGTTTAAAATAGGCAAGTTGACATCTATGAATCTTGGAGTGCGTATTGGAACCTGGGAGTGGGTACTGGAAACAAAAAACTGGACGTTCTTCAAGACCGAACTATTTATACTTTTCTATAGGTACGTGGCGAAATGCGCGTCGAGAAAAATATAATAGTTCGGTGTTTTGTGAAAAACATCCAGTTTTTTTTTTTATCTATGAATCTTTAAACATAGGCCCATCGCGGTGGGAGGATGTGTATATTACATCACTGTGTAGTTCGTAGGATGATATATAGATGACTCCACTATTGAAAAATCTATATGATGAGCTTTCAACCGATATGTGTCAAAATTTCATGACATTCCGATCATTAGTCATACAAGTAACAGTGGTTTTAGTGACCTACTTTTGTAATTCTCAAAACAATGGAAAAATCTGAATTTCGTGAGGTGGTAGGTAAAGCATTGCTTTTTAATTATTGGAAAAAAATACCGTTTAAGCAAAGCAACGGCTTGAAAAGTGTTATTCGGACTCTGCTCCATCGAGACAAATGGTAGACAAGTAGTTTGCTGATTTTAAATACGGCCGTACAAACACCAACGATGCTGAACGCTCTGGTCGCCCAAATTTGACAGTTGTTCCACAAAACACAAAAAAGTGTACACAATCGTTTCGAAAGACGGTAAAGTGAAGTTGCGCGAGATATCTGACACCTTAAAGATATCAGAAGGCAGTGTATTCACTATTTTGCAGGAACATTTGTCTATAAGAAAGCTCTGTTCAAGTGGGTACCGCGTTTGATCACAGTGGAAATCAGTAGTCAGCATTTGAGCTGAAAAACTGGCGAAAGCCGTCCAAAGGACTAAAACCACATACATTGGCTGGGAAGGTTATGGCGTCTGTATTTTGTTATGCGCATGGTATAATCAATCGACAGTGAATATTACATAGCATTATTAGTCCGTTTGAAGGACTAAATCGCGAAAAATCAGCCCCAAATAAAGAAGAAAAAAGAGCTCTTTCACCATGACAATGCGCCGTGTCACAAGTCGATTGCAACAATGTCAAAATTACACGGATTGCACTTCGAATTGCTTCCGCATCCACCGTATCCTCCAGATTTAGCCAGGGACTATTACTTGTTCGCAAATTTTAAAAAAATGCTCGCCGGAAAGAGAGATGGCTCAATGTGATCGCTGAAACTAAAGCGTATTTTGAAGGATTGGATAGATCGTTCTATAAGAAAGGCATAGGAATGTTAGAGAAACGTTAAAATGAATGTATCACTCTTTAAGGAGACTATGTTGATGAATAAAGTCGAATTTTGCCTACAAGTTGTTGTTTTATTAGTCATCCTATGAACTTATTGAGTGATGTGTTATACAGTGGCTCCCAAAAAGTACGCACCAAATTGGATATCTTTATCTTTGAATTTAGCCGAAACCTGAAATCAGAAAACCGTTAAAATAAAAAATAAAAAACATCTAAACAGACAGCCAGGTCATCTTGGTGCCTGTCAATTTTTTTTTAGTAGACGGAATATCACTTACGTGTAACTGCAACGGCACACAAACTGGCAGTTTCACCATTCGGGTTCTTGACGACCAACTTGTAGGCACCGCTGTCCGAAGGCTTGCACTTTTCAATATTCAGTTTCACCGTGCCGTCGGGCAACACGGTTGTTTTTATGTTGTCGTCTTTGTCAGACAGAGGTTCTCCATCTTTGAACCAAGTAACCTATAATAGTAATATTAATATATTTGATGACAGCCTGCGACGACAAGCGCTTACCGTTGGTTTTGGACTTCCGGTGATCTTCGCTTTCAGTTCTAAAGGTTCGCCTTCGTTCGCTTCCAGATTTCTGTCCAATTTCTTGGCAAACGACGGCGGAGTTTGTAACATAGACACGCGCGACGTCGTCTCGGCTTCACCGACGATATTTACCGCTACGGCCCTGTACTAAAAGAATACAAAGTAAAGTTGTACTCAATAATGACAATTACAGTACACCAAAAGTAGCTTTTCCCCTGGCCGTAGGATGCGCAGTAGACGAAACCTGAGATTGTGTCCTCAGAGCTCACTTATCTTGTACAAGGTACAAGGAGGAAAACGCTTCGAGAAGTGTTTCTTAGAACATTTAAGTGAATAAATATTTAAAAGTAATTAACCACTTAACATGTAAACTAGCGTAATGAATAGGAGGTAGATAAATTATACTTAGTTTGCTGAAATGCTTGTATTGCTAATTCTACACATCGCTGGTAATACCTGAGAAATATATCTCGCGTATGGTCGTACTGCGTTTGTGAGCTTTGTGAGCAATTCGCGGGCAAAGCTATTCTAGGTGTAATGTACTTAGGGTATTCCATAAGTTCTGTCGGAAAATTACAACTTTTTTTATTTCACTGATTTTATTGAGATAATAACGAGATCGAAAAATTTGTTTCGTCTAAAAATCGTAGAAATTTTCTTCTAGGCCAATTTGGAGGCGCTGAATCCCATTGGGATTTGCATTTGGTTGATTTAATCGGTAAGAAGAATTTTTTTGCTGTTACTTAGTCGGTCGATTTCGCAGGTTTTAGAAACTTTTGAGGTAGTTTTCGGGCTTTTCCGCAAGAACGGTACGTCGGACGGGAATTTCGCGAACGCCATCGTTCTTCTCGCACTCGAATTTGGTCTTGGTGAATTATTTGGATCGATTTTGGTTTTGGACAATTTTGATGGGTCAATCAATCCCAAAATGGGATTTCATAAAGAGACTTGACAATTAACCCATGTACGCCCAAACGTGATGCAAATTTACGTCCTTTCTGGAGCATCAATCTCGAAGGAAATTAATGAATTCCTAAATCTGTATCTAATGTTTGCAAATGTTTCGATCCATTTCAGGGTCAAAATTGTGCATTTAATTAGAAAAAATTTTTATGGAGAAAAGTACTTAAATTTGGGGATTTTCAGGCCAACTAAGTGATCTCACTACTCCAGATTGTGAGGGATGTGGAGGTAATAGTTGGAGTTGATGATAGGATTTTTTTGCCGACCTCAATTTACTCTAATCTTTTCAAAATGGCGGACATTGTATAAAAAATCTCATGGAACATGAATTTTTCTCTAGTATTAACGAGAAAATAATGTTATTGTGAGTTTTTCTTGATCCACAGTCATTTTCCTCAATCAAAACAATACTACAGAATCTATTTGAGTAAATTTTAAATTTTCAATGATGGCGGATTCAAAATGGCGGCCGGATTTCTCAAGAAATGGCGCGTTTTTCATTATAAAAAGTAAATAGGAGTTTGTAATTATACTTTTCATATGTCATTTCATGTTTTAGTAATATTTTGAGTTATTCCTGGTGAAAAAGTCTGAAATCCAAGATGGCGGATTCAATATGGCGGACATCTTGAAAATTCAAAATTTGAAAACGGAAAAATTATCATATTTTACGTAGAATTCTGATGGAAAATGTCCTCTGAATCTTTTTCATCAAAATGCGTTATAACTGGTAAAAAATATTTGTCATTCTAACCTCAAAAATTAGATTGTTTTCCGGTGTTGAGGTTTTCATGATGAAATCATGAGAATAATATATTATGCACTTAGGGATGCTGCGGACGCTAATTACTCGCCGGAACGTACACGATTTTCAATTTTCAAAATGTGCGGATCCAGCATGGTGGATCAGACTTTTTTTTAACAAAATGACTAAATTTTGAAATCTTAAAAAATATTACAAACCATCGTATTCTATGGGAAATTTCTTGAGACGTTAGATTTCGTAATCAGCGACCAGACCAAAACCTTGGAATATATTATTCACTTGCCATTTACTATCTCACAGGATGAGAAAATACGCTAAAACCACGTTTTTTCACCTTTGGGCCGTGTTTCATGGGCCAGTTCATGCGACGCCCATTATGAATAAAAATTAATCGAAAGTACAAAAAAAAAAAGAAATCTAACGCAAAAAATTGCCTCGACCTCAAAAAAATCGTGTCATACTTTTTTTAACGAAATATGATTTTAAAAAAATTCCAAATCTTCAGAACTTTGCTCAAAAGTCACCCCATAATTTCTGAACATTTTTTCAAAGTATGACATCGCAAAAATCACATCCGAACAACATTGGAACAATGGTGTTTTTTTAAGTTTTTTCAAATTTCTTTGATTGACGCTAAAGATTGAAATTGTGTTCGAAACGAAAATTTGTATTTTGACAACGTGATGTAAATTCACCTTCATTCTGACATAAAACTGTAGGAAAAATTCTAAGGATTGTATTGCTTTAGCAAAAGTATCGAGAGCGATTTAGACAGATGTCTGAAACAGCATTTTTTAAAAAACATTTTTAAGTGAAATATATATGTATAAGTATAAATTTTCGAAACATTTCTTATGGATTAGAATAATATTATTTCCTAAAAAGATGTTAGTAGAGGCTGACTTACTATTCCTGCATCTTTCTCGTCGAAATTAGTTATTGTCAGTTTGCTCGTGGCTTGGGCATCTGTACTCGATTCTATCTTGTGGTGTTCGTCTTCCACAACAGGTTTTCCGTTGCAGAACCAACGGATTTCCGGCTTCGGTA
Organism: Aromia moschata; assembly: GCA_029963805.1. Classification (NCBI taxonomy): domain Eukaryota; kingdom Metazoa; phylum Arthropoda; class Insecta; order Coleoptera; family Cerambycidae; genus Aromia; species Aromia moschata. The sequence continues at coordinate 760,196 of JAPWTK010000097.1, forward strand.
GTCCGTCGGCGCGTACCATTATGGAGATCTCTCCTTTGTGCTCGACCTGCTCGTCAGATAGTCCGGTGATGAACTTGGGTCTTTCGGCTAGAAAATTGCACATATCAAAATCGTTCGAAATATTAAAATCGATCGGAAATTAAAAAAAAAATCAGCTTCTTGTAATCCATGTTAAAAATAAATTCGCTTAGCATATTCAATAGAGATACTGCGTGTGGTTAATTTTAAATGCGTGTGTCTTTTTTTTGTTTTTTTTTTGTTCTCTTAAATGCAAAAGCAAAGCTTGAAAGCGCTTGTAACTTACTGGTGGGCTCTGCTTCTTCTGTAAAAGTAAAGTTTTTTTTATTTATTAAAAAAGTATTGTAACACTATAGTATTTTTTTAATAATAAAATTTCTTAATCTGGTGTTTGAAAAAACTGATCGTCTTAGAAAATCGCAATGCGTTTTCCTAATAAATAGATACCTTTTCTTAATAAATTCGTAATTCGAGTATTTTTGCATTAGAAGAGTTAATCTTGTGGGAAAATGTAGGTAATATCACGAAGAATGAGTGTGCAAAAACTGGATTATGTCCGATGAATAGTTTTTGCACAATAGTCGAATAAAGTTTTTTACATCGTATTTTGAATATTCCATAACACGTCGAGCGATAGATTAAATAACATTTTCTCGACGGATTCGGAAACTACAGAGTACACTCTGTAGTTTCTACAGTTCGTCCATTTACTTTGTTTCATTTAAATGCCATTAAATTGGTGCAAAACGCCTCTGAACACCACGCGAAATTTGCTGGTCGCTACCGCCGCTTCCCCTCGCTCCCCCGCCACATATACCTCGCTCGGCTGTCAGCGCGCCGCCGAACATTTTGCGCGGTGTTCAGAGGCGTAGTTTTACCCAATTGAATGGCATTTAAATGAAACAAAGTAAATGGACGAATTGTAGTTTACACTCTGTAGTTTCCGAATCCGTCGAGAAAATGTTATTTAATCTATCGCTCGACGTGTTATGAATATTCAAAATACGATGAAAAAATTTTATTCGACTATTGTGGAAAAACTATTAATCCGACATAAGATCATTTGTTACATTTACGACTAACTGTTATAATTAAAATTGTAGTGTATTGGGTGGAGAAAGATGAAGAGAAGGGGTTAGTGAAAAGTTTCAGGCTTTATATAGACTATTAAAATGTTAGAGTGATTGTTTAATTGGTGTTTTCTTTTTTTTGTTATAGAGAAAACTGTTAATTTTCGTATATTAACAATTCCAAAACGACGCCTCTTCTAATGCAAAAATACTCGAATTACGAATTTATTAAGAAAAGGTAATTTTTTTGCGTTTTTTTCCGAGTTTGCTCAGCGAAAAATGTACCGATCGACTTGATTTTTTTTTCATTTCAAAGGATGCGATGTGATTGCTCCAATAGCTTTTCTTCTATAAGCAAAAAACGGGAAAAAAACCCATTTTTTTCACTAATTTGTTATTAAAAAAAAAGTGCAACTATTTCCTAGTCCAATTCATATACGTTTTCATCTAAGGACTGAACTTAAAAGTATCCCGTAGTCGGATATCAGGTATCAATCGTGTCATAAACTCACCCATTTTCGAGCTCTATTGACTGGCATATATGCTTTTGTGGCAATGTCAGAGGACAGTTAGCAAAGTATGTACTTTTTGAAGTCAAATGTATAAAAAATTATTTCGATTGGTTCATCCAATCGAATTAGATTTTGTGGGCGTCAACACAAATAACTAGACATATTGTATATGCGTCAGAAAATAATAAATCACAAGGACTTTCCCAGTCTAATCGCAATTTAAAAAAAAATGAAATAAATGTAGGTCTGACACATTTTGTCTAGATATATAATTATATTGGTATGCTTTATTGCGATGGTGAAACATTTGCTTAAATTTTGAAATACATTCCGATTATACAGGGTGTTTCCTAAGTAATCTGAAAAACTGGAGATATTTCCTCAAGTGATTTCATGGAGAAAACTTCATGTAAAGTTTTGTCCTAAGTGACTTAATTTTTGAGATACAGAGCGTTAAATTTTTTTTTTTTAAAGTGTTTTTTCCAAAATATATGGAGGAGACTAATATTTTCTTTTTATATTTCTATCACTACACACCGCAATATAAGGCATTTTATGACCGTTAACTTTTTTCAGAGGCCATGGCATTTTCTTCATGAAATCACTTGAGGAAGTATCTCCTTCAGTTTCTCAAAATACTAGGTAATACCCTGTTTGAAAAGTTATTCGTTTTTTTATATTTGTTCTAGATAATGGTAGCTACAGACTTACTTATAGAATTTTTAAAACCCTTTAAAACCCAAATGCTTTTAACTTTGTTATTGCCGGGTTCGTGAGAAAAAAATATTAAAAAAAAAAAAGTGAAACAAAAAAAAAGGCCATTGCAATAGACGACCCTCTTGAGGTCACGCACACAGTTTTATTATAAAACATACTTACTGAGAGTTTTCAGTCTCGCCTCCGAACTATTTTCGCCTAGGCTATTTTTAGCAGTCACTTTGTAATAGCCCTCGTCGGCCAAGTTGACCTTGTGGAACACCAGCTTGTACGTCTCGTTCGCCCTGTCCTCGACGATCTTGATGAGGTCGCTGGCTTGGATCACCTCGTCGTTCTTCGTCCAAATGACCTGGGGTTCCGGGTTGGCGTGCACCACCACTGTGAACTCCGTGGCCTCTCCAGGCACGACGGTCACGTCCCCCGGTCCCTCGATCTCGGGACGCATGACTATAGTCAGCTTGGCGCTGCTCTCGCACTCGCCCCATTTGTTCTTCGGCTTGATGGTGTACTTGCCGGTATTCGAGACGTCGCCTGAAACGAAAACGAAGACAGCACAAATGAATAGTCGCCATCGGATGAGAATTAGAACCTTTGGCGTGGAAACAAATCCATACTTTTCACCGCTTAACGCTGAAACACTTTTTTGCGCTCTTTCCCCAACCATGGTGAAATGTCTTGTGGTGAAATGGTTGTTAATAGAGCCCGTAGGGAAATAATAGATTCCAGGACCGGTCTTAAGGTGACTGGAGTACCGTTATATGTGCCCCATTAAAAGTACATCGTAAACCCTGTATATATGTGTAATCGTAGTTCAGTCGAATAACGCCATCATATTCCGGAATATAACATAATTTACACTTATTTATGTGAACATAATTTACACTTATTGTTAGTATTAATTAAACAGTGCTGGTCTATGCATCATTCGTGTGCATACAATGTTAGTTGTACCGTGTGTGACAGTATACTGACGTGGCACGTTAAAACAGCTGTTTTGCAGCATGTTGCTGTTGCTATAGACAAACATAAATCTCATGTAAGTGGGGGTGTGAGTGCGCAAGACAGACAGAGGCGCATTAACTTGGATTTAGTCAAAATCATGGTAGCCTGTAATATTCCATTCGCCAAATTAGATCACCTCGAGTTCAGACAATTTGTCCAGAACGCTAAGAGTGGAAAGTACGGCGACGTTACGACGTACGAGTTAGTATACCTGCAGAAACAACTCTTAGCATCACTGTGTGAAGACAAAAAAAATATCGTCTCGGAATTGCACGACAAACCTATATGGCTTAGTTATGACGAAACAACGGATGTTAAAGGACAGTGGTCGGGGGACTGGATGAGGCAAAAGCCATGGAAGGCATTTGAGAGCTTCAAGGGTATTGGAAAGCACAAATAAGGAAACAATTAGTGAGTGTGTGACTAGCAGTCTACAGACACTATTGGGCGAGAAGAACTTTTAAGTAAATAAACGCCGTGTATTGCTGCTACTGTCGGATGGGACGGATGCTACATGAAGGCATTTAGCCGGCGTCTAAAAAGGACATATAATAATTTAATCCATGTTATTGACAATTTATAGAAACTCGAGTGGCAATAGTAGATTAGTTGGGCTACAAAAATCACCATCACATGTATAAGGCAACCTGTTTAATATTTCAGAAGTTACTGATAGTTGTATCCTGGAGCTGCACCTGGTAAAGTACGAATTTATTGTTAACCTCCGAGTGCTGGTTATTAAAGTGACTTTAAATTAATGAGTTGAAACCAAATATGGCATAAAAAATATAGCATGCCATTGAAAATTAGTATTCGCTGCCGGTATAACCGGAAGTGCCAGAAAGTCGCCATTATTTTTTTCTCCCAGAACTTTTAATAGACCAGTTACTGTGTAAAGAGCTTTAATAAAACCATTATCATATCTGAAAATACATAAAAAACCGCCTGAAATGGGTTTTTACTTCTTTTTTTTATATTCTCATTATTTATGTGACATGGTATAGTGTTTTGGGGATCTTAGGGGTATATGACCCATATAAAACTACACCATATATAAATACAGGGTTTTTCCGGAAAGTAATGTCAGTGAATTTTTTTTCCCGAGACTGTACGCGCCAACCCGCGCTTTATGTGCTGGAATTGTGGTGGGGGGATCTGACAACAAGATCCAACAAGCGTCAGTTGGCTACCGATCGTTGTAGCGGTCGCATCACTCGTTCTTTGAGAGTCGTTACAGTGACCCGGTGCAAGCAAAAATGCAACGTTCGCTTGAGCAACGGATGGCGATCAAGTTTTGTGTGAAACTGGAGAAGAGTGCTGCGGAAACCATTCCAATGTTGAAGAAGGCTTTCGGCGTCGATTGTCTTTCGGACAGGCAAGTTTTCCGGTGGCACAAGGCCTTCGCAGAAGGTCGGGAAGATGTCAACGACGAGAACCGCGCTGGACGGCCATCAACCTCCAGTTCCGACGACAATGTGAAACGTGTGCGTGACTTGTTGAACACTTGTTCCGTTTAATTTCCGAAACATTAGACATTACGAAAACCATTGTTCACGAAATTGTGTCGGAGTCTTTAGGAATGAGGAAGGTGTGCGCGAAGCTCGTGCCAAAAGTGCTAACGGACGATCAAAAAGCGAGGCGCGTCGAAACCTGCCAAGAATTTTTGGATACCTGCGAAGACAACCTCGCTTTCCTTGATGCCGTCATTACCGGGGACGAAAGTTGGGTCTTTGAATACGATCCGGAGACGAAGAGGCAAAGTTCGGAATGGCACACGTCAAACTCCCCTCGCCCCAAGAAGGCCAGGATGTCCAGGCCAAAGATCAAGACAATGCTGATTGTCTTTTTTGATTGCGGGGTTGGTCCATCATGAGTTCGTAATTTTCTAAATTTTTCTTTTCCCTCAAAACCCCAATGAAAGGACAGCATTTTTGGTGAAAAAGTTTCTAAAGGATTTGATACCGTACATGTGGAAGGCCCGCTGGAACCGATGTGGACCAGAAGGAATTTTTTCTAAAGATTGTACCATAGAACCAATAAAAACCTTTTTCAAAGCTCACTGACATTACTTTCCGGACAAACCCTGTATGTAGGAACTAGAATGTGTATTTATACTTACATCTAGGAATTGTCATAGAGTACGTGCATTCGTTGAGTCCATCCTCAATTCCGTGGTCTTCAGTCTCCAATATGATCTTATCTTTCTCAAACTCGTCATCCGTTATTTGCTTTCCATCGTGCAACCTTAAAGAAACATGTATCATTTTATTACGTAGTTGTTGGATTCTAACGTTATTTTACCATGCAACATCCGGTACTGGATCTCCAACTACGACAGCTTTAAAAGTGGCAGAATTCTTCTTTACCACTGACTGGTCTTTTAGGCCTTCCTTTATCTTTGGACGACGAAGATCCTTTTCAGCTATATTTAAAAAAAAGTGAATGCAATCTGCAAGCTCTGTCCAATAAAAATAAATTTATTTGGGTGAATTTTAAAACCAAAAACAGCTTTCATATTCATGCTGTGGTATGAATTTACTTCAAGACTGTTGTTCCGTATTGTATACCAAGCATAAGATAAAAAAAAACACCCTCGAAGTAGTCGGAATTATTACTCCTAGAACCGTCAAGTTCTGAAGAGATCGCAGAACCGCAAGACTAATGATCCGACCTTTCAAAAAATTTAAGTCATCACGAGTTACATAAGTTCATTAATCATTCATCAGAATCAATCCTTCTACAATTTCTAAAGTAACTTTCGATCTTTTTGTTCTGTCGTGATTACCATTCAATTTTTGTAACAGTAAAAATTTCAGAATTCGACAGTTCTAAGTGTAATATTTCAAGACATGCGGGAAGATTCCACGGTATGCTTTCAGGACGTTTTTTTAAATCTTACGGTATGACGAACTACTTACGCGTAACCTCGAGAACAGCCTGTTGCTTAACATCCCCTAGGGGGTTGCTGAGAATGCACTGGTAGACGCCGGCATCTTTAAGTTCAAGCTTTTTTAATCTCCAAGCGAAATTCTTCGCCTTGCTGGCTCATGCTCATCCTCAGGTTTCCATCGGGCTTGATTTCTTTTCCATTCAACGTCCATTTTGCGACAGGTGGAGGGACTGCGGTGCCTCTCACGATATACATCACGTCCAAAGATTCCGGTCGAGATCCGTCTTTCATGTTCGTGTCCAATATGGTAGGTACGGCTGGGGATTTGACATTATAAATTAATTTAAATGGTATACATATAGAACTCAGATGCGTCAGATGCACCAACTTATGCATCTAAGAAACTGAAGGCTGAATCAAGTGCGTATTTCTGCAATCGTAGACGGAAAAATACATAAACAAAAAAAGTCGTGAAAAAAATTGAAAAAATCATTGCCAGCAATTTGATTAGGATATGTACCTACTTATGTATGTATTACAGAAATAAAAATTTAATACAGATGAAATAGAAGTAAAAATATAACATTATAGAGGACAATGTACAGGGTCATTGAATATATACTAACGCATCCGTTTCAGCAATCATGTTGGCACCTTCAGGAAATGTTTATAACCCGCGTTAGTCTTAATCATCTGATTTGATTTGTGGGCAACATTGTATCAATAATTAAATTATTGATATCGTATTAAAGTATTGTACCGGTGAATAAGAAAAAATAACAAATGCAAAATGTAAAAAAATTAATTAAAAAAAATGTGTATCATGTCATATTTCGAAAATATGATGTTCCTTTGTTTTGTCGATAGAGCAAGTTTTTAAAAATTTTTTGTTTTTTTTTTTTTTTTGTTTTTAGGCAATAAGGCGTGGCTCAATATGTAACCAATAACCTTCCACACTGTACAAAAGTTTGATTGTATTAATAATCGTACTAAGAAATGCAAAAAAGTATACAAAAACGTGGATGAAAATTTATAAAAACCTTGGTGTGGATCTATTAAGTCAATATGAGTTGTTTTTGTTTACAAAAAGTATTTTCTTGGTAATACTTACCAAATAAAAATCTGCTATCCTTGTTAAGAGGGTAAGTACGCAATAAGTTAGTATGTAAGAGTATTAGTACGTGTTTTATTTACCTTAGGTATAGTGAAGACTATTATGAATGCATTACTATATATGATTTTACCAATTTTATACCATTTTTACCAACTATATATTATATAAACAAAAACCATCTAAAAGTAGATACTAGAGATATACAGTCGTGAGGCTCTTATATTCAGATTTTCAATAGTTTTGGAAAAATTCTGACAAAACTGAAACATGCCACTTTGGGATATTATAAATAATTCGCAAAGAGTAATGAACAAACTCGCTCACGCCGTATATTTTTGAAGATAGGAAAAACGAACAATTTAGATGTTCGACAATTTACAAGGTGTTCGATTTAAAACCATATTAATATTGCAAGCACTCTTGTTAGCAACAAAGGATCTTACCTTTTTTTAAGCAGTAGTTATAAAGCTTGAGAAGATTTAAATAGCATCATGCGAAATATAAGCTACAACATTAAAAGCAGAACATTTGTTGAAAAATTTCTTCATATTTAAATTACTGATCATTAGATAAATTACTTGCTTCTGCCTAAGTATTACATATGTTTAAGGGGCTTAGGAGATATCTTATTCTTAATAGTACATATTTTTCGACACCAATAGGTTGTCCTATTGTTGTATATACGTGTTAGGCACAGATCCTCTTGTTAAAATACAGAGCCGAAGTCAGCACAACGTCCTAAACTCTAATTCAAAGTTGACTGTAATAACTGACGAATATTATTTTGCCGTTTTGCAATCATATTTACATAAAATGAAGCGCACGGCTCCGTTTTATGATAAATTAGCTAAAATGATCCGTGGCATTCTCGACGTAAACGTCCGTAATGATTTAATATTCTCTCAGAACCTAAGTGCGGCCCTGGTATGTAACAAAAGGTTCTGTCCCTAGTACGCAAATCGCATAGTCATTAAGTGATGTTTGTTTCGTGAATACGTAGTACTTTTGCAGCTTGTTAGAAACGAAAAATAATTTAAATTTTGGTAGATATTACGTTGATTTACTCATAATTAGTTGTAAGTGTCTATGGTAGTAGGTACGTTTAAGTAAATTATGGTGAAGTTGGTTCTCGTGCAAGTAGATCTGTTGGGTGCAGTTTTCCATGCGATATTCTTAGGTGTTACATTAATAGATGTTAAAAACGAGTAGTGTAGCGTAGTTATATAGTTGTGGTCTACCTTCAGCAACGTTACTAGGCCTTTCGGAGATATCTTCGACCAAGCTTCTTTGTTTCTGCGCCCTCCTCAGCAGCTCGTCAGTTCTTTCATCTATTTCGTCGTCGTATTCCCGTTTGCCTTTCTGACTTGCTTCTTCTTCGAACGAGGTGTGCCCTAATTTTTTTGGCGATAAAAGTTTTTTATCCAACTCAACCTCGCTCATCTCCTCAATCACGGCTTTTTTGGCGTTCGAAGGTGCTATTTTGCTTACATCGGTTTCCTCACTCGGTGTTTGTGGTGCGTTTTGGTCTTTAGCAACTTGTACAACTTCAGAAGTCTCATTTTGAGCGGAGATACCCCTTCGTAAATTTTTATTCGTATCCACGTCGGTTTCTAACGGAGATTGCGGTGTTTTAGATTCGTTAGATTCTTCGATTACTTCTATTTCTTCTTTAATCGCCGATATTCCCCTCCTTACTTTCGGAGGTGGTATTTCTTCTTCTATCGACTTTTTAGATTTGTAGGACTCTTCGTCTAAGTCCACGTGGTCTATTTCTTCGATTATGGCACCGGTTTGCCTTTTACAGATTTGAGGGCTAGATGGTTCCTCGATTATGGGTTCTGGTGTTCCAGTACCCAGTCCCTTTATATCGTCTTCGAGTTTTTCGTAAACTGTGCCTAATCGTGTAAAAGGTATATTGAGAGTTGTTTAAATTTGTTATAGATTACTTTGAATTTAGTTTCACCTGTAAGGTTCATGAATTTTGAAGAATATGAAGAATCTATGACGTTTCGTGACATTTATAACCAAATGGATATAGCTGTGAAGATTTTAAATTAGGTAGATTGTCATCAGTGTCACAGATTCTTCTTAGATACAAGCTAAACATATAATATTCATTTCAACTTTTTAATCACAGTTGGTTATGTAGCACCGGCTGTTTGTAAAAAATAATTTGGCTGGCCAACTATGAGAACATGTCAAAGTAGACGCCATGTACATATGTAATTGTTTTACTGGATGATGTATATCTATTTGTTCGAATAAAAAAAATGTCGATGCAGTAAAAAATAATTGTTTAGAAGACATTTGATTATCTTATTATGTACATACATCAAACTATAAGCAGAAACAAGAAAAGTATTGCAAAAAAAGTGCCAGTTAATGATGGAATATATGATGTGTTATATATATCCATTTTCTGTTCTACAATTATTTTATGTTTCTGGGTATCCATTAATGTGAAAATCAAAGAATCTAGATGTTCATTAAAATTTAATTTTGAATTTAGGATTACATTCTTTTTATTTCAGTTCATTTAACCCGTATACCGTGTGTGTAAAGCCGACATCGGCCAGTTATGAAAAAGGACAAACAGAAGTGAGACGACAGATACGAAGCAACCGCATACGCATCGAACGTAATGAGGGAATAAGACGAACGTTAGAACGAGAAGTGTAGAATTTGTCCTTTTTCACAACCGGCCGATGTCGACTTTACACATATTGTATAGTGCCCCACTCCAATGTCATATGTAATATTATGATGAAACTGCATATTACTGAACCAAAATGGATATAGGAAATGCATGAGGTCTGCACATAAAAATCTCAAAACGCAAATTCGACAAAAATTGTAAAAAAATATCACTTTTTGAATGTTCTATTAAATATTTCGTACCTTTCGGTTCATCGGGTTCTTTGGGAGGCTTTTCTAGTTTTTTAGGCTCCTCAACAGCGATGGGTTCGTCTTCGGCAACTTCGACCTCGACCTCGCGAGGCGGCTCCTCGAACTCTTCAATGGCGTCGGTGTGTGTTATTTCTGTAATTTGTTAGTGAGGTAGGTACATACAGGGGAATATACAGAACTAACTGATATCAAATTTATATACTAGGGGAGGGTTCTAATGCAAGTCTAATACAGGGAGATTCTCATAAATCCCTTGTTATTTATAATTCGTGCAGAAGTTGGTGATACGATACAACTTCAAGTGGGTATACAGGGGATAGTTTCAACATGGGAATTATTTCATAAATTCCTTGACATTGAGTACTAATTAGATATAACTAGGGTCAAATTTTGGGATGTATTGATAATCTTAAAGGAGCTTGTACTTACTTTATAATATGGAGAGAACCACAACAGAGTATTTTAAGTTCTTGGTGTACATTTATTGTTAATGATATGTGAAGGGCTCTTCAAGTATTGTACATATATAGTATGTACATATATAGTCCATTAAGGATCACAACAGCTCTGTATTTTTTTATAGAGGCGTGTTATAGTGACAATGTGAAAATTGGAAAAAATGGATCTTTCGACACCATTTTTCAATCTTTAAAACTATATTTCCCTCTTGCTCAGTGTCACATAGGGATGATGTTACAACGATCATGTCACTAAACTATACAGTGTGATTCATAAAAGCTTAAGCTGGATGTAGTAGACACCAAAATATTATAATTGAGCTCAATATATCTTGAATGAGATGCAATCTCTAATTCGATATTTTTAGGAATCACCCTGTATGATGTATAACCATGTTATGCGATCGCTGACCAGCAAAGCACGTCTCAAGGCTATTGACTTTCCGTGTCCAATATATTTCATTTAGTCGTAGTTGATGTTGATTTATCGAAGTATGCGTATGTTAGACTCTCCGCTGTGTTGTAATTCAATAATACAGTATGTCACGCACGTGAGAGCTCAGAAAACTTCCATATGCTCACGAAATGAATAAGTTTAATCAGCAATAAACTTAATAACTCGTAGTGCAATGACATATTAGGCGGGAAACCGCAAAACGCCAAATGTAGCGGGAATGAAAATCGCTTTTCTGTTTTAATGACATGTTAGGCGGAAACCGCAAAACGCCAAAAGTAGCGGGAATGAAAATCGCTTTTCTGTCTGATACTGTACTGAACAATCGCTCGGCGGCGCGGCAGGAGGATGGGACCTAGAGAGTCACATTCTCCTTTTGTCATCAGTTGTGGTTTAACTTTGTAGCATGGATGTCGCACATTTTGTTAATATAGTAACTGCTTGTGCTGCTGAAGCTGGCCTGTTGAAAGTACCACAAATTCGCAGATATGCAGTGCACCCGTAAACGTTCGAGGAAGTGCCCCAAATTTTTGGAAGACATTAGAAAGCACCCCGATAAATTGTATGGATCCTTGTCAAAATCACGAAACACTAAACTGCAAGTCGCAACCCGCAGCGGTTCAGTAGCCAATTTGTCATCAGCCGTTAGTTTGTGTATGTTTCCCCCGCCCAAACCGCAAAACGCAAATCGCTTTCCTGCCGACAAGGCGCGGGCTAAATTTTGCCGCCGATCGCAGCGGTAAGCGGGAACATAATATGTCTTTGGTCATTGAGATTACACTGCTGGAGGTTTTCAAGCGCGCCGCTAGTTTTAGCGTTTTTGCGGTTTCCCGCCTAATATGTCATTACACTTATTTATTCACTATTAACTTATTTATTTGGCGATTAATCCTACACTGGCTACGATGCGTACGCCTATGGAGCGCAGCGAATTTCTGACAGCCTTAGTGATACGTGATTTAACTTACTGGTCACAGTGACGGTGCTCTTGCTGCTGACGGTTCCGAGAGCGTTCGTCACGAACACCTCGTACTCCCCTTGCTCCTCGTACTTGATCAGATCCACTTTGAGATTGAACGTCTCCTCGCGCTGGGTGTCGCGGCTGATCTTGATCCGCGCGTCCGCCGAGACCTCGCGGCCATTCCTCAACCATTTCACAGTTGGCGGTGGACATCCATCGACTTCCACCTCCAGGTATAGGGTCGCGCCTTCCTCTACGGTGGTGTCCTTCAGGTGTTTGATGATACGCGGAGCGCCTGAAACGGAAACGTATGATATACGTTTATAGTCATTCGTCATTAGAAATCGCAGATCCGTATTTCGACTTTGTTAGACTTTTCCCTGTTAAGGAAATAAAGCGGTCACATATAGCTACTAAATAGGACAACGTGTTCCAGTAGGTCTGACAAGGCCTGCAATCATTAGATGTGGTCCTCAAGAGCGCACCACTAACGGTAAGTCAGTTAAGATAAACTATAATCCATATTATTAACGTTAGTGATATATTCCCAGGAACGACATCGATTGATTTCCCACCTTGTCTTTTTTCCTGTTTTGTTGAGTTTGTTCAAATCTTTTTCTTTGTATTATCACAGCTCCACAAAAAAAAGAAAAAAATAATGATGAGGTTTGACTATGTTTACTATTACTGACTTTGTTTTTGAGGTCGCTGAATCCGAATCCGAGGTCCATTTAATCCCATTTCGTCAAGATTCATCATAATCTCAAAATTTAGACCAAATACCCTTATTACTCCTTGAATTTTAAACCCCATAGCTCCATCTTACCAAAATCCCCAAAAACCCTAAGCCCTTAGCCCCGAATCCCTTAACTCAATAACTTAATAAACCAATAACCCCATAACTTCAAAATTTAGACCAAATACCCTTATTACCCCTTGAATTTTAAACTCCATAGCCCTATCATACCAAAACCACCCAAAACCCTAAGCCCTTAACCCCCAACCCCTTAACCCAATAACCCCACAACCTAGAGAAAAAGTGGCAAAGTTCACAATACGCTTTTCATTTCCGAAATTTGGGCTAGATAAGTTCTTTGACAGCGAATAACACAGCTCCAAAAAAGAAATCCTGGTCGATGATCTAGCTGAGTAACAAAATATTCTCTTAGGTTTTTGGACCATAACTGAAATTATCTCATGATATACCAGTGGCGGTGGCATAAGGTCGCTTGCCCCCTACCACAATTTAGCTAATAATTTTATTTATAATTAATGGATGCATTCTTAATTTATCGCCTTGCCGCTCCCTAGCGCTAATACCACCTGAATATTATTTGGTCGCAGCGTTACGAATCCACTAGACGCTAGGTCTATCTCCAACGCCACTGGTTTCCGATGCGCGCGGGAGTCGACACGCGCATACAAACGGCACGACGATCATGCTTCCGTGCATACAAACGGCGATTGGTACTCCCTCACAATTATTACGCGTAGTGGGCGAATCTATAGATATGATGTACGGAGTTTAAGAGCGCACGAGAGTTATCGATCGGTTGGTTTGTGAATTGTTTTCGTACATTGCGATTGCTGTTTTATCGCTCACGTTTTATAAATATAAACTCGGTTACAATCTAGTTTGGAATAATGAATTATATTCAAAACTTATTAAAAACTCTTCTATAGCTTGAGTTTGGAGGAAAAAGTGCAAATAAAAATCAGGTAGCCCATCCCAAATTAATTTAAAATTAGCCGTGAAAGAAAATAACATTTGTAAGAACTTAATAATAACTATAAAAAACATTTGTGGTTAAGTGGATGGATGTATTGAACGCAGTGTTTTGTTTGGCGGAGAACACCTTGGACCAAAACGGAGTACGGATTTAAATACATAAACGAGAAAAAAAAAAAAAATCAAATTCTGCTGGACACATGAATAATGTTTTGAATTTAGCCATGCTAGGCACTGCAAATATTGCGACAATGCTCGATTCTGCTTCGACGAGCAGTGGCAGCCACAATGAAGCGGTTTCAAAAAACAGGTATGTTTTAAACTATTATTAACTGTATTCGTTTTGTGGAAAATTTCTATTTAAAACGAATAAAACATTTTTGCGCGAACACCATGTGCCAGGAAAGACTGTCGGCTTTGGCTATGCTCTCCATTGAAAAAGACTTTATTACAAATATCGAAAATTTTAACAACAAAGTAATTGAAAAATTTGCACAATGTAAAAATCGCAGAATTGAGCTCATTTACAAAGAAAATTAGGTAAGTTTTCAAATTAATAGAGTTAATAAGAATAACCTCAATATGAGATAAATATTTATCTCATATTAGGGATATTCTTATTATTCTTATGATTATCGTTATTTTTATGTATGGTGCACCCCCCAATCTTAGGATCACGCACCGCCATTGTGATATACTATAAGGTCGAGGATCTTTTTTGGATAATGGCCTACGTTTGCCGAACCCAGGAACGACGACGGGGACGTAGTAGGATTCGTTCCCTTTGGGGTGCTTTCTTAGGGTGTGTTCCCCTTGCCTCACACTATTCGGGGTGTTTTTTTTATAGTTTGATTTTTAAATATACTTTTATTTTCTATAGATGATTTTCAGCAGGGAGGGCTATGGAGTTTAAAATTCAAGGGGCAATAAGGGTTGTTCTACATTTTGAGATTATGGGGTTATTGGTTTATTAAGTTATTGGGTTAAGGGGCTGGGGTTAAGGGCTTAGGGTTTTTGGGGATTTTGGTATGATGGAACTAAGGGGTTTAAAATTCAATGGGTAATAAGGGTTTTTGATCTAAGTTTTGAGGTTATGGAAAATCTTGACGACATGGGGTTAAATGGACCTCGGATTCGGATTCAGCGACCTCAAAAACAAATAGTAAACATAGTCAGACCTCATCATTAATTTTTTAATTTTTTGTTTTGTGGAGCTGCGATACCATTACAGAATCTTTGCGTTGCAAACTTACAGTTAACAGTGAGTTTGGCGCTGGTTTCAGCGGTGCCGCATTCGTTGCTCAGCTTACAGCAATATTGACCGGACAGTTCGCTTGTAACCTCCTTAATAATCAGCCTAACTCCATCGTCCGATTCAGTTCTGGTAAATTCAGTTCTCGTTTCTTGAATTTCAACTTCATCCAGATACCTGTTCATAAAAAAAATACTGGTTTAGTAGTCCACTTTACATATTAATTATATGTTGTTCTATTAGTACAGCTTCTAACGGTTAGTTATTTATAATACAACCTCTGCATTTCTCAAATAACTCTTAAAACTACTAAACACCGTTGGTCGCTTCTTACCATTTGACTGTTGGTTTGGGGAACGCCTCCAATTTGACGTCGAAAGTGATATTCTTGTCATGCGCCTTGACTGTCATATCCTGCAGCGGCTTAATTATCTTCGGGGCCTTCTTCACGTCCACTCTGACGTCGTCTTCCACGCTACCGTGGATGTTGACGGCCTTGCACTTGAAGCGAGCCGCGTCAGTCGTGACGGCTCCGGTAATCCTTAGAATATATGAATCTCCGTCCTCCTTGATGACGAAGTGTTCATCGGACTTGATTTCCTCTTCGTCCTTGAACCACTTGACCGCTGCCTTCGGCTCCGATTCGATTTTCACCTTGAGCTCCACGTTCTCCCCTTGGGAGACTTGCCTGTCGGCTCCCAGTTTCTCCACGAATTTGGGCTTGCTGTGCACTTCCATGTCCCAAAACTGGGACACCTGGGCCAACTCGTTGGACGCCACGATGGAATATGAACCTGAAACAGGATCATTTATCGTAATTCATAGTAAGAATAAACATCGCATTATTAAAATCAGTACCTGCGTCTGTGAGAGAAGTTTTCTCGAAGACGAGAGTGTGTTTTTCTGCCGCCTCGCTAATTTTGACTCGTTCGCTCTCTTTGATGACCTTCCCGTCTTTGTAGAACTGGACTTTAGGTTTTGGAGTGCCTTCCACCTCCACTTCCACTTTTAATAGTAAATCTGCGTGAACTGACATATCTTCCATCTTGGTTTTTATTTTTGCAGGGGCTGTAAGAAAACGCCTGATAAAATTTCATGGAGATATTTGTATTTTTAAGACACCAAGAAATTATTACACATACGTGAAGAAGAACATCTACATTAGTAAAAATATATACTTATTACAAATCTTATCATTATAAAAATAAAATATATCTGGTGTTCAGTGTTGCAGAAACCTGTCTGTGTCACTTGGAAAAGTTTATTTTACCAGATAATAAGATAATGAAAAGGCTAACCCAAATTTGTTAACATATACAGGGTAATCCATTTAAAATAAACTTGCTTTTTTATTTTTTATACCCGCTGTGTATATAAAAAGTTTCAGTAGAATTGTGATATTATCTGGTAACTTTTTTCGAAGATAATGTACATGCTGAATTTGCAAGTGTAAGATTTGTAAAATGATATATTCTTTATGATATAAGTCTATTAAAGTAAAGTTGTAACTGTTAAAAAGAGTGTATAGATATACCGAAGTGTGGTTTAGACATTCAGTAGAAACAATAGATGTAGTTATAGTTTGTTTATATACCTATAATACTGATGGTGTGTTCGTACGTTTCGAAACGCTGTTGCGTTTTTCTTACTGTAAAAATGTCAATGGTTTATTAGAAAATGATTGAACTCGGGTGCTCTAAAAATGTGTAGGGAGTTGAATCACCCGATACAAACATACATTTATGGTTTAACTTACATTTTACTGTTAAATTCATGTCTGCAGAATCGCTTCCGAGTTCATTTTCGGCCGTCACTGTGTAAACTCCCGCGTCCGAAGATTGAACGTCCTTGATGACCAAAGACATGCTCTCTTCGTCTTCATACAGTATTCTGAAATGTTTGCGATTGTTACTCGGTTTCATTTATCAACAGTTGTGTAACGTGTAAGTCTGGGCTATTTGGATTATTCATTTCAGGGTGTTTGACTTTAACTTTCAAGTGATCAGTGATCACCCATTATTTTAACTATCCATGTGAACTAACATATGGTGTACTTTTGATAACATCCAGTTACTGTTCTTCTGATACCTTAATTTGATAAAATAATGACGATGTAATGATCTTCTTAGGCTGGTTAACAAACATAGCAACTAGAATCTTAACCAAACATTTAGCCATCGTATAATATAATAGGCCAAGCTCATTTTTACGTGCCAAAATTAGTTCCAGCACGAAAATATATATAAAAAATCGGAAAAATTCCGTAGAATTGAATAAACTACTTTTCCTCGAGCTGAATTTCGCCGCGTCATATTCAAAATGGCCTCCAAATTTGGCAAAAAAACTTTTTTTTTCGTTTAAAAAAAGCTATGCGTCCTACAAAAAAAAGTTTCTAATAAAAGTTGTAGAACTTATTAAAACAAACAATTTAAGCCTAATCCGACTTTAATAAATAAATAAATAAATGTTTAATTGCAAAAAACAGCTAAAAACCGCGATTTCTTCAATTTCTTATATTTTTGAAAAAGACATAATATTTTTTCATGAAACTTGGTGAATGTATATAGTCCTTGATAAGTAGAATAAGCTGATATTTTGAACATTCTCTAAGTGCATTTGTGTATGAATTATTGAAGTTTAAAAAAAAGCATTTTTTGCGAAAAATGCAATTTTTTGCAAAAACTATCAGGAATTTTGCAATGTTCAAAATATCAGCTTATTCTACGTATCAAGCACTATACATTCCCCAAGTTTCATGAAAAAATATCATATCTTTTTCAAAGATATAAGCAATTGAAAAAATCGCGGTTTTTAGCTGTTTTGTTGAAATAAAACATGTATTTATTTACTTATTAAAGTCGGATTAGGCTTAAATTGTTTGTTGTTATAAGTTCTACAACTTTTATTTGGAACTTTATTTTGTAGGACGCACATTTTTTTTAAACGAAAAAAAATGGTTTTTGGCAAGAAGACTAGAACTAAGGAGACCGAATTGCGGCTTTTCGCTGTATAACGAGACGGGCTCGAATATGTCCGCCTCCAGAGGCGCTGTAAACAGTTGTGTACCCTGATTGCTACGGTATATAAACAGATATCTATACGTATACCGTGGTTCTGTACTAATCTGTGTGCGTTAGAGGTTAGAGTCCGTGTGAATGTCCGTGGTGCGAATACATATGACAGACGCTCAATATTTTTCGTTAATTTGTAGTTATTGAATATCAAATTGAATCTGCACAAGTAATGTCTTTGCAATTACAAATTTTCGCAATGATCAATATGAAAATGTACTCAAAACATTTCATGTTACGTGCTTCAACGTTAACAATACAACAAAGGAAAATATTTCGTTTCATACATACATCAGTAATTTGAAATAATGTCCGGTTATTCAGCCCGCTTCTTATATCACACAATGCAACACAGCACTTTTGAACCATATTTATTTTTGTATGTATTTTTGTTAAAGCCAAACGGCATGTAAGCACCCGCTTTGACAGCTTAATGATAAACGTCATATAAAACCGTAGCATGGTTTTCTATGATAAACATTCACATGTGGACCGCTGCTCATCACGTGACATCGAGTACATTACTGTTTACAGCGCCTCTTGGAGGCGGACAGATTTGATCCCTAGATACCGAACGAGTTCGGTCTCCTTAGTTCTAGACTTCTTGGTTTTTGGCCAACTTTGGACGCCATTTTGATTATGTCGCGGCGAAATTCAGCTCGAGAAAAGTAGTTTATTCAATTCTACGGAATTTTTCCTATTTTTTATGTGTATTTTCGTGCTGTAACTAATTTTGGCAAAAAAAACGAGGTATTTTTGACAAAGGGCCTGGCCTATAAGGCGTATAAATAATAACACACCCACACAAAAAAAAAGTTCTGTGCAGCGAGCATGAGGGTATGGAATCGACAGATTTTTAACGCTGATTACGAATCCGAAGACGAAAAACTGATCTATAGTGTCAATTTTCCAGGGCCAGCCCGTTAAAGGGGGTCCGTGGGGGATTTTCTCCGTCCGGCCTTTTGATGCTGGCGACTAGAGAAACAGAGTTGGTAGAGTCCTGTAGCACTGAGAAGTTGGTAGAGATCACGGACAAGGTCATTCACCCACCTCCATGCATTCTCGAAACCCCAAAGCGATTGAACATCTCAATTTTAAACCATTGAACATATTTTTTTTGAATACATCGTGGTATGTCACTCAGAAGGGGTGAGAACGTGTGAACCGAATATGGGAACCATAAATGGGATGTATTCACACTTCCCAAAAAAATATGTTCAATGGTTTAAAATTGAGATGTTCAATCGCTTGGGGTTTCGAGAATGATTGCTGAGTGTATGGAGATGGGTGAATGACCTTTTCCCTGATCTCTACCAACTTCTCTGTGTTACAGGACTCTACCAACTCTGTTTCTCTGGTCACCAGCATCAAAAGGGCCGGACTTAGAAAAATCCCCCCGTTGGCCCATTAACGGGCCGGCCCTGAAAAATTGACCCTATAGATCAATTTTTCGTCTTCGGATTCGTAATCAGCGTTAAAAAATCTGTCGATCCATACCCTCATGCTCGCTGCACAGAACTTTTGTTTTGTTTTGTGTGGCTGTGTAATCGGATCAAAAGTACACACATGTGACAGCTAATTTTGCGAACTGAACGCGTACAAATACCCAGCTCCTTGTCCATCCCCTACTAACTTGTATTTGCTGCCCGCCTCTATGGACTTCCCGTCACGCGTCCACTTGACGTTCGGCTTGGGGTAGCCCTTGACCTGGAGCTCCAGCATGGCGGAGCCGCCGGCCGTCACGATGGGGTCCTTCTTAACGATCACCAGGTGCGGCTTCTCCGGCTCCCTGAACAGCTGGTTGACGGTGCCGTGGACGGTCAGCTCGGCGCTGCAGCTGATGTGGCCCCTGGAGGTCTGCGCCACGCAGGTGTAGAGGCCCACGTCGTCGGGACGGACCTTCTGGAAGACCAGCGCCAGCGAGTCCTCGTCGTCGCCCATCAGCACCTTGAAGCGCTCCTCCGGCTCGAAGGGAACGCCGTCCTTCTTCCAGTGGAATTCCGGTTTCTCTCCGGGCGGCAGGATCTCGCCCTCGGGCATCTCCTCGAAGATCTGCTTGTTCTCTGCAGACAAGGACGTGTTTGATGGTAGAATGCAGGTTTTCAAGGTTGTTGCCTAATGATGACGTAGGTTCTTCCCGGTTCCGACGCGGTTGTCTAATTTGTCTTGACGTTTCGCTGATCGTGCTGTCAGCTTCTTCAGAAGTCTTCCAAAGACTGTTGTCGTCGTCTACTGCTCCTGGTTAAATACCTTGGTTTTGTTACGCTTCGAAGAAATTATTCTTGGATAGTAATCCAAGAATAATTAGTAGAGTTCGTGCGAGCGCGGAGCGCGGGACCGTAGTCAGTTTACGAATGAAAATGTTAATATGTTCACAGAAACTATGTTGCATCATAGTACATTATTAAATATTATTACTTATTACCAAGAGCGAATGTCACAAGGCCGACACTGTGCATGTCCTGCCCTTGACTCTTGGCCTTCACAGCTCACAGCTGACTTGCATTACGAAAACTGCACTAGCAATTCTAGTTATTTACGGTACGCTGTAACAGACAGTCGCCGGTATTGCATCGCGTTGATACGTTTCGTTTTTACGTATTCGCCGTGTGTTTAATTAGCTTCATAAATATTAATAATTATTAGTTGAAGGGAGAAGTGAATAAAGTGAGGTATCATGCCAAAGGTGAAAAGAAATAGTCGGGAAATATTTCAAACCTGGTTTGACAGTGATCCCAGACAGACAGAGGGTTTTAGGGACACGATACGTATTCAAGGAAATGACCGTTTTTGTACTGTGCGCGAACGCATTATAAATTCTTCAGATAAAACTAGAGTAACAAGACATCTGAAAAGCCATGCCTCGTCCAGCACCGACGACTCCGTATTTTTCTATGAACTTACAGAAGCCTTTGTTGCAAGCAATATTCCATTAAACAAACTAGAGAACCCCAAGTTACGTACGTTTTTAGAAAAATATATGGACCGAAAAAATTCCTCATGAAAGTACGTTAAGACTTGCATAAGTCGATCGGGTTTACAACAATGTAGTGATATCAATACGCGAAGAAATTGCGGACAATTTCGTGTATTTTATTATAGACGAAGCTACCGATGCTTCTGGGCGTTTTCCTTTTCCATACACAAGTTAATATTAAATTCTACCCGTTCCACTCCAGAACACTTAGAAAAGCACATAATAATATGTTTTAACCACTGCCAACCTGCCAAGGAAACCTTGTCTCAATACAATAATTACCTGACGTTTGTGGGGTAAGTATTGCCATTGTTACGTGTTATCTTAATTTATATAGGTATTTTATCGTTGACTTAACCGTACTATTTGGTAAAAATAGTACTATGTTGCTTGTTGCTACATAATTTATGTAAACATATTAATATTTTAATTCGTTAACTGACTACGGTCCTGTTACACTCCGCGCTCGCACGAACTCTAATAATTAGAGAGTCACTAGAAATCATGAAGAATAACAACAACTTCAATAGGGAAGATGAATACCGCATTAACAACACATGGAGACTGGCTTTATTGGGGACTGGTAAATCGAGCTTGGTGGATGAGCAGCGAAGTGTAACAGAACCAAGGTATTTAACGAGGAGCGAAAGACGACGACAACAGTCTTTGGAAAACTTCTGAAGAAGCTGATAGCATGATCAGCGAAACGTCGAGACAATTTAGACGACCGCGGCAGAACACGGTAGAAACTATTTCAGCAACTTTTGACTAGCACTGTATATATTTCATATATACTTTCGAAATTAAATATTCCTTGAATTACCTGTTACAGTGACTTTAGCTTCAGATGAGGATTCGCCAAGTCTATTTTTAGCAACGCATTTGTAAACGCCAGCGTCGGATTTCTTGACAACTGGAATAACCAGCTCGTAAAATCCCTTTTCGGAATTTTCCTTGATGATTTGGTAACGCTCAGACTTTTCCGATATCTGCTTTCCATCTTTATAGCTACAAGTTTATAAAAAAATATAAATATGGTAATAAATTAAAATGACTATATCTAAAATAAAATAGCTAAATTTTAATATTTCACGCACTACTGTAAGAGTTTGTTACAATATTGAACATATGCATTTTGTTCTCGTATTAATTTGTGAGATTCTTTTCAATTATAGAATTGTATGTAATTTTTAATGTATGTTATGCAGTTTACGCACTACTAAACTTACAATGAAATTTCAGGCTTGGGATCACCAGCAATCTTAACCATAAAACGAAGATATGTGTCTTCTAATAGCTCAGCGTCTTTCATGGACACCAGAAACTCTGGTTTATCTGTTACAGCGTGATCGACGTGTTCTTCTGTTGTTACTAGAGATATTAAACATTCATGACAAAAATACTGCTGATTACATATAGTATTATATTATATATAATTGTGGCTATATACATATAAATAATTTTGTAATTATGAGTAAAGCCGCCTAAACAGCGCGGCGGCCCACAAAGTTTTCAGTGTTAACAGTCCAGTAACAGGGTAAGTTTAACACATCTTTTTATAAATTGCAACACTGTTGCAATTTATGTTGAGATTGATATTAATAACTCTGTTATTTACGTTGACATGTGTGAAAACTTTATGCCCGCCGCCCGGATCTGCCGGCTTTAATTATGAGTGTATAAAAGATTCTATGTTAGATATAGAAATTTTGACTTCTGATGAATGGCTTCTACAAAATATTTAAAAGACCTAAATATTTTCGACTGTAATACGTAGATGGCGTAAAAAGCAAAATAAAAACGCACAAGCTACTAACGTTCATGCACTATGAGCTGTGCCGAGCATGAAGATTTTCCTGACTGGTTCTGGGCTATCGCAGTGTAAATACCGGCGTCTTCTTTTCTCGCTTTGTTAATTATGAGTTTGTATTCGTGGTCCAGCTCGGAGTAGGTCGTCTGTACCGTAGGTCCATTACCGTTAATAGGTTTGTTATCTTTCAGCCACAGGAAACTCTCCGGCTTCTCCTTCAAGGATACTTGGAATTGTGCGGTTTCCCCAGCTGATTGTTAGGTGTAGACAGATGAATTATGAAAGATACGATGAGTAGATAGATATATGACAAGAGTAAGTACCATGCATATAGATATAGTATATGAAATGGTAGTCAAATAATAGTTGGGAATACACACACATTCCGGAACATAAATTTCAATTTTTTTCAATGTTCTTCGTTATTCAAATAATTAAAATAACGAGTCAATAAAAAAAAATCATCAAAGTTGGCCGAGCGAAAAACACGGGAAATGAGAATAATAAATATTTTATATTTAATTAAGTCCAAAAAACTCAAAATAAACCAGCGCTTTAATCATTACAATAGATAAATATATCTAATTCTCCACTATTATTTGATCATGAAGATTGTTGTAACGACGATAGAAAATTTTTTGTTAATAGTGCAAAAAATGGCACATAAAAAATCGTGTGTGCAAAAAAAAAAATAAAAAACGGTGTCACGTTTAGTGTATATGAAAAATTAATACTAAACGCATTTGAACGATTTTAAATTCGTTTTCAAAATATATATACTTACGTTCTATGTTGGAACCGCGGATGGTTTTAATAAATTTGGGTCTATCATCCCCTTCCAATTCTTCCAATTTCTGCTCTGCAGACCTTTCGCGAGTAGTCCGCGACATTGTTGATATAGAGTCTTGAACTCTTTCGGATTCAGACTTAATTTCTTTGTGTGATTCCGACTTTACTTCTTTTGCTTGTGTGGTCGATCTTGTCTCTGAGCCATAAGATTCGGACACGGCTTCCTTTGAATGAAACTCTGATTTAGATTCTTTACCATAAGACTCCGATTTTATCTCTTTGGCTTCGATGGATTCGGATTTCAGCTCCTTTCCATTCAAGACTCTCTCCCTTGAGATCTTTATTGACGATGACTCTAAGGAAAGAAAATAAAATAGTGAAGAAAAAAATATAAATGTACCATTGGCGTCAGCTTCAAGTCACAATCAGTCTCAAAGTTTCCTTTCTAATAACCAGAAATAAAATACAGAAAGGCATACGTGGAAGGAAGTTATCTGAGAATGTGATGACTTTTATTTTTATATAGGAGCATAACAATATGAATTATCAGAAGTAAAAAAAGTCAATACAGTAGTATAAAAATTATCAAAATCTAAGCAACCTTCAAAAAGTGGGTGTATTATGACTTTCGTTGGTGACTATATCCAATAGATTCCTAACGCAAATATGCAAAAAAATGATGGTACGGTGTGGCGAGTTGTGTATGAAATATGAACATGCCAACCTTTAAAAAAATGTAGGTCCTACTGGTAACTCAAGTATGTAGTAAAAAAGGTGTCGTATTTTACTTACCATCATCGATACCGCGTTTTTGCGCTTTTTTTCTAGAGACTCAGTCCTCGAATAATTCGGGGAATATTTAGCGTAAATGTCTTCGTCTATAAGATCTGCTTTTTCCGTTTTTTCAGCGGCATCGGTAGAGTAAGACTTCGCTTCGGAAGCAGACTCTTTCCTCAGATACTTCCTAGCGTACTTCTCGTAAGGATCCTCCGCTTCCTCTTCTTTCTTTTTCTCCTTCGAGTCGCTCCTAGAGTACTTTCGCGAATATTTGCTGTCCTCTTCGGTCAGGTAAGATTTTCTCTCCGCCGAACTATCTGCGGTCCTGGAATATTTTTTCGTGTACTTGGCATACTTATCTTCTTCTTCATCGTCTCCAGGTTTTTTGTCGAGCGAGTATTTTCTCGAGTACTTGGATATGAGGTCTTCGTCGTCATCGTTGCGAGACGACAGGGCACTTCTGTACTTGCTTTCGTCAGCCGATGTGGATCTGACCGCATACTTCGAACCGAGTTCGGAACCTAGACCCAGTTTTGAACTGTAGTTGTAAGTTTCGTTGGTTTCCGAGGGTTCAAGGCCGGTTCCCTCAGCCGAGGTCCTTATAGATTTCCTTATGGAGTAAGAATCTCCATCACCAACACCTTCAATAGAGGTTTTCATGCTGCGTCTGGAGTAATAACTATCTCCATCCCCCGTGTCACCACCAGACGCTCTTGTGAGAGACCTGGACGATCTCTTGGAGTAGGAGCTATAAGAGTCACCATCGTCGTCTCCCACCTTGCCTTTGAGTCTTCGGGAGTAGCTATACGTGTCACCATTGTCCTCTCCGACTGCCGATGACCGTACGGACCTTCTAGAGAAGCTGTACTCATTGTCTCCGCCGTCGCCAGTCAGCGGCGGCTTCCTGGAGGTGTAAGTGGACGTTAGCGAGCTCTCTCCAAGGTCGCTGGAGTATTTCTTGCCGTACTTGGACGACAAGTCGTCGTATTTGGTTCCGCTTAAGGCGGAATCAGTGGTGTACTTGCTGGATCCTATGTCGGTACCATAGCGAGAGGAAGAGAGTCCCTCTGAGGTATACGAGGTACCCGATCTTCGAGAATAAGGGGACTCGTAGCCGCCTTCTGTGAACGAAGATTAATTTTGTGAAGGTGCGTTTTTTTGAAGAGCGTGAGTTTTCCCTAACTTTAAAGAAGCTGAAACCTGCCGAAGCTGTGGAAGTTGTGCGAAGCATTTATTGTTATTCTCTTCGTTAGCATGTTCCCGTTATATTTTGGTTATTTTTCTCAGAAATTATTATGTCAAAGTGGAAGAAAGGGTGTTGAGTGTCAAGTGTGGTTAATGGAAATTAATGATGAATAGCATGGCTAGAGTGGAGATACAGTGATGTAAAAGTAAGAGATTGAATCTATATGATAGGTTTCCAGACAACGTTGTTATACCTCAAAACAATTGATCAACAAACTTGTCAATTACTATTTTTGGAAAAAAAATATACAAGGTCAGTGGCGCAGTGACTTTTCTACATAAAATGGTAAAATGCCATACATTTAGCCAAGCTGCAGATCACGTTGTTAATAGTTCTCTAATATCTGTCAGTTTGCGACGTTTTTCTGTTAAAAGACACACGTGTTAGGTAAAAAATAAAAACACGAACAGTTAATGAAATACGTTTATTAATTTCTCATTACACAAACTAACCTGACTGGGCCGTTGACGACGTGTATCTTCGACTCATCTCGTCACCTACTTCAACATTAACCTCGATACCAACTTTGAAATCTGTCAGAATTATTTCACTGACGCCGGTCTTTTCCACGCTATAGAGCTTGTCTATGGCACTGCCGGGTACTAGTTCTGGCGGCGGCTTCACAGAATACGGGATAACTTCCTCTAAAACTCTCGGTTTGTTCACTTGCACAAGGGGTTCGACAGCTTGTATCCTTTCCAGATGGCGTTCTTCTACTGTCTCCGATTCGGGTGTCTGGACTTGCTTTAAGGTTTCAGTCTCCGACTGAAGGGTATCGGAAGTTGTGGTGGTGGTTGTTGCTAGAGTGGGTAGGGGTTTTGCAACTAAGGTTCTGTCTGAAGAGCTAGACGATTCTTCAGTTGCTTGGAATTGCTTTAAGGTTTCAGTCTCCGACTGAAGGGTATCGGATGTTGTTGTGGTGGTGGTTGTTGCTAGAGGAGGTAGAGATTTTGCAACTAGGGTTCTGTCTGAAGAGCTAGACGATTCTTCAGTTGCTGTTTTAGTCACTACTGACTTTAATTCCTGTATAAGTTGGTCCTGTTGTTTTGATTGGTTTAAAAGTTTATGTGTATTTTTTTCTGGAGCCTTTGGTATCTGAGGTTTGCTCTCTGTATGTTGGGCTACAGGTTCAGATTCGTCTTCCTTTGATTTCGGTTGTTTGACGTTCGAGGAAAGAGGTTTATTAGCCTTTGGGTCAGTTACAGAGGTTTCTACTTCTGGTTGGTTCGGCTCTGCTCGGTTGGGCTTTGAATCTGGTTGCCCAGCTGACGGAGTGTTTTCTGTTGGGGGTGATTCAACTTGAAATTCGTCACTACCGGTTTCTTCACTTTCACCTAAAACATTATTAGGAATATTATAAAATTGGATGTTTGAAAAGTAAAACAAGGTAAAGTAAGTTGTCATGAATTGGCACATTATATTACTAATACATATAATAAGTTTTAGTAGAAAAAATGTAGGAGCATTGTTATCAAAAAAGCAAAAAATTATATCTAGAATCACCATCTTTGAAAAATGAAAAACAAACTGTAAAAATATGCGTGGACGTAGTCCATCTTACCGTAGTCTTTCGCAAATTCTCTTATTTCTTTCAGCCAAAATGCCTTTATGTCTCTGTGAGCTTTTAAGGTCAGCGACTGGCCACCAACTTTGTCCACCAATTCGAAGATGAGGTCGTCTTCGGGATGATCTTTGAGTTGTATTTGAGGAAGCTGCAAACAATATTGTAAATCTAATCTAAATTGTATTACAATTAAACTTATGTTTGTATCGTGATTGTATTAAATTATATGCTCACCCGAATGATATCCTTGAGTTGAAAGATGGACCGATCCTCGGATATCCGCCGGACCTTACAGATGAGAATGCGCGCCTTGAAAAGAAAGAGGTACCGCTCCTTTGTGACGTCACCGAACGTTATCGAAAACCGATCGTGAGCAAGGAGACGTCCTAGTTTCTGTATGCTGCCGCGATAGCCCTCGATGCTAGAGATGAACTTGTCGTCTTGTGCCCGATGGGGGATGCTTTGCATCAAATCCAAGGCCTTCTGGAGATCGGCGCTGTTCTCGCCAAGACACGCGCTGTACCTTACCAACTCCTATAAAAAATAAAACCTGGTTCAGCGATTTGTTTAATTCCAGTGGTTTGGTAAAAAAAGTACGTCACACATAATTCTAAAAAAAAAAAAATAACGGGTCAATATCCCTTTAAGAACTCGCTGTATTTTATTAAAATTTCATGAAATGTGATTTTTACGTAGAAGATAGTAAGAATGGTAGGGTTTTTGGTTCAACTTTAGAAATTTTTCACGTCTAGGAAAAAAGTGGCTCAATTAGTCAGGGTTTAAGGTTTCAGTCTCCGACTGAAGAGTATCGGATGTTGTGGTGGTGGTTGTTAGGGCGGCTAGAGGTTTTGCAATTAGTGTTCGGTCTGAAGAGCTAGACGGTTTTTCAGTTGTTTTAGGCAGCTGCATGATTCTTCAGTTGAAGTTTCAGTTCAGTGATAGTTCAGTTGAAGTTTTAGTCACTACTGATTTTAATTCCTGTATAAGTTGTTCCTGTTGTTTTGATTGACTTAGAAGGTTAGGTGTAGTTTTTTTCGGGAGCCTTTGATATCTGAGATTTGCTCGTCATGAATTTTTTATTACGTTTTTGGTTCAAATTTAAAAATTTTTCGTGTCTAGGAATTTTTTTTACAAAACTATTCAGCTATGATACGAGTCCAAGAACTTTGAAATGGATATAATTTTCGTTAAATTTTTTAAGATCTTTTCACAAGTCACATAACACTTAACTTGGGCTTACTAACTCAGAATTTTACAAGCTGTGATCCTATCAGAAGCAAAAAATCAATACTGTAGTATAAAAATTATCAACATTTAAGCAACCTTTAAATAGTGGGTGTGATGACTCTCGTTGCTCATTGTACAAGTTTTTGGGGTTGCTGGTATCCGTTTTACCCTATTACGTCGCATTTCGTTTCTAACCTCAACAACATGACTAGAAACCGCGAAAACAGCCCTTTTAACGTTAGGCAATGAGAGCTGACTGGCATTTTTATATGCTTTCGGAGTGGGTAACTACAAATTCGTTGTCAAATATAGTCGTACAGTTTAGCGAACTTTGTGAATTACTGAAGTGTAATGTTATCCGATAATATCATGAGCTCATGACAAAAAAAAATTAAATAAGTAATATTGTTATACATTACCTCTTCAGATCTCGTAACGACGAAATATGCTTTAGATAAGATTACACAACTTTAATAGGTGCACAATAATAATTAGTAAGGTCACAATTCCTATGTAATATACACATTCGGACAATTCCATAGCGTTTGCTCATCCTGTAAATAATTATTATCCTAATCTACTCTCAACGGATCTAAATATTCTATAAGATACAAGTCCGATTACGACAAGCCCCAATATTATAACGGTAAATTCTGATGTTAGGAAGGCGAGGAAACTCCTAATGATGCACATGCCAAACTAAAGTTTCGAGAAAACAGCGTTACCTTTTCAGATGTGTCTGTATACGTAGAACAACACGATAATTATAGCTAAAATTCCGATGTAATACACGCAGTTATCGCCTTCCATACTAAAATTTAGACATGCGGGTAATTTTTCTTTTTGACGGTGACTTTGACAATTGACAAATGTGACATAAATGAACCGACGGAGTTCTACAGTCCTCCGCTACTTCATAGTCCAAGTGTGACTACTGTAGCAGGTGGGTTCCAGGGGCGCGCGGAATTACCCGCGACCCCGCGGATTCCCTTTTGTTACCTTCCAGATTTACCGAGCGGCCTTGTTTAAATCTGCACACCTATACTATGTGGATTCGTTGATTAATTCGTCCAAGAGAAAGCATAGCTTACCTATAACGCCTTCAGCCGACGGAATGCTTCAGTTAGTCGACGAACGGTACCCAGCCTCCTTAATATTCCGGTAAAATAAATACATAAATCCAAATAAAACACATACGTACAAACAAAGGGGGGTTTAATTTAGAGAAAACAATACAAATGCAAATGCAGTGAACCAACCCCCAGTCACACTAGTCTTATTCCCGACGATAACTAACTAATTCTTGAAGACGCTGCAATCACAC
The DNA here is from genome assembly GCA_029963805.1 of Aromia moschata. Taxonomy (NCBI): domain Eukaryota; kingdom Metazoa; phylum Arthropoda; class Insecta; order Coleoptera; family Cerambycidae; genus Aromia; species Aromia moschata. The sequence goes on from JAPWTK010000097.1 coordinate 790,065, forward strand.
CACATAGAAAATATTATTTTGAACAAATACACAATATCTAATAGCAAACTTCAAGAATTAATCAGAGCCAACAAGATGTGTAAGTATTCATTCGAGCGAAGGAAAGGAACTGCCCTTTTCGGGTCAGCCACCCTGTTTTATGCATTCTATATACTTCTAAACTTCTACGTCTCCACACAGTGGCGTAGGAGACGTTAAACCCGTCAACAGTCCCGAGCATTAACAACTTTTGACATCCCGCGATAGACGGTGTGAATAAGGATTTACATAATTTTATGTATTTAGAAACCTGACCTCCCATATATAATTTACATACATTTTCACTGAATCATTTCTCTCTGTATCACTCATTTCGACGGCCGTATCTGCCGCGAGTTTTATTCTGGTCCGCCCCTGGCACCTGGCCTAGGCTCGCAGTACCTCAGCCTTATGTTGTAGCACTTGAACTATTTTCCCCGAAGGAGACTTTACAAAAACTCCTCTAGCACCCCAATTCGTTACGGCTGAACGACTTATTCAGTCAACGCTCGTAATTATCTTAAAAATTGACACGATAACGAAATTTACGAGCTATCCTGTGCGGTCTCTATCGCTTTCTCCGAAATAAAGAATATTCTAAAACTGAAACTAGATATAGCTTGTTGCCTGCCCATTTTGTCGTTTTGTTACACTACTATCTTTGGAGAGAAATTATGCAATGTGTGGGGAATTAGGCCAGGGCCGCACTAGGCGACCAGGTCGCGGCAGCCAACAAGAGTACACATTTTAGAGTATCATACACCCACTTTTTTGAGGATTGTTTAAATCCTGATAATTTTTGTACTACAATATTGATTTTTTTTGTTGGCAGGATTACAGGTTATGAAATTCTAAGTCCAAAAGGCTATACTCACATTAAATAGAAATCGTTAGACTGCATATCAGACTAACTGAACTATTTTGGAAAAAAAAAATCGTAGATATGAAAAAGTTCTAAAATGGAACCAAAAATATCATAAAAATTCAAAACTCTACCATTAGCCTAGGAAAGATTTCAAAAAAAGATTTCAAAAAAAATCCTCAAGCGTTAAAAAAATTTGATAATTAGGTAAAAAATAGTGCAATTTAAGTGCACTAGTTTTGGATCAAATCGGTTTGTGGGAACATAACCAAAAAAATTCATAAACGTGTGAAAAAACCGTTTTTTTCACTTTTTAAGTCCCAAAAAAAAATTATTTCAGAAAAACAAAAAATAGCACGTTATAGTGCTTAAAAAAGACGAAGAAAACCAGTTTTTAAAAAATTAAATCGGTTTACAACTTTTTTGCAAAAAAAAAACCTTCAAAAATCGCCCTTTCTTTACTATCTAATTAATCGACCTACGAAAGTCGTAAGTACTTCCGAGAGACCAAATTGTAGCCCTTTTTCGGCGGCTACTTACAGTAAAAATTTTATCAAAAAATATTAATAACTTTTGGCTCAATTCGAAAAAAATGTAAAAAAAGGTGTTTTCGAAAAATGGCCCGGCAATTGTCAATAACAGTCCTACAGTAATTTTTCAAAGTGCGTTTGGTTCGTGAAGAGGTGCTCTACAATCGTTCAATGGACCAAGTTTGTCTAATTTGAGGAAGTATCTCAAAAACGACATTGAAAACCGGGCTGTTTTGCGTTTCGGGCGCTCGGGCGCTCGAGCGAAGGGGGAAAGACCGCATGGTGGGGGAACTCTCGACTGCTTGGCGCGACTGCTTTCGTGCGCTCGAATTGAGAGAGTTCCCCCACCATGCGGCCTTTCCCCTTTTTTTGCCGGGCCATTTTTCGAAAATAACTTTTTTTACATTTTTTCGAATTATGCCAAAAGTTATGAATATCTTTTGATAAAATTTACTGTAAGTTGCCGCCGAAAAGAGCTACAATTTGGTCACTCGCGGAAGCTCCTACGAATTTCGTAGGCCGAGTAATTAGATAGTAAAAAAAGGGTCAATTTTCGAAGGTTTTTATTTTATTTTTGCAAAAAGTTGTGTACTGATATTAATTTTTAAAAACTGATTTTGTTCATCTTTTTTAAGCGCTATAACGCGCTATTTTTTGTTTTTCTGAATTAATTTTTTTTTGGTACTTAAAAAGTGAAAAAACCGGTTTTTCACACGTTTATGAATTTTATTGGTTATGTTCCTACAAACCGATTTGATCCAAAACTGGTGCACTCAAATTGCTCTATTTATTACTTAATTATCATTTTTTTTTACGCTTGAGGAATTTTTTGAAAAAATTTCTAGGCTACCTCCGTTCTACTACAGTTTTCATAAAAATTCTTGTGCATTAAATTTTAATAAAACACAGCGAGTTCTAGATGGATATTAATCCGTTATTTGTTTTTAGAGTTAAGTATGACGTACAGGGCTTTTTTGAATTTTCATTATACTTTTGGTTCAACTTTTTTCGAAATTCAAACGAAGTTCAAACGAAAACAAAGTTCAAACGAAATTTTTCATTTTTGTTTTAAAATGGCACAGTTAGTCAGATAGATACTCTGAAGATTTCTTTTTAATATGAGGCCAAGAACTTTGAAAAGGGTTTAATATTTTTGGAACTTTAATTTTTATCGATATATTTTCACACAATACACATATCATATTCAACTTGGGCTTATGAGACGCAGAAATTCACAAGTCATTCTTCTATCATGGTGTTACAATAATATACCTAAAAATATATACAGGGTGTTTCATAAAAAAAAGAGATTCAATTTGATATTTGACAGTTTGGAACATTTTTGTCACTACGGCATAAAACTGAAAATGGTACAAGCTTATTTGTCGCTGAGTTTTCTAACTAAAATACCATTTCTACAGCCATTTAAAAGTGGGACAAAATAAAATGAACACACTCTACATGACCTTTAATTCTCCACACATGGCATTCTATTTCTTTATGAAGACAGAAATCACGTGATCGGATCTTCTACTATATAGACATACATAACACATTCTACCTTGATATCGGCATTGAACATTTTTTCGATAAATTATACAGGGTTTCTAAAAAGTCAGTACTAATAATTGATTTTAAGGCACACCTGCCGTGTGCCTTATAAATTTGTTTTTACTGGAGTCTCCAGTACTTGTAATGTAATTGTAAATTCAAATTCAAGAGGAACAAGCGTATACATTTACAGATACAGAGTCTGTGATTGTTCCAAGAGGGTCATGATTTTTAATAAAAAATACAATCGACAAAGCTTTTTGTCGATATAGTCGATCAGATAACATTTGTCGTGGTTGTTCTAAACAATCTAAACCAGTATCGTTTAAATTAAAGCGCTAGACGCAAATAATTCACACACTCACAGACGAACCCTATTATATTTCCAAAAAGATAAATACAATATTCCATCTTGACATTGTCGGTAAGTGGCATATGAAATAGGTTAACAGTTTCTATTTCGGTAGCTCTCTAAATATACTCTGATTTCGGGATCGGAGCCCATTCTGCACACATTCCTCTCGCAACGTCTGCTTCGTCGAAAACGAAAACAATTTCTCTTTCCGTCTAAACTCTAAAATGGTTTGTGCCTTTGCGGGTACCACCCAGGGTCACGGTTTATTAACCGGCAGCCGGTATCTATTGTTTCGCGATTAGTTTTAAGTCTAAAAGCACATTTGTATATTTAAGCCCTTGTTTATCGTTCTGTTGAGTCGGCACGAAACGAGGAATGTACATATCGTCGGTTCCGAAGAAAAGGGTTACAACTCAAAAATTGTCTTTTTTACAGGAGAAGCAATTTAAACATTTTGAATTAAATAATTCTTCATTATCATCATAACATAGTATAAAACAAAGTCGCTTCCCGCTGTCTGTCCCTACCTATGTATGCTTAGATATTTAAAACTACGCAACGGATTTTGATGCAGAGTTTTTAATAGATAGAGTGATTCAAGGGGAAGGTTTTTTTTATATAGAAAAACTGTAGAGGTTTCAAGTGATGTCGTATAAATTTTTTGGCTTACATTGCAAAGCTGGGCCCCTAAGAGATAGAAATAAGACTTTTGTCTAAAAAAGGATGGACTTTTAGGGATAACAATAATTTTATATTTGCGAAGCCGGGGCGGGGCTAGAAAAAAAAAAAAATAGTTTTTTTTGAGTGAGAGTTTGGTTAGGTTGAATATTAGAATATTTATATTTTTAGTGGTTGGTATAAGTGAGATTATTAATTTTTTTTAAAATAGGTTTTTTGTGGCAATTTGGAAGAAACAGAAAAACTACTTTTTTTGAGATGTAACCCTTTTCTTCAGAACCGCACCGACGATATGTACATACTAGGGATATAACCTTTTGTTATATGCCTGAAGCACTTCGGTTCAGGCGTGAAGTCGGCATAAAAAGAACAATAAAATTCAAAAAAAGAACTTATACTAACAAACTCAATGACAATTGTCTTATTGGTGCGCTAAAGGGTTGTATTGGGTCAAAGTATTGCAGTAGTACAAGATGACTAATATCCGTTCAATAGGTTTTTCAGTTAAATTCATATGGCTTGGCCGTACGAGTCTTATAATATAATATTTGGCCGTACGAGTCTTATATAAGAGGTCCATGCGAATAAAATTGTTTAAAATCATTTACATCATCGGAATTATTGAATTCATCCCAAATTCGTAATACTATTGAATATCCTGGATTATCGTTTAACACGTTTTGCATTTCTTGTACAATGTAGTCTGTACTATTCGACTATAATATATTAAATAAACAGGGGACACGTGATCTAACTCCAAATATCGTACAAGTACATATCTGTACCACTTTATTCAATTGCTGATCTGTCGGCTCATCTACAGTCACGTATACATATTTATTTTGAACACTTGATTTTATATTACTCTTCTGAACATCTTGGTAAGCGGAGCTTGGTACTGGTCGTGGTCGTGGAGCTTGGTATTTTTCCACAAATTGTCGAAAATATAAAATATTCTATCCACTAACTGAAATGATAACTGACAAGCGCAAAGCATTAAACATAGATCAAAGTGGAACTGCCACTGAGGAATACCACGTTGTTTATTGTGAAATGTACAGTGTTTTTTATGTCTTACACATTAAGCTCTATGCCACCCGCTTAAATATTTTTCCTAAACCGTACAGTATATTAGACCATTACGGACGTTTGGAATTAAGGTCTGGAAATCCAGCTGGCCATTCAATGGTTCCCTTGAAAACATTTCATAATATGTCAGTGTAAGGAACAGTTTGTCTTTTAAACCTTACAGGGGTATGTAAGTTTCCGCTACCATTTTGCATTAGTCTAATAGGATTTCTAGGACTTCTGGCAGTTACACTGGTGTGGAAATCATGTAGGCAGTGCTCGTCAATTTAAATTAAATGACACATAATCAAAATAGAATAGTTGTGGGAATCTGCCACCAGAAATATTCAAAATATTTTTAAAACCGATGACAGTCAAACGATAAATCTCAGACGGCGTATTTTCGCAATGAAATGGCATCAGAGCAAATTGGCAACAATATAAAAGTGATACTCTAACAGTAAACGCTTCACTTCTTTAATTTGTTGAGTCGTTGCCACGGTAGTAGAATAAGTATAAAAACTTTACAAACTAGAATTCCCATAGCTTTAACAGATGTCGAGGTTTCGAAAAAGTAACAATAAAAATGCTGTATTATTTGGTGATTATGAAAAACAAATATTTCGCAAACATTTGGCAAGCCGTTCCAAGATTTTCTGGTGAGGCAGACGGTTTTTGAAAGTTTAATTTGTGTTTTTTTCTATTATAGCATTCTATTAAGGTTTAATAATTTCCTTTATTAATAAATTAATAAAATATGACGTGGGTCCTATGTTTCCTTAAGAAAATACCAGAATTTTTTATTCTACACTGCTATCTTAATACGGTTCTGTTAGAGTCCGGAAACTTCTCGACTTTAGCGATAGGCAGGCGAGCTAGGAGAGTGTGGCCCGAAAACGACCAAGTTTAATGGCTACGGCACAACGAAGAACAAATCAGACAAAAGAAATTTATTATGAGTTATGAGGTAACGATTTTTGGTACTGCCTCCTAATGTACATACATCTATGATGGAAAAATAATGTTATTTGTTTACTGTTAAATGTCATGATTGTTGCCAAATTACATCGCTCCACATAGGTATATTTTGGCTGTGTGCCTTCAATTTTCGATTACGTTTATTGTTGATAATAAATTATCAGCATTAAAAACATGTCACATGCTTAATTTGATTTTGCAACTACGTTTAAGCAAATGTACACAGGTATTCATGCTTCAAGTGGAGTGAAAATCTTTTACACGTTGATATTCAATAAAGTTTTGATTTTATTGTGTTGTTAACCTTCTTGACGATGCCTAATCCCGAGTACCGCTCGGGTCCATAATGTGTATTTAAATTGGTAGACCCGAATTAAACAAATTAAATACATCAGAACAAATTAAAATCATGTTCTGAATGGTTATCACCGTCCAGTAGTCAGAGTATATCTGACTTTCTTTCTGTACTACATATTTATCTCCCTTTTCCCCCAATGTGACTACGCCATTGGTTCCATATCTATGTATATACTAACTATTGTTTTACTGTTTATGTAAATTTTAACCAAACAATTAAATATAGATCTACACTCAACATCCACATATCCGAACTTTTCCGTTCCGCAAACTTCCACATTTCCGAACTCTCGTCACCTCGGGATAACCGAACTGCTGGCGCATGCGTAAAGGATTTTTCTGGCTCATTCTAGTACTTTTCTTTGTTTTTCGAGGTTTTTATTTTATGCAAATGTAATACATACATACATGTGTACATGTTAATAAAAGAATGTTTTTTTAAACAAAAAAAATGTCAGGTGCAAAGGAGAGAGTGATGCAGGTAATTATTTTGTAATTCAAAGTAAAGGTTTGTTTTATTGAACATTTTGTTGACGTAACCTATAATAATTTAAAACTGAAATGAAAGATGATGAGAAAATATGTATTTTTAAGAAAACCGTGATACAAAACAAACATTATTGTACTGTTTATTTGCAGAGAAAAGAGCCTGCTAAGAGGCTAACCTTGGAGCAAAAGCTGGATCTGATAAAATGTTGATCTATGTAAGATGTACAATATTTGTAAATCGTCAGTGGCAGAAATTCTTGGGAAAAAAGAAATTTACTTGTCGGAAGTTGAAAAAAGACGAAAATTGAGTGGACGGATTGACACAAAAAAGTGCACCGGTACTTATGATACGCCATTTGAAATAAGTGTTTTCCACTGGTTTGTACAAAGAACTCTTGTAGAACCTGTCTCAGGTGTGCTGCTGAGGGAGGGCGATTTCCTCTTTGTTGAATTCTGTGACAATCGAAATGTTTGATAACAATCGCATTATTGTGTACATTTTTTTTTCTCATTTCAAATTTCGCGGTTTTTTGTCGTCAACCAATCAGCGACAAGTTCGGTTGTGTGGAAGTACAAGTTCGGAAATATCGTGAGAAAAAGTTCGGAAATATCGTGAGTTCGGAAATTTGGAGTTCGGATATATGGATGTTGAGTGTACTTTTATTTTCGACGCCCCTGCCCTCTATACCGACGCCTCTGATACAACTACGCCTCTGGTGGAATTTAGACGAATATGTTTTCGATTCTTGGCAAGTATCGCAAAAATATATATGTCAGATCAAAATCACCTTCGGAATGAAATATCGTTCTAAAATTACTTTTTCCTGTTTTATTCCTAACATGGTAGAAGCGTATGCAAGGGCTACTACAAGAAATTGGCTGTGAAAACTTTTTGTATTGTTTGTTTGTATGCAGTTGTTGTAGTGCAGTCGTTGTTAAATCAACAAATATTTTCGTTTAAAGTGTGTTCACTTATGTATTAACTTTTAACGCATGTTTTAAACGTTTCATAGCGGTGCATACTTGAATAGTGATAGTTTTATTATACTGTGAATTCCAGGTACATACCTATTGGATGGCGCGGTTGAGGATGTTTGAGGTTAGATTTGCTTCTGTAATTTTACTATCTTTATTAGTAAATTTATTTATTTATTTCATTACTTTATTCAATAGACAACAGTAGTAATAGTAATAAGTTAAACAATAAGACAATAACAGAAGATTTTAGATTAGATTATGATTTTAGGTTTTGCTATCTCAGATATTCGTAGGGCCTTTTTGTTGTATGTATTTCTTCCGAAAAATGTGGAAAAACCGATATATATGTATTTTTTGTATGAATATAAATATTTTTTTTCCAGATTGACCTCCATGAACAATTGACAACGATGCAAGGTAAGACTTGTTTTGTTCCTAGTGCATTTAGATATCACCTTATAAATTTGGTATGCACTTAAAGATGGTAAAACAAGCTTACTATGTAACTTACCCAACACAACTAAAAGATAGGTATTGTACATTAATGAAGAAACCCGCATGACCTTCAAATGACCTTTCAAATTTCATCTTCCAAAAATCACTTCGTATCATAACAGGTCGTTAACTTAAGTAATTACTTGAGATATCAGACCGTTGGTGAACTTTTTATAGAACATAGAACATGTACTATTATACAAGCATAAGTATATGTATGATATATTCAAGGGCGTAGCCAGTATTTTTGTTTGGGGGTCGTCCAATGCAAATTAAACAAAAAGAGCCAAAAAAAAGGTCATTGCAAAGGCAACGGCAAGCGCAATCCCCCGACTATTTTGGTTTCTACTTGACAATTGGGGGGGGGGGGGGTGATCGCTTCTATCGCCCCCTCCCCCTGGCTGCGCCCTTGGATATATTAGTTACAGCGTTTGAGTGCGTCTGAAAGAATTTAGTGTATATTATGTAAGTATATCCCAATATCTTGGAGGTTTTAAGCGAGTGCTTTTGAAACGTTTTGATAGGTATTTCATGCGTGTACAATATTTTGTGCGTCTATATACCATCTGCGTCTAAAGTAATAGGACAGATCAATATGAAGCGAATATACAGGGTGTTTACATTTATTTATGTACAAATCCATAAAATCCTCATTTTTCAAGATAATCGATTCAACTTTTTTTATTTAAAGGGTATCGAAAGCAGCTTCTTCTGACCCTATCGTGGCTTTTAAGATTCATCCCCATGGCCTGCTTTGATTTTTTTTATAAATTCAATATAATCATTTAGCGAGTTTTTTATTTAATTCCATGGCACGCTTGACTCGTCTAGCGGCTCTCAAACTCGATATTTGGCTCAACTTTGAGATCGTATAGAAATAAATACCTTGTATATTTTTTGTTCAAATTTCGTTTCGTAAAGTGAACTGCCCTATCACATTAGTCCCTCGTATTATTACTTTAGACGCAGACGTTGTGTGTATTATGCCATGGCCAACTTACCTTCAATAGAAGTTGGTAGTCGTTTATACGTTGTATCGGAAGTTTCAAATGCTCGGAAATATTTTTGTCGTCACTCAGGCGTTGTGACAACTCCTGAAAAGAAGACAAGAAAAAAATAAACATTATGGGGTGATTAAACGTAATTATATTAATATTTACTATAACGAGGCGTTTAGGATAATTATAAAAGATTACATATTACAAAAAAAGTAAATTTTCTCCTAGTTTATGCAAAGAACATTTGAAGACAACTGTAGTAAAAAGTGTACCAACCATCCCCGGTCTCCCCTTCGCGCTGGGGTGAAGCAAAGGTATTTTTTTATTGTGAAATAGTAAACGTATTTATGCTTCAGCTAGTTTTTTTAAATTCTTCGATATAAAAGAATTCAAGCGTCACCTAAGTCTCTGCGAAATTTTCAGTGGTGCAGGAATAGGGGTTCGATGTACAAGGTCACGCATAAGGTTAATGTTCGGGTTAAAGGTCAAGGTCAAAAGGTGAAAAAAGGGGTAAAAAAGATAAGTCAAATGGTCAGATAGGCTAAAAAGATTATACTAAATGTGAGGGAATTAGAAAAAGTAAAGAACCAAAAGATCAAAAAAGTTGTAATAAAAAAACTTTCATGAATGACGTTATGATAAATGTGCGAAGGTTATAAACTATGAAGGTGATAAACTATGAAAACGGTCTAGACTATTTACTAAAAATGATGAATGGAATATTATAGACAGATCATTTATTAAAATAACCAATGGCATTAGACAACTTCAGTTGATGGCGAATTATATTCATCTGCTATAAAAGACAATGAATAAGGGTATCGACTTAGTGCCTTGCTCGAAATTAGTATTTCATAAAATTTCTTTACATGGCATACACCAGAAATATTTAACCCTTACAATTTATAAAAAACAAAATTTATTTTTGCTCTTGCATACTGCATCCTAGTTGCACGTTTTCACGTTCAGTGAATGCTCGACGACCTCAAATACTAGTTATAAATCCTATTTTCCACACTGCATTACAGGATATAATAATAGTTTGTAGGTTGTGTTCCACATTTATCCAATGAGGTATCTGTAATACTGGGTTAGAGAGGTTCGTTTATTTTGAATCGTGTTTTCGGATAATTTTGTGACAACTGCTTGTTCCATTTTCTACTTATTTCTGTGAAAAATTCATAAATACACAGCTTTCTAGATGAGTAAATCGATGAGTCGATTTTCGAAATAATAAATATAGAAGAATAGGACAACATTCTTCAAAAGTTATGTTAGGTACTTTCTAAGACGAAGTAAAATTGTAAGGAAAACAATTAAAAAAATTGTTGAAAATAGAGGTTTTACATTGGTATTTAAAAACAAACTTGAAATAGTTTTTCAAGGAAGTTTTTATATGTAAATATTAAGGTACATGTCACAAGGTACTTATCACTTATCACACGCTGTATACAAAACATAGAACAGCGTGGAACTCAAGAGAACTCTTAATACAAAATATTATTAATACCTACAATTTTTTTCCGTATTATGTAATCTGGCTAACGTGTTGTTGAAATGAACTATGTTATACTTTGTTCACACCACTTAAAACACTTTTTGTTCAATTTATCATCGATTTTCTGTCGAACTTTTTGCACATGTTAAATAAAAGCGATATTTATTTCAAATGTTATTTTCAAATTTCTATTTAAAACTGAAAAACACATTTATATGTTTACGTTTTCGAGACCATTCTGCCAAATCTATTATAAGACAAGACTGGCGATTTAAATTTTAGTATTTTAATTGAATATATCATTCACATTGGTGAAATTTCTGCAATTTTATTAAAAATTAAGATTGCGCGAAAGTTAAAACTCAAGGCGAATTTTCCTCTTCTGATCATGAAGCAATCGATCACTAGTATCTTTGTTTATTATTACTATACAGGGTGATCACTTTTTCTATTATACTGTAACTTCTAAAGGATAATAAAGAAAAGGTTTTACTAAAAGAGGAATACAAATATCACATTTTTGAACCAATAGGTACAACAACGCTTATTTTTTGATAAATAAATGTGGAAAAATTAGTTGCAGATGTAGTAATAACTCAGCCTGTACCTTAGGCAATGTTTTTTTCTCGTCTGTGCCTGTTCTAAAAATAGTACAAAAGTGCGAAAAATGCACGTCTTTGTAATCGGTAAAGAATTTATAGTTTCGTTTACTTCTATCCAAATTACAGTTTCGGCAATGATTGATCCGTTAAAAATAGGTGCAATAAATAATATTTCCAGTGTATAACAGAAAATAGATCGATGGAATAACCTCAACGCAATTAGATTTGTGACAAGGCCGATTAACAAACAACATGATGGGATAAAATTACTGAGTGATATTTTAGAATAAGTTTTTATAATGACGAAGTGGTGTTATCGATTTTAGAATACAAAATATATTTTCTTGTGGACAATAGGCAGAGTAATAAAAATGGATGATTAGTGTGTGTTCACTAGAGGATCGGTTGCTTCTTTGCTAGACTGTTTACACTATGGCTTTAAAACTAAATATGTAACAGTTGACGTAACGCGAGTATGTAGTCAGTACAAAAATGTTAACCCCTTGACTGCCGATAACAAAGACCTTTGTTATTTTCGACTTTGGCCAAACTGCCGGAAAATCACAAATCTTTTACCTATAATTAAATGCTCTACTAATGCCTGATAATGTGTAAAATGTAATGAACATGTGTTTTCCTAGATTGCTGTGGATGATCCCGGTAGAACAAAAATAGATTATAGCTCTAAGGAAATTACCATTTTTTCAGTTTCTTTTTTTAAATCTTTTTCATTCCATAACCATCCAAGTTATGTGCCGCATTTGAATATTGTTACTTTTACAAGCTGTATCATTTCCGAGGTATTTTGGTCCGCCGAACATTATGGTGTTTGTCAAAATTTGGAGTAAGTGCTCCTAAAGGCCAATGTCGGAGAGAAAGTTCCCAAAAAAGTTGATGACGTTCGGAAAAACTGTTTTGACTTCTGTTCGGACTCTCAAAGTTTGTATATTATTTAGAAATTCGAGGATTTAGGCAATGATTGGACAAGATTTTTGACTCAAATACGTTTGATACGTTTCAATAAAAATTGGAAAACAGTAGACTGAGGATTTATGAGTTGATTCAATGACAAATTTAGACTTTGTGGTAATTTGGCGTGTGTAAGTCAATTTAGATAATATCATGATCATCATTAGGGCACGGGTAGCCGAGTGGGTTAAAGCACCGTCTTTCCAGTCGCTATACCTCTGTGCGCGTTGTTCGAGTCTTGGCTGAGGTAGAGGATTTTTAATTGTCTCGCTTTCTCTGTCAGGACTTGATATGCAACCACTAGTACACACTAGTATTGGTGTGGATGCATAGATGCCAATCCAACCGCACATGCCCTAGATTTGGTCACGTTCTGAGTTTTCTGGGTTTCCCTCAGAACTCTAAAGCAAATGCGTTACCGAAATAATCTTGTCGCTCCCAGTGCCGTGGCAAATAATAATAGCCACCCCTTCCTGCACAGATCCCTGAGAGGATCTCTGGGGTTACTCTTCGGAGTAATTATAGGGGTGAATAGATATTATCATCAGAGGGTCAAAATACGTTGGAATGATATGTTTGGTAAAAGTAGCAAAATGTCATAAATTGAGCCATTTGTGGGGCAATTTCCTCCCCGAAATTCTGACAACGCCATGATGTTTAGCGAGTCAAAACACGTCGGAGATTATATGTCTAGCTAAAAATTAAATTAAAAAAAGTATAAAAACAGTAAGTAAATGTTTAGTATCAAAAAATAAATTTGAAAAACAAAATCGCTCTAAACTCTTTTTGACAAATGCTTTTATAATAATATATTATATACACAGTTAATAACTTAAAATTGTCTGTCGACGTATGTATAATAAACACGTTTAGAAGACGATCTGTTTTTATATGTACTTCGCTTGGTTGATGAGTAATGTTGATTCAGGTGTATAAAAGTAATGAAATCACATTTATAAATCAGCGAAGTTATTTATAAAATAACTTCTACCGTTTTTTCTAATTTATATTTGAAGAGGAGCTTACGTAGCAGCGTATTTATATTAGAATCTTTAAAGTTTCGCTACTTTTGTATTTACTCGGTTTTATAGCATCATCTAGCTATTCATGAACCTGATTTGCTATCGTTTGATCTTTTGTTTTTCTACTAGTTGCTAATACATTGAGTTTAGGTATAATATTCACATGATTTGATGTTGATTTAATTCTCCAAAGTAAGCCAATACATTTTAGCCACAAGTAGTTCTCAATAAACTTTAAACATTTTGAAAATTTCGAAAATTTGGTATATCCATTATATCTTCAATCCAGTGGGATGTGATGTGCTTTTGATCAGAGTTTCACGGCACTTTTGTTATTTGATTTTCATTTATTGTTACAGATTAACATCTAAACAAAAAAATCATTTGAGGAAACCCAAAAGGTATATTTAAATAAATAAATATAATACACATGTAATAAGCTTCAAATTATTATGTCAGAAACACAAAAAATGATAGTTGTAAAATGTGGTAAAAAGGTAACATACGTGTTGGAACACATAACTGTGGCTGCACAGTTTATTTTTCAGTTATTTAATTAATTATGCTTATTCATTATGCCGTTGATAAATATTAAATTTCCCACACGACTAGACGCCATCCACTATAACACCTTCACCAAGGTGCTTTGTAACAAATTGGCAGCACATTTTTGAGTGAATTCTTTGTTCATTCAAATTTTAAACATTCCGAGCACTATGACTATCTAAAAAATCGCAGCGCTTTGAAACTATCAGGGTTTCTTTGGGGGTACTTGAAGACTGAAAAGTTCCAGTGAATATCCTTAGTCTATCCATTATTTGCAAAATTATGACAAGTTATGCAAATATCCCTAATTATGAAATTTTTTACCTCTTTTTCAATCAACAATTTCGCTTTGAAAAAAATTTTTTTAGCAAACACCAATCACTACAACTTGTAAAGTATTCATTGCAGTTTTCAAAACCCTACGTTAATTTTCTGTATGTTCATTATTTTCCGAGTAATTAATTACCAAAGCCAAAAATAACTTTTTTGTTTTGAACGACGATAACTCATCGAAAAATCATCGTATGTCAAATTAAGGAAAATTAAATCATCTACAAGAGCTTTATGATGAATTTATAGAAAAAATCTCTGAAGTCTGTGGACCTTTTAAAAGGCATGCAAATATATCGAATTTTTTGTCGATGATTTTCTTATGAATACTGAAAAACTGCTGATGCTAAAAATTTTTAAACCCAAGATCCACAAACTAAGAAACTTTCTTTTGTTTTCTCTACGACCATTTTTCTCAAGTTATAGCTCTTTTGAAAACCATTATACCCAAACAAACTTTTCTTGAAACTGATTTTTCTTAGATGTATCTGAAGAAGTTGCAACTGGTTGAACTTCCAACTTCCAATTTCTGAACAAGTTGGAACTATGGAATTTAAGGATCATATATTTTAATATGATTTATTTTACGTATTATTTATTTTAAGTCTCACGATTTTTTTATTGCCGCAGGAACCTGCGACCAAGCTTGCAGGCGCCCAGTTTGGGAACCGCTGACCTATAGGTCAGTTTTCCGTTTGAAAAAACCGGATGGAACCGCAATTAGAGTCACAATTACGCCTTAACACTGAGTAGTGCGTTAACTAAATCATCGGTCTACGCATGAAGTACGAGTATATCCCTATCCTAATGGTGACAGGTACAAGGCAGAGCAATACGAGCCGTAACAACTATATGTTCAGACAAATGCATTAAAAAAAATATTCACTGCCATGCAAACATTTACAATCAGGCTTTAAAAAACCTAAAATATATAAAATTACATACATTTGCAAGATAATATTATGTTAAAATTATTATTAGCTTTGGATTTGTTATGAATTTATGGCCAAAAATATAAAAATCTGCTAAAAATGCTGACAACTAAATGTTCAGAAAATCGAGAAACCTGCCCTAAAAAATAAATAAAAATTTATCGTTGCCGCGGTAACCATTAATTTTTGCGAATATTCGTTATATTTAAATAAAAATGGGCCGTGGACGTGCGACTGATCAAAAATTGCGGCAGCTCATTGTAAAAAAATATTGCAGTGGCAAAAAAATCAGCGAAATTGCGGAAGAATTGCTTTGCAAATTGCTTTGCAGTCTACTGTTGGGGACATACATACCTATTAAAGCATTACCGTGAGACTGGAAATTTGGATGTAAAAGGTAAAAGTCCTGGAAGACCCAGACTTGCTACTGAAAGAAAGGAGCCTAAGGTTGTTGGTGAAAATTTGCAAAAAAAGTCGACGGAACACTTTAATGGATATTACAGCGCAATAGAACTCTGAAACAGGAGAAAGGCTATCCAGCGAATGTTGCAGAAAATACACTCACCAGTCTGGGCTCAGTTTTTATAAGGTATTACTATTTTATTTTTCAAATTTACAAAAAAAAATTAAAAAAACGACAAAAAAGTGTCTTTCATAAGGACTGCCTTAAACGAACCGTAAAATTCCCGAAGGATGTCATGATTTGGGGATGTGTATCCGCTATAGGTTTGGGACAGTATGAGGTCATAGAGGGTCAACACTGACAAATATTTACAAATACTTACGGATAGCCTATTACCGACTGTTCAGATATGTACCCAGATAATAATTTATATTCCAACAAGACGGCGCAGCTTTATACTGCAAAAACCACGAAAAAGTGGTTCGGGGAACAGCATATTAAAGTCCTATCATGGCCATCAAACCTAAACCATCAACTGAAACACTGTGGCAAGAATTTATAAAAAGAGTTTTGAGAGATGATCCTCAAAGAACGGTCTCTACTTTAAAGGAAAAAATCGGCTAAATTTGGAACACCTTTTCACCAGAAGTTTGTCGAGGCTTGGTTGAAACAATGCCTGCAAGGATTCGGGCCGTAATTAAGGCAAAATGTGACGTAGGTAACGCCTTATTAATACTTAAAATATTTTTTTCCGAACATTTAGTTGCCAGTTATTTTGTTACATTTTATTTGTTTTGTTAAGTTGTGACATTGTTAATTTGTTTTTTTTTTGAAAACGTTAATCAAAATACACTTTTAAATTCTTTAAGTTCGCATGTACTGTCAGCTGCATTCGTCAGTTTTTGCTTCATTATACATAAAAACAGTCTAATACGCGAAAAATGCGTTTGTCCGAATATAGTTGTTAGGGTTCGTAGGTGCACCATGGATCCTTGGTCGGATTAATCGACTCGGCGACACTGAACCGGCAGCGGCGGCGGCGGCGGCGTTGCGGCGCTGACGCAGGAGCGGGCCTACCTGTGGATTGGGGGTTAATCCACGTGCAGATCGGAGCTGCCGGAGACGCACACACACTTGACGGACGCGAATCGACTGACCTGGACCGCCCGCTAGATATGCCGATTCTATACATAGACCCGACTCGGGACTGCTCAGATATCAGACGTGAGCGTGTTAGATGCACGAACGTTTTCGGGACCATCGATTTTACTAAGCCGATATGTGTATTTTGGATGGGTCCCGATGCAACCGACAAGGAAAGTAGTTGGGGTGCACCTTGCCGATTTTCTTGGTCCTGGGACATACACTCACCGATTCAAAATCCATCCGATCCAATCGATACGCTGAAGTACAAGGATTGTCATAAAGGAAGGGATATATTTCAACGCATTATAAAACTTAAGGGGCTACATCCACCTAGACACTTTGAACAAATAGATTTTTTACATTCTTATTGTATATAGTCTTAAGAATGACCCCTACAAATTTTAAGCCGATATCTCAAAAATTCTCGGAGATACAAAGCTTTGAATAACACGCGGCGGAACGTCTAATGCTTGTACCTGCGCGCAACAATTTTATTGACGCCTCCCGTCACGCTAGGACGAATCAACCGAAGTTCAAAATCAGCCTCAAATGATTGCCCAAATTGCAGAGGAAGGTGCCCTGTATGGAACCGGAATCGCTGATTAGAGGTAAAGTGCATATATAATAGGTTAATGCCTATAAAACTGTACCCAAAACTTTGCGTTTTTCTCAAAACTGTATTTTTCAAAGCGGTGTTCCTTATATCTCGAGAACCGATCGATTGAATTTTATGAAATTTGGTACAGAGGCGTAAAAAAACCTTTATCTCTTGACTGACGATCTCATTTTTGAAAAAATAAAAATTGTTTAAACAAAGGGGATAAATTTAGGTACATAAATTTCGCATCTTGCCAATCGATCTTTTAGAGCATAATTCTCATAATTTGCGATCATCAATCAATTGTATATATGTTAATAACTGACTGTTAATAACAGATGACTGGTTTTGGCAGGAGAAGGGGCACCGCTGAGCCTTTACAAAAAAACCTGCTTCGATTTAGACGGATGTAGCTCCATCTATATTTAGTGTTTTTTCAATTACTTGGGTGTAAATTGAAGGCAATAAAATTACCTTTAATTGAAAAAAAGCGTTTTATTATCTTTTTACCGTTCCCGAGAAAATGCGTTCCAAAGTTCGACCTTATTCTTGAGCCTCTAGGTGGATGTAGCCCCTTAAGCCAACAACAACTGATAAAAACTGATTCCTTGAATTATATGATTTCTTATGTCCAACACTGTTCAATATCGCCTCCGTTTTGGTGGTGTAAAGCACCAGCCATTATAACCAGCCATTAACAAAATACGTCATCAAATTTAGCTATGAACGAAATTTCTTAAATTTGTACCGGCAAACTGGAAGCGTCAATCGGAAATAAGGAAGTGGCACACCCAGAGTAAGGCCAGAAGAAAACCTTGAAATGGTTAGGCAAGTGATAACAGACAATCCAAGAATATCAATTAGCCATCTGAGCCAAGTGAAAATGTGTACACGAAATACAACGTGTCAACGAATTTTGAAAGATGATTTGGAGCCTCATCCTTATCGTCTGCAATACACACATAGAATTCTCAGAGGAGTGAACCTCTCAGACTACAGTTATGCTGATGGTTTATTGACAATTTTAACAATAACGATTATGTCTTCAAAAGAGTTTCTTTTTTTACTGATGAGACTTGGTTCCATCTTTCCAGCTATGTTAACTCTCGGAATATAAGACTGGAGTGCAGACAGCCCTCACTTTTTATATTGGAACTCCACTAAACTCAAAACAAAAAATTGGAACGTGGACATGTTTAGAATCTTGACACCTTTTTATACAAATGTTGAATGACAACGAATTGCAAAAAGGTTATATTCAACAAGATGGAGCTCGTGCGCATACTACTAGTGAAACAATTAGTTATATGGGCGAATTTTTCGAAGGTCGTATAATCAGTCTGAAGACGCAAACTATATTCCCTCCTAGATCTTGCGATTTGACTTTCCTGTAATTTCTTTTCCTGCCTTGTCTAAAAAATTCAGTTTTAATGGTGACATCATTTGTAAATGTAGTTTCATTTCTTTTTTTTTTTTTGTTCTCGCAACTTGTAGATAAATTACTCTATTTTTAAACGCATTATCCAGGATTTTTAAAGAAATTTACTATATACTACTTATGTATACAGGGTGTTAAAGTGTCACACACCTTGAGGATGTATAGTATTGCCAAAACTATGCAGACAAGTCTTAATCATTTTTCCCATTTTTGTTTACTCAACGAGGCATGGGTCAACTATCCATCTCTAACTGTTGGGATTGACTCTGTTCCTCTTCCTGTTTTGGAACTATTCTATCTTGGGGCTCATCGCACTAAGCATTAAGAAGGTTCAAGTTATTTTGAAGCTCCTTGTAGACATCTTCAACGCCATATTTTTTATATGAACACAATTTTTAATGATAATAGTAGGGGATATTGTCTAGGGATATTTGCTCTGGTCTTTTTCATTGATTTAAAGACGTAATCTTCGGTACGTATGACGCATGATTGTGTATACGCAGTCAACTAAGTGTAGGAGTTAGGAAAGTAGGGAGCAAATGCATTGACGGTGTGTTGTGGGTTTCCAAGGTTGAACCGGTTATAATTCATGTAAGGGGTATGCGAGTGTATCCTTTTTTTAGAACTGATGGAATTCCAAAATCGTTTCAAATCTCTTTTAAGAACTTTTCTACATTCTGCAAATATATCACATAGGCTTATTTAATGGAAAACTTAAGTGTTGTACACAAGTTCTTAAAATTGGAAGAATGGTCCAGCACATAAAACAAGGCAATTGCCAAATATATCATACCGGTATAAATAGATTCAAGAGGAAATATTATGTGTGTTGTTTCTATTTATAAAAGTCAAACTCATTTTTTTGTGCTTTGTTGAAAACTAGGAAAATATTGCCAAACGTAGTTTGATAAAAATAATAATTTGTACTCTAGTACAAACTAAATTGTATGTATATCATTAAACTATTGATTAATTAAAATTTCTGGTTATAAATTTTGATTTGGCGGACAATACATTAGAAATAAAAATGATTGCGATTAATTGGTATTCCAAAGAATTTTGTAATTTGCTCTTTTTTTGTTTCTCTTTAGGATAAGAGTAACCATTATTTATTTTGCAAAACATACCTAATGAATTCTACACTATGAAATCCTGCTGCGGAAATAAATACAACAGAACACAACTTTTAAAAATAGCTTTAATCTTTTTACGGAATGTGGAACTAGCGGAGTAAATAAAATTCCAATGAATGATTCCCTCCAAAATTATCTGAATTAATCAAATAAGGTTGTGTTATGAAATACATACGTACGAAGGTTTATTAAAGTAATAGCTAAGATTTTCAGTAATTTCATGAAACTTTTTTTTAAATAAATATTTTGTAGGTGGATTTTACGCAACAATTTTTTCAGCGTTATTCCAAAAATACCCGAACGAAATTAGCAACTTACTGAATCTCTATTTCTGAGTTTCTAATAGGCTTGAAGATTCATATTAAATCATATGCGCATCTGTTTTCCTGCGAAACGTCAAAATGTTGTACAGAGTGATTTGTTCATGTCAGCCGTGTGTATATGTATATACCCCCATTTTCTTTATTCTCAGTGTATTGTCTGAGTCTATTTATAACGATGATGTTTTTTTATTTCGTATAAATATAAAATGTATCATGTCAAAATATCGTGATGTTTTCACTCGGCCATAAAACTGCCGTTCTATGTTTATTTTCAACTAAACTGCTCGTCAAAATCAGCGTAACACTTTTTTAGATTTAGTCCAGGCGATCTATGTTTCGGACTGACAAAATAGTCCATAAAAGAAAGTCTCAACGGTTTCATATCGAGGAAACCGTCCTGATTAAAGATCCGAGAAGGCGGAATCACGCAAGTGGCCGCATCATGTTTTAAATAAACAAATTATTTCTGAAACACCATTTTTTTCTCTTCAAGTCGAATTATCTCAAAAAGTATGCGTCTTTTTTTATTTTTATAATTATCAAGAGACAAAATTTGTTTATTATTAAATTTCCCCTTCGATGGGCATCGTTTTATGAGTCGCGTGAAAAACTATACCTCCAGAAAACTTGTTATAAACAACGCTATGATTAATTTATCGATATTCCGCATACGGCATATGAAAAAAGGACATCCAACTGTATGTGTAAAAAAATGTTGGCACTTGTGAAAAACCCCTATTTTGTTATAACAAATTGTTAACAATCAGAGATATTCCGCATTCAATGGATTATAACTCGGGAACTATTTATCGCACAGAATGCCGATTGCAGAAGTTTATTAACAATAAAAAAAGCAACTTTTTGGGAAAAGATTCATGACGATACGATTATTATTAACCGAGATAACTAAATTTGTTTAAAAAACGGGTTTTTTCGCAAATTTTTCTCGATTTCTCGTTAAAAAATTAATTTTATAATAATCGGAACTACATATTTCGATGGGAAATTTTATAATAAACAACTCTTGTCTCTTGATAATTTTTAGTAAGACGCATATACTTCTCGAGATAATTCGACTTGAAGCGAAAAAAATGGTGTTTCAGAAATATGTTGTTTATTTAAAACATGATGCGGTCACTTGCGTGATTCTGCCTTCTCGGTTCTTTAATCAGGACGGTTTCCTCGATATGAAACCGTTGAGACTTCTTTTATGGACTATTTTGTCAGTCCGAAACATAGATCGCCTGGACTAAATCTAAAAAAGTTTTACGCTGATTTTGACGAGCAGTTTAGTTGAAAATAAACATAGAACGGTTTTATGGCCGAGTGAAAACATCACGATATTTTGTCATGATACATTTTATATTTATACGAAATAAAAAAAACATCATCGTTATAAATAGGCTCAGACAATACACTGAGAATAAAGAAAATGGGGGGTACATACATATACACACGGCTGACATGAACAAATCACTCTGTACAACCTTTGACGTTTCGTAGGAAAACAGATGCGCATATGATTTAATCAAGAAGTCTAGAACTAAGGAGACCGAACTCGTTCGGTATCTAGGGATCAAATCTGTCCGCCTCCAGGAGGCGCTGTAAACAGTAATGTACTCGATGTCACGTGATGAGCGGCGGACCAGATTTGAATGTTTTTTCAAATTATCATAGAAAACCATGCTATGGTTTTATATGACATTTATCATTAAGCTGTCAAAGCTTACATGCCGTTTGGCTTTAGCAAAAATACATACAAAATAAATATGGTTCGAAATGGCTGTGTTGCATTGTGTGATATAAGAAGCGGTACGAATAACCGGACGTTATTTCAAATTACTGATGTATGTATGAAACGAAATATTTTCCTTTGTTGTATTGTTAACGGTAAAGCAGGTAACATGAAATATTTTGAGGGTCATTGTTCAGATAAGCCACTTTTTGCAATTTTAGCGGTTTTTTTTTTCGTCAGATACCCAGAAAACAGTAATATACACTATGTTTGACCACCAAAAATCGTGCGCAAAGTAGTATTAGTCCCACAAGTTAACGGGAAAAGGGAGCGAATAGGTGCTGGGTGGGTAAAATAACGCGTAAATAGTGATTTTTTCATTTCGCATGTATCTGTGAAATTTCCCTTGCTCTTTTAGACACGTATCTCTGTAAAGGTTTCACAATAACATTGCATTTCCACATTTACGTACCTACAATTTGCCTTACCCTTTTATACGAGTTCAGATTATTGCGCAGTACTGACCGTGAAAATTTATTAAAACATTACGCAATGACTTTGAAAAGCTTAATTTTTGGACGATGTTGACCTTTGACATGAAAAATATCGAGCGTCTGTCAAATGTATTCGCACCACGGACATTCACACGGACTCTAACCTCTAACGCACACAGATTAGTACATAACCGCAGTATACGTATAGATATCTGTTTATATACCGTAGCAACCAGGGTACACTACTGTTTACAGCGCCTCTGAAGGCGGACATATTTGAGCCCGTCGCGTTATACAGCGAAAAGCAGGAGTTCGGTCTCCTTAGTTCTAGTCTTCTTGGATTTAATATGAATCTTCAAGCCTATTAGAAACTCAGAAATAGAGATTCAGTAAGTTGCTAATTTCGTTCGGGTATTTTTGGAATAACGCTGCAAAAATTATTGCGTAAAATCCACCTACAAAATATTTATTAAAAAAAAAGGACGGTTTCCTCTATATGAAACCGTTGAGACTTCTTTATGGATTATTTTGTCGTTTTTTGATACTTTTTGACATAGGTCGCCTGGTCTAATTAGCGTCATTTGCGTTTTATTCGAGTTAGAGACTTGCGGTTTTTAATTTTGGGTAGCCTATAGGGTTGGTTTTAATGCACCACAATTGGTTTTAAGTCGCTATGCTGTGACTTAAACGGTTCGCCGTCCACACCCCAAAAGGCAACCCCATGTCGAAATTTGAATTCGCAAGATTTTGACGGCAATTCAGACTTACGTGATGGACTAAGAAGGACGCTGTCAGGTAAAAACTCCATTCCGGCACACATTAAGACCTCCTTAATAAGTTCTGTGTATTTGGTCGCTGGTCCATTTCTTCAACCCATTTCCAGACCCCCCTAAGCCACCCCTTTGCATTTACGCAGGGTTTTGCGTTGTTTGGTTTTGCGGGTTTGATTTACGCAGGGTTTTGCTCGAATTCATGAAGTTGGCGGAACACCCTCTGAAAAGTTGCCACCCTAAGGAGTTGTAAGCAGACCCTGATGCGTGGGGTGACTCAAAAAGCTGTCCTGAGGATGCATGAACTCTTTTTGGCACGCCCCATTTCGTCCGTCTCTTCAAATCCTCTTTTGCGTTCCATCACCTCTTTTTTGACCACCTCCAAACAAATTTTGAGTGGAAGAAAATACCTCAAAGAGGACTCGTTTGGTAGGCGGAACCTTGCTTTGCACTTATGTGAATCGACAATCGCCAAACTCACGAGATATGCTTGGCATGCGCGGTGAGTGTTCACTGTGACTTGGGCTCATGAACCCTCGACTGGGCTAGCACCTACGAGGCAGACCACCCAAACAACACTTTTTTCCACTAATCGTACGAGCGAGCGCATGTTTAGGTGGCCTACCTCGGAGTCTCGGAGACGCTAACCTAGTCGAGGCCGAGAATATACACCACCGAGAAGCGACAATGCCGGCGGTCCCTTTGATGTTTTATGGCTCGATCGACATGACGTAAACACAACCAAGTACTCTGAGAGAAGTTTGTTTTGACAGATGTACCGGGTGGGCAAATTTCGATGTTTTTATAGGGTATCTCGGTAACTGTAAGGGCTATGGAAAAATGAACCCACCTTTCCCGACCTCTTTTTTCGAGATAAATTCATTGGTGAAAACCAGAATTTGCTATATCTTTTTCATTTTCGAGTTGTAAACGAAAATTGATTTTTTTTGAGTTTTCGATTGGTGTCGATAACTCGGTTGTTTGTAAAATTAGAAGAAATCTGTTTGCACGTTCTACAGGCACTTTTTTAAGTAGAATAGGATTTCCTTAACAGATTTTTTATATCTTGTGTAGTTTTCGAGTTATGGCATAAACTTCTATTTTTTTTAAATAGAAACCATAGTTGGCTATGATTTAGCTAAAAAGAGGATTTTTTTCTCTTTACAACGATATATAGTTTGTGGGGTCTATGATGAGTGTTTATGTGGAAACAGTTAAAAACATATGTTTTCTAATAAAGGACAGTATAGTAATTTCAATGATTTTGCACAGTAGGCGCCTCTCATTTTGAAAACAGAACAGTTGGATATTGGGATGTAAATACACAGTTACACATTACTGTTTGATTAATTGTTTATGTTTGGTTTTTTGCTTGCATTATAGTTTTAAAGTTTCGATTAAAGAAATTGACAAGGCGCGATGGCGTATCAAAATTACGAAAAGTTTAATATGCTAGAGTGTTTTATTCAAAATGGATATAATTCTGAAGCTGCATCGGAAGCATATTTTAATCGCTACCCTGAAAGGAGACAACCTAATATGTCCATCTTTGGTAGACTAAAAGAAAACCTCGTTGAATACGGAGGATTTAATAAACCAATACCAAAAAAATTATCGTATTCAAGATGCTGAGGATGTTGCCATAAATGTTGTTGGTATGGTAGTCGTAAATCCTTCAATTTCAAGTAGGCAAATTGAAGCAGAGTCTGGTATATCGCGACGAAGAGCACTTTCAGTTTTAAAAAAACACAAATTTAGACCTTATACAATAAGGAAACAACAACAGCTCCTTCCAACTGATCCTGAACGCCGACTGGATTTCTGCAATTGGTACCTACAACAAATTGAGCAAGACCAATTATTTTTTAAAAATATCATTTGGACAGATGAAAGTTACGTAAGTAGTGCCGGAATTTTCAACCGACACAACAAACATTATTGGTCTGAAGATAATCCTCATCAGACTGTTGATGTTCAAAATCAAGGACGTTTCGGTTTTAGTGTATGGTGTGCCCTATATAATAACCGCATTTTAGCTTACCAACTTTATGATGACAATTTAAATGGTCAACGGTATTACAATATGATAAACTACCACATAGTAGAAGAATTTTTAGACAACTTGCCACTTAACGAAAGACGACATGTATTTTTTCAACAAGACGGGGCACCACCCCATAATACTAATTTAATCTCGGAATTATTAAATACTAATTTTGGGGAGAAATGGATAGGGAACAATGGGCCAGTAAAGTGGCCTCCTCGGTCGCCAGATCTCTCACCGTTAGATTTCTTTTTTTGGGAACCATTAAAGACAATTTATACAAAAAAGACAAATAATACACTGGTTCAACTGAGAGAAAATCTTATAGACTGTCTGAATTCCGTTTCAAATATTCACATCTATAATGCAACAAAAAAGTGTTTCAAAGCGATGTGAACTGTGCATCGCAAACAACGGACGACAATTTGAAAACTTTAGGTAAATAATCATGCTCGTATTTTTTTTTTAATCTGTCTAGTTTTGTTTTTGTAAAATATATTGTATCGTATTTTTTACATACATTATTTGTTACAAATTTGATTGTTAAGTGTGTTAAACTTTCTTGTTATGAATATGTTATAATTAATTATTAATTAGTCACTAATATGTCATAATTAGTTATTTAAGTTTAATATACCATTCATTATATACGACTGTTACTATGTATTTATGTTACTTTTCGCAGGAGTAAATTTCCATAGCAACAGTTATTATTATTAAAACATTGTTGTAACAATGTGTTACTATAGAAACTTACTCTTCCTGCAAAGAAAAAAACAAAGTAAGTATACCTATACAAAAAATTAAAATTTTTAACTGTTTCCGCATAAACACTCATCATAGACCCCACAAACTATATATCGTTGTAAAGAGAAAAAAATCCTCTTTTTTAGCTAAATCATAGCCAACTATGGTTTCCATTTAAAAAAATAGAAGTTTATGCCATAACTCGAAAACTACACAAGATATAAAAAATCTGTTAAGGAAATCCTATTCTACTTAAAAAAGTGCCTGTAGAACGTGCAAACAGATTTCTTCTAATTTTACAAACAACCGAGTTATCGACACCAATCGAAAACTCAAAAAAATCAATTTTCGTTTACAACTCGAAAACGAAAAGATATAGCAAATTCTGGTTTTCACCAATGAATTTATCTCGAAAAAAGAGGTCGGGAAAGGTGGGTTCATTTTTCCATAGCCCTTACAGTTACCGAGATACCCTATAAAAACATCGAAATTTGCCCACCCGGTACACTGAAAGAACTGTACGTATATCTGTACACTAAATGCTTTAAAAAAATGTAGAAAAAATACAATTATAAATATTTTAAATAATATAGGACTGTAGTTACGACCGATTTTTAGGACGTGCAAGTCAAGCCTTGGGTAGGGCAAAATATTTTTTTCTACAATGAAAATCATACCACCCCGTATACAATTCCAAGATGGCAACTGACAACAACACAACCTAGTTGGTGCATGCGCATACAAAAACGGTCAACGCGGGAAGCTTTGCTGTCGCTTCTCGGTGGTGTATTATTCTCGGGTCGAGGCTTCATGAAGTCACAGTGAACACTTGTCGCGCGTACCAAGCATGTCTCGCGAATTTCGCGGTTATCGATTCACACAAAAGGTGCCGCCTACTCAACGAGCCTTCTTTCAGGAATTTTCATCCACTCAAATATTTTTGGAAGGAGTCAAAAAACAGGACGATGGGACGTAAAAGAGGATTTGAAGGAGACAAACGATTCGAGGTGGGCCGAAAAGGGCTCAAGCATCCTCAGGAAGGCTTTTAGAGTCACCCCACGCATCAAGACCTGCTTACAACACCTCAGCGCGGCAAATTTTCAGGGTAGTGGGTTGGAGATGGAATCACATTTGGCGCTCAATCGGCCGTTCACAGTGGCTCCCGTTTCTTCAAGAGCCTTCAAGTAATGCCACGATATGAATTCGAGACATCTCAAGCAGCCTTCTAAAGGGGGTATTTATTTATTCGATATTTACCCGATAGCGTCCTTCTTAGTTCATCCTGTATGTCTCTGAAATTGCCGTAAAAATCTTGCTAATTCAAATTTCGACATGGGGTTGCTTTTTGGGGTGTGGACAGTGAACCGTGTAAGTCACAAAATAGCGCTTTCGGGGCATTCAAACTAACCCTATAGTTTACCGAAAATTAAAAGCCACAAGTCTCTAACTCGAATAGAACGCAAATGGTGCTAATCTCAAAGTGTTAAGTCTAATTTTGAGGAGCAGTTCTATATATTTCTCTCTTGTTCAACTTGTCATGCTGTTACTTTAAGAGGTTAAAAGTAATAATTGTATTATACGTTCACAGGGTGTCGCATTAATAAATACATATATACAGATATTTTACCAAACTTACCTTAGTCCAAAAGTTAATAGTAATCAAGATGTCTACCAGGGTGTCAAAATTATAATTTTATTTTCGATTTTCTTAAACAACTTTTTTAAAAACAAATATTTTTGCACAAAATTTAGAAATTGTTTTTTGGGCAAGGCATTTCAGTTTGCTATTTTAATAATTTCGACCTAGATTGTAGAGGTCGCTTTCTGAGTAAATAAAAATCGATGAAACTTTTTTGAGCGTTAGAATATTTACGGTTTTATTAAAAAATGCTCCGTGCCCTAGAAAAACTTTTGTAATAGTTAAACTCTTATTTGATTTTGACGTGCGTAAACACTTTTTTGGTGTCTTGACATGAATTGTAAAAAAAAATACATAAATAAAAAAATAAATAAAAAACTTGGAAATGGGCGGCAAGATATTTGTGAAACATTCAAATTTTTCAAAAAATCTATTTTTTGCATTTTCGTAAAGTATAATCAAAATTTCTATAATCTTCAAAATTTCATAGTTTTGAGTTATAAACAATTTAAATTGGTCTGTGAATTTTCGATCAAATGAAATCTAAAAAACATTAAAGTAAAAAAAAGTTCGATAGTTTGAACGCCCTTTTATACATAAAAAATACAGGTATCTCGAAAGCTTTTTTATCGGCCTATAAAGTTTTCACAAATCGTTTCACAACTTATTCAACTGGCGCATCACTTCATATGATATTCCAGAGGCGTTTCAATAAAATTAGGGATCATATGGAAAAAGTCCAAACTACGTCATTTGAAAATATATATCGCTCGGTCTAATTCATTTACGTTACTTACCGCAAAATAATCGTACGCTTCGTCGCAGGCATCCAAAAATTCTTGGGCACTGGGTTCGTCTCTGCAATACGCCACGTGCTTGTCGAAATTCTCTCTAGCCTGAGAAAAGTCTTGCCCAGTAGGAGAGGTTCGTTCGCGTAATACTTAACACCTTCCATCAACACACTGAAAGCGACAAATTAAATAATAACCAGCTATCTTCAGAACTCCGTCGCTTACGTTCTGTGAAACTCCGCGATTTCCTTTAGGTTTCCGAAGACGATGTCGAAGTTGTCTTTTATTATCTTGGGAACCTTTCCGGATTCAGAAGGTATAAGATACTTTTGAACTACCTGATCCAGATCCCTCACGAACTCCTGTTCAGTCTCTACAAGTTCCTTCACAACAGCTCTGAAAGAAAACATAAACGGTATGAAGTAAACATAAGTTTGAACACGTTCATTAGTAGATTTGGTGAGGTTAACACTGAGCAATAGTACCATCTTGTTTAAAGTAATGGTACGGATCTAAAGGAACGTAAAACGTATTATGGTATGACCTAGTTAAAATGCTAGTGGCGTGTAACATTCTACGGAACACAGTGAATCATCCGAGTTTAAAACAGTGGACAATCAGGATGCGCGGTATGTTTTATAAACCATGCATTACTTCTTCTGAATAAGATGTATGTACTGTCACTTTATATGTTCTCTTGGCGTTTGTCTATGCATTATTTGATACGTGTGTGAAAAGAATTCAAAACTGGATTGATGATGTCCTAGATGCGTTCCCGGCATTGACGTCATGTACTACTGATCTCTAACAATTACTCACTGCCTTCTAAACGCTGCATCTCCTGGTAGACCTGTTGTACTGAGAGTAGGATCATCGGCTGTTTGCAGAATTTTACATGGAACCCATCCCTTCTTTCTGCCTCCACTAACTTGTCTTACAAGCCATCTGAAATTATTATATGTATAAAATATTTAGATATTAATGGTACATAATTACGATAGTATATTGTGTGAAAATGAAAATTACTGATGACTGAAAACCATGACGACATAAAAGAAGGATTAACTAGAGAAATGCGATTAAACCGGATGTTATACACAATGGCCATGAACAATTTTATATCGTATGGTCAAGTAGAAAACGGGTAACAATTTAAGCAACAATTCAATTAACAGAAGTTCATTCTGATCTGCAATTTTGATATTAGTATAAACTATTTCGGTAAAATTTGTATTAGATATACTACTAGTATAATATCACCGAACTTGTGATTTTTATGATATCTTTAGTTCAACTTTAGAAATGGTTCATGCCTAGGAAATCTTTTATGACTCAGTCAGATAGATACTCTGAAGATTTCTATTTAATACGAGTCCAAAAACTTTGAAAAGGATTAGCGATATATTTTCACACAATCCACAAATCACCCTCAACTTGGGCTTATCAGAGATAGATTTTCACAAGCTGTAATCCTGTCAAAATTATTGACGAACAAAAATGTGCAGATAGATTTTTATATATGATTAATATACCTTTTTTTATATATTTATAGTCTCAACTCGTTATTTGTTAACGTAATGACATTTTTGATTCTGTGCCGATTATTCTCAGTAAGAATGTTTGATGTAGCACTTCCTCTCATTATATATCATTGTATATCAATACTTTGTGTTGCCAATTTGTTTTACACGTATAGATAATTAACTGTACGTTGCCATGTATCTCCTTTGATCTTGCAGATTGGTCGATTTAGGTGCTTTAAAGATATTATATGTTTAGAAACATTTGGACAAATTGAAAACAACAAATGGCATGTCTAGTATCATTAAGGATTGCATTTTATACTTTGGAACAAGATAATAAATTTTCTCATAATGCTTAAATAACACGTATTCAATTTCAAGAAGAAATCCACTATTCTGCGTTAGCCAGCTTGATCTCCTGACCTGTGCCTTATTAAACACGTTTGGTCACAGTTAGCTAGATGTTTATTTGGAAATCAGAAAGTCAGAAATAAGAAAACCGTTGAAAATTGTCTTCGCGATGCTTGGGGGTAAAGTAGTGTCGCATCTGTTGATTGGTTGAATGTATTGATAGATCTGACGTACAGAGTAATGTTTCATATCATTAGGAATGTACTATATGTGATCTTAGGTGTTTGCAATGAAGTGTTGCACGTGTACCATATATTTAATAACCTCTATTAAAACTTTTAATAGAGGTTATCATTTTGGAAATAACTCATCCAAATGTGATATTTTCTCATATCTAAATCATAGCATCTCACCTCAGTAACATAAGCATATCTATTAGTAATAATTTTGTTGAATTTTTTTTTGGTGTTTCTTTATTTAAGATTCACAATTATTGTTATTTATTGGAATTTAATTGGCTGGTATACTTTTTTACCTTTGATTTATATTTAACCTAGTAGGGGGAATGTCTGGAGCTGGCATGTTTCCTTCGTGGTTTTACAGAAAGCTTGTGGCGCGCTGCAGAGTTGTCCAAGAGCTCACCAGATACACTATCAAGTTCAGGATCGAGCTTCATCCGCCTGAAAACAAGGAATTCATTTTTAACAGTGATGTAACGAATCTCTCAATCTTTATTTTTATACACTTGACATTTTAAGTGACCTTATAAGAAAAAATCCTGTGGCGATATGTCTGGAGAACGGGCTGGCCAATCAATGGCTCCTCTGCGTCCGTTCCAGCATACAGGAAATGTTTCATTCAAATAATCACGGACATTATGTGCAAAATGTGGCGGAGCTCCAGTTGGAACCAAATATTCTCGTTGGAATGATTAGGTCTGTTTGGATTTGGAAAGAGAGCTCCAGGTGCTGGTGCAATCTCGTTCCTCAATAAATTTAAATAGCCATCGCCATTTAAATTTCCTCTTACGAAAAAAGATGTTGTTTCCAACCATACCAGTCCACACGTTTACGTTTTGAGGATGCTACGTTTGGATTGCCATCCAATGAGGGTTTTCAGTTGACAAGTAATGGCAATTGTGTCTGTTAACCGTACCATGGAGACAAAACGATCAGAAAAAACTATTTGATTCACAAAATTAGATTGTTCTTTGGTAAATTATGTTAATAATTCACCAAAATGTACTCTGCGATATGGATCATCTTCATCGCATGACCAATATGCATTTTGAAGGGTTTCAGTTTTGCAGATTTTAGAATTTTGTGAAATTAAGAACCGACTCTTTACTGACATCTTCGTGTCCTACTTACTTGGCGGATGAAGTTGTGTCGTTCGTGTCGAGGAGTTCGACGACATCGCCTTCCTTTAAGTTTATTTCATCGGAGCTGACAGCGGTATACTTTTTCCATGCGACGAGGATTTCTCCACTTACCTAGAACATGCGAGTTTATAGTCATTTTAAATGCGTTTAGTATGTTTTAGGAAAAACAAACTGTCAGAGGTTAACATAGTGTTGGAAATATGTTTATACAGTAAGAAAACCGCATAGAGCTATATTATGTCTTGGACAGCGTGTACAGCATGTTTTAACCCATTAACGCCCAAACAGACACAATTTTTCGTCTTTTTTGGACCGTCAATCTCTAAGGAAATTAATGAATTCACTCAATAAAAACCACTTATCCTAATGTTTTCGGATATCATCTTTCGATTTCAGGGGTCAGAATTGTGATTAAATGCTCTAGAAAAAAAAATATGGCAGACTTTATGGAGAAAAGTACTGAAAATTTGGGGATTCTTTTTTTATATATATTTTTTTAGTCCAAAAAAGTACTCTAACCTACTCGGGTTTGTGGAGGGAGGGGGAGGCAATAGTTGGAGTTGGTGATAGGATTTTTTTTGCCGACCTCAACTGACTCATCTTTTCAAAATGGCGGACATTGCATAAAATCTCATGAAATATGAATTTCTCTCTAGTATGAACGAGAAAATAATTTTATTGTGAGTTTTTTTTTTATCCACAGTCCTTTTCCTCAATCAAAACAGTACCACAGAATATATTTGACTAAATTTTCAATTTTCAATGATGGCGGATTCAAAATGGCGGCCGGATTTCTCAAGAAATGGCGCGTTTTTCATTATACGAGTAAAAAGTAAATATGAGTTTGTAATTATACTGTTCCTATGTCATTTCATGTTTTAGTAACATTTTGTGTTATTCCTGGTGAAAAAAGTGTGAAATCCAAGATGGCGGATTCAATATGGCGGACATCATTTTTGAAAATTCAAAATTTGAAAACAGAAAATTACAGTTATACTTTACGTAGAATTCTGATGGAAAATGTTCTCTCAATCTTGATGAAATCATGAGAATTATATATTATGCACTTAGGATCAACCAAATGACTGTGGATCAAGAAAAACTCACAATAACATTATTTTCTCGTTAATACTAGAGAGAAATTCATATTTCATGAGATTTTATGCAATGTCCGCCATTTTGAAAAGATTAGAGTCAGTTGAGTTCGGTAAAAAAAATCCTATTATCAACTCCAACTATTGCCTCCCCCTCCCTCCACAAACCGGAGTAGGTTAGAGTACTTTTTTGAACAAAAAAATATATAAAAAAAAGAATCCCCAAATTTTCAGTACTTTTCTCCATAAAGTCTGCCATATTTTTTTTCTAGAGCATTTAATCACAATTCTGACCCCGGAAATCGAAAGATCACATCCGAAAACATTATAATAAGTGTTTTTTATAGAGTGAATTCATTACTTTCCTTTCGAGATTGACACTCCAAAAAGGACGAAAAATTGTGTCTGTTTGGGCGTTAATGGGTTAATATGCATATAAAGTTAGCGAAACACTTTTAGATAATGATCGAGGCTGATCATTTGCCGTTTTTTTGTCGGAAATTAGTTGTGCTAATGGCGATTTTGTCGTTTCGATTTAAAAAAAAACGATGTTTCGCTAACTTTATATGAAGTAGCGAAACACATTTTCAAGAATTGTCCGTTTCCAACTATTGATACATGGACATTGTACGTTGATTTTGTCGTTAATTAGATGTGTTAATGAGAAAATGTAATTTTGATTTAAAAAAAACTAGGTGCTTCGCTAACTTTATATAAAGATAGCGAAACACATTAGTAAAAATTGTTTGTTTTCAAAACATCCTACGTGAAATTTGTTTTGTTTGTTGAAAAATACTCATACTGTAATAGTTTATTTATAAACAAAAATTTAAAAAATCCTAGCTCAATGTAGAATCCGCTGAGTTTCATAGAATAGTTCAGTAATTAATTAATAAAAAATGTTCAACGACGGCGACAAAATAAAAAACATCACAACTAATTGTAATCGATCGAACGGCAAATTTCTGGACTAAAAACCAGTCAATTGAAGCTTTCTTAAGAAAGTTGCATTGATGTTTCGCTAAGTTTAATCAAAATATTCACAAATAAATTATTTAATAAAAATGTTCAACGACAACGACAAAATTGAATTGTTGAAAAATTATTCACTAATTAATTAAAAAAAATGTTCAACGACCGCGACAAAATCAAAAGCAACAATTCAATTTTGTCGTTGTCGTTGAACATTTTTATTAAATAATTTATTTGTGAATATTTTGATGAAAAATCGATGCAACTTTCTAAAGAAAGCTTCAATTGACTGGTTTTTAGTCCAGAAATTTGCCGTTCGATCGATTACAATTAGTTGTGATGTTTTTGATTTTGTCGCGGTCGTTGAATATTTGTTATCAATAAATTAGTGAGTAATTTTATGAAACTTTAGAAAAAAATATTTACATGGCTTTTTGATTTTGTCGCGGTCGTTGAACATTTTTTATTAATTAATTAGTGAATATTCTGATGAAACTTAGCGAAACATTGATGAAATTTTAGTAAAAAAGATTTACGTGGCTGGTTTTTAGTCCAGGAATTTGCTGTTCGGTCGATTACAATAATTAGTTGTGACGTTTGTGATTTTGTCGTTGAACATTTTTTTATTAATTAATTACTGAATTATTCTATGAAACTTAGCGGATTTTACATTGAGCTAGGATATTTTAAATTGTTGTTTATAAATAAACTACTAACAAATCAACTAACAAATTTCACGTATAACGTTTTGAAAACAAACAATTTTTACTAATGTGTTTCGCTATCTTTACATAAAGTTAGCAAAGCACCTATTTTTTTTAATTTTCATTCAAAATTACATTTTCTTATTAACACAACTAATCGACAAAATCAACGTACAATTTCCATGTATCAATTGTTGGAAACGGACAATGTAATTTAATGTGGATTGTGCACTATCTAAAAAGCCTAAAACTAAGAGTTCAATTTAAAATCTATATAGAGATTTTATTTTTAGTTTAGCCTTATCGCATAGCCAATGGTTTGAACTTATGATTGAAAATGTATATATCTAAAAAGTCAAGTGCCAAGCATATCAGCCAGGTAATTTTTCAGCGATTCAAGAATTTTAAGCATTACAGATTAACTGAAAACTGTTTGATTCAATAGCGAAAGTAGGATATCATTGCAGTTAATTGAATTATTAATCGAGAACTCTTCTTTACCAAGGAGGTATGCAATTTTTTAACCAAAAGGGCATTGTGTATGTGCATTGTTCAACACAAACTTTCGTCGCAGAGTCAATTTGTGATAGCTTCTATCTATCAAAGACGGTCGTCCAATCAGCTTTCAGTAGTTGGATGGGCGGAAAAATCAAATCCAACTATTCGAACGTCATTGGTTGTAATGGTTGTAAGTTATCAGAAATCATTCTACGAACTATATTTCTCCTTTTTTGTAAGGTTAAACAAACTACACATACCTCCTTATTGTATTGTTTGTAAGCCCCCTTAATATTTACTTTTGTCTACCACCATTGGCGTCAACGCAGAAGCAAAGAATAGTTTTTTTTTCTGTAAAGAAAGATAGAGCAACTCGAAAACGCAAACGTACTGGATTTCGTAAGGTAAATATCATAGCCAATCGGTTCCTGTCAAATGTCGCTCGGTCTTCTTCACTTCTTTTCGAATAAGTGTGCTGTGTAAAAGTGTCAGTGTCGCAGTGATCTATAAACAAAACACAAACAATAAGTACGTGTGACAAAACATCATATAAGAATATTCATTATTCACTATTCATGAACTATTAATGAAGCAAGGCAACCGCTATTTTCATTACGAATTTAGAAAATATCCATATACGAGTAGATGACATTTCTAGAAAATCTTATATAAATATGTTACATAATAATAAAGAGTTCTATTCTGTAATTATTCGTCTGTATTATTACGGAGAGTCACAGGACCGCATCAGGGGGAGCACGGCATTGTTTGTGAAATAGTCTATACAAAACAAGTAATTAATAATTGAAAATAAGCAATTTCAATAACGGCTCGCACAACACAGCTAATGACTGTCCGCATCTGACATACGAGAGGTTCGCAATGGGTAGTGTTGTGCGCTGGCAATAACGTATCATTCATAGTACCACATCGCAATAAAACCAGTTTAGAATCACGCTCCGTCGAGAATACCCGCGCTGTGGCATTTCATCTACTCTAGGTGTATACCGAGTATTTCGTTACGCGTATCAGTGTCATTGTGATTTAGAGTGTGATTTAGACTGATTGAACATATCAAAAGAACGCAAAAATAGACAAGATCTATTTCAAACATGGACTGAAAGTAATCCTGACTTTTATAACTATAAATTCTTCAGATCGAATTTGCTTATTTGTTTGCTTATTTGTTTATTATTTTATATTGATTTTGCTTATTTTAAATTATTAATTGCATGGTTTGTATAGACAATTTCACATACAATGTCGTGTTCCCCCTGATGCTGTCCTGATACGCCCCGCTACTTAGAGTGTTTAATTATTATACATATGAATACTATAAATATAATACCTACTCTATTATATACTATTTTAAAACACTGAAGATGACTACTTACATTCTGTATTTCTTTATAATGTGATGCCATTACTCATCGTTCTAGTCTATAAAAACAAAAGAAAGAATATTATTGCAATGTAATTTGAGCCCTTTTTTTGTAAATGCAATTGGGACTTTGTAACTGAAGTACTTTATAAAAGTACTTTGTATTCGGTACCACACGGAAAAAACATAGACTAATATTATTGTTACTTTTTAAATTCTGTATCTTTCTGATTCCGGAGAAATATATGGAGTTTCGTCTTGTGTTAATATGAAGTAACCTGCACAAATATAATAATGGTTAAGAAACACTTTTCACATACCTATTTTGTTATTAAAATTTCATTCGGTTACAGGCAAACTGTAGCACAGACTAAGGCGGAAAAATTCGAAAGCAATTGATCTATATAAAGACTGGGTCAGTCAATCGAATTAAATATCATGCTGTTGATCAATTGCCAGCAGGAACGACACACCAGGGGTGAGAATAAAATTAGTACAGGCATTCATTTCGTCCATTGGACAGTGCCGCCTACTATGTATTTTTTACATAAAAAATCCTGAACTGTTAGGTATATTATTGTTGAAAAATTGAGGACGAATCACAAACGGCATGTAGTGCATACAAAGAGCGGTAAAAGTACTGCAGAAAATTAATAAAACCGTCAATTCAGGCCAACCAATAGAGTGGCCTCTGAGATCTTCAGATCTTACACCCTTGGACTATTTTATTTGGCGATATCTAAAGGCAAAAGTCTATACCACCAGAACAAAGTTTAGAATGTTTAAAAAAAGATAATACGCTGCCCTCGAATTTGGATTAGAAATATGTGTTAAAATGATTTTTATGAATGAATGATGAAAGTTTTCTTGTTCTTTTCAATTTATTTATATGTCACTTTAAGTTTGTCCCCGTATATCAACAGTGAAAAGTAGCCACAACCTGAAAGTTTCTGAAGAGTAAAGTCTCATCATAAATTTCTTCATCGTAAACATCTTCATTTGGTACATATTTAAAGTGGATAATGAATTAAATTAAATTTCGAGGGTGGTGAAAATGGGGGTCTAAGCTAAAAGTACATATTTTATGTCATTAGCTAGGTAAACAATTTTTATTTCTGCTTTTATTTTATCCTGACGAAACGAAAAGTGGGTCATACACCCACTTTCTGGTTACAATTCTGATAATTTTTTAACTACAGTATTGATTTTTTTATAAGATTGCAGCTTGTGAAATTCTGCGTCAAATAAGCCTAAGCTGAAAGTGAAAGTGATATGACGTTTGTGTGACAAAATATTGCTAAAGAAGTAAAATTGTGATTTTTTTCAAAAAATCGTGAATAACTCTGAAAATATTAAATGCTTAAAAGTTCTTGGCCTCATACTAAAGGGAAATTTTTTAGAGTATTTATCTGACTAACAATGTCATTTAAAAAAAAATTGTTCCCATATATGAAAAATTTATAAAGTCGAACCAAAAAAAAATTATCAGAATTTAAGTAATCTTCAAAAATTGGGTGTATGATGACTTTCGTTGCTGACTGTACATTTCGTCAAGTAAATTATGTAACATACCGAATCATAAATATATTTACTTAAACAAAAAATAAAACACTAATTATTATTTATTTAACTGTAGGTGAAAATGTGGAAATATAAATATCCCGATTTCATGTACAAAACATTCAAAATAACACTTTGGCAGTTGAGTCACGTTGTCAAGTAGTTGTATATTTTTATTTTTAGTAAACACAGAAGTTTGCATTCAAATGGATAATGTTTTCGGTACATTTCAATTGAGCCTCAAGCAAAAATAAAAAATGGGGCATGCTAGTTGTTTACAGTGCACTAACCAAACACGTACCTATTTTTAATCGCAGTAATTCACTTTTTAACATTCCATCATCACAACTATAAATATAATCAACTAAAGTTATACTGAAACACTGTCGTTCGCTCAATGCCTACTGACCAAAGCGGTATACACATCCTCATGTCGAAAAGTTATTCTCGTCGGCTGTGTATTTGCACTTGGCGGTTTACTACGGCCACTAATAATCCACTAATTAAAATTACTATACTACACAGGGAAATTAAACTGTCGTTAATTAGTGGGAACAGGAAGAGTATTTAAAAAATAAAACTACCTACTTTTTCACTTACTCGACGTCTCGTAAATTTCTATTTGCATCCTCAGGACTGTCTGCCAGTATTCACGACATAAGACGACTCAATACTCAGTGGTATTCAAACAGGTCAAGAGGTTATTTGATAGAATCTAATAAAATTAACGGATTAATATCCCTCTAAAATTAATTATGAATTAGCTATGCATTTTTAATATCACATACGAGGTGTGTAAATTAAGTAAAGAGACTGGTTTTTTATTTTTTTTTATTCGAATAGAATTACAATTCAGTATTGTCTCCTTCAAAATAACTTCCTTGGACAGCGCTGGAGACGGTTCCTCCATTCCTCATAGCAGTGCTGGAACTTATATACTAGAATAGCCTTCAGCTGGTCGGTTACAGTCATTTGAATGTTTTCTATGGTCCGAAAGTGACGTCCCCTTGAGGTGATGTTTCAATCTCGGAAAGAGAAAAAAGTCACAAGGACTCAAGTCACACAAGGAGGTTGAGGAGCCACAGGCATGTTTTTACTAGCTAAAAACTTTTTTACTGAGATGGCTATGTGACAAGGCGCATTGTAGTAAAGCAACATCCAGTTGTTCTTGCTGTTTGGTCTCACACGCAAAACCCTTTAACGAAGTTTTTCAATAACCTTTCTGTAAAACTGTTAATTTACTGCTTTGCCTGGAGGCACAAACTCTTTATGGACAATTCCCTGGCTGTCAAAAAAGCCATCATCTTCAAGGTTCATTTTCAATCGACTCTCTTCCTACTGAGAATGCCTTAAACCACCGAAAAACCTGGGCTCTTGAAAAAACACTTTCTCCGCAAGCGTGTTGAAATTTTGCAAAATTATCCGTTGCGCTGTGTCCAATTCTGAAGCAAAATCTGATAGCACACCGTTGTTCAAAATTAATCACTCATTTTTAAAACGCGCTAGAAAAAACCGGTTTTCGAAAACAGTCACAAAGAAAAAACAAATGACTCTAACAAGTTCAAAGAGTATCTCCCCATAAGTATGGTGAAAAATATAAAAACTACTAGTTTCGATAAGCGGAATTTTTTTTCTTACTATTTTTAGTGAACATATTTTTTAATTGTTTGAAGTCATTTGAGTCCTTTTAGTGCAAGAAAAAAATCAGGACACTATAAAATGATGATTTTAAGCCGTTGTAAGTCGTTTCACGGACAATTGATTTTTCGCACTTTTGGGCATGACCCACCACTTAAAAAAATCTGAACAAAATTGAGGTAGTAAAAAACAGTTAAAAATATAACATATTAAAAATCTGAGCCTGAAGCTTTTTTTTTGGTTATAAGATATGGGATTTTTTAAAGTTTGAATAATTTTTTTAGAGGTCATAATGACCTTGAATGAGCTTGAAAAACATAAACATCTACATAACATCTACAAAACATAACATCTACAATCTACATAAACATTTACATAAAACTAATCATATTTTCTGTACTCATGAATTTTTTCAGATTTTTTCGACAGTTAAAACTCGAGAAATAAAAATAAAACATAAAAAATCGGGTTTTTTCCATACCTAGCTGAGAGGAAAATTTTTTGGAACTACAATTCGGTCTACCTTTCTTAATTAGCCCTAAGAAACACTTTCATCATGCGAAGAAAAAAAAAGGGGGTATTTCACCATACTTATGGGGGATACCCTTTGTACTGAAGGTGCATTACATTCTAACCTACCGCCCTTCCAAGTCCCGTCTCTGCAGTGTTGCTAGATCGGGCGCTACGTTGCCAGTCTCATTACTTAATTTACACACCTCGTAGATTTAGTTTCTTTAGTAGCAATGTTGTCTAACGTTTATTTAAATTTTAATTCCCTAACAGTAGAAAATGCGCGTTATTACAATTAGGTTCAACTATAAAACGCATCTAAATCAAAACAGAGCGCACCTGGAAATGAGCCAAACATAATTCAATCTATTTAATTTTGGAGTCGCTCTGGTACATTGAAATTTTCAGGCGATGTCATAAATGCCAAGTTCAAATTCACTAGACTTTCCCTATTCGTTCCAGTTTTGATAATATTCGATTGAAGAACTATCCAAACAAGATAAACTGCCAAACTCAAATTCTCCATAATTCCATTTAATGCCAGATCTCTTAACCGTTAAATTTTTATTTTTGCATTCTAACTTTCATTATGTTAAGCACAGAACACAGAACACACTTTTGGCAACACATGTTTCTGTGTGAATAAAAAATATGACAAGTTATCCGGTTGATTCATTAGTATTGAGTCATTCCCTCGAAGAGCCTGTAACTTTTTAGACAAGTCTGGGAATTGGTGGTGTGCAGGCTATATAAGGCATGCACTTATGTGCGTTAACATTATTAAATCTCAGAGAGGAACTGTAATGTGTAATGGGAAAATGAGCGAAACTTCAACTGAGATTCGATATGCTTTATGATATGAATTTCGTTTAAGCCATAATACAACCGAAGTACACCGAAATTTAGTGGCCGCGTATGACGACAATGCTCCTAGTTTAGCAACGTGCTAAAGATGGTTCGCACGCTTCCGATCTGGCGACTACATCATCGACGAGAAACCACGTTCTGGTAGGTAGGGTATCGAGCTCTTGCGTACAATTGTCGAAGCAAACCCGTATGAAACCACACCAAGAGATGCCCCAAGAGATGGTCTGTAGCCAGGCCACGGTAGTACGTGGACTCGAAACGCTAGGCAAAGTCCAAAAGTTGGGCAAGTGGATACCACCCACGTTTATGAAGCGAAGCCGATCGCGGAGTAACATTTGCACACAACATCTCTCCCGTTGTTTTGCATGGTTGAACAATTTTGTTACCGGGGATGAAAAGTGGGTGCATTATGTAAATTACAGCCGTAAGCGCCAGTCGGTAGACGCAGATGCTCCAGCACAATCGGTACCTAAACCTGACGTCCACCCGAGAAAGTTGATGTTATCAGTTTGGTGGGGCCTCCGCGACGTGTAACACTGAGAACTCCTGGAGGACAATATCACCGTCACCGCCACTGTCTTTCGTGGTCAACTCCGCAGTTTGGCCGCCCAGCTCGATTTTCTGCGGCCGCGGTTGAACAAAGTTATACAGCTGCATGATATTGCACGTTCCCATGTAGCAAAACAGACACGCCTTGAACTCTTGCAGTTAGGTTTTGAAGTTCTGCCCCATCGACCCTATTCATCAGACCTTTCCCCCACTATCATTTGCTCTATGCCCTCAGCAAATATTTAACGAAAAAATCATCGAATATCTTCAACACCAGTGGTAAAAACTCTTTTAACGCGTTTTCTTATAAACGTCATCTATTGGAATTCAAGGTAGCCTTTAAAAATGTCACTTTTAACGACAGTTGTACAAAAACATCAGTTTTGACAATATCTTATATTCTTTTTTACTATATTTTTTTACTCCAGTTATTTAGGGTAAAATATAATAGCGATGTAATAACTTTATATATTTACATACTGTTTTGAAGTGGTCCAAGACAAACGCTTCAGATGTATTATTTAAATTGTAATATATTTATGTGTATCATGTTGACGATAACAGATAGCACGTACACACTAATATCCCGGCAAGAAGTCGCAAAGCTGCAAGAGCTGGCCAAAAGAAACTTCTTGACCAAAGAGAGGGGAGTATTTACACAGCAGGCCTCTGAGCAACGAGATGCAATCCTTCATCAGAAGATGCAAGAGAGAAGCACAGTACGAGAAGAAGCGTCAAGTAGACAAAGACAAGATGTACGTCGTGCAAGACGGAGAAATCATTCCGCTGAAGGACGTATCGGCTCCAGTGAATGGTGAACCAACTGGAGATTTCACGGTTATTCCGCTTATAATTCCCGTCACTGTAAAAACAGTAAAGAACATGTAAGTGTTATCATAGCAGTTATGTAGCAATATATTTTTTATCACGAGCCATCACCACTTTTTGCACAAATTAAACTGATTCCAACAACTCGTACCTTGAAAAAGATAAATTTTAATAACATAATTTACTCCATCGTTCTTTTTATTTCACTGCATTTTTTAAAGACTATTATTTGTACGGAAAATTCTGTTGGTGATAGTTCTGGTGACGGTGAAGGCAGTAGTAGCATTGGTGATAGTAGAGACGACGTTATTGAGAGTGGTAACATGGCACAAATTAAAGATGTCAGGAATGAAGCTGCTGA
Organism: Aromia moschata; assembly: GCA_029963805.1. Taxonomy (NCBI): domain Eukaryota; kingdom Metazoa; phylum Arthropoda; class Insecta; order Coleoptera; family Cerambycidae; genus Aromia; species Aromia moschata. The sequence goes on from JAPWTK010000097.1 coordinate 832,799, forward strand.
CGACACTACACATTTGCCTGCTACCGCAAAGGGAAAACATGGAAATGGTGAAACGTCCTCGGAAGAAGCTATAGTCAACGACACTGGCACTACAAGAAATAAAGAGTATTTAGATAAAGTAATCGAGGATTTTCAGGAGTTAATTTCGCACGAGAAAGAGGAAACGTATAGTAACGAAGGTACAGGCAAATTTATTTCCAAAGCAAACTTAACCTTGTAACAAGTAGACTTTTTAGTCACAAGCACACAATTTTGATTCGAAAACCTGTCCGATTTATAGATATGGTAAAAGTTCAGTTTAGTGACTTTTGTGAAAATGGCTTTAAAAAAATGTTTCTTTTTGCTAAAATCGTTGCTTTTGTTATAAAAAGCGATTTTAAGTCGGGGGAGCAAGGTTTTTGCTGGCGAAAATGCAAAAAAAATGCGAAAATAGTATGCGATTATTACATATTTAAACTCCCGATGTTGACCGAAAAACTGGCTGATTTTCACAAAAATCAATAATAAACTAACCCTTTACTTCCGACACAATTCCTTTATGCACTTATAACAGTTATAACACACCAAAATCACTCGCGAATAAATGGAATTGAGTCGGTATTCGTCTGACACCAGCTGTCACTGCCCGCGGTGGACGTTAAGACGATTTCACGTTGAAACGTCAACATCAGCAAACGTTGAAAAATACGCATCTTTGGCGAGAATAAGCCATATTTTCTTATTCTCCAAATTATCCAAATTATTGAGGTTCAGGTGTTGATTTTTCAGAATTTCACACGTAAGTACACAAGCAAATATTTCTTACCGTCCTAAAATTGACGAATTTTCTTGAAAAATTATTGTTAAAAAAATGATTATATGTATATAATATAAATTTATATTTATAAAAATAGTTAAAAAAACAGACATCTTAAATAAAAAAATGTTTCATTTTTAGGAAATAAATAGTCAACTTGGAATCTGTAATGAATGGCAAGGATTTTAAGTGACAATTAATAATAAAAGCATTTATTAAAATTATGCAAATACGCCTTAACGCACAAAACATTAACGTTTACCGCCGACTATAGCGGCAGTGACAGCTGGTGTCAGACGAGCGTCGACTCAATTCCACTTATTCGCGAGTGATTCGGAGTGTTAAGTGCATAAAAGGATTGTGTCGGAAGTAAAGGTTTAGTTTATTATTGAGCGAGTCAGCGAGTTTTTCGGTCAACATCGGGAGTTATAATAATCGCACACTCTTTTCGCATTTTTTTGCATTTTCGCCAGCAAAAACCTTGCTCCCCCGGATTGAAATCGCTTTTTATAACAAAAGCAACGATTTTAACAAAAAAATCCGATTTAATTTTGACCATTTTCACAAAAGTCACTAAACTGAACTTTTACCATAGATATTCCTAAATCCAACCGTTTAGGAGTTATTTGATGTTTTAAAAACCTCAAGGTCAAACATCAAGGTCTAAGACAACTGTCACTTTTTTTGATAGTAGAGAACATAAGGTATTCCAGTGATTGTAATTTAAATAAATTCCAAAATATTATAGCAAGTGTTCAATTTGTTACATTGCATTTTTTGTCTAGTTCAAATTAAATATTCTGTATTCTTTTCAGTCCCAGTTATCTACCTTTTAGTTCTTTTTTGTCATAGGCGCATTATGGGTGTTAAAGTTGTAGACCTTGAACATACATTCCATTTTTTCTCAGATTTTCAGAACATTTAAGTAATATAACGTAAAAAAAATCCCCAGTCCTATACTTTCATTCTACTCCGTTGATGTGGCAGTAAAATGACTAAAAAACTGTAACCAGAATTATAGTGGTTCTAATTTTAATTGAAAATGATAAATACGCCTGGGGAACAAAACAAGCGGTGCAACTTTATGATTCCATGGGCGTGCATATCTTTTATAAATTCGAAAATTGTGAAATATTTTTTTTCATTGAAATCAATATAGGAGATTAAAATTAGCCTGCATATAAAACTCTTAATATTTGTAATATAATTTGCTGTAAATAATGCTCATTTAGGCAGACAATCTCAAAAAATTGTCTGTGTTAATAAACCTAGCTGAAATACACGTCACTGGCGTCTTAGACAAGTAGTTGAAGTTCCTAATTCATAAAGTCGTAAATCATGTTAACGACGTCGTTAAAATTTTATGGCACAGTGGACTGAACAAATATTAGCAATGTATTATATGCAAAGTGGTTTACCGACAGTGGTTTACGTTGCGCCACCAGCGGCCGGCTGGTTGGCCGGCCAGCGCGTTGCCGGCTCTTTAAAATTTTCTTGAGTATAGTAATATACATAAAGTTGTTTTAATTTATAATTATTTTTTCCAGCATTTTTAAAGCTTTATTTTAATGCTAACTAATAAATTTATATCTATGTATTTTTTTAAAAATATTTCCAAACTAGCTTTCTAAGAACGTCACGAACTAACAGTTTACTGAAGTATGAAGTATACTTGTATAGTGAGCTTAGCAATTTTAGAAAATAAATCTGACAACCTTGCTTTTTTCTACCTATTTTCAATTTAGAATGGAAATAGAGTACATATTAAAATAATGACCGGGCATTATTAGTGATAGAATAATATATGTCAAAGGAGCACCATGCAGCGTTGTTGGCGACTGGGACAGTGACGCTGCGGGTATGCAGATCCGCATTCAACACTGCTCTTCATCACCCAATGGTCCTCACAAGTTAACAGTGAAATTAGTAGAACGCGAACCGCCGAAGGAAGATGGACTTTTGTGCAGTGGCCAGTGGGAGATTTCTGGACAGGAACCCTTCAATCATTCATCACTGGTCGTTTTAACAGCGGTTTCAAAGAAGAGTAAGAAGGTCATCTCGTTCATAGGTAAGATTCTAGGCTAAAATGGAGTGTATATGCCAGGTGTGAAATGAATTTTGCATCCGAAATGTAAGATTCAAGTAGACAATTCAGAGCGCACTCCAGTCGTTGGCTTCGACAGTGCGAGGGTTCTGTACTCATTGAAATAGGGGGGGGGTATAAAATCGACAACAAATACGAATCTCCCCACCACATAATCACTGACCCATCCGGTGAGTAGGACGTGCGCGATAGGTGTGACAATACAATCTGTCTTATTTTATTCTCAGTTAGGTTTCACTTCCTTCCCTTTTTCTTGGCTGGTTATTTATTTCAAGCCCCGCCCGGCCCCCCCGGGGGGGCCCCCCCCCCCAAAACCCCCCCCCCCCCCCCCCCCCCCCTTTTTCCCCCCCCCCCCCCCCCCCCCCCCCCCCCCCCCCTAAAAACCCCCCCCCCCCCCCCCCCCCCCCCTTTTTTTTTTTTCCCTCCTTGTGGGGGGGGGGGGGGGGGGGGGGGGGGCGCCCCTTTTTTTTTTGGTGGATTATACCCTGTATTTCACGAAATTTTCCCAGCGTTTAAGAATAGGTTTCTAACATTACTTCAAGCAAAAAAGTTCACATGAATACATATGTCTGATTCATCGTATTTATTGCGATGTTTACAAGAAAACGTGATTAACTCCGAAATTATAAAATCCTTTTTTAAAGTTCTTGAACTCGCATTAAAGGGAAATCTTCAGAGCATCTATATTACTGACAGTCATTTTGGAAAAATGTTTCTTAGACATGAACAATGTCTAAAGCTGGACCGGAATATCATGAAAAATAAAAATTCTTGCATTCTCATTATAGTTTTCGTAAAAATCGCTGTTCATGAAATTTTAATAAAACCATAATGTTTCAGGAATTTTTTTGTCTAGAATTTTTTTTTCCAAAATGACCCCTTTAATTGAGTTTACCTTTAATATGAGTCCAAGAACATTGAAAAAGATATCTTCACACAATCGACATGTCGATATCGCCTTCAACTTGGGCTTATTAACAGAAAAATAGAATAAAGAATTGTTTAGGATGATATTTTGGATTTCCTAATAGGAGAATGCAGAATTTGTGATGGAGCAGAAACGATATCGGGCAACTGGATGGAAGGGAGGAGTTCCAGAAACTGCAAAGATCGTCTAGGAACGCATTCGTTCCACAGCGACGTATTGCGAAAAAATAACGTCAGAAAACTTCAACGGACCCATCTGCAGGAATTGACGACCACTCAGTTACCGTCAACGTTAACAACGAGTCAGACGTCGTCAACAGCGTGATTCGCATTCGTTCCTCCGTTAGAAAAAGATTCTTGATTATTTTTAAATGTATTACACTGTTTAAATATACACTATTTTATATAAGGAATTGTAAATATAATATAAAATATAATTATGTAAAAGGTTTAGGATACAGCGTTATTCCTTTTAGATTTCACACACAATTGAATAGAAGATAAACTAGCAAAGGCGTGAAGAAGAAACAAAAGGTAGTGATGAATGATGAATATCATGATACTGAAAAAAATAATTGATATTAGTTCAGAATCTATAAACTAAAAATTCCTATTCCGAGTATCAAAACGGAGACGATTAATGATTAAATTCCGCAACCAGTACTACACCAGTGGTGTATTGTTGTTCATCAGTAATCACAATGAGGTATTTAAAGAGCTAGGCAAAGTATACAGGGTTTGTCCGGAAAGTAATGTCAGTGAATTTTTTTTCCTGAGACTGTACGCGGCAGCCAGCGCTTTACGTGCAGGGATTGTGGTGGGGGATCTGGCAACAAGATCCAACAAGCGTCAGTTGGCTACCGGTCGTTGTAGCGGTCGCATCACTCGTTCTTTGAGAGTCGTTACAGTGACCCGGTGCAAGAAAAAATGCAACGTTCGCTTGAGCAACGGATGGCGATCAAGTTTTGTGTGAAACTGGAGAAGAGTGCTGCGGAAACCATTCCAATGTTGAAGAAGGCTTTCGGCGTCGATTGTCTTTCGGACAGGCAAATTTCCCAGTAGCACAAGGCCTTCGCAGAAGGTCGGGAAGATGTCAACGACGAGAACCGCGTTGGACGGCCATCAACCTCCAGTTCCGACGACAATGTGAAACGTGTGCGTGACTTGTTGTGCACGTGACTTCGTTTAATTTCCGAAACATTAGACATTACGAAAACCATTGTTCACGAAATTGTGTCGGAGTCTTTAGGAATGAGGAAGGTGTGCGCGAAGATCGTGCCAAAAGTGCTAACGGACGATCAAAAAAGCGAGGCGCGTCGAAACCTGCCAAGAACTTTTGGACACCTGCGAAGACAACCCCGCTTTCCTTGAGACGTCATTACCGGGGACGACAGTTGGGTCTTTGAATACGATCCGGAGACGAAGAGGCAAAGTGCAGAATGGCACACGTCGAACTCCCCTCGCCCCAAGAAGGCCAGGATGTCCAGGTCAAAGATCAAGACAATGCTGATTGTTTTTTTGATTGCCGGGGGATTGGTCCAACATGAGTTCGTTCCGCAGGGGACAACAGTAACCGGAAAGTTTTACGTCGAGGTGCTGAAGCGGCTGAAACGCAGGGTGAATCGTGTCCGCTCAGACATCTCAAAATCCTGGAAGCTTCACCACGACAATGCGCCTTCGCACACCTGCTTCCTCGTGGCCGATTGAGCACCGTCCCGCCCCCAGCCCCCTAGACTCTTCTGTTTCCGCGCCTCAAAACCCCAATAAAAGGAAAGCATTTTGGGTCAGTGAAAGTGAAAAAAATTCAGAAGGCTTGCACCGACGCTTTAAAGGCGATTCCGGAAAACGACTACCGTGCGGCTTTTGATGCGTGGAAGACCCGGTGGAACCGATGTGTGGACGCAGGAGGAATGTATTTTGAATGTTTCTAAAGATTTGTACACATAGAACCAATAAAAACCATTTTTAAAAGCTCACTGACATTACTTTCCGGACAAACCCTGTACAATAGCATTACATTGTGGTGGTAATTCTTCTTTCTTTTTTTTTTTTTTTCCAAGCCGTTGAAACAGTGCTCTCATAACTAGGCACTTTGGTTAGCTTTAGGGACCTTGCAATAAATGTGTTGATAGTTTCGCTATTATTTGTTAGGTGGTGCAAGGTGCAATAGAAAAATACTTCACGATGGACATACAGGCCATCCCAAATTATTTATGCGAGCCATAACTCTAAATACTAATAAAGGAGTGCAGCAAAAGCGACATCGATTTGTTGTAGGATGAGTGTAAGCCAGGAATAAAAATGCCACCCCTGTAACTCTGCCCCAACACCCAAGCTCACCCCCAATTTTTCCCCCACGCACATTTCGTATATTTTTAGCGGTGACTTATACAGAATGTGTACTTTTATTTATGTACAAATCCTTGATTCTTATTTTTCAAGATAATTGGTTAAACTTTTTTTATTTGAAAGACATCGAAAACAGTTTCTTCTGACTCCTTAAAACCAAAAACCCCCATATGCGAAATTTGACAAAAAAATATACAAGGTGTTTCTTCCTAAACGATCTCAAAGTTGAGCAAAATATTAAGTTTGAGAGCCACTAGACGAGCCAAGTGTGCCATGGAATTACGTCAAGACAGTTGAATGTTACCCGGAATCACTAAAACTATATTTTGACCTATTTGTAGTAAACAAAAAATTATTTTCTGTCTATTACAGTTTTTTTTTTCTTGTAGGTGCATATCACTATCAATAAACACACACATAGTAGACCACAAATATAAGAAAAAACAGCTTTATTCCAACATACAATTTAACAGTTAAAACTTAATGGAATAATATGTACATTATTATAATACTGATGTAATTTTCCACATGACCAACTCTTTAGCCCTGTCGTACTTAAAGTATTTTGGAAAGTCAAGGGGCACTTGTTCCATTTCTATATTTTTTACTGCCTGAAGGCACCTGATGAAGTAATCGTAACAAGGTGCAACCGAATCGCAGTCTGCCAGGGTAAAAACGAACCGTTTTTCTACAGCCACGTAGATCGATCTTTTAGGCGGGACCATCAGCAATCGTTCAATTGTTCTGGTAAAGCCATCTGTTAAATCGTCATCGTATATAGCTACAAAATGTTAAAATATAGAATAAAATTTCATGACCATTGAAACCAAAACAACTTAAATAAAAAAAAGGAAGAGAAAAAATGGAATAAACAAAGACATTTCCAAAATAACTTTTAGCAAAAGAAAGCGTTTTGTAAATATTCATTCATTGCATTATATTATTCTGAAAAGAAATGAACACTACATTTTTTAAGACAAGTTCACTTACTATCTGCGGCGATAATGACCTCGATTTTCGATAAAATCTGAACGATCTGCTCTGGAAGTTCCTCGGCGAAGAAGTCTAGTTCGAGCACCTTCATAGGATATTTGACAATGTTTTTATTCCTCCTTATATTGCTCTCTATTAACTTCAGGAGGTTTCCCTTGTCAACATCTGCAATAGTACAAAACGAATGACAAAATAAAGATAAAAAAGCACATCTGGTAGTTGCCGACTTTGTTTGACCTCCAAAATATGTCTAGTTCCGTTCAAACACATTAGAGGGCGATACCTTCTTACTAACACCATGCTTGAATCGCGGTTTCAACCTACCTGTACAGTAAACTGGAGCAAACATGGACGCAACTATGCTTGTTAAGCCTACTCCGGAACCCAGTTCTAGAATGTAGGAGTCTTTGGATATACTTTTATTGTTGTGTATTAGCCAGTCTGCAAGTAGCAAGGACCCTCTCCAAATCTGCAATCCGACTAGGTCTAGAACGGTACTCTTCTGGTGCTCTAGAAAAAAATGGTAACAAAATTACTCGACGTTTCGGTCTAACCATGGTTTTAGACAGTGGCGGCTGGTGATAAAGGGCACAAGGGCACGTGCCCAGCCCAAATTTCAATAGAAAATATTTCTTTTGTGTTAATTTACTATAAATTACTGTTACAATATCATATATCAATTAACTGTATACGACAAACTATTCATATTCTAATTATTATTCCTTTTATACCACAATTAATGATTTTTATCACATATATATGACAGACTATCAATGGAGCACCGAACCACCGTAGTCTGAAATCCTCGAATTTCGCGCGCGTGGGCGAGGGCACACAGTTTGCCAGCCCTCGTTTTTAATCGAGCTTTTTTCGGTGACTGGTAAAATTAGGAGACGATTGCAGCAGACAGACGTCGTTAAATCGTTCGAAAATCAGCTGAACGGGTCACACTTGTTGAGTGACCTTTTTTAGTGATTTATTTTCTTCGCTGAGAAGTGTGTTTTTACTGTTTTTGATTGTGAAACATTTCAAAATGAATTCGGTGGACTTTTTATTGACTAATAAAGATATTACATACGAGATCCGAACAGAAATTAAACGGTTAGGAAGGCCGATACCCGATTTGATTATTTCCAAAACAGACGTAGGAAAATCGCGAAATTATTCACGAAATTTTAATAGTAGTGTCTACGACAGATTTAAGTGGTTATGTGGGTGTCCTAAAAGAAACAAACTGTTTTGTTTTATTTGTTTAGTGATGGGTGGTAACCAAAGTGCATGGACTCAAGAAGGGGTGAGTGATTTAAAACATTTAAATGAACGAGCTAAGAAACATGCTAGCTACAATGAAAAACATTTACATAACGTCTTAGATTTTAGTGTGTTGGGAAAGGTAGACATAAGGCAACAGCTTGATAGTGTTTATCGTGAAAATATAAGACGTCACAATGAAAATGTGGATAACAACAGACATATTTTAAACCAAATAATTAATTGTATTAAATTTTGTGAAACAAATCCGAGACGTTAATGAAAAGGCGATTAACATTTTTGTGAACAATAAGGACAGGTGAGCTGATTTCCTCTACAAATAACGGTAAGATACCTATATCAATTTTTTTCACATGTTGCCACCCATTATTATAATATATTTAAACCCTCAATATTCGTGACTAAATATTATTTCAAAAAGCTACCAAATCCCAAAAATTATTCTTGTGAAAGTCTATATTTTTGTATAAAAGAATTTTTCATTGAAATTCTGAAGTGTCAGTAAAACGCTTGACCTTGAAAATTTTAAAAATTTTCGCCTGCGGCGCCATTGGTGGCCAATGAGTAATCCTACTGACACACCCTGTGCTCACCCATGTAACACACCCACTGGTTTTAGACATTATTGTTTTATACAAATGCCACAAATATGTGTCAAAAAGGGTGTAATACCCATCATTCGCCAATAAATGAAATTGTTCGTCAATACACGTACACTCAGGGTTGCCACCCGTCCCGATTTGGTCGGGACAGTCCCGACCCTAGCCCTAATGTCCCGATTTTTATTGGTTTGGCCACGTAAATTTTTATTAAACCATATAATTATAAAAATCATTATAAAAAACACACATTTATAGCTTCAAAACATTTTAAAAACAAAATGTTGCCAAATTTAGAGTTATTCATTTAAAAATAAATAAAATTAAAAAAGTTATTCGAAAAAATGATACCATTTTACAATGCATTTTTTTTATGCAAAAATGAAATAAAAGCGATTTGCTTTTTTTAATAGCATGAAAGTACAAGTCTTCGTGAATAAAATGAGCCCATGATCGTTTCTGTACGATCATTTTTGCCTCTGTAAAAGCTGATTTTTGAAAACGTCTTTTTTTTTAAATCGTTATAACTCGAAAAAAAATTGTTTTGTTTTTAATTCCTGAAAAAAAGGATCATTTTTCGCTTGTCTTGGGCTATAATTATGGTTAACAAGAAGTCTGTTCAAACAAAATTGGAATTTATACAGCAAAAATACGAAAATGCGATTTTTGACGTTTTTTTTTTATTTTTCTCTAATGTTTATGAACCGATTTTTTTCGTTCAAATTTCATTAGACGCGCATTTTTAAGACCTACAACTTTCTAATTTAACTTTCTTGTGTAGGACTTTTTTTTTTTTGAAAAAAACCGTTTTTTTGACTTTTTTGGTTATGTTCGCCATTAAAACTCGAGTCGCAAAAATCTTTCTTATAATTATTTTCTCTATACGACCATATTTTTTGTTTGGTGATAACAATTAATGACCAATTTACATGGCGGCTTTCGCTCGTTGATTGGACTATTACCTATTACTTAGCGTTCCCGCATGAGATCGGCGTACTACCGCGCAGACGAGAGTTTCGGGACATCGCATCGGGAAGGATCGATCAGTGGCGTGGGTATGCAGGGGTAAGAAATACACTCGTATATAATTTACAAGGCACTTAAAAATACGGTGTATACTTTCATTATCATAGAGTCTCGAGCCCTGCGTTGTAGCACAAATTTCCGAACTTTAATCATGACTTTCGTTGTTGACTTACCGGTGGCAAATCGATGTTTTTATAGGGTATCCGTAACGAAGGGCTATGGAAAAATGAACCCACTTTTCCCGACCCTTTTTTCGAGTAAATTGTGAAAACCATTGCTATTCTTTTCGTTTTCGAGTTGTAACGAAAATTGATTTTTTTGAGTTTTCGATTGGTGTTAACTCTTGTTTGTAAAATTAGAAGAAATCGTTTGCTCTACAACTTTTTTAAGTAATAGATTTCCTTAACGTTTTTTATATCTTGTATAGTTTTCGAGTTATGGCAACTTCTATTTTTTTAAATGAAACCATAGTTGGCTATGATTTAGCTAAAAAGAGGATTTTTTTCTCTTTACAAATATAGTTTGTGGGGTCTATGATGAGTGTTTATGCGGAAACAGTTAAAAACATATGTTTTCTAATAAAGGACAGTATAGTAATTCATGATTTTGCACAGTACGCCCGTCATTTTGAAAACAGAACAGTTGGATATTGGGATGTAAATACACAGTTACACATTACTGTTTGATTAATTGTTTATGTTTGGTTTTTTGCTTGCATTATAGTTTTAAAGTTTCGATTAAAGAAATTGACAGGCGCGATGGCGTATCAAAATTACGAAAAGTTTAATATGCTAGAGTGTTTTATTCAAAATGGATATAATTCTGAAGCTGCATCGGAAGCATATTTTAATCGCTACCCTGAAAGGAGACAACCTAATATGTCCATCTTTGGTAGACTAAAAGAAAACCGTAATACGGAGGATTTAATAAACCAATACCAAAAAATTATCGTATTCAAGATGCTGAGGATGTTGCCATAAATGTTGTTGGTATGGTAGCGTAAATCCTTCAATTTCAAGTAGGCAAATTGAAGCAGAGTCTGGTATATCGCGACGAAGAGCACTTTCAGTTTTAAAAACACAAATTTAGACCTTATACAATAAGGAAACAACAACAGCTCCCTTCCAACTGATCCTGAACCCGACTGGATTTCTGCAATTAGTACCTACAACAAATTGAGCAAGACCAATTATTTTTTAAAAATATCATTTGGACAGATGAAAGTTACGTAAGTAGTGCCGAATTTTCAACCGACACACAACATTATTGGTCTGAAGATAATCCTCATCAGACTGTTGATGTTCAAAATCAAGGACGTTTCGGTTTTAGTGTATGGTGTGCCCTATATAATAACCGCATTTTAGCTTACCAACTTTATGATGACAATTTAAATGGTCAACGGTATTACAATATGATAAATTACCACATAGTAGAAGAATTTTTAGACAACTTGCCACTTAACGAAAGACGACATGTATTTTTTCAACAAGACGGGCACCACCCCCATAATACTAATTTAATCTCGGAATTATTAAATACTAATTTTGGGGAGAAATGGATAGGGAACAATGGGCCAGTAAAGTGGCCTCTCGGTCGCCAGATCTCTCACCGTTAGATTTCTTTTTTTTGGGGAACCATTAAAGACATATACAAAAAGACAAAACCTGGTTCAACAGAGAAAATCTTATAGACTGTCTGAATTCCGTTTCAAATTTCACTCTATAATGCAACAAAAAGTTTCAAAGCGATTGAACGTCACGCAAACAACGACACAATTTGAAAACTTTAGGTAAATAATCATGCTCGTATTTTTTTTTAATCTGTCTAGTTTTGTTTTTGTAAAATATATTGTATCGTATTTTTTACATACATTATTTGTTACAAATTTGATTGTTAAGTGTGTTAAACTTCTTGTTATGAATATGTTATAATTAATTATTAATTAGTCACTAATATGTCATAATTAGTTATTTAAGTTTAATATACCATTCATTATATACGACTGTTACTATGTATTTATGTTACTTTTCGCAGGAGTAAATTTCCATAGCAACAGTTATTATTATTAAAACATTGTTGTAACAATGTGTTACTATAGAAACTTACTCTTCCTGCAAAGAAAAAAACAAAGTAAGTATACCTATACAAAAAATTAAAATTTTTAACTGTTTCCGCATAAACACTCATCATAGACCCCACAAACTATATATCGTTGTAAAGAGAAAAAAATCCTCTTTTTAGCTAAATCATAGCCAACTATGGTTTCCATTTAAAAAATAGAAGTTTATGCCATAACTCGAAAACTACACAAGATATAAAAAATCTGTTAAGGAAATCCTATTCTACTTAAAAAAAGTGCCTGTAGAACGTGCAAACAGATTTCTTCTAATTTTACAAAACAACCGAGTTATCGACACCAATCGAAAACTCAAAAAATCAATTTTCGTTTACAACTCGAAAACGAAAAGATATAGCAAATTCTGGTTTTCACCAATGAATTTATCTCGAAAAAAAGAGGTCGGGAAAGGTGGGTTCATTTTTCCATAGCCCTTACAGTTACCGAGATACCCTATAAAAACTCGAAATTTGCCCACCCGGTACATAGCTTGACTAGGCGAGAAGCTTGGACTGCCACTGCTACTACCACCCAGAAGCTGACTTTCTGATGTACTTCAGCGGATCTTGATATGGCATATCAAATGTGTTCAAATTTAAGTATGTAGGTATAAAAATATTACCTATTTTTATAACTTCTTCATTGTTTGTCTTTGGGTGTTTTCGAGGCACTTCCAAATCTCCGTCGGGATCTACTGTTAGGTAATACTGGGGATACGTAAATTCAAATTTCGAGATGACATCTAAAAATTAAATATCATTACGAAATGAATATCGCTGCATGACGTTTTAATTACGTACTGTTTTTATTGAAGGTTGGCTTTGAGGTGGAAATATAATCATACTCGTCGTAAATTTCTGATGAAACTTTGTAGTCTTCATCGTTCATCCTGTCTGTCGATATCTGAAACAAATGTAATTTGTATTATACAGGGTGTCCGAGAAATGAGTGTACAACGTAATAACATATATTTTTTTCTTAATCTTTTTATTTTTCGTAGTTATTATAAAAACGTCAGTCGATACAAAATTGTAATTCAACGTTTTTGATTACAAGTTGTTATGGTTCAACCGATTACATAGAAGCGAAAAATATGTCAACCGTTTGCGTCCACTAAAAAATAACAGTCTCGTTTTACGTAGAACCTAATATAAAATAAAACTTCTTAATAAAACTGACAATCAACTGGAAACTTGCCAAATGCAAAAAACTATGAAAATAAATCATTGTATGTTAAACACACAATCCTCAAATGCTGAGGATAGAAATTCAATCAATAAAAAGCATGCAAAAATAGCTAATAACAAATTATCTTATTTTCTTTTAAAAAGTCACAAATAAAGCTATTAAATATAGTACAAACTTCTGTGATACGTGGACATTAGATACTAACCTCTAAATATACTAATAAATCTTATATCGAAACAGAATATAAATTCTATTTTTGTTATTAGCACATCTCTTGGTTTCTATCGCGCTACTATTTTAAATATCTGGCAATGGCCGTTTGACACAACCGTTTGGCTAATGTGTAGAAATTAGGGGGAAATTACGTAACTTCTAATTCTGAAATAACCTTGCTGATATGATATGTACGTAGAGGTCAGTGAAATACACAAAACGATTCGGACAGATTGGGCTCTTTATTTCAAAAATCGTATGTAAAAATGATTGTTTATATGGGGCTTTAATTGTATTTTAAAGTGATGTATACTTAGAAAGGTAGGAAAACTGTATTTTAGGAAGTATTACCAGTTTTCTAATAAAATAATTTCACAGCTTTGCTTGATATATCACGATTTATGAAAGAAAAACGAATGATTATAACAAACAAGTTGTACTTGAAAACTTGAAAATGATAATTTAGGCGTAGTCAATGTAACAGAAAGTTGCCTTTATTATAAGAGCTGAATCAAATTTATTAAAAAAAATAAGGGGTTCCTACATACTTAAAAAAAAAATGTTTTTTATACAATTTCTGAATATGTTTTTGTGTAAAATATTTGGAGCGAGATTGTCAATTTGACTAAAATAAACTTTTTGGTGCTGATTTTTTTTGTTAAATCTCTCATTTTGTCTATCTAGTTTTAAAAATTATAATATCTAGTTTGCTATTGAAAATTGTGGCATTTGTTAACATCTCAGACAGCTTGATTTATCTTTACACTACTGAAACAGAAAATGGTCCTCTTTCCAATCCATTCGATTCCTTCGAACACAGTAGGGTTATCATTAAAAAAATGACCGATGACGTCATAGCTTGAAAACAAAATACAATCTGGAAATGACGAATATTAGAAAATATGCCTTTTCGAAAAATCATGTTGACCCATTCGAACACTTTTTGTAAAAACATTAATGCCAGACATAACGAAGTTCTTGGATTAACTTAAAAACTATCAAAGTTGAAAAATTGACAAATATGTTGTACAAATAGAGTTGACAAATATCTATACATATTTGTGAATTGTTTGTTAATCTGAAAAGGGAATATTAGAAATATTTTTTTACGGAAATATTCGTACAAAACCATATTATAAAACATTAAATCATTCGAAATAAACACTATATCAGTTATAAATTATAACCGTAAATAACTCCTGAAAATATAGAAGTCCTGTTTGAAATACTGAAAATATTAAACCCTTTTCAGAGTTATTCGACTCATATTAAAAGGAAATCTTCATAGTATCTATCTGACTGAGTCATGTTGGTAAAACATTTCCTAGACATGAAAAATTTCTTAAGTTGAACCGAACACGTCATAAAAATTCAAAACTCGGCCATCCTTACTATAGTTTTCGTAAAAATCACTCCTCATGAAATACTAATAAAATTCAATGTGTTCTAGAGGGATCTTGTTCTTATATGTGCCGTACCTTTTTTTGAGCTTTTATGATATTTTTGGTTCAACTTTGATCGCAATTTTACTTTTTTGGGGATATCTATTCATACAATAGACGTGTGACCTTCCACTTGGGCTTATTAGACGCAGAATTTCACAAGCTGCCCAACCCATCAGAAGCAAAAAAAAACAATATTGTTTATAGCACAAAAAATTCTCTAAAGAATTCTCTAAATTCTCTAAAGAATTTAAGCTTCAAAAAGTGGGTGTGTGAATAAATACTGCTGCTCACTGTATACACTGTATACAGTGTGGAATAAATTCAGTAGCTCCATTATTATGCATTTTTTTAGAAAATTCTGACACATGTCAATTTCTAATTCTAAAATGACATCTTGTGACGTAAATATGTCATCCCTAAATTCAACCCCCTTCAGGTGACAGCTACAACCCCTAAATTTTCAAATTGGGAGTAGGGGATTGTGATACTTCATTTGAAAGGTCTTTTCATTCTCTATTCAAAATTGCTACTGTTTTAAATTTTATTGTAGAAATTAACAAGAAAAAAAGTTTCTCCAGCGTAGGAAATTCGTTACATTAAAATAAAAAACAAATCATTATTAATGCAGCAGATGTTCAAAATGCACGCCTCCAACATCTTGGCAGCATCCTAGACGTAAATAGAAATGTCTTCTAACGTTAGTCAACATCTGCGGGGCAATCGACTTAATTGCAAGTGTTATTCTTCTTCTTAAATCAGCTAAATCGTCGGGTTTGGTTTTCTAGACCATACTTTTTACATATCCCCATAGGGAAAAAGTCTAACGGCGTAAGATCAGGTGATCGTGCTAGCCATTCTCCAGAACCACGTCTCCCTATCCAAAGATTTGGAAAGATTGTGTCGAGATATTGCCAGACATTGACTTCGTAATGCGCTGGTGCACCATCCTGCTGGAACCATATTGCATTACCTGGAAGTTGTGGGTTTCCTTGAGCTGGATACAAGTTTGCCATCGTCGATACAACATTATTTTGGAGCAGCGCTAAATAAGTTTCTCCATTCAAATGGCCGTCAATGAAGAAGGGACCAATGATATTTTCTCCAATTATTCCTGTCCAAACATTAACTTTCTCAAGGTTCAGGGTTTTTTTGGTGTGTAGTTCCCTTATCCAGTGAGGATTTTCTCTCGACCAGTAACGACAGTTTTGGCAATTAAAATGGCTATGGAGTGTAAATGTAGATTCATCCGAAAATTAAACATTTTCTATTTGTAAAGTATTGTCATCTATCATTTGCATCATTTGTTCACAAAAGAGAATTCGTCTATCAAAATCGTCTTCCGCAAGCTCATTAGTTGGTACCAGTTTATATGGGTGCATTTGATTTTCTGTCAATACGCGGAGAATCGAGGAATGGCCAATATTTAATGCTGAAGCTGTTTGACGACTCGATGTATGTATGTGGATTCTCTTCAAGCATAAGCATTACATCCAATTTCTGATCATTACTGAGTTTATAGGGAGGATTTAGCTGCCGTACATGTCCATGTTCCAGAAACTGCTTCTCTATTTTACTTACGGTAACTTGAGATATCGGCGATAACTCCGGATATTTTTATTGAAATATGCGAACAACTTCGGCCTACGTTCGTGTTCTGTCTCCGTAACTAATCGTCCATCTGCAGAATCGTCATCTTTCTAATCGTTATGAGAGATGGTTAGGTAAACCATCTCTCTGAATTGCAACACGAAAACTAAAGCAAAAAGTTTAACACTGATAACTGTTAACTACTGTTACAATGACAAGCACGTTTCTAGGTAATTTCACTAAAGCTGATCAAAGATGGTCAACTTCTTAAATTTCAGGTTTGTTTTTTGCTGCTTGCTCGTTTTTGTCGTTCGATTGTCAAGCAAAACATTTTTTTGCTTGACAATCGAATATATTTATTAGTAAGTTTGTATCTTATAGTAGGGAATGTCGGCAATTACAGACATTTATTTTTTGTTATTATTAACATTTCAGAACCTAAAATTGACAAAATAGTGTTACTTATAAAAGTTTTATTGTGATGATGATCTTTTTTCTTGTTAATTTCTGTAATAAAATTTAAAGCCATAGCAGTTTTTAATAGAGAATGAAAATACCTTTCAAATGAAGTATCACAAGCCCCTACTTCGAATTTGAAAGTTTAGGAGTTCTAGCTGTCACCTGAAGGGGGTTGAATTTAGGGATGACATTTTTACGTCGCAAGATGTCGTTTTAGAATTAGAAATTGACGTGTCTCAGGACTTTCTAAAAAAATGCATAATAATGGAGCTACTGAATTTATTCCATTTGGCTGTTCCACACTGTACTCGTATGTATATCTACTTATGTTCATATAAATATGTGGACAGTGTTTTGGGTTCGCAACTACACAGGTAAAGAAAAAATATTGTTATACAGGCACCTCCCCTACAAAAGGTAGACAGAATACGCCGAAGACAAAATATAATCGACCCATGGTAGGGCATATGTTTCGAATAATTCCAGCTGCAACAGCTGGAAAGCAGACCAGCATGGTCGGCTGGCAGGCGCGTGCCTCGTTTCTTGATCTCTCCACAGCCTCACTTCACATACAGTCAGAATCAAAAGTGAGTACCTACACACTTAATAAAAAATACTTTTTAATAAATATTGGACGAACACAGATATACAAAAAACTATACCCATACTATAACAATAGGCAACTGTCAAAACGAACACTGGTATTTATAACTTAATATATAAACTGCTTATAATTTGTAGGGAAGAAAACAACAAACGCTTGTAAAATTACAAGTCATAAATGAGTACACAGAAACTAATTTGTCATCGTAATTAAATTAAAATACGTTTTAATACTTCGTGGGTTCACCTTTTTGCTTTGATCACAGCTTTCAACCTCCGAGGCATGGAGGAAACAAGTCGTTGTGTCAGGGTAACTGGAATTTTAACCCATTCTTCTGTCAATGCATCTTTGAGGGAACTCGCAGTTGTAATTACTCTGGAGCGTACTTTAGTGTCTAAAAAAATCCCACAGACGCTCAATCGGATTGAGATCTGGGGATAATTTAATTGCTTCAGTGTATTACACAGTATGTGTAAAGCCGACATCGGCCAGTTATGAAAAAGGACAAAGTCTACACTTCTCGTTCCAAAGCGGTGAGAAAGCCGGTCGTATTCCCTTACTACCTTCAAATACTTAAAACTTTAAAAATTGTCCCACTCCAGAAGGTGCCATGGAACACCAAACCATAACAGAACCTCCTCCACGTTTCACAGTACTTTTGAGAAGATTTTGTGGTTCAAGCTCTGATGTTTAGTTCGCCACACTTTTATTATTTTTTTTTTTAGTCAAAATATCTCAAACTTGTTGTCGTTTGTAAATAGAACATTGTTCCAAAATTTTGAAGACGACGACAAATGCTGCTTTTCAAATTCAAGCCTACGTAGTCTGTTTTTTGCATTTATTGCTGGCTTCTTGCGTGGAGTGCCCCCGTGATAACCTTGAGAATTAAGTTCCCTTCGAATAGTACTTGCACTTATAGAAGTTTGCTTTTGCTGCGGATGGGGTGGGGGTGGGATCCTTTTTTAACTTCTCGTACAATCGCACACATGTCCATTGGTGTTAATTTTCGTGGACATCCAGAACGAGGCTTATTACGCACAGTGCCTGCCTCTTCATACTTATCAACAATTTTCTTAATAATTCTATAATGTCTTTTAACTAGTTTCCCAATTTCTCTGAATGATTTACCCTCGCTTCGTAGGGTTACTGTAACTGTACGTAAATCTTCCGATGTTTCTGTACGTCTGTTACTCATTTTGCCTTTTTATGTATGTTTTCCTCTGTTTAATGTTTATTTCTGTATATTAAATAAGATACCTCCGTAGAAATACATCTATCTCACAGCTCTGTCCCTTGCCTAATTTGAACTGATATGTACTCACTTTTGCCTCGTGTAAAGTGCATGGCTTTAGGTTATTCTCCGATAGAACCCATGAAACAGAGTTGACAACTTTACGATAAGTAATGGATACTCACTTCTGTATGGGCTTGCTACTGTAGCCATAGTGTTAACATTTTGTTCCAATATACTCCAGAATTCTGAAATAATATTTTTTAAATTAGTGTGTACTCATTTTTGACTCTGACTGTATATACATATGTATATATGTTAGGTTCAATAAGAACTGCAGAACTGGGTAAATTATTTTGAAAAAGCATTAAATTAATTTACCTTTAAAATAGTAATAGCAACACTAAATGTATTTAAACCTTAAGTACTTTTTGTAACCAAAACTAGTTTTTTTTTTAAATAAAATATTTTAATATTTCAGTAATTAAATACGTTCATAAAAGTAATTCAATACTTTAAGGCCCGGTACTTTTTGCAACTGGTTATTTATATGGTTAAGTGATATATGAATCACTGGTTTCTTTATTCATAAAAGGGTAACCAGCATGTAACATATTTTGTATAGTTTTACAAAAAATAACAGCGCGATTAGCTAACCATCTGTTAATAAATGTGAGGTGGTTTAAACTGTACTTTTTTGCATTTAGTATGAACATAGCCGCAGTTATTGGGCAACTTATTTGGATATTTTAACCTCAAAAATGTTATTTAAAAATCATTGCCTCAATAAAATTGAAAGTGGAATAATCAAAACTCTACTCACACTAGAAATCTAACTGGAGTAAATCACGTGTCTTTTTCTATACGACATTTAAAGATACATTTTTATTTTTGTTTCATTTAACATTGTTCTGACAACATTTTTGGAGAATCTGGAACGATAAAAAATGTGTTATTGTATTCCTCAATGTGAACAGGACACTCCTTTATAGTGTAGTAGTAGCGGCTGGTGGAATTTGAAGTTCTTGAATTGTCCCACATCATATTTTAGGGCATGATTACTAGACTTAAGTAAAAAGCTGCAGTAAAAATTTCAAATAATGTGTGTCCCACCAGAAGATCTTGGAAAACATTTACCAAATCGCTTGTCCGGAAGAATAGTGACACATCTCGAAAATTAGAACTTGTCAAGAAACGCAATTGAAAGTAATTATAATCTTTCACTGAGCAATAGAGTGAAGTTTTATTTTTTTTATATTATATTATATATAATATAATATAATATAATATAATATAATATAATATAATATAATATAATATAATATAATATAATATAATATAATATAATATAATATAATATAATATAATATAATATAATATAAAATAATATAATATAATATAATATAATATAATTAAAAAAAAACACTATTGCTCAGTGAAAGATTATAATGGCGTTGGCATGGTTTGCGTTTCTTGACAAGTTCTAATTTTCTAGATGTGTCACTATTATTCCGTACAAGCGAAATGTATTTCAAGTATGTTTTCCAAAAAGTGTTTCTCATTAAAAGTATTTACATAATCTGTAAAAGTTATGGTACTTTAGATTGATATTTCACCCCAGCATTTCGTTATTGGGATATTAAAATACAATAGCTGTATTTGTATCTTTACAAAACTAAAAAATAAATTAATAAAAAAAAAATTAAAAACAAGCTTTTATTTAAATGCTATAAAAAGAAGAAAATAAACTTTAAATTTAATCAAACCCATCAATTTATTACATTACACAATTTATATGATATAAAAGCTTATCACGAGATTTACTTGTGTAGATGTATTTACTAACCTATTTTATAAAATACATACTTTTTTTTCTTAGATTTTCTTATGTCAAGATCAAGTTACATAATTAGTACATTCTTGTTTATCTACACAAGTAAATCTCGTGACAAGCTTTTATATCATAATAATTGTGTAAAGTAATAAATTGATGGGTTTGATTCAATTTAAAGTTTATTTTCTTCTTTTTTAGAGCATTTAAATAAAAGCTTGTTTTTAAAAATTTTTTTTTATTAATTCATTTTTTATTTTTTTAGTTATCATCGTGTTTTTGTTGTATTTCTCAACCTGTTCATACTATCCCTATCCTATATCAAGTTATAACTCTTTAAAATTGGTATGGTGGCCATCTTGTTTTTCGCCATTTTGAATTTTTTTCACCGCCGCTAGAATTTGCCTAGGGTATAGGTTGATATTAGTTAAGACACGACCCCGCTAAGTCTTACTGTTTAGCCGGGCAGTGGTACACCATCTCCTCGAAGGGTTGAACGCAGACGTCAGTTTATTCGTATTCTTCTTAGCAAACCCTTTCATTTGATACCAACATTGTGCTTAAAAATAACTAGCCCGCCATCTTGGGCGGTCCGCCATATTGTATTTAGAGTAAATTCATTTTGTTTTCTTATTTCTTCTCAGTAAACCCTTTCAATGGGGGTTGAAAATTTATTATTTTTTCTCAAAATTTCATTTGATACCCATATCATGGTAGTGCACAAAAAATAACTAGTCCGCCATCTTGGGCGGTCCGCCACATTGGATTTAGGGTAAATTCATTTTATTTTCTTATTTCTTCTCGGCAAACCCTTTATTTGATCCCCATATCGTGGGAGTGCAAAAAATAACTATACCGCCATCTTAGAATCTAGTCCGCCATTTTGAATTTAGAATGACGTAACTTAGCTAACCATGCATTGTCATCCAAACTAAACGTGTATGAAAAATTTCATCTCAATCGGTTGTGGATAACTACTTTAAAATTCAGTTGCAAGATTTGACCCGAACATACATACATTGCAAGTTAAATAAAAAGCTTGTAACAAACGAACGAAACGTAAAAAAATGAAACGAACTTTATTCGAAACGAAATCGAATCTTAAAACGAAATTTAATCTACATCACTTTTACTTAATAATTTTTTGTTGAGTTTGAATTTGAAGATTTTCAGTTCAGCTGGGTGAAGCATGAGGAATCAATGAAAGTGACGATATCAAATATTTCAGCATCTTTAAAAACACAGTTTTCTGTGTTGTACGTTTTGACACAAAAACATTCGAAATTGATATTAAATTAAAAAATATAGGGGTATTCTGGTTCTCATTGGGTCACACTGTAAGTATGTATGTAAACTAATACATTTAGCTTGTGTCGTTCATTTTCCTAGATCGTTTTATTGTGAGGACTTCTCTATTCTACTAAAATTCCTCACCTATTGTGACCGAAAAAAGAATTCCTCAAGAAAGATCGTATTGTATGGCTGGATGTGGGACAGGTACTCTATTATTCTCTTCTGAGGAATGTCTACGTTTAAGAGGCAAACAAATAGGTATTGTTCGTAAAGGTGGTACGCATTTTGAAAAAAAAACTCAGACACGACAAAAAAAGAATATTTTTTAACAAGATACTAATCTTCGCAGTGGTATTTGTTTAAATGATTGATTTCATGTCCAGGATTTTTTTTCCAAAAAAAGTTTTACGTGCGGTAAGCCGGGATCTCCGAACTCTAGTCATTACGAATCCAATGAGATCACACTCATATTGTTACAGCAGTAGCAAGACTTAATACAATTCTGAACTTATGAACTAGACTACTCTGAAGATTTTCGTTTAACACGTTCACGCCGATGTTGGAATTGGTAAACCTACCCTTGGGCCGTCGTTGATTTAAGTCAGTGGTGATCATATAAAAATGTTTCATGTTAATAAATGTTATTTATAGTGTACACTTGTGTTTAATCTCCTGTTTTTTTCTTGTACCACCGGTGGTACATGCGCTAACATATACCTATATAGTAGGGATGGGCACATTTTTAAAAACATCGATGTTAACATCGATGTTCAACATCGGTACCTACTATCGATGGTAGTAAAAACATCGGCTAGAAAACATCGATGTTGTGAAACATCGATGTTTCAAAATAATATATGGGGCATTTCACGCCAATTAAGTGAGGTCAAAAAAATTTCTGTTTGAAACATATCACAATCGATAGTACTTGCTAAAATTTTAGATTTTTTTGAGCCACAAGGAGAGGGACGATGAGGGTGAGAAAATACAAATTTTCGTTTCGACTCTAAAATTTCAATCTTTCTCAATAAAAAAATGAAGAAAATTAAAAAGAAGGTTGCTATGGTTTTCGATGTTTTTTTGCGTAGAATACGATAAAATTATTTTCAAAATTATTGGGGGTAGTTTTCACCCTTATTTTGAGGATTGAAAGTTTAAAATCGAAATTTCGAAAGGTATGACACGGTTTTTTTTTCATTTTTTTTTGTTTCTTTTTTTTTTGTACTTTCGATTAATTTTTAATTCATAATGGGCGTCGACCAGGAACTTCCCAAACGGTCCAAAAAACGGCCGAAAGGTGAAAAAACGTGGTTTTAGCGTATTTTCTCATCCTGTGAGATAGTAAATGGCAAGTGAATAATATATTCCATACATCAGATTTTCAAAAAACAAAATAGTGGTTGCAGTATGGTAGCCAACTTTTAAAAAATGGCTAAATTTTGAAATTTAAAAAAATACCATCGGATTCTACGGGAAATTTTCTACGTTAGAATCGTAATCAGCGACCCCAAAAACCTTAGAATATGTTATTCACTTGCCATTTACTATCTCACAGGATGAGAAAATACGCTAAAACCACGTTTTTTCACCTTTGGGCCGTTTTTTGGGCAAGTTCCTGGTCGACGCCCATTATGAATTAAAGATTAATCGAAAAAAAAAATCGTCATACTTTTCGAAATTTCGATTTTAAACTTTCAATCATCAAAATAAGGGTGAAAACTACCCCCAATAATTTTGAAAATATTTTTATCGTATTCTACGCAAAAAAAACATCGAAAACCATGGCAACCTTCTTTTTAATTTTCTTCATTTTTTTTATTGAGAAAGTTTGAAATTTTAGTCGAAACGAAAATTTGTATTTTTCACCTCACCATCCCTCTCCTTATGGCTCAATAAATCTAAAATTTTAGGGAAGTTAGTTTTTTAGCAAGTACTATCGATTGTGATATGTTTCAAACAGATTTTTTTTTACCTCACTTAGTTGGCGTGAAATAAATGCCCCATATATAAAGTGACTTTAATTTTTATGTTCTCTGAAAAAAAGTGTATAGTTTTGTTGAAGTAGAAACTAGAAAATGTGCCTATATATTGGCTTACCGGTGTTTAATAAACGAGATCTTTGCTGAAATCTAATACTTACTGTCATGACAGATATATGTCGCGTAAGCCACAATGTACAAAGAGTAAAACAAATCAATTAGTAATGTTTTCGTTTTTTTTTTTTAGCAACTTAAAAACTTTCGTACTGAAAAATTAAATGATATTTGTGGGATACGTATTACGTAACGATGTATCGATGTTTACAAGTAACATCGATATTGAAAATAAAACATCGAAATTAAAACATCGATGTTTTAAACACCGTAGACCCAAAAGCTAATCTAAACAGACTAGATCTAAAAAGCTACCCGATTTTACAACGCATGGAAGTAAAATATGCACTTGTACTTGTACCACCGGTGGCCAATACCGGCTGTCGCAAGATACTTTACTTGCTCCACCCGTGGTGTCAACGTAATAATGATTTTTATCGATGTTTTGCGGACCATCTGTCCCTTTTTCGTGCTCGCGTCTTCTTTTTGGTTTTAAATAATCGGGGCATGTGTTCCGTTTCGTGAAATAGTTGCGGCAGAATGCGGCCGTCCTTTTCTGCGCCGTGTTCTTGACGAGAACGGAACGCCTCTACCTGGGGGAACAAGGTGTACTTGGAAGGCAACAGCTGCCGCACGTGTGCTGGTCTTAATCAGTTTAATTATCCGCTCATTTGAATTTTATTGTTGGACCGTAATATCGAAGTCGACTGGATGCGGTAAAGGAAAAAGGCTTTTCGCCAGTAAATCATTTATTATGTTCTAAGATATTATGGAGAGCCTAGTTTTTTAGTTAAGAATTCGATAGATTTTTCGATAATACAAAAAATATCCAGAAGGCGAAATTTTAGCCCTTTTCGACGTGCCACAAAATTATTCGTACCCTTCCAAAGACTAAGATCAACGTGAAAAATCCTAAACGTGATAGAAGCATCACCGTGGTTCACAGGTGGTTTCAAGTTTCAAGTCCGGTCGGAACCGAAAAAGTCAATTTTTTTCGTCGTCCAACTTTCAAATACGGAGATGATTCGTTGATGACTTGGAATTGTATGACAAGGGATGGTGTCGGAAAACTGTTTTCATTAATGAATTGATGGATAAGTTAGTAGGTACATTTAAACATTCTACATAAAAATCTCACACCAAGCGCTGAAAGATTAGAGCTACAAGGAAACTAGTGTTTTCAACCTGGCACAGGAACATAGAGCCATTTATTAAACAATGGCTGTTTTATAACAGTTCACAGCAGCTTTCTATGCCACCTCAAAGCTCATGTTAACGTTAACCTAATTGAACATTTTATAGTCTGAACTGGAATCACGGCCACGCAAATTTTATAAATTAAACACGTGGTAAAGAAAAAAATCTTGGAGATTTGGAATAATACATCTCCTGTCATCGTTCAAAACTTAGTAGATAGTATACCAACCGATTTACATAAATGCTATAATTGCTCCACGCGGTGGACTTACAAAATATTAAATTGTAGTTTTAACTTCTATTTCTGTTAATAAATATGTAGGGTATACGAATCATTTTGTGACCCAATGTTTGTACGTCTTTCAGTGAAATATTTTTTAATTTTATAATTTGTGTTCAGTGACTTACAAACTTGCATGTTTCATTGCTCATTTACATTCAAAAAATATTAGTTCTTCCTATTCTCTACCATTAGGATTTTTCACATTAATTTTAATCTGTGGAAGGGTACGAATCAGTGGCGGTTGGTGATATTTCAGTTAGCCATATCTTGAAAACGACGCATGGGACCCACTTCACTTTTTAGGTGATGACTATACACCTCTTACAGAAAGGATTTATAGTGAAAAAACCGTCAGCAAAGTTTGCGGAAAATTTGTCAAAAAAAACTGCAGAACACCCTGGGATCTCAGTAACGCTCTATGGAATATTTGCAATATATTTTTTTTCTTCAAAAAGTTATGGCCATTTTAATTTTATAGAAACATTTTGTTTCCCAAAATTAAAAGGGAACATTCCCATAACTTTTTGAAAAAAAAAATTTTTGTTACAAATCGAAAAACCTCTCCTTATATTTGTTTCTAGATTATGAAAAAAAATATATACTGAAAATATTCCACAGAGCGTTACTAGGATCCCAGGGTGTTCTGCAGTTTTTTTGAAAATTTTTTCGCAAACTTTGCTGACGGTTTTTTCACTATAGGTGTATAGTCATAGTCATTACCTAAAAAGTGAAGTGGGTCCCATGCGTCGTTTTCAATGTATGGCTAATTGAAATATCACCAACCGCCACTGGTACGAATAATTTTGCGACTCACTCTATGTTCATTGTTTCCAAGTGCTCAATTGCCGCAAACCTTAGACTACTTTAAGAACATCTCGAATCAAATAGGTTTGATAAATCAAACCCATCAGATATATCTAGCTACAACTCCTCAGATCTCCAGATTTAAATCCACTTGATTTCTTCTGTGGGGCCAAATAAAAAAATGTTGCGTGTTCTTCATCCACAGGCAACGTAGAGGAATCAAGGCAGCGGATTTTAGGCACTGCCCAAGAAGTAAGAATTCACCATATACGATAATTAAAGTATAAACCGAAGTAAAAGTATAAACCGAAGAAAAAAAAAGTATGGACGGTAGAACGCCGAGTTCAAAATAGTTTTATGTGTCGTGAGTGACTAACTCCTGAGTTTGTGTTGTGTATTTACATATTATCTGATTTTGACGTCATATGGCACTGTCAATCATGGCACAGTCGTTACCATTTGTGAATAGACTGGAAAAGTTGATTGAAAATGACGAGGATTTTACAATAGAGGGATCACATATTTTATGCATTCCTTGCAATTGTCGATATATATTTCGTAGACGCCGAAAGTGTGAAAGACATTTAGATTCGAATATCCATCAGTAAAATATTACTGGTGCTGTTAGAAAAAGAGGAGTTTTGGTTTTTTTTTGTGCCTTAGATTTTACGGGGGCGAGGTTCGCCTCTCGGTGCTCTTCCACCTAACCCCCGATACACTCACACAGTAACACCCATGTCCTAATAGAGTTGCCAAGTCTATTAGGCGGGACTCGAACCCACTGACAGAGGTTCAGCAGATCGCTCAGATTGCCACCTTTGGCACCATCCACTAGATGCTTCTGTCCGACAAACAGAGCAGATACAGTCACCCATTCGAAACGCGACCCGACCGAGCGTTGCTGCACTCGCATTATCGGAGTTTAGCGTTCAGACGAATTACCATATGGTTCTCTTCTATATGCTACTATATAATGTTTTGCGCATGTAGCCTTTCGTGGAACACGGTCGACAATATTTACTTTAGACGTTTTTTTAAATTTGCTAAATATGTATCCGATTTTCCATTGTCTACTAGCCGTACATTGCGTAAAACATATTTACAGAAGACATATCAACGTGTCATGGGAAATTTCAAAGCAAACATATCCGAAACAACAGATTTCTGTGGTAATAAGGTCGTTAATATTCCGATACGAATTTTAGGTGTTTCAGATATTTGGCCCCCGATATTATTAGCTAGTAAATGGGTTTTACAAACAACGGTTAAAAGTATAGAAATAGTAGTAACACGTGCATTGTCTTAGGTATATGTAAAAAATAATAATGTACTGATGTTTTAGTGACAAGAAACAACCGTTGGTGATACAAACAACTGTGCGAAATTCGTGAAAATGTGCGTTGTCCTCTATTTATGTGAACTATTTGAATCTGAAATTTGAATTTGCACCTTTAACTTCAGTAGACGTGGAAATATGTACAGGCCAAATTGCTCACGTTTAACGAGAAGAAATGCAGAAAGACTACTGGTTGTGGCAACGTACGCTCAAGCGGCGAAGACAGTCAGTGTTTTTTTCATTTTTACTCCTGTCTTTTTGGTCTCTCTTTGTTTTCTTTGGTCCTGTCTTGATTACGAGTCCGACCCTGCGTTGTAGCACACTTTCCGAACCCTAATTATGAGAACTGTTCAATCCACTGATCTGTCAGTGATTCAATCCGATCTTTTTTTTTTGAAGACAGCAAAAACACTGAGGGAGGACATTTTGAGCATTATGAAAAATAAAAATGTTCCCTCAAAATGATCTTCTGTTAATAAAAAACGTCCATAAATCCCAAATTCTTACATTATTCTGTTATTGAGATAACAAATTTTTAGCTCGCCTTGTATGAGCGACTAATTTTGCAGGGAGGATTCTAATCAAACTTCGAAAGTTTTAACATAATTATAGGACACCCTATATAACGTAATATCCTGTAACTGTTCAGCTTTCAACGGCAAAACGTTAACTGCATGAATATGAAGAAGACATAGTCGACTGATTCTCGAAGTACGTGAACCATTCAAAGGGCGGACGCGTTTCCGTTTTTCCGTTGTAGCGCACAGACTTCCCGCTGCCGAAGTGTACGAAATCATCTGCAACATGAATGGGCGACGAGGGAGCACAAAAAGTTGATTATATTCCGTAAGACAAATATTTAATTACTCCAGTCAGCCCCCATTACGTCACCTTGGAAGCCGAACTCCTGAGAATGTTCACATGCCCACAGTGTTGTAAAAAAAAGGTTGTAAAGTAATAGTCCAGTAATGTAAAGTAATTCCCAAAAAAGGGAGTTCTGATTCTTGTAGTGGTTTTTACTTAATTTGAATTTTTATTAAAATAAAAAAAATTAATGGTGATGAGAAAGTGATAAAATGGGACGCGCTAGGCAAGAAAAACACGGATTTATTGTTCCTTCTTTGTCCAGTTGGCAAAGACTTCTTCTTGAAACATATAGGGCTAGTTTTGACGGTTTCCTATGTATTTCTTTGCGTAGAACACAATGCGCGGGGTCCGTAGAGCTGAAACCGTCCGCTAATTTCTTAAATTAACAATTTGTGAAAAAAAAACGTCCTTTTTTTCACATTTCCGCTTATATCTCCGTTCCTTGGCATATTTTATATAGCATATGCATATAAGAAGTTGTAGCCTATTGAATTTCCAAAATTTTAGTCTCCAAGTGCTATTGTTAACTTGCAAATGACTGCTGAAGTTGAAAACACCATTTTTTTACTTCGAAAGTAGGGCGACTATGATCATGAAATTTCTTGGAGGAACTGCGCGAAATGAAATTAAATGAAAATGAAATTTCTTAGAGGGCCTGTGAACGATCGCATTTTTGACGCTTTTGTTATAATATCTTGAAAGTACGCTTGAAGACGCATATTTTAAACAAAAAATGGGCGTCAAAATATTATAGTCACAATTCCGAAAATTTCGAAGCGGCAACTCTAAAACAATATATAGGTCAAAAAAAGGTAGTCGCGTAGAAAACGTTAAAAAACTGGCCCAAATTAATATTTTTCAAGATCTCAAAAGGCCTCGCAAACTCGAAGAGATTTATGATTTTTCTAGCCCAACCCCGTCAATATCGTATAATAAACAAATAAATTACGTCATTGTTAATTAAGGCTTGCAAAAAAATGCGATCGTTCACAGTCCCTCTAAGAAATTTAATTTTCATTCAATTTCATTTTGCGCAGTTCCTCCAAGAAATTTCATGACCATACTACTACTACTACAATACTACCCTACTTTCGAAGTAAAAAAAATGGTGAAAAAAAGCACTTGTTCAACTTCAGCAGTCATTTGCAAGTTAACAATAGCATTTGGCGACTTCGGGTTGGGCTTAACATTTTGGAAATTCAATAGGCTACAACTTCTTATATGAATATGCTATATAAAATATGCCAAGGAACGGAGATATAAGCGCAAATGTGAAAAAAAGACGTTTTTTTTTCCACAGATTGTTAATTTAAAAAAATTAGGGGACGGTTTCAGCTCTACGGACCCTGCGCATTGTGTTCTACGCAAAAAAATACATAGAAAACCGTCAAAACTAGCCCTACCTATATGTTTCAAGAACGCATAAAATTCTCTGCCTACTGGACTGTAAAGGATTTACGACAGAGGAAGCAATTAATTATTTAAACACGCTCCTGATTTTTTCTTGACCTAGCGCGTCCCATTTTATCACTTTCTCATCACCGATATGAGGAAGAAGTATTTTTTTAAATCGATTTTGAAGGGATTTCATTAAAATGTCAAAATTCAGAGTAAAAACCACTACCAAGAATCAGAACACCCTTGTCATTTTCTTATTTATTTTCCAATTTGAATGAATTTGGTGTCAACATGTGAGGCGCAAAAAACTGGATTTTTTGAAAAAAAGACAACACATTTGATATCTTCAATCCAAGGCCCATTGTAATATTTTTTTGGGAGTCAAAAATTGGGAAAGACTTGGTGGTGATATAATTTCAAATAAAATGGATTTCAAATTAAAATACATTAGTTGAAATTTGATTATGACATCTTTGAAGCAATAGAGATTTGTCCTATGTTAACATGTAATACAGGATACTCGATTAAGCAGTTTTTAAGATTTTTTTTTATCATTAAACTAAATTAATGGTAGCGAAGAAACAAAACAGCCGTGTTGCAAGACAGCATATAAATGATGTAAACACTACGCACTATATAAATGTAAACCGGATAGAGGCAAATTTTTTTCACTAATTTTAAGGCATATGGGATGACTTTGTAAAATTGGATTTTTACCACTTTATTAATAATAAATGCAAACTATCATTTCAAGTACCATTGTGTGAAATGTTTCATAATTTATGTATCTCGTGTATGAATAATTTAAAGTGTTTAGGAGTAATGTAAAATATAATAATTTATAGCATAGTAAGTGTGAAGTACATTGTAAAGGAATTTTATATGGAAAAAAGTAAAATACTTTTTTTTTTTTTAGAAAATACATTAACAACTTTTATCGAGAGCTAAAGTAACATGGCCCAACTTTGTGATAATATGTTATATTGATTGTGATACTATGTTATATTACAATGCATGTAAAACTCCTTTGTTACAAAATTCGTTCAAGCTGTGGTAAAATTGAGAATAAACAACAATTTTCGCTTTAATGACATTAATTATGAAAATCTAAACCGTGAAGCTATTCCATGTCATAAGGGTTCTTGCTTTTGCATTGCATTGGTTCTTGCTTTTTTTGACTGTAGTTATAATCAATATTTATTCATTTTATATTTAAATTATCTTTCTTCCTTTCTATCTTCTAAGCTATCCTTAACAGCTATTAAGGATAGCAGTAGACCATTCTTGTCTCGTTCTTTTTCAGAATAACGTATCAAAGATGCTACTATCTCTTGGCATCAGCTGTTTGACTGTTTTGGTATTTCGCAAACAGAAGTTTGACAACTATAACACTTTGTTCTGAAAATAACAATGCGAGATAAAAGTTTGAAGCTCAAAAAAGATCCAAACTACTATTAAAGCCGATGTAAAGTTAAGATGATTTCAAATTGTCAGCAAATGTCAAGTAATACAACACGGCAACTTCGGATCTGCTGCCAACTGCAAAACAACGAATATCAAGCGCGAAATTTAAAATTCAATAAAATGTTCCATTATAGTTTTTATTCAAATATAATTGAGTGGTGGTATCACTGCACTCATGTAATAGCGTCATCGGTGACGTGTATCGTTTTTTTTTTGTACAAAGTATATCAAAATAATTTGTCATACAAAACCTGTCACAAATCAAGCCCCAGTAGCACCATTCGTTATCAGATCACTTTACGTTTTGACCGAAAGGAAGTCGCCATTATTATTATTTTTCCGTTATAGAATGGTAAATAGTTTCACTGATACTATCTCTGCCGGATCCTGTTATAAACAGTTTTCTACAACAGCAAATTCGCGTCAACAATGCAGATTTTAATTTTGATCGGATCACTTAAAATCGCATCCTGCGATACATATTCAGCGCTGTATATTTTATCTCCGCCGCATGTAATCCGGAAGGGAAAAAATACTGTGCACTAAACAAAATGTTTTTAGTACGATTAAGGCCTTCAAGAAGTATTTTGACCTTTGCGAGATGGAGTAATTAAAATTTTCACCTGGACTTTCTCACATTTAACAGTTCAGTGTCCACTATTATAATATCTAGTGAGGGAGTAAAGGAGGTATTAAATGTTTGACCATAAAGTTGTCCAATATGCCCAATAGATTGATTACAATATATTATTAAGTACGATTCATTGATAATAAAATGTCACACGTCCAAACACCTAAACAACTACCATTGTTGACAAAGTGAGTAAATGTGTTATTATTATTGTATTATATACAATTTTGTTAATAACTTTAAGTCATGACTTGAAACTCGTATATATAATCTGTGGTCGAAAAAAAATTCAGCAAAAACATATTATATCGTATGCCAAACTTTTCTGTCTCTTCAACTTTTCTCTAAAATGAGTTCTCGAGTTATCTAGAAGAAAAGAAGGAAAATCACGGATATTTTAGAGTTTTTGTTTAAAATTTTGTTTAATAACAAATTTTCCACAGCTTTTTCAATCCGCGCTTATCAAAATTATCATTTATTTTGATATTCCAGAGGCATTTCAATAAAAAATTTGGATCATGTGGAGAAAGGCCAACCCAAAACAGATACTGTCTGGTCTACTGATCAGTTAGACGAAAGGGCCTTACGATAGCAAGACGGGAAGATGATATACTGCAATTATATTGTACATGTATATTTCATGCTTACACGCTAATTTTAATAACACCATTAACAAACATAATTTATGTTTACGATGTGGCTCCCTCGCTTTTTTTCCTGTATTTTTACGCAAAGTTTAAACAGTGTATAATAATATTAATAATACATAGTAAGTAAAATAACTTAAAAACCGGTTCCTGCTTCGAGATTTTGTTAATTAACTAATAAAAAATTGTGGATGTTCAATGTCAACTTCAGTATACAGTTCAAAAAGAACTTCAACAATTAATTTTTTTATGAAATTCAAATGTTTCTGGATATTTAGTTTTTTTAGACATTCTTCTATAAAAAAAATCGCGTTTTTGTGCAATTACAGGGTGATACTTGAAAAATTAAATTCTTCTTTTCATCTTTTAAACAGTATACTATGAGATGCCTTATTATTAAAGCCAGCTAAACAGCGCGGCGGCCCACAAAGTTTTCACACATCTCAACGTAAATAACAGGGTAAGTTTAACACACCTCTTTCTAAATTGCAACAGTTTATTGTTTATTGTATGACGCGTCCGATTATGGCCGCCGCCTGGATCTGCCGGCTTTACTTTTTATTTCGTTGTGACGAAATGTCTACAGTCCAACCAGCATCTAATAATGTATCATGCACTTGATCAAAGAAAAACAAAGATTGTCGCAGTTTAGCGTAGTTTATTGATTTAAAAAATATATAATTCAACTGTTATGTTCAAATGAATATGAGTGAGCTAAAGTGACATTTTGTTGCAAAATCTGAGATTTACCGTTACCGAAATGTCGTATGGATTATAACACTTGAAAATATCGATCTTTGTTGCAACATTTTTATGGTATTGATTTTTTCCAATAGATAGGTATGTACACATATGTACAGTCAGCACCCAAAGTATTCACAGTATATACACACCCATTTTTTTCTATACATGAAAAATTTCTAAAGAACCAAAAATATAAAAATTCAAAAAAGCCATATATATACATCACACATAACTCTAAAAATATTATATAAAGTTAATATCCCTCTAGAACTCCATGTGTTTTAATAAAATTTCATGTGATTTATAACATAACTATATTAAAAAAAGGAAAAACTATAGTAAGGATGGTAGAGTTTTGAATTTTTATGATGTTTTTGGTTCAACTTTAGAAATTCCTCATGTCTAGGAAAAAATTTTCCAAAACGGGTCAGCTAGTCAGATATATACTCTGAGGATTTTCCTTTAATGTGAGTACAGGAACTTTGAAAACGATTTAATATTTTCGGAGTTATCCACTGTTTTTTTTTTGAACATATCGCAATTTTACTTTTTTAACGATATATTTTCACACAATCGACATATCACCTTCAACATAGGTTTATTAGACGTAGAATTTCGCAAGCTGTAATCCTATCAAAACCAAAAAAAAATCAATTCTGTAGTACAAAAATTATCAGAATTTAAGCAACGTAAAAAAATGGGTGTGTGACTACTTCTGCTGCTGACTGTACACAGGTTATTTCGTTTGTAGTTGCAACATGTGTGGGCAGTTTTGAGGCGCATCACGCTGTCAACTACAGCGCGGTCCATTCAACATACTATGGGAGAAGCTTTAGTCTAGCGACATGGCAAGATTAGTACGAAAACGTAGTAGGGATTACGGAAGGAGCGCAAAAATACTTCTGGATGGTCCTATTTGCAGTGTCTTTTAAAATCACATGTACGTATACAGTAAGCAACGAAAGTCATAACACACCCACTTTTTGAAGTTTGCTTAAATTCTGATAATTTTTGTATTACAGCATTGATTTGTTTTGCTTCTGACAGGATTATAGCTTGTGATAGTCTGCGTCTAATAAGCCGAAGTTGAAGGCGGTGTGTCGATTGTGTGAAAAGATATCGCTAAAAAAGTAAAATTTCAATGTTTTCAAAGAAACGTAAATAACTTCGAAAATAGTAAATCCCTTTCGAAGTTGTTGGACTCGTATTAAAGGGAAATCTTTAGTATATCTATTTCACTAACTGAGTCATTTTGAAAAAAAAATTTCCTAGACATGAACAAAATCTAAAGTTGAACCAAAAATATCACGAAAATTCAAAATTCTACTATCCTTAATATCGTTTTCGTAAAAATCACTGCTCCTGAAATTTTGATGAAACACAGATAGATCTAGAGGGATATTAATCCCAAATTTTTGTTGGAGTAATGTGTGGCGTACTTTAATAATTTTACTTTTTTTAATTTTCGTGATATTTTTGGTTCAACTTTAGATTTTGTTCATGTCTAAAAATTTTTTTTCAAAATGACTCGGTTAGTCAAATAGATACACTGAAGATTTCCCTTTAATACGAGCCCAACAACTTCGAAAGGGATTTACTATTTTCGAAGTTATTTACGTTTCTTTGAAAACATTGAAATTTTACTTTTTTAGCGATATCTTTTCACACAATCGACATACCGCCTTCAACTTCGGCTTATTAGACGCAGAATATCACAAGCTATAATCCTGTCAGAAGCAAAAAAAATCAATGCTGTCATACACAAATTATCAGAATTTAAGCAAACTTCAAAAAAGTGGGTGTATGATGACTTTCGTTGCTTACTGTATATGTATATACCGTATCGATTTACATACGATTAAAATCACTATTGTTGCCATTTTGCGTATCCTTATTAACCAAAGGGGGCAACTGTACCCGATGCCCCTTCCTCGACTTCGAGTGTGGTTCGTATGGAGTATAGACTATAGAGTGAACTAGAGGTAGAGGAAGGTACAGGGTGAAATAATAGGGTTCTTAATTTAAATTGCTAAAAAACGAAAATGTGTTCTCTTGGACATCTGCCGCGCAGGTGACCAATTCAGGCGAGCCTCGAGTCAGGGCACTCCACATGTCGAAACTAGCAGGCGACGATGCCAGATGAAAAATTGTACAGGTCTACAAAAAAAAAACATTCAAAACTCTTACCATTCTTACTATAGTTTTCATAAAAATTATTGTGCACGAAAGTTTAATAAAACACAACGAGTTGTAGAGGGATGTTAACTTCTTATTTTTTTTAATGATATTTTTTGGTTCAAGTTTATAAATGTTTCATGTCTAGGAATTTTGTTTCGAAAATGGCTCAGGTAGTTAGATTTGAAGATTTCCGTTTAATGAGAGTCCAAGAACTTTGAAAGGGATTTAATATTTTCGAAGTTACTCACGGTCAGGGTCCGGAAAGTGTGCTAGAACGTAGGATCGGCACTATATAACTATGATAATTAAAGTATAAACCGTATTTTAAGCGGTTTGCAAATTATGTACGCGTGTATTTCTTGCCCGTGCATACGTACGCCACTGACCGTGCCTGGTAACACTGGGACTCTGCCGGGCCGGGAGCGAAGGAATGCTGTATGCAATTCATCCATATAGCGTAGCGAGCGTTCCGTTGTCGAAATTTAGTATTATAAGTTAGCTCAATGCGAAATGACGAACGCCGAGTTTAAAATAATGTTATGCGTCTTGAAAGATTAACTAATAAACGTGTGTAGATACATACGTATTTTGCACCGTGTACGTATGTCTTCTAGAGTTCGTATAGTGTATTTACATATCTGATTTTGTGTGGCTTTTTGCAATAATGGCACAGTCGTTATCATTTGTGAATAGACAGAAAAAAAAAATTACGACGATTTTATAATAGACGGATCACATATTTTATGTATTCCTTGCAATCGTATGTATTTTGTAGACGCAGAGAGTGAAAGACATTTAGATTCGAATATCCATCAACAAAATATTACTGGTACTGTGGGAAAAGGAATTTTGGTTTGATTTGTGCATAATGTATTGCGCATGTAGCCTTTCATGGAACGTGGTCGACAATATTCACTTTAGACGTTTTTTGCCAAATATGTATCCGATTTTCCATTATCTGGAAGCCATACATTGCGTAAAACATATTTACAGAAGACATACAAACACTTCATGGGGAATATCACATACTCAATACATTTCTGTGGCTGACAGAGGACGATACAACAAATTTTTGCGGTAATAAGGTTGTTAAAAGTATAGAAATAGTAGTTACACGTGCATTGTCTTCTGTAGATGTAAAAATAAAAATGTACTGATGTTAGTGACAACAAACAAAATGTTAATGATACAAACAACTGTTTGAAATTTGTGAAAATAATGTGGGTGATGCCTCGTCCTCTGTCCATGTGAACTATTTTGAATTTGCACTTTAACTTCGGTAGATGGGGAACGATCATTTTCCTTCAACAAGATATGGTTGTAGAAGGAAATTTGACCTGTATTTCATGTACATATGTACAGGTGAAATCGCTCACGTTTAACGATAAGAAAGCAGAAAGATTACTGATTGTGGCAACGTAAGCTCAAGCAGTGAAGACAGTCGGTGTTTCTGAATGACACAAGCGATAAGTATGTACATTATTAACATATTTTTACTCCTGTCTCTTTGGTCTCTCATATGCCCTTCCGACAACGACATGACCGATTACGAGTCCGACCCTGCGTTGTAGCACATTTTCCGGACCCTATTCATTGCGTTGTGACGTTCAGTTCTGCACAATTCTTACATTATTGTTCTTGTTGAATCTCGAACAAACCTAATGTTCTGTTGGAACAAACCTAAAAAGTGTCAAATGTGGCGCCGCCGAGCCACCCCCTGGCAACGCCGCCGACAGGTACAGCCCGCAGAGCGGATACTGGAGCGCACCGTCGAAACACCTGCCCTTCGACGCGCTTGCGCGGTGCGCCGCGGCACCCGCGCGCTATAAAACCAAATGGTACCCCAAAAGGCGCATCCAGTACGCGCGAACCCATTTTCGTCGAGAGAAATCGAAGTTATGACGACGCGAGCCGCGCTTTCTCTCCTCATCGTCGCCGCCGTCGGAGTGTGCCGGTGCACGTGCGAGCCGGGCGCCGACTTTGAGCAACAACTGCACGTGCTCAGCAAACAAGTGAATGCGCTGTTGGAAAAGCGGCGCGAAGACGTAAGGATGATCGAGGACAATATACGGAGGAGCGTCTACGACAGTCCGGAACTGAGCGGCATCCGCGACGAAGTGAAGAATTTGAGGTATTTTCGTAGACAACCAGATAGTTGCCAGATTTCGGCCCTTTTTACACGAAAACACGAATAAAGGGACAAATCTTACGATTTTTGGCATTTGGTAACAAAATTCGCCACTTTGAATAAAAATGTAAAACTCTAAAAGCATTTAAATAATTTAAGTTAAATCACTATGAGTGTACCCAAAAAAAGGATAATCCTTGGGGGTTTTATAGCAAATTTAACGTTGAACAAAAAAGTTCTCATAAACATGGGTCCGCAAATGAAGTCTTACTAATGAAAACATAAAAAAAAAAAAACAAAAAAAAGTGCTTTTTTTACTTTCCTTCAAGAAATGCTATGAAATGGTTCATTGATTCAAAAAATGTCTCGAAGTCAACCTTTTAGTCCTACATCACATTTGGAGTAGAATTCCGCCAACCGCCTGTTTAGAAGACATTTACCGCTGATTTTGAAAATGAGGTCAAACGGTCAAAAAAAATTCGAGATCAAAAGAATAACCTTATTTATGGCAAAAACCAGATTTTGAGTGGGAAAACATGGATATTACAAAAATGTATTTTTTTCAAAAAATCATATCTCGGCAATGAATTACGGAAACCAGCGGTTAGCGGCATTCTACTCCAAATATGATGTACCAAAAGGTTGACTTCGAGACATTTTTTTTAATGAATGATCCATTTCATAGTAATTCTTGAATGAAAGTAAAAAAAACACGTTTTTTGTGTTTTTTTTTTGAGGTTTTCATTAGTAAGACTTCATTTTCGGACCCATGTTTATAGGAACTTTTTTGTTCAACGTTAAATTTCCTAAAAAAGCCCACAAGGATTATCCTTTTTTTTGGGACACCCTGTATATAAAGTCCGTTCCTGCTCCTGTTTATAAATATTTCGATTATGAGGTATACTGTGTACATCGTCACGTGTTTATTATAATTTTATTTGTTGTTTTAAAAGAATAGTACCTTTGTGAATTCTGTTACTAAATCTTATATTCTCGTGTCACGGAAAAATCTCGTGTCACGGTGTTTGTGGTCGTACTTCTCCGAAACGGCTCGACCGATTTTTATGAAATTTTTTATGTATAATTGGCAGATATGAGAATAGGTCCTAAAGTATATTTCATACCCCTAGGTGATTAGGGTGTCCCTATACAGAAATATTTTTTTCTATTTTTTTTGACAAAAATTTTTTTTTGTATTTTTTTTTTATTTGGCATCAAAAAATACCAATAAACCCAAATTTTCAATATGGCAGAACAACGTTTGTCGGGTCAGCTAGTACCTATATTTATAAAAATAAAATGTTTTTTATAAAAAAAAAATAGTTTTTTTTTTTTAAATAAATAATACAGTATTTTATTACTTGTTTTTATGTATTTCCAAAATAACATTTAACATTTTTATGACTACACGATATTACACGATTTTCGGTAGCCGAGTTAAACGATTCTCTCTGCACTTCATATGGCAACACTGTAGACAACAAAAGTTTATTACATTTCAATTTTTAAATTTTTTGTACAAGGTGTCCCAATTTAACCTCTCACTGCCCACATTTTCGGTTATTTTCAAATAAATAAATATAACGAGCCATCCAAAAAAAAAACCATCCTCAAAGGTGGTCGAACAAAAAAGACGTATCTTTATTCTTAATCTTAAGTGTATAACCTTATCGAATTGTCAAAGCTCTCACATTATGTGACTGCCATTATTTATTCTGCAGTTGTGACAGTCGCTTGTCAAAAGTTTGACAACAAAGTTTCACTTTGAGCTTCAACATAACCGCTATTTCCATCTCTCTCGTTCATAGCCAGATTTGATGACTTTTTTTAAGTGGCTCATTACTTCGGACAAAATAAAAAGCGATGCACACGTCACTGATGACGCTATTAAATGTGTGCAGTGATACCACCACTTAATTATATTGAAATAAAAACTATAGTGTTTAATTGAATTTTAAATTTGGCGTTTGATATTCGTCGTTATGCAGTTGGCAGCAGATTCGAACTTCCCGTGATGTAAGTATTACTTGACATTTGCTGAAAGTTTGAAATTATATCTCAACTTTACATTGGTTTTAATAATGGTTTGTGTCCTTTTTTAACTTCAAACTTTTATCTTGCAGTGAAATACTTATTTTAAGAACATTCAAAGTTTTATAGTTGTCAGACTTCCGTTTGCGAAATGCCAAAACAGTTAAACAGCTGCTGCCAATAGTAGTAGCGTCTTTGATACGCTATTTTGAAAGAGAACGGGACAATGATGGTCCATTGCGACCCTTAACAGCTGTTAGAAAGGTAATTTAGATATGAAATAAAAATATTAATTAAAACAACAGTCCAATATATTGTTTTAACGTGTAGAAGCAGCCCTAACTTGAATGTTTCTACGGTCAATTCTATTTTACAAAAAAACAAAGAACAATGAACTTTTAAAATCACCTAGAAAGAGTAATCCTATCAAAAGGGTTACAAATACTGTACAATTTAATACAAGTGCTATTCCTAACATTTATAACAATTGATATTTATATAATTTTAGTTAATATTTAATTAATAATTAATTATTGTAATTAATACTA
Source organism: Aromia moschata (assembly GCA_029963805.1). Classification (NCBI taxonomy): domain Eukaryota; kingdom Metazoa; phylum Arthropoda; class Insecta; order Coleoptera; family Cerambycidae; genus Aromia; species Aromia moschata. Next base: position 873,181 of record JAPWTK010000097.1, read on the forward strand.
ATGTATTTTACTTTTACTATACATTTTTATATTTTTTTAGCGATATATTTCCACACAATCGGCATATCACCTTATAATAAATATAATACTGACTGTATTTATTAATTTAGATGTTGTATTTTTGTTGCAAAATATATACATTTCATTGAATTCTTTAATTGAATTTCCTTGAATTTTTTAATTTATATAAGTAACAAAGAAACCTGCTTGTACATATGTCCATATATTGGTAGCCAAAATATAATAAAGGATTCTTAATATTCGAAAATATACGGACATTCCAAAAGGATTTAACTTGTACACCTGTACAAAATAAAGTGTAAAAAAACTTCACAAAACTTGCCCTGCTAAGACCCCCTCCCGCTCCTTTTTAATTTTAAAGCAATATAAAAAAGTAAAAACAATCGTTATCTTTTATATATACCTACCTACATATTTCATTTTTTTTTTTTTTTAGAAAATATTCATACCTCATATACACTGTGTCCACGAAATTTGGCGTCATACAGGAAAAATTGGTTTTGGTAATGTTAATTTTGATATCTGTAACTGCATGGTTTATGTGCATTATTTTGTCTAAACGATGCCTGAAATGTGGTTACGACGCCATTCTGCTTGCATCCCAAATTTGACATTTGGAAAAAAATACGAGAAATGTAGTTTCCGTTAAAATTATCGGACTTGCTAATCTGTTTTCTAGAATTATGTATAAATGGGTCTTTATTCTAGTGCTACTAAGAATACATATGCTCAGTCGCAATTAAATTCATTTTGTTGAATGAACAAAACATATATACAGGGTGAGTCAAACTTAACGCGACAAACGAAAGGTACGGATAGGGCATGTTATTCTAAGCAAAAAAGTTCTAATAAACATGTGTCCGGAAATGCTTCCTAAGAACGCTACGGACGTTTAAAGATGGCCGGCCCAAATTGGTTTTCTTGCCTTTTATTTCAAAAACTGCTTAAAATAATTGGTTTAACGTAACAAAACAAACCAAAATTTTACAAAAACTGCTCGAAATGTCCATCATCATTTTCAATGCAAAGTTGACATCTGCGAATGACTGATTAATTCACTCCGCTGCCTTATTAATTAAAAAGAGAAGCAGGCCTTGATAACAATTGAAAGTGTTTGTTTGACAGCCTTGTTTGACGTGTCGATTGAATTCAATTTGTCACTAATTTTAAGCTAGTTTATGAGTAAATTGCGGAAACATGCCAAATACCTACACTACAAGTGAATATGCGGATATTGTGTTTGTTTACGGGTACTGTGATGGTAATGCGCGCGCTGCTGTGAATGAGTACGCCCGAAGATTTCCAATGAGAACAGTGCCCGACAAAGCGGTATTTACTAGAACATTTCAACGATTAAGAGAAACTGGGACAACTTCTTCGAAATCGCGTGCAGACGGTATTTTTGCACCCCTTCATAATAATCGAAGAACAGAAAATATCCTAGAACACTTCGATCAAATACCTTCAAGTAGCACGAGGAGATGTTCTTTGCAATTAGGCTATTCCCAGAGCATTGTGAACCGAACTCTGAAAGCAGATGGTCGCCACCCCTATCATTTGCAGAAAGTTCAGAATTTGCTTCCTGAAGACCTACCTCGAAGAAGAGAATTTTCAGAGTGGTTCTTGGAACAAATAACAAACGATGCTTCTTACTATCGGAAGGTGATTTGGACGGACGAGGCAACTTTTACCCGTAGTGGTATCTTTAACCAACATAATGCGCATATTTGGGCCCATGAAAACCCGCATGCTGTAAAAGAACAACATTTTCAACATGAATTTTCGTGCAACGTTTGGATGGGGTTATGCGACGATACACTCATTGGTCCATATTTCTTGCCTCCAAGACTAAATGGTCCGGCCTTTCTTCATTTCCTGGAAAATGAATTTGAAGCAATATTAGATGACATGCCTCTAATTGATAGAGCAAACAGGTGGTTCCAGTTAGACGGTTGCCCAGCCCATTACACTCTACTAGTGCGGCAATGGCTTCACAACCATTTTTCAGGAAGATGGATTGGTCGCGGTCGAGACTGTCCCCGTCCTTGGCCTCCGCGTTCCCCGGACTTAACCACTATGGATTTTTATGTTTGGGGCAGAATGAAGAGCAAAGTTTATGCTGAGCCCGTCAACGACGAAGCTAGTCTCCGAGCGAGGATCTTGCAAGCTGCCCAAGAAATACCACTAGCGGAGTGTCGTGCAGCCGCGCAATCAGTCATTCGCAGATGTCAACTTTGCAGTGAAAATGACGGTGGACATTTCGAGCAGTTTTTGAAATAAAAAGGCAAGAAAATCAATTTGGGCCTGCCATCTTTGAACGTCCGTAGCGCTCTTAGGAAGCATTTCCGGACACATATTTATTAGAACTTTCTTGCTTAGAATAACATGCCCTATCCGTACCTTTCGTTTGTCGCGTTAAGTTTGACTCACCCTGTATATTCTGTGAGTGAACAGAACAAGGTTAAAACAACAAACGTCGAGAATTAATGTTATGAAGTAATTATGTTAATTGTGGATGAATCCGTGTATTTTAAATATATTATATCTTCACACTATGTTATTATTACGACGCAGGTAATAATTTTGTTACGCAGAAATAATGAATATTTTTAGGATCATATTTTAAATTGTAACGCTTAGGTATATTACCATTCATCATTACTAGAGTTGGCCGAAATGTGCCGCGGCACATAGGCGTACGCATCATAGTATAATACATGTAACTAAAATTAAATAGTAACAAAAGCAATAAATTCACACTTTATAACCATATATGTATGTAAAACTTACCCTCTTAATTATCTTGACAACGTAGCCTGGTTAACAGTACTAACTGGAGAAGATTCGTAAAAACTTTGTAGCATCAGATAAGTTTCTATAGTTGTCTCCGAGAGTCTTGTTGTGGTGTAAATACATCCAAAAAAAAAAACGTCATCAAAGTTGGCTATGAACGAGAGAGGCAGAAATAACGGTCGAAGCTCTTCGATTATGTCAAACCTTTGACAAGTGACTGTCGCAATTGAAAAATAAATAATGACTAGCATATAAGGTGACAACTGTGACAATTAAATAAGGTTATTAGTCACTGCAATATTCATATGTATGCGGATGATACACTTATATTCTTCATTTGGACCAGATGAATTAGACTCGGCATTAGCTAATATTAATACTGACTTGGAATCCATACACAAAGCATCAGCTGAACATTCATTAGCACTGAATGCAGCCGAAACTAAAGTTTTATTATTCGGCCCAAATAAACTGCACAAAGAGTTTAATGGTAAAATTTCACTTAATTTAAATAATGCTGAACTTAAAACAAGTACTGAGGGTAGAAACCTAGGGCTTTGGATGGATAACACCTTAAGATTTAGACTACATATTTCCAAAAGTATTCAAAAAGCCTATAATTGTATGAGATTATTATATCCTCATAGATCATACCTTGACAAGAAAGTTAAGGCTAATCTCTGTGAAACACTTGTGCTGTCTCAGTTTAACTATTGTGCTCCTGTTTTTAGTTTTTGTTTAGACTCACAAGATAGATACAGAATACAAAAAAGTTAAAAACTCATGCCTTCGTTTCATTTTTGGAATTAGAAAGTATTGGCGTATATCACATAAACTAAAAGATTTACAATGGCTTAATATGCAAAACCGCTTTCTTCTTCAGGCTTCAGCTTTATTTCATTCCTTAATATTAAATAAAAAAACCCAGTTGTTTATACGATAAGATAGTATTTCGTTCAGAAGTAAGATTAAAAATTCTACTATCCTTAGTATCGTTTTCGTAAAAATCACTGTTCCTGAAATTTTAATAAAACACAGAGATATCTAGAAGGATATTAATCCTAAATTTTTGTTGGAGTAATATGTGGCGTAGAGGGCTTTTTTTGAATTTTCGTGATATTTTTGGTTCAACTTTAGATTTTTTTTGATGTCTAACATTTTTTTTCAAAATGACTCAGTTAGTCAAATAGATACACTGAAGATTTCCCTGTAATACGAGGCTAACAACTTCGAAAGGGATTTACTATTTTCGGAGTTATTTACGTTTCTCTGAAAACATTGAAATTTTACTTTTTTAGCGAAATCTTTTCACACAATGGACATACCGCCTTCAACTTCGGCTTATTAGACGCAGAATATCACAAGCTATAATCCTGTCAGAAGCAAAAAAAACCAATGCTGTAATACAAAAATTATCAGAATTTAAGCAAACTTCAAAAAGTGGGTGTATGATGACTTTCGTTGCTTACTGTATATAATTTTTTTCTTTTTTTTCACTCATGTATTGGTAGCGTGCAACAAAATAATTTTAGGTTTACTGGGCAGTTAAGACGTTAAGATATTGTATCTACCTACGAATGTACTTTCATTTTGTTTACTTCTACGGAGTTAAATCGAAGAGCAGATTAGCAGTGTTTCACTGCTGTCTGAATTTCGCTTCAGGATTTTATTTTTTATTTTGCTATTTGCTTTGTGTTGTTTATAAATCGTGGAATGTATTTTTTTTTTCAAAAGCTGAAATTAGACATAATAAATAAATAAATTTTAAGATTTTTTACTAGGCTAACTTTGATGACGTTTTTTTTTTCGGATCGGTATATGAACCAAAACGCACGAAATGGTTGTTTATCCAGTACATTCAGGGGGTACATGACAGGCACTTAGGATTAAAAATAAGTCGAACATAAACTGAGTTCTCAAGACCATACCTTCTTTTTTATTTTTATGTTTCACACTATGTGACGGCCACAATCGCGTACGTCGCTACAGATTAGTTTTTCCTTGCAAATTTTACACATTACGGTCGTGCCATCATAAGATAAATTTGCGAAATAACCGATGAATTTATTCACTTTGTCAGCAAATGGTAGTTGTTTACGCGTTTGCACGTGTGACATTTTACTATTAAAGTAATGTAATACCGACGCCGACGACGACATAAACACCTCGAACACAATAATGCTAGAGCCTGTATCTGTGCCTTTTCCAGACTCGAAGTGGAACAACTGCGTACCGGCAAAGTTCCAAAGCCGCACCAGGACAAAAACGACAGGCTGACGGTGAAATGGATATTCAACACAGTTGAGGAGCTGAAAACCGAGGTGACCGAGCTGCAGAGCACCCTGAACTCCTCGGTGATCTTGCAGAACCACGAGCATGTCGAGACGGAGTTCAGCCTGCTGAAAAGCGACATGGGCAACCTGAATAGCGAACTGGAAAACGCCAGGAAGCAGAACGCGAAATACGAGGCCGAGCTGCAGATATTTCGCGAGGAGTTCCAGTCGATAAAGGAGAATTGGAGGAGCACCGCCGAATTGTGCGGCATGACGAAAAATCAGGTAATTGTTTAGGGAGGCCTATGAAACTTCGGAAAAAAATTGGCCGGTGAATGTCGCGGCCACTAGTTGGCGCTGTAAGGAAAGAAGTCCGCTTCTCCGCTACCCTTGTTTTGAATCATAAATGCGAATAACTTGCAGAAAAAATGTTACACTTTATAACTGCAAGTTAAAATGCTGATAACAACAAGAGTTGTTAATAAAAAATTCAAGTATGCGAAAACATGCACCGGGTCGGCATTTTTTTAAATTTAATTTTACAAAAAAAAAACTGTGCTTTGAATCGAGGTTATGGTCAATGTTTACAGCAGAGCGGACCATAATGGTGCATTTTCATGCAGTCGCTAGTCGCTCGTTTTCAGCGACAAATGAGGTCACGTGGTACGATTTTGAATTTCCGCCACTTGAGAATTGTAGCGATAAAGCTAAATTTTGTTTAGCTTTTCTCTGCCGGGGTCTACCAGCGTCATGGTAATTCGAACAATCGAAAGTGTATGAAAAAAGTGTCGGGAACACAGCTTCAAAAAATCCATATTCTCGTCGCAATTTATATAATGGATGGACCCAAAATCTTTTCTTTTTATATCGTTTTTGTTTATTATAAATAGCAATATGATTAAGTAAAAGCGTGGTTATAACCCTATTTCGTCGAAGCCTATTAATTTGCGCTTGCTGGATAATTTTTTTGACGCTGATAAATCCACATTTGATAATCATATGAAATTTCTTGGATGGACTGCTGTTTGTAGTATGAAGTTACAAAAAAAATTTAGCTCGATCTGTTAATAACTTAGAGTAATTAACGATCGAATTTTTTTTATTAACAATGACGCCATTTCTTTGTTTATTGTACGACATTGACCGGGTTGGGCTAGAAAAATCATAAATATCTTCCAAGTTTGCGAGACTTTTTGAGATTTTGAAAAATGGAATAAATTGAGTAGCTCCAAAATCCTGAGGCACGTCAATTTCTAATTCTAAAATGACATCTTGTAACGTAAAAATGTCATCCCTAAATTCAACCCCCTTCAGGTGACAGCTACAACCCCTAAATTTTCAAATAGGAAGTAGGGGCTTGTGATACTTAATTTGAAAGGTCCAATCCGGTCAATATCGTAAATAAACAAAGAAATGGCTTCATTGTCAATGGCAAAAAAAATGCGTTCGTTAATTACTCGAAAAGTGATTAATGGATCGAGCTGATTTTATTTTATTTTATAATTTCATACTACCAACAGCAGTCCCTCCAATAAATTTCATGATTATATTCGCCCTACTTTCGAAGTAAAAAAATGGCGAAAAAAAAGCACTTTTTCAACTTCAGCAGTCATTTGCAAGTTAACAATAGCACTGGAGACTTCGGGTTGGGCTTAAAATTTAGGAGATGCAATAGGCTACAACTTCTTATATGCATATGCTATCTAAAATATGCCAAGGAACGGAGATATAAGCGGAAATGTTAAAAAACACGTTTTTTTTTTTTCACAAATTGTTAATTTAAAAAAATAGCGGACGGTTTCAGCTCTACGGACCCCGCGCATTGTGTTCTACGCAAAAAAAAAAAAATACATAGGAAACCGTCAAAACTAGCCCTATATCTTTCAAAAACAGTTTTTGATGATTTTAGCTCCCTGCCTACTGGACTACTGGGGAAAAAATCCACCCAGGCGAAAGTACGCACAGCATTATCCTGTTTTTGTGAAAAAATGGGGTTAAAGAACGACCCCAAAACGGGTCATTTTTTCGTCTATTTCGCCAATCCAGAGGCGTAGGGTTGAGGGCACTTGCATGCGCTTTCTGATCGAATTGAAAACATTGTGTAAGATGTAAGGATAAATTCTACTTGTAAAATAATGAAAAGGATCTAATGACAGAAAGACATATGACTGACAGTTGGCACTTATAAACTGACAGTTGTACAAAAAGCACCCGCAACTAGAAACGACGTTCCTTCAAAATTCCAGAAACAACTTGATTTCGTTTTTTTTTTTATTTTTCTTTTATTTTTTGGATCGCACGATATAATTTTTAAGTGCCATATATATTTTGAAAGTTTAACCGATTGTCTTGAAAAATGAGGGTTATACGGATTTGTACATATGTAAATAAAATAAGACACCAGGTATGTATTTTTTAATATTTCTACAGACGATATCCGTTTTTACTAGTACGATGTACAGACAGTTGAACTTAATTCTCTGTAAATCTCCTCCCACTACTACAGGAAAGTACCACTTTAGGTCTCTGTTGCATAAGACATTATTACAGGATATAGTACCATGTTATAAATGCCTACGCTGTTTTAATGACTTTAATCTATAGAATTAAAAGTAATTATTATGGCGACTCTAGTATGTAGAGTTATTATAGTTGGACGTTACAAGTAATGAAAATTATATGCATAAAATTTCTGATTTCCTAAAAAAAACCGGGGTCAGTCAACATTTTAATCCCTTGAAAACGCTTTTTTCTTACTTAATTTTTCAAGTTAAACGGCACTTTAGTAAAAAATACTTTTGCTACCGATATTTCGAGCCTGTTACAAGTTTACCAGTTTATTTTTAGGATACAGTAAACAACTGAAACGCCGTAATTCGAAAGTGATATATTATGTATGTAGTCATTTTGTTGACGCCCTACTTTAAATTTGCCTTAAAGCAGGTTTTTCGTTATGTTCGCGTCAATTATTGCAACAATATTTCTTATGTAATGCAGTAATTACACAAAGAAATCGATTCAAGTACAACATATTGTAAAAAAAAACGTCCTCTTTTAATTAATACGGAAATTAAAAATAATAAACGTTAATTATAAACAAAAAACGTTAGTTATGATAACAATTACATACATATATGTTAATAAGTATTATAATTTAATAATTATTATGGAAAAAAAGAGTAACAGCGTATTGACCGCATTGTTTACGAAGTCCGTTAAAAACAGAAACTCGATTATTTCCATCAAGGCGGCAGCAACAAGCAGGTGTTTCACTTCAGCTTGTGTCCGACGTAAACCGTGTCTCACCTGCCATTTCCAACCAATAGTTATTCGGCCCCGCTGCCAGCCCGCATACCTGTGTCGCTAAATATTTCTTATTACTATTACGGATAAGTGGAGACATTAAAATAAAACTAAACATCACCTGCATCGTTTGAGGATTTCATTCTGCCATTAGGCGAACATTGAACTGAATCTTGAGCAGACGAATCTCTTATACAGTGTGCACTGTAAGATACTGTACAGGGTGTGAAAGTTTTGTGTATCGGTCTTCCACAGCCTACAGTGTACATTGTACAATATCTCAAAAAGTACAGCATGCAGCTTTTTGCTATTTTAACACGTTATGGTGAATAATATGTAAAAAAAATGGTTTAATTCGGTCCAGCAGCTTCTTTTTTTCTGAAGACGGTCAGATGGGAGTTGCTGAATGCATTTTTTAAATGTTAAAATTACAATGTATTCCTACATTGTTCAGAAACAAGTAAAGATAATTTTTTATTGTTGTAGTTGAAAGCTGTGCAGTTTGAGTGGAACCAAAACTGGAAAATATGGAACGAAAAATCAGTAGAAATTGAAAACGAGTTTTTTAAGCCATCCTTCGAGACACCAAAAAAATCCTAAAACGACACATAATAAATTTGGAGAAAAGTTCCAAGACTTTACACAAAGAAAACTACGCCTTGAAAACAAAACTTCTGGAGATGGAAGACGAAATTAAAGAGCTACGAAACGTCCTAAGAGCAGAGCACGTGATGCATCCCAAGAAAGTGTACGACAGAATTAACGGGAATGAAATAGAAAACTACATTGAGACGGAAAAGATACGAGAAATCCAGTCTCTTCCCAACAAAACGCTGTTCGCAAAATTGTTGAATGTCACCGAACAACAGAAGGTCAACTCGAAATCGATCCACAACCTGACAATGCAGCTCACCAACTTCGATAAACTGCACCTATCCACGCTCGAGTTGCTGGAGAACGTAGAGACCATCGAAAACAGGATCGATAAAAGTTTTCCGGAATTCAGAAGTGAGATATCCAAGTTGGAAGTCCAAGTCTCCGAAACGTCCTCGGCTGTGTCGCTTTTGAAAGAAGACCAAAAAAATATCATTGAGTCTCTGAAGGCGATAAGCTTCACCGTATCCACCATGCAGGATAAAACGAACGAGGATCATAAATATCTGGAATCGGTTGACGATACCGTGAAGAATTTGGTTCGATTGTCCAATGTCCAAAATTCGAAGTTGCACGACCACATACTGAAGGTGAGAAACAATGCACTTAAATTTTGTTTTTTTCGGAAAAAGCATTTTCAAACAACTGATAAACTCATACATTTTTGCCATTTCAGTCAATTTGCGATTATACAGGGTGATTGAAAAAGTTCGTTGAAAGTATTACTGCTTGTAAAGATTTCCTATTTTTGGTAGTTTGAAAATTAGCTCAAGACCGAATTTTTACAAATCGGTTTCTACACGAACCGCCCCAATGTTTGTAACAAAGGTTTCCAATAAATCACCCTATATACAAATATTAAATGTGCGATTACTGCATGCCAATTGTGTACAGCATCCCTGAAAACCCCCAGATACAAATTTTCAGCTCCATATCATGTATGTTCTCAAAACGTTTAATAGGCCACTCAGACCATCTAAGTCCCAATCAAACGCAACAATTGTTGTTGAAGTAGTCTCTTCCGGGTTCAGCCACGGGCGTCTAACTTGTCTCGCCGTTTCGCTGATCATGCCGTCAGCTTCTTCAGAAGTTTTCCAAAGACTGAAGCTGACACCATGATCAGTAAAACATTAAGACAAGTTAGACGACCGCGGCAGAACCTGGAAGAAACTACTTCAGCATTAAACAGCCGTGAAAGCTTGCATTCTACCAATTATTGTTGCTTATACGTATTAATCGGTATGTCTTGATCCGTAGGAGGAGTCGAGCTCGGTGAATCCGAACGTCACCAAAGCCACGATCCACCTTGTCCAAGAACTCAAGTCCTTCGAGAGCGAATACAAGAGCATTGTCAACAAGTTGCCCAGAGATTGCGGCTCGGTGGAGGGTCCCGAGGGCATTTACCTCATATCGCCGGGCGACGGGCAGCCCATCTTGGCGCACTGCCAGGACGGATGGACGACCATCCAGAAGAGGTACGACGGCTCCATCGACTTCAACCGCGACTGGAACGAATATTCCAACGGCTTCGGCTCCGCCACCGGAGAGCACTGGCTGGGGAAACAGGTACATCCACTACCTGACGAAGCTCAACTGCTCCCAGCTGCAGATCAACATCAAGGACATCTTCGGCAAGTACTGGCAGGCAAACTACGCGGATTTCAGGGTGGGGGACTACGATTCGGGCTTCAGGCTGCGCGTCGAGAGATTCAGCGGGAACGCCAGCGACGCCCTCGACTACCAGAACGGCATGGAATTCTCCACGGTCGACAACGACAGGGATATATCAAAGAGTCACTGCGCGAACAACTACGAGGGAGGTTGGTGGTACTCACATTGCCAACACGCCATATTGAATGGGCGTTACAACTTGGGAGTGACCTGGTTCGATAGTTCCAACAACGAGTGGATAGCTGTTTCACACACCGAGATGAGAGTGAAGCATAGGGACGTTTGTTAAGTTGAGGTCTGACAGTTTTGGCCATATGATGTTTCAGTAAGGTGATGATCCCAACCATTTTCACATCAAACTTATAGTTTGGTTACTAAAATCGATGTGTGTATGTACAGTCAGCTGTGAAAGTATTCGTATACCCACTTTTTGAAGGTTGCTTAACTGGTTCACCGGTACAGTTTTGCCACTGTTCGTGCCAGAACTGGTACCCTCAAATAATTTACGAAATCATACAATATTCAGGATATAGGGTTTTTTTGAGTCGCTGAATTGATTCCAAAGGTTTTTTTTATCTACCACCACCGAAAGGTCAAAATAAGGGTTGGGGGTGAAATTTTGAGTTTTTTAATTCTTTATCAAACCCTTCCAAAAATTTTATACGGAGTTGTTCGTGTCTTTAATTCGATTGCAAGAGTTATCTTTATGATCTGCCACCCCCGAAGGGTGAAATATGTGGGTGGGGTGAAATTTCGAAATTTCAAGTTTCAAATTTGATCCCAGATTCGTAATTAGGGATCTAAAATATCCCCTACATGCAGTTTTTCTAAAATTCCGAAAATATTCGATTTTTCGACCGGCATTTTGGATCGGCCATCTTGAAATTTAAAAATCTGATTCCAGATTCAGCAATTCCAAAAATTGTGATGAGCAACCTCGAAAAACCTTTATCAAAATAATTTCCGGTCCAGATTCAAAAAATTTAAAAGAATTTGCTCCACACTAGGGGGTTAAAGACGCCATATTTAGTCCGCCATAGTAATTTGATCCACACATAGTCAGTGCCGCTAAAGACGTTATATCAAGTCGGCCAAATCCCTGAATTAAGTTAGTAATTCTACAATACCAGTGAACAGTTGAATTTGAGTAGGATTACGCCTGAAAAACTTCTGCACTATAAGTCCAAGTGGTTCGTCTTCAAATTTCTCTCTAAGAAACTGAAGAATGTCCTTTAATATGAGTCCAAAGCTTGAATCAGTTAATAGTTTTGTTATCAGGATTGAAGCAACAGCTTATTAGTGATATCTTTTCACACAATCAACTAGAGCTCTTAAGTCCAAGATGGTTCAATTTTCGAAATCATCTCTGTATAGTTGCTATTATTAAAAAAACTAAAGATCTTCCAAGATTTGCCACTAAGAAATACCTAATCAATTATTCATGCACTGCAATACCATTGTACGTATCCGTATTTATTTTTTTACTTAATTTTTTTATAAAAAAAAAAATTGGATTCCAAAAAAGATTCATCCATCTAAAGTCCAACTATTATGTTTGAAGAGTGCAACGATAAACATCGAAAAGCGTTGTTGCCATACTAAGTTTTTTAGTGTCTGTAACTTTTAGAGTAATTCGGTAATACTTAAATTAATAAATTAATACGTTATTTGTAGCTGCTCTAATGTACATAATATCGCGAATCGACGTTTGCAAGACACATGGTAAGCCCTTGAGATAGATATTGCGCTCCTTTATCCAAGTTGCACATCTTCACATTCAGTGCGGCGCGGCGGTTCGGGATTTGGCGCGAGTTTCTTTATTGTTATTACGATTCTGTTTACTTATATGACGCAAAGTTTTTCTTGTGATTCGGTCTAAGTGCAGTAGTAGCAGACATTGTGGTTTAGTAGATTTTTGAAGTACAAGTCATGTCAAAGTGTAAGAGTCATAGTCAAAAAAGAAAAATGTGCATGCTTCTGTCAAGTCGCGGTCATTGAACTCTTCACACATGGTTGGACTATATCGTTGTAATTTTAACGTTTCAATGATTTAAGTAATCCCACAGTATAATCATTATACTGTGATTGAATGACTTAAACCATGTGCTTATATTAAGTACTATTAACTTGCCAGTATAAAATGGACCAAAGAAGGACTAGTTCATTAAATATTTACATTGCATGTACATATTCACGTATGTAAGTTATTCGTAATTTACTGCCATATAATGTAAAATTAGTGTCGATAAGCATGTACATATTATTGTTGAGTATTTATTTTTAGAATTGTAAGACGTGAGACATTTTTATACCAATGATTAAAAATAATTTTTTTATAGATGATATTATCGTAAATGCTGTTTTATTTGCTTGTAATATAACATGTGTTCAAAAAAAAAACTGTGCTTGTGCAAAAAAAGTGGTTGCTGACATGTTCAAATATGATTATTTATTTTATAAACGGGAGGAATTTAATTGAGAGTGTAAGCGCCATCCGACTCTATAACTTGTCGCCAACGAGTAGGCAGACTGCCGGATACCGCGTTCCCGGAACTCAAGCAGTTGTGAGGCACAAAATTTGTGTATGACTATTTGTAGATGGTGATGATCGTCACATGATTTATTTATTAAATGTTTGCTGAGGACACAGAACAAATGGTAGTCAGTGGGGGAAAGGTCTGGTGAATATGGTGGATGGGACATAACTTTGACACCTAACTACAAGAGTTCAAGGCGTGTCTGTTATGCTATATGAGAACGCGCATTATCGTACTGTAGTATAACTTTGTTCAGCCTTGGCCGCAGAAGATTGAGTTGAGCGACCAGATTGCAGAGTTGAGTCTAATGGACAGCGGCGGTGACGGTGGTATTGTCCCCCAAGAGTTCCCAATGATACACGGCGCGAAGACCCCACCAAACTGATAACCTCACTTTGTCGGGTGGACGTCAGGTTAAGGTACCGATTGTTCTGGAGGATCTGCATCTATCCACTGGCGCTTACGGCTGTGATTTACATAAAGCACCTGCTTTTTATCTCGGGTAACAAGATGGTTCAACTAGTCACAACAACGACTGTGGGAGAGAAGTTGTGTACAAATGTTACTCCGATGCTGGCGATCGGCTTTACTTAATAAATGTGGTATCCACATTTGCCCAACTTTTGGACATTGACTAGCGTTTCGAGTCCACGGACTACCGTGGCTTGGTTACAGCCGAGTTCTCGTGTCATCTCTCGTGTGGCTCCATACGGGTTTGCTCGACAATCATACGCAAGCGCTCAATATCCAGTTGAGGTGGCCTACCAGATTGTAGTTTATCGTTGACGCTGTAGTCGCCAGATCGGAAGTGTGCGAACCATCTTTTGCATGCTGTTATACGCGGCGACTAGATTTCGGTGTACTTCGGTTGTATTATGGCCTCAAGGGCGATCGCCCCCCCCCCAAATGATCAAGTAAAAACCAAAATAGTCGGGGGATTGCGCTTGCCGTTGCCTCCAATGCCCTTTTTTTGCTTTTTTTGTTTAATCTGCATTGGACTGCCCCCCCCCCCCCAAAGAAAAATACTGGCTACGCCCTTGTATGGCCTAAACGAAATTCATATAATAAAGCATATCAAATCTTGCTTGAAATTTTGCTTATTTAATAATGACAACGCACATAAGTGCATGCTTTATATAACCTAATATCCCACCACTCTCCAGGCTTGTCTAGAAAATTCCAAGCACTTCGTTGGAATGGCTCAATACTAATTAATCAACTGGATAGAAAACGTCAGACAAATTGTGGAAAATTCTCCTACAACTTCTGTTCGTGCTGTTTCGTGAAATTTCTTTTGTCGAAGCCCCTCTACTTTCATAGAAAATAGGTGTTTGGTGTGTTACTATTAAGGATCGGAATGTTTGCCATAACGCGTGTTGAACTGCGTTTAACTATACTGCTCTCCCGAAATGGGACCGTGTACTACTGCGCGTACGCGAGTCCCGGAGTGTTGTCGGACGAATCAGTGGCGTACGAATGCACGGGCAAGAAATACATGCGTATATAATTTACAAGGCGCTTAAAAATACAGTTTATACTTTAATTATCATACAGTTGTATAGTGCCAACCCTGCATTGTGGCACACATTTTTGGACCCTAGTTATTATAGAACAAGAATTTTTGGACCATTTTTTTAATGGTACTCTCACTGATCAGAGGTATAGGGAAATCAATTTAGAGCCTAGGATATTATATTATGATGTAGATTTTGACACTAGTACACGTGCTGTGATGCAGTTAACAGGGATTACAAAAAATATATATGGACGTTCATACGATATCAACATTTTTTCAGAACTTTTTGTACTACCATCTCAGTTACATTCATATGAATATAAATAGCATATTCTCAAGTTGTGAGAGCTAGGTACATGTTTATTTAATTTTTACAAGATAGAATTGCACAGTCGCCGATTTCAAAAGAATGAAGCGATGTTTAAAAACCGATCGTCATT
Organism: Aromia moschata; assembly: GCA_029963805.1. Lineage (NCBI taxonomy): Eukaryota > Metazoa > Arthropoda > Insecta > Coleoptera > Cerambycidae > Aromia > Aromia moschata. Next base: position 888,389 of record JAPWTK010000097.1, read on the forward strand.
GAACCACAAGATAAGTGGACACTTGAAATTCTCTCATTAGTTATCAGATAATTCATTCACTTGAGACTTTCGAACCAAATATGAATTATCCAAAAAATGTATTGTACTATAACTAAATGACGGTTGGGAAAATTAAAATCGTCCAATACTAGCGTTTTTCCAAAAGCCAGTCAAAATGGCTTTATGAATTTTATTCCACACTTTTGCCTTTCAGTGTATACATAAATTTGGTGATACTGATGTATCAAAATAAAATATCGACAAAAAACATCGGCGTTTTCTGACAAAAATATCGATATTCAGCATACAAAATTAAACGCAGCATAGCGAATCAAATTTTGGATTTAGGTATTTCAGATGATACTGGAGATTAATAGTTAAAGTGTAGAATACTGTGGTTAAAGGAAATGACTACAGTCATGTGCATCACGCTATACTTACAGTCAGCAGCAAAAGTATTCACACCCGCTTTTTGAAGGTTGCTTAAATTCTGATAATTTTTTTACTACTACAATATTGAATTGTTTTGTTTCGGACAGGATTACAGCTTGTGAATTCTGAAAGCAATCTTCAAAAAATGGGAACAACTTCGCAAAAAATCTACGCATCTAGGCAACGAGATTATCGGTATAAATACAGGTATCCATATACAGTGGTGGTCATAAAAATAAAGCCACCAGTATGTTTGTAATTCAAATATGTAATTTAGACCAGGCCTATGAAACTCCCTGTGCTCGCAATGTATTTTCCTTGGCTGGTTAAATTCGCTAAAAAGTGGGGAGGAACTAAATCCTCGAGATGGTGCTGCAAGGCTCATAGCCGAGAATATGGTGGTGTATATTCTCGGCTTATAGTTCGCTCGTCCGCTCTCTCCGCTTTTTGTAAACATTGACCATAACCTCAATTCAAAGCACTTTTTTTTTGTAAAATTGAATTTAAAAAATGTCGACCCAGTGCATTTCTAACGGTTGCACTTCAGGCTACCGGTCTAATAAAAAAAGTGCCATTTTTTTTCCGTTCCAAAGAAAGAATTTATGATTAAAGTTTGGGAAAAAGCATCTCGGAGAAAAGATCTTAAAAGTTCGCAAAAGTTTTGCGAGCTTCATTTTGTGGAGAGTGATATACAATGAGGTAAAACAATTCGTGACAGCTTTGGTGACATTGTGCAGGAGGTAGACAAAATTAGTCGCCCCGATTTTTCCAATTATTCTACTTTCTTTCCTTTACTAAAGTTTTCACAAACTTGAATTGTTTATTAACAACACTTGTTGTTATCACAGCATTTTAACTTGCAGTAATAAAGTACGTATACCTAATGTACGCGTGTACGTGTATCATGGCGGAGAAGCGGACTTCTTTACTGTCTTTCTTCTTTCCTTACAGCGCCAACTAGTGGCCGCGACATTCCCCAGCCAATTTTTTTCCGAAGTTTCATAGGTGTGATCTAGACAGATGTGTTCATTACACAGTAGCTCTATCTATTGAGCAATATGCGACAATAAATGCCGCATGCAAAATGCCGAAGATTACCACCAGGGGCTGTTCACTCTTATGAGCCTACCTGCTTAGTTAGTTATGTATAGTTGGTACTGTTAAAAAAAGAGATTGGTAGTCCGGAAGAACTACATAGTTCAGTCCATGCGCTCAAATGTTTAATATTTATAATTTGCGTTATGTTCTTACGTCAATATTTATCTGGGCGTATCGATTGAATTGGTTCTAAGTAAAACCAAAACAAACCTAAGTTTTGTAGTTTTGTGTTTAATTTGTTTCCATGTGTTAATTTATTTTGTGTTTTATTTGTTTATTGGGTATTATATATTCTTATTTGAGACAGAAATTAGTTGAGTTAATATTACATTAAAAGGAGAACTAGAACTGGTACCAAATGTGTGTTATAAATGAAACTTCATGTAATGAAAGTTATGCCTTTACTTTTTTTAGTTTATATAAATGGCTAGTTGGAAATAATTCATAATTAAATGTGATTGTGTCTTGTGTATAAATGTGATTGTGAATACGTATAAATGTGGTTGTGAATAAAGGAATCTTACATCTAAAACAATTGATTTTGGTATTTAATGGTTTCAATATCTCAAATAGCCTCATTTTTCATCACAGCATGTCTTTAAAATTTATTTTTTAGACATTATTTCTTGAGGAACGGTTTCAAATACAGTTTGTGGACTTTTTTTAAGTGTTTTATGACATTGTATTATATGACAAGAATAGCAAAATCATATTTGGTTTATGCCTAGATAAGGATAAAAAACTTTATGTAACCAAGTATGATTATGTTATTCTTTTATACATACGTTTTGTCCATAATGGAACTCTTAAGAGTCCGCAAACTGTATTTTATTTTTGAATATAGCGCCATCCGCCAAATTAGTTAAAATTAGTTTGAGACCAATTCAAGAGATGGCGCTTCACGGTTTCATTTAATTCTATGAGAGAGTTCCATCTATCTCTTCTTTTATCTATGATTGCCACTAGAGTTCCTTCCGGCTAGCTAGGGGGACCCCAGACTCTGCCGCCTATCAGTTGCGTGTGGCCATAATAATAGAGCCAGGTAAATAGCGGTGAGTTTATTGGCATTAAATTAGTTCTTAAAAATCAGTTCGTGTGATATATAGTGATTTATAGACAAATTATAATAAAGTTGTGCAAAACTTTTAAGAAAAATGAGCCGGAATGTTCATTGCACTGTCAGTGAAAGCACAAATTTTAATGTTACACAATCAGGGAAAATCTCAGCGGGAAATTGCGAAAGAGGTAGGCTGCTCACGAAAAATGATAGAAAATGCCTTGAAATATAAAGACCGAAAAGAAACTCGCGGACCCAAACGGAGAACAACACCTCAGACCGATAGACATATTGCTCGAATTAGTAAAAGTGATCCATTCAAGTCTTCAAATGAAATTAAAAGTGAATTGAACCTTAAAATAAGTGCATGTACAATACGTAGACGATTGCAGGAATATAATTCAAATAGTAGAGCTGCAAGGAAAGTTCCTCTATTAACTTCAAAAAATAGAAAACAGCGATTGCAGTTTGCAAGAGATCATGTTAACTGGTGTGGACCAGAAGGCATAAGAAATAGGCTCAGATGGTAGACGTTATGTGAGAAGGCCACCAAATACAGAATTATTACCCGAGTATACCAGAAAGACTGTAAAGCATGGGGAGGTAACATTAAGTTATGGGGCGCTTTCTCCTGGTACGGAATGGGGCCACTTTATTGAATCAAGGGAACCATGGATCAGAACGAATATGTCAGCATTCTTGAACATGTAATGCTGCCTTTCGCCGAGGAAAATATGCCACTCTTATGGACATTCCAAAATGACAACGATCCGAAACACACCTCTAAGAAGGCAAAACGTTTTTCCGGGATTATAATGTGTTTGGTGTCTCTGTTGGCCTTCCCAATCACCGGATTTAAATCCGATAGGAAACTTATTAGGCCAGTCAATAGAGCTTTTTGACATGACACGATTGATACCTGAAATCCGACTACGGGATACTTTTAAGTTCAGTCCTTAGATGAAAACGTATATGAATTGGACTAGGAAATAGTTGCACTTTTTTTTAGTAACAGATTAGTGAAAAAAATTGAGTTTTTTCAGTTTTTTGCTTGTAGAAGAAAAGCTATTGAAGCAATCACATCGCTCCAATAGGAAAGTTGTAGAGAATTCAAAAGCCTTTAAAATGAAAAAAAAATCAAGTCAATCGGTACACTTTTCGCTGAGAAAACTCGGAAAAAACGCAAAAAAATTACCTTTTCTTAATAAATTCGTAATTCGAGTATATTTGCATTAGAAGAGTCAATCTTGTGGGAAAATGTAGGTAGGATCACGAAGAATGAGTGTGCAAAAACTGGATTATATCCGATGAATAGCTTTTGCACAATAGTCGAATAAAGTTTTTTACATCGTATTTTGAATATTCCATAACACGTCGAGCGATAGATTAAATAACATTTTCTCGACGGATTCGGAAACTACAGATGAGTGTAAACTACAATTCGTCCATTTACTTTGTTTCATTTAAATGCCATTAAATTGGTGTAAAACGCCTCTGAACACCGCGCGAAATTTGCTGGTCGCTGCCGCCGCTTCCCCTCGCTCCCCCGCTACCTCTACCTCGCTTGGCTGTCAATGCGCCGCCGAACATTTCGCGCGGTGTTCAGAGGCGTTTTACACCAATTTAATGGCATTTAAATGAAACAAAGTAAATGGACGAATTGTAGTTTACTAGTTTTCGAATCCGTCGAGAAAATATTATTTAATCTATCGCTCGACGTGTTATGGAATATTCAAAATACGATGTAAAAACTTTATTCGACTATGGTGCAAAAACTATTCATCCGATATAATCCACTTTTTGCACACTCATTCTTCGTGATATTACCTACATTTTCCCACAAGATTGACTCTTCTAATGCAAAAAATACTTGAATTACGAATTTATTAAAAGGAAATTTTTTTGCGTTTTTTCCGAGTTTTCTCAGCGAAAATGTACCGATTGACTTGATTTTTTTTAGTTTTATTGGATGCGATGTAATTGCTTCAATAGCTTTTCTTCTATAAGCAAAAAACTGAAAAAACTCAATTTTTTTTCACTAATTTATTAAAAAAAAAAGTGCAATTATTTCCAAGTCCAATTCATATACGTTTTCATCTAAGGACTGAACTTAAAAGTATCCCGTAGTTGGATTTCAGGTATCAATCGTGTCATAAACTCACCCCTTTTCGAGCTCTATTGACTGGCGTATATGGAGGGATCTCAAAAATGCTGTTGATAAACATAAAACGCGCACTCAATCAGAATGGTGGGATGTTATCCAAAGAAAATGGGCATCCATACCAATTGAAAAGTGTCGTAAGCTTGTTGATTCTATGCCAAGGCGCTGTGAGGCTGTAATTAAAAATCGTGGTCAAGCTACAAAATATTAGTAGTATCGAACTGTTTTTGATCAAACTGACCAATAAATTTTATGTTTCTTTTTTTTAACAAGTTTTTATTACTACAATAATTTAAATAGAATAAGTACAAATAACATTTTATATTTGCCACATCTAATATCATTAAACATAAAATATTTTAACATCAAATATTTAATAGTTCTTTGCACTTTAGTACCTTTTATAAATAATTATTTTTATGGCCACCATTGTATATACAATCTTATCCCTGATATATAAGCTTATCGATATTAAAACTTAGAAAACTACTGCGAACTATTTTATAAGACATAGTAAGAATATTTAATACCAGGTACTTACTACTTCGTAGGCAAACACTATAGATACCCACAATTTTTGTCTCTTTATTAAGTAACCTTTTTTTAATCATTCACGTATTCCATAATTAGCAGTAATTTTTACTCATTTGTACTAAACTTCTATGGGTCATAACGGCATAACACAGAACGCAAATAAATAAATAAATATTAATCAGATTACTTTTTACGCTTAAAAACATTTACTTTCAAATAGTTTCGTTCGTTTCTAACAAAATGATGTAATGACAATGAATCGCGACGTGTTTTAATCTGGGATTATCGCACGCTTTTGTTGTTTAGAGATTAAGACGCAGGTGTAATAAAAACGAACATAGGATTTAGTTTCAAATTTTATCACAACAAAATAGAAGCATTTTATACAACAGTCTTAACCACGATGTCATAATTAAATAATAAAAATTACAGAAGCCCAAAATTAGACATACTTTGGTTTGATTGTATACTGTGTCACTTTAGATATGATAAATATGAAACACACTAAGTAGTTCGTGAAAATTGATTCTGGATATGTACATCACATCGTATAGAGCGAATTTTCACAAACCATGTAATTACATTAGCTACTTACATTCATTTTTAGGCAATATAACTATATACAAATGGCGTCAAACTACAGACTGGTACATATATATACACTTATTTATTAAATTACAATAATTTATTTAATATACGAGGGGTGGCAATTAATTGATTGATAAAAAAATTAATTCTATTTTATAAATATTACAATTCATACATTTTGACCATTGTTTAAGATAAGCTCCAGAGTTGTGTTATTTATAAAATAAAGTTCATTTTTCAAGTTTTAATTGTCACACCTCAATATATCTCAAATTGCTTAAATATTATTTCTACCCGACCTTACTTGTTCAAATAACCTCACGTTGTTTTCCCCCCATTACCAAACCCATTGCACATTCATCAAATTATATTTGGTAACTAAAGTACTAGCTTAAAATGGATATTACGGTTTTTAAAGGAAAACATCAAATTATGGCACTGCATAATACTAAGTACTTAATGTTATATTTGTTCTTTTAATGTGTGTTGTGCGATATTTTCAGTGTATGTATTAACGGACCCTGTTAAAATTTAAATTATCCTATAGAAATAATTCAATTCTTACCATGAGTTCCTTTTGTTCTTTTTCACAACCGGCTGATGTCGGCTGTACACATATTGTATACGGTAAGAGACAAACAAAACAACAACGTTTGGAACAAAATTTGTATTCTCATTAAGGCTCATTTCTGGAAAAAAAAAACTTTAAAAATGGTCAGAAACAAAAAGTAATTTTTGCTCTGAATACGACTATGATAACACTTATGTTGCCATAAAAAAAGAAGAAAAAAAATTCGGTGTATTTGCAAATTTCTTTCGTAAAAGTCAAGAAATGAAAGGAAACTTTAATGCAATATGATAAAATTAAGTTCAGTAACAATTAACTACCTATATTTTAACGTTTAACTTAAATTTTTCAAATTATTAAACAAATAACTGTTTAACAATAATTAATAAACGAGAAATTAATATAATTAAAACACACAAGTAAATAGTGATGGAAGCAAATGTTAAAAAGGATATGAAAAAAAAAACTAGAAGAAAAATGGAAATCCACAGACGTTTGCCTTTTACTGTGTAATTTTGACATAATTTCAAAATATTTATATTAAATCTGTTAGGCTGGTGGTTTTCGTTTGATTTAAGTCTGTCAACGTTAAGATGATGCGACATTGAATTTCGACGACAGTGTACAATATCATGCACTAATTAAAAGAAGAGTAATCAATTAAATAATTCTACAAGCTTATGCTCTGTTCAATATACGGATATTCTGTTAGTCCCATTTTTTAATATATCCATTTTAGAAAAAAGTTTATAGGTACTTTGGTTTTGGGTAATAAAAATTATCCAATAAATCCATTACATCATATTTTCATTGAGATATACATAAAACAAATTAAAAAATTATGTTGGGATGAGAAACAAAAGTTTATTGTATCCATTCTAAAAATAAATAGATATGCAACCTGTTTCTGTTTATAAATCAAATTCGAGGACATTGTGAATACTGGTATATGTAAATTATTGCCAAATCAACAAGTAGCTACTAGTTTCTAGCTGTGACAGTATTTGTTTTATGCTGATAAAACTTCACCTTGCTTAATTAATCAATAATGAAATAAGCTAATCCCTAATATATTTAACACAAGCGGAATTAACTTTCAATTAATTTGCACAATAATGACATCATCTGATGATTAGGATATATGACAGATACCACATGTATGACATATACATATATATATGTACATATATTGGTATCTATGGTTGTTATATTTTTGATTCGCAATAGAATTTAAAAAAAAAAAACAAGAATCCCTCAGGCTTAATAATTATTGGAAACCTTGGCAAAAACTTATAGATAGGTACAAATAAAACCTTGAATTGTGTATATAAGAATTAATGAAATCTGTAGTTAATGACATAATAAAATAGAAGAATGATAATTACAAAATTTTTGGTGATAGATCTAAAGCTATACGTTTCCTTGATCCGCTATAACATTTTTTAACTGTCCCTTACTGAAATAAACTTTAAACATCCCTTACTCATAGAATAGAAATAAATTGTGTCACAAGAAATTATGAAACAATATTGCATATATACATTATAGTTTGTTTCATACATATTTTACTGATTTAAATGCAAATAATTTTTTTAAAAAGACATAAAAACAGAATATGTACACATATTTACTTCCTCTTTTTTTTGTCTTTCAGATATTAAAATAATTTATTTAACAGCATTGCACATTTTTTTTCCGAAATGTATGACCAGGGTTTGCTGTACTGATCTAGTTTATTTGTTAGGTTCAAGCTTGCGACGATAACATGAATTTGGTAACATTCTTCGAGGTCAATGCCATTACATGCCACATTCTGAAGTTATTTAAAAAAAGTGCCTGTAACAGATACGCTAATTATTAGGATATTGAGCATGAATTCCCTTAGCTACAGTACAAGTAACAATAACAAACTGATAAAAGATTAAAAAACATAAGTTTTAGAAATGTTTTTAGTTATGATGTACAAAATTTTTTCCACTCATGCTTTTTTTGCCTAATTTTTGTATAGGCAATAAATGAATAAGCATTTTTTGTACTAAAATTGCAACATAGAAAATACGATTATTAACAAGAATACTGAACTAAAAGTATTCAACTTCTATTAAACATTAAATAGTATGTGGGCAATTTATATCATCTGCAAAATCACTGAATAAATGGATACAAGATTACTCTTTTACATTATCACACAGGTCGGCAATCCACACAAAAAAAAAATGCAGATATGAAATAAAAAAATAAAGACTTAAATCACTAAGCATCACAAACATCACATTTCCAGGAGTAATATTTTCAAACTCTGCGCCTTTACCTTCTGCAATGAATTAAATGTTATACAACATTATCCAGTTTGGATCCCTTCTCGTCGTTCGGTACTGGCGCATACGACACGGCATCCTTCCTCTTGAATGTCACGTACGTATAAATTAAACTACCTAGCACACTGATATTGATGCCTACAAAGTTCACCCATGAAAATATGTAATCTCCCCCTATCACCATCCCGAGATAGGTAACACATATATTCTTTAATGTACCGATTATCGTCGTCGTCAGGGCGGAATTGTAAAATGTACATAGAACGACACTGTACGATAAAATAAACCCCATTACGCAGGATAAAACGAACTGGCCCATAAATAACATATCGTCCCAGTATTTGTAGTTGTAGGCGGCTTCCAAGTCGCCAGAGTAGAAAGCGAAAAATAACGCTGGGATTATCATAAACAACGAGTTGTAATACATCAGTCCGTACTTTCCTAACTCCTTAGAATCCAACTTCTTCTTCACGTATACCCCATTAGTAGCGGTAAAGAAATTATTTAGGAAGATATATACATAACCTTGCAAATTAAAAGCGATGTCGTTGCTGGCAGCGACAATTGCACCCATTATCATCGTATATACACTGAATTGTACGCTGAAACTGGGCTTGATACCCAGTATGTACAGCTCTAAGATCATCGTCATTAATATTGAGAATCTTCGTAGTGCTGTGAACATGGGAAGGCTCAGCTGCTTTGTTCCTCCGAGTCCGAAGAACATATTTCCAATATAAATCAGCGGCAGGGGAAAAATCTTACCAAACGTACTCAGCTCGAGACTCGGAAAATTGACGATCCGAATTTTTTTCGCAACGAACAGTACAACAATAGTTGCCACCATTTGTCCCAGTCCCAGCACTTGGAAACGAAGGAAATCCATAGGTCGTCAGAACTGTCTTGTTAATGATTGTTATCATAAAAGAGGCAACACCATAGAAAATTGCCGATAATACCTTCTTCAAAAACAGCGAGGCTTCGTTAATTTCTTCTTGCGTTTTTACCGTCATGATATTTTCCGTTTCGATCCGCGAATAAAATACTAAAACTTTTTCACACTTTGCATCTTGGTATATCAAACAAGCCACACTAATACTATCATTAAATCGGCATTTTTTTATGTTACACGTTTTGAAGATATGATTACTGATAGGATGTATAACGTCAACACATAAAATTTAATACATTTTGACAACTTAAAATAGAATGCGCCATCTTTTGTCAGTTTTAAAATATTCAGGAATGAATCGATTTCGTCTTGTAGTTTTCAACTCTCGACAGTTTACCATTTTATAATAAATGATTTACAAAAATGAATAATACCTATAAAGTAAATATAAAAACGTACCTTTTACTACACTCTTATCTCAATCATTGTATATTTGTAAAATTAAATTATTTTAAATAACAAATTGGAACAAACTCCCGACTAGTCCATTTTCGACAGACTACTAACTGCCCCCTTTTGGCAAAATGAGTAACTTTGAAAGTACAGGGTCAGACTCGGGCTTCCATTAAGCAGTAGTTTGAGGTTCATAGTGAAAGAACTGGATTTTTAAAATTGTAAAATACTACGGTCACAAAGTCATACACTTAATTTTCAACACTAAGTCACTTGCATTTTTTTAAATGTTTGTTTTTCGGTCAGGGTAAACAATTTAATTGTATCATGTTCATATCTAATTTTGAAATATAAATTTATTTAAAACGCTCATTGAAATATAATGGGGTCATTATGTAGAACATGGACTTATTACTTAGCAACAAACAAAAAAATACTCACATATAATCCGTTAAGTCACAAAAAAATTGCGAAAGTATAAGAAATTAAATTGTGCAGGTGTAAATCATCTGCTTCACTGATTCCTTTCCTTGTCTAGAACTGCCTGTCTGAACTGCTGAAGGAAAGGACCTGTCACTGTTGCTTAGTCACAACTTCACTATCTAGCGCGAATATTCACGACATTTCCCTTGCTCTTCTCGAACTCAATATGATGTAAATATTTTTTTTAAATTATACTTCACGCATTTATATGTAAAATTTGTACTATTTACGAAACATTTCCCTTGCCCTTCTGTGACGATTCACCGCTTTCATTTTGTCACAGAGGTTAGGAAGCACCCTGTAAAACACGAGTTAGGCATTTGCACAAAGTTTAACAAGTCGCAAACTACTTCTAATAATGTATACTACACGTCACAAAAAAAATTTCGTCAAAATACGATGTCCATGTTCTAGATATTTACCTATGGTAATATTTTTCTATAGATTTTACTTAAGAAAAAAATTGAGGTTATTTTCTAACAAATCACAGGCGTGTTACTAAAATTTAGTTTGGCATACAGATTGTGGAAAAAATGTTTTAAATTAGGGTGTTCCATGTTTCGATAACTTGTTTATTTCTTCAGGTTTTATGGTTACAATCAACTGTTTAAAGTATATATTAGATAATAATATATACTTTATTAGTATTATATAGTATAGTATTATATAATAATAAATCAACTGTTTAAAATTAATTATGTATTATTGAGTTGTACACAGAAGTGCAAGAAATACAATGTTCTAAAAATTGTCGATCCGGATCTGGTGACATGTCTCGGAATCGATTAGTAAAGCTTCTATGCAATAGATGGCAGCTAAAACACCACAATTACATTATTACATACTAGCGACCCGCCCCGGCTTCGCATGGGTGCAATGCTGATACTAAATATAAAAAATGGTTATTGTGGGTTATCCCTAAGAGATAGACATATACCATCGCGGACTTTTTTGTAGACCTTTTTAAGGTGTACAATATTGTAGTACATTATTTTGATCTATCTCGTAGGGTTCAGCTAGCGTTTGCAATGTAAGCGCAAAAAAATGTGTTTATTTACGACATCACATTAGAAACCTCTAAAATTATCGGTGTTTCTCTACTATATTATGCATGTATTATACATATAAAACTTGTATTATATATATAAACGAATCACTCTATCTATTAAAAAAAAACCGCATCAAAATCCGTTGCGTAGTTTTAAAGATCTAAGCATACATAGGTAGTTAGGGACAGACGGCGGGAAGCGACTTTGTTTTATACTATGTTATGATTATGATTATGATTATGATTATGATTATGATGTACATCCATACACTCAACATCCACATATCCGAACTCCATATTTCCGAACTCACGATATTTCCGAACTTTTTCTCACGATATTTCCGAACTTGTACTTCCACACAACCGAACTTGTCGCTGTCAAATGTCGAATGTCGCTGTCGAATGACCAATGAGCAAGAAAAACCCTTTGCGCATGTGTCAGAAGTTCGGTTATCCCGAGGTGACGAAAGTTCGGAAACGTGGAAGTTTGCGGAACGGAAAAGTTCGGATATGTGGATGTTGAGTGTAAATGCATTGTGAATAATAATTACTAGGGGAGTAACATTGTACATTTTTATTTACTTATTCTGAGTTTTAATAAAATCAAGCAGGTTTGGATCACATACTCGGTATGTGGTTTTTAGGCGCCCCCAAAAAACCCCCCCAACCCGGGCGGGCAAAAAAAAGAAATCCCATTCCCCACCCAAATTAAACCCCCCCTTTCTTTCCCCCCCCCCCCCCCCCCCCCCCCCCCCCCTTTTTTTTTTTCCAAATTTTTGGTCCCCCCTTTTATTTTTTTTTAAAACCCCAAAATTTTTATATTTTCCCCCTTTTTTTTTTTTTTTTTTTTTTTTTTTTTTTTGTTTTTTTTTTTTGTTATATCAAATGTGTGTAGGTATCAAACATCATAGAGGTTTTATTCCTACAGTTCTCAATTTTCTATTTGATTGTAAACGTTCATTTATTAATACATTTTTAACTTCATAGTAGAATATTTTACTAATGTAATATGTATATGACAGTAATAATAATGTACCTATTGAAAAATGACGTACTTGACGTCTTTAAATGTTTTAATGTGATACCAACTATTTGTTGTCTATTTAACCATAAAATATAAAATGATCGTTAAATTTCGCTTCACAATGCAGTAACTAATGAAACCATCACGAACTAATGGTATCTGTGTAAACATATCATTTTACATTTTGTATGCTCATATATTATTATTAACTCACATTAAATATCCAAGTAAATTAATCGCCTCTTTAAGTTGAACTACCTACGTTGCTCAATCATCCTAAAAAACGTCCTTAAGCCTTAAAGTATGCCATGGAATCGATCTCGCAGGTCTTCCGCACTCTTACAACTGTCAACTTTTGAGTTTCAGGTTTTTATTATTAAAAAATTACATTACTCTTTGTCATTACATAGGGTTTCCATACGTACGGATTTACCCGGACATGTTTGGGTTTTTAAGTATCCGGGGAAGTCCGGCCGGAATTTGAAAAAATGTCCGGGAAACACTCCGTAAAAACAACTTTGTTGAATATTTTAATCGCTACGACGCCTCATCTCTAATAAAATGCCGACGCTTGTTCGAACGTACGCATCTCTATACACTGGCGTCACGCCAAGGTCAAACTTTTCGTTTTCCGCGCAGTCGTGAATTCTTCCGTGTTCATTTGTCGGTATCGGTAAATCCCAAAGTCCGGATTTTGTCCGGGTTTCAGGGCTCACTTGTCCTGAATTTCAAAAACTCTTTATGGAACCCCTATCATTCCATAATATATGGTTTAAAAAATAAATATAACATAACTTATGTTTTTATGATTAATGTTCTGTGTTGGTAACAATTCTTGGACTGAGCTTAGACAATAAGGGTGCATTATATGCAGGTCACATTTCAGGACTTTATTGCAGGTTCCGTAGGATACTTGCGGGCTTAAACGTCGAATAAGAGTTTGTGGATGTTTATTATGTGTATGGTCCGGAAAGTGTACTTCAACGCAGGGTTGGACTCGTAATCCGTCATGTCATTGACGGAAGAACATATGAGAGACCAAAAAAGACTGGAGTAAAAATATGTTAATAATGTACGTACATACCTATCGCTTGTGTCATTCAGAAACACCATCTTCATTGCTTGAGTGTACGTTGCTACAACCAACTGCATTTCTTTCTCGTTAAACGTGAGCGATTTGGCCAGTACATATGGTTGTAGAAGGAAAATGATCGTTCCACATTTAGGTACTGAGAATTAAAGGTGTAAATTCGAAATACAGGTAGTTCACATGGACAGATGACGACACACCTCGCAAGTTATTTTCACGTATTTTGCACAGTTGTTTGTATCACTAACAGTTGTTTGTAGTCACTAACATCAGTACATTATTATTTTTTACATTTACAGAGGACAATACATGTGTTACTGCTATTTCTATAAAAGCTGTTGTTTGCAAAACCCTTTATTAGAATCAGTATCGGGGGCGAAATATCTGAAACACTTAAAATTCGTATCAGAACATTAACGACCTTATTACCGCAATAATTTTTTGTTTCGTCCATGTCAGTCACAGAAATTGCATATGTCTTCTTTGATATTTCCCATGACACGCTGATATGTCTTCTGTAAACATGTTTTACGCAATGTATGGCTACTAGACGATAGAAAATAGGACATATATTTGGCAAAAAAACGTTTAAAATTAATATTGTCGACCACGTTCAACGAAAGGCTATATGAGAAAAACATTATGTACAAATTATACTGAAATTCGTTTTTTCTAACTGTAGCAGTAATATTTTGTTGATGGATATTCGAATATAAATGTATTTCACACTCGGCTTCTACGAAATATGCAAGGAATACATAAAATATGTAATCCGTCGATTGTAAAATCCTTGTAATTTTCAATCACCTTTTTCAGTCTATCCACAAAAGGTAACGACTGTGCCATTATTGCAAAAATCCACACAAAGTCAGATAATATGTAAATACACTACACGAACTCTAAAAGAAATAGGGTACACGGTGCAAGATACGTATATACACACGTTTATTAGTTAATCACTCATGACACATAAAATTATTTTAAACTCGGCGTTCTACTGTTCGTCCGTCGCACGTCGGACTAATACTAATCGAACAACGGAATGTTCGCTACGCTATATAGATAAATTGTATAGGTAATAGCCCTTCCCAAACCCACACCGAGCGAGTCCCAGCGGTTGTTCCGAGGTACGGTCAGTGGCGTACGAATGCACGGGCAAGAAATACACCCGTACATAATTTTCAAGGCGCTCAAAAAATACGGTAAATTATCATAGAGTTGTAGCACGCTTTCCGAACCCTAATCATGTGAATAGTTTTTCGTTGAATTTTACCGAAACAATAACACTTATACAGCCATCTAAAAGTGAGAAAAAACGAACACACTGTGTCTAGTTATAAAACGTTCGCCCTGTACGCTTTGGCCATCCCATTAAGGCCGTAGGAAGCACGAAAAATCATTTTGTTGTACCTTCCGAGGGAAGACGAGGGGCAAATACATGTTGAGCCCGGGATGCTCACGTGTCGGCGCCCTCTGGGGGGCAGTAACACGCCAGCGCCGTAGCGGTACCAGCCCGAACTAAGAATAATAAAGTCGACTTATGGGGTGCAATTACACAAAATATATTCACGGTTTTTTATAGCTCCTTGCGGCAAAGGAATTGCTCCATTCTTTTATTGTTCCAAGGAGAGCGCGGAATTGATATGTAATTGTTTTTCGGTTTGATATTGCGAGGAATTCTCCTGCCGTCTTGTAGCGCAGGCTTAACTGCCGCCCGGCCGGGTTTTATTGTTCCTGCAAGCCGGGGCAGACGAAAATTTGTTAGCGTTATTATCGCCTAACGATTTTTAATACTGCAAGTCCAGTTGTACGTTAGTGGATCTAATGGTAATGGATATGAGAAAAAATAGGATTTATCCCCGGTGGCTCAAAGAGATGAATGCAATGAAATATGAATGGATAACGAAATGTAATTTTAATGTACTTCATCATAACATAATATAAAACAAAGTCGCTTCCCGCTGTCTGTCTGTTTCTATGTATGCTTAGATCTTTAAAACTATAGATAGAGTGATTCAAGAGAAAGGTTTATATGTATAATACATGCATAATATAGTAGAGAAACACTGATCATTTTAGAGGTTTCTAATGTGATGTCGCAAATAAACACATTTTTTTGCGCTTACATTGCAAATACCTTGCAAACGCTGGCTGAACCCTACGAGATAGATCAAAATAATGTACTACAGTATTGTACACTTTAAAAAGGTCTACAAAAAAATTCCGCGTGCACCCGTGCGAAGCCGGGGCGGGTCGCTAGTACAGAATAAAAACCGACGTCATCAACGGCTTTAAGTTTTAGAACGCACTGATGCCAGATTGCTATAAAATTATTCAGTATTTCGAAATAATTTTGGCTAGCATATGGGTGGATTATTTATGTTTGTTTATTGTCAGATAACTTATTTTTTCAACATTAAAAAGAGAACTAATTTCAAAATTTTATATATGCTAAGAGACATTGGTTGGTGCATAAAAATGCCAGTACAAAAAAGGGCAGGATTAATTTGTAGTAAAATTTAGTAAATATGGTTTGTAATGAGAGGAAAAATTAGTAGGAAAACCACACGGAAGATTGGAAATTTTTAGAAAACAAAGTAAATTAAAGATTTTTTCACAAACACCATTCGGTTATAAATAGTGCAGTGTAGTTTTTTCTACATACATAAATATAAATTATACAGGCCCACAAAAAAAGTGTCTGGTTCTGGGATGGAGACTAACTTTTCCTTAGGTATTTTATGCCGCTGAATCCGAATTCGTCATAAAAAATAGGGGTTTGGCAGATAATTTTGAAGATAATCTCAAAAAACTGTCGAAAACGACGTGTTTCGGTGGTAAAAGCTTGAGAAGAACAAAAAAATATTTGCTTCACATCGAAAACACTTTGTTTCTACGTATTTTGGCCTGCTGAATCCGAATTTACTATGAAAAAGAGGTCTGACCAATGGATTTTGGAGGTAACATCAAAAAACTGCTCAAAAATCTAATGCTCGAAAACTAAATTGGTTTACGCTTGCGTACACGTTTGTCATCGAACGACCTATGTAAAGGATTTCTATGTCGTTTTTTGTTATTAGTTTTGTGTTAGAAAGACGTGAAGTGCTTGAGATTCTTTCCATTTGAAGATTCAAGCCTTTTTCAGACACCTAATTTTTGTTTACATTGACTTTCTTATCACCAAATTGAACTCAACGTAAAATCTATTCGAATATTCCCAGATTTCCGCTCTCAGAGATACCTACGACAATCCCCAGATTTGTCTTCAGCTTGCTTTTGTTTCAAGTTATTTTCGTAGTCTGAGTTCCAGAAAGTCAAATGCAAGTATGTTCATGTGATTACTAAAGAGTTTCCACTTAGTCTTGATTTTAGACTGATTCAATCCACGTTATTCAAGATTTTACTTTTAAAAACGCAATTTTTACATATTCTTAAGGATGATCTTTGAAATTCACTTGCTAAACCAAATTTTTCATAACACATTCGGGTTTAAGAAATTAAGATACATAGGAATACGGTATTTTTTATGTGACGCGAATCATATTCCCATTTCTTTCAAGCTTTTATTACAAAAAAAGTTGTTTTTAGCAATTTTTTGAGGTTATCTCCAAAATCCGTTGGTCAAACCTCTTTTTTCATAGCAAATTCGGATTCAGCAGGCCAAAATACGTAGAAAAAAAGTGTTTTTGATGTGAATTAAATATTTGTTTTGTTCTTCTCAAACTTTTACCACCGAAACACGTCGTTTTCGACAGTTTTTTGAGGTTATCTTCAAAATTAGTTGCGGAAGTTTTATGACGAATTTGGATTCAGCGGCACAAAATACATGAGAAAAAGTTAGTCTCCATTCCAGAACCAGACACTTTTTTTGTGGGCATTTTTTTGGTCTTCTCAAGCTTTTACAACCGAAACACGGTGTTTTAGACAGTTTTTTGAGGTTATCTTCAAAATTAGCTGCGGAACCCCAATTTTTTATGACGAATTCGGATTCAGCGGCATAAAATACATAAGGAAAAGTTAGTCTCCATCCCAGAACCAGACACGTTTTTTTGTGGGCCTGTGTTATTATAGATGTTACGAATAGTAATTAGAACTGTAGTTCTAATATATATTTTATATTTAAATTACCTTAACAGCTGTCAAGGATAGCAATGGATCATTATTGTCTAGTTCTTTTTCAAAATAGCGGATCAAATATACTACTAACTCTTGGCAGCGGCTGTTTAACTTGTGGCATTTATAAAACGGAAGTCTGACAACTATAACACTTTGATTGTGAAAAATTTTTCAATGCAAGAAAAGTTTGAAGCTCAAAAAAGATATAACCCACTATTAAAGCCAATATAATGTTGAGATTTAATTTCAAATTGTCAACAAATATCAAGTAATACAACACGGCAACTTCGGATCTGCTGCCAACTATATAACCACGAATATCCAGCGCGAAATTTAAAATTCAATAAAACATTCCATTATAGCTTTTATTTCAATATAATTAAGTGGTCGTATCACTGCACACATTTAATAGCGTCATCATTTTATTTTGTACAAAGTATAGGCTGTTTTATTTTTATATGTATTATTATTTACAGGGTTGGCCCACGTTGACTTAGGTATAACAAATATTATCAGCTAAGAAAAATGCAATGTGGAAAGTAAGACGGTGTGGAATGGGTCAGGCAAATGGCAAATGGTCCGTTGGCGATCATTACAATTTCCATTCTAAATTGAAAATAGGTAGAAAAAAGCAAGGTTGTCAGATATGTGTTCTAAAATTGCTAAGCTCACTATACAAGTATACTTCGTACTTCAGTCAACTGTTAGTTCGTGACGTTCTTAGAAAGATAGTTTGGAAATATTAAAAAAAAAATACATAGATATAAATTTATCAGTTAGCATTAAAATAAAGCGTTTAAAATTGATGGACAAAATAATTATAAATTAAAACAACTTTATGTATATTACTATACTTAAGAAAATTTTGAAGAGCCGGCAACACTGCTTACCGGCCAACTGCTGGCGGCACAGAGTAAACCACTGGCGGTAACACCGGTCAACGATCCATTAGACTATTAGACTACTTTGCATCTAATACATTGCTTAAATACTTATTCGGTCCACTGTGCCATAAAATTTTTACGACATCGTTAAAATGATTTACGACATTAGTAATTCTGACTTGTTTAAGACGCCAGTGACGTGTATTTCAGCTAGGTTTATTAAAACAGGCAATTTTTTGAGATTGTCTGGCTAAATGAGCATTATTTACAGCAAATTACATTACAAATATTAAGAGTTTTGTATGCAGGATAATTTTAATCTCCTATATGGATTTGAGTGGCAATTTATAAAAGATATATGCACGCTAATGGAATCATAAAGGTGCACCGCTTTTTTTGTTCCCCAGGCGTATTTATCATTTTCAAGTAAAAATAGAAGGACTATACCTACATTTAACAATTTTTATATTTACAAAAAATTTTCAATGTTCTCTTTTTTTCATGAGTGTAAATATCTACTAATGTGTATTTGACATCAAACTGTAAATAAATAAATTAGCAAACAAATAGCATATATCAGTGGCGGTTGGTATACTCTGTATATTATACATACTAAAAAAAATACTTACATTTTGAAGGCAGGCCAACATCGCCCACTTTAAAGCTGTTAGTTGCCCAGGCTACTTAATTAACTCGTTAAATATCCCTAATGAAACAATAAGTAAACCAATTTAGGGAACTGCAATAACTACCTCGTTTATCTCAACTAAGGGCGACAGTTGACAAATAAGTCCCTATGAGGTTAGTACTGAACAGTTTACTTACACTTCCTGGTGTCTGATTCCGTTAGTTCCAACACAGATCTTATTAACAAGATGGATATGGCCATTACCGGAGAGCGGAATGAACGCCGAACCACCACACTATGTTAACCTGCCGCGCTTATGCAGTAGGGCGAGGCGAAAATGCCGAATACATTTTTTATTCCGTTAAATTCATTGAAAATCTCAAAAGAAATATAATAGTGGAAATAAAAAAGATAGCCCTACATTTCTAAGTGGCAGTTTTAATGAATGGTATTCACATTCTTAAAATATAAAAGTCAGTTCTACCATTTAGAAGTTAACCTAACCTAACACAACTTATGCAAATACAGTGGACCCCAGGTAATCCGGCCCCTGTCTAATCCGGCGTCCCCTGTAATTCGACATGCTTATCACTGTTGATATACATATATAGACATCCAAAAAAAACGTCATCAAAGTTGGCCGAGAAAAAAATACGTATTTCTATTCTTAATCGAATTTATAACCTTATTTTCTTGTCAAGACTGTCACATCATATGACAGCCAATGTTTATTTTACAAATTGTGACAGTCACTTATCAAAAGTTTGACATAACCGAAAAGCTTAGACATGACCGCTATTTCCATCTCTCTCGTTCATAGCCAGAGTTGATGACGTTTTTTTTGGATGTCTCCATATAATGTATGATTGAACAGGATGTATGATTTGTAGTTCAAATAGAATCTTTGATTTGTAATTTGTCGGATTACAAGGTACTCTTTTTCAAAAAAATTAGAGGTGTTCCGTAGGCAGTAAGTAAAGGCAGTACTCTACAATCCGACTAGTCCGAATGTCGTCTCCAAATCGTCCGACACCGCCCTGCAAAACGTTTGTCGGATTGCCGGGGGTCCACGTATGCTTCATACAAAATAAAAACAGATGCACGTCATCCAACACCTGTTTAAGTTTTAGAACGCACCGCATGCCGTTGTTCATTGTAAAATTATTCAGTATTTAATAACAATTTTGACTACATATGGATGGAGTCTTTATGCTTGTTAATTGCTAAATACCGTTTTTTAATATAAAAAAAAATATATATAAAAAAACATGTATTTTAAAACACATTGGTTGTTGCATAATTATGCAAGTACACATTGATTGTTTTTAAAATAACAGTTTTCAAATTCAGGAAAAAATTTTGAAGTTCAGAAAACACACAAATCACTATTAAAGCCAATGTAAGGTTCAGACCATGAAGACTAGAACTAAGGAGACCGAACTCGTTCGGTATCATGGGCTCATATCTGTCCGCCTACAGAAGGCGCTGTAAGCAGTGATGTACTAGACGTCACGTGATGAATATTTAATATGTCATTCCATACAATTCTTTACTAACAGCTAGTGTATAAACTAAATAGACCAAAGGCCTCTTTACAGTTCGCAATTTTTATTGAGGGCAATAAAAAATTACAGCAATTTTATTGCGCGCACGCGTATCTATGTCTGTTTGGACAATTTCTTAACAAATAAACATAAATACGCGTGCGCGCAATAAAAATTGCTGCAATTTTTCTTGCCGGCAATAAAAATTGCGAACTGTAAAGCGGCCTTAAGTATGTAAACTATAAAACTTAGTAACTGTCAGCTGTCACTAATGACACTTCACAATTGTCACAGGATGCTTACACGCCGTTTGGATTTAATAAAAATACAATCCGAATGTTAAATAAATATGGTTCGAAAGTGCTGTGTTGCATTGTGTGATACAAGAAGCGTTCTAAAGCGTCAGAATAACCTGACATTATTTCAAATTACTGATGTATGTATGAAATGCAATATTTTCCTTTGTTGTATTGTTAACGTTGAAGCACGTAACGTGAAATATTTTGAGTACATTTTCATAATGATAATTACGAAAATTTGTAATTGCAAAGATAACAACAAATTAACGAAAAATATCGAGCGTCTGCCATATGTACATTATTCGCACCACGGACATTCCACGGACTTTAACCTCTAACGCACACAGATTAATACAGAACCACGGGATACGTATATACAGTGTGTGTTAAGCCAACATCGGCCGGTTATGAAAAAGGACAAATACATGTGAAACGACATGTAAGATGCAACCATCATTACGCATCGAAGGTAGTGGGAAAATAAGACCGGCCCTTCACCAACTACCTAATCAGTACGAGTCAACACGTCTCAACCTGAACTCTTCTTCCACACAGCACGGCTAATCGCCCGCCGCGCCGACGTGTGGTGACTGGACCGGCCTTATTTTCCCACTACCTTCGATGCGTATGCGGTATCTGTCGTCTCACTTTGTTTGTCCTTTTTCAAAACTGGCCGATGTTGCCTTTACACAAACTGTATATATATATATATTTTGTAGCTGGCCAGTTGGTTTTTTCCAGTGCCATGATGACATATAATACACACACAGATATCTATTTGTATACCGTGGTCCAGAAGTCTAGGATCTTCTAGTCTTCTTGACCGTGGTACACAACTGCTTACAGCGCCTCTGGAGGCGGACATATTCGAGCCCGTCGCGTTATACAGCGAAAAGCCGCAGCTCTGTCTCCTTAGTTCTAGTCTTCTTGGTTCAGACAATTTCAAACTGTCATCAACGCGGCAACTTCGGATCTGCTGCCAACTGCATAACAACGAATATCAAGCGCGAAATTTAAAATTCAATAAAACATTCCATCATAATTGAGTGGCGTATCATTGCACTCATTTAATAACGTCATCGGTGACGTGCACCTGTTTTTATTTTGTACAAAGTATAGAACGGTTAGCCTCTTCTAGATAAGTGTCCATCTGACGTTGATTTACACTAATTGACTGAAACGTGGTTTCAAAAACTCCAAATACGTTACTCTCCAATGCAGACAACATTGTGTTCTACTTTCGGGAACTGTCGGCGTACTTACCAGTCAGTTTTATTGTGAGTCTCCGTAGTAATGAATGATATATCAGGCGATTGCCTCTGATATACGAGTTTCCGATATGAGTTATGAGCCTCGCGCGGCCACAGCGACGACTTGCCAAAGATCGCCATCAAATATGTAAGGACATGTATATGTATGATCCCGTATGGGAGTATCTGTTCGCACCCCACAGGCCTTCGAAGATACGTTCGCCGTAGGAATGTCAAAAGGGCCTGGAAATATTCGTCAATAAATAACGTTGTCCGATACGTGGTGGAAAACTGTTTGTGATTGCGAGGATTCATGTTTACTAATTTATGACAATGCGTGACGAATAATTACTGATGAAGTGACGAACGACACAATTCTTGCTCAAAGCAATAACCCTGAGAATATTCTAAGCAGCGATGGGCATAATCGAGTGATGATAGAAATCGAGTAATTAGTACTCGAGTACTTTTCAGAATCGAGTGATTCACTCGAGTAAAGTACTCGGATCGTTACGTCATAATGACGGCGTAGGCGCACGGCGCACTGGGCCACAGCCGACTCGAGCTTGAACTCAGCGATGTTATCAACAAGGTTCTAGTGACAAGGGGTGTGTATGTTGTTCCATTTTCCATATGATCCTAGTTAAAATAACATTTATCCATTAAGATTCTAGTCAAACTAACGATATCATACTTTAGTATTACTATTTACTACGTTTGCTACTACCTAGCTACTAACGACAATAAAACACAAATTATTCAATTGTATTCCACGATTTTTACTGTTTATTAAATATTTGTATCAGTTTAGCTAAAAAAAGGTAAGACTGTTGTCCATGTCTACATTCTTAACAAATAAATATGATTTCATTTTTTGCAGAAAAAATTAGATGTTTGATATGTTGATATGTTTTATGAATGATATCAAACCCCAGTTTATGAATGTGAGGTTTGACATGTTTTATTTTCTCCTTTTGTTGAGGTATGTTTAATATTTGATTTTCCATGATTAATTTATGTTAGTCTATATTAGAATAAATTTATATACTCTAAATGGTTTTATAGAACAAACATTCGGTTACATAATAATTGCCATGAAAATAAAATATCAGTAGAATTTTGTCGTCGCGTCAGAACAGCTGTAGATTGCGACTGTGATTTCAAATCGTTTCCATGCGAGTTCTATTCAGATTGTATCCGAGTACCGACCGAGTACTGAGTGAAGACGATCATTGCTGCGTTCTGTCGAGAATCGAATAGTGAACACGAATTTGACGTGATTATCACTCGAATGCTGTACTCGAGTACTTTTCGTGGATTACTCGAGTTAACTCGAGTACTTTTAAGAATCGAGTACTCCGATTATTTTTACTCGATTCTGCCCATCGTTAATTCTAAGTATTTAGCAGTGGCGGCTGGTGCCAAGGTTACTGGGTTTTTTTCCCTCTCCGACGTCTCTGGTTTGGGGTTTGTTTTGCCTCCAACACTGCAGCCTTTAGGCTTATTGTATTTCCAGTTTACATCGTTATTTCATGTGAATAGGCTTTGTTACCTTTGGATTACGGGGTGCGCACCCTCCACAAAAACATCGAAAATACGACGATTACTATTCTTAAATTTCAATCGTAATTAAAGTGGTTAATTTGTGACAACATATTTATACAGTGCGTGTCAGAAGTTCCGGGACGGCTGGATAACTCGAGAAATACGCCTCCTAGAGAAAAATGACCTTCAAGAAAGTTGTAGGATTGTTTCCCAAGCAATCCAATGGTGAACTTGGATTTGACCATGAGCATGACCTTGAAGGTTATGTCAAGGTCAAGTCTATTTTATCAAACAGGACTCCCTATTTTTGACACCGGAAATGAAAAAAGTGAAAAAATTTTACAATTGATTATGGTCTTGACCAACTCCTGGGATTTAACCTTGAAGGCTATTCCAAGCTCAAATACAATTGAGGCACTGAAGCTTGATAAATACACATTGTGGAAAAAAGTTGACTAAGATAAAGACCTATCTAGTCATCGAAGGCAAGAGTCTTTACTTTCCAGCCAGTTAAGGCTAGACTCTATACTGCCCAGCCGGCTAGGCAAGACTCGTCCAAACAATCTTAATTTGCTGCGTTTCTTTTATCTAAAATATCAGTATATATGTATCAGTTTATTTGAGTTCAGTTCAAAAATGGGTGTTTTATTATGCCATCTCATTTTGAGAATATCAGTTCCCCCCTGCCCCCTTGTATCTTATTTTGTCCCACTTTTAAATGGCTGTAGAAATTAAATTTTTGAGCCAAAAGAATTCAGCTCAAAATCAGCTTGTAGAGTTTTTTTGTAAAGTTTTATGCCACATTGTCAAAAATGTTACAAACTGTCAAATGTCAAATTTATTCACATAACCTAATTAATTTTTAATGGAACACCCTGTATTTTTTAGCTACGAGAATGGAACGTTTTAAGGTACATTTCTGGTATACTTTTCTTTATTTGTACGTGCATCATAACTAACAACACCACTGACTGTGCCATTCCAAATCAACAGACATGACTAGAGTCCGGCCACCGATCGGCTAGACAGAACCTGCCGACTGCCGACGGTAGTGGTTACCGATGCGTTTCAAATGGTGCTGCGACAATGAGTGTGGTAGGCCGTTTTCTTCAAGAACACGGATGTAACATGATACATGTTACATGTAAAGTGCATGCACTATATTTTGTGGTCGTAACTATTAGACAATGTTTTCCAGAGGTAGATGCACTAATAGCAAGTACTAAAAAAAGAGTTTCTGAAATCTCCGAAATGTCTTCGTGCATTCCACAGCAGGTGGCTCAATATTCCTGAATATTGCTGAATTCCACCACTTTTAAACAAATTAAATTTTGATTCGTCGCTAAAGACAACTTTTTTCCAGTTAGGTAGGGTCCGGTGTAAATAGGCTTTTGCGAATTCCAGCCTAGCTTTAACATTCTCCTTTGTTAGTGGTGGTTTTTTTTGCTGGACGATAACTTCATAACCTTGCCTCAACTAAGCGCCTACGAACCGTTCATGCACTCATATTTAGAGCTTGAGATTCTTGCAGTGATGCAAGTATTTTCGATGAAGACAAGAAAGGTGACTACTTTGCCAATTTAATTAATTGTCGATCTGCCCGAGCAGTAGTTTTTCGTGGCCGTCCAGGATTCTTTGTAGGTTTTGCTGTTTGTCTTTGTGTATACGATTTGAGAATTCTCGATACTATTGATTTATTTAACCCTATGTCTCTGTTTTTTTCATTCAAATACTGTTGCACAATTAGCATTCTAATATCTGTACTTATAGTTTTGCCACGCCCCACCTTAATAATATGTATTTCTCACTGTTATTTAACGTTACAGATTAATTTATTTTGCGCGCATTACCTGTTGAATGTAGATGGAACACTGAGTTGCTATATTTTTGACCAACACAATAGCAGGTCTACGGGGAAACCGCCACTACAACAGTGCTCTGTTGACATATGGAGGGTTCCTTTCAGTGTGTAAAATCTTGGTAAACTACATTTGCAACAGCATAACCATCAACTGATACTCAAATATTTCTGATTAGTTTAAATTACCGCAATATTCAATTTTGTAAAATCTGTTGCTATAAATATGACCAATACTGTATATGTCAAGTTGGGCTAGTTATTATTTATGTTATTACCTTTTTTCTCTGTTATATTATTAAGTTTTGTTTCGTTATGATTGGACCTATGATAGCACTGCTGGTCGAGCTAGTGGATCTAATTGAATTAAGACTACGGGTAAATTTTTGCTACTTCATAATACGGGTACTTTTCAAGTATGTTGTCAAAGATTCTTCTTAAATAAGAAACTGCAGATGTTTTGAGGTTTTCTAAAAGGTACTGCAACTATTTATTAATTTCTTGTTATGAGTAATATTCACCCTCTCATGAGGACGTCACTGATACTGCAGTGCTGCATATCTATAGCCAATTTTAGCATCGATTAAAATAGAAATCACGACAAAAAAAATTTCCCCGATTTTACTTGTAATTTAAATTTACATTCGCCACGTTATGGGGGTGGTTTCCGCCACTCTATGGGGGTAGTTTTTGAGCATCGCATCGGAACTAATGCAGTTACTCACTTTTTCCAAAAAAAACTAGGCATCGTAAGCTTTTTTTGCAATCACTGTATTTTTTTTAAATTCCTGTTGTATGAGGGGTAGTTTTCACCCACTCATGGGGGTGATTTTCAATGGAAAGTAGTGTTAACTCTGCATTTCTGCGTTATATACTTGAATGTTTATATTTAATTAGAATTAAGTATTGAGATTTAAGACTATTCGTGAAGCTTTAAGTCATTTTACCGTTTTTTAGCGCTAGGGGTTGATTTTGGGGGTGTACGATTTTTTTGATTTCGGATTCTGATTCAGCGTCGAAAATTACATGGGGATACAGTTGCCTCGATAGCAGTTCCAATTTTTTTTTTGTGGGGCTGTGTAATTATTGACTAGGAATATCGAACGTAGCTAAAATATTCTAGCTCCGGGCTCTTCTTCCGCCCTTAAGAGAGCCCGCTCCACCAGGTAACAGAACCGGCGTAGTTCAATTTATGCGCAAACAAAACAAATGAGTATAAAATGTATCGCGGACCGCATCGCACAGCTAAATCAAACACGTATCAGTGGGGCTGGAATAAGCCACATCTGTGATTAGCAAACAGAAACAGTGAGTTAACTGAGCTAATGACAAATACAGC
This sequence comes from Aromia moschata, assembly GCA_029963805.1. Classification (NCBI taxonomy): domain Eukaryota; kingdom Metazoa; phylum Arthropoda; class Insecta; order Coleoptera; family Cerambycidae; genus Aromia; species Aromia moschata. The sequence goes on from JAPWTK010000097.1 coordinate 915,598, forward strand.
CTCGGGGGGCGCAGTCTTAATCAAAGTGTGTACCCTCGCTCGCCTGCCTACCTCGGGCTACATCGATACGAGCTGTTTATTAAAAAAAATCCATTAAAAAAAGTTTGTGCTGGTTAAATTTTACGCGGCTTAGGCGAGGGTTTCTCGGTTTGCTCGCGAAATGGCCGTCGGATGTTTTTTGCCCGATCAGAAGTTTGTTTAGGGGTCAATGTGGGTAATTGGAAATTGTTTTTGCAAGTTCAGGTATGATCGGCTTGTAGAAATTTACCAGAATAGGAAAATACAGTAGAGACCAGGTCGTATCTGTTTTCAAACGTGGTAGTTTGGATGTTTTCCATACGATCCCTAATTTTTATTAATATATCTCTGGATCGTCATAAGAAAGGACAGGTTTTTTTTATCATTTTCTTCTAGATAACTCGTGAAGTATTGCTTATAACGATGCTACTTTTGCAATTTTCAAAACAATGGAAAAATCTGAATTTCGTGTGTTGATAAAGCATTGATTTTTAATGGGAAAAATACCGTTCAAGCAAAGCAATGGCTTGACAAGTGTTATTAGGACTCTGCTCTATCGAGACAAATGGTAGGGAAGTTGTTTGCTGATTTTAAACACGTCCGTACAAATGCCGACGATGCTGAACGCTCTGGTCGCCCAAAATGTTCCAGAAAACATAAAAAAGTGCACAAAATCTGACACTTTAAAGATATCAGAAGGCAGTGTATTCACTATTTTGCATGAACATTAAATTAATCCATGAGAAAGCTCTGTCCGAAGTGGGTACCGCGTTTGCTCACTGTTGACCAAAAACAACGTCGTGTTGATGATTCATAGCGCTGTTTGGAGCTGTTTAAGCGAATAAAACATATTTTTAGTATTGAAAATACTTCTGGGCGCGTATTAATGGGAGCTGTCTTGCGAAATATTAACGCCAGCGACATGCAGCGACCTCGACATGGTCACGTAACGACCTAGCTGTTTGTCTATGTTTATGTTTGGGTTACATGTGTAGTCCACAATTTTGATGACTGTTCAAGGGGTCCAAGGCCACCGTCGGATGCCCCAGATTTGGAGATTTGCTGAAATGGCAAAACGACATCCGACTCATCCGAGATGCAGGGCGCGTATAATTCGTTGAATAAAAAACTTCCCACCGGTACACCGTTTAGTGAAAATTTGCCTGCGTATTTTATGAACTGATGTTGAATGTAAAATAAACATTTGATATTGACTGATCGTTGTAATAGGATGAGCAGATTTGTTATTTTATTAATTTACACTAACATATATACAGGGTGATTCATTAAGAATAAGTAATCTCTAAACTGAAAGATTTACATATGTATATACATAGTTTTCTAGATACATCAAATGAAAGGTTTTGGTATCACACTCTGTATAAATATAATGGACTATGAAATGTATAAAGTGCGTAACAAAAAATAGTTTTAGGCTGAGGCAACTTGCATTTGAGAAATTATGGAGGAAATAATGTTGCAAATAAATTTCCATTGTAAACAATTTTGAAATCATCTGGTTCACGTTCGAATTCAAGGTTGCTGAGTGGATGGATTCTTAGAATTCAAGCCTAATCATTATTATTATTATTATTAATACTTTGGAGAATTTTGACAAGGTCCATCAAAATTTTGTTAAAGTAGTTGGATTATTGTTTACAACATGGTAGATACTTCTGCAGTTCCTAACAAATTAAATTAAACATTGACTTGTTTTCGGATTTTGCACGAAAACGTGGCTAATAATTAATTTATGCGTTATGTAAGCACTAGGTATATTAAACAATTGACAATAAATTGTATCAGGTCAACAAGGCATTGAATATCTGACTTCTTAAGAGCTAGACTGGCTGGTAGAGGCGGCTTCTCTTACAAATGCCCCATTGAACGAAGTTGAGGATTGATAATGCTGTGAGGCGTCTGTTGCGAACACTCGTCTTTGCCTCGGGACTTTTTGGCATCTACAGTTCACCAAAATTTGTATTTGTATAAACTGCCGATTAGGACTATCAGACACCAACACTTGTGAAATCTCGCATCCTGGTGGACAATGTTGCTTAAACACCGATCTCACATCTACAAGATATTCACAATCTTGTCGGTATATGTTATCCAGACGCCGGTATTCTGCTATCCATCGGTGTGGATGTCTGTCTGTTTGTGAAACTAAGTAATAGTCTCTGAGAGCATAATGGTTTTCAAGAATACGACGGGCCAAATTCATCGCAACTGCATGTACATTCTCTGTACACTACAGGTAGTCCACGGCAGCAAATCCATTGTAAAGGCACATGATGACGATCAACTTACTAATCGAAAACATTTTTGTTAGGATATGCACGGCAAAGAAACCGCAAACCTGACTGAATATCACATGTAAGATAACCCGTTTAAAATGGCAAGACCTGCAGGTTCAAACCGCAAAAAAATCGTAACAACAAAACTGTGATTTATTTTTATTTTAATTTACTTTAGAAATTTCTACTAGCTGTGTCTGGTATTTTCAATACCCCTACGATACTTGCGTAAGATGCAAGATCTGTGAATTTTTTCATACGATATGTGACAATGGAAGAAACATGAATTCCTCACTTCACTTCGAGTCAAATCGGCAGTCAGCTGAGTGAACAGCAATCGGCGAAATCCGTCCAAAGCGACCGAAAACACAAAAGTCGGCTAGGAAGGTTATGGCGTACGTATTTTGGTGCGCGGTATAATATTCATCTACTATCTTGAAAAAGGAAAAAATATCAATAGTGAACATTACATAGCATTATTATTAGTGGGTTTGAAGGACAAAGTTACGAAAAAAACGACCCCGAATGAAGAAGAAAAAAGTGCTCTTTCATCAAGACAGTGTCACAAGTCAATCGCGACAATGGTAAAATTACACGAATTACACTTGCTTTCGCATCAGGGGCGTAGCTACCGCCGTATCAGCCGTATCAATAATACGGGGCCCCCGAGCTAAGGGGCCCCGACGTATGTAAGCAAAAATTCATAAAATGTTATGCACAACTGCATAACTTTATAATACCTTTATAATACTTACCTACGTGGTTGTATAGTAGTCTCTTATACTGTAAGTAGTATATTGTACTGTATACTGTAAATATACTTTATATGCGAGTGCTTTTGTTTATTTTGTAAAAAAAATACTACACTCCTTTTGGGCTTAGCCGTAATCGGATAAAAAGGGCCTCCAACAAATTTTGATACAGGGACCAATTAGTACTAGCTACGCCATTGTTCCACATCCACAGTATATTCCATATTTAGCCCCCAGCGACTATTAGGTACTTGTTCGTAAATCTCAAAAAACGCGGCTCCAATGAGGACGTGATCGCTGAACTTAAGCGCAGGGGAAGAGCGGGTAATGGGAGTCAGGGGGCAATGGTGGTCACCCCCAAATCTACAATACTACATATCTGAGAGTAGCGCAAACGACCTCGCTGCCCCGCTCTGTGACCCCTATCGCTATTGCGAATGACTTGTGTTAGAAACCGCCGCTCGTTACAGAATGAAAGCAATGTTTTGTTTTTGCGCCTCACCAATGTAAATTTGCAACGAAATGAAACAAACGGTAAATGTCGAATTTCATAGTATACTTATATAAGTCTTTTATACGTCTATTTAGACTGACATTCAACATAGTGATGCGCAGCTTAGATAGCGATAATAATTTCATTTTTTTTTAAATTTGTGACATTTTTCACATTAGTGTAGTTGTGGGCAATGAGAGTCAGGTTTATTCAGAGTCAGGTCAGGCAAGGGAGAATCTGGATTTAGAGCAACTGGTATTTTCCCACTGAATCTCGAAGTATTATCAGACGAAGCCTTTGTTTCAGCTGAAATTCTTCAATCTGAGTCGATTGCAATTCAAGATTGTGATGAGTCTACTTCAACTGCTGCTACTAGTGCAGTGCAAGATATAAGTTCATTTCCTAGCACATCAAGGCAAGTAGACCTATCTGGCACATAAAAACAAGTAGACGTACCAGTTGCTGATCCAGATATTGTATCAACTTAAAGCAAAGAGACGTTAGAAAAAGTGTCAATTCAAACTTTTCAAAACAAAAAGTTGCTAGAGAAAGCATCTGTCTTCAATACAAGACAATCAAAGACAATCAAAGAAGACCTGGTGGAAAAAGAAAATAAGAAAACTAGAAAATTTCAAGGCAAAGGAAAAATGAAAGTTATGCCAGGATGATGAGGATGGTGGCGCAGAAGACGCAGCATTATAATGCAGCGAATTCGGAAGAAACAACGATGTGGTACAGATGTACTTCATGTGGGCTGTGGGCACACGCGGATTGTACCTAGGTGGCACTCGGCCAAAGGTTATACCTTTCCGGCAAATTATTTTTTATTTTTTTTTTTTTTTTACCAGGTAATAAGGGCAAAGATGTTTAATATCTATGCCCGAAAATACTATTAGCTACATGGACTAACTTAACGTCTTTCATATTAGGAATATGTCAATTTATGTATAAAGCAATAATTTCAATCTAGACATGTGAAATAAATATAAAACTCGCAAAACATAAAAAAGAAGAAAAAAAGGAAAAAAAAAAAATTGTGAAAAAAAAAAAAAATTTTAATGGACAAGTGAAAGTACAAATAAAGGAAATTGTCTAAATTTTGTTTGACAGTCCGAAAAGAGATCCCCCCGCAAAAGACCCCCATTCAATTAGCAATATGACGACCACAAAAGAGGGGGAGAAAAAGCAAAATTTTCTCGTTAATTTAAAAGAATGGCCAGCTCTGTCTTCCAGTTCAGTAAGTGAGCCAGATTGAGTTGGTTTTAGATGATATGTAATATAAGGTCACCTCGGGTCTTCTTTGACTTAATGGAGGTAAATGGGTAAACTCAACCTATCATCATAAGTCCTATGGAAAAGGTGGGGTACATTTGGTGAACCTCCGTTAACGATTCTAAAAGATTGATATCTCTGATAAGATGGGAGCCAAATAGCAATTTGGGGGGGGTTCGGAATTTTTTTTTTTTTTTTTTAAGATTGTACTGATGTTCTACGCGAATTGGTAGCCTAGTAAGGCGATGAGGATTTGTTAATAGGCGACATGTGCAAGAATTTATTTATGGTATAAACTTTTTAGCCTTTATTTGAAGAATGGTGTCGTCAGCTAAAAGGTGAAAACGAGGCCATTGACCCACGACCTTTCCCCAAAAGAGTGGCCGATTTGGACAGGGACACCATTGACCTCACTTCGGGATAAAGGGGGGTTCAATTCTTTTTTTTTTTTAAATCGGTCATAATATCAAATTGAAAAAAGGTTTTTGTTTTTGGGGGGGGGGGAGAAAGAATTATTTGCCTTTATGAATGCTCGCTTGAGTGACTCCCGTTGGACCCGCTTTTCCCCTATTTTGAAGGGTTGGACAAATCGTTCTATATCAAAGGCATAAATGTTAGATAAGCGTTGGAATGAAGCAACGTATCACTCTTGAAGGAGACTATGTTGATGAATGAAGTCGAATTTTGTCTAAAAGTTGTTGTTTTATTAGTCATCCTACGAACTTATCGAGTAATGTTAGCGCCTCCACTTCACCAATAATCTCTGATTGCAATGCACACTTCAGCCTGTGACATACCTCATTAAATTACCCGGAAGGGCCTATCTACCTAGACAAAAATCATAAATACCGCAGACACGAACCACTTCCTCGATGGCACATTGAGGGGGGACCCTAATGTTGCGTGAGAGACCACGTGTCTGACGCGTGCCCTTTACTACATCATCGTACGCATTCGATATAATCACGTGATCAAATTAATGCCCTACTTGAACGACACGTGGCGCTTGTGGGTCCTGTCCAGTTCTCTTATATACTAGACGAACAGGTTATCTTCATTATGGGAACGACAAGACTGGTCGAGATAACAACAAATACGGAGCAGAGCCTCCTAGGGTGTATCCTAAGGCAACCCGTAAAAAAAGTAAACGATTTTTTTTATTTTTCAAGAGTATTCATCATATAAACTAAGTGTTTATACAACAAGAGCAGGGCCGGATGCACGGCGGGGCAACCGGGGCGGGGGCAACCCCACAGATTGAGGGCCTCCACAAACCTTGGATTCAAAAATTTAATAACGATAAAAAAATTTAATTTTTAAGAAATATATCCAAATAATGGATATTTTCATCCTATGTCAAATCTGTTCTGTGGTGGAACTACAAAATTTAGACCTCTTACAAAATTCAATAGACGCAAAATTCAAAGTTTATTTATTGGATACGGGGTAAAATGTACATCAGTTAAGGGGGTATTCTGGTGTAGAAATGAAAAAAAAACGATTTTTTTTTATATATTTTCAAAGTTTAACTACTTAAGAATATGTCTTTAAGAGGAATTTTCAAAATTAAAATTATTTTCGGAGATACAGGTATTTTGCTGACGCGGCATCCAAACCGGCTCGGCCGGAACTAATGGAACAAAAGACATTAGGGATTCTCCGTCTACCTGAATCCATATAATTCAGTAAAACCTTTTGTTCCTTTATCTATTATGTTTGGGTTCAGAAACTCAAAATAATAATGAGTCTCTAAACTCTTTGATTTGGACTTTCGCGCCAAAACATATTCATGCCGGAGCTCAGATAATTGAGATAGCAACATTTATTGCTGTCTGTATTTTTAATGAAGGCTTCATTCCTATTTTAAAAATGATGACATTTATGGGAATTACAATTGGTCCAGAACCTCATTCATTTGCCGTGAAACGAGACAACGCCCGGATTGACCGCTCCGAGATACGAGCATCCAACGCATCAAAGGAGGCCAGAACTGCTCGATTGGAAGAGAGAAACGCAGAAAATAGTGTTTTTGAAGTCGAGGAAGGTCCGATGTATGCAGCAAGAATGGCGGATTAAATAAATGTAAGTCTAAAATATCATTTCATGACTTAGACTATGAAAAACTTGACGCGAAAGTTTAAACGCGTTTTTCTCGAAACTGTCTTTTTCAAAACGATACCCACGATTTCTCAAGTTCTACTGGACCGATTTACTTGAAATTTTTTGGGAGTCTTCTGTATAGTCTCCTCTATGTCCGGAACTACGCTCATTCCCAAATTTGAAGTTTTAGTATTTTTTAAAAAATTCGAAAAGTAAAAAAAAAGAGGTAAAAAATTGTTTTTTTTTCAATCAGTCGCCATTTTGTAAAAAAAAATTTTTTGACTTTTCCGTAGTTCCGGACATTGCGACATTACTCTAGATTAATAATCTTTTTTTGTTTTTTTTTTCAGATTGCTAGAAGGGTTGGAATCGTGGGTATGGCCACGCGCCAATTTTTTGAGACGCCCCACTTCATCAGCTGCTAATTTTTTGAATTTTTAATTTTTTGTGCTTTTTTTTTTCTGTATTCTCGTAATATTAATAAACAACTGATAAAAAAATGTATAGTAAAAATATTGATCGGTTTTTTTTACGTCACTTCAAAAATTACCTGAAATGCATTCCTCTAGACCAGAATACCCCCTTAAGGGACAAACTGACAGCTAAGTACGAGATGAAATGCAATCTTTCAAAGGGCAAAATGCAAAAGGTTCTAAGCGCAAATTATTTTATTTTCGAAAGGGCAAAATGCAAGCGGTGATTATTTTATTTTCAAAGGGCAAAATGCGAGAAGGTCCAAGCGAAAATCAAGCAAAAAAAAGAAATCATTAATGATTTTGCCAAAAAAAAAGCACGTAAGGTGTCTTTCACTTAAATATAGTAAGCCTATCAACTGTTCCCCGCTCATCACTCGTCAGAAAGTAATAACGATTTTTAGGGAATTACAAAAAATAGTAGGTATGTAGGTATCTTAACAGTGGAAATTTGTTTTTTAAATGTAAAAATAAAATTGTCGTTGGATATTTATTGATTGAAAGGGCCTCCACGTTTTTCATTGCTCCGAACCCCGACACCCCTGCATCCGGCCCTGAACAAGAGTCAATAACATCCTGCAGTATCCATAGTCAGTGTTGCCAGATTACACGATTTCGGTCCTTTTTACACGAATACACGAATAAAGGGACAAATAAAGGAAATCTCACGATTTTTGGCGTTTGGTAATAAAATTCGCCACTTTTAATAAGAATGTAAAACTTTAAAAGCATTCAAACAATTTAAATTAAATAACTATGGGTGTTCTAAAAAAAAGGATGATCCTTGGGGGTTTTATAGCAAATTTAACGTTGAACAAAAAAGTTCCTATTAACATGGGTCCGCAAATGAGGTCTTACTAATGAAAACCTCAAAACACCACAAAAAAACGTGTTTTTTTTATTTCCATTCAAGAAATGCTATGAAATGGTTCATTGATTCAAAAAAATGTCTCGAAGTCAACCTTTTAGTACATCAAATTTGGAGTAGAATGCTGCCAACCGCTTGTTTAGAAGACATTTACCGCTGATTTTGAAAATGAGGTCAAGCGGTCAAAAAAATTCGAGATAAAAAGAATAACATTATTTATAGCAAAAACCATATTGTCCAGGTACAAAAAGGGCAATTTCCGAAGGTTTTTATTTTTTTTTTTTTGCAAAAAGTTGTGAACCGATTTTAATTTTGAAAAACCGATTTTCTTCGTCTTTTTACGCGCTATAACGTGCTATTTTTTGTTTTTCTGAAATAATTTTTATTTGGTACTTAAGAAGTGAAAAAAAACGGGTTTTCACACGTTTATGAATTTTTTTGGTTATGTTCCTACAAACCGATTTGAGCCAAAACTAGTGCACTAAAATTACACTATTTTTTACCTAATTATCAAATTTTTTTAACGCTGTTATTGAGGAATCTTTCCTAGGCTAATTCAGTTTAGAAGGACTATACTATTGGTCCAATAAAAATCAAACGCCACCGACTAACTTCCTATGCTCGCGTAAAGTGAATTTCTGTACCCCCCAACATAAAGAACAAAGAAACGATCTCAATCAACATAAACTACCCGGATGCGAATAGGTAACGCTAAGTTATTATTTTTATAGAAACGCGCAACGGTCCCCCACGCGTCTATTTTACACGGAACTGTGTTCGGCAATCCTAACACAAGTGCATGTGTACATGACAATAAAATAAATATATGGGGGAACTCCCTTTGATCCTGTGGCACTTTTGGGAGACGCGAGACTTTCTGGCGGCTCCCAGCAGACGTCGACTTCGCACGGACCGACTAAACTTCATCTCTATTGGACGATTTTTATATGAAACGCCTTGGGAGAATACGTTTTAACTTTCCGGCGATCTTTTGTGCTCTCCAAATACAAAGATACAAGTAAAAACCGAACGACGACACGCAGTAGGTCAAACTGGTTATTTAAGAGTGCAATATGATGTCCGTTCATAATGATAGATATGTAATTTTGTATTACATGAGTTGAATATGTATTAATCCTTTAACGCCTAAGTGTCGCTAATCACGATCCCGATGTCAGAATTTCAAAATTCAGGATTTCGAAATTTGCTCCAAAATGGTAGCCATGTCATATCTACCATCCTGAATTTTTAAATTCTGACATCGGGATCGTGATTAGCGACCCAAAACCCCTGGTTTACAAAGTTTGAGGCAAGATAATCGAAAAATATGAAATTTGATTCGGAATGGTGGCCATATTGGATCCGCCATCTTGAATTTTGAAATTCTGACATCAGTGATTCAGATCGTGATCAGCTACCCCAAAAACCCCTCAAGCACTAAGAATTTTTCAAAATTCTTCTTTTGCGTCAATGATCCCGCAACTGGTAAAAAACGAGAAATATCACCCTTTGAATTTTGCCATATTTAGTTATTCTAACCTCAAAAATGAGAAAATTAAATTGTTCTCGTTGCGTTTCCTTCAAGTACACGTCTCGAGTGCATGTTTCTATTTGTTTTTGAGAGGTATAAAGGACGATAACATAGCTGAAATTGCGATTTAAAAAAAGGGACCTTGATAAAATCGTATTTTTTAATAGTTTTTGTTAAAAATTGAAGATTACATCCATTTTTATGTAAATTTTAACGATTCCATTCGAAAGAGCGACCTCGAAAACATAGGAATACATGGTTTTATTTATTTTTTCTATCAGTAATATGAGCCTCTAAGTTCATGTCTCTTGACAGTGCACGTGGGCGTTAAAGGGTAAAATAAGTATAAAGAAGGGTATTTACAAGTTGTTTAATATTACTGAGATAGTTTCAGTTAGGAAAAAATGGAGTTAATATAATTTAGACAAAATTTGCATCTCCTTTAGATATTTTTTATACTTTTTATTTACATTATTTTTTATACATTTGTTTACATTATTTTTATGTTTAATTCTGTTCAAAAGAAATAGAATTAAATTACAAGATATATACAGTGTGTCCACGTTAAGGACTTACCACCCTTGTAAAATCTTTATTTTTCGACCGATTTTGATGAACTTTTTTTTATTAGGTAGATATTCAAAATACGCATTCACCGAGTGGGTAACTTTATTCTTGGTCTGTAATCATGGCCAACTACGACCACTTTTATGGGCTCAAATGTCAAAAACTACTATTAGGATTTTTTTAGAAAAAAAAAACTGATGACGAATTCTTCTTTATTATTATTTAAAACATAGCTGTACCGATTTTCATTGTTCTAAAATACAAGGTGTCCGAGAAAAAAATTTCGTATTTTGAAAAAAAATTCCCCTTCAACACCAATTTTCACCCCCTTTCCTTTGGGGGATTTTGCTCAAAAAGAATTCGAACCCTTCCCCTGTCGAGTTTATTGCGTTTACCAAATTTGAAGACAATAGCTCAACGCATTCGAAAATTATCAATGTTTAGTTTTTCTTGCTGTTTGATAAAAAAGGGGTGTGCTGTGAAAACAAAAAAGAGTTATCTTAATTACCAGCTGTGAGATACTAATAGTTCATACAGTTCTAAAGATGTAAAAAGCATAAAAATGTCTTATTCTTTACAAGAAAAAGTAGGAACAATAAGATTAGTGGCGACAGAACACTTACTTTTCGTGAAGCATCTAATGAGTTTAATCGACGACATCCAGAACGCAATATTAACCATGTAACAGTTTCAAATATTAAAAAATATTTTGACCAACATGGTACAGTTGAGAGACTTCCTAACCAGCATCGTGAGGAAACCAAATGATTCTTGATTATTTTAATGATAACATTGATAACCCACATTCAAGCCTTAGAGATGCTAGCAGGAATTTAAATATTTCTGCAAAATCTGGACATGTTTAAAAAAAGCGGTAAGAAACCATTTAAGCCAAAATTTCTTGATACACTTGAAGCTGGAGATACTGAGGCAAGAATGGAATTTTGTTTAGGGCTACAAGGTATGTACCTAGAGAATCCTGTTTTTTTTTTTACAAAATATTTTATACACGGATGAAGCTACATTCACGACAAACGGTATTGTATCGTCACAAAATATCAGAATGTGGAGTGAAAATAATCCACATTGGGTAATTGAGTGTAAGAGACAATACTCCTCGAAAGTAAATGTTTTCTGTGGCATTTTAAATGAAAAGATTATTGGGCCATACTTTTTTTTATGAAAATTTGAATGCTGCCAGTTTTCTCAGATTTTTACAAACAGAGTTTACCGACGCACTTTATGAGCTTCCTCTTGATTATCGCTACAATTTACATTTACAACTTGATGGAGCACCCATCCATAATGTTGTCATAGTGAGAAATTGGTTGAATGAGAATTTTACTAATTGCTGGATCGGAAGAAGTAGTCCTCTTATTCGTTGGCCGCCGAGATCCCCAGACATTACGCCTCTTGATTTCTTTCTTTGGGGGACAATAAAAAAATAAATTGTATGCTACAAGGCCCCAGAAGAACTTTCTGATCGCATTAGAGAAGCATGTCAGAGTATAACTCGACAACAGTTATGAAATGTAATGAGGAATAATCGTCGACATATTGAAAAATGTATAACGGAATTGGATGGATTAATCTAAATGATTACGATGTAACTTTTTTACAGACTTCCCTTTTGTTGTATTCTAATTTCCTAATTTTGTAAAAAATTGTAAGTATTGAATAATACAATTTAAAAAAAGGAATCCGTTTTTTTTCTCGGTCACCTTGCATTTTAGAACAATGAAAATCGGTACAGCTATATTTTAAGTGATGATAAAGAAGAATTCGTCATCAGTTTTTTTCTAAAAAAATCTCTAATAGTAGTTTTTGACGTTTGAGCTCATAAAAGTGGTCGTAGTTGGCCATGATTACAGACCAAGAATAAAGTTACCCACTCGGTGAATGCGCATTTTGAATATCTACCTAATAAAAAAAAGTTCATCAAAATCGGTCGAAAAATAAAGATTTTACAAGGGTGGTAAGTCCTTAACGTGGACACACTGTATATATCTTGTAATTTAATTCTATTATTTAATTAAGATATAAAAAAACGCGATTTGCTCCCAAAAATTGTCAATTTGAAGTCGCTGATTTTCAACTTTAATTTTCTGAATCGTATGTAGACACTGTTCGAACTGAGCTGAACTGAAAGTTTTCATTTCTACTTCAACGTCATCATCTTCGAAAATCGATATTGTTCTGTTTCCGAAACTTTTTTTAGTACACATGATTGTGGAAATTAATGGATCCAATGTGAATAGTAAATTGTAAAACAAATTATTCTCTGCAGCGAACTGTTCCAGAAAAAAATAACGAACTTTTCAGCTGCATTTGGCTGCACTCATATTTGGTAAAAACAAAAACTATACACCTCATTCTTAATATTTGTGTAAAATAAAAATTAACGTGAATACAAGCGAATTTCGTAATATTTCATTAAAAAAAATATATAGAAAATCACACAAACCCTCTTGAATAAACATTTTAAAAATTCAGAAAAATATATCTTTTGAATATTATATTTTTGTATGTTATGTGGATACAGTTGTCACAACTGGAATCTCATATTAAACGTTAGATAGGAAGCGAAAAAAATCGTGCCCTATTTTGACGTTATCCTCAATCTAACAGTTTGCATCGCTTGCCTTGCTTGCTTGCCCAGCTTTCGGAAATATTTACTTTCTCTGAAAAACAACTCACAAAATTCTGGTAATTTTCAATTACATCTGACTTTTCAAAATTCTCAATTAAAATTTTATGTCGTTGAATTTGGGTCTGACGTCTACATTCTGGATCTTTTCGAACTCTTTTTGACTTCATTGGACATATATTTAGGTAAATTTGGAAAAATAGATGGAACGGCATCTTTATTTAATCTTGGTTTACAGGCAATCGCATAAATTGTCCCACCTGGTAAAAGATGTTTATCAAATTTGGTAACTTCATCGGGATCAATATGTAACTCATATACTACAGAATGTTTTGACGGTGTCTATTCGTTTCTGGGAATAGCTTTGAGCCACTTCTGCATTAATCCGTCCTCATTGGGGAATCCAAAAACACTTTTTACACCCTCAGTTTTTATAGAAGAATCGTAATTCAATATACATCCCGGTACGCAACACCGTTTTGGCATGTTTGTTTACGAATGAAATAAAACACGGAAGACACGCAAAAAATCTATTGTATATCGAATTATCAATACACTGCACTATCTACAGATACTACACTTCAATTTCCAATCGTCTAAAGTAATTATCACGTTTAAAAAACTCTATTTAACGCGAACAAACAGACAATTTCTTACATAAACAGATATAATGCCGCCATGTTTATGTAGACTGACCGGACCCCAGGGCGACGTTGCCATTTTCTTATTAGTCCAATCAACGAGCGAAAGCCGCCATGTAAATTGGTCACTAATTGTTATCAGCAAACAAAAAATATGGTCGTATAGAGAAAAAAATTCTAAGAAAGATAGCGTTTTTTGCGACTCGAGTTTTAATGGCGAACATAACCAAAAAAAATCGCAAAAGTCAAAAAAACGGTGTTTTGTAAATAAAAAAAAGCTTCAAGTCCTACACAAGAAAGTTAAATTAGAAAGTTGTAGGTCTTAAAAATGCGCGTCGAATGAGATGTGAACGAAAAAAAATCGGTTCATAAACATTTGAGAAAAATTTAAAAAAACGTCAAAATTCGCGTTTCCGTACTTTTGCTGTAACAATTCCAATTTTGTTTGAACAGACTTCTTGTTAACTAGAAATACAGCCCAAGACAAGCGGAAAATGACACTTTTTTTCAAAAATTCAAAAAAAGCTTTATTTTTTCGAGTTATAACGATTTAAAAAAAAAGACATTTTCAAAAATCAACTTTTACAGACGCAAAAATGATCGTACAGAAACGATCATGGGTTCATTTTATTAGCGAAGACTTGTACTTTCATGCTATTAAAAAAAACAAATTGCTTTTATTAAATTTTTTGCATAAAAAAAATGCGTTGTAAAATTGTATCATTTTTTCGAACCGGTTTTTTTCGAATAACTTTTTTAATTTTGGTTTTACATTTTTGGCCGTTCCATATTTGAAAAGTGCCATTCAAAACACGCGTTTAAAAAAAAATTAAGGTCCTACGACCTCTGGGAGCCGAGATAATTATTTTTTCTTTTTTTAATTCATGACAGCGCTGTATACGTCCGATTGACCTCTTTTTTTACTCGAAATAGATATGCAACGGTCAAAAATGTAAAACCAAAATTAAAAAAGATATTCGAAAAAAGCCGGTTCGAAAATTGATACAATTTTACAACGCATTTTTTTTATACAAAAATTAAATAAAAGCGATTTGGTCCTTTAATAGCATTAAAGTACAAGTCTTCGCGAATAAAATGAGCCCACGATATTATCTGTACGATCATTTTTGCCTCTGTAAAAGCTGATTTTTGAAACCGTCTTTTTTTATAAAATCGTTATCTCGAAAAAAATAAAACTTTTTTGAATTCTTCAAAAAAGGGTTATTTTCCGCTTGTCTTGGGCTGTGTTTCTAGTTAACAAGAAGTCTGTTCAAACAAAATTGGAATGTATACAGCAAAAATACGAAAACGCGAATTTTGACGTTTTTTTAAATTTTTCTCAACTGTTTATGAACCGATTTTTTCGTTCACATCTCATTCGACGCGCATTTTTAAGACCTACAACTTTCTAATTTAACTTTCTTGTGTAGGACTTGAAACTTTTTTTTTATTTGCAAAAAACCGTTTTTTTGACTTTTGCGAATTTTTTTGCTTATGTTCGCCATTAAAACTCGAGTCGCAAAAAACGCTAACTTACTTAGAATTTTTTTTCTCTATACGACCATATTTTTTGTTTGCTGATAACAATTAGTGACCGGTTTTCTCCCCGTTGATTGGGCTATATAGCATGGCTTGTCCTCAAGACGGGCACCGCCATTCGGGCACGGGCAAATATAATACGGGAGGAGCTTTAGTCCAGCGACACGACTACTTTGGCGCGCAAAGCACGCTTCCTAGGTGGTCTTATCTGTAACATTTTGAGACCCAGCGTACGTTCGCCGACAGACGAGTGTTTAAACATTCATTTATTTATGTTTCCATTAATTATATCGAAATACCGTCATTGACGCGGCCCTATTAACAATTGATCTGTTTTGCATGTAGCCGTGTCGTGTCCGTAGTGTAGGCGTACGCGATCCGACACACAGTATCCAGCTGGGTATTTGACGGGGCCTAAACTTGTTGTCGTCTGAGCGCGGACGATGAGTGCGAGCGTCCCCCGTGGTTTTATAATCAATCCGACGGCGAAGTGTCAAGTCCTCGTTTATGGAAGCTAAGGTACTGAATAAAAGAGCAGGCGTTCGCCGTGTTAAAAGCCACGCGGCTCAATTATTAACCGGCTGCTTGACCCGGCCCGCAACGTCTGCTCAAATATTTAATTGTTCCGCCACTCGCCGGTCCGTGATTTGTTGATGTCAAACGCTTATTTACTCTCCGGCTAACTTTTATGCGGACATTAAGCATTTACTTAACACCTAAACTGCGTTGCAAAATTCAACTTAGTAAATGGATAGCCGATATTATACGTAACTATTCAATTATTTTCGATATTACCCATTTATAATCCGGCTTAATCGACAACACAACACTAAGCGCGTCAACGGGGAGATATTTCACTGGAATTTACATTATTTAGATTGCATATTCACAGGGTGCCTTTTGATATAACTGTTTCGTGAAAAGAAATTGTCATGCCGATGATTAATATTTTCATAGGTCCATGGCGGGTTTTCTTTTAGCGTGTTAACTTAAACTTTTTTTTTCTTAATCACACCAAACACTATCCCACTTCTGATGTTGTAAACAATACACAAAATCCAAAATAACAATTGAATTTTATTTAACCATCAATTAAACACAATAATTCAAATATAGTAACGTTCTTAGCGAGCGCTAAAATCGAATGAGAGAAACTCCACATCACGACGGCCATCCAGTCAAGTCAGCGGATTCCAACATAACCCAAACAACGATAAATTGCGCCAAGGTCGGTAGTTGCTCAAAGTTGCAAATCCATAATTAACATTTTACAACACTTTCAATAGTTTCAAATATCTTTTCTTCATCTTTTTTTTTTTTTTTGAGTTTGATGATATTAGGCATGGGAAAAAAGGACAGTTCGTCCAGTAGACAGGGAGCTAAAATCATAAAAAACTGTTCTTGAAATATATAGGGCTACGGTTTGCTAGAACACCGTTTTTTGCGTAGAACACAATGCGCGGAGTCCATAGAGGTGAAACCGTCCCCTAATTTTGTAATTGTTGTGTAATTTTGTAGCCTATTGAATTTCCAAAATTTTGAGCCCAATCTGATGTCTCCAAGTGCTATTGTTAACGAGCAAATGACTGCTGAAGTTGAAAAAGTGCCTTTTTTCACATTTTTTTTTACTTCGAAAGTAGGGCGACTATGATCATGAAATTTAGAGGGACTGCTATTTGTAGTATGAAGTTACAAAAAAAAATTCAAGTCGATCGTTAATAACTTTTCGAGTAATTAACGATTTTTGTTGCAAGCCTTAATTAACAATGACTCCATGTGTTTGTTTAGTGTACGATATTGACCGGGTTGGGCTAGAAAAATCATAAATCTCTTCAAGGTTGCGAGACTTTTTGAAATTTTGAAAAATATTCATTTGGACAAGTTTTATAACGTTTTCTCCGCGATTACCTTTTATGACGCGACGTATATATTTTTTTAGCGTTGCCACTTCGACATTCTCGGAATTGTGACTATAATATATATTCTGACGCCCATTTTTTGTCTAAAATACGCATCTTGTAGCGTACTTTCAAGATATTATGAAAAAGGCGTCAAAAAAGGTAGTGGCGTAGAAAACGTTATAAAACTGGCCCAAATTAATATTTTTCAAAATCTCAAAAAGTATCGCAAACTTGATGAGATTTATGATTTTTCTAGCCCAACCCGGTCAAAATCGTACAATAAACAAAGAAATGGCGTCACTGTTAATTAAAAAAAAAAATTCGATCCTTAATTACCCTCCGGCTAACTTTTATGCGGGCATTAAGCATTTACTTAACACCTAAACTGCGTTGCAAAATTCAACTTAGTAAATGGATAGCCGATATTATACGTAACTATTCGATTATTTTCGATATTACCCATTTATAATCCGGCTTAATCGACAACACAACACTAAGCGCGTCAACGGGGAGATATTTCACTGGAATTTACATTATTTAGATTGCATATCCACAGGGTGCCTTTTGATATAACTGTTTCGTGAAAAGAAATTGTCAACCGTTGTTGCTTCTATTCAATAGTTTCAAATATCTTTTCTTCATATTTTTTTTTTGAGTTTGGTGATATTAGGGATGGGGAAAAAGGACAATTCGTCCAGTAGACAGGGAGCTAAAATCATCAAAAACTGTTCTTGAAACATATAGGGTTAGTTTTGACGGTTTCCTATGTATTTTTTTGCGTAGAACACAATGCGCGGGGTCCGTAGAGCTGAAACCGCCTAATTGTTTTGTAATTTTGTAGCCTATTGAATTTCCAAAATTTTGAGCCCAACCTGAAGTCTCCAAGTGCTATTGTTAACGTGCATATGACTGCTGAAGTTGAAAAAGTGCCTTTTTTCACAATTTTTTTTACTTCGAAAGTAGGGCGAGTATGATCATGAAATTTAGAGGGACTGCTATTTGTAGTATGAAGTTACAAAAAAAAATTCAAGTCGATCCGTTAATAACTTTTCGAGTAATTAACGATTTTTGTTGCAAGCCTTAATTAACAATGACGCCATTTGTTTGTTTATTGTATGATATTGACCGGGTTGGGCTAGAAAAATGATAAATCTCTTCAAGGTTGCGAGACTTTTTGAGAATTTGAAAAATATTCATTTGGGCCAGTTTTATAACGTTTTCTACGCGACTACCTTTTTTTGACGAGACGTATATATTTTTTTAGCGTTGCCGCTTCGAAATTCTCGGAATTGTGACTATAATACATATTCTGATGCCATTGTTAATAGGAAGCGTACTTTCAAGATATGAAAAAAGCGTCAAAAAAGATAGTCGCGTAGAAAACTTTATAAAACTGGCCAAAATTAATATTTTTCAAAATCTCAAAAATTATCGCAAATTTGAAGAGATTTATGACTTTTCTAGCCCAACTCGGTCACAATCGTACAATAAACAAAGAAATGGCGTCACCGTTAATTAAAAAAAATTCGATCGTTAATTACTCGAAAAGTTATTAACAGATGGAGCTGAATTTTTTTTGTAACTTCATACTACAAACAGCAGTCCCTCCATTTCATGATTATAGTCGCCCTACTATCGAAGTAAAAAAATGGAGGAAAAAAAGCACATTTTCAACTTCAGCAATAATTTGCAAGTTAACAATAGCACTTGGAGACTTCGGGTTGGGCTTACAATTTTGGAAATTCAATAGGCTACAACTTCTTATATGCATATGCTATATAAAATATGCCAAGGAACGCAGATATAAGCGGAAATGTGAAAAAAATACGTTTTTTTCACAAATTGTTAATTTAAAAAGTTAGCGGACGGTTTCAGCTCTACGGACCCCGCGCATTGTGTTCTACGCAAAAAAATACATAGGCAACCATAAAAACTAGCCATAATATTTTTCAAGGACACATAAAAATCTCTGCCTACTGGACTGAATGTGTAACCAAAAAATGTGCCTGTGTACGTTAAGTTATTTTTTAATTGTCGAAACAATTATAACGAGCCATTAAAAAAGTAATCAAATCTGGCTATGAACGAGAGAGATGGAAATAGCGGTTATATCGAAGCCCGAAGCGAAACTTCCTTGTTGTCAAACTTTTGAAGTGGCCGTCACAACTGTAAAATAAATAATGGAATTCATCTTTAATGAAGAACAGGGGCGTGTTTCACTTGAAATTTAGTTTAGAAATTGCAGTAGAATCAATAGAAACTGGATATACAGGCTGCTCCTAAAAGGTATGCCATAAATTTAACAGCGTGTTTCTGAATCAAAATCATGTCGATTTAACACAATATACCTATATACGATTAAGCATCCCTGCGGAGTTACAACCCTCAAAGTTTTTCCATTTTTAATTTTTTTTTAATATTTCCGTCATGTGTAGAGATATACATTTCACATTTGCAATGAACGCTCATTCTTAGGATTCAAATAATCGGCTAGATTCTTATCTATCTCACTGAAAACTGAAAGGTAGTTGACCTGAAACTTGATTCGTTTTTGGGCCATAATTCTTAGACCAGACAAAATATCTTAAATCTAGTGACACCATATTGAAAATAAATAAAAAATAAAAAAGAATCTTATTCTTGTTCAAAGTCCGAAAAGTTAACCGTTTTCGTGAAAATTGCAATTAAAGATATTGGTTTTATTATTTTTGGCCATTTAGTTCTTCGATAAAAGGTGGTTACGGAAAACAAAAGACCATCTCTGATTAATTAATGGATGGTAGACGTCAATGTGATAGAAAAAAGTAAAAAACTATCAGCGGTTTCCTATTTAAAAAAAACATAGTTTGCTTTAAAAAATAGGCTGGGAGGCTACTCTTCTCTTTAAAGCAAATTATGTTTTTTTTTTAAGAAACCGCTGATAATTTATTACTTTTTCTGTCGCATTGACATCTACCGTCCATAAATTAATCAGAGATAAGCTTTTGTTTTCTGTAGCCACCTTTTATCGAAACACTAAACGGCCATAAAATAATAAAGCCAATATTCAATAAATACTTCAATTGCAATTTTCAAGAAAACGGTGAACTTTTCGAACTTTGAACAAGAAAAAGATTCTTTTTATTTTTTAATTGTTATCAATATTGTGTAACTAGATTTAAGATATTTTGTCTTGTCTAAGAATTATGGGCCACAAACGTATCAAGTTTCAGGTTAACTACTCTTCAGTTTTAAGTGAGATAGATAAGAATCTTGTCGATTATTTGCATCCTAAGAGTGAGCGTTCATGCCAAATTTGGAAAGTTTATCTGTACACATGACGGAAATATTTTATACAAATAAATTAAAGATTGATACTTTGAAGGGCTGTAGCTCCGCAGGGATGCTTAATTATATATAAGTAAATTATGTTAAATCGACATGATTTTGATTCAGGAACACGCTGTTAAATTTATGACATAACTTTGGACCATTTTAGCCGGCTATTTGGACCATTTTAGCCGGCTAGTAAAAGTTTCCTAAATTTGTAAAGGCAAACTGGGTGCGTTACACGAAAACAAGGAAATGGCAGACCCAGAGTAAGGACAGAAGAAAACGTTGAAATGAGGCAATGGACAATCCAAGAACATCAATTAGCCATCTGAGCCAGCAAGTGAATCTGCCCCATACAACGTGTCAACGAATTTTGAAAAATGATTTGGACCTCCATCCATATCGTCTGCAATCCACACATGAAATTCTCAGAGCGGACGGACCTCTAAGAGTAGAGTTCTGCCAATGGTTTATTGACCACTTTAACAATAACGATGCTGTCTTCGTAAAAGTATTTTTTACCGACGAGGCTTGGTTCCATCTTTCAGACTATGCTAACTCTTAGAATATGAGATTTTGGAGTGCATATTTGATGACTTTTTTTTAAATAGCTCGTTAAAATATTATTACAGACTATCGTATAACTAATAATTTAACGAAATTTCTTCAGATTTTCCAAGAATCGAACGCCAAGTGTGCGTCCGTTTAAAAGGACGAATTCTCGCCAGCCGGCAGCGTAAGCAACTGCATCACTCTTTTCGCATGCGGGGCTAAAGAATCACCACTAGATGGCGTTTCCAAGATTGCCCGGCTTCTGTCAACCCAAATGTGGATTTATACGGTCTGTATTAGATTACACATACCCCGAGCTGCTTGAGCGGGCCAATAAATAAACAGGATCTTCAATTAGGATTTTTTTTCGTGGGAATAGCAAGGAGGGAAATGTGGAAAACATGTAGAGGGATATTGGATTTCGAACGCACGTTAAATACGAAACATTCGTATTTTTACATTTATTAAATGAAGTAAACGCTATGAATGTGGGAACTTGGTCAAAGATAAAGTTAATTTAAGGATGATACTGTGTGGATGACATAAGTGATACTGAAAAGAGATTTTATACAGTCGAGTCGTTCCTAAATTGACTATGGATGCATTGGTATCTCGGCTATTGTTGGAGGTAGAAAATGGAGGTGGTTAAATAAGGAAAGTTTTAGAGCATTTTATTACCTCTTCGACTTTTTTTTTTCAAATTTGATTTGTCTGTAGTTGTTTTCGAGAAAATTCCAAAAAACTGAAAAGGTGTCAAAGAGTCTAGAGAACGTCCCATAGCTTTGTACTTACTGGTTTAGCAAGTACATTGTTGGGATATTTTGTTAAGTTGCTTTCGCTGACGTTATCACAATATTTCTATTGTCAATTGTGTCTGAGTTAACACCATTAACTCTGACTTTTCTTACGAACGCCGTAGTAATGATACAAAAGAGAAGAAAACTTTCTTCATGGATCTGTGCCTCAACTCAACTCAGACTAATATTTGTGTGAACTGCGCATGCTATCATGTGACAATCTAACATAAAAACAAAATAGGGTTGTACCCGTAACGCCAGTTTCTAGTGAATTTTGTTAAGAAACAAGAGGTAAGTAGGAGGCTGTGTTTTTAGATTGACATGAATTTTAATCAGTAATTGCATACTTAATGTTAACATTATTTTGCAAGGAATAATGCATGTTTATTTAAATAGTTGCATTCATTGTATTAAAAACGTAAATGGCTATAAGTGGAACATCAGAATCTACTAATTTCGAGTTTTAGTCCTTAAATGGCTATAACTGGGCGTAATGATTAACCAACTTTAGCCACTCAACTTAGGTATACACATTTAATACAAAAATGCCTATTATTTTAAAGAAAAAAAATGTTTTTTTTTAATGATATATCAGAGGATATATATCTCTTATTATCTATCTCTGCACATGCTACAACTTTTTTCACTTTCAAAGGTATATTTTTTAGTAGCCTGCAGCTAGGAGCTTTAGCATCCGACGAACTACCTTAAGAGATAAACTAGCAGGCAAGACATGTGATGGTATGAAGAAAGTAGGATCAGCTTCATATTTAAGAAGTGACATTGAAAATCAACTAGTTCAATGGATTTTATCTTGTGCTAAAAATGGTTTTCCAATAAATAAAGATGGACTACATTGTTCACTCTTTATTAATATGAATAAATTAATATCTTTAAAATAAAGTTCGTTTTCATTATTTCTGATTTAATATTCAGAGGTATCAATTTTTATACGTAATACCCATACACATGTATGATGGCTGAAAGTAGTGTTCAGACATGGCTAAAGCTAGTATAACTAGCGAAATAGGCTTTTCTGTGTTTTCGAACCATTTACTTTTATGCACATTCCTTCTTCTTTTAACAATGAGCATTAGGAAAAAGACAACCTATACCAATTTAATTATGAAAAGGAACGTAGAATCAAATTGAACAGTATTGGTCTGCTGAATGGATAAGAAACTAAAGTCTTTAAAGTGGCTATAACCGGTGCCTTTACCCTACGTTTTTTTTACTCGGCCAACTTTGATGACGTTTTTTTTTGGATGGCTCGATAAATGCGAAGGCCTTGTATTCGACAATTAGAAGCGTCGCGCTGGCAAATACTACATATGTATGTATATATTTCGTAATTGGACATATAAACACGCGTCACTTATCGAGCATGAATATTCACGTAAGTCATCAATCGACAATTCCGCTAAGCATGTAGGGCCCATTATTTGCCCTTTTGGTAACAATTCAAAAATCTATACACCATCAAAACGCCACTAATTTGTCAGAGGCGAATGCGGCCTCGGATAGAGAAGCAGGGGGCGGGCGTCGCGACGCCGCGCACGCGCCCCTCGTCCGACCCCTCGAACTCCCGACAGAACTCCAATGGCAGACGATAGTCTGCCTTCAGTCAACCCTTAGACCTTTGGGGTGAATTATTTCAGAATTAACGTGCTGCGCTCCGATTGATACAAGAAAAGAGCAACAATTAATAAAACCATCGCGATAGGGACTCTTGTTTCGTTCGAGTTTCATGGGACTGGTAAAAAATCTGGCTCCGGTAAACACTCCGCATTAAAAACCCTTCTATTGTGAACAATCAAACGATGTAAACTTTTGCCGTTGTCACCGGAAATTGCTCAAGTTCTCGGTATTTCAAGATATAAATTGGGGACTTTTGACTGGCACAATGACGGTTAGTGAGATAAGGTAAAAACGCGGTTGGAAACCATGTATTCGCCCGACAAGATGATGGGGTCCAAGGGGCCCACGGGTCTTCACGGTCCCATAACGTCTTCCGGTGCCTGCTTCGCCGGAAGGTACTCGCCGACTTACCGGAGTCCGGAGCCGATGTCGCGCCGTTGTATGCCGAATCCGTCGGTAAGTTGACATGATCTATTATTAACATTACAGACGAAACTTTGTACGTACACACTTTGTCGCTTGCTCCGATAGTTTGCGCTGCATCGTCGGTCTTATTAAATTAAATTAAGTAAAGTGAGGCAGAAGCACGCACTTTTAACATACCCGGTGACACAGCATCGTGGCATACCCCCTTTTTTTATTAATATGTTTACAAATTGTTAGCATTTTATACAGTCTGTCCCAAATGTCTTTATGCATGAATTATCTCGGCTATTGTTCAGATAATTAAATGGGGAAGGTTTTAGGCGATTTTATTACCTCTTCGACTTTTTCTTCAAATTCGATTTATCTGTAATCGTTTCCGAAATAATTCCAAAATATCGAGACAGTCCGTTTTGGAGATTTTTGGGACATTTTAGGTCCTGTGCTACTTTAGCAAGTAATTGTTACGACGCTTTTTTAAATAGCGTTTAAATAAATTAATGCGAACTCGTCTGTTGCCATTTCTCTCTGAGTTAATGCCATTAACGTTGATTTTTCTTACGGGAGCCATATTGGATTTTTATGTGATTAAATAGTGCTCAAAGTTTGTAGTGCTCAAACGGTGTATCACAACGGTGGAAAAAATATTCCTCGACGTAGGCAATAATTTTCAAATTAGAAACAAAGAATCAACATATAAATTGTTCTATGTGACGCTTCTCCTCATCCGAATGATTTTGGTATAGCCTTAAAACTGAATTTAACTGATTAATTAAACGGTGCAAAATATATCCACATGTTGCAAGAACAAATAATATAGACATCCAAAAAAAACGTCATCAACTCTGGCTATGAACAAGAGAGATGGAAATAGCGGTCATGTGAAGTGGAGGGGCCAATTTATAAAATAAACAATGGCTGTGATATGATGTGACAGCTTTGACAAGTAAATAAGTTATACATTCGATTAAGAATAGAAATACGTCTTTTTTTTCTCGGCCAACTTTGATGACGTTTTTTGGATGTCTCTATATTAGCTCTCTGATAAACTGGAGCAGATAGAAACCAAATTTGGTTTCAGTCAAATATCGCCCAATGACTTTGGTGACTGTTTAAAGGGTGTTTTTAATTATATGATTTGGAATGCTTTGAAATCAAGTATGCCTTTAGTGTGCAAAAATATGAGAGATAAGGTGACAGTCATTTGGATACAGCCGCCTTATGAAATTAGTTATTAAAAGCGATGTAATCTAGACTTTGTCTAAATGTCTTTTTTAAATGTGGTAGAATTTGTGCCACACGGAAAATAATAGTTTGCAATCTTTAATCGAATATTTCTAGGGTGGCTAGGATTATTAGATATGGAATGATTGACACAATATTTGCCAATAATTGAAACATCTTTTGTTTGGTGCTTATTATTGGATTCAGATTATGTGCATTTTTTATATCAATTATGAGCATTTCAATTATGCAATAATGTGTAGGGTCTTCCATTTGAAAACCGCATGTTCATTGTAATGAAACCGGAAGTAATATAATATCGCTTAGATGTCACACGTTGACATTTGTTATGAATATAGGATGTTGTAATTTTCACAACTTTACATATACCAAGATTTTGTGTCACCAGGTATAACTACTATTTCTTTCTTATACAACACATCATCTGGATGTGGTAATGTACGAAATAGAAGCCATAAAGCTGTGTATTAAGTGTTTTGATAAATAAATTATTCATTCTAAAAATATACACACATTACTAAAGTAATTTAAAATCTGTGATAACGAAAAAATTTACAATATTTCAAAATATCCAATAATGTTTTTCAATAATCAGTATGGCGATTAATTGAGATTTATTTAATTTTTTAATTATTCAATTTGTTAATCGGGATTTAAAAATGATTAAATCTTTATAGATTATAATCTACTAATTAAATTACTAATTAAAGATTATAATCTACTAGTTTGATTAATATTTGGTTTACGATCAAGGATTGTAACAAATGGCGAAGGTGCCAATATTAATGATATTTCCGTATACATATAACCTGTATTTTTATCATATAATACAATTCGCGTTGTATAAAAAAATCACTGTGTAATGCAATAAAAAATCTGTATAAACACATAATTTCTAAATGGAATTATATGATTTTAAATAAAACATGCTTCTTCTGTACCTTATTATCAATAAAATCAAACAAAAGAGTTTAAGTTTGAGGTGGCGGTATATACTCTAAAGACAATGTGGAGAAATACTTAAAGAGAAGCAACGCTTCCTTGCCAACATTTGTAGGATTAAAAAAAAGTATCAAAAGCGGAGGTAAATCAATGTAGATTTAAAAACGTAGTGGTTTCTTTCGTACCCTCGTACCGAGATGAGTATCTCGGTTTTTTAAAGCTTGAATGAAAAATGAGACGCATGGTGTTATTGATTGAATTTTCCTTAAAAAGGATTTTTTTTCCTTAATTTTCCTTAAGCTTTCCGAAAAGTTATTTACAAGCGTATTATCCCTTTAACACTTTTAAAAAGTATAACTTTTTATGCCTTTATTGTCTTAGTGTCGGTTACAGGCTAAAAATACAGCTTTTATCAGATAACGCTTTCTGAAACTTGGTCTTAATTAGATTTTTAATGATTTATTTTCGGGGGATATCATATATATCACTTTATACTGAGCCATTAGTACAGATTTAACAAGAATTTAACTCTGATTCAGGACAATTTCAATAGTTGTAACAGTAACAGACCGGAAAAGTATAGTCATTTTGGTTTAGAAGTCCAGTCAAACAGTTAAGTATAATAGTTCAATCAAATATACAGGGTGTCCGGAAAAAAAGTTTAAAGATTTCAAGGGGGTGATTTCTTAGTTCAATAAGAAGAAATATCCTACAGACATCTGCATCCTAAGGGATGTAGGGCCCCCTGAAGGTGAGGCCTTTGTCCACTTTTGGAAAAAATAATCACAATCATAACAACTCAAAACAAACTGCAAATTGGTTTGATGGATCTGACACGGATACGGCGGGGGTTCCTCTTTTATTTTTCACAGTCTACGCAATTTTTGAGTTCGGAAAAGTCGATAGACGGTTAAGGAAAACCCCTTTTTATATAGTCGCAATTATTTGGCAGTTGACTTGGCGATTTTATTCTCGAAAATGCGATTTAAAAATCATTGCCTGGACGAATTTAAAACTGGTTTTATGAATTGGGGCGAAGAAAATTTCTAGATAATCAAAAATCTACTCACACTAGAAATTTAACCAGAGGAAATCACATGTCATTTTCTATACGATATTTAAAGATAACATTTATATAAGCTCTTTTGTTATACAGGAATATGAGAAAAAGAAATGAGGACTTTTTATTTTTTCTCATTTAAAATTGTTCTGACTACATTTTTTGAGAACCTGAACCGATAGAAAAGTTGGTTATCGTTCCATTTTTCAATGTGGGCAGGACGTTCCCTTATAGTGTAGCAGTGGCGGCTGGTAGAATTTGGGGTTATTGTATTTTCATAACAGACCATGGGACCCACATCATATTTTAGGGTATGAATACTAGACTTAAGTAAAAAGCCGCAGTAAAAATTTCAAATAATATGTGTCCCACCAGAAGATCTTGGACACGGCTTGAACAACATTTGCGAAACACATATTTATTATACTCACCAAATAAATATAAAGCATTTCTGAGTAAAATATGTGCATTATCTGTAAAAGTTATAGTAATTTAGATTATTATTTCCCCCCAGCATTTCGTTTTTGGAATATTACAATGTCTGAATCTGTAAGCGAAAAGAAAATGTTGCAATAAGCACAAGAATAAAAGGGGTGTATATTCACTTGATACTTGTAAAAAAAAACAATATTTTGCAAGCCTTTTCCAAGATTTTTTGGTGGGGAACACATTTTTTTTTTAATTCTTCACAAATTTTAGTGTGAGATTCAGATTTGACAAGTTTTTTTGCTGTTACAGCATTCTACTTAAGTCTAGTAATCACCACCTAAAATATAATGTAGATCTCACGCTTCCTGAAGAAAATACGAGGATTTCAAGTTCCACCAGTTGCCACTGTAGTGCAGGTTCTCATATTTGCTAAAAATTCGACAATTTCTTCGTTGTCATCCTCAAATAAGTCTTGAAAATCCTGGTCCATAGTAAACAAATTTATAACAAATGAAAATATTGAATTAATTACTAATAACAATATGAAAAATTAGCAATCCACAGTAGACGTATAGTAAAATAGTAAATAGCCGAGTTAACGAAGCCTTTTCACTATCTGGCAAAACTAATCACTATTTCTGGGTACAGTAAAATTTGGTATAGGACGCGCCCACAGTTAAACATTGGTTAATCAGGACCAAGAAACATACGTTGGGATGGTTAAACCGCTAATAGAACGTTTTAATTATTCTAATTCAGTAGCAAAAGTACCGGGCCTAGGATTCTTATAGAATTCTTAATAAACAGTCGATTATCGGCCATCAGAAGCGAGAACTTAAATGAGAACTCCTCGCGAGGACAATAAAACACTTAAAAGCACTTAAAGTTTTAAATTGTAGGTTTAATTCGATTTGGAATAACGCCCTACCCCTGCTGCAGGAGCGGGAAGATGTAAAAAGCTTTTCTATCTATCTGCAGCGCCGCCAACACGCACTTAGCGAGAGGCGTAATAAGTTAAGGAGAGCCCGGCCGTAAACACCGGGAATTATTCCAATGAGCCTGTTATATTCGATGTTTATTAGGATTACAGTCTTAATTTATTACGGGAGGATTACGCTGCCAAGGAATTTATGCCCTCTTTCACTTTATATAATAGCGCAGTGTTATCTTAACGGAGGGCGATATTTTTTAGGTGCCTATTTTTCGCTCCTCTCATATGCCGTCCGGAAAACTGGCGCCCTGAAAAATCAGATTCTTGCTTACGGCTCTATCTCATTACCAGATACCTATGATGACGGGTTATTGATTTATTGATACAACCCCTCACACTTTCTTGTTAATTTGTCGTTTCTGAGGGGACATTTTCCAACATATTTAAAAGTAGGTAAAGTTATACCGGTGTTCAAAAAAGGGGACCCTCACCTTCTAGAAAACTATAGACCAATCACTGTGCCATTTTCTTTCTCTCAAGTTTTTGAATATGCATTTCTAGATCGTCTTATCACATTTTTAGATACATTTAAAGTGTTAACAAACAAACAAATCGGGTTTCGTGAAAATATGTCAACCATCACAGCAGTTCACTCTATCTACGCAGATGTAATAAGGTATATCGAGGCTGATTAATGTCCTGCTGGGATCTTTTGTGATCTCAGTAGGGCGTTCGATTGCGTAAACCACAGTATACTGCTCTCTAAACTTTTTGAATATGGTTTGAGAGGCCAGCCGTTGACATGGATCTCTTCTTTCATTAAATGCCGTAAACAATTTGTGTCAATCCAGCACTGTAAACGCGGTCATATATCTTATAGTAACTCTGATTCTGTCCAATTAGAGATGGGGGTGCCACAAGGATCGGTGTTGGGTCCCATTTTTTTTATTTTATATAATTCAGTTTGGAGCATGTATTAAAAGACACATGTTTCACTTTATATGCTGATGATCTTACCTTGGTTATATCTGACAAATCTGATGATCGTACGCAAGAGAAATGTAATGAAGTTTTGCAAACTCTAACTAGCTGGTTTAATCAAATTCATTTATTCCTAAATTCAAATAAAACAAAAATAATAAGGGTCCACAATAGGCAAAAAGGATGCGACCCTCTGAGTGTTAATAACACCACAGTGGATTCGAATGCAACTACAGTTACATTTCTTGGTATACGTTTAGATGAACACCTAAATTGGAAACTGCATTGTGAGTATGTAATGGCCAAATTAAATTCTACAAATTTTTTATTCAAAAATATAAAAAGGATGTTCTCACTGAGAAACAATTAATAAATTTGTATTATGCACAAGTAGAGACACATCTGCGTTATGGCATTTGTTTTTGGGGGGAATTCCACCTTTTCACAGGCTGTATTTGTTTCACAAAAACGTATCCTAGGCACCTTGGCCAGAATTGCGACGGTAACTTGTCGGGACGTTTTTGTAAATTATAAAATTTTAACCCTAGCATCTTTATATATTTTTGAAATGTGTGTTTATGTATTAACAAACAAAAATAAATTCAAATAGAATAAAAATGTTCACACTATAAATACTCAACAAAAAAATGAATTCCACGTACCTTTCTCTAAACTATCGATAACATCTAAGACAACAGACACTTTAGGATTGAAAATATTTAATCACTTGCCTCAAGAAATTAAGTTAAACAAAAACTTAAACATATTTAAAAGTAGTCTAAAATGTTTTTTAATACGTAACTGTTTTTATAATGTATCTGAATATTTTTCATCATAGTTTTTACGAAGCAATGTTGTTGGTTTTAGGTTTAAGATTGACTATTGCCATACATTTTGTAAAATGTCATTTTGGTAAAATAAAGAATATTATTATTATAATGTTATGAACGTCTGCTAATTTATAAATTAGTAACTCGGCTCGAAGGACCAAAATTAGGTTGAATCTCTTTTATTATGGATTACAAAATTAATGAAAACACAATATGACTTTGACAATGTATCCCATGTTTGGAATTATTACACTTATAACCGTCAAGTTCTTAAATTTTTATTATCAAGAAGATTACTGTCATTGTCATTGCATAATGTATACCTAATTAAATATAATCCAGGCAATATAGCAGAAAAGTGCTCAGTTTTAAAAAGAGTCCTGGGTTTCTCGGCGCGAAAAATTAGGTAAAAAATAGTAGAAATTGATTGTGTATGTTTTGGATAAAATCGATATGTAAGAACCTTAGTAAAAAATCGATAAAAGTGCCGAAAAGCGGATTAAGGGAGAAAAAAAAAAAAAAAAAAAACTTAGCATTAAGCTTGAAAAAACGAACATAATTTTTGGTGATCAAATCAGATGTTTTTGCACAAAAAAAATAAACCGATGAAAAATTCTCCATTTTTTGAAATCGAATTAAAAGGATTCCATTGGCGCCGGAAAACCCAAAATTGGGGCTTTTTTTTTTTTTTTTGGGGGGCCTATTGCTGCAGATAGGCATGACCAAAAGCTACAATTTCAAGCAAGTGGGATTTTTTCATTAGAAGTTTATTGCCAAAAAGTTCTTGTTTTATCGAAAAAATTTTTTCGCCCCTTAATCCGCAAAAAAATTTTCGGCACATTTATCGATTGTTTTTCTAAGGTTCCTACATACCTCTTTTTTCCAAAAAACTACTTTTTTACCTAATTATCGCGCCGAGAAACCTTATCAGGACTCTTTTCAAAAAAAAACTATCCACCCTGGACTAATATACTCGTATATATGTACAGAGAGCGTGGCAAAAAAATCGCCTGTAACTTTTTTAATAACCTTGCATATGAAAAAATGGCATGAATCTGAGCCATTCTTCTGAAACAGAATGAAATCTGGCCCATTCCTGACTTCCTAGTAAGTATGTTATTGAATAGTTTAGGGACCGGCTTGGGCATTGCTTAGCGGAAAATTGGGATCATTTTCAACACCTCATTCGCTAACTCCTGTTGTTTAATATTTAAAAAATAAATAATTAAGTAAGCAACTACAATCTTTTACAATCATTAACTTTGAATGTGTTTTTTGCGAAAATTTCTTTATGTAACCTATATCAAATTTATAATGTACAGTAAAGAGAAAAAGATGCTCTTCCTAAAAATGAGAAAAAACCTAAGGGTTGTTTTTCATTTAAAATAATAAAATTGGTCTCCCTAACAGCCAAATGCGAAAAGACAAAATTATGTCATGTTGACAGAAACATGGCAAATAAACTGATGAAAACGGGATAAGATATTTTTTCATATACAAGGTTATTAAAAAGTTATAGGTATTATTCGCGACTTTTTTGCTATGCAGTATACACTAGGCGCAGAAATTAAGGGATATAAAAAAAATCCCAAATTAGATGATATTCAAAGAGCTGCAACTTAAGAAAAAATGGTAGTAGAGAAAAGAAAAAAAGGAAATTGAAGATCCCAGTTTATAGTTTTTGGATTTTGAGTTTAAATCTTTTAACCCAGCAGTTTTCGAGTAATCATAATAAAACCACCAAAAAGTTTTTTCGAATTTTTGCTTGCCTTTTAGCAGGCCCACGGACTTCCGTTCAAAGAAAAACAGTATATTATGCAATGATCATGTAATGATGGCTATTAATATACGATCAGAAAGTAACGCTCGCCAAGGCTCGTGTCGTTACGATTGCGAGTGTATTAATAGTCATTATATGAGACTTGCATACGCAATTTTTTCTACGACCATTTATAAATAAACAAACACACTTATCCATTTTGGTTGAATTTCCGTTTACGACTTATCTCCAAATCGCTTTAAACTTGGTATACAGGGGTTTTCCGGTGTGCTGAGCACGAATCTGTGTATGAAAACGACCGCACATGCTTCTAAGTGCCCCAAAATGCCTGTAAAGTCTGTTTTATCGACAATGAGTAACTTAGTTATATCAATTTTTTTTGTTTTGTTTGAAATTGAAAATAATCAACAACTTTGATTTATAACAAATAATCTAGTTTATTTTTAAGTAATCTTAATTTATTTACAAAATAATTATATAAATAAAGTATACAAAATATATATAAAGTGTACAAAATAAATAAAGTATATAAACTTTTTATTCTAATCCCTTTTTTCCTGGGTAGATTGTTCTAGTGTCTTGAATAAATTGATTAAAGGGATCAACATTCATTTTGTCGCAACGGCGGTGTCGCCATAAGTATTTCCGTACTTCCGTATACGGACTATCTCCAAATCGCTTGAAGTTTGGTATACGGTTGTTTTTTGGTGTGCTGAGTCTTTGAGATCGGGGTGTAAAAATATCCGCGTGCCCACAAGTGTCCGTAAGTGCCCACAAGTAAGGTTAAAATGCGTCAAAATCGCTAAATGAAAGTGTTCGATATCTCGCGTAGTTTTTAAGATATCGAATCTCAAAATAAATTCAAAACAACAATTTTATTATTACATTAGTTTACGCCTTCGCCCATAACAACAAAACAAACTTAATATTTCATTGAAAAAAATTAGTTTTCAAATAAACCATTTCAAATGCCACATAACTGGTACACACCAATATTACAGTTTAAAACTTCCACCCTCGATATCTCGAAAACCAAGCGAGATATCGACTTTAAAAAGTGTTTATTTTAGTGTTTGTTTGGCCTGTTCTACACGAATATTCCTTTATTTTGCAGCTCAGAAATCATAATCGTTCACATTTCAACCTTACTTGTGGGCACTTCGAGGCACTTTCGGGCACTTGCGGGTATTTTCATACGTAGATTCGTGCTCAGCACACCGAAAAACCCCCATATACCAAGTGTCAAGCGATTTGGAGATAAGTCGGAAGTATATCCCAAATTTTTATTTATTTAAACAAAATGGAACATATTAACATAATATTAAGGGAACTGATTATCTGGTGCTTCGTCTATAAAAGTTCTGATTTCTTCTGGAGAAAACGTTTTGGATTTCTTTCCTGTATATCCTTCCAATTTACT
This sequence comes from Aromia moschata, assembly GCA_029963805.1. NCBI lineage: Eukaryota > Metazoa > Arthropoda > Insecta > Coleoptera > Cerambycidae > Aromia > Aromia moschata. Next base: position 949,037 of record JAPWTK010000097.1, read on the forward strand.
CTTTAATTTCCGATTTACAGAAGTATGAAACTTCTTATATTCAGATATGTCAATGCTATGTTTAATGTTTAATAACGTTTTTATAATAGAATAATGTGTCCATAATGTTGATGATTTATTTTTTCCAGCATGTTCTTGTAACATTATTTGTATCGGTTCAGGTTCTCAAAAAAACGAGGTAACATTATTTGTGTTTCTCCACTCCATAACCTGTCCATATAATTTTTCATAGTTTTTTTTTATTTTTCTGGTAATATATTCTCGATTGCATTTGTCGCCTTTTCTGGAATATCTGGAGGAGTGGAAGATAATTCTTCACTATCACATACATATGTTGTAATCGGACATGGTTTTTGGTTTAATTATTTTTAAAAATTTCTATATAGAATCGAATGTTCGTAAACAACAACTGTCAAAGTCAAATCACCAATTTTCTCATTTTCGCAAAAGGCTACTTTATTGAAAAAACATGGAATTTGATTGACTGTGAAATCTTTATCATAATGAAAATTTGTATTATAATGAGCCTTATTATGAAACATGCAGAAGACATATAGTTTGGAAATTATAAATTGGTCGTAGAAAAAAATCGTTTTTGAATTTGGTAATCAATTATTCGGGAAATAATGAACGTATAGAAAATTCAAGTAGGGTTTTGAAAACCGCAAAATATCCTTTACAAGTTGTCACCAAAACGATTACAAGTTGTTTTTACATTCACAAGTTGTCACAAAAACCAATCACTATTGGTTTTTGCTAAAAAATTTCCAAGCGAAATTGTTGATTGAAAAAGAGAAACTAAGAAAAATTGAATAATTACGGATATTTGCATAACTTGGCATAACTTTGTAAATAATGGTTAGACTAAGGACATTCGACAGCAACTTTTCAACCTTAAAGTACCTCAAAGAAACCCTGATGGTTTCAAAGCGCTGTGATTTTTTATAGTGCCCGGAATGGTTTTTAAATTATTTGAAGAGAGGTCAATTGAAATTAGTAATTGCAGAATGCGCTCTCCCAATTCATAAAAAACTTGTGTAAGTTTTTTGTGTCTGAGAATATTTGTTTTTATTGACAATATCAATTTTTCCATCATTTATTGATAGAAAATGTGTATCTTTTAAATATCTGTTTCAGAGATATTTGCGTTTAAAGTGTTCAGTGTAACAACACAACAACAAGTTGTTCTTTGATGTACAAAAAAAGTATGAATAAGTAAATAAAGTAAATGAGTAAATAAATAAAAAAGTAAGAAGAAAAACAAAGGAAAAGTCGAGTTAATTAAAAAAAAAAAGTTGTACTTATAGTATAAAAAGCTACTGCTTTCCTGTTATAACTACACAAAAATGGTCACTTTATAATCCCCAAAAATATAATTTTTGTAGACTTCAAACGTCCACAATTTGAGACAAATAATAATTTATTGTCTTCCTTAGCCACATAAAACAGACAGCAGTACGTACACGGCATACGCTCCGATAGTTATAGTTAAAGTAAGTACTTGGATAAAATTCATCACTACTAGTAAATTTACGGGAGATTCCCAAAGGATCCATAAATTCTGGCTACCAGGAGCTACTAAAGTTGTTAAATGAATTTATAGCTACTATACGTCGGACACTAGTCATTACAAAATTTACGGCTACATCAGTCACTTTCATAAAGAAGTTGGTGGACGTATAACGAAAAACGTTTAAATGAATGTGTATGAAGAAACTTATTTTTATTTCTATTTTATTTTTGGTATAATAAAAACTATTTTCTTTTAGAATGCTGGTTTAAATTAGTAGAGAAAAAAAACAACTCAGAGAACACAAAGTTTTATAGACAACTAAACAAATATACCAGATTCTCTAAAAATGTTTATAACAATCAAAACTAACATTAATAAGTTTCTAAAAATTCAGGACCTCAAATTTGGTTTGCTTGCCAACCTAATTGTTCGATATACCTATTGCCTTTTTTATATCTGCAAATGTTAAGAGCAGTTGCTGAAGTAACATGACCAAGAAGAATTCTTGGTTTTGCCGCGGTCATCTAATTTGTCTCGACGTTTCATTGATCATGCCGCTTCTTCAGAAGTTTTCCAAAAACTATGGTCGTCGTCATTTATTCCTCGTTAAATACCTTACGAGGAGGTTCCCTTACGCTTCACTACTCATCCGCAATTCTCGATTGACCATGACTTTCACCAGTCTCTAATAAAGCCAGTCTCCATGAGTTGCTGAAGCAGTACCTACTGAAGTTGTTATTATTCTTCACGATTTCTAGCAACTCTCTGATTATTCTTGGATAGTAGGTATCTCGTACTGTGGTCCAGCACTTTCCCGTTCTCATAATCGATTCGATGATTCTCATTAGTGTGAACATGTTCCGCTACTGCCGATTTATCTCTATCTCCGAGTCTGGTGTGTCGTTGATGTTTCTTGATCCTGCACTGAATGCTCCTTTCTGTTTGTCCAATATAACTTTTGCCACAAGTACATTTCAACTGGTAAACGCCTTTTGCAAGAAGTTTAGGGACTGGATCCTTGTTGGAGGGAAACACTTGTATTTTCGCCGTTGTTCGATATCGTACGCTAATTTTTTTCTTAGATAAAGTTTTTGTTAGTCTATCTGTGACTTCTGCAACGTAAGTGTCGTTGGCTGAGATACCTCTCTTATCGTCTGGTTGCGGCGGCATGTCTTGTCTATATCTCTTCCCCTGTTTCCATTTTTTGCCAGAGCTTCCTTGATGTTATGCAGTTCTTCTGGTCTGATTTCGTCGTCACTTATAATTTCAGTCCTGTGTACTAGCGTTCTGTTGTGAATAGTAGTGTTATGATGCATTTACATAACGATCCGTGTGGGTTTTCTTTCTGTATACTCCATGGGCCAGTTTGTTGTTGTTTGTTCGTTTCACTAATACATCCAGGAACCAGGGTATTCAAATGATCGAAGAAAAACAACTAAAGCTGATTCTTCATGGGACCGTATGATGGATGTATTGTCCACGTTTGTCCACCAGACAGTTTGAAGATTCATGGTCAGCAAGACCAAGACCTGACCGTAGCGGATTTTTTGCTTTGAAGTCATTGGAAAAATAATGTTTAGAATACGACCAACAAAGCTAGAATAATTAAAAGACGGGATTAGGGAGCAAGTTGCTGAAATTCAATCATAAACGTGGTGTATTGCTGCGTGTGATTTGGAGGAAAGATTGGTGCTTTTACACCACCAATATGGCTACAAATGGAGGTCATAGGTACTGAGCAGTTACGGTAACCGGTGTTGGACACAAGAAGTCCTATTATTCGAAGAACTCAGTTTCTACTGTTGCTGCCTTAATTAAGGTAATTGCAGCTAATACGGCCACCTTAAGGAATGAAAAGCATTTTGCGAGACCATAAAATTATTTTTCTGATATTTTATAAGAATTTAGCAAAAGTCTCTAATGAACAACCTGCGATCAACTAAACAAAATCTAGCAGAAAATATTCACAAAAAGTCGACAGCAGTTTTAAAAAAAAAGTGTTAATCGACCATATTGTCAATACATTGATGGTAATATGGCCACTTGTGAAATCTGTAGGGTTACTGTGATTATTTTCTCTTGTTAGTAAAATAATAAAGAAGACAAACAAAAATCGGACATTCCAAAAAATCTTTAATATATATAAATTAAAAAATAAATTAACAATTCAATTGTCACATTTAAGGCATAAAAATAGAGGCATCCTATCCTTTCTTGTTAACACCACACATTTTTCATGAATGTAGATTTGACACTTATTGCATAGAGGCATGTCAGCAAATCTATCATCTCGACATAGCTTGCAATACCAAGACTCCTTTTTATTACATTTCTTGCCTTGATCTTCTTTGGATGTTTTATTGATGTTGGACTTGCTCCTGATATTTACTTCATTGTTTACACATTCAAAAATATCCTTTTCAATAACTTGTGATCTACTGTTAATGACAGGTTTTCGATTTTTCTATTTCGTATACACCTCGTCAGGAGTAATCAGCATTCCTTTAAAAGACACTTCTTGGTAGTCAGAACTTCCATCACTTGATTTGGCATGTACGGAAAAGTCGTAATCGGTGTCGCTGCTATCATCAGCAGTTTTATGAATCCCTTTTTATCCTAATTTGTGGATTTTTGACAAAAAAAAACCCTAAGACAATAGAGTCCGGCCATTCTTTATCGTGCCAGAATGGATTAGAGCGATGAGAGAGAAAGATAGCATTTAGAGAGAGAGATAGAATTTGTCTTTACTCATACCAAGAAGTCTAGAACTAAGGAAACCGAACTCGTTCGGTATCTAGGGATCAAACCTGTCCGCCTCCAGGAGGCGCTGTAAACAGTAATGTACTCGATGTCACGTGATCAGCGGCGGACCACATTTGAATGTTTTTCAAATTATCATAGAAAACCATGCTATGGTTTTATATGACATTTATCATTAAGCTGTCAAAGCTTACATGCCGTTTGGCTAGCAAAAATACATACAAAATAAATATGGTTCGAAAGTGCTGTGTTGCATTGTGTGATATAAGAAGCGGTACGAATAACCGGACGTTATTTCAAATTACTGATGTATGTATGAAACGAAATATTTTCCTTTGTTGTATTGTTAACGTTGAAACACGTAACATGAAATATTTTGAGGGTCATTGTTCAGATAAGCCATTTTTAAAATTTTAGCGTTTTTTTTCGTCAGATACCCAGAAAACAGTAATATACACTATGTTTGACCACCAAAATCGTGCGCAAAGTAGTATTAGTCCCACAAGTTAACGGCAAAAGAAGCGAATAGGTGCTGGGTGGGTAAAATAACGCGTAAATAGTGATTTTTTTCATTTCGCATGTATCTGTGAAATTTCCCTTGCTCTTTTAGACACGTATCTCTGTAAAGGTTTCACAATAACATTGCATTTCCACATTTACGTACCTACAATTTGCCTTACCCTTTTATACGAGTTCAGACTATTGCGCAGTACTGACCGTGAAAATTTATTAAAACATTACGCAATGACTTTGAAAAGCTTAATTTTTGGACGATGTTGACCTTTGACATGAAAAATATCGAGCGTCTGTCAAATGTATTCGCACCACGGACATTCACACGGACACGGAACCTCTAACGCACACAGATTAGTACAGAACCACAGTATACGTATAGATATCTGCTTATATACCGTAGCAACAAGGGTACACTACTGTTTACACTGCCTCTGGAGGCGGACATATTCGAGCCCGTCGCGTTATACAGCGAAAAGCCGGAGTTCGGTCTCCTTAGTTCTAGACTTCTTGACTCATACACACATGCACGTAGTACTCTTGGAGTAAGTGGACAACCTGTGCGAGACGGATAATTTGTTCTCTTAAATCAGATTCCTGCTGTGTTGTAAGAATTTGCTTACGTCCCATCTTTGCTTTGTTTTCCTTATTTTCCTCCAAATAATGCCTCAAAGTTCGTCGTGGAACATCATAAGTCATACTAGCCCTGTAAACTGTCATTCCACTACATACAAATTCGACAGCTGTAGTCATATTTTCTTGAGTCCATTTTCCTTTTAAATTTGTAGTAGCTCGTGTCATCTTTTTAATCCAACACAAAAAAAGATATTCTGTTTTAGATTATGTTAATAATTGTGAAGTGTTGAGTAATATGGCTATTGGCCATATTATTAGGCGATAATATTGGTTATATAGAGACATCCAAAAAAAACGTCATCAAAGTTGGCCAAGAAAAAAAAGACGTATTTCTATTCTTAATCGAATTTATAACCTTATTTACTTGTCAAGACTGTCACATCATATGACAGCCATTGTTTATTTTACAAATTATAACAGTCACTTGTCAAAAGTTTTACATAACCGAAAAGCTTAGACATGACCGCTATTTCCATCTCTCTCGTTCATAGCCAGAGTTGATGACGTTTTTTTTGGATGTCTCCATATTAGTCTACATTGTAAGTTCTAAGATGTGTTTATCAAATGTTGAGCAACAAAATGAATTCCAGAAGTATATATATATTATTTATACTACATTGACGTAACGCTATTATAACATTTTAAACACAAGATTATAATAATATTTACCTTTCACGCCAAAATTATAACATAAAACTAAAGCCTTATAACACACGTAATTGATATCAGTAAATTCGTCATTATTGGTAATGGAACGAAATGGGTGCCATCTAGCGGTTGAGTTACTGACTACAATGTAAGAAGGAACGACTGTCGCGTTGATATTCCTAGGGTCTTCTGCGTCGATGCAATTTCTGAACACCTATATATACCTATTGGCCATATTACTCTATTTGGCCATATTATCTTCTGGTACCTTAGTTGGTATCTTTAACATTATTTTTTTACTTACTCAAAAGTAATTTCTGTGACACCCTCAGAGTCGTTGGGATCACCATCTATATTTAATGAATTTGATGTAATCGACCATTAACCGTTGCGTATGTTATGTTAGATATATGTAATTATCGAGATCGATACGCCTCGCGCTTGATAGGCACATGACGCCTCCTTGAATATTTAATATAATTAGGAAAAATGATTAACAAGCCGTCACGTTAAAAAACGCTGAAAGTAATTGCTGGATTAGCCGATTATTAAGTCGTTCTAAAAAGTTCTGACGCCGCCTGTGATCGACGATTCTTAATTATTGAGCGGCCGCCGCCGCGCGTTTTCCGTCAGAGGCGGCCGGCCGGTGCATTCGACCTGCAGAGCAGCAGAAAAAACATTTGTCATAGGGTCACTTCGCTAATAGTCGGCCATTTTTGATGAGTTTCAAATTGTATAATAAATTGCTCAGGTGTTTTCCAACTTAGGATGCGAGTTCTGAGTGATTGAAGCAATTTACTTCAGGTTCAAAAATGGGACAATTCGGTAATAATAGCCAAAATTATTCTTTTTTTTAAATAATTCATTTAGAAAACAGAGAAAGAAATAAAAGCTCACAAAAACAAACAAAATCTTTTTTTAAAAACGAAAAAAATACATGAAATACTAGTGTAATAATAAATAACATTTATCATGAAGAAATACGTTCTAATACCCGTTTTAATACTCGTTTTAATTGGGAACCCACATTTAGCCAACTGAATCAACTAGTCAACTATCTTTTTCTCACTTTCTAGAGTTAAAAACGGTCAGGTCCCATCTTTCTTGGTTTATCAGAAACAAGTCCCTTAATCCGGTCCTGTAGCGTTGCTCGCGGAACCCCATATAATCTGCATGTTATTTTGGCGCCACCTTTTACCACATCTAAAGCTTTTTTCAAGCTTTCCTCCAAGTATAAGTGTATTTTCTTTGGTTGTTTAGGCATGCTCTAGAATAGAAAAAAAAAGCAAATTTTAGACGAAAATATGCAGAAAAATAGAAAAAAATGTGTGACCGACGATTAGCAATATGCTTATTTGGATTCTGTTCTAGTAGTCGGCCACCAAATTAAGACGCTTGTAACTTTTTTATTCTTTACTTTGACCCCGGCCGACTACTAGTACAATATATTCCTCGATATTAATCTAAATGATGTCATGCAAGAAAAATATATACCGAATTCAATAAAAGCAACAAGGACAAAAAACATAAGAGGTCCATGCGCTAGTAGTCAGCCACAATGGCCGACTTACTTCTTTCACTACTTTCAATAACTGCTACATGAGCTCAACTTGTAAACAGATACTTTTTTAGGCGGGAATTGTAATACTAAAACTTGACGCAAGATGGGGAGTGCTTTGATTTTTAGGTCAAAGAAAAATAAAAGTTTGCTGGTAAAGAAGAAACATATTTCAAATTTGCGGAAAACTTAAGTTAATATTAAAGAAAGACTCAAGTGGCCGATTACTAGTGGGGGTCGGCTTACTAGCGAACCCACCCTAGTTCGTCTTAAGACTGTTTTACACACACCAATTTGTTGCACAATAAATTGTAGAATTTATTTTCCAATTAATTGTCCCATTTTAGCTATTTTTACCTAACTGTTTACACTTTGCAATATTTGTAACAATTTATTGACCAATTTCAACATTGCCAAAACTCAGAACAGCCTTGGATAGGGAATTCCTGGTGTACCAGGTGTAAACCCTTTTTTACTTCTTTTTTCAACCCATGGTCGAACCCACCATCTTCTAGAATTTAACTCTTGGTTATTCTCAACTGAGGTAATTAACATTAACGAGAATACCATGGCTTTTAACATGCAAACCTTCTTTTTTATGAAGAAATCGTCGCATATTAACCACTTTAACTCAATAACATAGGCAGAATATAAAGAGTTATTGTTATTAATAAATTAAAATCCACCATACAAACAAAACCACTCGATGGTGCACAATTTTGTGGACAAAAAAGATATCAAAAGCCAAGGATGAAGTAATCCAAGAATGTAACAAAAACTTACGAGATTGGTACATGAAAATAAATGAATTACTTGGTAGATAATTATTGGGGTGGAGGACAGCACAAAGTGCACAAGTTTATATTTTTTAAAGTACCGACGTGTCGACGTTTTATTGACGTCTTTTTCAAAAAACTTCGAAACGTCAGCATTTTAAAAAATATAAACATGTCTACTTTGTGCTGTCCTCGACCCAATAATTATCTACCAAAACATAAATCAAGGACATTAACGTTACTAATGGGTAAAAATTTACTAAAAATCACTAAAATTGGCCAAGAAATTAGAGCAAGTTCTAATTCTACAGTTTATTGGACAATTTATTGTAGACAATAAATTGAAGGTCAACTTGTATAAGTTATTGTAATAAAAAATGATGTACTACACACACCAATGTAATTAGAAATAGTGAAAATAACTTAGATTAACAAAGAAATATTAGTGTACTATATTAGAAATTACTGATTTTTGAAAATTTGGACTTAAGCTAATAGGCCTATGATGAAATATTTCCAAGATGGCTGAACTTACGGTTATATCGGAAGTCAGCATCAACTGCCTTATTTTAAACGGAATGGTACCTTTTTTATTGCATATTTCGATTCTACACATTATTTTAGGTATTTTTTTCATGGGATTTCCTTATACCCACCTTTTACTGTTTTTGAGTTATTTTCGTTTTTTTGAAATTTTGTTCATTAGCGCCATACCATTTGAAACTATCTGTAGTGGTCATTTGAGAAAATTAAGTATCAGGATTAGCACTGCCGTTAGTAGAACCCCAAAGCTATGCAACGATGTTTTTATTATTCCTCAATTATGTACAGGGTGTTTAAAATATAACTACCATTGAGTCCAACTACATACCATCCAAACTCAAATTTTGTAAATACAACGACCCATATTTTACTTCACATTTTAATGAGGAATTAAATTCTGCATCGATCTATATTAGCATTCCCTGTACCTATATTTAATAGTTTTTTAGTTATTTAGCGGAGTTTTTTTTTAGTGCAAAAGTTGGGCTAAATGGTAGTTCCATTTGCCACATCACACATATTGTGAATGTTCTGAAAATAACCAAAATAAATAAGGCTGCATCGAACGATAAAATTCCAAATAGAGATATTTCGAAACGAAATGGTTACGATATTAAAAAAAAAAACTGTTTTTAAAATTTAATTCGAGTATCCTGTATCTCGAAAGACAAGCCTTTGAAGACCTTGTTTACATATACCTTTTGCAATTAATTCGATCAGATGTTAAAGTCCTGGTACAAAAAACCGAAACACCCTATATGTACAAATATTTTTAAGTTATGCGGCTCGTATTGTTGTGTGACATACTGCAGATATGTCCACGTAATACAAATTATAAACTTGGGAAGCATCCCACATCGCATACGATATAAAAAATATACCAGTCTGAAAATTATGATAATGAAACCTTCTATCCGAAAATTAAATGGTCGGCTTGCAAATAAATACGATAATAGAACGAGTAAAATAACTACATTGGGAAATAATTATCATTCGTTAACAATATATTAATAATAGGTTGGCTGTACTGAAGCAGCGTGGGAAACGCCACAAGTGTTACCACCTGATTATACGTCACTTAAAGCCTTATGCCCTACTACTGCCATAATCGCTTTACTCACGCTATTGTTTTATCATTTTGACAAGTATCTGTTCGCCAACGCTTTTAAACTACTAGTAAGTCACGATTTTTTAATAATTCACCCGATTTTCAGCTCTCCGTTGCAGGTATTCCTTATAATAAGCCCGAATTACGAGGAAAAAGTATATTGAGAACTGAATTCGATCCGTTCTCCAAGTTGAGTACAGGGTTATATTGATGTTATACCTCGTTTATTTATAGAGATACGAAAAAACAAGTTAAATTAATTCATTAATGCATTACTAATGCAAGAGACTTTGGAGTTAGGCTTGTCAAATATTTTTAAAAAAATTTCTAGAGACAAACGCCTACTATATTATTTGTCTAATGCTGCATCGTAGGCGGCTTTTCATTTGAACGCCGTAAAATCTTTAATACACTAGGCGCCGAAAATAAGGGATATATATATAATAAATTTGATTGGTGATTTTCAAAGAGCTGTAACTTTGGGAAAATGGTCGTAGAGAAAAAAAAAGGAATTAAAACTCCAAGTTTATAGTTTTTTGATCTTGAGTTTAAGTATTTTTTAGCGTCAGCAGTTTTTGAGTAATAATAAGAAAACCATCGAAAACAAATTTTCGAAATTTTTGCTTGTCTTTTAAAAAGGTTCACGGATTTCAATAATTTTTTTTCGATAATTCAATAATAATCATAAATCTCTTTTAGATAATTTAATTCTCTTTAATTTGACCCGTTTTCGAGCCTTATGTGATGATTTCTCGCTGAGTTATCGCTGTTTCCTTAGTCTATCCATTATTTGCAAAGTTATGTAAAGTTATGCAAATATCCTTAATTTTCAACCTCTTTTAATTTTTTTTACAAAAACCAATTAGGTACTACCACTTGTAAAGTATACTTTGCAGTTTTCAAAACCCTACTTTAATTTTTTGTAAGCTTTGAACGGCGATATCTCAGCGAAAAACCATCGTACAGGGCTCGAAATTCGGTCAAATTAAGGAAAAATAAATTATCTAAAAGAGATTTATGATGAAATTATCGAAAAAAATTATTGAGTCCGTTATATAACATTTATATCCCTTAATTTTTGCGCCTAATGTATGTTCTCTAGCAGATCTCAACCTTTGAATACTAAATTGCAGTAAATCGGTTAAAACTAAACCTGTAGTGATTTTATTACGTTTTATAATTACTATAAGCATAGTTGGCATCAACACTGATCCTTGCGGAACATCAATTTTCGCTACGCTATTAGTTTTGAGATGTTATCGATTCAATGGACTGTCTGTGTTCTGCTCAAAACATAGTTGTGCGTTATTTTGACTGGATCAGTCGGAGAATCTATTAATTATGTATGACCAAGAGTAGGGTATGGTTTACTTTATCCTTTATCGAACGCTTTTGTGTAGTCTGGTAACCAATGCTGTCAAACTACCTCTGAAACAGAAATAATATTGCCACCTTATATACTCGTAGTAGCTCAATGTAATTTTTTATGTCGATTAGAGATTATTTTCAACAACTTTCAAATACAGCGCACAGAGAACACTAAATGAACTTAAATGTCCATATTCTGTTGGATTGGGATTTTTTGGAAGTAGTAGGAGATAAAATATTGTGTTAAAAATGTAAAGATTAAAGTTAAAGCATTTTATAAATCTATTTGATCTGTAGAGGTGAACATAAAATTGACATTAGGTTTAAGGTTGTTATTTAAATAAACAACATCAAGAATTAACAATTAACGATTGTTTTAAATTTACATCTGAAGTCTAGAGTTATTTCCAAAATGTATCATAATTTTTCGTAACTCGCATTTTAAAACAAATAAGTAAACTTTTTCTGACTTTCTGTAGCATATTTATTCTGATATCTGAGGTTTTTATATAAAAAAACAAACCTAATAATTTAGCTTTTTTTATATCTCGTCAGAGCCCTATCACGCAAGGACATAACGTTTCTGATAGTAGGAGTAATCCACGAGGCTTGGGAATGAGTTGTTACAACCGTCTCTATAGGTGCGTGCGTATCAAACAAATTTTTTTATTAAAACAGTTTACTTTATCGTCTACAATCGACCATCACAGGAAAGTCACTTTGCGTCAGGTCTGTTATAAATTGGTGAGCTATAGATAATAACTTAATAGCTAAAAGATAATAGCTAAAATCTCAGTAAAACTAAAAAAGCGACTCGTTTTTATAAATTGAGCCAGAATTTCGCAACAGAGTCGGACTCAGGCACTATTATTTGACCCAAACTGCGGGAAAATCAGTTCAAATGTTTGTCCTATAAGTAAATGCTCTACTAACTTTTACACCGAAAACAGACTAGAGCTCTAAGGAAATTATCATTTTTACGGCTTTTTAAAAAATCTTTGTCCTCATACACTCAAATTATGTGCCTCATTTAAAATGTTATTTTGACAAGCTGTATCATTTCTGAGGTATTTTGACCCGCTGAATATTATGATGTTGTTATTGGGGAGAAATTGTCCCAAATATGACTCATTTTATAATATCATGAAAAACTGTTTTGATTTCTATTAGGACTCTCAAAGTTTGTGTGTTATTCAGAAATTCAAGGATTGAGGCGATGATTGGACAAGACATTCTGACTCAGTGAGTCCAAATACGTCAGAAATAGTACTGGAATAAAATATTGGAAAACTGTAGAGTAGAGTGATGATTTGTGAGGTGATTCAACGGCAAAATTTAGATTTTATGATAATTTGGCGAGTGTAAAACAAATTCTGATAACACCATGATGATCAGTGGGTCAAAATACGTTGGAAATTATATGGTAAAAGTAGCAAAATATCACAAACTGAGCCATTTTTGGGATAATTTCCTCCAAATATTAGCTTTTCGGAGGATGTAAGCCAAATTCTGACAATACCATGGTGTTCAGCAGGTCAACACACGTCGGAAATGATATGTCTAGTTAAAGCTGTCAAAATCTGTATGTTCGGCAGTCAAGGCACATTTCAAGAAATTTCCGTGGCAATCAAGGGGTAAAATTTTATACAAAGCACGTTAGGTTTGAAATTAAAAAAAAATCGTTGTATTGTTGCAAAAATAACAATAATTGGAAAAAAATAAAAAAACAAGGTTTTTTTCATTAATTTTTTTGACGACTTATTTCTTAGATTATACATACAACCTTCATATTGTGGCTCAGGAAACTTTTTGATATGATACAACACACCAAATTTCTTCCAACTTGGATTGAATTTCGATATGCACCAGTTGGAAAATTTATTATTAAACAAAATGTAAAAAAACTCGGTTAGGTTGGATTGCAAAATTATTGTGCGAAAACTATAAAGTCGATTTAAATGAAATTGGGCGCGTTGTTTTTGTCATATCAAAAAGTTTTCTGGGCCATGATCCGAAGGTCGTATGTGTAATTTGCAGTGGTCGGTACTGCTTTCTTATTTTGTTTTACAATTGTTGCTATTACAATTATGATTTTTTTTATTTTTGTATTTAGCATCCTTTAATTTCCAATCTATCACGTATGTAAAATTTATAGACAACACTTTTTTCTCTCTTCAACTTTTCTATAAAATGAACAGTTCTCGAGTTATCTAGAAGCAAAGAGGGAAAACACGGGTATTTTAGAGTTTATTTTTACATTTTATTTAATAATAAAACTACTACAACTTTTTTAACTGACACACATCGAAATTATCACTTCTTATGACAATCCAGAAGCATTGCAATAATAAAGTGACCAGACGTCCGTCATTATGACGGACAGTCCGTCATTCAGAAAGCTTGTCCGTCTTCAAGAGCAGTCCGTCAAACTGTCCGTCATTGAATTTTTTTTATTAAAATGTCCGTAATTACGTCTTCTAGGTTAATCTGAAGACGTATCGACCTATCGTATCGATCGTGATTAAATATTAGTATTTCAAAAAGGCATCAAATTCCAAAAAGTATCCTTGTGAAAGTTTATATTTTTATGTAAATGTATTTTTCATTGAAATTCTGAAGTGCCAGGAAAATGCGTGACCTTGAAAGTTTTAAAAATTTTCGTCTGCGGCGCTATTTGTGCTAATTAACTCTAGCTTCGTCAATGTGAACCAGTTGAACATGTCCGTCTTTGGCAAGATCAAAATCTGGTCACTTTATGCAATAAAAACTGGGGATAATATGCAAAAAATCCAACACAAAATAGACACCGCCTGGTTTACTTGTAACTCGGCATATAATCGCATGAGAGTTTCATCAGTTTGCGCAATCGGCAGACGACGGACGGAACAGTAACTTACAATAATATTTTTCCGATGACAAATAACCCAAATATTAATCGAATAATCCAGCGGGAAAGGGAGAAAAATGGTAGGGTGAATCGAAAGACCGCGACTGGAATATGAGTAATTGATAATCGATATGGGACGAGTTGTCCGAGGAGGTGTCATTATACGGACCGTTCAAACAATATTATCTTCCGTACTACAGTTAATAACAGCCCTTCAACTTTTATTTCGCCGGGGCCGCGCGGACCAACCCTTCCCTGAATTCGTCGTGGGTGTTGCACCCTCGTTTCCGAAATCAACTGCCCATCATATACTCAGGTACAGAGGCGATATGCGTGTTCGTATGAATAAACTCCAGCTTATGCTTTATAAAATATACGAGGCTGGTTTAATTCGCGCATCATACGGTCTGTCCCAAATTAGTTACGCATGCATTGGTATCCCCGCTATCGTTGGAGATAGAAAGGTGGTTAAACGGGAAAAGTTGCAAAGGATTTCATCAATCTAGGGTCCGGAAAAGTATGCTGTAACCCAGATTTACAGCACTATACAACTCTATGATAATTAAAGTATAAACCGTATTTTTTTAAGCGCGTATTTCTTGCCCCTGTATACCTACGTCACTGACCACGCCTAGAATGCGCACTGGTCTCCTGTCCACCAATTCCCGCGCGGAAACAGAGGACGTCTTAATACAATTTCTCCATCAGACAGCGAGATATGCCGATGTTGATAGGTGTCCATTTAGTTTTATAACTGCCGTCGGTGTAAGCGGATCGACCGTCGCATTGAAAATAATTTTTTGTCACGAGTTACTAACTCGTGAGTTCTTGTACTGTATTTACATATTATCTGATTTTGTGTGGATTTCTGCAATAATGGCAAATTCGTTACTATTTGTGAATAGACTGAAACAGATTATTGAAAATTAGGGCGATTTTAAAATAGACGGATCCCATATTTAATTTATTCCTTGCAATCCTCGGTATAAATTTCGTAATTGCCAAGAGTGTAAAAGACATATATTCGAATATCCATCAAAAAAATATACCTAGCACTGTCACAAAAGAGGAATTTTGGTTTGATTTGTGCATAATGTTTTGCGCATGTAGCCTTTTGTGGAACACGGTCGACAATTTTTTAGTTTAGACGTTTAGACGTTTTTTGCCAAATATGTATCCGATTTTCCATTGCCTAGTAGCCACACTTTGCGTAAAATATATTTACGGAAGACATATCAACGTGTCATAGGGAATATCAAAGAAGGCATAAGCAATAAATATATATAGCTGACAGTGGACGAAACAACATATTTTTGCGGTAATAAGGTCGTTAATGTTCTGATACGAATTTTAGGTGTTTCAGATATTTCGCCTCCGATAATGACAAACAACGGCTAAAAGTATAGAAATAGTAATAACACGTGCATTGTCCTATGTAGTAAACAACATTGTCGTCCTAAAAAAAATGTGCGAAATTCGTGAAAATAATGTGCGTGGTGTCCAAGTGAACTATTTTGAATTTGCACCTTTAACTACAGTAGATGGACCTTTAGCTTCAGTGGAACGATCGTTTTCTCTCTACAACCGTATATTCAGGTCAAATCGCTAACGTTTAACAAGAATATCTAAATGCAGAAAGACTATTGGTCATGGCAACGTACGCTCAAGCAATGAGGACAGTTGGTGTTTCTGAATGACACCGGCAATAGGTATGTACATACATACATACATACATACATTATTAACACATTTTTACTCCTGTGTTTTTGATCTTTCATATGTCGTCCTCCGCCAATAACATGACGGATTACGAGTTCGGCAATGCGTTATAGTATACTTTCCGAACCCTATGCATTACCTCTTCGATTTCTTTTTCAAATGCGATTTATCTGTAAGCGTTTTCGAGATAACTGAGAAGGCGTGTTTTATTACAGAACGTCCGATATCTTTTTAATTACTGGATTTGTGATATTTTAACCAGTAGGACACTTATTTATTTCATCAACACGACTATTTGTTTCATAAATAGGAGGAATTTAATTTTTAATGTAAGCGCCGTCCGACTCTATAACTTGTCGTCAACGAGTAGGCAAACCGCGGATACCGCGTTCCCAGAACTCACGCGGTTGTGAAGCGAGAAAGTTGCGTATTATGACTATTTGTAGATGGTGACGATCGTCAAATGATTCATTTATTAAATGTTTGCTGAGGGCACAGAACAAATGGTAGTCAGTGGGGGAAAGGTCTGGTGAATACGGTGGATGGGGCAGAACTTGGGGAAGCGCAATATCGTGCAGTAGTATAACTTTGCCCAGCCGCGGCCGCAGAAGATCGAGCTGGGCAGCCAAATTGCGGAGTTGAGCACAATAGACAGCGGATTTGACGGTGGTATTGTCCTCCAAGAGTTCCCAGTGATACACACCACGAAGGCCCCACCAAACTGACCACATCATCTTTCTCGGGTGAACATTAGTTTAGGCACCCATTGTGCTGGAGCATCTGCATCTACCCACTGGCGCTTATGGCTGTGATTTACATAAAGCACCCACTTTTCATCCCCGGTAACAAGATTGTTCAATCAGTCAAAACGACGACTGCGGGAGAGAAGTTGAATGCAAATGTTACTCCGATGCTGGCGATCGGCTTCGCTTAAACGTGCTATCCACTTGCCCAACTTTTGGATTTTTTGCCTAGCGTTTCGAGTCCATGTACCAAGTAGCCTGGTTGCAGCCGAGCTCCCGTGCCATATCTCGTGTAGTTCTATACGGGTTTGCTTCGACAATCGTACGCAAGCGCTCGATATCCAGTTGAGGCGGCCTGCCAGATCGTAGTTTATCGTCGATGCTGTAGTCACCAGATAGGAAATGCGTGAGCCATATTTTGCATGTTGCTAAACTAGGGGCGTTGTTGCCATACGCGGCCACTAGATTTCGGTGTACTTCAGTATCGAATCTCACTTGACATTTCGCTTATTTCCACTTTGAAAGTCACAGCTCCGCTCTGAGATTTAATAATGTTAACGTACGTAAGTGCAAACTTATATAAAGTGTGCACTGTACCCCACCACTCTCCAGAGATTCCAAGCATTTCGAGGGAACGACTCAATACTAATTAATCAACCGGTTAAAATTTGTTTTCAGCATAATAGTTGCCCAGCTGGTAACCTACCAGAAACATTTGAATTGGAAAAGCATACTTTGCGATCTTTTGTCAAACGGATGTTAGTTTATAGACAGATATTAGTGGGCTACCTTTCATTATTTTTTACATATATTTAGAATGAATTGTGTAGACTACTCTCAACGAATTTGACGAATGTCATTCTTGACTGACTCCTAATCTACATGGCTATGATGTAGAAATAGCTTAACAACAAATGTCTTGGCACAGCGGTCGATGGCTAAATGGAGCTATAGGGAACGTGGGACCCCTACGATAATAGATCACGTCAAAATTGACCCCGGAGTAGATTAATTAAATCCGGTTCGATATAGCCCTGTTATTTTTATTTTACTACACTATTACTGTTACCGAAACTCCGAAACTTTTACTGACGAAGCAATTTGTTTTGCTTCTGCCTGTCGGTTAACACTTGTGATACTACTGTTCGCCATACAATATTGTATATTTTTAAGACTTTTACGGTCAAGTCCGTTTTATATAATATACATTACATACGGACATTTTCCAGATTTATTTGGTGTTACATTATATGAACATTGAAATAATACATCATATGATTCGTAATTACAGTCAGTAAGAATGACTCCGGAAATGTTAGGTAAATCCTTTTTCTTGAACTCAAATTAAAGGTAAATCTTCAGAATATCTGATTAACTGAGTCAGTCAACATTATTTTTTTTAAGTTGAACCAAAGACATCATCCTTACTACAGTTTTCGTAAAAATCGCTGTTCGGAAAATTTTAACAAAACACAGCGAGTTTAAGATACATTAATCCGTTATTTTTTTTAGTTATGTATGGCGTACATGGCTTTTTGAATTTTTGTGATACATTAGGCGCCAAATCCCAAAATTTTAAAATCCCAAACTTTCTAGTTTCTGAATCTTGAGTTTAATTTTGGCGCCAGTAGTTTTTGAGTAATCATAAGAAAACCGTAGAATAATTTTTTTTCGAAATTTTTGCTTTTCGTTTAAAATGTTTACGGGAGGAATATTTTTTTTTTTCCGATAATTGTATCATAAATCTCTTTTAGATACTTTAATCCTCTTTAACTTGACCTATTTTCGAGCCCTGTACGATGATTTTTCGTTGAGTTATCGCCTTTCAAAGTAAAAAAAGTCATTAATGAAGAGAAAATTCAAGTAGGATTTTGAAAACTGACAGTGCAGTTTTACCAGTAGCAGTGATTGGTTTTCGCTAAAAAAAAAAAATTCCAAGCGAAATTGTTGGTTGAAAGGGAGGTAAAAAAAATGCATATATAGTGATATTTGCATAGCTTGGAATAACTTTGAAAATAACGGATAGACTAAGGCCCGGTACTTTTAGTTTCGGTTAAGACGGATTATTTAAACTGACGGTTAGACTGTAGGTGGTTTCTACGCCTTCTGTATATATTTTCACAGTCTTATCGTCCGGTTAGTTAATCGGATTAAGGGTACACCACCCTGCACATTCGAAAAATAAAAAAAATTTTTTTTGCTTAAAATGTCCATTAACATCGTACAAATTACGTGGAAAAGTTTTATGTATGGGAGAAACCTGTAAGGGCTCCAATTATGAATCTAGCGCAATCCCTTTCGTAAAGGTATATTGAATTTATTCTTGTTTTTTCAGTAATTAAAACTTTTTCTTTTTTAACGCGTTTTTCTCGAAACGTGAAATTTCAAGTCGACCGAACCAATATCTCGAACAATTTTTATTCGATTGGCTTGAAATTTTAAGACAATATTCAAAAACTAGTTTCTCCACAACACTACGTAGGATTTTTTTGTTATATTGGATAGGTCAATTGTTATTAACAATTTTCGAGCGCTTTTTTTTCGTTTTTTTCGAACATTTCTTTCAAAAACACGCCATATCTGCAAAAATCAATTTAAAAAAAATCCCATGTACTGCCATGAGCCTGATATCCATATCCATACTAAATCGAAATTTTCCTGGCTCATCGCTCTATCTTTGAATTTGCAGGAGTTATCGGTTCGGCCATGGAGCCATAAAAAAAAGATGCCTTCGGAAAACTACTGAGAAGCCGCCATTTTGTTTCTGACAGTTCTAAAAAAAATTACAAACACACTTCAATACTTGTAAAATAAATGTTTTTTTACCGAATTTCGATATCTTGTTTAGTTTCTTTTGAAGAAAAAATCCCAAAATTTGCTTGATTTTTCGGCTTCTAAGATGGTGTACCCCCTTAACCGGGAGTAAAAGTACCGGCCCTAAGGATATTTACTGCAAATGATCAATCTTAAAATACCTCAAAGAAACCCCGAAGTTTCAATGCGCTGAATTATTTTTTTTTTTTTGTTCGTAGTGCTCGGAATGGTTGAAATTGTCATTTATGCTAAAAATCAATGTAAGGATCGATTTTTAGTTTTTTAATAATTTTTTTTAATTTAAAAAAGGTTTTTTTAGCAATAATCCATGTTTACATTACCAAAAAATTAATGTGAAAGTCCAAGCACGCTCCGTTACTATCTTTCCATTCTAAATTGAAAATAGGTAGAAAAAAGCAAGGTTGTCAGATTTATTTTCTAAAATTGCTAAGCTCACTATACAAGTATACTTCATACTTCAGTAAACTGTTAGTTCGTGACGTTCTTAGAAAGCTAGTTTGGAAATATTTTTTAAAAAATACATAGATATAAATTTATTAGTTAGCATTAAAATAAAGCTTTTAAAATTGCTGGAAAAAATAATTATAAATTAAAACAACTTTATGTATATTACTATACTCAAGAAAATTTTAAAGAGCCGGCAACGCGCTGGCCGGCCAACTGCTTGGGGCTGGTGGCACAAGTAAACCACTGGCGGTAAACCACTTTGCATATAATACATTGCTAATATTTGTTCGGTCCACTGTGCCATAAAATTTTAACGACGTCGTTAAAATGATTTACGACTTTATGAATTAGGAACAAACTACTTGTCTAAGACGCCAGTGACGTGTATTTCAGCTAGGTTTATTAACACAGACAATTTTTTGAGATTGTCTGGCTAAATGAGCATTATTTACAGCAAATTATTTTACAAATATTAAGAGTTTTGTATGCAGGCTAATTTTAATCTCCTATATTGATTTGAATGAAAAAAATTATTTCACGATTTTTGAATTTATAAGATATATGCACGCCCATGGAATCATATTGTTGCACCGCTTTTTTTTGTTCCCCCAGGCGTATTTATCATTTTCAATTAAAATTAGAACGATTATACGTAGATATACGAGAGCCGCCACCGAGCTTGAGCACATTCGTCGCCCTTTTTAATGCCGTTCAAGCGCCGACATAAAAAAAAAACGGAATTAGTTAACTCCACGACGTATTTTTCAATAATGTACGGAGGACTGGTCGTGACATCGCATCACATTAATAATGGAACGCGCCACATTTTGTCGACGAAAATCAGTGTAATTTAACAGTAGTTGTTGACCGCTCAATAAAAACGAGGTTAGGTAATATTTCGCGTGCTCTCGCCGTCCGCCGGCGGCACGCACTCTAATGAAATATCAGGTAATTAGCTGTAATACAATAATGGCCATATGTTAATAATCCGGTGGCGGAGGGTGGCGCTTTGCTCGCGACACGCCGCCACGCCGGCGATGACATACGATATGATGGCCAGTGGAGGCGCGTAAGAATTTTTTTCAGGGGGCTCCAGCGGGACTCTTATGGTACGTCTACACTTGTGCCTTTTTCACGTGCGTCATCATCTTGCATCTAACGCATGCCTCAGATGTAAGTGAGGAATGCAACTAGCGCATACGCTAGACGAGTTGAACGACGCCATTCTATAAGCGCAACCCATGAGGAACGTAATTCCAAGCAGTGGCGTACCCAGAAATTCATCTTGGGGGGGGGGCGGCAAAGTTACAAATACAAAAGATTAAAATTTTTATATTTCCTGAATGAAGGTATAAGAAATAGTATAAAAGAACCGTGTATAAGAAGTAAAAATTTAAATATTAATTGTTATTCTTTTCTTTTTGTTTTTGAACGTTCATTTAAAACTTCGCCGCATGTTAATGGTATCTCTGGATGAATATTCATTAATGCTAGACCATTGAGGCGACTTGTACTAATCGTATTCCGGAGATATGTTTTAAGCCGTTTTAAAGTTGAAAATGATCGCTCAGCTGAACAAGTTGAAACTGGCAATGTGGCAAAAATTTTCAAAAACGTTTTTATATTAGGATATATATATATGTATGTTGATCACACGAAATGTAAGTATCGATGGCATTTCTGGATTTCAAGGGATCTTCTAGACATCTTCTTCTCCACAACTAGAACTCTGCTACTAGAACAGAGTCAGTCATCTAGTGTCATAAGTTGCAAGAATAGTGTCAATATTTATTAATCGGTCGATGTTATGCGACATCGACACGACATCTGAACTAGTCCTAACACGGATTGGATAACAATTATATTCGCCTAATGAAAATTGCAATTTATAATTTAGAATATAATGAAATTAAAATTCAGCTGATAGAGCTGAATTTATTTCGTTTTCAGTAAAACTAAAACACAAAGTTACCATCCTCTGGGGGGGGGGGAATTGCCCCCTTGTCCCCCCCCTCGGTACGCCACTCATTCCAAGGCTAGTGGATTGTTGTGCGTTATGCCTTGCATTTAATTATGTCTTCCAAATCTACAAGCATTTATGATTTTATTGATTTACAAGCTTCAGAAGCTTGTAAAAGTTCATTTTGGACATGCGCGTAAAATTTCTAAACAGGACACAATTATCCTTGTCCAATTCTTTCATAATTTCAAAATTACATTTCAAATACTCTTTCATCCATACACGCCGTCGCTTATTTCGCCTTTCTTTTGATTTTTTGATTAGAAAAGCTGCAGTAACACCCACGAGCAAAGTGACATCCGATAAGTCCATTTCTGCGCAGTTACTTTAAAACTGTAACAGCCCAGTAATTAAACTTTAAGATTAATTTTAACTTTAATAAACTTAAATTATGCGCGTCTACAGGTATATACGGCCGAAAGCGATAAGTTGACTCATGCATTCAAAAAAAGTCATGCATTAGAGGCAAGATGACACGCAAGATGAAGTGCAAGTTGAAGCGCAAGTTGAACACGAAAGCGCATAAATGTAGACGTACCTTTAAGGGGTTATACTACCCAGATGCACTGAAAAATGAACCATTCTTTGGGATTTTTTTCTGAAAACTACTCAATGGATCAAAATAAAAATTTTGAGACTTTATTATACATGTTTTGAGGTACACAAAAACTTTTTTATTAAAATTTACGATACATTACGGCGTCTTGGCACTTGGTAACCTGAACATGTGTTTTTTCCGAGAAGCGAATCGGCGTACACCATAGGAGTCTTCGAACACCACTTAGAGCAAAAAAAAATTGGCGTTACTCTACATTAGTTTACCCATGTCCTACATTAGTTTACCCATGTTTACCCATGCGATTATAAAAATTTTTCGAAAATTCGAAAATTGGCGTCAGTTTGATTTTTTTTTGCCAAAAAATGACCTTAAATTGTTTATAAAAATTTTAATTATTTATCAATCTTAAAAATCGTACGTACCTACTTCCCTAGACAATTTAGATAAGAAGTCACAGTTAAAATTTCAAGTGAATCCGACAAAAATTGAGCGAGTTACAGTGTATGCCAATTTGAAAAATGTGGTTTCGAGAAAAACGCATTTAAAGATTCAAAACGTTTTGTACTGCCTGTTTATCGACAGTCTAACGATTGTTATATTGTTCAATATGGCTTCTCTGAGATTTACTAACGTCATCTATCTATATTTTGAAGAAATATAATTGATTTGTACCGGCAAAAATTACCAACAGAGCTTACCGCGCAGGTGAGCGGCTTTTTCAAACATTTCGAAGCGCTCGAAGGCATCTTGATTGAAATTTTTTTATCGTATTTTCACCGACGAAATAGTTTTTGCGTATCATTCTTAAATAGTTTGAATGCATCATTTAAGGCAATAAAAAAAAAAAAAAATTGTTGGGTAGTTAAGGCCGCTTTACAGTTCGCAATTTTTATTGGCGCATATCAAGAAATATTGCAGCACTTTTTTATCGCGCGCAGGCGTATTTGTGTTTATTTGGTAAGAAATTGTCCAAATAGACATAATCACGCGTGCAAACAATAAAAATTGCTGCAGTTTTTCTTGATGTTAATAAAAATTGCGAACTGTAAAGTGGCCTTTACAATTATGGCATTTTCGACTGACCTCAAAATCGAAGACGGCCACTGTGATAAGAACGGAGCACGTAGTTTAATTGTTGCTTTTTTGAATATTATAATATTGTAATGAGCCATTCAAAAAAAACTTCGTCAAATCTGGCTATGAACGAGAAGATGGAAATGACTGTGAAATCGAAAAACAATTGAATGCAATTTTATATCATAAATCATATTGAAATCACCGCCATAACTCCTTGATAAACTATCGTATAGAAGTGATATTCATAATATTAATATTAGGCGTAAAGATCTGCTTACTATATCGCAACATCGCAAAGAAATTTTTAAGAGATCCTTTTCTTACAACATGGCTGTATGTATAAATAACTTGCCGCGTTATAGTTTGTCTCGATCCTGTCAAAACTTTAAAAAACAATATAAAACATATTTATTAGAACTGTAACAGATAACTAACTATCTTTCTATCTACTTGCTTTTGTTCTATCTTCACCTATTTCTTATTCGCTATTTTTTTTCCTTCTTT
Source organism: Aromia moschata (assembly GCA_029963805.1). Classification (NCBI taxonomy): domain Eukaryota; kingdom Metazoa; phylum Arthropoda; class Insecta; order Coleoptera; family Cerambycidae; genus Aromia; species Aromia moschata. The sequence goes on from JAPWTK010000097.1 coordinate 973,251, forward strand.
TTCTCTCTATTTTCTTTATTTTTGTCACTCAAACCCAGAAAATATTTAATATACTCAACTTAGGCAGTGATGGAAGAACAATTTGTATACGTATGCAAATTGAATTATCTGCCTTTATTTGCCATTAGCATACATGCAGGACTTATAAAAGTATTTGTAAAATGTTTGGTGAATAAAAATATTTTATTATTATTATTATCATTATTATTATATATCATATAAATCAATTTTTTTTTTTAGTTAAAAAAAAGCGTCCTAAAATAACACAATATTTTAAAAACTAAAATAGGAACACCATTTGAACGTACATAACTATATACAGGGAGGCGTAGAAATTAAGGAATATTGAAAAATTCCCAAATTTTTAGGTGATTTTCAAAGAGCTGTAACTTGGGGAAAATGGTCGTAGATAAATGAAAAAAAAGGTAATTGTAGGTCCAAGTTTCTAATTTTTGGATCTTGAGCAGGTATAATTTTTTTTTAGCAGCAGCCGTTTTTGAGTGAAAACATCGAAAAAAATGTTTTTCGATGTTTTCGACAGACAGAAAGAATATTAAGTAGGGTTTTGAAAATTGCAAAGTATCCTTTACAAGTTGTAGGGATTGATTTTCCAACTGAAATTTCGAATTCAAATTCGAAATTTTGAATTGAAATTTCGAATTGAAATTGAAATTGTTGATTGAAAAAGAGGTAAAACTTGCATAATTATGGATATTTGCATAACTTGCCATAACTTTGCAAATAATGGATAGGTATCAAGGGCGGGGCGATCGCCCCCCCCCCCAAAGTGTCAAGTAAAAACCAAAATACTCGGGGGAATGCGGTTGACGTTGCCTGTAGTGACTTTTTTTTAGCTTTTTTTGTTTAATCCGCAGCGATCCCCCCCCCCCAAAGGGTCAAGTAAAAACCGAACTACTCCGAACGAGTAAAAACCGAACTACTACGAACAGGGGAAATACTCGGGGGAATGCGGTTGCCCTTGGCTGTAGTGACCTTTTTTTTTTTTTTAGCTTTTTTGTTTCATCTGCATTGAGCGCCCCCCCCCCCAAAGATAACTACTGGCTACGCCCTTGATAGGTATACCAAGGATATTGACTGCAACTTCAAGGTACCTTAAAGAAACCCTGATAAATTCAAAGCGCTGCGATTTTTTTTTCGTAGTGCTCGGAATGGTTGAAATTATCGTTTGTGCTAAAAATCCATGTAAGGATCGATTTTTCACCTTTTCTTCATTTTTTTTTTGAAGTAAAATAGTTTTTTTTAGCAGTAATCCATATTTTCATTATCGAAAAACGTTAATTTAAAAGCTTCAAAAAATTTGGGACCGCGTTATGGGCTCCTATGTAATTTTTAATAAAATTCATTGAATATTTACATTTGTTTATATACATTTAATACATTACCATTAACTGGCAGTAAATAAACAAATGCCACCATGTCATACATGGTTGAAAAGGTGATTTTAAGGCACATAAGATAAGCTAAAATAAAGTATTCAGGATTCTATTTAAAATAAGAAAGTTGGGTCGACTTTCCGTAAAACCGTAAGTTGTAAATAATGTTAGGTTGAAAAAAAAAGGTTTATCAATTGTTTTATAACTTCAAAATTGCATAATAATAAATAAACAAAGTAGAGGCTGTTGCACGTCCCCTCTGTCACCCCGTTTCGTGCCTTATTCTCGCTGTACTTATAATCGGGGGTCCCGAGCCCTTCGACCCCCACGATTCGCCGCCACTGGCGATGATACTCTCCACTCCCCGTCGGCGGCACCGAAACGAACTCGCCATGAATGTTTTATGTCTACACACCGCTGATTTTTATAGAACACTTGAATTACCGTACCGACACGAACTATTTACATTTTTCATAAATTTTGTATCACTTTTATCTAACCATTAATGGGGACGGTAAATCCGCGGATTATCGTTTTGGAGGGATGAAATATTCAAGAGGCGCGCGGCGAGGAACGCTTCCGTCCCCTCGCGCATTAGGAGCGAAACAAAAATATAGTGGCCTGGTGTATTTAAAAGCGTTTCGCTGGCCGATCTCGTTTTTTGAGTTGGAGAAATTATTCCGATACCCAGAATGATTCTGGGCGTCTTGAAGCGGCTCACGGGTGTCGGGCGGCTGGCAGATGATTGTAAATGTACAGTGCGCCTGGAAAGTCTGGAAACAGCGCTGTTTTGGGTTGGACTTTTTCCATATGATTTCTTGGTTTTCATTTTTTGAGTTGGGGAAATTATTTCGATAGGTACTGAGATAAAAGTGTAGACAAAAGTGAATACTTTGAGCTGTATACATTGTTTGGTGAAAAACGCATTCAGTCAACAGCTATATGAATTCAAAAATATGTTGAAAAGTGCAAGAAGGTGGAATTTCCGCGCGTAACTATACAAAAAGGTGGAACGTCAACTATCTCGATGTTTTGCCTTGCCTCCTCATGCAATACATGCAGTTTGTAATTTTATTTTCACGCAGTAGCTGCCCACTTTAATAACATTTATTTTTTCCTGGTTCGTGTAAAAAAAAATGAATTTATTAAAGTAAGCTTTCCGATAAGAGGCCATTCCTACATGGAATGCAATAAAAAATGTCGGCCTTGTAACTAAAAACACGCGTTGATGTTCCAAATTAATGAGTTGAAATATTTAAATCATCTACACCTATTGATGTCATTGAAGTTACTCAAGATTTATTTAGAAAGTGGACATTTCACTTTTCCCGTTTATACAAAAACATTTGTCCATTCAAATCCAGACCTGTTAGAGAGAAGCTCTCAAAGAACACCCACAATTATTTTACTTTCGAATATCTTCGAATGGAGGTTGGGACTGTGGAATAATGAATTTAAACTACCAAATATGCTTTATGAAGATGTGTATGACAACAATGCTATATTTTGTACTTAAAAAAAAACTTCAGTGCCTCAAAAAATTTTGTTCAAAAAAAGCAGTGTTACCAAAAGAAAATAAGAGAAAACCCTCATGTCACATTGAAGGAGACTCTTCATAAGAAGAAAAAAAGGCAAAAAAAGAATAATAAAAGAAAGACATAAATTGCAAAAGAAAAATGTTTAAAATAGTTTCATTTTTTTTTGTTTCACACAGATAGTAATAAAAGGATAGTTAGTTCTTTTACAATGCTAATGTGTATTTTTATACGAAAAAGAATAATAATAGTTTCTTGTAGCCTTTATTTGAAGTTATACAGATACTCTTAATAAAACAAGTTTGTTGACATTCCCCCTTCTTGACTGTTTTATTTTGCACTCACAGTATTTTTTTTATAAATTTAGAAAAACATACGTATATACAAGTTTTCCTTCTTCCCCTGTAACCTTCAAATATACAATGTGTCTAAAAGGTTTGGACACAGCGTCGTCGCGTGTAGACCAAACGGCATTTGTTTTAGGTTGGACTATATCCATTTGATTTCTTGGATTCTTAATTGAATGCTTCTGGAATATCATGGATGAACGTGTTTTCTTCTACATAAAGCGACTTTTAAGCTACATATATTTTTCATTTGATTTGATCGAGGATTTATAGAGCTATTTACACAAATCGTTTACAGCAAAACAAGTTTATTACTTTCAAAGAATTCCCAGGAGTCCTCCTAAACGGATATCAAATTTTTAAAATTGGTTCGAAAGTTTGAATGCTCTTTAATACCTAAAAAAAGTTATGTGACTATAAAATTATATTTTATAGTTATAAAAATATATATTTTTATGACTATAAAATTTTGAAAAAATCGCGTTTTTTTTTCGCAAAGGCAAATCGCTGTGGTTGTTGTCATCACTGACAATACCTTGTATTTTTTAAGCGAAATTGAACATGCGGCCCACAAAAAATATGATAGGTGCCGGCGCGTGAGTTAATAAGTTTAAAATATACAAACCACCCTAATGAATAAAATATAAGGGGGGTGAATAAGGTACTCAGTGAAGCGGAACCTAAACTGACATATGGTAACATCACCACTATCCAGATTTATATTATCCCTCTAGTTTGCACCTAATATGTTTTCTATAAGCACCTGTACTTGACGTACCTGCTAACAACTAGTCTTTTGTGGTATGGGGTCCTGTAAAATCGATTAGGGGTAGCTATACGTATATCTCTATCAGCGCCCCTAGCAAGAAATTTACTTATAGCGTATTTTTTAAATTCGTGATGTATCAAATTCGTTACTTAATGGATTGATGTTATTACTTTTATTAAGTAATTAAATAGTGTTTTAATAATTCAGTAATTTCTGCTGTGACAGTTTAAGCCATTCTGATTTAATTAAAATACCAATGTGTTATAGCAAGTCTAATCGGAATCCTTTTCCATACTTAGTCTCCCTCAAAATTATATTCTCAATGATTTTTTCGTATACTTGTGATTAGAGCTGGCCAAAATGTGCCGCGGTACATTATTACCAAGAAGACTAGAACTAAGGAGACCGACCTGCGGCTTTTCGCTGTATAACGCGACAGGCTCGAATATGTCCGCCTCCAGAGGCGCTGTAAACAGTTGTGTACCCTGGTTGCTACGGTATATAAACAGATATCTATACGTATACCGTGGTTCTGTACCAATCTGTGTGCGTTAGAGGTTAGAGTCCGTGTGAATGTCCGTGGTGCGAATACATTTGACAGACGCTCGATATTTTTCGTTAATTTGTTGTTATTGAATATTATATTGAATCCACACAAGTAATGTCTTTGCAATTACAAATTTTCGCAATGATCAATATGAAAATGTACTCAAAATATTTCATGTTACGTGCTTCAACGTCAAGGAAAATATTTCGTTTCATACATACATCAGTAATTTGAAATAATGTTCGGTTATTCGGGCCGCTTCATATATCACACAATGCAACACAGCACTTTTGAACCATATTTATTTTTGTATATATTTTTGTTAAAGCCAAACGGCATGTAAGCACCCACTTTGACAGCTTAATGATAAACGTCATATAAAACCATAGCATCACAGACTACCTAGGTAATCTGTGCATAGCATGGTTTTCTATGATAAACATTCACATGTGGACCGCTGCTCATCACGTGACATCGAGTACATTACTGTTTACAGCGCAGCGCCTCCTGGAGGCGGACAGATTTGATCCATAGATACCGAACGAGTTCGGTTTCCTTAGTTCTAGTCTTCTTGATTATTACAATACAAGTAATAAAGTAACTAATATTAAATGTGGTAAAAAAAGGAAATAAATTCACAATTTTTAACAATATATGTACTGTACGAACTGGAGAAGATTCGTAAAAACTTTATAGTAACAGTTTCTATAGGTGTCTCCGAACGTCTTGTTCTATGTGGTGAAAATATATGCTTATATTTTGAAAACCACCGTTCGGCATCTATTGATGTAATATTGGCATGATTAAAATAATCTTTGCACTAACTTAACGGATTGTGCACCATCACTGCATACACTTTCGAACTTCTTTTTAACTGGGTCATTTATTGCGTCACCTGTAGCTTGTAGCAGCGAATTTACTTCATCTACTATTTATAGGGACTTCAGTAATGCCAACGCAATGTTCTGTAATTTTTGTATGGCGTCATACAAACCTGTATACTTACCAGGAATAGTTTTTGAAGCTGTTTCAACGGATACATCTCGAAATTTGGTCTGGCTCTCCTTAATAGCTGCAGCTTCGGCATGATTTAATTGTAAAATAACAGCTTTTATTTGCTGGAAATGTCTCGTCAATAGATAAACACAGACGAGTATTTTTTAATGCACTTTTAATCTACTTTAGTAAGTCATTGCGTAGAGTTGGTAGATAGCTACGAATACAAATAGAAGGTAATATGATATCGCGCAGCCGAGCGCCATGACTGTGACGTCAGCTTGTGCCCACTTTTGTCACCCGAGGAGTGTCTTCTGAAGGCAATTTGATAGGTTTGTGCTAGTTTTTATATTTTTGAGAGCAAAAATTTGTTAAAATGAGGTGTGCTGTATACGGTTATAATACGAACAATCGTTCTAAAAACAATTTCAAGTTTTTTGGCTTTCCCAAAGACAAGATATTGAAAGCAAAGTGGAGGCATCTGTGGAAACGCGAAGATACATTCAATGTTAATAGTGCCATAGTTTGTTCAAATCACTTTGTTGACGAAGATTATGAGCGAAATCTAAGACATGAGACGCTCGGATATCAACCGAAAAGATTTAGATCTTTGAAGAAAGAAGCTGTTCCATCAAAAAACCTTCCCAATAGAGAAAAAAATCCGAGCAAGTCTGATCCAGTACAACGGCAGAAAAAACGGCAGGACAAGAAAACTGTGGAACAAATTTTAAAAGGGTTTATTTTAGTAAACTTCCTTGTCTTGTCGTCTGCGTGTTTTTATTATGTTGTCATAATTATATACAGGATAGCCACTAAAAACTATTCAACTGTATAAAACAATTTCCGAACATTTTAGTTAAATTTCCATTTTAGTTGTGAAGATAATTTTATATATCCTATCCTACTATTTAAGACCTAATACTATATTTGTTACCTAAGGATCTTATAAGTGTAAGTTATAATTATTCTGGCATTATTGTTATAATTATTCTGGCAATATTATTAATTATTGTTCTTATGGCAAATATTGGGATCGTGGGCACAAGGTGACGTCAATGCGCAAAGCGGTACGTATTTCAACCGCCTAGATATCATACCTTCTACACTCAACATCCACATTTCCGAACTTTTACGTTCCGCAGACTTCCACATTTCCGAACTCTCGTCACCTCGGGATTACCGAACTGCTGGCGCATGCGCAAAGGGCTTTTCTGGCTCATTCTAGTACTTTTCTTTGTTTTTCGAGGTTTTTATGCAAATGTAATACATACATACATGTGTACATGTTAATAAAATAACGTTATTTTAAACAACAAAAAAATGCCAGGTGCAAAGAAGAGAGTGATGCAGGTAATTATTTTGTAATTCAAAGTAAAGGTTTGTTTTATTGAACATTTTGTTGACGTAACCTATAATAATTTCAAACTGAAATGAAAATTGATGAGAAAATATGTATTTTTAAGAAAACCGTTATACAAAACAAACATTATTGTACTGTTTATTTGCAGAGAAAAGAGCCTGCTAAGAGGCTAACCTTGGAGCAAAAGCTGGATTTGATAAATCACGCAAAAAATGGTGTTAAAAATGTTGATCTATATAAGATGTACAATATTTGTAAATCGTCAGTGGCAGAAATTCTTGGAAAAAAAGAAATTTACTTTGAAAAAACTGAAAAAAAGACGAAAATTGAGTGGACGGATTGACACAATAAAGTGCACCGGTCCTTATGATACGCCATTTGAAAGAAGTGTTTTTCACTGGTTTCTACAAAGAAGAACTCTTGTCTCAGGTGTGCTGCTGAGGGAGGGCGATTTCCTCTTTGCTGAATTCTGTGACAATCGAAATGTTTGATAACAATCGCATTATTCTGTTTACATTTTTTTCTCATTTCAAATTTCGCGGTTTTTTGTCGTCAACCAATCAGCGACAAGTTCGGTTATGTGGAAGTACAAGTTCGGAAATATCGTGAGAAAAATCGGAAATATCGTGAGTTCGGAAATTTGGAGTTCGGATATGTGGATGTTGAGTGTATTGTAATACCGTGGCTACGAACATTGTGCGACCTGGTAACGACATCTCTGGAACGTATCTGTTCCAGACGAAACGGTTGTTTATCGAGTACATTCAGGAGTACATCACAGGCACACAGCATTAAAAAAAAAGTTTGGCATAATCTGGACTCTCAAGAGCATACCCCTCCTTTTAATTGCTACATTTCACGCTATGTATATGACGGTTACAATAACGTTTGTCTCTACACAACAGTTGTTCCTTCCAGACTCAAATGGTAGTGTTTTAGGCGTTTGCACATGTGACATTTTATTATTTTACGTAATGTACCGTCAACTCATACAACTTTGGCCACCCCATACAACTGCCACCCCATACAAATATGTGCCACACTCGTTTTTTGAACGTTTGCATGCTCTAATGGCTTCTGGGGTGAAGTTATGAATTTGGAAAAATTCCCAAGTGTAGCGCGATAGCAGATGCGCAGTTTCACAAATATACCAGGCTTATCAGTGAATCGCAGTGGCAGTGACATACCTAGTTATCAGTTTCCCGCTTTTACTCAGTTTTGTGGTTGTCCAGTGAGTCTCATTTGGTTACACCAGTAATTAGTTCACGAATCTGATGAAGTTTATATATTCTACCCTATAATTTCAGCTACAAATTACCACATTAGGCGTTTTCAAAAGTGCGTTATTTTCTGCGCAACATCAACAAATGCCAAAAATGGGAACATCAGGGTGCAACATAGTGCCATCGTTTTTGGCACGATGTTGTAAATTACAACTTTGTGCCACCAACTTTTCCCCTTTTATGCATTGAAACTAAAGGTTTTCTTGTCTTTTGTTTTTTTTGTCTTTGTTTTCTTGCTAAACTGACTTTTAGCTAGGACTGAAAGTTTTGAGAAATTTTATTTTGCAATGTTTATGAAAAGGTCACTTCTCAAGAAGAAAATCGACGCTTAAGAAACAATACCTCTTATATCCAAAATGACAATTTTACAGGAGACACAAAAAACATATTAACTTACACAAATGTTTAAATTGAAATGACTGGTCTTTTGTTTTTATATAATTTGAATTAATAGTCTTGGACATGCCAGCTATTGGTGACAGTTGAATATTAGTCTGTATATCGATTTAATTTAATAAACTCAAATTCAGTAAAAATGGAGATACGAGGTATTGTTTCTTAAGCATCGAAATGTTATTTTCTACATAGTTACCTAATCAGTAGCGGACTTACCAGCAGGCTGAGTAGGCTGGAGCCTAGGGCGGCAGATTTTAGGGGCGGCAAATTTGGCTCAAAATTTTTTTGTCTTACAGAAAAAAAAACATTATTATATACATAGAGAAAACGAGTCTCGGAAATTTAACAAAAATTTCAATATTTTAGTACTGTACAGTACACTGAACACTCTAACGTCTGTATATGAAAAATTACTACACGCTCTGTGAAATATACTTTTGTGATCATGAATTTTTAAAATATTCCAATCCGAAAGTTGATGTAATGAAGACTATTATAGAGCACAAATCATAAAGTTGCAATTTCATTGACAGATTACATGTAATTAATATAATTGCGAACTAGGGTATCGAATTTCGGAGGTCAGTAATGGCGGCAAAAATTGAATAGCCTACTGGCGGCAAATTTGTAAATCCGCCACTGTACCTAATGTATTGAGCCTTTGAGCTTCCTACCATTGTGGTATTTTCTACTAATATTGTGATTTTTTATAAGTAATAAACTTCGGTAAAAAACTTTTTGAGCGAGAAAAAGATTTTGAGCAATTTTATTTTGTAGAGTTTGTAAAGGTTACTCTTCAAGAGAAAAATGTTATTTTCTACATAGTCACTGTATTTGAATAAAAAAAATAAAGAAGGAACTGTTTTGCATTTCTTTGTATTGTAACATTTCCTAAAAAAACTTGGAAAATAATGTAAATTTTAGAGAAATATTTTTTTTAGTCCCTTAGCAAAGTCAACATGCCGAATAACAAGAAAACCATTACAACAAGTTGCCATTGGACGATTATTATATCTTTTCAAGCTAAAAAAAAACGGTGGAACATTGTTGTACCCTCGTGGGGTACAAAAATGTGCCACAAAAAAAAATTCCCGCTCTCCTCGCCTATAAGATTGAATTTCTACCATCATGGCTTTTGATAACTGAAATGTGTAGGTATGTGGGGTAAAAATTTCATTGATATACGATGCATAATCACAGTTAATACACAGATGATACTTGTTTTCTTCTTCTTCTTCTTCTTCTTCTTATTGTTGAACGCTGTAAGTTTCTCGCTACTTTTATTTGATTGTGGGAAACTGTTCTTAAAAAAATGGGGAAAAACAAATCATTCTTTCTCTCCAAGGCCTGATCCAGAGTGTCAGTTGGCTGTGTAACTACTAAGAGTAAAGACATTAATGAAAACATTTTCCATATACATGAAACGTCAGAGTAAATCTTCTAAATAACTGATAGGTATTCCATTGTAGAGATTATTTAACTGACAAGGTAGGTACAAAGTAAAAACGGATCAATGAAAAGTCGACATCGATTTGTACGATGTGCGTTTCATTTCATTGAAGCGTACAGTGTTATCGAAGTTAAGTGTCGGCGATGTGGTCGAAATTAAATCTTGGTAAAATATAAGTACAGGTTGAAAATAAATGAGACATTAAAAATACAAAAAAAAAAAGAATATCAAAGTCTTCAAATATTCAAGTAACTTTATCTTTAATAGCTCTAGAAATAGTCATAATCACTTTTATAAAGTAATACGGAACAATTCAAAAAGTGAACAAAGCTAATAGGTGTGTAAGTATTTTCTAACTTGGAGAGGATCAGAGTCGAATCTATTTAGAATACGTCGTTGTCTTGTCAAATATCAAGAGTAAAATATCAAATATTAATGCACAATTCATGTAAATCACATTGAGTTCCACACACCCGAACGTGGTATATATACCTCAAGGCACACAATTAGGCCTCATATTATTTAATATGTATATAGATAATTTATACATGATCTATAATAAGGGAAAACTAATTTCTCAGGTATGCTGATAACGCCACAATATTTTATGAAAGAATGACATATAAGGATATAAACGATAAAGGAGTAATTGTAAAAAAATTAAAAAAAGCATCCACGATCCGAAGGTCGTATCGTGAGAAAATTTTGTGTTTCTTCAATTTTCATTCCTATTATTTATATATTTGCAACAACGCAATATTTTTAATTTCTAACCTAACACACCTATATACCCATTTTTGTATAAAATTTAATAACAAAACTCTTTTCTCTCCTCAACTTTTTTCTACAGTTCACGAGTTATCTGGAATAAAATAAGAAAAAATCACAGATATTTTAGAATTTTTTTACATTTCGATTAATAACAAATTTTCCACAACTGTTTCAACTGGAGCATGTCGAAATTATAATTTCTTGTGATATTATTTCAACCGAGGCATTTCAATGAAAAGTACGGATCATATGGATAAATCCCTCATTTGAAAACAGATACCGCTTTGGCTATTAATTGAATTAAATTTTTGAGCAATTTCAGGGACTCTTCAGCCACCACAGACATCGTCTCTATATAAATAATTTAAGCAAAAAAATTGCCTGATAAATTGGAAGTTATCTCTAAATTCACTCTATTTTCAAAACACTCATTCATAGTCACTGTAGTTTCTTTCTAAAAAATGCAGTTGACAGAACGAAAACTCCAAAATTATGGTAAAAACATTAAACAGTCATGCGTACTCTGTCCAAAGAGCTGTAACTTGGAGAAAATGGTCGAAGGGAAAGGAAAAAAAATGAAATTGAAGTTTCAAGTTTCTAATTTTTGGATCTTGAGATAAAAATTTTTAGCTTCAGCAGTTTTTGAGTAATCATAAGAAAACCATCGAAAAAAACAGTTTTGATTTGATTTGATGAAATTTGATTAAATGTACGAAAATCATCGTACAGGGTTCGAAAATAGGTCAAATTAAAGAGAATTTAATTATCTAAAAGAACTTTATGATGAAATTATCGAAAAAAAATTTATTGATGTCCGTGGACCTTTTAAAAGATGAGCAAAAATTTCGAAAAAATTTTTTCGATCGTTTTCTTATAATTACACAAAAACTGCTGAAGCAAAAAAAAAATTAAAATCAAGATCCATAAACTAGAAATTTGGAGCTTCAATTTTATTTTTTTTTTTGCTTTTCCTACCACCATTTTTCCATAAGTTACAGCTTTTTGAATACCGCCTAAATATTTGTGATTTTTTGCTGTTCCTCGACTGCCGCCATATTATTGAGTACTTAATCCGATTGAACGGATCTGGCTGCACTAAAAAAAAATAACCCCAACGAAACAATTCGCCTACGGTAGCCTCAATTATTATAAACAATAACAAAAAAGTAGGTTAACGACCTCAATCAAACTGATATATGGAAAAACTCTGTTAATGATGTAACAAAAATACAAAACGAATACACGGCTTTACCACCAATTGATCCAGTTATAATTCAAACGGGTGATTCTTGTTTTGATTCTGACAGTGATTGTTAATTGCTTTTTAAAAAACAATATATGAATATTTTAAACTTTAGTTATATTAATTTATTTTAAATATTTTTATAGACAAGTTTGAGGTGATTTGCGTTTTCTGTACTGCAAAAATATATTTCGGTAAGTAATTTTAATTATTAAACTTTGCAATACTAAAATAATTTGTAACGCCACTGAATCGGTTTGTCGGCGCTGGCTCGTCAAAGACACCAGCTTTAAAGACACCAGCTTTGCCGACTTTTTCATCTGTTCCAATTGACTCTGGATACAATATAAGTAATTTTAATTTTATTATACGTTGCAATACTTTGAAACGCCACTGAATCGGTTTTGTAATACTTTGAAACGCCACTGACACTGGCTCGTCAAAGACACCAGCTTTGCCGACTTTTTCATCTGCTCCAATTGACTCTGGATACAATATGAGTAATTTCAATTTTATTATAGGTACTTTGCAATTCTTTGAAATGTCACTGAATCACTCTTGTCAGCACTGGCTCGTCAAAGACACCAGCTTTGCCGACTTTTTCATCTGTTCCAATTGACTCTGGATACAATATCTATAAGTAATTTTAATTTTATTATACGTTGCAATACTTTGAAACGCCACTGAATCAGTCTTGTCGGCACTGGCTCGTCAAAGACACCAGCTTTGCCGACTTTTTCATCTGCTCCAATTGACTCTGGATACAATATAAGTAATTTTAATTTTATTATACGTTGTAATACTTTGAAACGCCACTGAATCGGTCTTGTCGGCACTGGCTCGTGAAAGACACTAGCTTTGCCGACTTTTTCATCTGTTCCAATTGACTCTGGATACAATATCTATAAGTAATTTTAATTTTATTATACGTTGCAATACTTTGAAACGCCACTGAATCGGCCTTGTGGGCACTGACTCGCCAAAGACGTCTTTGCCGACTTTTTCATCTGCTCCAATTGACTCTGGATACAATATGAGTGATTTTAATTTTATTATAGGTACTTTGCAATACTTTGAGATGTCACTGAATCAGTCTTGTCGGCACTGGCTCGTCAAAGACACCAGCTTTGCCGGCATTTACATTTGTTCCAATTGACTCTGGACACATTATATAACAGACACGTTATCAAACAATATCCCGCAATAACAAACGCAATCCGTTTCCACAAAAATTTACATGGATACACGCCGCCGAAATCAGAGATAGTAAAGCCGTGCTATTAAAGCAGTTCCGCCCCTTTCGTTCCGCAGACCAATCATCTGGTGAGCCATATCGATCGCTACGTCACATCCTCACCCACTCCGGCCGCCATTTTACCCCCACCGCCGCGAAAGCTCAGTTACCCCACCACGGAGTATGCTGCACAATGTAGATGTTTGTACAGATTGAAGCTTTTTTGTGCTCGGGAACAGGTGAATATCGACGCTGTTATGAATTGCCCGTGTTTGTAGGCCTTTTTTGTTGACATTATTCCATAAAAAAAACCCGGGGCGCCAGATGTTTGATTGCGTACGATATTAATTAGAAGACAAGAGTTGCAAAATAACGCTGAAAATTATAGTTTAATAGTTGTTACAACTGTCATAGTTTGTAGCTACCCAAGTTTTGATAGGGTGACCAGACGTCCTATTTTACCCGGCCAAGTCCTATTTTTGACGTTACAATTTTTGCCCGGTATATTTTTCGGCGTTATATACGAAAAGTCGTCTTTTTAGTTAGCAAACTAGCAACATAAGAAATGAACTAAATGACTTTCATGTGTGAACTACAGATTTTCATGTGAAGAATTCTACCAATATTTAGGTACTAGGTAATAAAGATATTATGTTAAAACAAATTTGTAGTTCTGAGAAGTAGTTTTTTTATTTAAAATATTTAAAAATGTTATTTACATTACCAACAATGTAGAAAACCTGTGTTAGTGGTGTTACTTATATATTGTGTTGACATATTGAAAAAAATATTTATATTAAATAGTTTTTATGTTCGTATATTTGTTTTTTATTTAAATGCAATTTTTTAAATAAAATGTAATATTTGTTATCTCAATTTTATTATCATTTCAATGACTTTTTAAACATTTGTCCTCTATTTGAGTTACTGAATTATGGTCAGCCTACATATTGAAAATGTCAGACATTATACTTTGTTAGAAATAAAAACCGATGCACCACTCGATTACCACTCGACTATATTGAAATAAAAATTATAAGAGGATGTTTTGTTTAATTTTAAATTTCGCGCTAGATATTCGTTGTTATACAGTCGGCAGCAGACCTGAGGTTGCCGTGTTGTTTTACTTGTCGTTTGTTGACAGTTTGAAATTGTATGTGCCTTACATTGGCTTTGATGGTGGTTTGGTCATTTTTGAGCTTCAAACTTTTAGCTTCGAAAACATGTTATTTTCAGAACAATCGAAGTGTTATAGTTGTCAGACTTCCGTTTGCAAAATGCCAAAACAGTTAGACAACTGCTGCCAAGAGTTAGTAGCATCTTTGATACGCAATTTTGAAAAAGAACGTGACAATAATGGTCCATTAGATCCTATAGAAAGGTAATTTAAAAATAAAATTAAAATATTAATTCAAACTACAGTACAATATATTGTTTTAGCGTGTAGCAGCAACCCTAAACTTGAATGTTTCTACGGTTAATTCTATTTCACAAAAAGCAAAGCACAATGAACTTTTAAAATCAACTAGACAACGTAATCCTACCAAGAGGGTTACAAATACTGTTGCATTTAATGCAAGTGATATCCGTAATGTTTATAATAATTGATATCCATGTAAAAAAACTACACTGCACTATTTGTAACTGAATGGTGTTTGTGAGAAATATTTATTTTTTGTATATAACTATAAAATTAAAAAATTTCAAAATTTCCGTTTGCCTTTTTCTACTAATTTTTTCCTCCAATGGAAAAAACATCTTTTCTAACTTTCATTACCAATTTTTCCTGCCCTCTTTAGTATTTGCATATTTATGCACCAACCATATTTTAAGATATACCTGCAAATTTTTAAATTTTTTTATATTCTTAATGTTGAAAAAATAAGTCATTTAACAATAAACAAACACAAAGAACCCATCAATATGTTAATCAAAATTATTTCTAAATACTGAATAATTTTATGACAATCTGGCATCATTGCGTTCTAAAATTTAAACATGTATTTGATGACGTGCATCGGTTTTTATTTTCTCTGAAGTAAGTATAACTGTTATTCCTGTTGTTATTACTGCTGTGACATTCAAAAATGCAGAAAAAATGGCGGTTTCAAATGAATACTTTAATTGTTCATAATCGAATCTGAAGGTTAGAACTTTTAAGGCTCTTAAAATATTTATTTACTTATGTACTGCTCAATTTTTCTTGTTATTATGCTATTCACAACAATGAAGAATTTGCGTTGGACTTGTGCACATACGAGTACACGATACGTTTTAGACAATCCCACGAAAAGAAGTCCATAGGGGTTAGATCGGGTGACCTAGCAGGCCATTGTAATTGACCCCTTCGCCCAGTCCATCGACGGCGAAACTATTATACCACGTAGTGTAAATGCGTGCCATCTTGTTGAAGCCAAATTGAATCTTCTGGAATGTTGTGGAGATTTGCATTTGGAAACATAAGATATAAATCGGGAATCAATCAGTTCATTTATTCGTAACAAATTCCAAATAACGATGATCTGTTAGAGCGCAATTGAAAACATACAGACTGCCGTTCACAATACCGGCCCAAACACTGACAGATCGAGGGTATTGGGTGTGCTCTTCAATCGTCCAGTTTGAATTGGTGGAAGACCAGTAGCGACAGACACCATTTAGACAGAACCCTTCAGAAAATAATATTCTGCGAGTAAAAAATCCGTAATTATTGCAAACATTCATTTAGGCGTCGCAAAACTCTAATCAACGATCTGAATCATCTTTGTTAAGCTTTTAGACTAATTTATTTTTCATACGGATATTTTTCTTTTTTCAAAATCCTTCGTACAAAAATTATAAAATAAACCAGGGTAATCGCTGTTTGAAAAGTGTCAATTTTGAAAATTATATGGCAGTATCATTGTAACAATTGGTAAAGGAGTAAAAACCAAAGAACCTCGACAGCAGTATTAGATAAATACTTATATAAATATTTTTATGAATTACTTAACCTCTTTCGAACCAGAAGGCTACTAGATTTAAAAAAAAATTAAGCGGATTCGAGTAATTTACTGATATTAAATGGAGTTTGCAAAGGGGCTTAAGAATATATTAAAAATGTATGACGCTTGATTTAGTCTTCACATTCCACGTTTACAGCAACAGGTGATTATTTAAATATTCATACTTCAACTAATAAATAATAACTTTTTACGAACTTGCGGGGTAATTTTTGTACTCAGCTCTATATACACAACATAGTACATAATCTACATCTAATTTAAATAATATGCTTACTATACACCTAATAAAAAATCAAATTAAAAATAAAAAACAAACACCGTCCTTTTACATATGGTAACAAGTAATAACGAGCCATTAAAAAAAAAACGACATCAATGTTGGCCGAGCAAAAAAAGACGTATTTCTATTCTTAATCTCAAGTTTATAACCTCATTGAATTGTCAAGGCTGACACATTATGTGATGGGTACTTTTACTGGTTATATAAAAAATAGAAACAAAAACCTCTATTAAAAAGAAACTATATTTTCGAAAAAAATAAGACACTATTAATGAAGATGACGGTGGCCCATGCTGAGTCAATAACATGCTGTGTTATTGATAAATGAGACAATAACCACGGTGTTCCATTCGTTTCTTCAATTTTATTAACCCATTAATGCCCAAACGGACACAATTTTTCATCCTTTTTGGAGCGTCAATCTCGAAGGGAAATTAATGAATTCACTCAATAAAAACCACTTATCCTACTGTTTTCGAATGTGATCTTTCGATTTCCGGGGTCAGAATTGGGAGTAAATGCTCTAAAAATTTCTTAGGACTTATTCACTTCTTGGCTCAGATGGCTAAATGATGTTCTTGAATTGTGTGTTATCACTTGCCTAACCATTTCAACGTTTTGATCTGTCCTTACTCTGGGTCTGCCACTTCCTTATTTCGGATCGACGCTTCCAGTTTGCTGGTACAAATTATAAACATTTTACTGACCGGCTAAAATTAATAGCTGCGTCTGGAAAAACTTCTGGAAAAACTGGAAATTTATCTAGTCTGCATTGATTCTATATGTTCACTAAAAATGAACTCCATTATTTATTTTGCAATTGTGACAATTGATTTACAATTCATAGCCAGATTTGACGACGTTTTTTTTTCAATGATATTAATAATTAATTGACAAATTGTTATTACTTGTAAAAGAGACCTCGTCTTCCAATCGATTCTGTACTAAATATCGAATTTACTTCACAAAAACCTACAAAACGGACACCTTCCAAATTTTTTTTTTTAATGTAAATTGATAGTTTCGACTACAAGGCTCTATGTAAAAACATGTCTTACTTTTTTAATTTATAGAGCAATATTTTTCGAAAATATTCGGTGCTGCAATGCGATGTTACTAAGATAATGCGATTTTATTTTAGACATGTCTTAAGCACAGTGTAAAGGGAATTTCTGAACAGTAATATAGTGGCCTTTACAAGTCCTGCTTTATCACAGCCCCTTAGGTTTTAATTGAGCCCATGAATCAGTAATAACTTTCTCACGTTGTTTTTAAGCCTTCTCTTAAATCGACCCCTTCTCCCTTCGCCGAACTGAGCAAGGATAGTGTACTCATTTCACATATTCATTTCATTTAAATTCCTAAACATGGATGTAAAAAGATGATCACTTCACCTCGACTTTTGAGCATCATAATCGAAATAATCAATATGTTTTTTAACGACTGTATCAACTGTCTATATTTTTTTTCTAAAACAGTAATAAAGTATCTCCCAATAAGATAGATAATATGCATTGATCACGCATTACTATGTCTTTTCGACGGCTCAAGTATATTTATAACGAGCAATTAAAAAAACGTCATCAAATCTGGCCATGAACGAGAGAGATAATGGTAGAACAGAGGCGTGTTTCACTTGAAATTTATTTTAGAAATGGCAGTAGAGTCAATGGAAACTGGATACATTTGATGAGAGCTGCATATGGGGACAAGGAAGTTTTTCCAGATGCAGTTATTCATTTGGATCATTTGAGCCGGTCAGTAAAACGTTGCATCGGCAAACTGGAAGCGTCAATCGAAAACAATGTGGCAGATCCAGAGTGAGGACAGAAGAAACCGTTAAGATGGTTAGGCAAGTGATAACGGTCAATCCAAGAAGACTAGAACTAAGGAGACCGAACTCGTTCAGTATCATGGGCTCAAATTTGTCCGCCTACAGAAGGCGCTGTAAAGAGTAATGT
Source organism: Aromia moschata (assembly GCA_029963805.1). Classification (NCBI taxonomy): domain Eukaryota; kingdom Metazoa; phylum Arthropoda; class Insecta; order Coleoptera; family Cerambycidae; genus Aromia; species Aromia moschata. The sequence continues at coordinate 991,822 of JAPWTK010000097.1, forward strand.
ACTCGACGTCACGTGATGAGCAGCGGACCACATGTGAATACTCTACAAATCGTCGATCTTAACTGTGTAACATTTGAATCACATCTAACTCTATTCTAGCAACAACAACACTATTTATAGTTTTTAAATGTTCTAGAAAATTCCTTTGACTTCTAGGATATTTAATATATTATCATTCCATACAATTATTTACTAACAGTTAGTGTATAAATTAAATAGACTAAGTATGTAAACTATAAAACTTAATAACTGTCAGCTGTCACCAATGTCACTTGACAAATGTCACAGTATGCTTACATGCCGTTTGGCTTTAATAAAAATACCTACAATTCGAATGTTAAATAAATATGGTTCGAAAGTGCTGTGTTGCATTGTGTGATACAAAAAGCATTCCGAAGCGTCAGAATAACCTGACATTATTTCAAATTACTGATGTAATGTATGAAATGAAATATTTTCCTTTGTTGTATTGTTAACGTTGAAGCATGTAACATGAAATATTTTGAGTATCTGTCCTATACAATGTGTCAACGAATTTTGAAAAATAATTTGGTGCTCCATCCGCCATCGTCTGTAATCCACACATGAAATTCTCAGAGTGCTACAGTTCTGCCAACCATTTTAATAATAATGATGCTGTTTTCGAAATAAGTTTTTTTTACTGATGAGGCTTGGTTCAATCTTTCGGGCTGCGTTAACTTTCAGAATATGAAACTTTGGAGGCAGACAACCCTCACTTTTGTATTGAAACTCCACCACACTCACTAAAAGTTGGAGTATGGGTAACTGTGCAGAAGCAGAAGGAGGATTGTTGGACTTTTTTTTAACAGAACCCTGAATGGAGAGAGATACCATTTAGAAATCTTAACACCTTTTGTACAACTGTTGCATGACGACGAATTGCATTTCAGAAAGGTTATATTCAACAAGATGGAGCTCTTGCGTGTACTACTAAGGAAACAATTAATTAATTATATAGGCGAATTAAAAAATAGTATAATTAGTTTGAATATGTACACCATATTCCTCTATAGATCTTGCGATTTATTATAGAAGAATAACATACTTGAGTTTTCAATTATCGTACAGGATGACGGATCAAGAATTGACACCCATTATATCTGCGTTAACGTTTACGATAATAATTTGTAAAAAAATGGAGGTACCTACTGTATCTTCTACAATTTTTTCAATACAGTGTCCGCCACAAAGTTGGAGCCATATGGGAATTTTTTTTAATATTAGAGTTTGATAAAAACTTTTGGTGACAATCACTTCTGATTCCAAAATAACTTCAAATGCACCAATTTAAAGTTGACAGCTAACATATGAAAGAAAATTAAGGAAGTCACACAGATATGTAAGGTTTATGCAGCTTGCAACGGCATTCCAGGGCTATTACTGATATTTTTGCATATTAAGTTCTTTTTTTAAAGTTATTTATTTATTGTTTGTTATTTATAAGTAGTAGTTTCGTGTGAAGATAGCCAAATTGTAATTAAAACTATTTTTGTACTAGCAAAATAAAGTAAAAAGTAAAGTAAAATAAAGTAAAGTACTAAAAAAACAGTTGAGGAACAATGGGTGATTTTTTTGGAAATTGGAAAATAATCCAGACAGTACTTTTTTCCATTAAGAATGTCAATAATCTTCAAACCCAACGATACCTACGAGTAGTAATAGCACAGTATATAGTCCTTCTAATTTTAATTGAAAATGATAAATACGCCTGGGGAACAAAAAAAGCGGTGCAACTTTATGATTCCATGGGCGTGCATATATCTTTTATAAATTCGAAAATTGTGAAATAATTTTTTCATTCAAATCAATATAGGAGATTAAAATTAGCCTGCATACAAAACTCTTAATATTTGTAATATAATTTGCTGTAAATAATGCTCATTTAGCCAGACAATCTCAAAAAATTGTCTGTGTTAATAAACCTAGCTGAAATACACGTCACTGGCGTCTTAGACAAGTAGTTTCAGTTCCTAATTCATAAAGTCGTAAATCATTTTAACGACGTCGTAAAAATTTTATGGCACAGTGGACCGAATAAGTATTTGGATATATTACATATAAAGCAATCCTATAGTATACTGGTCGACATTTGCTGGTTGCCGGCATCGGTGTTGCTGGCATCGCGTTGCCGGCTCTTCAAAATTTTCTTAAGTATAGTAACATACATAAAGTTGTTTTAATTCATAATTATTTTTTCCAGCAATTTTAAACCCTTTATTTTAATGCTAACTAATAAATTTATATCTATGAATTTTTTTTAATATTTCCAAACTAGCTTTCTAAGAACGTCACGAACTAACAGTTTACGTATGAAGTATACTTGTATAGTGAGCTTAGCAATTTTAGAAAATATATCTGACAACCTTGCTTTTTTCTACCTATTTTCAATTTAAAATGGAAATAGAGTACATTGGAATGGCAGATTTTACACTGCTTTGAAGCGTTTTAAATGTTTTCAGATCAGTTAGTTACGGGAGTGAATCAAAAACTTCTAAAACATACAATTTCTTGGATATGAAAATGTTTCGCTCAAAATCGGCATATAGGCGTAAAATGTCAATAGGGACATACTTTCTTAGTGACATTTTCCAAAATAATTTAGGCCATTTTCTAAAGATTTTTTTTGGAAAATTAATTTGACAGTAGCCAGATGTTAGCTGTCAACTATGAATTGGTGCATTTTAAGTTATTTTGAAAGCAGAAGTGATTGCCACCAAAAGTTTTTATCAAACTCTAATATTAAAAGAAATTCCCATATGGTTCCAACTTTATGGCGGATACTGTATAGTATTATAGCACAATTAGTATTGTGCAAGTCTTACAAAATCGATTGACCCGATTCCTTATATGAAGTATAAATGTTAAATAATATCATGAAATATTTTTCAAAAACGGATATATAACTTGAAAACATTTGGTATAATATGGCCGTTTTCCTACTTTTACAGGGTGTCTAGATAATTTTGGCCAACATTACAGGATGTACCAATAAATAATCGGTTGCGAGATCCGAGCGCCACAATTTAGTAGAGTGCACCGAATCAGTCAGCCCCTTAATTTAATAATTTGTATAAACTCATTACGCGAGTGTTTCGGGCACGTGCCGATAATTCTACGCCGCATTTAAGGAGGGAGGGAGACGCGTGTTTTCACAATCGTTACAAGGCGAACACGTGCTCGACATGATACACATAACAAGAGGTTACCGTAGGGCATAAACTACATTTTGTATTTTCCTTTTCAGAGCCGAATACTAGAGGATGCCTCCATAATGTGCAATTCATGGTCTCCAAGACACAATGTGAGTCCACTGAATACAGTTTGTTATTTTGTCATGTGCATTTTGTTGTTCGAATCCTGTTTATATTTTTTTCTATAAGTGTCGTGTTAGATTTTTATGTCAAACGTTTGACATTAGGTTATGAGAGATAAAGAGTTTGGACATTAGTGATGTCACCTAAAAACGACTGAAATGAAGCTAGGAGTCCAATTTTTGATATGTTGCAAGGTTTAACAGGTTGAGTGCCACAGCAGACACCGGTGTCTGTTGGACACCAGTGAACATATTTACCCAACAGTCGGCAGTGTCTGCTGATACCATTCATATTGGTATAGAAAGTGTCTGCTAAGGCTTTTGACATAACTTCTTACATAAGAGTTTTTTCATGGCAAAAAAAATACATGTTTTACAATGGAATTATAACAGATTTAGGTTTATTTCAAATGTGGAGTTTTAGAAACACGGGTAGATCAGTAAATAAGGCTTAGAAATATTAAAAACTAAACAGAAATTATTCCTAAAATATACATACAGTAAAAATATTTATGATACATATATGTATGTATATTATGTAGGTATGTGTTCATTTTCTCTTATATCATGTTAGACGTTAAGCAGATGTTTATCATTGAAACAGTTAAGGCGAAACATAGGCGGCTTCCCTATGCAATCGTCACAATAAATCACAACCTTATAAATTTTGGAACGTGGAATTTGTCCTAATTTTTTTTCTGGTAACAACCTCGGCAATACTTTCGGCCTATACGAGCGCTACCGGGCTTCTTTACAAAATGGTGGGCTGCCATTGACTTTTGTTTCTTAAGGTCGGTTATTATCTGATCTGTAGTGGGAGACTCTATGTTTTCTGAAGAATTTATAAGAGATAAAATTATTTCTTCTCGAAAAGCATTTACAAACATATTTGTGTCTGCAAACGAAATATGAAGCATATGTTGATCCACAGTGCCGTGACAGACACCGATGTCTGCCTAACAAAAAGTTAAAAAACCGAGAAAATCATATTACATTTCAACAGATTGATTTAAATATAGAAAGTTTCTATCGTTTTTAAAAATGTATGAATTCTTGGTGAAAACTGTGCACTCAACCTGTTAAAACAATAGGGCCTAAAGTACTCGTTATAAGGCAATTAAATTTAAAAATTATTTTTTTTTTAACTTAGTATCAAACACTGAACGGAGTCAGATTGACATAATTATTGAGATTTAGAAATAAAGACGAGGCATAGTAACAGAAAACTGTGTAACCACATAATGCTATGTACACTATAAACTATTGCATGTGTCATTCAGAAACACCGGCTGTCCTCATTGCTTGAGCGTACGTTGCCACGACCAGTGGTCTTTCTGCATATTTATTCTCGTTAAATGTGAACGATTTGACCTGCATACAGTAAGCGGCACCCTAATGCGTACATAGCCGAATGAAGAGCAATTGATAATTTAACTTCTTTATTGAGCATTGTAAACATGAGGTGAGAAGCAATCGCGATCTAGTCGCCGTATAAAGGCACGGTCTGTTAGTAGGGCTGTTTGAGTTAAAATTCGAACCATTTTATATTTTATTCTGGTCTAGTGCCTGATTAGAAAAGTGCGTTATTAGGAGCGTATTGTAGAAGCACTACAATACATTAATAAAAATAAAAATTGATATTTATCACATTGACCAAAAAGTTCAAATAATTAAATGGTATTTTGGTGGTCGGTCTGTAAGGGATATTAAAGCCATTTTAATGAAAAATTTCCCAATAGGCGAGTCCCCGAGCGCTGTCGCAGTTTGAATTTGACATGCGCAGATGCTACTAATATGAACATGGTGATTACGTCAGATTTCGGCGAATATCAACAGAGGCGGACTCGGGTCATTATTATTACAAAACGATAGTTCACAGAAAATTAAAAGGTACTAAGAGGCCTAACTATTACAAAATGGAGCCGTATTTAGGTGTGGTAATGTTAGTGGTCCCGAAACATGGCACTTAAAAGAACTTACCCACGAAGCTCATAAAATTTCGTCCTAAAATTGCGAAGAAATTTGATTCACAAGTTATAGTTATAAATACAGTTAGATTTTTAATGACCAGTTATAAAAGTGGGGCATACAGGATCCGTGTTGTTGCCATAGATCATAAGTCGGTGATAGCAGTACACTATTGCTTTCTTCGTCTCTTGTTAGACAATTGCGGTTTCCTTACAATTGATTAGAATTCACTTCATCAATTTTACCTTTAAACCGACAAAATATTCGAGTCTTACTTGCAAAATTTTTATACCTGCCAAACGGATATTTGGAACATGTCTGCTCTTGAAGGAAGACTCGTTTTTCCAGGGTATACCTGTTCCAAATTCCTGCTCCCATAATACCTGTTTTGAGACAAGGGAGATTAAAGGTAAAATTAATTAAGTAACACAAAATCAGCTGTAATAAAACTGCAACTGTTTAACAAATGACGAAAAAAGTTGCAAAAATATGCCCTGCAAAATATCATACGCTAGTTAAAAAGTAATGTTACTCTTTGTATCAAACAATTTATGAGTTTTAATTGGTAAGTCCTTTTAAGTTCCATTTTTCGTCGTGTAATAATATGCTTCATCGCTTCATAATACGTTTATTCGAATATTCACTAATGTATTCTGATATATTTTCTGTGTATCGCTTTGCAATAATAGTGACCTGAGCCCGACTCTGATCTGAGCTACGATTCGCCGCAACGTTGCTCTTTAGATTTCCGCTAAACACCGCCACTAAAACCAAGCCCCGCCGGCCCAAGTAAATTCGTCTAACTATGACATAAAAATGTATCATTTAATATGTTGTTAATATCCACCTATGTACGTATTAGGCTGCCGCTTACGTGTAGAGGGAACATGATCGTTCCACATCTACTGAAGTTAAAGATGCAAATTCACAATAGTTCACATGATTTTCACGAATTTCGCACAGTTGTTTGTATCACTAACGGTTTTTTGTTGTCACAGTACATTATTATTTTATACATCTACAGAGGACAATACACGTGTTATTACTATTTCTATACTTTTAGCCGCTGTTAGCAAAACTCGTTTATTAGCTATCAATATCGAGGGCATTTACGACCTTATTATCGCAAAATATGTTGTTTCGTCCACTGTCAGCCACAAAATTTATTACGTATGTCTTCATTGATGTTTCCCATGACACGTTGATATGTCTTCTGTAAATATGTTTTACGCAATGTATGGCTACTAGGCAATGGAAAATCGGATACATATTGGGCAAAAAAACGTCTAAAGGTAATATTGTACTTAGTTATTATTGTAATAATATTGGTATGGTAATAATATTATTATTGTTGACCACGTTCCACGCAAGGCTACATGCACAAAACATTATGCACCTCCATCAAACCAAAATTCCTCTTTTCTAACCGTACCAGGTATATATTTTTGATGCATATTCGAATCTAAATGTCTTTTACTCTCTCAGCGATCACGAAATATACATATATCGACGATTGCAAGGGATAAATAAAATATGTAATTCGTGTATTGTAAAATACTTGTAATTTTCATAGTTTATTCACAAATGGTAACAACTGTGAAAAATCAGATAATAATATGTAAATACAGTACACGTACTCACGTGTGACTAATTCGCGACAAAATATTGTTTTCAATGCGGAAGTCGACCCGTTTACACCGCAGGCAGGTCGCTATCGGAATAGCTCGCCATCTTACGGAGAAAGTATATTACGAAGTCCCAGGTTTCCCGCGAAGACTTCGTTCGGGATAATATTCTACGATAATATTCTACGTACTGTATACCCACGCAAGTGGCGTGGGTATACAGTGGCAAGAAATATGTGCTTAAAAATACGGTTTATACTTTTATCAGAGTTGTGTAGTGCCGGCTCTGCGTGACAGCATACTTTCCCGGACCTTAATAATAACACTCGAGAAGTACCTATTAACCATTAGCTTTCCCAGGCCCCAAAGTAATACAACGATTAGGCGGGCGCTAACAACTCGTTCCATCAAGAACCATTAGAGCGAAGCGGCGTTATTAAGGCAATAAGTATAATCCAAAGAAGGGATTCCGATGTGCAGAGTCGTCAGTGTGCAACCGTGGCATTAGCGACGAACGCGAAAGCTTAAAATTTCGAAATTCGCCGAGGGGCCGCGGAAGTATAAAAACATCGGGGTGCTGCGTAAGTTAGTTCTTACAACTCATTTATAATTCAGTTTGGCTCCACTTGTTAGAGAGGCGCGTGTTCCCGACCGCCCCACTCCCCCCCCCCCATTTTCTCTTTCCCCTCTTGTTTCCGGTACAATACTGCCCCATCCGGACGACCTTGTATTAAGTTGCCCTTTTAATTGATTTCAGATTTGTGATTATTCACTCCAGTCGTTCAAAAAAAGCGCAATAGACGAAATATCACAAAAAGTATTGCAACCTTCGACGTAGAAACAAATTCACACTTCTTAGAGCGAAGGCATTCACGGCCGTTGTTTGGTGGTTTCCGGGTATTGCCGTGTATGATGAATTCCCGTTGATGTTTCGTCGATCATACTGTCGGCGTCTTTGGAAGTTACTCTGAGCAATGGAATTGTGTGCTCCTCGTTATACAAGATTAGTACAAAGTCCCGGAATGGTCGAATCATTTTGTTATTTGAGTTGTATTTCTTTTTAAATTTGGTATGAATATACAACACTATGTGTACTCCAGACATCGGCCGGTATTTGTCTCTTTAAGGGTTTACACCAGTTTGAAATTTGTTTTCGAATTTTTTTTATTGGCTTAAATTATGTAAAAGCAACCCAAAAAATGGTATCCAAAACTCACCATAGGCCAAAAAAATAAAGTTATTTTTAGAGCAATATTTATTTTTGATGTTCCGAAACGGTTTTGAAGGCATGGCGCGTTTTAGTGGCAGTTTGGAGTTACTTAGCTCCGTCAGTACTTTATAAACGTTACTTATACTAATCATAGTTGTCGCCAATATAAATCGGTTTTATTAATAATAAATCGGTTGTGAAACTTTAAACGCGATTATCTCAAAACCATGTTTTTGAACACGGCAGTATAAATAACGTCTGAAATTGTCATCCGATCGACTTGAAATTTTAACTGCAGCTTCTTAGATAGATTTTAAAGAGAAGTGCACAAGATTATTAAGATTGATTAACAATTACGTTTTTTATTAACGTTTAAAAGTCAATTTTTTGTTAAAAAAGAAAAGTCCACCCCTCGTCAATTTGCGAAAATTGATTGATTTTTTTTTCATAATCATGTGTACTCTGCTAAATTTAATACAGAACATGGATTTTTTTTTATTTTTTTAGGTGCATATTTTTTTACTGTCGCAGACCTCTAAAAAATGTATAAAATACACGCTATTTTGGAAGAAAAAATTTAAAAAAAATATAAAAAAATCCAAAAAAAAAAATATTTTCAACAATTCAAACTGGTGTAACCCCTTAACTGCAATAGATTATTTGGCCGATTTTTATACACTTGGTGTTCAAGTTACACCATACGAAAAAATCCAATGGCGATAGGTCTGGAGAACGGGCTGGCCAATCAATTGCTCCTCTGCGTCCGATCAAGCGTGCAGGATATGTTTCATTCAAATAATCACTGACAAGTAGCGAAAAATGTGGCGGAACTCCATCTTGTTGGAATCAAATATTCTCGTTTGAACGATCAGGGCTGTTTGGATTTATGGTAGAAAGAGTGCTAGAAGTGCTGATGCAATCTCGTTCCTCAATACATTTAAATAGCCATCACCTTCTAAATTTCCTCTTATGAAAAATGGTATACTGATGTTGTTTTCAATCACACCAGCCCACACGTTTACTTTTTGAAGATGGTACATATGGACTTCTTCTATCCAATGACGGTTTTCAGTTCATCAGTAACGGTAATTGTGCCTGTTAACGGTAATATTGAAACAAAACGCTTCTTCATCAGAAAAGACAATTTGATTCACAAAATTAGTCTGTTCTCTGATTCTGTTAATAATACTCAAAAATATGCTCTGACATCTGGATCATCTTCATTCAACTTACCAATATGCATTTTGACGGGTTTCAGTTTCACAGATTTTATAATTTTGTCGGCAGATTTTTGGAAAATCTCATGAATTTGTCCTAATTCCGTTGTGGACACGTCATTATTTTCTTGAACCGTTAATGAAACATTCAGACTGGCGTCTTCATCGGTTGCAGTTCTTGGATGTCCACTTCTTAGTAAATCCTTTGCTAGACGAAACGCTTGGTATTTTTAAGGTGTCCTACACCATTTCTTCAAGAAAACGTGGACAGTCACCATATTCACGCATCATCAATATGCCAATTCGTTCAGATTCTGAAAGAGTCACTGCCAGTTTAAAATTATGAAATAAATAAACGAAATTAAAAGGATAGTGACACCAATAATTTGTGTCAACCTGACAGATCACAGTAACATATATTTGTTGTTTGTATATTTTTATCGTTATCGATAGTTTTTAAGTTTGTTTGTTTTTTTATGATGCACTTTTATCAATAAAAATGTTAATAACGAGCCACCAAAAAAAATCATCAAAGTTGGCCAAGCAAAAAAAGACGTATTTCTTTTTTTCTTTATATGTCTTAATTTAATCTTTTTTTTTCTGTCTTAAACTTATAACCTTATTTAATTGTCAAGGCTGTTACATTATGTGATTTATTTATTTTACAATTGTGACAGCCACTTGTCAAAAGTTTGACAACGAAAAAGTTTCGCTTTGAGCTTTGACATAACCGCTGTTTCCATCTCTCTTTTTCATAGCCAGATTTGATGATGTTTGTTTTTTTGGATTGCTCTATATTTATGAAAGTAGTTTATTATTTTGTAAGTGCAAAATGTAAAAATCAACTGGGGGTCCATTAAAAAAAAATATGTACGTATATGGCGATTTTATGAGCATTTACGGCGAATCACCCTGTTCAGCCCGTAAATCGAGTAAAATTTTTCTCTTTCAGGGCGTACGTAATTTGAGGAGAATGAGATAATTTGTAAGCGGGTCGAGAAAAGACAAATAGGGTGTATAACCTAACCTCTAAATGAGTTGGGACTCATGATAAATCTACCGTTTTCACCCCACCGAAACAAACGAGAAGCAATGGAATTACAACGATTATCACTTGTCTTTAGTACTATAACTCTTCATCTGTTTTAACTGGTAGCCAACGTTGCCGTTGCAGAATCTGCGGTAATATGAGAAAGAAATTATTAATGAGTTTAAAAGGGAAACAGACAATTAAGATCGGGTGGCAATTAATTTAAAAACTTGCAACAAGTAATAATTCATTCAATAACAACTTTTACAAACAATCATTGTTGAAGTACATAATTCATATAAATACAGGGTGTCCCATAATTAATTATGTATAGCAAAACTGCAAATATGCAGGAACATATTAAATACACAATGGCAATAAATTACCTACATATACTTAAATGCACATATTCAGGTCTTGTTTATAATAAAGTTTCAGATCTATTCTCTATTCTTGACTACGAAGATTATAAAAGAGTCAATTATGAGAAATACTGAATGTACGAATTAAATCGAGAAATTGCACAAAAAATTCCCGAACAAAGAATTTAGAACTACAAGAAGCAAATATTTCATGTTTCTTTACGTCTGATTCAGGGCTTTTATATATTCTGTCAGACACCTTGTCAGTTTGCTCTTAAAGTGTAACATAAAATTTCACTTACGTTGTCAGGTAATAAGACGAATTTTAAAAGCTATAAAATATCCAGATACCGATATAGTATATGCGAAGTCTATTACTCGAGAGTGAAAATATGTTACGGTTAGTGACATCCGCTTTGACACGTTGAGAATATACATATATTATACAGTGAGGTGCATAAGTAACGGATAAATTCATTATCTACGTAATTTACAATTTATGAGTAAAATCCTAAAACACGTCAGTTTTTAATTCTAGAATGACATATTTGAGCATAATTTTATACCTCCCCCTCCAACCCTCTTGGAGTGACAGCTACCCCTTTACGAGGAACGAGGGTGCGTGTGATAGTTCATTTGAAAGTTCATTCTAGAATTAAAAATTGACGTGGTTCAGGATTTTACTCATAAATTGTAAATTACGCAGATAATGAATTTATCCGTTACTTATGGGCCTCACTGTATATAAATTATCGGGACATATACAGTGTGGTAATTTATTAGGAATAAAATGTTCATTTGTTGATATTAATTTTTATATAAAAACATTTCGAAAGGCTTTATTAGTGTTCCTTCCTTTACATCCAAAACGATTTTGTGCATTTTTTTTTATGATTTTTAAGTTCCCTTGAACACCTACGTCACTAAAACCACCGTAACTTGTAAATTAGTGGTCGCTATGCCATGAAATTTTGACACATATCGGTTGTAAGTTGGTACTATCTAAAAATCATATGGATTTGTCAATAGTGGTGCCATTATATCACCCTACAAACTTTAAATAAAGTATTGTGTTACTGAGTAATTTGTTTTAATCCGAGTAAATTTCAAATTACTTAACAAATAGGTTAGAGAATCGAATTTTAACAACTCTTTCTTTTCTAATGTCGATTATTTTAAATAGAACATACTGCATTTTATAATATCATTCGCTTCCTTCTTTCATACTCTTTCGATAACCGCTAGTATTCCCGATACCTAAACTGTATACTTTTGGAGTATCACTCTCAAAAGTAATCGGTAACTCATCCCAGGGACTTTCTGCAACACTTCGATGCTAACACATTTCGTCATCCCATGTTCACAAATCGAAAGCGTCGGAAAACCATCTATATTATACATCGCTGTACTCTATTATTTATTAATAAATAGCTTATAGAATGTCGTATCAACAGGTGAGAATTAGTTCTTAAATAAATCAACCATTACACTGTTGTTTTTACAATAACGCGCATACATATTTAATAGGCTAAAGACTGGCAGAGCTTCGAATCAAAGGCACCGCTTTACACGCGGCAAAAAGGCGGCCAAAAAAAATCATAAATAATTTACTAATCATTTTATCATAACTTGAGCTTATAAATTTTGAAGTTGCTCCGCCAAAAGTTGAGTTCCCCGCACGTGGCGCGGGTCGATTCAATATTAATGCGGCAATTGTTATGCGTATGTGTTTCATAGACAACGCGTTGTAATGAGGAGATCGCTGAGGGTGTAGTAAGTAGGGTAGTAACCACAGACCAACTAGAAACTAGACCAAGCCATACATGCAAGCCGATGCAGTTAAGCGGAAGCCCACAGCCAGGCCCCGGCTCGTAGACTAATTCAGTCGTTCGTAGACTTTGCCTAGTGAACATCTCCATTTCTTTATCAATTTTAATTTCGTAAAACCAGTGGCGGCTCATGCTAAAGAGACGTGGGGGTTGCAAATTGATTTTTATGAGAAAAACTATTGTCTTACTGAAAACCTATAAAAACATTGCCCAATGGCGACCCACAATAGAGTAATATATAGGTAAATTGTGAATTTTTAATGACAAAAAGAGACTCTTAAATGATCACCGTATGACGCAATATTTTCCTGCAACAGAAATTTAAAAATTATGTTACACTATTCACAATTTAAAATTCATATTATCTCAAACTGAATACAATTATTGCAATAGTAGTAGGTCATGAAAAACAGTACGTAACAAAGGCTGGTGTCGATCGAAGTTTATTAATTTAGGGACACCCTGTATAGCGACAACTTTCTTACCAACCGACTTTGGATAAACTATATTTTATTCCACAAATTACTCGTTCCCAAGATACAGAGTGTCTAGACACTTTTGGTCAATGCTGTATTACATTTTCAAGTATATAAGGACATAATTGTACAGTTTTGCCTTATCATTTGCCACCCAAAATTTGTATTATGTTTAACAATTTTTATATGTATAAAAACCAGAAAAATAAGAGACGATCGCAAAAAAAGAAATTAACTTATGTATTTTTTTTTTTAAATAGAACCCTATATATTGTCACATTTTTGAAATCAGCTTAATTTTCACATTTCAAAAATATAAAAATATTGTTTTCCATAGTCATCCATGAACAGAGCGATAAAACGTCAAATTTTTATGTCGTACCACTGCTAACTAGATGGAATTATTTAAAGTGAAATAACTCAAAAACGGCTGATCCAAACATAAACACATTATATATTTTTGGCATGTGGAAATTCAGCCGATTTTAAAAATGTGACAATTTATAGGGTGTTTCATTTAAAAATGACATAAGTTAACTTTTTTTTTTATTTCACGGTCGTCTAATTGCTGTCATTTATTTCTAGGGGGGACCTCTTCTCCGGACTGAACGATGGACTGATAAGTCGGGCAGAGGCGCTGGCCGCCGTCGACATAAAGCACCAAGGAACCGGGGGCCCAGGGGGCCTCCCCAACTCAAGCACGACATGATGTACCACCACCACAGTATGGGGGGCACCGCCCCCGGTCAGCAGGCCACATCACCAGGTACGCGTCATGCCTATCTTACTATTTAGATATGGATAAATAATTTACTCCATTGAAATATTTAATTCATAAACCCAAGTAGGTACGTGCGGTCAATCACCGCACGGTGATTGTCTTAATTGCGACATCTATTAGGCAAAAGTCGTATCAAGGCAACGCCTCCTAAAGGACAAGGCCGGAGTGCTGACGAAGTGACGTCATCATAAGTTGTTTGTAAGCCTAGCCCGTACGGAATACTGATAGCTTAATTTCATCTTAGCAAATGCAAAAAGTGAGTTAACCAAATCTGGTGGCGTTCTCGAAGGCAGGCATGGCCTAACGTTACGTCGCAGAGGCCACTATTCAATGAGATTAACATTACTCATTCATAACATGACTAGACCTACTTAGTACTATATTATTACGTATCTGTTTATTTCAACGAAAAGTTGAATAATCGAAAGTTGAAAGTTAAAAAGTTTTTTGTACATATTGGGGCGAAAACACCAGTAGCATGCATCACCGCCCGGTCAGTCGTGTAGTCCTGCTAAAGTGAATGTGAAGAGATATTTTTAATTCCTTTGATGGCTAACGCCGCCCAATGGCGGTCATATACATTTTATAAATTCGAAAATTGTGAAATATTTTTTTTCATTGAAATCAATATAGGAGATTAAAATTAGCCTGCATACAAAACTCATAATATTTGTAATATAACTTTCTGTATATAATGCTCATTTAGCCAGACATTCTGAAAAAATTGTCTGCCTAGCTAAAATCAAACACAAACACGTCACTGGCGGAATCAAGAGGGAATTACTAATGTCGTAAATCATTTTAACGCCACAGTAGACCGCATGAATAACTAACCAACGTATTCGATGCAATGCAAAATACTCAAATTGGGTCACTGTACCTCACAGCGGGAATGCTGCACGTTGACGGCTCTTCAAAATGTTCTTAAGTATAGTAATATACATAAAGTTGTTTTAATTAATTATTTTTTGCAGCAATTTTAAACGCCTTATTTTAATGCTCACTAATAAATTTACATCTATGTATTTGTTTTGAAATATTCCAAACTAGCTTTCTAAGAACGTCACGAACTAACAGTTTATTGAAGTATGAATATAACATTTGTATAGTGAGCTTAGCAATTTTAGAAAATATATCTGACAACCTTGCTTTTTTTTCATGTCTTTACATTCACATTAGAAATACTATACAACAAAACGAGGGTGACTCGCCGACACGTCGCCGCGTTGCGTGGGCCTCCGGAGTCTTCCGCAGGTTTCTGCATCTTTCGAGGCGGACTGGTGGAATGTGGCAGTGCCAGCCAACCGGGTAGAGAGGCATATCGAGACGGACGGATGACAGTCTATCTTTGAAATAAATTACGCGCGGTCGCGGTCTTCGTACAGTCGAATATAAATTGTACAGAAATAAATTAGTGTTAATAATTAAGCGTTTAATCCGTATTTGTATTTGGTGAAATAAATAGTGTTAGTTGAAAGAGTTTGAATTTTTCACACCTAACGAACCCTTAATGAACAAAACGTTACAATATATATCAATTATTATAATTATTATGAATAGCACTTGTATTCAGTGCTACAGTATTTGTAACAATCTTGATAGGATTACGCTTTATATGTGATTTTTCTATTTTATGAAGTTCATTGTTTTTCGATTTTTGTGAAATAGAATTAACCGCAGAAATATTCAAGTTTAGGGTTGCTGCTGAAAAAAATATATTAGACTGTAGTTTTAATTAATATTATAATTTTATAATTAAATTACCTGTCTAACAGCTGTTAAGGGTAGCAAGGGACCATTGTTGTCTCGTTCATTTTCAAAATAGCGTATCAAAGATGTTACCAACTCTTGGCAGCAGCTGTTTAACTGATTTGGCATTTCGTAAACGGAAGTCTGAAAACTATAACACTTTGATTATTCTGAAAATAACAGTTTTCAATGCAAGATAAAAAGTTTGGAGCTAAAAAAAGACACATACCACTATTAAAGCCAATGCAAGGTTCAGCTAATTTGAAACTGCATAAAAACGAATATCAAGCACGAAATTTAAAATCCAATAGAATATTCCATTATAGTTTTTGTTTCGAGTGTCAATATGCACTTATTATACTTATTAGACTTAGAGTGCACTTATTAAATCACAATATAACTGGGTTAATAAAACAGTGATACCACAATATAATTGGGTGGTATCACTGCACACATTTAATATCGTCATCGGTGACTTTTCGGTGACTGATCGGTGATTTTTATTTTGTACAAAGTAGGTATGTATACTTATTTAGTTTCATATTTCTTACCTTACGCACGAAGTCGTCAAAGTTGTCAAAGGTTAAATAATGATAAATATATTATAAATATAAATTTCACGAGCAGAACTTTACTTCTTTCTAATACTTTCATCTCTAACAATTTTTCATCTCTACTTTCGCAGTGCTTTGTAGTTTTCGACAAATATTTTGGGTAAGTTAACGGGGCCGAAATTATTATAGGTAGCTATTTTAGGGTCTTGGTAAGAAACATATCAAATAATATGTTCTTTATACCTTTGAATTTCTTTGTGCTATAAAATCTTTCGGTATTCACTTACGTCGCTGGACTGCCCTGGCTTGTTCGGGAAACTAAAAGTGAACTGTCGGCCCATTTGTTGTATTTCCACTACACACAACACTTAAACAACATTTCACTGAACTACATTATTACACCTTTTGTAAATGCCAATCTAACCAAATAACTAATGATAGCAGGCGAGACACACAAACATAACCTGCAACCGGTACTAACAGGGACGCACGCTGCATTTTACAACTTGCTGACGTCACAGAGCAATTTGTATCAGTTTCTAGGCTTCGTCTTCCAGGGGATGTTGATCAATATCGTAATAATTAGTTGAAATTGGCAAAATCAGTGGCAATTGGTGAAATTTGAAATTCTTTATATTCTCCATACCTTCTCTTGATGGGTAATGGGTACCATTTATAAATGAGAATACTTGTTCTAAAATGCTGTAGCCAGGATTTGTTTAAACATATTTTGCAATTTTTCTTTCACGACTGAGCTGACGGTATGCGGATTGTGGCGGTTTCTGCAGTTTTTGACATCGTTTAATACTTGGACCTTCTTGTAACGATTGGCCGATTGGCCACATGTTTTCAGTTCCTTTACATCAGTTCCTTTACAGTACCCGCTATTACGTTACCAAGGAATGTAGTGCTTTCTCAAGATGATTCTTAAGAACAATGTATTTAAAGCTTTTAAATCTAGAAAAATAATGCTCAAGGTTTTCGTTTTATTTTTTCCAAATTAGTAACCGATTCAATCCCATCGAAGAATTGGATTTCCTGCACATTTCTTGTTTAATGATTTTGAAGGTTCATCTGGTTCATTTTTCTATTTCCTTCGTTACCGATTAATCGTGAATAAAATGAAATTACGAAATTTTCGCGTTTATTCTTTTTTAATGAATCGTAAAATTTCTCCAATACCACAAAATAAACATGATGAAACGATATAAAATTGTCGTGTTCGAGGCAGTATTTTATGGTTGCGTTTCCCTCTGCCATGATTGTCAATTTCACGTGTCGCATGCAATAAAACGACGGCAGGGCCTGGAATTTTATATGCTCTGTTTGTTTTACTTTTTGTGATATATTTATACTTCGCGTTTGTTTGTTTTTTTCGAAATAACCTAACGGTACTATAATGGAACAATTGGTTACGGGTCTTTTTGTGTAAAGTGGAATAAAGGACCCTAGAAGGGTCTTTTTCAATCATTATTGCGCTTGTAAACAATGTTATTCCATTGTTCAAAAAAAATCAAAAAATTGTCAAGTACGAAAAGTATCACGCCTCGAACAAAATTCTCAATTAGAGTAGGCTGTGATGTATATATTTTCTCTGTTAATGGTTGGTGGCCCTACCATTTACCACTGACAGTTACCTAATTCAACTCAAGTTGTCAAGCACGTATCTATAATAGGATGGGATTGTCACACAAATATTTCCTTCCCGAAAGTTATTTTCGAAGTGGTAGGTAAGACAACTGACAATATGTTTATTCATAAACAGTTTCCTAACCTTATAACTACTTATACACAGCTTGTAAATTCAATTCATGCTTGTGTCGATACATTTCGTGAAACTGGATCAGTTAGCCTTAAACCAGGAAGCGGAGAAGCTAAGAAAGAATAGTGCATTTCCAGTGGTTGTGGAAAATTGAATAACAACATTATTGATAAGTGTTCGAGACCTGGTTTCACCTTTCAGGATATTTAAATAAACAATACATGAGGATATTTGTAGTCCCCACAGTACAAAATCCCCACAAATTTGTGGAAACTCCTTTACATCTACAAAAAATTGGCGTTTCAGCTAGGGGTCAGCAGGTACTGGTTTCCTGTTAGTATGCACATCAGCTCCATCTTGTTGAATATAACCTTCTTGCAATTAGTCGTCATACAGCATTTGTACAAATGGTGTTAAGATTTCTAAACGGTACCTCTCTGCATTCAGTGTTCCATTAAAAAAATAGCTCCAACAATCCTCCTTCTGCTCACAGCTGCCTACAATTCAATTTGTTGTGGGTGTAATGGAGTTTCAATACAAAAGTGAGGGTTATCTACACTCCAAAGTCTCATATTCTAAGTTAACATTGCCCGAATCCCGAAAGATGGAACTAAAATCTCATCAGTAAAACACTTTCAAAGACGAAGCATCGTTATTATTAAAATGGTTAATAAACCATTGAAAAAACTGAGTCTTAGAGGTTTGTCCGCTCTGAAAATTTCATGTGTGGATTGCAGACGATATGAATGGAGCTCCAAATCATTTTTCATAATTCGTCTTATAGGGTAGATGCACTTGTTGACTCAGTTGGCTTCTTGGATTGTCTGTTATCACTGGCCTACCTATTACAACGTTTTCTTCTGTCCTTACTCTGGGCCTGCCATTTCCTTGTTTCCGATTGACGCTTCCAGTTTAGCGGTACAAATTTAGGAAACGTTTTACTGATCGGCTAAATAGGTCCAAATAAATAACTGCATGTGGAAACACTTCTGTGAAGTCGTCATATGCAGCCCTCATCGAATATATCCAGTTTTCATTGATTTTACTGCCATTTCAAAAATATATTTTAAGTGAAGCGCGCATCTGTTCTTCATTAAAAACAATATAAATTAATGTTTCTACGTCTACTTGATTCAAATTGGAACGTTTTAAGAAACTCCAAGCCCTCTATATCAAAATATGCAAATAAAAAATATCACTCACATAACTTGTTTTCAGAAATAGGTTAATACATTGGATTGGATATAAAACACATTTCTGCATTTATTGACAGAGTTGTTGATATTTTAGTCACTTCCAATTTACTCGAAGACGACACTAACGTTGCTACAAAATGCTATTCTATTCTGAGAACAATTCTACCCCAGTTGTCACCTTTTGAGGCATAATGTTAATTATTCTTTTAACTTACATCGTTTGATCTAGAGTGTATTCGAACGTTTTAATTTGAATCAAGTAGGCGTATAAAAATTAATTTACCTTGTTTTTGTCGACAGTATTTTCCTTACCTCATCATGAGCGTTTTATTTTTTATTGTTCGTGAAAACATACCCTCCAACAGTCACAACGGAGGACTATTCCCACGTAATGTTGAAATTATTTCGTGTTAAATGTTTAATCCTTCTGAACTTTATTAGATGCGAAAAGTTTCCTCTCCCCTCATAAATTATGTAACGCGCTTGAAGAGGGTAAAAACACCATATAATCCATATAATATACTGTAAATATGAGAGTATCCACCCTACCGTTATATAACTTCACCATAATCAAAAAATTTCATGGTCAAATTTAGCACGCCTTTGAGAATTAAGTTAATATGGGCATGCTACTAAACCGGTAATGGTTGGCAGCTCGGATCGATAGAATTTAACCCGGGAATGTCGTTGTTCGGATGTACCTTCGTTTCCCCCCTTCCATTATTATCGATGGATTTTTCTTGGAACGGTTGCTGAGAGTATTGCGGGTCAGAATGATATTTTGTGAGTTCACGTTTTTATAATATGTCTGCGTCCAAGATAAGGATGTTGTTCGTGGAGTTCATGGAAATGATGAGAGATAAGAACTTGGTTGGATGGGGGAAATGCGTGTCGGTTGGCTATTAAAAGGGCTTGAGTTTTGGAAAAAGTATGTTTTTTGAGAAACAGTTTTTGTTTTAAAACTTACCCTGCACGTGTCATGCGTACCATATTTGGAAACATTAACGGTAAAATAGTTCCAGTTGCTTCGTATACAGGGTGTACCACCTAACACGGTTTCTCCCTTAACACTATTGCTGGTTTAAGAAAAAAGTGGTTGAAATAAAAGTTGCACAAAACGATGCAAGGTACTCCATTTCATGAAACCGATCCACGATTTCTAAATGGTACTTCTCTGCATTCAGTGTTCTGTTGAAACAAAATTATGTCTAACAATCCTCCTTCTGCTCACAGCTGCCCACACTCCAATTTTGCGTGGGTGTAGTGGAGTTTCAGTATAAAAGTGAGGGTTGTCTGCACTCCAAAGCCTCATGTTATGAGAATTAACATAGCCCGAAAGATGGAACCAAGCCTCATCAGTAAAAAATATTTTTCGATGGCAGAACTGTAACCTTAGAGGTTCGTCCGCTCTGAGAATTTCATGTGTGCATTGCAGACGATGTGGATGGAGCCTCAAATCATCTTTCAAAATTCGTTGACACGTTGTATAGGGGGAGATTCACTTGTTGGCTCAGGTGGGTAATTGATGTTCTTGGATTGTCCGTTATCACTTGCCTAAATATTTTCTTCTGTCCGTACTCTGGGCCTGCCACTTCCTTGTTTCCGATTTACGCTTCCAGTTTTCCTATACAATTTAGGAAACGTTTTACTGATCGGATAAAATGGTCGAAATGAATAACTGTGTCTGGAAAAACTTCTCTGAAGTCCTCATATGCTGCTCTCATCGCATATATCCAGTTTCCGTTGATTCTACTAGCATTTCTAAAATAAATTTCAAGTGAAACACGCATCTGTTCTTCATTTTAGTCATTGTTTAGATAAGCCACTTTTGCAATTTTATCGTTTGTTTTTTTTTCGTCAGATACCCAGAAAACAGTAATATACATCATATTTGACCACCAAAATCGTGCGCAAAGTAGTATTAGTCCCACAAGTTAACGGGAAAAGGGAGCGAATGGGGTGCTGGGTGGGTAAAATAATGCATAAATAGTGATTTTTTCATTTCGCATGTATCTGTGAAATTTCCCTTGCTGACTTCCCCTTGAAATGCAAATATGGTGTAGATATTATTTTCTGGGTATCTGACGAAAAAAAAACGCTAAAATTGCAAAAGTGGCTTTTCTGAACATTTACCTTCATTTTTAATGCAGAACAGATGCTTCATTAAAAATGAATTCCATTATTTATTTTACAATTCTAACAAACACTTCAAAAGTTTGACAACAAAGTTTCGCTTCAACGCTATTTCTATCTCTCTTGTTTGTAGCCAGATTTGATGACTTTTTTTGAATGGCTCGTTATTGGTTAAAACTACCAATTGTACTAAAACTATATATTGGACTGCAGTTTTAATTAATATTTCTATTTTTTATTTAAATCACATTTCTAAGAGCTGTTAAGGATCGCAATGGTCCATTATTGTCTCGATCTTTTTCAAAATAGCGTATCAAAGATGCTACTAATTATTGGCAGCAGCTGTTTAAGTGTTTTGACATTTCGCAAACGGAAGTCTGACAACTATGATTACGATTACGTATGGGGTAGGTGCGTGCCCTCGCACTTAAGCCGATGCTTATTGTGCCCCCAGAGTCTAGTCATTCCATTAGTCCTGTTTCCTTAAGAAATTTAAGGACAGTTTCTAATGGAGCGTCTGTCACTTCTTTTGGTTCTGTTGTTATAGCCCCAAAGTTCGAATGCCTGATAGCTGACAGTGCTGGGCATTCGCATAATATGTGGAAGGAGGTTTCTTCCTCCTCTCCGCACCTTCTGCAATCGGGATTAATTTTCACCACGATTGTCGTGAGATGTCGCACGCGTGGGCAGTGTCCCGTAAACAGTCCTACTATCCATCTCAGCTGGTTTCTACCCAGTTTTATGATGTCTATTAACTTGTCCTAGGATGGTTCGTCAATGTACATCCTCGAGTGTCTCACCCAGTGCGATATATGTTTTTCTCTTAATAGGTCCTTTATGGCCCTCCTAGCTGTCCGGTAAGCCAGACCGCAGGTGGGTTCCGGCCCTATGAGTGGAACCTCAGCCCCTTTCTTTGCAAGGAAGTCCGTTCTTTCGTTCCCTTCATGGCCTTGGTGCCCTCTCATCCACTTGAGAGTGATGCTGTTGTGTTCCGCTAGTTGTGTTAGCGAATCCATATAGTCTTTAACTGCCTGGGAATGTATTTCTACAGCTCCCGGGGCTTTGAGTGCTGCTTGGCTATCACAGATAATCTGGATCCTCTTATTTGTGTAAAGCCGGTCCCAGACACTACGGGCATTCGACGAAGGAGTCGTAGTTGCTTCGGCATTGGCTTAGCTCCCATACTATGCGATGATTTTGCGAATGGTCGGCTTCGGATGCCTTCGTAGTAAATCTCGCTCTCTTGTTCTTTTTTACATCCAGTGACGTTCATCAGTTCTTTCTCATACATTTTCAAACATTCTATTGTTAAATCTTTTGTCCATTCCATTTTACAACAAATCCTTTCACTGAACGGCACTGAGCTAGACTAAACGCCTTCACAAACCCAAGCGAAGTATCTGGGACATTTGTCGTAGTACATTCGTGGTTCTTTGCTTCGCGCAATTTTACCGACAGCCGGCCGAAACAGTTTACGAATGACGAAGGTTCACGAAGTAACCTCTCAGACACTACGCGAAGTAGCCGTTTCGAATACCGCAGTGTCTGGGACCGGCTTAAGACCTCCTGGTCATCTCCTACGCACAAGCGGATATTGCAGTTATTTCTGCCTGAAATACGATTGCCGATTTCCCCAGGTTTATGCTGATTTCGCACCTTTCGCATTCTGTTTGTTGCACTCGCTCCAGTGCTTTGTTCCGCTTTGGAGTCATCTGTGTACCAGAAGGTTCCATTCTGTTGGTCTGGCGTGTCTTCTTATAATTCTTCTTATTCTGACAACTATAACACTTTGATTGTTCTGAAAAATAACAGTTTTTCAATGCAAGATCAAAGTGTGAAGCTCAAAAAAAGCACAAACCACTATTAACCCTTTAACGCCCAAGTGCACTGTCAAGAGACATGAACTTAGAGCCATATCTGATAGAAACCCATCGAATGGAACCGTTAAAATTTCAAAAAAAAAAACGTAACCATAATTTTTAACAAAAACAAAAAAACGCGATTATTTCAAGATTATTTTTTTCTTAAATCGCAATTTCAACTATGTTATCGTCCTTTATACCACTCAAAAACAAATAGAAACGTGCTCTCGAGACGTGTACTTGAAGGAAACGCAATGAGAACAATTTAGTTTTCTCATTTTTGAGGTTAAAATAACTAAATATGGCAAAATTCAAAGGGTGATATTTCTCGTTTTTTACCAGTTGCGGAATCATTGACGCAAAAGGAGAATTTTGAAAAAATATTAGTACTTTTGGGGTTTTTGGGGTCGCTGATCACGATCCTGATGTCAGAATTTCAAAATTCAGGATGGTAGATATGACATGGCTACCATTTTGAAACAAATTTCGAAATCCTGAATTTTGAAATTCTCACATCGGGATCGTGATTAGCTACCCCGAAAACCCCCAAGTTTACAAAGTTAGAGGCAAAATATTCGAAAATTTTTAAATTTGATTCGGGATGGTGGCCATATTGGATCCGCCATCTTGAATTTTGAAATTCTGACATCAGGGTCGTGATCAGCGACCCCAAAAACCCCTCGAGTACTAACAATTTTTCAAAATTCTTCTTTTGCGTCAATGATCCCGCTGGTAAAAAACGAGAAATATCACCCTTTGAATTTTGCCATATCCAGTTATTTTAACCTCAACAATGAGAAAACTAAATTGTTCTCATTGCGTTCCCTTCCAGTACACGTCTCGAGTGCACGTTTGTATTTGTTTTTGAGTAGTATAAAGGACGATAACATAGCTGAAATTGCGATTTTAAAAAAACCATCTTGAAAAAATCGCGTTTTTTAATAGTTTTTGTTAAAAATTGAAGGTTACATCATTTTTTTGCAAATTTTAATGATTCCATTCAAAAGAGCGACCTCGAAAACATGGGAATACATGGTTTTAGTTATTTTTCCTATCAGTAATATGAGCCTCTAAGTTCATGCCTCTTGACAGTGCACTTGGGCGTTAAAGGGTTAAAACCGATGTAAAGTCCAGATTTCAAACTGTATCAAATGTCAAATATCCTTTAATCAACGATTCTATAGGCCAAATGCGCGCTATAAAACTCGCCCTGTACGTTATGTACTGTCAGCGACGCCGAGTAATAATGTAAACTAGCAAGCGCACTTATCTCGCGATGGAGTTTGAGTAAAGACTGGGCAAACAGTTAGATTAAACAAAGCAGAGCAAATAGCACTCGAAAAACAAAAAACTAACGTTAGTGTATAACATTTGACGAGCGGGGCGGCCCCGCAGTCGGCAAACACGGGACAAGTGCGGCCCCTCAGGCCTCGCAAAACATTTCCCGGAGGTGTTGTGCCGGGCGGGCCCCCCGCCGGGACGGGGCCGCCGCGTCCCCGGCCGTGTTCTACACGTCAAATGACCACTTTACACCGTTGTGAGGCCTAATGATGAAATATGGCGCTACTGGGACCCGTTGAATCATTGGAATTCTGCACCGCGCGCCGAACCTACGGCCAGAAAACGCGCTTATCTATTGTTATGCGCGCCCCGTTTAATGTGATAAAGCGACTCTAAGGGCGAGCGTATTTTATTCTTGCGTTTGCGGTGTATTTTTAATGGATTATTTATGGAAACGCGCGGGGCCCACAAAAAATAGCGGTGCCGGCGTGAGTGTGTGTGTGTGTTTAAGCGGAATTTATGGCCGCCGATTGTCGTTATAGAAAGCTTAAAACAAGTCGGTACGAGTCTGATATAAATACAACAAAAATGATATTTGCACTCTCGACCGCTCTCCCGAGTGCACCTATATGTATCATGCTAGTCTCGACTGCTCTCGACCAAGGCTGTTCGCCGCTTTTTTGCGCTTCGTCAAACGTTCCTTACCGCATGCAAGTAGGGTAAACTAGCGCATTGTCTAAATACAACGAGATGCAGAAAGTGTGCATAAGATATTCTGGTTATTTCATGTTTTACGCATATAATAAATATAGTTTTATGTTTATTTTGTGCAGGGTTTTGGACACCTTCTTTTCAAACCCAATGAAAATTGGACCAACTCAGTTCATGATAGTTCTGAATAAGAATCCGATGTCACTTATTTGCTAAAACAATTGCTAATAATAAAAATTGCTCTTAGTTGGCCATGATTTTACTCCACAGTTTCATGAGACTATTAAAAAAAGTTCACGAAAATCGGACTAAAACTATAGATTTTAGAAGGGTGGATAAACCTTAAGAAGTTTACACTGTATTCCTCTAATAACAATATGTTCAATAAAGATCCTAAACAAAATAAAAATGTTAATTTTAAATCTTTATCTAATATCCTAGAGTGGGTACTAGAACCTTCGGCGTAGAAAAACCGGAAGTTCGGTGTTTCGTGGAAAATGTCTAGTTTTTTTTCTTTATCTAATAGGTACTTTAAAATATTGAACATTTGAATTGTTTACAGTGCGTATTTGATTAAAATAGAATTAAAATAAAACTTGACATGAAAATGAATTATGTTATATTGTAAATTCTTAAAAAAATATAAGACATTTTGTACACTATTAAGGGATATAAAAAAATCCCAAATTTTTATATGATATTCAAAGAGCTATAACTTATTTTATACTTAATACTTAACGTTTTTTAATAATGAAAATATTGATTATTGCTAAAAAACCTGTTTAACTTAAAAAATGAATAAAATGTGAAAAATCGATCCATATATTAATGTTTAGCACAAACGATAATTTCAACTGTCCAGAGAACTATGACAAAAAACTAGCAGCGCTTCGAAACTATCACGGTTTCTTTGGGGTTCTTCAGGTTGAAAAATAGCAATCAATATTCTTATATATCCATTATTTGCAAAGTTATAAAAAGTTATGCAATTATCCCAAATTATGTAATTTTTACCTCTTCTTGAATTAACAATTTCGCTTCGAAATATTTTTTTTAAGCAAAAAGCAATTACTACAACTTGTAAAGGATACTTTGCAGTTTTCAAAGCCCTAATTTGATTATCTGTACGTTCATTATTTCCCTAGTGATTACCAAAGTCAAAAATGACTTTTTTTGCTTAGAACGGCGAAAAATCATCGTATAGGGGTCGAAAATAGGTAAAATTAAAGAGAATTAAATTATCTACAAGACCATTATGATTTGAGGATCATCTAAAAATTGGGATTTTTTATGATTTTTTATTTTTTGATCGTGCATCCAGTATTGTTTTCAAAATAGATTAAGGTCCGTTGTGGCCAACGTTATGTTATGCATTTTTACAAATGCTCCTTTCTGCGTACCCGCGCCTCAACGTCTCTCTTACTTCCAGATGGGCCACATGGACGGCCTGGAGATGCTCGACCCGATCTCCACCTCGTCGATGACCACCCTCACGCCCATGTCGGAGACGCCGACCCACATGCACTCCTACGGCATGAACCACGTGATGAACCACCACCACCACGGCGGGCCGCTGTCGGGGCACGGCGCCCCCGGCCACCACCCGGGCCACCACGGCGGCCACCCGGGCGCCCACCACCCGGCGATGGCGGCGGCCGCGGCGGCCGCCGCCGTCGCCGGCCTCCACCCCGACGCCGACACCGACCCGCGCGAGCTGGAGGCCTTCGCCGAGCGCTTCAAGCAGCGCCGCATCAAGCTGGGCGTCACGCAGGCCGACGTGGGCAAGGCGCTGGCCAACCTGAAGCTGCCCGGCGTCGGGGCGCTCTCGCAGTCCACCATCTGCCGCTTCGAGTCGCTCACGCTCTCCCACAACAACATGATCGCCCTGAAGCCGATCCTGCAGGCGTGGCTCGAGGAGGCGGAGGCGCAGGCGAAGAACAAGCGCCGCGACCCGGACGCGCCCAGCGTGCTGCCCGCCGGCGAGAAGAAGCGGAAGCGGACCTCGATAGCGGCGCCGGAGAAGCGCAGCCTGGAGGCGTACTTCGCGGTGCAGCCGCGGCCGTCCGGCGAGAAGATCGCCGCCATCGCGGAGAAGCTCGACCTGAAGAAGAACGTGGTGCGCGTCTGGTTCTGCAACCAGCGACAGAAGCAGAAGAGGATGAAGTTCGCGGCGCAGCACTGACCAGACGTCAACTTCGGATTCCCCGTGAACTAGTGAATTCAGTGTTCCGTTAAGGACCTCCTCCGTACTGTAACTGGACCGGAACAGCTCCCGCTTGTGCCGCTCTCGGCGATTTTTTAAACTATGCTCAACGCACTGTACATAATAGATGACATGAGGTACCTTTTTTACAGGTTTTCAGCGCAGACGATTCTCGGCCTTTCCTCTGAGGCGAGTGGCGTCGCGCGGTGATCGATTTTCATCGAAAATTGGACAAAAATCTACATTCAAGCCAATTTTAAAGCAACATGGACGTTTTTGGGCACAAATTGTTCTTTGAGCAATTGCCTACAATATTTGATACCGCTTTTTTCGATTAAAATAATTGGCCGACCTTGCCAGACCTACAAAGTTGGTGAATTTTCCAAAAAAATCGATTTTTTCGCTGCAACTTCGTCGATAATCAAGCTACAAAGTTAAACATTGTTTTCTTGAAAGTGCATAAAAAACATTAATAACTTCTTAAACATTAAAAAGTGTCACTCGGATCAAAAGTTACAGGGGTTTAAAAATAGATTTTAAAATGACATTATTAGCGATAACAAAAAGATATTGCATTTCACAGTTCTTCATAAAAATCGGACTTCAAAATCGGTGCGCAAATTAAATCTGTTTACACGTCTTTTTCATAAAACTTTTAGTTGGAATTTTACCTCGATTTTGTATCGAGCTACAGCTCTAATAATAAAAATGAAAAAACCGCTAACTTTCATGTTTGGTTAGTACTAATAACTAGACTTAAGAACAGAATATACATTTGTATAAGCGTAAACGAAAATTTTTAAAAAAGCGAATTATGAGCGAAACTGAAAATCAGCGGTTTTTTCGTTTTTGTTATTATATTACAGATATAATAATAACTCGATGCAAAATCGAGGTAAAATTCCAACCAAAAGGTTTATGAAAAACACGTGTAAACAGCTTTAATTTGCGCTTTAAGACGTTGAGAAAGGTTGTTTAGATCCAAAGATAAGTCTGATTTTTATGAGGAACTGTGAATCTTTTATTATCTATTTGTTATCGTGATCTTTTTGTTATCGCTAAAAATGTTATTTTTAAACCCCTGTAACTTTTAATTCGAGTGACACTTTTTATGTTATGTTTAAAAAGTCAAAATAAAGCTTTTTTTATGCACCTTCAAGAAAAAATTGTTTAACTTTGTAGCTTGATTATCGACGAAGTTGCAACGAAAAAAATCAATTTTTTTAAAAAATTCACCAACTTTGGAGGTCTGGCAAGGTCGGCCAATTATTTTAATCGAAAAAAGCGGTATCACATATTTTAGACAATTGCTCAAAGAACAATTTGAGCCCAAAAACGTCCATTTTGCTTTAAAATTGGCTTGAATGTAGATTTTTGTCCAATTTTCGATGAAAATCGATCACTGTGCGTCGGTATTTGATGAGAGACTCAAATGAAAATCGCAAATGCGCCATTTAAAATCTTGTTCTCTTTCTAGGCGTTGGAAAATTTACAGACATCTTTGACGTCTTTCCGAGCTGGTAATACGAAGCAGTACCAGTAGGTAGGTAAGATTTTTTATGGTGCTTTTGCGGTTTTCATTTGATTCTCTCTCGTAATTACACGGGCTGGCTAAATTTTAAAGCAGAAACCAGGCTGGATACGGACCTGACCTCAGAAGTGCTCCATCGCGTCAGATTTCCAAGATATCCTAACCTAAAACTGCGAAAATCGTGGTTTTTCGCTATGGTGTTTCCAAAATAAGTAGCAATTTTTTGTTTCTTAATTTTAACATGTTTTTTATTCCACCGGCCATATTGGATCCGCCATCTTGAATTTTGTAAATCGGAGAACAGGTTCGTGATGAGTGACCCCGAAAATCTAGTGAGCCAGAGAACAATTACGGTTTGAAATTTGGTTCTCCCTCCTTTTTAAGTTTTCACCTGATGCTTTCAGGTTACAAAAAAATACGCCAAACTAATGAACTTCAGCAGCCGATTTCTCGAAAAGGAATAAATATATCCAGATAATTATAACGGGATTTTGATTGAGAAAGAGGTACCAAAACAAGTTTTGTAGAGTAAAATTACCTCGTGGTGTGCATAACCTCAAAAATAGCGAAAAAAAAAACACATTTTCATATTATATTTTTTTTATTAGATAATGATATCTTGTGAACCTGACGTCATGGAGTAATTATGATCTCAGATACGGACTCAGTGCGACAAAAAATATTCGGAAAACTGTGGCCTGATTTCTGATTTTGAAGTTCGGTCAAATTTTGTCGGCCTGAGTTATTTGGTGTAATGGAACCCTTTTGAGTCTTGATAAAATGTTTCCCCTATTTTTGAGGTCGTTGAACATGTATCCGGTTTTCCGTTTTTATCAGTCGAAGCTACTTTTCGACGAAGATATCTAAATCTATCGAAAAATGATAGATTTTCAACATTAGTATTTACAAACTAATAATTACAATCTTAAATTATATAGACATCGCAGAGGACATTGTTCTATGGTCTTATTCAACAAATTTCACCTCTAAAGAGCCTCAAAAACCACTCTCTTATATACATTTATTAATTTTACACAGAAATTTGTGCTTTACAATCTGTTATCTTAAACAACCAGCGCCATTTGACATCTGAAAGACGAAATATCTCGCAATTGGTAACGGTTGACTTGATTTTGAAAAGTTATATACAGGGGATGACAGAAGCAAGTCATGGCAAATAAATCTGACTGGAATAATAAGACAGTTATTAGTTCGGAAATTCAAAGGCGTCCAAAAAAAAGATAATTATTTTCCCAAAAAAAAAAAAAAAGCACTGATCGCCAAAAACTGAGATCGGTTCATGATCAGCGACTCCAAAAATTAGTGGTAACCAAAATTTGAACAGGATTGGTAAAGTTTCCATTACAGTAAATGATCACTCTTATTAGCGTATTTGCTACCAGAAGGTGCGCCGAAGCTAATTGTTTTGATAAAAGTAATCTTGTAAAATCCAAGGATAGTACAATTTTTATACAAAATTCACATGAATATTTAATAAAGAATTTATGTAAATATAATCTAGTCAGATCATGACCTAGTCATTGCATAATTCAATGAACGATTTTAGCACAGTATTAAAACGGAATTAAATCAGTATTTTGATCTCAAGTGATATTTATTTGTAAATTACAAAGTGCAATATATTTTAGGCAATATTAACGATACCTACTATGTATATTTCAAATGTGTAAATAATTTTGTTATAGATTGTCCCATTGTAAGCAATAATAGAAATAACGAGTACTCTATCACGTGCGTAAAAAAAGCTCACAGAACAGAATTTTACAAATCCTTTTACAGGGTAATTGAACATATCGCATTTACAGAGCATATCAGTATGTGTTTAGGTGGCGGATGTCATTATATTTTAAACTCGCATATCATAGCGTGATATATCTCGCTTATATATAAAGTTGGCCGAAATGAATCGAGCGACAGAGGCGTGCACATCATAAATATAAAACACGAAAGTAACTACTATATTTTCGCATGTTTGCCATATTTTATTAATAAATTATATCTCACTACTCAACGTATGTATTGTGAAGGTTGTACAACAGCTCCGGCTGTCACAGGACTACTGCAATCAAATTGAGGCAACCTCCGCCTCATGCTGCTCGAGTTACCGATATGTTGCGGAGCCGTATGCCAACGTTACTTATATATGAATTTGACGCAATACCTTTAGAGGAAGAGAGGCCACTCCATCTTTTAACTAATGTTAAAACTAGCATTTATGTTCTTGGTACCTACTACGTTTTATTTGTACGAATTTATGTGCAAAGTAGAGGTCTCTGTCATTAAACTCATGTCATGACTTCTGTCAAAAATGTAAATTCCTTAATACAAGATTATAATAAGACGCTCAAAAAAAAAACGTAATCAAAGTTGTCCGTGCAAAAAAATACGTATTTCAATTCTTAATCTTAAGTTTATAACCTTATTGAATTGTCAAGGCTGTCACATTATGTGACAGCTATTATTTATTTTACATTTGTGATAATTACTTGTCAAATGTTTGACAACAAAGTTTCGCTATTTCCGTTTCTCTCGTTCATAGCCAGATTTGATGACTTTTTTTAATATTTTGATTGGATAGATCATTTACGTATATTTTTAGCCATTTTTTATGATTTCGTTAGTCAACTTTAATGACTTTAAATGACATAATGTTTATTTGTCTGCCATTTTACGTAAATTAGTCAAATTCATATGCACAAATGCTACCTTCCATCAACATTTTTTAAAACGTGTGTTTGATATTTTTAACTGATTTTTGAATATTTGTTGACTCATTTTCCAAATTCCAAAAGTTTCTGTTGAGGTAAAAAGATGAGAATTATTTCTTTTAGCGCCATTTAAAAACTATACGTAGATACTTGTCGTTTAAGGTATTTGTTGTCAGTAGGGTATTTTTGGAAATATAAGCCTATTATTACCCTTAAGGTCCTCTCTTCATCTACATTCTGTATGAGTGCAGGTCCATCTTTGCTAATTGTTTTCTAAAAATCGTAATAATTAACAATTTTTTTAGTGATATTAGAGACAATTTAATATTTAACATCAAAATGTACTTATCAAAGTCAGTACTTCTAGATCTAGTATTTTATAATGCCCTGTCAATAAATTATATCCTTTTTCAATTTAAATTTTAACAACAAAGGTTTGTATGGAGAGTAAACTAGAAATTAACTATATAATTTCAGAATATTATTTCCGTCGTTAGTTAATACATTTTTTAAATTATAATACATTACTTATACATTTTTTTAAATTTATCGTATCCTTATAAATAATTTCTAACACAATAATATTTATAAACTCAATCATATAATATGAAAATTTAGATTCATCATCTGAAAATCTAGAACAAGTAACATTTTTCCAAACCTTCGGGCAAAATTGAATTTCAGTGCACAACAAATCTGCCATGTCCACATATATATGTACATAATAACATATCATACATTTGTAAAATATATCTTCTTCACAAATAATTTTTAATAAAATTATTTAAAACGTCAGAATATTGTTTCATTCTCATATTTTCGAAATGTAATGACAATTGCCGCCAAGCATTTTGTAAATAATTATTTATAAACACATTGTACATAAAATCGTACCAACAATTATAAGGAACTTAATAAGATAAAGAAGTAAAGTTATTCCAACGTTTCGAAACAACTGAATAAATGATAATTATGTAGATACTATATATTCGCTTCCTGTTATAATTTGTTTCCGTTCTACCAAATCTAAGTAGGCCTACATTTCGCAAATAATGTACTTAATTTTTTTATAACTATATTGTAACATATTTCAGTGGTTGAGACATGTAATAAAAGTACAGTCAGTAATTTGATGTTTTTATTTTTTTGTATTATGGAATAATATTTTTCATCACGTCATCAAAGTTCGACGAGCAAAAAAGACGTATTTCTATTCTTAATCTTAAGTTTATAGACACGTTGAATTGTCAAGGTTGTCACATTATGTGATGGGTACTTTTATTGAGTATATTATTAAAAAAAAAAGAAACAAACAACTTTCATTAACAATGCGTTGTTGAAGGTCTTCCATATTACCAACGGGAGTTTCAAAAATTGAATTTTTGAGATAAGGGCAGGGAAAAAATCACAGAGGGTCAAATCCCAAAATCTAGTTGGGAATATGGTCTGCGTGTTCAAAATAATTATGCAATCCTGGAACCATTGGCCTATATAATTAATTGTTTCCCTAGTAGTATGCACACGAGCTTCATCTTGTTGAATATAACCTTTTTTGGAATTCGTCGTCATGCAACATTTGTACCAAAGGTGTTAAGATTTCTAAATGGAACCTCTGCGTTCAGTGTTCCTTTTAAAAAAATAGGTCCAACAATCCCCTTCTGCTAACATCTGCCCACACTCCATGTAGTGGAGTTATTGCATTGCATATAACATCGCCGTTATTGCTCAATGGTTAATAGATCATTGGCAGAACTGTAGCTTTTGAAGTTCGTCCGCTCTGAGAATTTCATGTGTGGATTGTAGACGATGTGGATGGAGCTCCAAATTATTTTTCCAAAATTCGTTAATACGTTTTATAGGGCAGATTCACTTGTTGGCTCAGAAGGATAATAATTGATGTTCTTGGATTGTCCGTTATCACTTTCCTAACTATTTCAACGTTTTCTCATGTCCTTCCTCTGGGTCTGCAACTTTGTTGTTTCCGATTGACGCTTCCAGTTTGTTGATACAGGAAACATTTTATTGACCGGCTAAAATGGTCTAAATAAATAACTGCGCCTGGAAAAACTTCCCTAAAGTCCGCATATGCAGTTCTCATCAAATATATCCAGTTTCTATTGATTATATTGCCATTTCTAAAACAAATTTCAAGTGAAACACGTCTCTGTTCTTAATTAAAAATGAATTCCATCGTTTATTTTACAACTGTGACAGCTACTTTGACAACAACATAATCACAAGTTTCACTTCGAACTTCGACATCCCTATTCGATCTCTCTTGTTCATAGCCAGATTTGATGACTTGTTATAAGAATATATATAATATCCATAATAATATTAATAAGTTTTATATAAATAATATTATATAATATATAAGGGGAGTGTTATTCAGACGTCTAACACGTCAGAATAAGCCCACTTACTTCATTTGCGTCTAATTTCATTTTTTTTGTTCCTATGAATAAAAAAAAACGGTTGGCCAATACATGCCATCATTGTCAGCCGGTACAATAAAAAACTTTATACTCAACTCCGAAATATTTGGTCCTAATGTACGAATGCATGAAATACCGCACATAAAAGAGTTTGCGTGCGGTGTATTGATTTTTTATTAGTCCTCAATGGTCAAGGTACACTTCCTCCGGTAAACTGGCTGCCGGATTTTCCGGGCATTACTTCCTGCCAGGAAGCATAGGTGTCCCCTTTAAGTAAACACGCCGTACCTACGTACGTACATCGAGCCCCTATCTTATATAAATAATAATGTGGTAGAACGCGACAAGCCCAAGCCAGAAAATTGAACCGTAATTATTTTGTCAAGAGTACGGACGTATGTGAAATAAACACTTGTTTTTATAACAGCGATGCTTGTAATGAAACAATAATTATAGGGAAAATTTTAATAGGGCTCTTTGTCTCTTGGATGTTTGCCATAGCATGAAAGAAGTAAGTATTTTAATTGAACGTTAGAATTAATTTAATAAGTACAGGTTTACTAAAAGTAGAATATTCGGCTCAATTTTCGTCTATATTTACGTTT
Organism: Aromia moschata; assembly: GCA_029963805.1. Classification (NCBI taxonomy): domain Eukaryota; kingdom Metazoa; phylum Arthropoda; class Insecta; order Coleoptera; family Cerambycidae; genus Aromia; species Aromia moschata. The sequence goes on from JAPWTK010000097.1 coordinate 1,026,405, forward strand.
GTAGTCTCGTGATTTATTATAAGGACAGTGGTATTTATTGTGATAAATTTAAATCAAACTAAAAACCGCTCTGGGGACATTGCTAAGTTTTTATCAATGTCCCCTGAAGGTTTATAGTGGGTAGCTGTGCTTTTTTTGGGAATAGAACCAAAATTATGAAAATTTAAATCAACAACAATGAAATTTTGATAATGAAAATACGGATTACTGCTAAAAAAACCTTCTTTTACTTAAAAAAAATGAATAAAAAAGTTAAAAATCGATCCTTACATTGATTTTTAGCACAAATGACAACTTCAACCATTTCAAGCACTATCAAAAAAAAATCGCAGCGCTTTGAAACTATCAAGGTTTCTTTGAGGTACTTTAAGGTTGAAAAGTTGCAGGTAATATCCTTAATATATCCACTGTTTGCAAAGTTATGCCAAGTTATTCAAATATCTCTAATTATGCAATTTTTTACCTCTCCTTTAATCAATAATTCGCTTCAAAAATTTTTTTTAGCAAAAAACCAGTCACTGCAACTTGTAAAGGATACTTTGCAGTTTTCTAAACCCTACTTGAATTTTCTATACGTTCATTATTTCCCGAGTAATTGATTACCAAAGTCCAAAATTGCTTTTTTGCTTTGAGTGATGATACCTCAGCGAAAAATCATTGTACAGGGCTCGAAAATAGGTCAAATTAGAGAGAATTAAATTACATAAAAGAGCTTTATGATGAAATAATAAAAAAAAATGATTCGTGGCATAAGTGGCATAAGTCCGTGGACCCTTTAAAACGCAAAGCAAAAATTTTGAAAATTTAATTTTCGATTTCAAGTTTTCTTACTATTGCTCATACTACTAACTTACTATTCAAGCTAAAAAAAATATAAACTCGAGATCCAAAATCTAGAAATTTAATTTCCTTTTTTTTTCTTTTTCTCTACGACTATTTTCCCTCAAGTTACAGCTCTTTGAAAACCACCTAAAAATTTGGGATTTTTGTTATATCTCTTAATTTCTGCGCCTAGGCTATAAGCTTGGCCCGATCTCTTGAGCTCCTTTACACTAAAATCCCGTTATTGCGGCAACTAGATTCCATCTAGTTTCCCAAAACTTTGCAAGAACATAAAGTACATACATATATCCCCGATTTTATGAAAATCGTGAATCTACTCATCCTCAATGTGCTGTCAGTTACGGATCGCCCTGTATGTTTGTTTGGTCTTTGAACGATAATTGACTATTTTTGTAACAAAAAGGGCGTATCAAATCTTCCGACACGGCGAACTGGAGCAGAAGGTAACTACGAAACCGAACACAATAGAGAAGCCATCCGGTCCCCTTTCAGATACAAGTTCTCTAATCAGCAGTTCATATTTGTATATAATTTGTCCATATAAAAGGCTCTCCCCAACGTATCGCTTACAATGTGACAGACGGTCCGGGGAGACGGTTACGGTGCAGCTACAATGGCCCCGGCTTCCTGCAGGAACGCGGTCCTGCTGGCTGCAGGAGCCGGCGTGTTTGTACAACCATATGTATATCGTACGCATGAATACTTTTAAAAGGGTCACTTATCTTCACATTCCTCGAGTTCTGCCCCCATTCAGCGACGCGCCACCCTCTCGACCTGTGCAGGGCTTTCATGTCGGCGATCTCTTTGCTGTCGAAAACTGGACGCGACGTAAAAAGAATCAAAGCCGGCTTTTGTAGCGCGAACGGTGTCGCTGGTCGCGTTGACCTGCTTATGCTGGAGATCGTACGGTAAAAAAAAACTACTTCCACATTCAATTTCTTGCCCCATAGACGCATAATCGGTTTTCATAGTCCCCTGCTTAACAATGCAGTGGAACTCTGTAACTCGTTGGAAAGAGAATTCGTAGTAACTCGTCGCGCAGAAATTAAGGGAAATAAAAAAAATCCAGAGTTCAAAGTGATTTTCTAAGAGCTGTAGCTTGGGGAAAAATGGTCGTAGAGAGAAAAAAAAGAAAATTGAAGCCCTGAGTTTCTAGTTTTTAGAACTTGAGGTTAATTTTGTTGGGTTGTAAGTTTTTAAGTAATCGTAAGAAAACCACCGAAAATTTTTTTTTCGAAATGTTTGCTTGTCTTTTAAAATGTCTACGAGCTTCAAACATTAATTATTTTTCGATAATTTCATCATAAAACTCATTTAGATAATTGGTTAATTCTCGTTAATTTAACCTATTTTTGAACCATGTACGATTATTTACAAAGCATAAGAGTCATTTTTGACTTTGGTAATCAATTACTTGGGAAACAATGATCGTACAGAAAATTCAAGTATAGTTTTGAAAACTGAAAAGTATGTTTTATAAGTTGTAGTGATTGGTTTTTGTTAAAAAAAAAATTGAATCGAAATTGTTGATTGAAAAAGAGGTAAAAATTTTGCATAAATAGGGATATTTGCATAACTTGGCATAACTTTGCAAATAATGGATACACATAAGGCTACTGACTGCATCTCTAACCTTAAAGTACTCCAAAGAAAGCCTGATAGTTTCAGACCGCTGCGGTTTTTCTTCCAAACCACTCGGAATAGTTGAAGGTGCTAAAAAAAGGATTTTCACTTTTTTATTTTTTTTATTCAGTTTTCTTTAGCAATAATCCATATTTTCATTATCAAAGAAAACGTCAAACATCGAAAATTTTTTTCGATATTTTTTTAGTGATTACTCAAAAAGTTTTGACGCTAAAAAATGTTCAAAAGATTCAAAAACCAGAAACTTGGACCTTCAATTTCCTTCTTTATTTTTTTCTCTTCGACCATTTTTCCCCAAGTCTTTGTAAATCACCTAAAAAATTGTAATATTTTTTATATCCCTTTATTTCTCAGCTAGTGTAGAAATAGAAAGAAATAAAGAAAAAAATATTTCTATAGACCATCTAGACGATCCGTCTCTAGTACTGTCATTTCCAAGAAGTCGGTGGGAGTCGATTGATCTGGGTTTTGGTAGATAGAAAAGTTTTGTATTATGGGAACAGAAAATACAGATGAATGTAGTCATGTTTGGTTTATACCCATAGATTTATACCTAAATATTCTTTTTTTAATTATTTTTTGTTTCTTCAGGGAAACAAAACACGGGCTTCCGTTGATTTTCCAGTTCAGCATTTATATTATAGTTTCTAATGTTTTTCGGAACAATGCAACAACTGATTTTGTACATATATTGCAAGACACTTACGAGAAGTTAATGATAATTAGTAATAATGAATAAGAACAAAAAAATGAACTGGGAATTGAAAGAAGTTATAATTCTTTAGTTACGACACCAACATTTTTAGTATTGTTTACTTATTTCATTATTGATTCAGTTTTGTTTAATACTTTTTAATTGTTCAGGATAGAATCAAAATAATCAACTATTAATATAATTCAATGTTTGTTATTTGATTTGAACATTACAATGTGTTTTTGAGAGTTCACACAGTGTTGCTCGCTTTGAAATGGTTTTTTGTAGATAGGATTTAAAGTAACTTCTTCTATAAATAATCCAAAGTCTGATAGATGGACCAATGACTACATGGCTAAAAACATCAGCTTATATTCTTAAAAGTGTGATATTTGGATATGACCTTTTGACTTGCATGATCCGTATGACCTTTATGACTTGCATGATTTCTAAGATCTTTATGAACTACATGACCTGCATGGAATAACCTTTATTATGCATACAGTCTGTCCCAAATTGGTTATGCATGCGTTGGTATCTCGGATATTGTTGGAGACAGAAAGATTATTAAATGGGGAAATTTTTTAGAGGATTTTACATATTACCGCTTCAACTTTTTTTTTTCAAATTCGATTTGTCTGTAATCGTTTTCGAGATAATTCAAGAGGTAACAAAATCCACTAATTCACACATAACCAATTTGGAACAGACTATACCCAACTACAGAATAAGAGGATATGCTAACCTATTATAATCATTAAAACTCATATGACCTATATGATCTGTATGACCGACATGACCTTTATGATTTATATGACTTTTATTGCTAATACGACGTGTCGATGACATGTATGCCCTTTATTAGATATTCATAGGAAGTATATAACTGCGACCTAAATGAACTTTATGACCTCTATAACCTTTATGACATTTATGACCTTGATGACCGGAATGGCCTTTATGACATGTATAACTTGTACAACCAAAGAAACTCTATGTGGCAAACAAAACAAAAACTCCAAATATAAATTCAATATTTGGTTTAGTAGTCCTCATTTTTCAAGATAATCGATTTTTTTGTTTTAAATGGCATTGAAAACTGTATTTTTGTGATCCTACTGTTGTTTTTAAGATTCGACCCTATGGCTACGATTTTTTTACACCCACATCCGAAATTTTATATGACTATTTAGCCCCCATGTGCGAAATTCCACAAAATACACAAAACAAATTAACAGACAGACCGACAGACAGATAGACTGATGCATGCTCGATAAAATAAAATTCAAATTACCTGTATCAAATTGTGTTTAATTGATGATTAATAAAAGTATTTGAAAATTATTTTGTAAACGGTTCCTAATATTTTCTAGTGGGGTTTATACATTTTTTTTATTTCTATTTTCAAAGAGTAAAACGAAAAACTTACAGTTCTATGTGCTACTGAAAAGCCCTGCTATTATACACACTTGCTTTCGATTATTCAAGGACTAGATAATTAGATGTCAAGTAGGTATAGCCAATACCTGTTCGTTAAAGTGTGCAAAGGTCACATTTGTCTATTTTTCTGTGCACGCGGTGAAAAGTTGGCGAACGCCTAATTCACGGTCTATCGAGACATCCATCAACGAATTTGACCGTGATTGAGTCCAGGACTGGCGAATGCATAATAGATGCAGCCACTGTCATCCTCAATATACTCACTGCTTTTGCTCGGTCAGTCAAGCTGTGACGTGCTTTAAGTAGCAACTGTTGTTCCGAATCGAATGAACTTAATGTGAATCGATGTCGAACTTCAAAATATTCTTCGATACTACTCAACTAGAATTAAACTAATACTACAACATATATATATATATATTGCAGGAAAAATTGGAAGTAAATGTTGGTAAAGATTTTTTGTGATTGTTTTTTTTAGGATTGTCTTTTTTATGAGAGGAAAAAAATAGTAGTAAAAGGCATACAGAAGTTTTGAATTTTTTTAAAAAATACAAATAAAAATTAACACAAAACAAATAGTACAGTGTAGTTTGTTGTACCTAAACTGTAAATTGTTTTTTAATTTTTGTGAAATAGAATTAACCGTAGAAGCATTCAAGTTAGGGCTGCTGCTACACGCAAAAATAATATATTGGACTGCAATTTTAATTAATATTTTAATTTTATACTTAAATTACCTTTTTAACAGCTGTCAAAGGTAACAGTGGATCATTATTGTCTCGTTCTTTTTCAAAATAGAGTAAAGATGCTACTAACTCTTGACAGCAGCTGTTTAACTATTTTGTCATTTTGCAAACGGAAGTCTGACAACTATAACACTTTGATTGTTATGCTTCTTCTTCTTCGGGGACGTATAGTATAGAAGATGTCACTAACAGTGGATATACGTATTGGTTTTTAGGCCCGTTGCACAATTAACATAAACGTAAAATTAACCATAACCACAAAGATGGCGTATATGAAAATAATGTTCTTGTCTACAACTAATTCAATTAACATTAGCAATAAGAATGACCGTCAATCGTCAATAACCGTAAACATCAAGATGAAATTATTTTATCTTTACGTTTAAAATTACGTTTTGCCAGTTATAGCAACCTTGTGTCTGTACTCTCGTGACATATGGGTTAAGGGTTACCCTAAATACAGTAGTAACTAACACTAATTAATACTAAATTACTACAACATTAGTTAACAATGCGATGTCCATCATTTATTCTAATTCCAGTGTCGTTTCTGATTTTTCACACAAAATTTTTAATTTAGTGAAATTGACTAAACTGAATCCTCTATGCGGGAGTTTTAAAAATTTTTAATACAAACGATTTTACTCAGATTTGTTGTGGACAAAACATAAAAATTACAGTTATGCTTATGGTTATGGTTGTGGTTACCTCAATTGTGCAACAGGACTTAGAGCGCTAACGAAATCGTACACAGTAATTATCTCTATCAGCTATGGCAAAACAGCACGATTATTATTTCCTGATCTAGAAAAAAATATATGACTTTTTTGGTAATACGTCAATTTATTTTTGATATGAAAATTGGAATGCATAGGTATTCATTCATTGTTTAATCAACTATTGGACAATACGGACAATAAGTAAGAAGTTTAATCAACTATTGGACAAGACAATACAATAAGTAAGAAGTTATATTTTGGTAGACTCTACATATGCGAATTGGGATGGAACACGGCTTATTGTCACTACCAAAGGGCAGCTAAAATGTCGTTTTGAAGTTGGCAGTGACGGTTGATGAAAGAGATCATAAAATAATAATGAGGTTTGGAAGTTGTACTCTCTGACGTACAGGCGAGCCGTCACTGTCACGCGGACGGCAAACAGTTCACGCCGGAGCATCGAAAAACCATTTTGGGTCCTTGTCTACTCATTTAGCCCATCATTCTTCCCTTGCACTATGTTGGATTGTTCTTTCGGCATGAAATATTTATCGCTTTTCACATTAATGTCTGGATTCTGTTTATAGCAGAGGGAAAATAAACTAATTGCGAAAGAAAGGGGTGAAATCCACGCGGAATGTACTTAAAACGAAAACACCTAAAGATTGATTTTTTTTTATTACACAGGGCGTTCTTAAGTAATACTACATGAGCAGACACGGCGTGAACAACACGGTGTTTTTCTTGCAAGCTGAAATACCTTTTATAATTATTGAAATACCACATTTTCCACAATTCACATGATTTCTAGTGAAGACCAATCAATTAAAGTGAAGTTCTTTAGAAATACGAAACCCATGTCTACATGACTAATACTCGCGCTTCTCGAGCCCCCTGTCAATCCTGAATTCTGAGACTGGATAAGGAAAGAAAGCCATTTAAAATTTACCAATCAACATTTTATTTGTCTTCAAAATTGCCGTTTTATTTACTTACAAACTTTTTTTAATTTAGGCATTAAGGAACCCATAAACTTAAGAGTACTTCGGCGCACGAATGAGGGTGATTGATGTCACTAAAAACTAAGGGGAAGTCAGGGAAGTCGTAGGTACCTCTCCGCGTTAATGTGAAACGAAGATTAAATTAGTTCCGCCTGTTTTTATTAAAGAACAAAAACCTCTTCGGCGCCGGCGCAATAAAGCGTATGCTATTTTAAAATCTTACTGATAAACAATTTTTGTATTATAACTAGGGTCCGGAAAGTGTGCTACAACGCACTATACAACTCTATGATAATTAAAGTATAAACCGCAGTTTTTAAGCGCCTAGTAAATTATGTACGCGTGTATTTCTTGCCCGTGCACACGTACGCCACTAACTGTGCCTAGTAATGTGCACTGGGACTCTAGCACTCCCGTGCAGAATCAGGAATACTAGATACAATTTATCCATATATCGAAGCAACGATTCCAAGTATCTTACGTTAGCTCGATACGAGCGGATGGACGGTAGAACGCCGAGTTTAAAATAATTTTATGTGTCGTGAGTGACCAATTAATTTAAGTGTACATATATAATTTGCGCTCGTGTAGTGTATTTACATATAATCTGATTTTGTGTGGATTTTTGCAATAATGATACAGTTGTTACCTTTTGTGAATAGACTGAAGATGATTGAAAATCACGAAGATTTTCCAATAGACGGATCACATATTTCATACGGATCATATATATTTCATAGACGCCATCAAGTGTGAAAGACATTTAGATTCGAGTATCCATCAACGAAATATTAATGGTACTGTTACAAAAAAGGAATTTTGGCTTGATTTGTGCATAACGTTTTACGCATGTAACCGTACGTGCAACGTGGTCGGAAATGTTCACTTTTGACGTTTTTAACAAGAATAAATGCAGAAAGACTACTGGTTGTGGCAACGTACGCTCCAGCAATGAAGACAGACAATTTAGAGAGATGGTTTAACAGAAATGCATAAGATAACGATTCTGCAGATGATTGGTTACGGAGTTACGGTTACGGAGTTACGGTTACGGAGTTACTCCCAATAAACTCAGTGATGATCATAAATTAGATGTAATGCTTATGCTTGAAGAAAATCCACATACGCCGAGTTGTCAAACAGATTCAGTATTAAATATTAGCCATTCCTCGATTCTCCACGTATTAACAGAAAATCACATGCACCGATATAAATTGGTATCAACTAATGAGCTCGCGGAAGACGATTTTGATAGACGAATTCTCTTTTGCGAACAAATGATGTAAATGATAGATGACAATACTTTACAAATAGAAAATGTTTACCACTTGCACATTACGAAGTCAATGTCCGGCAATATCTCCACACAATCTTTCCAAATAGCTGGACAGAGAGACGTGGTTCTGTAGAATGGCCTACATGATCACCTGATCTCACGCCGTTAGACTTCTTCCTATGGGGATATGTAAAAAGTATGGTCAACAAAACCAAATCCAACGATTTAGCTGACTTAAGAAGAAGAATAACACTTGCAATTAGGTCGATTACCCCGCAGATGTTAACTAACGTTAGAAGACATTTCTTTTTACGTCTAGGATGCTGCCAAGATGCTGGAGGCAAGCATTTTGAACATCTGCTGCACTGATCATGATTTGTTTTTTTATTTTAATGTAACGAATTACCTACGCTGGAGAAACTTTTTTTCTTGTTAATTTCTGCAATAAAATTTAAAACCATAGCAGTTTTGAATAGAGGATGAAAAAAACCTTTCAAATGAAGTATCACAAGCCCCTACTTCCAATTTGAAAATTTAGTGGTTGTACTGTCACCTGAAGGGGCTTGAATTTAGGGATGACATTTTTACGTCGCAAGATGTCATTTTAGAATTAGAAATTGACGTGTCTCAGAATTTTCTAAAAAAATGCATAATAATGGAGCTACTGAATTTGTTCCATTTGGCTGTTCCACACTATATAATGTATTGTTTGTATACTAGGCTTAACTGTTTAAAAACATTTCTTTTTCCTCTGCCTCCCCTTCTTACGCTTCTTCGCCCGTCTCCTAATCCTCCACCTCCTCCCGATCCGCCTCCTCTTCTTCTTCTACGGTACATTATAAAGATATACTTCTGTTCACATTGACAAAGACGTTGGCGCATCCAAAGGCCCACATCTCGTATAAGTACGAGTGTGTTTGTGCCCTGACGTCCCCCAATTTCAATATAAAGTCCGATTATCCTTATCAAGGCTTATCTTCTTTTAAACTTATTATGCGGAATAATAGTAGCCTGACAGTCGACGAGTGGAGAGCTTTGTAACGGCACCGACTAGATGCATTAGTGTTTACACGTTTATACGATTGTAATGGGGACGGGGTGGGGCGGCTACATACAATATACGATGATGAATATAACGCTCCGCATACACTCAACCGTACGCTAAAGCGTGGGCAAGGGTTGCGCGCACTGACCAACTCAAGGGTTCGTCGCAACTAAGTGGATCTGGTTCACTACTTAAAGGGTGAAATTTTCTAGTCAATTTTACAATGATGTCGGAGATGATCCCTTCGTCCGAGTTGATGGGTTTAAATGGAAAATGGAACATTGCGGTAATTACGCGTTTGCCACAATAATTAACATGTACAGAGCGATTCACCATAATTGCCCCTTACCCCCCATAATTTGTACATAACCATGTACAACCAGTATCTAAGCTGCTGGCCACTCGAACTTACACATAGAGACTTTTAGACAAAATTTAAAGTTCAATATTTTTAACAGGAATGCAAATTTTTGAACGCGTCTTGCAAATTATAAGAGCTAGTTTTTTTCGGATTAAGCTGCATGACGTATATTTATCGTAGGACCATAGGTTTATTATATACGGGGTGATCAATGAAGTCATGCAAAAAATCAAAAAGTTTGTATGAGTGAAATTTCCGCAAAAAATTTTTTTTGATCGTTGCAATATGGTTCGTTACTAAGGCAACATCAATATCTCTAGACGGTTTTGTCAGTTTTTGGATTAAGGCCCTTAGGCTTTGTACACACTACTTAACATAAAATTTGGGTAGCAAAATTTTTAAAATGCTATAACTTGACATTGGATTGACGGTTCTTGATGATTTTTGCAGATTTGGAATCTTTATTTCACGAAGATTTTCTCTGGTCTAAGCATTTTATTTGAGGGTTGAAATTTACACATTATACCGGGTCGATAATAAAAAACGTAGTACGACGCGCTCTAAGGTTTGACATTATTTAAGTTGCTGTAAAAATAAATTCTCACCTCAAGTTGTTTTTATTTAACTTTCTTCTCACTGTTCTGTCCGAAACTCACACCCCAGTTTGTTGTCTCAAAGAATCATTCAGTTTTACAGAGTTCTTTGTCCACCCCCATGCCCATAATTATGATCGGGTGTAATTTCTACGCGACGCGTCAATTTCAAAGTAGGCATTGGAAAAACAAATTTGTTGCTATGGGATTAAAAACTGTTAACATTATTCTAGAAATAATCTGACACATTTAAATGTTATAATTTTGTAAATTTTAATTAATATGAGGCGTTTAACCACGGCAGAAAGGGAAAATTGCATTCGACTTCTTAACGAAGGAATGTCAAAGAGCAAATTGCGCACATTTACAATATCAGCCGAAAGACAATTTATAATGTGAAGCGCCGCGTCGAAACTACTGGTGATCATAATTATGGGCATGGGGGTGGACATACAAAAAAAATAAACCAAAAAACCGAAAGAATTTTAATGAGAGAAACTATGCAGAATAGAACAAGGAACTCTAGAAAACTAAATGACTCTTTAAGACAACAAACTGGAGTGAGAGTTTCAACAACTTGAGGTGAGAATTTATTTTTACAAAAACTTAAATAATGCCAAACCTTAGAGCGCGTCGTACCCTACGTTTAAATTTCAAACCTCAAATAAAATGCTTAGACCAGAAAAAATGTACGTGAAATAAAGATTCCAAATCCGCAAAAATCGTCAAAAACCGTCAATACAATATCAAGTTATAGCATTTTAAAAATTTTGCTACCCAAATTTTATGTTGAGTAGTGTGTACAAACCCTAAGGGTCTTAATCCAAAAACTGACAAAAACGTCTAGAGATATTGATGTTACCTTAGTAACGAACCATATTCCAACGACCAAAAAAAATTTTTTGCGGAAATTTCACTCATACAAACTGTTTGATTTTTTGCATCACTTCATTGATCACCCCGTATATAATAAACCTATGGCCCTACGATAAATATACGTCATGCAGCTTGAAAAAAACTAGCTCTTAAAATTTGCAAGCCGCGTTCAAAAATTTGCATTCCTGTTAAAAATATTGAACTTTAAATTTTGCCTAAAAGTCTCTATGTGTAAGTTCGAGTGGCCAGCACTTTAGTAAGATTTCTTAAATCGCAATAAAAAAATATGTAATCTACAAAATAAATTAATTAGACATCACTCTAATAATATCATCTCTGTCAGTAATTTTGTAAGATGAATAATAAAACAACTATTTTAGTGCAAAATTCAACGTTATTCATCAACGTTGTGTCCTTCAATAGGTGATACATTCACACCAATGCTTCTCTAACATTTGTATGCCTTTCTTATAGATCGATTTGTCCAACCCTTCGGAATACGTTTCAGTTTCGGCGATCACCTCCTCATTGGAACCATTTATCATTCAAGTAATAGTCGCTGGGGGCTAAATCTGGAGAATACGGTGGATGCGGAAGCAATTCGATGTGCAGTGCGTGTAATTTTGTCATTGTTGCGATCGATTTGTGACACGGTGCATTGTTTTGATGAAAGAACATATCTTTTTCCTCATTTGGGGGCGTTTTTTTTTTTGCAATTTCGTCCTTCAGATGCACTAATAATGCTATGTAATTATTCACTACTGATACCTTTTTCCTTTTCAAGATAGTCGATGAATATTACACCATGGGCATCCCAAAAATACGAACGCCATAACCTTCTCAGACGACTTTTGTGTTTTTGGTCGCTTTGGACGGCTTTCGTCGGTTGTTGTCCACTCAGCTGACTGCCGATTTGATTCTGGAGTGTAGTGATGGATTCATGTTTCATCCATTGTCATATATCGTATGAAAAAAATCCTTTTTATTTCGCTTAAACAGTTCCAAACAGTGCTCTGAATCATCAACACGTTGTTGTTTTTGGTCACCAGTGAGTAAGCGCGGTACCCACTTCGAACAGAGCATTCTCATGAACAAACGTTCATGCAAAATAGTGAGCACATGCCTTGTGATGTACTGGTGTCAGCTATCTCAAGCAACTTCACTTTACGGTCTCCCAAAATCACTACAGAATTTGGGCGACCATTCAGCATATTATCGGTGTTTGTAGGGCTGCGTTTAAAGTCAGCAAACTACTTCTCTACCATTCTCTACCATTCGTCTTGCCATTGCTTTGCTTGAACGGTATTTTTTCTCATTAAAAAGCAGTGCTTTATCAACACACAAAATTCAAATTTTTGTATTGTTTTGAAAATTACAAAAACCGCTGTAACTTGTAAATGAATGGCCTTAATGTCATTAAATTTTGACATATGTCGGTTGAAGGTTGGTACTATCTAAAAATCATATGGATTTGTCAATAGTGGCTCCATCTATATATCATCCTACGAATTTATTAAGTGATATAATACAAGATTATATGTGACTTTGAAATGAAACAGTCTGAATGCCACTGGGAAATTGTAATCGTGTTTTTCTGATATTATAAATATTAAGCTTCATATATCTATCTCCTATAATAGTTTTGCTGATATTACCAAAAATATTACACATTTAGGGTGAGACAATTATATCAATATTAGAACAGTCACTTGTGATAAGTTTGACAAAAACAAAGTTTCGCTTTGAGCTTCGACACAGTTGCTATTTCCATCTCTCTCGTTGATAGCCAGATTTGACGACGTTTTTTTTTTGATGGCTCGTTAAAGTTATTTATATATTTTCATTAGCGTCTTAGATAAACCATCATCACTTAATAATTAACAGCAAATTATTAAAAAACGTAAGTAAACATGACTTTTCAGAACGATCATATTTTAAAATTATCATTCTATAAAGAAAAATACAATAAACAAATAAATTTAACGGAAAGGAAAATACAGTGATTGGCAAAAGTATGGAACCACATTAATATCTCTGAAATTAATAGGAATAGAGAGAGGTTCCACTTTAAACTACTGTAAATTGCATTTTTTTATTGCTCAAAATATTCATCTCCAGTATCGGATGGATTCAGATCTGGAGATACTGGGGACATTTCTAGCCACACTGGAAAAAAAAAACAAGTGCATTCAGATCTGTAGATCTAGGAGGCCATTGTATCCGGAAACATATTATTTATGTACAATTTTTCTTCCAAAGAGATTAGATAAATTTCAGCTCTGCTAAACGGCAGTCATAAGAGCAGCGACTCCGCCACGATCGTTTCAAACCCCGGCAATAAATCCAATATCCTCTTCTCGTAACCCTATCGTATTAACCTCCACAAACACATTATGATGGAACAAGCCCCTCGCACATATGATTTGGATTTGGAGACGGATCGACATAAAAGAGCTAGAGAGCGTCAATGCCGCCCCCTCTAATGTGTACAGTATCATGTGTATGTGCTACGGGGGTTCATTGAAAACAGATTTAGAGAAGCGAAAGGCGGGTGGTGGTAATTTGATAATGCACTGGGTCTCCCCCGGGTTCGGATCAGTCTCACGGGACAGCACCCCGCGCCCTTTGATTTACACTAATTTTAAACATAACATCTGATCTGGAGATATTAAAAATTAATCTGCAAATTGTGCTCCGTATCGGCGATATGACACAATGGCGAAAATGGGCCGGTTCGTGTTATCATGATTCTGAGTAGATTAGAATATCTAAACATGATAATTTATATAACTTTTTATATATTAATGGGTATATTAAATACAGTTACTTGCAAAAGTATTCGTACCCTGAATTGATGTGTAAAGAAATTAACAGCATTTTTATAGCTGTAAGGAAAATTTCATGTAATAAATATATTTACAAACACACTATATCAGCAATGCATAAATCAAGTTTTAGCTTCATATTGCATTAAATACCTACATAAAAAAATATTTAATTTTAAGAATAGCAATACCTACGAAGCAAAAGTATTCGTACTGCGCATAACCTCAGTGTCCCAGGTGTAACGGTGAGACCCTAGCTAGGTGATTAGGGTGTCCCTATCCAGAAAAAAAATTCTATTTTTTTGACAACAATTTTTTTTGTATTTTTTTTTTATTTGTTATTAAAAAATACCTGTAAACCCAAATTTTCAATATGACAGAACAACGTTTGCCGGGTCAGCTAGTATATTATAGAAAGATATAACGAAAATCAAATAGTTTAAAATATGCCTTGAAAGGGCTTTCCAAGACTATTAACTTCACGAGAAGAGAAGGCAATAGTGCGTGAAATAAAAAATGCCCATCTACAAGTGCCCCAAAATTGGCGGCATTAGTAAAGAATCGTTTTAAAAAGCAAGTAAGTGCAGATACCTGTCGCCGGGTTTTAAAAAGGCACGATCTGCATGGTAGAGTATCTATGAAAAAGCCCTTTATTAATAAAGTAAATCGTCTAAAACGATTAAAATTTGCCAAAAAGTATTTTTGCAAGGATCACACCTTTTCGGAACGAGTTTATTTACTGATGAGAGTAAGTTCAACATTTTTCAGTCGGACGGCAGACGTTTAGTGTGGCGTAAGGTAAACGCTGAGTTTGAACCGAAAAATTTGTGTCCAACTTTTAAGCATGGTGGCGGTTCAATGATGGTGTGGGGAAATATGCGTGCGAGTGGCACGGGGAATTTAGTTTTTATTGATGGCATTATGACTAAATTTACGTACTTAAACCTATTAAAAACAAATTTGCCATTAAGTGTCGCAAAATTGAATCTAGGAAATAATTATTTTCCAACAAGACAACGATCCAAAACACACTGCTTACATAGTTAGGCAATGGATTGTATACAACACTCCCCATCAGTTAATTACACCCCCCTCAAAGCCCTAAGTCGGAAAGGAAATGACAGTTACGAAATTATTAAATAAAAGATAAAAACACTCTTAAACAGGCAATTACAAATGTATGGCAAAATATGGACCCTGATATCATACAAAAATTGGTAACAAGCATGCCTAAACATTTGGAGGCTGTGATCGCAGCTAAAGGTGGACCAACCAAATACTAACTTGGCCAATTTCACCAAAAAATCCTGAAGTACGAATACTTTTGTGACCCGTGATTTTGCAATAGAGAATAATTTAGTTTTTATTTTCTAAACAGTAAATGATATGAAGTTCAAGTTTAATTTATGTAATAGTTACACATGTATGTTTATAATAAAAATATTATGATTAATTATACTCACACCCATTACAAGAAAATTGTGGTTATTTCAATTCCCTGTAAAGTACGAATACTTTTGCGAGTAACTGTAGTTCAAATGGTAGTGTTAGATATATCATTTAGTTTTTGCCACCTGGAGGAAGACACCGTGATGGGTCAAATTTTTTTTTTTTTTTTTTGTTTTAATTTAAGGTTTAACCTTCGGAAATATGTGTATAAAATTTTAGGTCAAAATTCCGAAAATTGACTGAGTT
The DNA here is from genome assembly GCA_029963805.1 of Aromia moschata. Lineage (NCBI taxonomy): Eukaryota > Metazoa > Arthropoda > Insecta > Coleoptera > Cerambycidae > Aromia > Aromia moschata. The sequence continues at coordinate 1,042,163 of JAPWTK010000097.1, forward strand.
ACAGTTACTGTCATTTTAGTGAGAGCAGGTAGACCGACTGTCTTGCTCGGCACTCCGACCAGACTGCCACGTCTCTCAGTCCTGCTAATGCATATTTTACAATAGATGGAGCATTAGGGTAGAAAACCCTCCCGAAACAGTAGAAAATTAAATCGACCGCGTAATTGATTTGAAACTGAAAAAGGTGAAGATGTAGGTCCCAAACGGCGTACGAGTGCTTCAAAAAGAAAAATATTACATGACACTGGATGTGAAATTATTTTAAATATTAGTTATAAAATTTTGACACACTATATTTTAGAAGATATATGATTTTATGGTAAGAAAAATAGTCTGAAAACTTTAAACGCGTTTTTCTCAAAACGACTTTTCAAACTGGTCGCATCAATAGAACAATTTGATCGACGATGTTTTATTCGTCTTTGCAATAGTTAGGTTAAGCGCAGCCGATTTTGAACATTTTTATTTTTACTATTTTACTATACTTATTTATATACTTGTAGGTAATAGTAGGTATATTTTATATAGTATATTTTATTATACTATTTTATTATACTATAAGACTGCTTGAATGAAAAAAAAAAAGGCAAAAAAGCGAACAAACCTTCAATCCGTCGCCATTCTGTGAAAAATCAAAATTAAAAAAATTGGCTACGTACAACGATAACTACATTCATACAGATTTTAATGCAATTTGATTATTTTTTTTTCAGATAACCCGTTTTCGAACAATCCGATGCGACCGTGGAGGGAGAATTTTTTAAGACTACAGTAAGATTCATAACTTTGTAACTATTTAATATTTTTCAATAAAAATGTATATAAACTAAATTTATTATAGACTTAATAAAATAAAAAACCCCGATCCCCATATTCCTGAATTATCCTGGTGAAAAAAAGTCCCAAAAATCGCTTACTTTTTCGGCCGTCACAGTGGTTAACCCCCTTCTGATCGAATCGAAAATATTGTTTAAGATATGAGGATGATCATTTATTTCAAGTCATTTTTTAAAACAGTATCACAAGTACCAACATATGCTTCACTTAACTGCGAAACAACAGGAACAGAAATTCTAGAAGCATTTTCCACAATCTGTCGGATGTTTTACTAACTCATGAGTACGTTTTACTGGCCGGCAACTTTCTTCTTTTCTTCCTACACTTCCCGTGTCTCGAAATACACTCACATACCGTCGTACTGCAGACTGGAAAGTGTTGTTAAGTGTTTCGCACATTTCTGAAATATGATTCGAGCATAAAGTGTTTTGTACACTTAAGAAAACATATTTTTCGCGTAGGAATTCTTCCGTGTTACGTATAAGTTTTACTTGTAACAGATAGACATGTGCCTGACAGTTGAACTTATAGCGACAGTTGTAACCAGTTGTAACAACAAAAACCAGCCGCAACAAGAAAGGCATGTCTTCAAATTTGCATAAACTACTTGATTTCGTATTTATAACATGTTCTAAAGAGTAGATACTTTGGTGAGAGTAAAAATTAATAAACTAAATTATTATTAATAGTTTAATAGTAGTTTATACTAGAATATTGTGACAAATAATCCTTAGTTTAATATTCATCCACCGAAAAGTGTGATTCCTAAAAAAAATAATTATCAATTCATTGCTAATACATAACGAAAGATCTCGGGAAATACAGTAATGAGACAAATATTCCGTAGGATTAAAACCTGTCAGTTAATGCATGATGTTCCCTAAGCACCTAATTACCTGACAGATGTCGCTGTAACATTCTCGATGACAATAGGTTTAAATACTTATCCTCTTTAGTAGCACAAAAAGATAATATCTTAGAAACCACATAGTAAACACCGTATGACGAGTACTGTAACAATTATGGCTCTATAAAGGGTGTCCACTTTTTGAATGCACTGTAGCTTCTAAGCTGCAAGATATACGAGGTCAGTTAATTAGACAACAGTTGATCATATTCTGTGACTCATTCATGTGATCATGTGATTTGCAAATTATTCAGTACTTTCATAGTAATAAAAAAAAAACTGAGGATCATATTTAAACTGGAGAATTTTTTTATATGCTAAGCTTAGTTTATAAGTATTCAATTCAAATTCAATAATTTAAGGGTTTACTCACTAAGGGTTTACTCATATAAAAAGTACAATCACAATAATAAGCTTCTGAAGATAAACTTTCTATAAGATGGTAAGAATGTGCGGTAATTCACTGGGGTTACTTTCCTTTAATATCTGAACAGTTTTATAGATTTTTACAAACCCATTCGTTACGGTCGAAATAAATATATGTATTAACTAAATGACGCCAAAAAAATCTAGACATTTTAAACGACCGACGAACCAAATTTATGACATACTCAGCCTAGCGAAATTTTGATTGGTCCTTTAGGGACGTTTTATCTTCTCCCATCCGTCTTAGGTAATAAAGTTAAATAAAATACACCAAAACCTAAACTAGAAATAACTTTTTTCTTGACAATTCCGTCGTATTGTTACAAGGCTGTCGACTTTCCGTGTCCAACATATTTCATTTAGCCGTAGTTGATGTTGACTTCGATCGAGGTATACGTACGTTAGACTCTCCGCTGTGTTAGTTGAAACGTTTTAATTTATTAAAATATTATGTTACCCATGCGAAAGCCCAGAAAACGAAAACCAAATGAATAAGTTTGTTGGTGAACTGTGTAACATTAAAATAAAAAAGAAGGCGTGCCCTTGAAAACTCAATTTATGTTTGATTTATTGTTAATGATAGCCTGTAATATTCCGCTTCACACACTAAATAAACAGTTAAACAGTTCTGAAACAACGAAATATCGGTGTAGAAGGGAAATACAAATTTTACCACAAAATGTCCTACTAATAAAAGACATACCAAATGTCTAGTTCTTAAGTTATCCTGTCACTGAAATAAACATTTATGATGAGCCACCGTGTACCATATTTCATGTATTTACCGTTGATAAGGTAAATGTGGGAGAGACGCCGCACTTTTTTAGAATGTGCAATAATTCCCATTAATAATGCAATAAAAACTAGCTAAAATAAGACCCATACTTTAGAAACATTTATTCAAGAAACGGAACATAACACAAGTGGTTATGGCAAGAAATAAGCAAATAAAAACATATTTTGTTGTCATATACAGGAGGCCAACTCTCCTACATGATATGGGTGAGTCGCCGCATATCTAGAGGGAGAGATGGCTTATAGGAAATAAGATTAAATATTTTTTTCACTTGAGCCTTCTTCAATAAATACTTTCCACGTGGATTCCAGGCAACTTCGAATGCTCTACACGTTTCATGTAACCACCGTTTGCAACATGTATACTCAATTCAGTCTAATTTTGATATAGTTCCTATATTTCCAAAGTTCAACACTCCGCATTCATTTTCCTCAATAACCACAAAGACGCATTCATTTTCCTCAATATCAGTAATATCGCTACTTGAGGAATGAGCTGATATTTCTACTTCCAGATAATAAGGATGATTGTTTCTTTTATTTTCGTTTTAACCCTTTAGATACAGATTTAACTTGGCCCTTTTTGTCCGTATTAGGGACAAAATTTTATTTAATGTATATACAAATTTTATTATTTTTAGTCTTTTATACAACTTGGGTTAGTTAAATGAACTGTCGGTTGTTTTTTGCGTTTTCTAATATTAGAAAGTACAGGTACGGACGATATTTGTTGAACCAATTTTCCTGAGGTAACGTCACAAGTGGCCGAAGTTGATGGTTGAGGTTCTAAATTGATATTGGAGGAACTTTGCATTATCGTATCTGATTGAGATTGCTTTAATCTCGGATTTACTGCATGTTTTCTCCTTCCTCCAAACTGTGTAAAGCTTCAGTTACACTGGTTTTAGGAGAGGACGGTTGACCTCCGATAACTTCTGTATTAGTTAACTGAGGATCCGACACTCAAAAAGCATGTTCAGGTATTGCCTGTAGATTGTGTGGGTAAGCACCACTTAGTGCGTCTTTTATCCCACAATACTTTGCAGCGTCTCTCCCCAATAGATGGGAGAGACGCTGCACTCAATTTCTTATAGCTGTTTAATGCCATAGCGATTACGGTGTAGTTAAACATAATATTAATAATCCTACGTCTAATCACAAATAAAAATACAATTATACGAATATAAACTGCACTGGTGCTTTGCCCAATAATTTTGAAGCCACTGAAAAATTTTTGGCCACGCCTGAATAGTGTTTTTTAAATATTCATTAACGTAAACGTTCGATTTGCGTGTAAGTGACTTGACGATGCACGGTTATGCATCAACTGACTATAAGTAAGCGAAATTGCCGTTGAATTTATGACAGTAGTTCCAAATGGTCCTTGCGTCTTCTCTCCCACTGCGGCATCTCTCCCACATTTACCCTAATATTGTAATTTCGTACAAAATTATGAAACGCAATATTGAACAACACATTATTACGAAAACGCAATATTGAATAACACTAATTGATTTTTAGATTGGACAAGAATTGCATAATCAGAAATCAGATACTAACATTATTTTCCGTATGATGCCAATTTTCGTGGACACTCTGTACGACAAAAGAAAAACGTCAATAGTTAATCGGCGTTCTAGGTGTATGGAAAGTAAGAAAATACTGGTCGCAAAGCGTAGTCAAAGGGCGTATTTTGCTTTCAGAACAGAAGTCGGTTTTAAGGAAGATTTGTGTGCCAGTCAAGTGTGTTGACGCGAGGTCGAACGGCTGAATTATACAGAGGCTTACATACTGCATGAGAACCTAAATGCGCCGGTTAACTCCGGGAGTTCGCCTCTGGACCGATCACTTACCCGCCCCCTGTCGGGCCTTCATACCCATTGCCGGATGTCAACTACCCTTTCCCACCGACTATTAAACTCGAAGACAACAGACACTAGCCGATAAAGTATTTAAGGGCCGAGAAACTCAAAGGATTCGGCACTGATATTTTTAGGATGCACGAGATTGGATAATTGTATCCGCCAAATACAGGATGTTTGCGTGGAGGCAACTCGCGATTAATTACACTGCATGAATACACATATTCTAAGTAAAAGTGGCACCGGTTTTGATAAAATGGTTTTTTTAAATTCCATTTGACGGTCACTGATATTTTGAGTGTATAGATCCTGACCTGGGCTGCTGCAAATCTGCGTGTGCCGCAGGTTAGTGCCAGTAGCGGCTCCTGCTAAAGAAAATGTGGGGGTTCTGCTAAAAAATTATCGGTTACCTAAATGATTTAAATAGGTCAGTCCCATTTTTGTCCATAATACAATTGTTCACCAAATAATAAGGAGGAGAAACTATCTGCACAATATCTAAATGTTGGCATGTGCTATGTAGCAGAATGCGTTAAATCTTGATAATTGAAAGATAATTTTCTTCTTAAAAACTATGTTCTGTGTTAATATCTGAAAAGGAAAATCAGTAGATACCAAGAAAATGTTAACTACATACCGTGCTTTGGAATTACTAGGCACAGATGACGGCAAAAATAACTGATTCAACGTCAAAAATAGATATAATTTTTTTTAGCGTTAGCAATAGGTGAAAGATTTATCAAAAAAGTACACTGTAAAATTCTGTATATTGATAAAACCGAACGGACGTCGAATATACATATATAATATTCCTTGTGGTGGATTTATGTCCATTTACTGCATGTATGTAATTCATTTGACCACAAACTGCATTCGATATTTACTATTCCTCTTGATGCGAACATATAGTTTTTCTATTTTAGTTCTCCAACTTGTTTAGAAAAGCTTTTATCGTTTAAGATTTGAGTAAACATACAGCTAGTTGTAAAATAACTACCTAGATATTATTTTAGTATATGTGTACTAGGTATATATAATATTATTATAACATTATTTGATAATAAAAAAATATATGAGGCGTTTAAATAGACTTGATTATACTGAACTATTATATATTGGACTTAAATTATACTGAAGCATTACGATTTTTAATATAACAATTAATTGTGTCCGTGTTATATCTTTTTGCCTTCAAATTTAATGTTGTAAAATAGAGTGACGTTGTTTTGCACATTAGTATTTTTTAATTACCACGTCCTTTTTAATATGTGGTTAGTTTCAATAGAAATGTTAGAAATATTTCCTAATAATTGCAACAGATCAAACAGTATAAAACATACTGTTCATACATATGAAGGAAACATCGGATAAAAAAATATCGGTTCTTTGCTCAACCTGGTTTAAGCTCAACCAGATTATTTGGGTGATATTTATCCTGGGTGCTGGAGTGGTAGAAGAGGGCCAATAGAGTTTCCTCCTGGATCTCAAGATCTTAGGCCTCTGGACTCTTTTCCTTGGGGATATTTGAAGGCAAAACTTGATACCACCAGACCACAAAATGTTAGAGGATTTAAAGAACAGAATATTAATATAGCAAAATTAAACAGATTATGCTTCATTTCAAAAATATGTGTACATGAAAGACCCCTATAAAATTGTCTGTACAACACGCCCTTTAAAAGTTTTAATATAATTATGAGACACCCTGTATATCTAATAGATAATTTTAAGCTATTAGGTAGATATATCTTAATTCTTGTTCTCTGTTCTTAGATTCATTGCCTTACCTTTTACTATACAGGGTGTTTAAAAAAGACGAGGCAATATTTAAGCGGGTGATTGCCCAGGACATTCTATAAAAAAAAGTTCCTATAAACATAAGTCCGCAAACGCTTTGTTACCGATCTACAGGATGTTGAAGTTTAATTTTAAAAGCAGTAAAAAAAATAGTCAGTGCTGTACATTATTTTATCAATAAATTTGGTTAAAGTGCCCCCCTGACTTAATAATTTCAATATTCTAAAATCAGCCCCTTAGTATTTCTACAAACAACAAACAATACTTTGAATTTATAAATTAAAACAGCATCGAATTTAGGCGCGTACTAAAATGGTTTTTTATTTTTTTACTCAAAAACTGAATAACTTGAATAATCTGAAGAAAGCTTTTTTCTTCATATTTCAACAAGGAATTGAAAAATAATTTTTATTTTTAGAAAAACCAGCGCCGTCCTATTTTTTTCCTTTAAAAATAACCAGTGACATGCCGATACGCGCGCCACTGGTAAGACTAAAAAATCATTTTGTATTGCATGTCCCCCATAGTATGCATCTCCCATAGCTATTGACACGCCTAAAATTTCATTAAAATATCTCAAACGGTTTTGGAGAAATCAAATTTTTACTGTTTTTAAAATTAAACTTCAACATCTTGTAGACCGGTAACGAAGCATTTGCGGACCAATGTTTATAGGAACTTTTTTTATAGAATGGCCTGGGCAATCACCCCCTTAAATATTGCCGCGTTGTATTGTAATTATGTCACAATATACTAGTTAAAATCTACAAAACTTTTTGCTTTTTTTTATTTTTCACGTCAACAGGGATTTTGGACAACTAAAGGTGGAATCCGTGACTTTGATTAAAAAGTTTTATATAAAGCGCAGTTACCCAGCAATTAAATCAAGGCAAGAAGTCCGCCCTTTAAAAATTTAATCAAATTTAAAACACGTCCGCTCGGCAATTCTTAAAGTAATATTTCTCTCCTTATTTGAAATTCATGGCGACGAACAAGTTAACTAGTAAATTAAGAAATTAACGTATTCCCACTTGTATGGTTTATTGTGGTTTTACTTATTCAGGCCCCGGCTCTGTTGGGAATCATGCATTCTAAATTACAGCCGGTTCGTGAAATGTCACGTCATTACTTTTTATTCACTACCCTCCGATTCACCTTTAATTTCTAGTTTTTTTGTGTTTTCTCTAAAGTCGTTCTAAGTTTGTTTTAAAGCGGAGTGGAAAGAAGCACACTTTATGTAGGTTGCGAATAAAATTTATACTTTTAACCCTTTCACTGTCACGGTAATTCATTTCCGACGTATTTTGACCCGCTGAACATCATGGCGTTATCAGATTTTTTTCCTAGATCCTCCAACTTTAGGAGGAAATTGCCCCAAAAATGGCTCAATTTCTTTTTGAAATTTTGCTTCTTTCACCAGACATATAATTTCCAACGTATTTTGACCGTTAATCATCATGGTGTTATGTGAATTTGTCTTGTACATGCCAAATTATCGTAAAGTCCAAATTTTGTCATTGAATCACCTCCCAATCACCAAATCCTCAATAAACAATTTTCCAATATATTATTCAGACACCGACGTATTTTGACGCACTAAGTCAGAAAGTCTTCGCCTCAATCCATGAATTTCTGTATAATATACAAACTTTGAGAGTCCGAATAGAAATCAAAACAGTTTTTCCTTTCCAGGCATTATCTTTATCTACGTTTTAGTATCACTGATTACTATAACGATATTCCCTTTTTTTATTATATTTCGAATAAATAATGTGATTTTGCACCAAATTAAAGTTCGTTTGCAAACATCGGTTGTCTAGTTAAGCGAGAACATCCACTTAATTTCAAAATATTTCTACTCTTTCGTCTTTTTCCTCATCAACATATTATTACCTGTTCATAAAAAATGCAGATGGGATATCTCTACTGGAAAGAGAAAACATTCAGTCATTTTTGGGTCAACTTCCCCCAATATTGGCCTTTAGGACGGCTTGGCTCAAATTTTGACAACACCCTAATGTTCAGCAGGTGAAAATATCTAGAAAATGATACGGTTTGTCAAAATAACACTGACAAACTAACACATAACTGGAGTATACGACGACAAAGATATTTTAAAAAACTAAAAAAATGGTGATTTACATCGAGCTTTCGTCTGTTTTGGATGTAAAATAGAACGCAATAAACCCAGGGATCATATTCAGCATCCTAAAAATATAGGAAAACACATGTTGATTACGTTTTACACATTATCAGGGGTGAGTAGTATTTACTTATAGAATAAAGGTGTGTGATTTTCGGGCAGTCAAGGATTAATGGCAAAAGAAATGTATATTGATATTCGAAAGTACCCTATATTTAAAATAGGATACTTTATAACTTGCCCAAATCCTTACCAAGCATATTTTCATGTAATTTCATCTCCCCACAAAACCACACGATATGTAGTTTCACAAATATCCATTGGTAATGTTAACGTCCTTGATTTATGTATTGACAGATAATAATCCAGGCAATATAGCAGAAAGTGCTCAAATTTTAAAAGAGTCCTGAATAAGGTTTCTCGGCGCGATAATTAGGTAAAAAATAGTAGAAATTGATTGTGTTTGTTTTGGATAAAATCGGTATGTAGGAACCTTCGTAAAAAAATCGATAAAAGTGCCGAAACCGGTTTTTTGCGGATTAAAGGACGTGGAGTGGGTACTGGAAACCTCCCGGAAAAAAAAAAAAGGATGGTTTTCCCCCAACACACCCCCCCCCCCCTTCCCCCCCCCCCCCCCCCCCCCCCCCCCCCCCCCCCCCTCCCCCGGGAAAAAAAAAACCCACCCCCCCCCCCCCCCCTTCCCCCCCTTTTCCCCCCCTTTTTTTTTCCCCACCCCCCCCCCCCCCCCCCCCTTTTTTTTCCGGGCCCCACCGGGCCCCGCGGGGGGGCGCCCCCCCCCCCCCCCCCCCCCCTCTTTTTCCCTTCTTTTTTTTCTTTTTCCCCCCCCCCCCCCCCCCCCCCCCCCTTTTCTTTTTTTTTTTTTTTTTTTTTTTTTTTTTTTTTTTTTCTTTTTTTTTTTTTTTTTGCGGCGGCCGCCCCCCCCCCTTTCTCCTCTTCCCCCCCCCCCCCCCCCCCCCCCCCCCCCTTTTTCTCTTTCCCCACATTTTTTTTTTTCTTCCCCCCCCCTCCCCCTCCCCCCCCCCTCTTTTTTTTCCCCACCCCCCCCCCCCTCCTTCTCTTTTTTTTTTCCCCCCCCCCCCCCCTTTTTTTCCCCCCCCCAAAAACCCCCCCTTCCCCCCCCCCCCCCCCCCCCCCCCCCCCCCTTTTTTTATTTTTTTTTCTTTTTTTTTTTTTTCTTCCCCCCCCCCCCCCCCCCCCCCCCCTTTCCCTTTCCCTCTCTCCCCCCCCCCCCTCTCCCTAAAGCCCCCCCCCCCCCCCCCCCCCCCCCCCCCCCCCCCCCCCCCCCCTTTAAAATTTTTTTTCCCCCCCCCCCCCCCCCCATAATAAAAATTTCCTTTAAAATAATAATAACAATTACCCAATTTTCCCCACACCCACATTTATCTTTCATCAATAATTTAAACAATAGTTTTTCCTAAAACAAAAAATAACGCGTTGTAGCGCTTGAAAAAATGAAAAAAATAAAGTTTTTGTACAAAAAAATAAAAACCGATGAAAAATGGCCATTTTTTGAAATCGAATTACAAGGGTTCTAATGGTCGCAGAAACTTCTGCTTTGGCTTAAATTGTAGCTTTTGGTCGTGCCTATCTGCAGTAAAAATTTCATGCAAAAATAATAAGTACTTTTTGCAAATCCATTATCGTAACTTGTGGGAGAGGTTCATTCAATCGGCTGAAAAACGCGTTTTAAAATAGGTGGTTTTTTTAAAGTGATGCTTTCCAGCGCTCGGGTAAGCGAGTGGAAGGGAAGTGGACGCGTGGTGGGGGAAGCCTCTTCTGCCGCAGACGCGCTGACAGAAGTCTGCGGCGGGAGAGGCTTCCCCCACCACGCGTCCACTCGCTTACCCGAGCGTTCGAAGCAACGCGACGCTTGACTTCCAAACGCGCTTTCAGCCGATTGAATGAACCTCTCACACAAGTCACGACAATGGATTTGTAGGGAATTTAATGACGAGTAATTTAAGCTCAGGAATAATGCTCTACGACCATTTTTCGGCTTGTTCAAGCCGTTTTTCGAAAAGACCTTTTATTAGTTTTTTTTCGATTTATGCAAAAAGTTCTTAATATTTTTGCATGAAATTTTTTACTTTAGATGGGCACGACCAAAAGCTACGATTTAAGCCAAAGCAGAAGTTTCTGCGACCATTAGAACCCTTGTAATTCGATTTCAAAAAATGAGCATTTTTCATCGGTTTTTATATTTTGTGCAAAAACTTCTGAACCGATTTTGATCACCAAAAACTCATTTTTTTCGTTTCTTCAAGCGCTACAACATGCTATTTTTTGTTTTACGAAAAATATTATTTTTCGTTCCTTAATGCGCAGAAAATCGGTTTTCGGCACATGTATCGATTTTTTTACTAAGGTTCCTACATACCGATTTTATCCAAAACACAATCAATTTCTACTATTTTTTACCTAATTATAGCGCCGAGAAACCTTATTCAGGTTTCTCTTTTCAAAAAATAAACTATCTAGCCTGGACTACAGGGTTTGTCCGGAAAAAGTAATGTCAGTGAGCTTTGAAAAATGGTTTTTATTGATTCTATGTGTACAAATCTTTAGAAACTTTCAAAATACATTCCCCCCTGCGTCCACACATCGGTTCCAGCGGGTCTTCTACGCATCAAAAGCCGCACGGTAGTCGTTTTCCGGAATCGCCTTTAAAGCGTCGGTGCAAGCCTTCTGAATGTTTTTCACCGACCCAAAATGCTGTCCTTTCATTGGGGTTTTGAGGCGCGGAAACAGAAAAAAGTCTGGGGGGGCCACATCGGGGCTGTAGGGAGGCTGGGGAACAACGCTGGGAACAACGATGCCTGCCTTGACGAGGTATTCGGCCACGAGGAAGCAGATGTGCGAAGGCGCATTGTCGTGGTGAAGCTTCCAGGATTTTGAGATGTCTGGGCGGACGCGATTCACCCTGCGTTTCAGCCGCTTTAGCACCTCGACGTAAAACTTTACGGTTACGGTTGTCCCCTGCGGAACGAACTCATGATGGACCAATCCCCGGCAATCAAAAAAGACAATCAGCATTGTCTTCATCTTTGACCTGGACATCCTGGCCTACCTGGGGCGAGGGGAGTTCGACGTGTGCCATTCCGCACTTTGCCTCTTCGTCTCCGGATCGTATTCAAAGACCCAACGTTCGTCCCCGGTAATTACATCATCAAGGGAAGCGGGGTTGTCTTCGCAGGTGTCCAAAAGTTCTTGGCAGGTTTTGACGCGCCTCGCTTTTTTGATCGTCCGTTAGCACTTTTAGCACGAGCTTCGCGCACACCTTCCTCATTCCTAAAGAATCCGACACAATTTCGTGAACAATGGCTTTCGTAATGTCTAATGTTTCGGAAATTAAACGGACACTTAGACGACGGTCAGTGTTCAACAAGTCACGCACACGTTTCACATTGTCGTCGGAACTGGACGTTGATGGCCGTTCAGCGCGGTTCTCGTCGTTGACATATTCCCGACCTTCTGCGAAGGCCTTGTGCCACCGGAAAATTTGCCTGTCCGAAAGACAATCGACGCCGAAAGCCTTCTTCAACATTGGACTGGTTTCCGCAGCACTCTTCTCCAGTTTCACACAAAACTTGATCGCCATCCGTTGCTCAAGCGAACGTTGCATTTTTCTTGCACCGGGTCACTGTAACGACTCTCAAAGAACGAGTGATGCGACCGCTACAACGACCGGTAAGCAACTGACGCTTGTTGGATCTTGTTGCCAGATCCCCCCACCACAATCCCAGCACGTAAAGCACGGGCTGGCGCGTACAGTGTCGGGAAAAAAATTCACTGAGATTACTTTCCGGACAAACCCTGTATAATTATTTTGGTGGAGGACAGTACATTATATTTTTTTAAAACGCCGAAGTTTATAGCTATCAATTAAAGGGTTGACTCAAAATATATAAATTAAATATGCTTTGTGCTGTCCTTTACCCCAATAATAACTGTCAAGTTTCACAAATACTTATAATTATATGTATATTTGGAACTGCAAAATATTTAAGGATTAAACATCGTGAAAATAAGGACAGGGACCAAGGTAGGAATTGTATATAGCATGCGCGTAAATACATCAACAGCGCAAGCCGTAAGCTTTGTTTAAGCTCCGCACAAACACTCTATAACAAAGCTCATAAGCCCGACCGGCTTAGCTAGCCGAAAGCTAATCATAATCATGGCGTAATTAGTGCTTCACTGTTCCATCAGAGCTGGAAATAGTTAAATCTCCTGGAAGATATTTCATTACTCCCTATTCAATGAGTTCATTAATTATTTACGGTTTTGCGTTTTAATATAGCATTCGATTTATACGCATTATACATAAATAAACAAAAATCACGAGTTCGAAGTAACGTTTAAATCATTTAAAAAAAACTATAAAAGGCCTAAAAGTATTTTAATACCTTCTTATAACTCTTTTACCAACTCTAATTATTGAAAATATATTAAAAATTGCTAATCGAATACTAGGAAGAACAACGAACGAAGCAATATTGTTGTGAGTTCCATCTTCTTCGGTTAGCTTTTCAGAATTATTTACTATCAATATTTCTCACATGCCTATACAACATGCAATCCTAACACAGGTTTATAAAAAAAATATTGTCTGGATCTGGGGTCAGACCATACGTTTTTTATGTATCTTTCGACGCTGAATTCGAATCTATTTTTAGTTTTGCTCTATCACGTCAGGATTTTGATATATCCTAACATAAGTGCAAAAAACACGGTTTTTTGACATATTTGAGGTTATGTAGCTTTGAGATTTTTTTCTTAAACTCTAAAAAAAGTCTAAAATCTGAAAGTACAAATCTTCACCTTTAAAATGCCCTTGAGTTTGCTCAAATATCTTCATCATATCATATCTTTCCCAATTTAATTAATACGGAAACATTATGGTCATTATTTAAATTGCAATATCTCGGCGAAAAAAAAGATATTTGAGCAAACTCAACGACATTTTAAAGGTGAAGATTTGTACTTTAATGATAGAACGTCCAAGCGTACTGCCGGCAGGACTCCGCGTCCTTCCAGAAGGTTCTATTTTTCTCTGTACGCTTATTTATGTTATGGGTCCTACTAGAAGAATATAAGTTTTACCGTTAGAAAGAGAAACAAAAATTGGCTATTTGTCGCGCAAAAATTAACTTGCTAACGCCAGTAGTTTCTGAGATATTAGCAGGAACGCATATTCGTGTATTATTTAGTGGATACCTTAGGCGTGCGTAAAATGTTTAATGTCGGGGATCGAATATATGTAAAGGCCACACTTTTTGATGGCAAGAATTCAACTGTTTGGTGGAGCCAATCTGTTTGGGGCGAAGATTATCAAAATGTGCTCGATATTCACGAGGATGAAGCCAGGATTCTATGAGACATTGATAATGAGGAAATGTCAATAAAACTGAAATTACTGAAAAAAATATCAGGTAGGTACCTAATCTTAGGAATAGTTAGGATATAAATACGAGTTTTCTAATGTACTTATGAAAATGTACATTCTGAGTTTTTCAAAATTAATTTTACGTAATATGAATATATTATATGTATGTACGTAATACAGGGTGTCTCAGCTTTTAGTTTACAGACTTTATTTGCTCACCCAGGATAGTTATCAAAAAAATGTATATACAAAAGTTACTTGAATTCATGAGGCCTATAAAATGACATATTCCATTTGACATGTGCTAGTGACCTTGAGGTTATGTCAGTGTCAATATGTTTTTTTAAATACAATACCCTGTATTTTTCGACATTTTTGGATTTACCGAACAATTCTACACATATTTCATGTAACATACCCTATACCTATCTTCAACGGTTTTCGAGATTTTCAAAGTCAAACAGATATTATTTTACAATACAAAGAATTTTCAGTTTGCCTTGTTTGCCAGCTCAATTTGAAAATTTATTAAACTAATTGCTTATAATTACTGAAATATCCCATTGATCTGATTAAAATTACTTTTAACAATGCCTCTCAATTGTTTCAAAACTGACAAGGCAAACTGAAAATTCTTTATATTGTGAAATAATAGCTGTTTGACTTTTGAAAATCTCAAAAACGGTTGAAGATAGGTATAGGGTATGTTACATGAAATATGTGTAGAATTGTTCGGTAAATACAAAAATGTCGCAAAATACAGGGTTTTGTATTTAAAAAACTTATATTGACACTGACATAACCTCAAGGTCACTAGCCCATGTCAAACGGAATATGTCATTTTATAGGCCTCATGAATTCAAGTAACTTTTGTATATAAATTTTTTTGCTAACTATCCTGGGTGAGCAGATAAAGTCTGTAAACTAAAAGCTGAGACACCCAGTATATCTATGTTATATAGAGAAGATTCTTGTTGAGAAACTCCGATTTTGTTGTGCAGGGTACGCACGATACTTACCTATAAAGAAGTGTATTTCGATGTTTAATTATTTATGTCTCTAAGCTCTGTAATGCTATTACTTGAAAAAGTCTGTAGTATTTCTTTTAATTAGTCTATCTACATTTTAATATTTTATGTGCATATTAATAAGCAAATGATATTAATTATGTAAGTTTACTTTTTTTATCAACATTAAATTTAAATTTTATGTATGAGTGCAGTTTAAAAGCCCAATCTAAATGGTCTCTTTCGGTTGAGCGATTTGCAAACGTGTGACGAATTTAGTTAGATGATAGTATAGTGACTGATATTAATTATTATAGTGTTGCCATAAAACATTTATTAACTATACTACTTTTATATTTTTGTTTAGAAAAATATTGCAATATCATAAAACCGTTTATTTAATAATAATAACGAGCTGAAGAAATTATATTTTGTTGGAAATATCTTTTCATTTACCCTCTATTTCGTTCCAGAACAAAAGAATGAAGAATGTTTGGTCGCCCATTCGCCTAGTGGTAAATTAGTAAAATCAAAACCCACTAAGACATCACCTGTAAGAACCACAACTGATGGCTCTTCTACATCTAGTGGTATAGAAAACAAAGGTAAAAAGAGTTTGAAAGTACCGAATTCAACCAAACAAAATGCGAATAGTGTACCATCATCGTCATCGAGTTATCGGAATTGGATATGTGGCTATTATTTTTCCCAATAGAAAGTATTGACCTTTTTCTGGACGCTACGAACAGTCAATTGGAGGAAACAAAAAAATGTAGTAAGTCAGAATTTTTTAAAATCATTGGAATGTTTGCTATGAGCAACAATGGGTTGCACAATCGACGGGACTATTGGTCAACTAATGACGAATCTTTCATTTTTCCTCCTCCAGCATTCGGAATGGATTGGACTGGCATGGGTCTGGCATTGGACTGGCATGGACAAAGATTTGGCATGGGTTACCATCGCTTCGAGTTAATTTTAAATAACTTAGCTTTTAATCATTTGGAGCGAAAGATCCTAACAGTACTGATAGATGGATGCCAATTAGAAAGTTCATAGACATATTATCTACTAAATGTAACGACGTTTTCAAGCCTCGATGTAAATTGTGTATTGACGAATCCATGTTTTCATGGTATGGTAGAGGTAGTTATAGTCCTGACGGAATGCCATCAGTTATTAAAATAAAAAGAAAACCCAAAGGTGTGGGGTGTGAGTGTAAAACACTTGCTGATACGCACACCGATATTATGATTAGACTGGAAATCAATGAAGGGAAGGAAGTCATGACAAACAAAAAATGGCAAAAGGAATTTGGGGCTGGTACGGCTACGACACTCCGTTTGACAGAGCCATGGCATGGAACTGGGAGGATCATCGTAGGAGATTCCTGGTTCGGATCGGTAAAAACTGCAGTTCAACTATACGTGAAGGGATTATACTTTATTGGGATTGTTAAAACAGCTAGTAAAGAGTTTCCTTTGAAGGTTTTAAGGGAAAAGTGCCCACTGGAAAGAGGTTCTTCAATTTATGCTGGTTCTGTTGTTAATACGGACATTGAATTCATCAGTTTGGCTTGGCGCGATAAAAAAATCCACACATTTATTGGAAGCTGTGGTTCCACATTGGAAGGTGAGCCTGCCCGAAAAAAAAGAGTGGGTGCGGACGGTCGTCCATATACACAAAATGTATCCAGAACCAAAATGGTAGAAGAGTATTTTGAGGGGGATCCGTCAATAGACGTGCACAACCACATACGTCAGTCAGGCTTAGCCCTAGAATAAATCTGGAATACCCAGAAATGGGAGCATAGATTGTATGCAAGTTTGCTGGGAATTATTGAGACAAATGCTTTTTTAGCATTCAAACACATTTGTCTCATGCAGATTTTACGCGTTTAGCATTCCAAATAATTCATCACAATTGGAATACTGACCAAGTCGTCATTCCACATCAGACAGTCGTCCGCAATCGTAGAAATAATACCGAGTTGGAAGAACCACATACCAATCAGCATCGAAAAATACATAAGAAACGTATGGTCTGACCCCAGATCCAGAAAACTTTTTTTTTTTGTAAACCTGTGTAATTAATCTGATTGTTACATTTTAATGCCTAACAAAAACCATAAAAGTTTTTTTGTGGATGACTTTTTGTTACGATGAATATACCTATCGATAACCTAAAAAGAATTATAGAAAATGGAACTATATTTTGATTGCGTGTTGACAAGGGATACTAGCGTAACATTTCAAAGCCCAATATAATGAAACATTTCTATGAAATAAAAGGTTCGTTTCTTAGAATAATACCGAATTCATAACCATCACGCAACTCATTGTTATTAGTGGACCCTAAAATGTCGACATATTTTTTGGAATGTGTATTGTTTCGATTTCAACAAGTTACGCCTTTCAGAATCCTTTTTTTCGGTATTTCAGTTATTACAGATGATAGAAATAGTAGTTTGCGCGAATATTCTTTTGAATACTCAAATTGAATACCCTTTTGAGGGAAATCCACTGTGTATCGTGGCTGACCGGACAATTTTGAAGACCTGAAGCAACGCATTCGCCATGAGATCGGACAAATATCACCTGAAACGATCAGGAGTATGCAGAGAGAGTTTGTCGACAGGCTCATTGTCTGCAGAGTGCAGACTGTAGACGGTCAGCAGTTTGAGCATTTGATCCATTAAAATCAAATAAAAAAGCTATTTTAACAAGAATTGATTGTCGAATGCAGGCTTTCACTTGTATAATGCCGAAGTATTTCTTCCGGGCCATACGCAATAGTCAGAAGAAAACAAAATGCTGGGCTGTAATACTTTTATTACCTTTAATTTTTAAAATTATATATCGGGTACAAAAATTAATTTCTAAAAATAAATGTATTAATAAACATATGTCAAAGGAGTTCCTGCACTATTACTTACAACATATTAGCCCTCATAAACGACCCAGCGCCTAGTCTATCGCCGTGGTGGCAAGCCTCCGATGCCAATGTTTTCACATATGTATTTATACGGAATAGGGCGCTTCGCAACTACCTGCGTTGCTAACAAATTTAACCCTTGACTCCAGTAGCATTAAAGGTCATTTAAAAAACTACATAGCGGAGGCAAACACGCCCATCTCCCACCTCTCACACGTGACAGCGTAGAAAGCGAGTTATTTGATTTCTTGAACCTAACCTAACCAAAAAATTTAATATCTTTTATTGTTCTGTGTTTTGGAAATTTTCGTACTATTCCAACGTAATATTCCAACCTGCAATGATACTGTTGAGTATCATATAAAGTACAAATTTAGTCGCCTGTCTTATGAGGATAAATTATTTGTTGAAGATTTAAGAGTACCACTGCCAGATCTAAGTAAAACTAATCTAGTAATTAATCACTGTAAGCCGGCTCGTAGTTTTGTTAATACGTGCTATGATAAATGCAAATGGCTAAGTGGTTCTATAACCTTAAATAAATTATTGTGTTGGCCGTGTGTGTTATTTTAAAATCGTGGAGAAGATGCTTAAACAAAGTCTGGATTTGATAAAATCTTAAAACTTTATCTCGTTCAGTTGACACATTCAAAAAGTCAAGAACATAATTGTGTTTGAAAATTACATCTTTTAGACAAACAAAATATTATGAATGTGATCAATTCGGCCCGTCAAATCTAAATTGACGCAGTCCTGGCAAAAATCCGTATTTTATTTCACTGCATATTTTAATCGTAAAATAATTTGACGGAAACTCTACACCTTCCCGATGGTTTTGCTGAATCAATAAAATATATTAAGTACATTATGTTAAACAAATGTACTTAATATATTTTATTGACCAAGTAGAGGTCCTTCTCCTAACTATGCGGCATATTTCACAAAATGTTATCACAAAAATTTAGTAAACAAAAATTTTTACAAAATATGTTTGCCTCCACAAAAAAAAAATCACGAGCCGCCACTGTGGTCCATGCCATTTTCCGAAATGCGCCTGACTTTTGAGACGCACTGTATACATAAATCGCAAAGAACAACTTAACGGTACAGCTTGTACCAACGAATTAAACATACACCCCATCAATCGATAATAATCCGCCAACCCCCCTAATTTATCTTGTTTCGTCTTGCGTTTCGCGTCTCGCAAGGACACAACGGCGGCCGCCGCGACGCGTGATGTACGGCGGGCGAAACGCTCGGCTACAAGTTCCATTCTGCGGGCTCGTTGGGGGAATACCCCCGGCCGTTATTACTGGCTCCGCATAATCTATAGAACCTGTCGGAAGGGTTGTGCAGCTCTGCGTTATGATTGCCGCCGTAAATATTTAATCGAGTAATTAATGCAAGAAATTACCTATTATGTGTATGATTCGAGTTGCTCTAATAATTGTGAAATATGAGGCTGCCTGGAGGGAGCCAGCCTAACGTAAGCCCTCGCAACCCTTTCTCCGCGGAGATGTATTTATATACATAATTATTTCGTTTAATAACCTTTCGTAGAATTACATTTCGCGCACCGGCCGGTTTAATTATATTTGTAATTTGAATTATATTGTGGAAAAGTTACGTCCGATTTGGTTTAGGTGCTCTCAATTGTGGGAAAATACAGGTCCATCGAGAACGTGGAATAAAATTCGGAACTGGATTACAGCTGGCTGAAAAAAGAACAGGCCGATTTTAATTTTGGCTTCTACATCTTTGCATATACAGGGCGTCCGGTAAGTATGCGCATATATAATAGGAACATACAGGGGGGGGTACAATTACAACCATGTCTCAAAAGTTTTGTCACAAAGGACCCCGCACAAAACAAATAGAAAGTGGGTCCCAGTCGATTTGTCTAAAAATGTATTATATGATAGTTCTCGACTTGACAAAAGTTCTCATGTACCAAAAAATATCCTATGATTAGGATTCAAGATCTAGAGGGATGAAGGTTGATTATTTGGCTATATTACGGAATGTGCCTAATGTATTTTGCAGATCATAAACTCGGAGAATTAGTAGTCTGCAAGAAATCTTTCAATAAAATAAATTATAGACAGTTGTTGAGAGGTATTATATTGGCCATGACCTTACAAGGTCAATTCAAGGTCAAGTTAATTTCTTACATATAAATCACTGTTTTCCAATGTGGCCATATATGAATAGTTCGAGCAACTTCAGATATAAAGTCAATTGGCTACCGGATGTCACCCAAAGGTCATGTCTGATTACTTGCCCTTGACGATGACTTTGACAGAAGAATGAATCTGAAACACGGTTGAACATCTTGACAATGAAAACTGAAAAGCATATCTATTAGCATTACTTAAAGCCAACATTTCAGTTTCGGTTATAAATAAACTTCAACAATGAAGAGATAGATATGCTTCTATATCTTCTTTAATTAACGTTTGCATCTCTTTCAACCTCTATTTTGCTCAATTTTCACACTTGAAACAAATTTCATGATATGGGCATGTTAAAATTTGAAATCAGCAACCTCCAGAACCCCAGGAAATATAATTTTGTAATAAAAGTTGTGTATTTTGTCACATAAACATTTTCGCACCCCCTTCAACACCTGTTATATTCGATTTTCACCTCTGGGGTACATTTCCTGCTTTTGGCATCTTGAAATTTGAAATCAACAACCTCAAAAACCCCCAGAAATATATTCTTGGAATAAAAATTGAGTGTTTTGTCAATTTTTCATTTCTTACCCTTTCAACCCCTATTTTACTCGATTTTCATCCTTAGAATAAATTTCTTGTCATGACAATAGTTATATCTAAAATAACCAACCTACGCAAACTAATGGTTCTACATCAGGAGTAATTTCTGCACGTACTTCTTGTCATGTCATCATATATCAGAGTTGATTTTACATTATTTTAGAGTCGTTTATCACTGTATCTCAAAATTTTGAGGGTGTATTGACTTTTGAGGTTGGATTCGAAATCAGCGTCAAAAAATACATGGGGATACTAAGGTCAATATCCAGGATCATGATTTTTTTGTGTAGCTGTGTTATCCTGAACTCGGGGTGATCTGATATGGCGAATGGAATATTACACGCTACCATCATTTTGACTAAATCCAAGTTAAATTGTCTCTGTCTGTCTCGTTCACTTACACCACTACTTACACGAGCTTTATATTTGTCTGTAGCAATACACATCTTCAAAATAGCTGTTTTACGTGCCACGTCATTACACTGTCACACATAGTACAACGAAGTTCATTGCTATCAAATTTCAGTTACGTAAAATTGTTAATACAACGCTCCACCGTAAACAAAAAATGTAAACAGCACGTTGGTTCATACATATTTTTAAGAATCTTAAACATTCTAACTTTGACATTCGAACTTGAAAAATTAAAAAGTTCAAGTTGAGCAATATTTCTATCATTCGCAACCCCCACATGTTGTCGGCCCCACGGGCCGACACTGCTACTCTTCATTCCAATTACCTACACGAAGAAACGTTCCAACTTTTGAGATTCTTTATTAAATGATTTGTCTTTATTAAATTCTTTACGTTACGTGTATTTTTCGGTCTGTTTTTAAAGGGACTTAAATAAAATTTTTAGGCAATAATCGTAATAATGATAATAATAAAAAGTAAGCATTATTACACTATATTAAACAGAAAAATGCGATAAAAAAATCGATACCTGAGTATGCAAATGTTCGCAGCGACAAATCATCCGTTGCCGGGTGCCCCAAAGGGGAGCCCGCCGCCGCCGCCGCCTCCGCGCTCCCTTTGACTCCACCAATGCGCCCCGGCGCGGGCCATGAATAATAGATGGGGCGGGTTCTAACAATGACGTAACTACAATCGCTCCACTCTAAGCACAGATTGGTATAAATATGCAGCCCTTGCTTACCGGCTCGGGCTGCCTCCGTCTGCTTCTCCTGTTGCCTCCTGCTATTCCTGCCGGCCCTTCTAATTTACGGGGGACTACGCAAGTGCCGGCGCGCTTTCGTTTTCTCTTCCTGGCCGACGGCGTTCGCGAAAACGCCCACTCGTAAAATTTCGCAGTTTAACAGCGGTGACTTTTTTTTCTGAGTAAAAACAGGATAAATAGAACAAATGAAACTACCTACATACGTGAAATAAGAATAAATTCACTAGTTCATCGTTACACGTTACCAGAAATTGCCACGAAATCGCTGCCAATATTTTAAATTATCAATTTGTAAAAAAAAAAGTATTTTTTTCACATTTTCGCTTATATCTCCGTTCCTTGGCATATTTTATATAGCATATGCATTTAAGAAGAAAATAATGTTTTGTAACTTCATACTACAAATAACAGTTCCTCCAAGAAATTTCATAATCATAGTCGCCTTACTTTTGAAGTAAAAAAAATAGTAAAAAAAAACACTTTTTCAACTTCAGCAGTCATTTGCAAGTTAACAATAGTACTTGGAGACTTCGGGTTGGGCTTAAAATTTTGGAAATTTAATAGGCTACAATTATGCTATATAAAATATGCCAAGGAACGGAGATATAAGCGAAAATGTGAAAGAAGTTTTTTTTTTTTCACAAATTGTTAATTTAAAAAAATTAGCGGACGGTTTCAGCTCTACAGACCCCGCGCACTGTGTTCTACGCAAAAAAAATACATAGGACACCGTCAAAACTAGCCCTATATGTTTCAAGAAGACTTTTTGATGATTTTACCTCCCTGCCTACTGGACTATTATTATAATAGACAATATGAATGGAGCTCCAAATCATCAAAATGTGTTGACTCTGATGCAGCTCTCATCGAATATATTATCCAGTTTCCATTGATTCTACCGCCATTTCTAAAATAAATTTCAAGTGAAACATGCCTCTGTTCTTCATTAGAAATGAATTCAATTATTTATTTTACAGTTGTGACGGCCACTTCAAAAGTTTGACAACAACAAAGTTTCGCTTCTAGTTTCGACATAACCTCTGTTTCCATCTCTTTCGTTCGTAGCCAGATTTGATGACGTTTTTTTAATGGCTCATTATTTTATCTAGTTTGAAATTATATAAGGGTTGTTTGTACACAAAACACTAAATGAAAAACTAATGAAAAACAAGACACTAAAAAATACTTCACATCCGGCATATTAAGGTTATCAAATGTAATTTAAGGTTTGTTCCAACATGTACTGGAATCAGTTCAGAACCGTATGGAGATACAGAACTGATTCTGGTATTAGTTCAGAGAACGTTCCAACATCAACCGAATTACTTCCGAATTGGTTCGAGAACGGTGAAATTAGTTCCTGGTTCGAGGCTGGAACTGCAAGGGACCACTTTGTAACACATACGTAGTAACAACGAATTCGAACTGAAAGTAAAGCCTGAACATAGGTCTGAGAGATGATAAATGAAACTTATAAATAGGTATTTTGTTTTGGTATGTAATTATTTGATTTAAAGTGATTATATTTTATTTATGTATATATTTAATATAAGTGATCAAAATATCGTTGATTATTTGATTGCTATTGTTATTTGTAAAGCGAATCAAGTGAAGAGAACGATTTAAAACACTAATAGTGTGCATACTAACCAAATTTTATTGTTGCCCTAATTCTCTTCTATACTGTGACCTAATTTACTTTAGCTTCTACATCAACTTAGACTGATATGATTGAAGACAAAATTCAAAAGAATATACTATCATTGACAAATTATTAAAAAAAGTATGACCGTTTAAGAAGGTAGATTTGCAAGAAGCAAGGTTCAACGACTTGCCTGTCTTGGAATTACGGGGGCGATAAGGAACACGCCAACCGCAGCAATGGAAGTCCTACTAGACCTGCCTCCTCTTCAATTCGTGATTATGGGGGAGGCAAGAATGGGATTTTTCAGGCTACCTGAATTACCAAGTGGTATCTACGAAGACCTGGGGCACAACAGAATCAAAAGTCTGGTGGGTGGAAACATCTTAGAGATGAGGAAAGACCATATGACTCATGAATTCACACACAACAAAAACTTCGGGATGGAAATAATTGACCGAGAGAAATGGAAAGTAAACAACAACAGGAACAGAACTGAGAGAGTAACCTGATACACAGACAGGCATAGCATGCCACTTGAAAAATATACCTCCGTATTTCAGGCGGAGGTATATGCAATACTGCACTGTGCTAAAGAAAATATAACGACGTCTTACACAAATAAGAGGATCGATATACTATCGGACAGCCAGGCTGTCCTAAAGGCAATTACAAACCCAAAGGCGACGTCAAGGCTGGTATGGGAATGTCAAAGAGAACTGACACGACTGGCAGGCCACAACAAAGTAACTTTGATATGGGTACCAGGACATACAGGAATCGAAGGCAACGAAAAAGCAGACGAGCTAGCGAGAAAAAGATCGTCTACTCCATTTACTGGCCCAGAACCGGCCCTGGGAGTACCAAAGTGTATAGTAAGAGGTCAAATAAGACAATGGGTCAGAAATCGACAAAATGGATACAGGAACTCTATATCTAGGCAAAGATACGGAAAAATGTTTATTAAAGGAACATGTGAGGAAAGAACTGAAGAACTATTAAAAATTAACAGGATTCAGATAAGAGCTGTTGTAGGCCTCCTAACAGGACATTGCGCCCTCAAAGGACATCTACACAGAATGGGCCTGTATAACGGAGAACTGAAATGCAGACTCTGCAACATGGAAACGGAGACAGTACACCACATACTGTGTGATTGCGAGACTTTAGATCGCAAAAGGCAGGCCATATATGGACACCCCAAACTTTGTCCAGAAGATTACAGCACCCAGCCAGCAAGGAAGCTATACAAGCTTGTACATGGGACCCGGCTACTGGAATGGGTGGTGTGAGAAGGATGGGAGGTTGCACACAATAAGCCCAAGATGCTGCAGTGCAATCCGGCGAAAAGGACGGCTCCCAGAAGGAGAAAAAAAGGTAGATTTAAGGTTATGTTAACAGCACTGTTTACTTTAGTTTTTTTTTTGTGGAGGGAAAAATCCGCTGTTTCATCACAGAACAGGATTAGTTCTGAATTAATACTAAGTTGACATATGCGCACAAAATAATTCATTACTCGTTCAAGAACAGTTCGTAAATGTTCTATTGGAACAAACCTTTAGATCTAGAGGGCAAGTTGATCCTATTAGGGTGTGGATGCCGGTGTATTTATCTGCACCCCGTGTGACATGCCGAATGCAAATTAGCAATTTCGCAGCGAATCTGGTATTCATACGGTTAATCATCGTCCAGTCAACTGATTATCATTTTAAATTGGCCCATGTCATGGTTACGAGCGTGTCCGTCATGCGGAAATATTTTCATTACCCTTCCGTGGAGGGTAGGTGTATAGTTTACAAATTATTACGGAGGCAGATTGCCTTCGAGCTCCCGCTACGGGTATTGCAACAATCATTTCATAAACGAATTGCCAAACTCTATCATTGGTTAGACTATCCTCACGATTATTCTACCTAGTAATAAGAACTGTGATTAATTTATAGACCATACACTACACTGCGTTCGATACGCGTTTCGCCAGTCGCGTTGGCATCTTCGTGAGATATTCAAGTCATTCGATACCTACCAAAATTTGATATTAAAAATTTAAAATTCAGGAAAATGGCTATGTTTATAAACATTTCGAAAGACGCTGTTAAGAAAAGTTATTTTGAATTTTGGAGCTAAATATTAAGTTTGAAGTTGATATTCCTGAAATTTTTGACTGTGAAAGTAGTAAATTCTGTCTATTTTCTGTGTATGTACTATTATATATTATTATTGATTACTATATAATATACAGGGTGGTCCGGGAACTGCATCCATCGATTATGGGAAAACTATGATTAGTAAAAATCTGAAAATTTGGTGACACACTAAGGTCGATGGGGACATACGCCTAAAATATTTTCACGTTAATCGCACTTCCGGTTATACCGGAAGTAGATGTCAATTTTGTTATTTTAAATGGAATGCCCTGTATATTAATACATTTTTAGATTCTGCGGTATATTCTAAGAATATTTCATGTATAATGTCCTATACCTAAGTTTAAGCGGTTTTGAGATATTTAAGTTTTTATGTCAAAAATGGCGTCTGCAGGCCCTAAGATAATTACCAATTTTTCCTATAAGAAAGCCTTTATTATTCAATTTGGATTGGATCCCTTGCTGAAAAGGATCCACTTTAATAGATTTTTCCTAATATTCTCATAACTATAATTACAGGGTGTTCAAAAAATTAGATCAAAAATGAAATTGAGAAAAATGTCAAAAATTAATTTTTTCAAATGGAAACCCCCAATTGTCACAATTTTATCTTATTTAGCATTAAAAATAAGGGTAAGTTTGTATAAGGTTGTTTATTCAAAACATTTGTAGTTTTGAAAATATTGCCAATTTAAATTTTTGTATGGCGATTTTGCTGCGGATTTTAAG
Source organism: Aromia moschata (assembly GCA_029963805.1). Taxonomy (NCBI): domain Eukaryota; kingdom Metazoa; phylum Arthropoda; class Insecta; order Coleoptera; family Cerambycidae; genus Aromia; species Aromia moschata. The sequence goes on from JAPWTK010000097.1 coordinate 1,068,750, forward strand.
TGCAGCTACTCTTACTTGGTCATGACGAAAATGGCCATGTTGAAAACATTCAATTGCTATGTTTGTTTACTGTCACTTACCGTTTGAAAATTATTATTAATAATCATACCGGGACGCTTAAATTATACAAATGAAGGTTATTTAAATTTATTTATTATTTATGGAGAATGTGATACAGTTATTTCAAGAACATGTAATACATTTGCAACGCGATATCCGCAGAAAAAGAAACCAGCGCCAAATACTGTTCAACGTATTATAGAAAACTTCAAGAACTTTGGTTCCCTTAAACCTGGAGTACATAGAAATAGACCAGTTGTTGACAATGACAATATTGAAATCGCAATTTTGTGATATTTTCATAAACATGCAAAAAAACTTTCTTAACAAAAAGGTATACAAATTGTTTTAATAAATGTCCTTGAACTTCAAGACATTGTTCGCACCTAAGCGGAAAATTTTCATGAGTGGCTCTTCTTATTGATTAAGGATCTAGGTCTTGGTTACATTTACACACCCTGTAATTATAGTTATCAGAATATTACAAAAAATCTATTAAAGTGGATCCTTTTCAACAAGGAAGCCGACCCAAATTGAATAATAAAGACTTTCTTATAGGAAAAATTGGTAATTATCTTAAGGCCTGCAGACGTCATTCTTGACATAAAAACTTAAATATCTCAAAACCCCTTAAACTTAGGTATAGGACATTAAACATGAAATATTCTTAGAATTCACCGTAGAATCTAAAAATGTATTAATATACAGGGCATTCTATTTAAAATAACAAAGTTGACATCTAATTCCGGTATAACCGGAAGTGCCATTAACGTGAAAATAGGCGTATGTCCCCCATCGACCTTAGTATGTCACCAAATTTTCAGATTTTTACTAATTATAGTTTTCCCATAATCGATGGATGTAGTTCCCGGAGGACCACCCTGTATAGTAATCAATTCTATACATATATTATGTTGCTAATAGATCTTGTGCAACAACAATTTTGTTGTTTTCCTAATACAAACTTTGTTTTCCAAAAAATACTAATTTTTAGGAAAAAGAAAAATTTTGAAGTGAAAAGTTTAGTGCCTTTTATATTTGATTTAAGCATATCCGTGAATTATGCATTGAAATAACATAACATAGGTACTAATAAACAACAAATTGTAACAAAACCTTTTAGAAAATGTTTGAAAATGATTGTTTTTTTAGTATAAAAATCAACCTAGAATAATTGTAAAACAATGTGTTTTTATTTTTTTTCAGAAACTTTTGTGTATGGTTTTTTATTTATTTATTAGTATGTTATGATATTACTTCAGTGCATAGTTTACTGTCATATAAAACTTTATTTAAATAAAATGTAAAATACACCAGATTTGTAATCCTTCTTTTATCCAAAAATTTATATTTTTTAAAGTAAGATCTCAAAATAAAAAAAGACAAAAAGGAACACTTTAAATTGCATATTTGAACAAAAAATGCACAAAATATCGAATTTGAAAGCCGCTAAACGAGTCAAGTGTGCTATGGAATTATGTCAAAACAGTTGAATGTTATCTGGAATTAATTAAAAATAATTTTGAGCCAAAAAAAACATTTTTTTGACCATTTTTTTCTTCTTTACAGAGAAGAATAAACACTGGATAACTGAGTATAATTAAAGGAAAATATTGAGCTGAAAATTAAGTTGCTATGTTATGTAAAATTACGTAGAACATGTAATTTCTTCATATAAAATATATAAATATACGCTCCAAGTTGCGTAATTCAGTACCTACACAGTAAGAAATGATTGTCACATTACTTAATATTGTACTTATACATAACCTGATTTTTTTCATTGTAATTTTACAAACGTAGGTCCTTTGTGGCCAACGTTATGTTACTGTATTTTTACAGATCCAATAAAGGACTATTTTTAAATATCGTATTATATTTCGAGGGGTATAAAAAAATCGTAGCAGGTCATGGGACTGCGTCTTAAAAGATGAAGAACTTTAAAACAAAACCACAAAAAAGTTCCAAAGATTGTCTTGAATGATGGCGATTATATGGATTTGTACATAGACCGTGGTAGACCGTGTATATCCATGTTGAAAATCACAAAGGAGATTGCATTACATAAGACAGCGGTTGGCGCAAAACCATTTAGTAGGAAATTCGGTAGATGAAAGCGCCGATATTCCTTGCCGATAATGGCATGCTATAATGATGACCGTAACGGAGGGGTCTCCTCCTCTATTGTAACGGCATTACCAGGCAATGCACACAGCGGCCGAGTACATTATCCGGCTTATAGATTCATTGTGAACATATTAACCACTCGGTGTGCCAAAACGGAATATTGAATTTCGCTTTTCGCGATCAATAATTCATACATCTTTTTCTAATTCAAAGTGTGATGCTCCACTTTGAAGAGTGAAACTCCTTTGAATAGTAACTAACATAATTCCACATTTTGATATTCTCGTTTTATTGGCTCATACAGGGAGTGCGAAAATTACACCGGTACTTGTCTAACTCTAGGTTAAGTGACAATTAAATACAGTAAATTTGCTAAATTCATTACGCATCTCTCATTTACTCAACAAATCACACACCTCCTTGAGGAAACTACTTAGAAATAGTTCACGGTTTGTATGTAACAGGGTGTTCCATAAAAAAAAATGTTAATTAAACAGCTGCTACATTTTTTACATTTGTTACAATTGTTTTTCTGACAGCATATTCTTGAATTTCTGGAAAATATGTCACTCCTGTAAATTTTCTAGTTTCGTAGTTCTAAAAATAACGAAGAAATGGGGTGTGGGGATTCTCGCGAACTCACAATGTGTATCTCCTTAACCCATTTCGGCCGAAAACGCCACTCCCGGTACATTGTTCGTCAGCGCCTCATACATATCTAATTGATGAGCTTCTTTCCTTTCATTCTCCAATAAAAAATTCTTGAATTTTTACGCAAAAATTTTGCAGTTCAGGCGCCATTTTGGAACGCATAAGCCAAAAAATCGATCTTTAAACCACGTATACTTAAAGTTCAAACATTTATTCCACCGGTTAGTGAAGTTCCAGGTCGATTGCAGACCGGAAACCCCCTTGAAAATTTGATTAAAAAAAGAATGTGTAAGAAAATCGTGTTTTTTTTTTATAAAAAAACGGCTTTTTTTCATAATCAATAATTTTTTGGAAGAATTTCATGGACACCATCGGAAAGGGCACGTCTTGAACTTTAAAAATATGTCCCTGTCAATTTTTTCTGTCGCAAATAGTATTAGTTATTAGGCGCTGAAGAGTGATGTACCGGGAGTGGCGTTTTTGGCCGAAACGGGTTAAGAGAACTCGTCATTTGCTTTCATGTTATTAGAAACTCTTAAGGAGGACCCCTCACACCTAGTGAGATGCCCCTCGTAGAGTTAGAGTTACTGTTAGAATTCATCAACATCCTGTGAGTGGCCAGTTCATGGTTCCCTATAATCATAAACAAAATAGCAGGGTGATCCAGTTAAGATTCTTTAATTTTATGACAAACATACAAGATTCCAATTACCCTTTTGAATTTGAAGAAAAAACGCGATTTTTTAAAAACTTCATAGAATCGTCAAAAAAGCCATGAACAACCTGAATCTTTTTTATGCATAAAGAGCGCTCAAACTTTCGAGTGTTTTTTTGAAAATTTAAAATTCTCTCATTAGGAGAGTCTAGAGAATATTTTAAAGTTATAAACATAATGACTAGAGTTCGGAGGTTAATAATATATATGTACTTTGCCAAGAGCGGCTCCAGGTAACCACTATCAATAAAGTTACAAAATATTAAACAGGTCTTACCTTATACATGTGATATTGTGTAATCTAATCTAAAACTAAGCATTTTGACTAAATCCAAGTTAAATTGTCTCTGTTTGTCTCGCTCACTGACACCACCACTTACACGAGCTTTGTATTTATCTGTATCAACATGCTGCAAAACATCTATTTTACGTGCACTGTCACACACGGTAAAACGAAGTTCACTGCCCATTAAAGGTTATTTCAGTAAAATTTGTTATCCAACGCTCTACTTTAACATGCGGTGGACGCAGTCCCGACATTTTTACAAACTAATTCGACGTTTCGTTCACACAAATGATGCAGCGACCAGCGCAATTTAACTAATACCAACAATAAGTGTAAATTATGTTCCCATTCGTGACTCCACCTTTGGCACGTGCCGTAACTTGATTAGAGTAAGGCGACAACACTGCAGAATGGTTATATTCCGGAATATAATGGCGTTATTTGATTGAACTACAATTGTACTTTGTACCCTTTTATTTTTTTTTGTAGTTAGTATGATATTTTTTTAAATAAAAGTTTATGGAGGAAAAATTTTATTATTTTTTTTAAAAAAAAAATGTTAAAAATACTTCTATACAAAAAATACTAATATGTATTTAACTTAATATATTGACTTAACTAATTATATTATTTACTTTACAGAAGTTTAACACACTTAACAATCAAATTTTAACAAATAATTTGTAAAAAATAGATACAATATATTTTACAAAAAAAAAACAACGATTAAAAAAAATAAGCAGATTATTTATCTAAAGTTTTCAAATTGTTTGCAGCACACGTGAAACACTTATTAGATGTAATATTTAAAATAAGTTTTTTATTAACCATATTATTTGTCTTTTTGTATAAATTGTCTTTAATGGTTCCCCAAAAAGAAATAACGTGAGGGATCTGGGACGAGCCCCATTTTCCTATCCATTTCTCCCCAAAATTATATTATATTCCGAGATTAATTATTTGGGGGGGCCCCTTTTGAAAATACTGTCGTCTTTTTAAGTGGCAAGTTGTCAAAAATCTTCTTTTAGTTATTATTATACCTTGACCATTTAATTGTCATCATAAGTGTATAAGGGATAGGGACCCATACACACCATATAACATAGGATTTTAAATTGTTTTTTGTCTTCACATTACTTTTCTCTTATTTTAAAAATAGGTATTTTTAGGTACTTGAAAATCCATCAATATTAAAGTTTTTTTTTATTGTATAAGGTTAAATTTGTTTTTTTAAAACTGAAAGTGCTCTCGTCCCGATATACAGACTCTTATTTGCCTACTGAAATGAAGGATTTACGACTACCTACCAACTTTTGGACTCCTCACATCTTGAATAGATAATTTTTTGGTCTTGTTTATTAAATCCTCCTATTCAACGAGGTTTTCTTTTAGTCTACCAAATATGGACATTTAGGTTGTCTCTTTCAGTAGCATTAAAATATGCTCCATAGCCAATTATATCCATTTTGATAAAACACTCTAGCATATTAAACTTTTTCGTAATTTTGATACGCCATCGCGCCTTCAATTTCTTTATCGAAACTTTAAAACTATAATGAAAAAACCAAACATAAACAATTAATCAAACAGTATGTGTAACTGTGTATTTACATCCCAATATTCAACTGTTCTGTTTTCAAAATGACAGGCGCTACTTGCAAAATCATTGAAATTACTATACTGTCCTTTATTAGAAAACATATGTTTTTAACTGTTTCCCCCATAAACACTCATCATAGCCCCACAAACTATATATCGTTGTAAAGAGAAAAAAATCCTCTTTTTAGCTAATCTAGCCAACTATGGTTTCCATTTAAAAAAAATAGAAGTTTTGCCATAATCGAAAACTACACAAGATATAAAAACTGTTAAGGAAATCCTATTCTACTTAAAAAAGTGCCTTAGAACTGCAAACAGATTTCTTCTAGTTTTACAAACAACCAGTTATCGACACCAATCAAAACTCAAAAAAATAATTTTCGTTTACAACTCGAAAAGAAAAAATAGCAATTCTGGTTTTCACCAATGAATTTATCTCGAAAAAAAGAGGTCGGGAAGGTGGGTTATTTTTTCCATAGCCCTTACAGTTACCGAGATACCCTATAAAAACATCGAAATTTGCCCACCCGGTACATATATACAGGAGTTGACGATGTATTTTATTAATGTGGCACATATAACAAAACTCCAGTCGCGTTAAGACCGGTCCTGGAGTCTACTATTAATCTACGGGCTCTAATAATGACACTTTGAGAGCGCGTTGCAACTCGACCAAACCATTTTTTGCGAGATTTACAAAAACAAACAGATCTAACATTTCCAATCCACTGCTGTATTACTATATCTGACTGGAAACATATTTAACTTTAATGCTTGAAATAAAACTACAAAATTTCACGCTTCTAACATAAAAAAAAAACGAATTAAGAGCTTTGTTCCAGCTAGAAAAGTCCATTTAAAAGTATAAGGTATCAATCTCTCACTATAAGAACGTAATCTAATACAGAAAAGCTACTAAGCCATGAATAGGTATAACAGTGATCCAAAAACGATTACAGCTGCCAAAAATGAGCATCAGTAGAATCCTGTGGGGTTTCGCCCCTTCTCGAGGGTAGGGCACCACTCCACAACGGCAGGGGATGAACCTGCGATGCGTCCTCTGATCGCGTGCACGATCACATCCGATGAACCGACAGATATAAAAACGGCTGTAAAACCGGATCCTTTTTATTTCCTTCTGGTGGCAAAAATTCGATATGCAAAACGTATAATAATACATTTTTTGATGTGACCGAGTGTTATAGGAATGTTTAAAAAAATTCTTTATAACTATAATAAACAATTGTGGTAGTAATGTAATTTATTTTTCTTAATAAAGATCATTTTAACTTCCAGTAAGTTGTCATAGTTATACAGTATCTAGTTATTGTTATCCTCTCTGTTTAACAATACTATGTTTTTTTTTATTAATTATTGTTCCTATTATTTACCTACAATCAGTCCAGTAGGCTGATATTTTTATGTGTTCTTGAAACATATAGAGCTAGTTTTGACGGTTTCCTATGTATTTTTTTTGCGTAAAACACGCGTAATTTTTTAAATTAACAATTTGTGAAAAAAAAAACGTTGTTTTTTCACATTTCCGCTTATATCTTCGATCCTTGGCAAGAAGTTGTAGCCTATTGGATTTCCAAAATTTTAAGCCCAACACGACGTCTCCAAGTGCTATTGTTAACTTGCAAATGACAAACTTGAAGAGATTTATGATTGTTCTAGCACAACCCGGTCAATATCGTACAATAAACAAAGAAATGGCGTGATTGTTGATTAAGGCTTGCAAAAAAAATCGATCGTTAATTACTCGAAAAGTTATTAACGGGTCGAGCTGAAATTTTTTCTGTAACTTCATATTACAAATAGCAATCCCTCCAAGATCAAGAATTTCATGATCATAGTGGCCCTACTTTCGAAGTAAAAAAAACAGTGAAAAAAGCACTTTTTCAACTTCAGCAGTCGTTTGCAAGTTAACAATAGCACTTGGAGACTTCGGGTTGGGCATAAAATTTTGGAAATTCAGTAGGATACAACTTATATCTATCTTATATGCATTATATCTTTATTATGTGATATCAAAATATGCCAAGGAACGGAGATAAAAGCGAAAATGTGAAAAAAATACGTCCACAAATTGTGTAAAAATCTTCCACAAATTGTTAATTTAAAAAAATTAGTGGACTGTTTCAGCTCTACGGACCCCGCGCATTGTGTTCTACGCAAAAAAAAAATACATAGGGAACCGTCAAAACTAGCCCTATATGTTTCAAGGACAGTTTTTAATGATTTTAGCTCCCTGCCTACTGGACTAAAACCACTTCCTGATTTACCGGCCACAGAAAAAAAACAACTATGCTTTAATAAGAAGGAATGTTAAAAATCAAAACCAGGACTAATGGAAATTTAGACAGGGTGACTTCCGGGTATTGCCGTGTATGATGAACTTTCATTCTTCAGAAATTACTCTGAGCACTGTTGTTGTCTTGCTCTGCTCATCGTTGTATATCTTTGTGTTTCTTCGTTTTGCTGCTCAACTCTATTCATCATGACTATGACTGATTCATGTATTGTCGATATGGTAACCATGCTCCCTATTGAAATTGTTCGATGTTTTCATAATAACCAACATATGTTTTCCACATGTACATTCTAAAACGCCTTTCTCTGATGTCCTTGGTAATCGATCGTTATCTGGAGGAAGTCATTGGTGTATCTTCCTCACTATTTCAAAACGAATACCGATGTTTTTCTTCTCGAAAGTTTTTCGAGAAGTCGATCTGTCACACCAGCGATATACATATGATAGGTTTGGGTAGGTAGCAGCTAATTCCTTTTTTCATCTATATTAAGTAGATGTAAGCTCTTTCTATAAACCGTTGATTGTAGTCTACATATAAAGGGTCATCCAAAAAAAAAACGTCATCAAATCTGGCTATGGACGAGAGAGATAGAAACACTGGTTTTGTCGAAACTCAAAGCGAAACTTTGTTTTTGTTAAACTTTTGACAAGTGACTGTCACAATTGTAAAATAAAAAATAGCTGTCACATAATGTAACAGACTTAACAATTAAATAAGGTTATTATAAATTTAAGATATGTCTTTTTTTGCTCGGACAACTTTGATGACATTTTTTTTTGGATGGCTCGTTATATTCTATAAAGCTTCTTTGACGTGATTGATTTCTTCCTGTCTGTTATCTTCGTCAGTCATCACACAGCTTTTTTTTTTTGTGATAGAGCAGAAAAGGTCGTATGACGAAAATTAAAGAGGAAGAAATCAAACAATTGGCAAACTTATATCCTGCTCAAGCAAACCCACAAGTTCCAACTAATGTGATACGGTTCCAGCTGAATGGAGCACCACCATGTTACCAAATCAATGTCCGACAGTACCTCGACTTAACATTTCTAAATCGGTGGATAGGGAGGCGAGGATTGCCTCGAATAGCCAGCACGATCGCCTGATCTTACTCCATTAGACTTGTTGGGTACGACTGCCACTCGAAAGGGGTTGAGTTTAGGGATGACACTTTTACCTAAATCCTTCTCAAGCACACCCACAAATTCAAGCTCATGTTATACAGTTCCAACAGGATAGAGCACTATCACATTAGCAAATCAGTGTCCGACAGTACCTCGACTTAACATTTCCAAATCGGTTGATAGGGAGTCGTGGATCGCTCGAATCCCAGCACGGCTCGAGGCCAGCCGATCACCTGATCTTAGTCATTAGACTTCTTGAGCGTTGCAACTTTCACTCGAAGGGGATTGAGTTTAGGGATGAGATTTTTACTAACTAATCTAACATTGACGTGTCTCGTTTTTTTTTTAAATGTGCACAATAATTGAGATGCTGAATTTATTCGACTTGCCGTGCCACGCTGCATTGTTCTAACAATACAATAAACGTTCCAGCCCATAAAAATCTGACAGACATCTAAGAGTACTCAACATTTTATGAACAGCCAAGATATTCCGTAACACAAGCACTTGTATACCTACAGCCAGCAACAAAATCCATTATACGCCCACTCTTTGAAGGTTGCTTAATTTCTGTTAATTTTTGTATTACAGTATTGAGTTTTTTTTTGTTTCTGATAGGATTACAGCTTGTGAAATTATATGTCTAATAAGCCCAAGTTGAAGGTGATATTTGAAAAGTCGCGAATAACTCCGAAGCAGTTTTACTTTTTTAGCGATATAATGTACAGGGTAGGATTCAAAAGTAATGAGCCCCATTTTATTCTGACGCGAGCGTACCTCGCCGCTCGCTCCACTTGCCAGCAACGGTGATGTTAGGGGTTGGCTTCACAACGTAACGGAGCTCAGTTGCCTTCGACCTTTCGAAGCGGTAGCATCAGCCTTGACGGGAACCCCTGTACGGTAGTGCGTTACACGCCGGAATGGAAAGTTTGTTAGAAAAAGTGATAATCGGCGACGAAACTTGGACTTTTCAGTACGACCCAGAGACAAAAAGGCAAAGCTCTGGGTGGCACACCTCAAACTCACTCCGTCCCAAGAAAGCGCCGATGAGCAAATCGAAGACGAAGACCATGCTCATCGCCTTCTTCGGAGTGAAGGGGATGGTCCACTACGAGTTTGTCCCGCCCGGACAGACCATTAATGCTGTTTACTATTTGGAAGTCCTGAAAAGGCTGGAAAAGAAGCGTCGCGCGCAAGCGAAGGAACATCAAGGACAAATGGAAGCTTCACCACGATAACGCGCCCAGTCACACTGCCTTCATCGTGAGCACCTACCTGGCCCGGGTGAACGTTGCGGTGGTCCCCAAACTCCTTACAGTCCGGACTTGTCGCCTCCTGACTTCTTCTTGTGTCTGCGCTTAATGTCAGCGCTGAAAGGAATACGCTTCGACTCGATCGAGGATATCCAAGCAAATGTCAAGGCAGCCCTTGCAGCCATCCCGGAACAGGCCTACGTGGACGCCTTCGAGTCGTGGCAAAGCCGCTTACAAAAGTGTATTGATGCAGGAGGTGCCTATTTTGAAGACTATTAATTGTACCTATCTATTCGCTCAATAAATTTGTCTTTTTGAACAAAGGCTCATTACTTTTGAATCCTACCCTATATGTCAGTTTTCAGAAAAAAATCCAATAAAATTAATATATAGTAAACATGATCCGATCAAGTTGCCGTTGGAAAAAAATTTAGTAAATTGTTCGAAGTTTAATATGACAAATCGTTTTTGTAAATAAAGGTGAATACAATGTCGAACAAGGTTGATTTCTTAGAGGTATTTATCAGTTGGTGGGACGAGTACCTAAACGCGATATTGTTAGGATCTACAGAGAGCAAGAGTTTCGGCTTCGACAATATATCAGACAATAAAAGATTGCCCGGAGGGTGTCCCTTGTATCAATTTACCTAAAAGTGGACGACCCAATGTTTAAGCCGACTTAATGAGCGAAGGTTAATTGAAAGAACAAAAACCACATTGGGAATTTCAACGCGTCAGTTATCTCGAAGATAACTGATAGCAAAAAGAAAGGCTCCAAAAACCGCCGCTCAATTGGAAAGAATTCACAGGTGTTGCCGAGCTTTGAGATGCATTCATTTTCGTGAAAAAGTTATTGTTACAGATGATGAAAAGTAGTTCACGTTGTCCAATTCGGAGATCAAAGGTAATGACGGTCGGGACGTCGGTACGGACAATGTACAAGACGTTCCTGAAAATTAATTCAAACGCAAAGTTAAGTCAAAGGCAAAGTTAAAAATCAGAGGCTGGTGTTTCACGACCGCATATTGGACGTATTCGAGGTGAAACCAATGCAGGCAGTGACATGCGAAAATGCCTCACAAAACTTTGAAATTTTATAAACTCACATCATCCTAACGACCAAATAATGTTCTGGCCTGACAGCCTCGTGCCATTACGCCAGAAGAACAAGACTGGTTCCGGAGACAGATAACCCTCCAAATGTTCCTCAGGCGAGGCCCATTGCGGAATTTTTTGTCTGATTTGAACAGAAAAATGTATAATGGGGATTGGGAAGCCCAAAATGAGGAGAAGTTAAGACGCAGAATCTTTCAGAAAATTCGGGAAGTCGACATTGCTACCGTCCAAAAACTGGGCCATGTAAGAACCAAATTACGTGCCATAGAGGAGCACGGGCCTTTATCCGTCATGTAAATGTTATGTTTAATTGAATTAAGACTGTATAAAAGAATACTATTGCAGTTAAAATGTAGAAAATAAAAAAAAACACTTTTCCGAAAACTTTTGAGATATGCATTATTTTCACACAATCTGCGTATCACCTTCAACTCGGGCTTATTAGACGCAGAATTTCACAAGCTGTAAGCCTATCAGGAGCAAAAAAAGTCAATACTGCAGTACAAAAATCATCAGGAATTCAAGCAGCCTTCAAAAAGCGTCTGTATGATAATTTTCGTTGCTGACTGTATTAGGTAGCCAGCCAGTGAGTACTGGTGGTGCAGACAGAAACGGCTGTGCGGGCGAAGTAGAATGCTGTTGATTTCCCAGGAGTTCCGGCCACAATGCCTCCGCACTACTTGCTGTCTTCTCCGCAGAACTATTTGCAGTTTGGCCGAACGACGTTCTCCGTCAATTCTAACTTTATCGACGACCTTGTAATGTCCGCCTACAAATGAGATTTTTCAATAGCATCCAATTTACACTTTGGGCGTTACGGTTCTTCTCGACTGCCGGCATGAGTTCATTTTAGGGTTCATCAATCTTTTACGGCGAAAATAAAACTGGCGAATTACCGTCGCCGCCGCTTAAACGCATTTTGGATTAAAATTAGGGCAAATGTGCGTTTGACCGATTTTTTCTTCCAATTTTGCTGACAAGTAGACAAATTAACAACGTGAGCTCTAACCAATTTTATGTAATGGTTCTTTTTGCGTTTAAGTCTGATGGCATGGGTTCAAATCTCAGCAGTCTTTTTTTTTTAAATTATTTGTGCCTTTAATAATTATTAATTAATTGATATTGTTTTGCCTTTGGTTATTGTTAACAAGACAAAATGAAATAGAAATAAGCATATCAATTGATAATATTTTCAAAACAAAAGTTAAATTACAAATATTGTTGAAAATTGATCACTACGATGCACGTCATCAAACACCTGTTTAAATTTTAGAGTACACAGATTAAAAGAGTTATAAAATTATTCAGTATCTAGAAATAATTTTGACTTGTATATGGATGGATTATTTGTGTTTGTTTATTGTTAAATGACTTTTATTTTTTCAACATTAAAAATTTATTTTTTTTATATATTTTAAAAAAACATTGATAGGTAGTGGTAGTGGAAGTGCAAAATAGAGCAGGAAGAATGTATGATAAACATTTTCGTTCAAAAATTTTCATTCAGTGCTACAGTATTTGTAACTGTCTTGGTAGGATTATATTTTCTAGGCGATTTATATATAGACATCCAAAAAAAAACGTCATTAACTCTGGACGAGAGAGATGGAAATAGCGGTCATGTCTAAGCTTTTCGGTTATGTCAAACTTTTGACAAGTGACTGTCACAATTTGTAAAATAAACAATGGCTGTCATATGATGTGACAGTCTTGACAAGTAAATAAGGTTATAAATTCGATTAAGAATAGAAATACGTCTTTTTTTTCTCGGCCAACTTTGATGACGTTTTTTTTTTGGGATGTCTCTATAGAAGTTCATTGTTTTTGGCTTTTGCGAAATAGAATTAACCGTAGAAACATTCAAGTTTAGGGCTGCTGCTACGCGCTAAAACAATATATTGGAGTGTAGTATTAATCAGTATTTTATTAGTGTTTAAATTACCTTTCTAACAACTGTTAAGGGTGGCAATGGACCATTACAGTCACGTTCTTTTTTCAAAATAGCCTATTAAAGATGCTACTAACTCTTGGCAGCGGCTATTTAACTGTTTTGGCATTTCGCAAACAGAAGTCTAATAACTATAACACTGATTGTTCTGAAAATAACAGATTTTCAATGCAACATAAAAGCTTAAAGCTCAAAAAAGACACAAACCACTATTATAAGCAAATGTAAGGTTCGTATAATTTCAAACTGTCAACAAATGTCAAGTAATACAACACGGCACTTTGGATCTGCTACCAACAGCATAACAACGAATATCAAGTAAAAAATTAAAAATGTAATAAAAAATTCCATTATAGTTTTTGTCTCAATATAATTGAGTGGTGGTATCACTGCACTAATTTAAAGCGTCGTCGGTGATGTACATCGGTTTTTATTTTGTACAAAGTACCTATATATCTAGCCTTGTTGTAGATGTAGTATATATCTAGCTTTGTTGTAGATGTTGAGCATTTACAATATGTATTTATGTATGGAAGTATATTAAAAAACATATTTGCAAAAGTAAAAATATAGAATGTTTACTACAGAAAAATTCAACTACAAAAGCTTATTAGGTGTAGCTCTGGCAACATTGCTGTTCATAATAGCGTGTGGCTCGCTGTTCGACGGAAATGCTGCTCACTCCACCTTTCTATTTATTTTATTTTTTTTTCCCTTAAATGTTATGACCTTTTTGTATTAATTAATATAAAACCAGGTTGTAAATGTTGAGGAGCAATTGTTGTTTTGAGTTAAGACCTCCGTCTAGGACATGTGACGTTTTCTTCAACGTTTTATGTAAAAAAAACAAATTGAGATAAAATAAAGTAGTAATAATAAGATAAGTAAGGCGCCGACCCTGCGTCCGGCAGGAATATGTCGTGCAGAAAAAGGAGAAACGGCCCGGCACCGGCCACTTATACTTCAGTGGAAATTGCCAGGCACGCGTGCACTTCAAGCCGTAATATTAAACTTGCATAAGCGCATGTGGTGGAAAGAAAGCGGGATAAAATTTAAACAAAATACCCTCCCTATTTGCCTCACCTTACTTGAAACTTGTCCGGACACGAGCTCCGACAATTTTTACAGTATTTCATTTTAGCATAATTGTTGATTAAACATCATCCTTCACCATCATCGCATTATAACAGCTTCGTAGTCATATATGCGTGGGCCGACCAATGGATATAGTAGTAATTACGTGATCACCACATCTAAACAAATATATCTAAACAGATTCTTATTTATACGGTACCACCCGTTTAAAACGTTTATTTATCTCATATCATTTTTTAAATAGAACTCATTGACACATGTTTGAAATCAACTTCATTGCTGTGTTTCTTTTACCTGAAATATCAGCTTATATCAGTTTGTTTCATTTCAGTTTAAAAATGAGTGTTTTATTATGCCATCTCATTAAGGATATCAGTTCCTATTGAAATTAAAAATACCATGATCAGTTTCTCATTTCACTTATGACTGTGATAAAAGTGACGTTACAGTTGTTAGGTTTCTACAAAAAGTTAATCAAAACGTGGTTTTCCAAATATCTGAGAGTCCATATCAGTATAATTTGGGCTCCACAATGGATATCTACAATTGTTTTCAGTGTTAGCTGTCTCATGTACGATTTTATCAGAAGATAATTCTCTAGTCATAGTCTAGTTTTATGTGAAAATATACCATACAAGTATATCTTCACAATGATTGGTTTTGCATAGTTTTCTCTTCTAATTTGTAATTTTGTATATAAGCTATAACTAAAATAAAAAAATCATCCTAACCTAGTTTTTAGGTGTTTCTTAGTTTTCATTTAATTTCAGTTTATTTCACTTCACCAAACCCAAATTGAAATGAAATGGTGGGTAAAATAAACAGCAAATATATCCACATTCCAATAATATATGTCTATGTTTGGTTGTTTGGACCAGTCATTTTTGAGTTATTTCACTTTACAAAATTCCATCTAGCTAGAAGTGTGTGGCGATTCGACATAAAAATATGATGTTTTATCGCACTGGCCGTGATTCACTGTGGAAAACAAAAATAAAATATGATGAGCCATTTCAAAAAAAAAAAAAAAGTTGGACGCACAAAAAAAGACGTATTTCTATTTTTTATCTTAAGTTTATAACCTTATTGAATTGTCAAAGCTGTCACATTATGATATGGGTAGTTTTACCAGCTTTCAACTTTTTCTATCTAAAGAAATAAACTTTTTGAAGGGGTGGCAAATTATTAAAAAAAAAACACACTCGGTAAATTTGTAGGATGATATATTAGGTTAATTTTTGCAGCACTTTCTGATGGTTTGCAAACTATCAGAAGCGGTCCTCCAGTCCAGTATTAACAAACCGTGTCAAGTTTACGACGTAATATTTAACTGGGCGACTGCTTCTGATTTTTCTTCTTCTGGCTTTCTGAGTTTGCAAACCATCAGAAAGTGCTGTACATTCATTCATTAGGTACAAGTTACAGTGGTTTTAGTGACGCTACCGTTGTAATTTTTAAAACAATGTAAAAATCAGAATGTCGTATGTTGATAAAGCATTTTTTAATGGGAAAAATGTCGTTTAATCAAAGCAATGACTCGACAAGGGTTATTTGGACTCTGCTCCATCGAGGCAAATGGTAGAGAAGTGGTTTGCTGATTTTAAACGCGACTGTACAATCACCGAGGGTGCTGAACGCTCTGGTTGCCCAAATTCGGCAGTTGTTCCAGAAAACATAAAAAAAGTGCACAAAGGCTTTTGGAAAACCGTGAAGTGAAGTTGCGTGAGATAGCTGACACCTTAAAGATATTAGAAGGTATAGTCCTTCTAATTTTAATTGAAAATGATAAATACGCCTGGGGAACAAAAAAAGCGGTGCAACTTTATGATTCCATGGGCGTGCATATATCTTTTATAAATTCGAAAATTGTGAAATTTTTTTTTTCATTCAAATCAATATAGGAGATTAAAATTAGCCTGATACAAAACTTAATATTTGTAATATAATTTTCTGTAAATAATGCTCATTTAGCCAGACAATCTTAAAAAATTGTCTGTGTTAATAAACCTAGCTGAAATACGCGTCACTGGCGCCTTAAACACATATAATTTCTAAAGTCGTAAATCATTTTAACGACGTCGTAAAAAATTTATGGCACAGTGGACCGAATAAGTATTTAAGCAATGTATGTATTAGATGCATACTCTCACATCGCACAATAGTTTATTGGATCGTTGCCTAGTGTGTAGTCTAATGGAGCACCGGCCAGCGCGTTGCCGGCTCTTCAAAATTTTCTTAAGTACAGTAATATACATAAAGTTGTTTTAATTTATAATTATTTTTTTCAAACAATTTTAAACGCTTTATTTTAATGCTAACTAATCAATTTATATCTATGTATTTTTTTTAAATATTTCCAATCTAGCTTTCTAAGAACGTCACGAACTAACAGTTTACTGAAGTATGAAGTATACTTGTATAGTGAGCTTAGCAATTTTAGAAAATATATCTGACAACCTTGCTTTTTTCTACCTATTTTCAATTTAGAATGGAAATAGAGTAGTGTATTCACTATTTTGCATGAACATTTGTCCATGAGAAAGCTCTGTTCGAAGTGAGTACAGCGTTCGCTCATTGTTGACCAAAAACAACAACGTGTTGATGATTCAGAGCGCTGCTTGGTACTGTTTAGGCGAAATAAAGGATTTGTTCATGCAACAGGTGAATGGATGAAACATGGATCTATCACTACACTCCAGAGTCAAATCGGGAGTAAGCTGAGTGGACAAGTCCGTTGGGTGGTGAGTGTACAACTGAGGACTGAGACAAGTCAACAACTGAGCAAATCGGTTGGGAAGGTTATAACGTCAGTATTTTGGGATGCGCATGATACGAATATCGTGCAAATATTCATCGACTATTTTGAAAAGGGAAAAAGGATGAATAGTGAGTATTACATAACATTATTAGTGCGCTTGAAGGATGAAATCGCGAAAGAATGGCCCCAAATGAAGAAGAAAAAGTGCTCTTTCACCAAGACAATGCACCGTGTCACAAGTGTAAAGCAACAATGGCAAAATAACACAAAGAGCAAAGGACCATAAGGGAAAATTTGTAACATTGTGACACCGATTTTCAAAATGGTATTTTTCTTCGATGACCCATGATGACGTGCCACTACCCGGAGAATATTATGGAAATTGACGCTTACAATTTTTTATAAAAAATTAAAATGTCAGATTCTTGATGACCCCGTGGCTCATCGATATTGGACATCAAACTTTGAGGGCCGAAAGATATTGTCATAAGACATATTTTGGCAAGGCGACAACGTTGTAACTAATTTTTTCAAATTAATTCAAATTTCTGTTCGCAAATCTCAAAAAAATGATCGACAGTAAGAGATATGGCTCCAATGAGGAGCTGATCGCTGAAATAGAAGCGTATTCTACGTTCTAACAAATCGTTCTATAAGAAAGGCATAGACATGTTCGAGAAGCGGTGGAATGAATGGGTCATTCTTGAAGGAGACTATGTTGATGAATAAATTCGAATGTTGCCTAAAAGTTGTTGTTTTATTAGTCATCCTAAGAACTTATAGAGTGATGTTATATGTATGTTAATTGGACACATTTTTTTTTGTTCACCTTCGTTTATTCATAAATAGTTTTAAGCCACTCGGTGTACTTTATTGTTTTATTTTCGTATGTTGCGGGATATGCCGTAATATTTCTATTGAGAGAAGTTACGTAGCCTCTTTCATGTTTTCAATTGCTGCTAGGTTGAATTACTAACCGATAGCATGTCACCGTACAAGTAAATATACAAATTATCCTTAGTGGTCTTAAATTCTTAATAAATCTGAATGTTTTGAAGTGGCAGGTATATTGGAACTGTGATGACCCGGCAGTGTCACGAACTGAAACATTATAAACGGATATCATGCAAATAATTGTCTCGCGGAAGGGAGACAGCTGATTGAAGTTGTCGTAAAAATTACTTTTCATGCATCTCATTAAAGATGGGAATCCGCGTGTGTATTTCTGATATCGACTCGGCGTCCGACGAAGGAAGATATGGATTTGAGCAAGGTCAACAGATGCGAGTGACCTACTATGGAACGTGTGTGATAGCAAAAATAACTCTTAATTAATAGGTTTGCTTTATCTGAAATCTATCAAAAAATCACAGACTACCTTGTAAAAGTGATAAAAAAAATCACCAACTGTCAGCTGTCAATCAACAATTGTGCAGGAGTACGCGCATCAGTTCTTTAGAGTTTCTGAGCCACTATCTAAAGATCGTATGTACATTTTAAGTGGTTGAATAATAATCATGAAAAAAAATTCTGTTTTTAATTTTTTTTTAATTATTGCCATTTTTGCAACAACAAAACGACACTCTATTGTATAAAATGTAATAACAAAACTTTTTTCTCTCTTCAACTTTTCTTTACAATGCATAGTTTACGAGGTATCTAAAATAAGAAGAGAAAAAACGGATATTTTAGATTTTTTTTTACATTTCGTTTAATAATAAATTTTCTACAACTTTTCCAACTGGCGGATATCGAAATTATCATTTTTTATAATATTCCAGATGCATGTCAATAAAAATTAAGGATTATATTATGGAAAAAAATCCAAATTACCTCATTTGAAAACATATACCACTTAGTCTATTTACAACAGCGATAAATTCATTTGAAAATAAATTTAAGAGAACCTTGTACAATTTTACGACTTTTCGTGGAGATACTGACAATTATTTTGACTAGATTTAAAGAACACATGGCTCATTTGAAATATGGCAGAACAGAAAAATCTTGTGTTGCCCAACACTCTTTTTGCTGTGTTTCTTTTACCCAACATTTTATTTCAATTTGAGTTTGGTGAAGTGAAATAAACTGAAATGAAATGAAAACGAAACACCTAAAAACGAGGTGATGATCAGGATGAACAGGATGATTTATTTATTTTAGTTATAGATTATATGGAAAATTACAAATTAGAAGAGAAAACTATGCAAAGCCAATCATTGTGAAGATATATGGATATCCATTGGATAAGATATCCATTGTGGAGAACAAATTATACTGCTATGGACTCTCAGATATTTGGAAAACCACGTTTTGATTAACTTTTTTTAGAAACCTAACAACTGTAACCTCACTTTTATCACCGTCTTAAGTGAAATGATAAACTGATCATGGTATTTTTAATTTCAGTAGGAACTAATATCCACAAAATGAGATGGCATAAAGAAACACCCATTTTTGAACTGAAATGAAATAAACTGATATAAACTGATATTTCAGGTAAAAGAAACACAGCATTTGACAACAACCATAGGATAGACATAAATAATTTAAAATTAATTAGAAATGTAACAAACAGTAGACAGTTGGATGGTTTTGTAAGTTTAGAAATCATTAAGTGTAACAGTAGTATGAATAAGGTCCGATACCCACCAGTCCACTGTATGCTCTGATAAACAAAGACAGTTATGGTTCAGTGAACCGTGGCAACAAATTTAGTATAAATAGTGCAAGTGTGTAGGTTAGAATTGCTTAGATGGCCAAACGCGCGTCGAGAAAAGTATAGTAGTTCGGTGTTTCGTGGAAAACGTCCAGTTTTTTTTATTTACAGAAGAGATATCAACGTGTCATGGGAAATATCAAAGGAGACATACATAAAAAATTTCAGTGGCTGACAGTACGAAACAACTTTGTGGTAAAAATGTTTGTGGTAATAAGGTCTGTTCTAATGTTCTGATACAAATTTCAGGTGTTTCAGATATTTCGCCTCGATGTTGATAGCTGGTAAATGGATTTTGCAAACAACGGCTGAAAGTATAGAAATAGTAATAACACGTACATTGTCCTCTGCAGGTGTAAAAAAATAAACCAACTGTGCGAAATTCATGAAAATAATGTGCGTGGTGTGTCGTCCTCTGTCCATGTGGACTATTTTTGATTTGCACTTTAACTTCAGTAGACGTGGGACGATCATTTTCCTTCTACAACCATATGTATAGGCCCCATCGCTCGAGTTTAACGAGAATAAATGCAGAAAGCTACTGGTTGTGGCAACGTACACTCAAGCAATGAAGACAGTCGGTGTTTTTACTCCTGTCTTTTTGGTCTCTCATATGTCCTTCCGTCAGTGACATGACGGATTACGCGTTGTAGCACACTTTCCGGACCCTACTCATTATGTCTTTCAATAAAATTAACCCAACAGTTAAAAAAAAGAAACTGAATTTGCTGGAATTTGAAATGTATTCATTGTACCAAATTGCCAAGAGCGTAAGCGGTTAATTTGTTTAAATATTAAAGTATATATATATATAAAATTATTCCATACTGAAAAAGAGTGAGTATTTTTTTTGCCACAGCCAACTCGACTTCAGATCGTAAGGCTTGGCATAAGGCAGTAAAGTTATACAACTTGTTCGAGCATCGGATGTAAATTACAAGGAGTACTGTAAGCAAGGTACGGGATACGAGAAAAAAACAAACAAAATAGGACGAAAGAGGCGGGTAGCACGGAGCCGTTCCGGGCGCGCATTTTGTTGTTTATCTCCGGCACGTCCTGGAGAGACATAAAGCCGCCCCGGAATGAAAGAAAGGAATGGCCACACTTGTCCCACGAGTCTATAAACATGGCCACATAAATTTGATGCCTTGTACCAGTCGTCCTCTTGAATATTGATGTTACTACCGCACTATATCACCGGCCGCCTATTTCTCGGAAAATTCGCGCGTGAAAAACTCGCCACTGATAGGTTTCCGCGTACCCGAAAAGGGGTATAAAACACCTCGCCCGATGTCCTGAAGCAAGCAAAAGTGAGACCAAAGATGAAGCCTTACGGGGTGACAACGGAATCAGTCACCACGTTGTCTTTGGTAGTAAAATTTCGGACGAACATACGGTAATTAACGAGCCATTAAAAAAAATCATTAAAGTTGGCCGAGCAAAAAAATACGTATTTCCAAAATTTATCCATATAGCGGATAGCTCACGGGCTTCAGGCGTACGCCTACAGACCTGAGGTTGTGGTTTCGATCCCCACATATTACCAAGCATTTTTTTTCCTGGCCATTATGACAGACTACTACTTCTTCAGCGTGTGACGTCACGCTTCGGATGAACACATCCAAATTTGAGGTTATGTCTGAAAAATGCGCCAGAACCCGCATATTATAACTACTTATTCTTAATCTCAAGTTTACAACCTCATTTAAATATCAAGAATGTCACATTATGTGATGGGTACTTTTACGGGGTATACAAATAACATAATATAATAATAATAATAATATAACCAACCCTATAATTACTCCGAAGAGTAACCCCAGAGGTCCTCTCAGGGATCTATGCGGGGAAGGGGTGGCTATTATTATTATTTGCCACGGCGCATAAATAAAAAGCGTTATCAAAAAGAAACTACATTTTCGAAAAAAATAGGACACTATTAAAGAAAATGGCGACCGCCCACATTTATACAGACTTGAGCTGAGTCAACAAGGTGCTGCAGTATCCACGGTGTTTCATTGATTTCTTCAATACTAATGACAATGCGTTGTTGAAGGTCTTCAACATCCCGAACTAGAGTTTAAAACATTGATTTTTCAGATAAGGCCAGAGAAAAAATCCCAGGAGGTCAAATCGCAAGATCTAGGGGGGAATATGGCCTGAAACTAATTATACGATCTTCGAAAAATTATCCTATCGCCTATATAATTAGTTCTTTCAATATAATATATCTAACCTTCTTGCAATTCGTCGTCATGCAATAATTGTACAAAAAGTGTTAAGACTTCCAAACGATACCTCTCTGAATTGAGGTGAGGAGTGTCTGCACTCCAAAGTCTCATATTTTGAGAGTTAGTATAGCCCGAGAGATGGAACCAAGCCTCATCAGTAAAAAAACCATTAAATAATTGGCAGAACTGTAGTCTTAGACGTTCGTCCGCTCTGAGAATATTATATGTGGGTTGCAGACGATATGGATGGAACTCCACTCTTTTTCCAAAATTCCGTTGATGCGTTGTATAGGGCAGATTCACTAATTGGCTTAGATGGCTAGTTGATGTTCTTGTATTATCCGTTATCACTTGCCTAACCATTTCAACGATTTCTTCTATTCTTACTCTAGATCTGCCACTTCCTTGTTTCCGATTGACACTTCCAGTTTGCCATTAGAAATTTAGGAAACGTTTTACCGATCGGCTAAAATGTCCAAAATTAATAACCGCGTCTGGAAAAACTCCCTGACGTCCTCATGTGCAGTTCTACATCGAATATATCCGTTTTCCATTGATTTAGTGGCATTTCTAAAATAAAATTCAGTGTAACACGCCTCTGCTCTTCATCATCTTCGAATGCCTGTGCAATGGAACAAAATTGTTAGTGCTGAAAATGTAACATTATTTAAAGGATACGAGTTGCCAGGACCTATTCGATTGTAATTAACAGTACGTGTTCCACATAAGAAAGGTTATGTCAATAACTTTGACATTTGACAATTTGTAACAATTTTGATAATACGGCATCAAACTTTACAAAAAACACAAGCTGATTTTTTGCTGAATGTTTTAGCTCAAAAAATTTCTACAGCCATTTAAAAGTGGGATAAAATAAATGAACACACTGTACATAATGTAATTTCTTATCATGAACTGTCGTTTAAAACCTAAAACAAGTTCGAGGGTGACCAAACCCATGTTTTCGCGGCGTTTTTGCGGTCATTCTTTAATTTATATTCATCTGCAATTAAACAGAATACCCAATTGTTTCCGTTTTTTTTAAGTACTGGGTAGATCTGGGATCTAACGAAACCCTTCTCTGACCTCTGTTCACTTCAGGTACGGGGCAGGGCAAACAGGAGCTCCGGCAGTTCCATCCCGAAAATGCGTCGTCCGAACGGAGCCGGGAGGCCTAATAGGGCCATTTGAAATGCAGATGTATGGTCAGTAGTTCGCATAAGATGTGTACAGATGGTCGTGCCCTGCATGATTTGTGCGACCACTAACGGACAGCGCATTCCCGTAGGCCACCCTTATTGCTCATTTCTCTTAACCGTAACTCCGCAACATCCTCTCCGCCCGTCTCATTATTATTAAAGCGCACTATGAATAATACCAGGCCAAATTAACCACCCCCACCCCCTCACAAACCCGATTCTTTTTCAGGATTTTATTCGCTGATCGGTTGGTTTTGAAGTATGGCTTTCAATCGGTGCAAAAGAAGCATATTAGTTTAGGGTGGTCGTTATTTTTCGAGTTCAATAGATGTCGAAAGTCGAAAGTCTGTCCAATTTTTTTTGTCCATACCAACTCGTGCCTCAAGATCATTGTTTTCAAATTTTGGAAAAAAAATCAGTTTCCAAATTTCTGTTTTCAAACGAAGTAGTGTGAACTTATTCCATGATACCTAATTTCTATTGAAATGTCTGGAATATCACAAGAAATAATAATTTCTTGTTAGAAATTGAAAATGAAAGTTAGGTGAGAAATTAACGAAAATGTTGAATTGTTGTAAAAATAGCATTGATTAAAAAGAACTGAAGAAAAACAAAGGTTGAAAGAAAAAAATTAGGTGTGTAGAGCCATGATGAAGGTCGTATACTAGGTAAGTGGTCGAAAAAAATTCAGGAAATAAAACTGCTTTTTCCCAATTGTTTTCCAATTATTGCTATTTTTTAAAAATAATAACTAATTTTGTAATTTCTAACCTATCACTATCGTATGTAAAATTTAATAACAAAACTTTTTTTCTTTCTTCAACTTAAAGATTAGTAATAGAAATGCGTCTTCTTTACTCGGCCAACTTTGATGACGTTCTTTTTGAATGGCTCGTTATTTTAATTACTTAAATAATGAACAAATGCAAATGTAAAAGTATATTTCATAAATCAACCAATAGTTTTATGACGTTACTACAATAAAATAATAATAAATTAATAATATAAAACCTCAATTAAAATGATTTTATTTCAAGCAGTTGCTAGTGACATCTATACGTTAATAGAAATATTGCACTAAGGCGCTATGGAGCTTGCTTTTACGTAACACGATTTCTTCTCTACCAGTTCTTCTTCTCAAACGTAGTCCGGAAGATGGAGAAAGTTACCCATAAAAAATGATTTTCAATTAACACGGTTTCTCAGGCTGCTTTCGCTATTAAAGGCCACATACTTGCAATTGGTTCGTTTCATGCATGACTCATACTCAAGACCAGTGTATCATACGTCAAAACGAAATCGGATGTTACAATTATGATTACAATTATTTTAGAAAGCCGTTACGCGTACATTTACCTGTTCATTTTAACATAATGGTACCCAACTGTTGTCTACTATACCGTAAAATTCGGCAAGAGCGAATTTAGTTGAAATTCTCCTTATTTACTAAATTAAAAGATTTTGCGGTGCGAAAATTGGTAAAATATATGAATCATATTAACCATGTGTACTTTGCCTCACTGCGCATACTCAACAAGTCCGAGCCAATACAAAGAATCGATAAATACAAGAAAGACAGTGGTGTAACGAAAAAAGATTTGCAATACTGATATACTAAAGTAAAAAGGTAACGAAAATATCTACGTTGACAGTGGCAGTTATTTGAATGGTGGAATTTAAAATTATTATCATAGTCTACTTTGTACAAAAAAAACCGATGCACGTCACCAATGAGCAGTGATTGCACCACCCAATTGTATTGAAATAAAAAAATATTATTAGGTTTCAGCTGTGTTGTGTTACTTGACATTTGTTGATAGTTTGAAATTATCTGAACCTTACATTGGCTTTAATAGTGGTTTGTATATTTTTATATTGCATTGCATTGAAAGACCGTTATTTTCAGAATAAAGTATTAAGTTGTCAGACTTCCGTTTGTGAAATGCCAAAACAGGTAAACATCTACTGCCAAGAGTTAGTAGCATTTTTGATACGCTATTTTGAAAAAGAACTAAATAATAATGGACCATTGCTAACCTTAATAAACTGTTAGAAAGGTAATTTAAATAGAATATCAAAATATTAATTAAAACTACAGTTCCATATATTGTTTTAGCGTGTAGCAGCAGCCCTAAACTTGAATGTGTCTTCGGTTAATTCTATTTCTTTTTCCTTCTTATTCCTTTTCAAAAAATAAACTATCTAGCCTGGACTATTTTTGGTTTTTGTGACGTTTGTCGGTTTTTATTTTGTATGAGGTATAGTATAGTTTCCAACGCAAAAAATAGCTACATAGCATTTTCAAGACAAAAGGATTTATACTTTCATGAGATAAAATGTAGGTACTTTTTTTTATAATAATTAAGAATAACGCATTGCAAAACATTCAACGAAAAAAGGGAGTACACCTGCAGATAATACGCGCCCCATATAAATTAAATAACTCTACGCCCGTGCATGAGCATTACGCAGCCAACACAGAACAGAATTTCCTTCATAAAAAGTAAATCTAACGGGGTTCCGTCACGCTCACAAAACAGAAGGCTGTGCACGTAAAACAAGCATTAAATTGTCAAATAGTGAAAAGTGAGGTACTTCTTCTAAATCGTGTTCGATTTAAAGCATATAATTTTAAAAGTGATTAAAACCCTGTAGCCTTGGCGCATTAATCGAGAGTGAGAGTACCGAAAATGGAATTTAAATTTAATGTCAATGATATCTTCAAACAACCAATTGTGGAAATTAACCAAAATTTAATTCCTCCCGGTTTCAGCGGGGACAGACGGGCATTATGGTAAGATGTTCAAGGATTACGGTATTTTTGCCGATTTATTCTTTCTTTTCATACACATTTTAAGCTTTATTATAGTTAATTTAACACATGACACATTCGCTGTGGCAAAAAAAAAACATTTTAATAATTGGAACTAATATCAAGGTTTAAAAAAAACAAGGTTTCAAAAATGGCCAAAATTATGTACCTCTGCGCATAAAGGGATGTCTGTAATTGAATGTAGTTATCTCATGATTCATATGATGTAATCCCAAGTTCTGAGATGGGATCGTGCTCCTTAAACCACTTTGCCAACCTTTGTATTTTAATTCCGTTTGGTCTTCTGGTTACAAATAAAAAAAGAATACACGTTTAAATTTTAAATGCACATCCAAATTGGAAAGTGGGGCTTAGGAAACCGTGAAACGTGCGATACGAATATCTAGTTTTGTGAAAATTGAATGCAACGTGCCTACATCATATCATAAATCATAATAATTATGTATGTATGTATTTGTATGGTCGGCATCAGTTCAAATGTCCCTATGTTAATTATTGTCATAGATGTCGTCACATCTGTGATGCTCTCTTTCTACCTTTGTCTATTTTAAGGGTGTTAGAAGGGGAGGTCCGAGATACATACATATGTGGTGATTATAAAGCCCCAATACAATGTTATGCACATTCGATGTGCATTGATATGTTTTGTGATGTTAATATTACCGCTTTACCTGTGGCAATGTGTATATTAAGTACCTAGTACCTAGGTACTTCAATTTATCAATATCAGTAAAACGACAATGTTACTTACGTTGAACTGTTTCAGATCAGTAAAAATAAAAGTGACGTTTTAGGTTCAAGTATGTATGTATGTATTTGTAAAAAAATCCAGAATCGCCGCACAAAAAATCACTTGGGATATTTATGAAACGAAAATTTCCAACTAATTTTTGGGTTATAAATACTCATATTAATAAAGGGCCATCAAAAAAAGTCATCAAATCGCTATGAACGAGAGAGATGGAAATAGGGATTACGCTCGACATCCACATATCCGAACTCCATATTTCCGAACTCACCATATTTCCGAACTTGTACTTCCACACAACCGAACTTGTTGCTGTCGAATGTCGAATGAGCCAGAAAAACCCTTTACGCGTGCGCCAGGTTCGGTTATCCCGAGGTGAAGAAAGTTCGGAAATTTTTATGAATATTTGAAATTATCATTTTTTTAGTAGAACATTCACATTTACCTCTATTCAGTGCCGTAGCAACACCCAGTCGGGCATGGGTTCCAGACCTCCTAACAGGCCTCTACTTAAAAAAAAATTATGTCGATAGGTGAAAATTTAGGCATGAATTTTAAATTATAAAAAAACTATAACCAACTAATTTCGTCACATTTTATGCGTTTGGCAAAGGCTCCTTGAAGTTTAATTTAGTTTGGCAAAAAAACGGCTCTTTTTATTTTGGGGGTTTAAACCCATTTTAAAAGACCGGGTAAACCCAAGTACGATGTGCTATTATCAATGAAAATGGATGTTATACAATCAGCAAAGAAAGTCATGATAGTCACTTCTTGAAGGTTGCAATTCTGATAACTTTGTATTACAGTATTGATTTTTGTTTGCCTGTGATAGGATTAAAGTTTGAGATGTTCTGCGTCTAATAAGCCGAAGTTGAAGGTGTGTCGATTGTGTGAAAAAAAAATCAATATTGTAGTACAAAAATGATCAGAATTTAAACAACCTTCAAAAAAGCAGGTGTATGATGTGATGAGATGACTGATGAGTTTAGTTGCTGACTAGGCTGACTGTACTTCTTTGATTATAATTTTGATTTTTAATAAATATTACTTAAATATCTGGTTTGGTTTTATTTTAATATAGTATTGCGTTTTTATAAGAATATAAATTTTAAACTAATTACTTCAATATTGAGAATTAAAAGACGCTAAAACAAAGCTAGGTGTACAATTATATGTTGGTTACGGCTATAAATAAATATGTACATGAAGTGAAAAGTTTTTTTAAGTATTATTTTGCGTGTTTTCAGGTTAATTAAGAACGTTAAATTACTGCGTCATTCCAGTTTAGTTACCTTCACCACACAAAGAATTCGATAAAAGAAAACGGTGTTTTTTAATTAACTGTATTTCAGTTACGCGAGTTTAACTCTAATATTATAATTGAACACTAAAAGAAACCATAAAATACCCAGGTAAAATGTGTGCAGGTAAATCGTTTTCGTTTCTGAGTTATAGACCTCCAAAGTTAACCTAAAAAACTCGTTCTTTAATAATAAATCCATGACTGTTTTGACGATATCGACAAATTATGTCCCATTTATGTGGTTGCACCATTTCACAAGATCTCGGCTAAATCAAGGTACTGGGTGCAAATTTTTCGTGGTCAGGTTTCATAGTTGATAGGTCATCGATATTAGATCATGATATGCAGATCCTAATTGATAGGACATCAGAGATACTTAATAGATTTTCAATAAATGTTTACAAAGTCAGATCTTCCGTTGATGTAAATAATTCATTGGTTAGGGAAGGATTGCAGACTAGTGATCCAATGAATTATTTACATCAACTTCCCAATGGAAGATCTGACTTTGCCAACAGTCTGTGGAGACAGATACAATTTTTGGCTCAGTAAATTACAGTAAAGTTGGGTTTTGTCAGTTTCAAAAATAGACAGCACATATTCTGGCCAAAAAGTTCAAAGGAGCATTAGATATTTATAATATCATACCTTTACAAAATTGCAAAATGTCGTAGGACAATTTAATTTCATTTTAGTAATAAACCAGGCGGTATTTGTTTTCAAACGAGGTAATTTGAACTTATTTTTAACGAAAAAAATGTTATTTCTTCAACTTTTCTCTAAAATGAATAGTTCTGGAGTTCTAGAGAAAAAAACGGATGTTTTAGATATTTTTGTACATTTTGTAATAGCAAATGTTTCACAACTTTGTCAACTGACTATCGAAATTATCATTTCTTACGATATTCTAGAGGCGTTCCAATAAAAATTCGGGATCGAATGGAAAAAGTCCAGCCCAAAACAGATACCGCCTAGTGCCTAGTCTATAATAGGTGTAATATTCTACGTGTTATTCAACACTTTCAGGGACACGGTCGGCAAGGTGTCGGAAATCGTGAACGCCATGGGAGAAGCGTCTGCTGCCGCCCAAGGTCTGACCAAACCGATAACGACCGCGGAGCGGCTCAGAAACTCGGAGCATAAGCTGTATTTTCTCATTGACCAGGCGTCGAACAGGTAGGCATGAAACATTTGTTTCTCGCGTGCGTTTGTTCACTCTTATTTGCATTTCAGCGGGAAGGGAGCCATAGTGGGGATGTTAAAGACCGGCAAAAAGGGACTGTACGTATTCGACAGAGAAGGGCAGCATTACCAGGTGTCGCCACCGTGTGTTCTGGACTTTTATGTTCACGAATCTCGGCAGCGCGCCGGATTGGGAAAACAGTTATTTGAACATATGTTGCAGGTAAATGGCATACCGAGATTGCAGTCGTTATATTTATACTTACATATACATATATATTTAAGCTTAACAAATTGTACGGTTAATTCTACAATAATTGTCATCGTGAACCCAATGGAGCCAATGGAGCCATGAACCCAATGGAGCCTGTTTTAAATGCTTATAGTCTAAAGGCCGCTTTACAGTTTGCATTTTTTCTTGCCGGCAAGAAAAATTGCAATAATTTGTATTGCGCGCACGCGTATTTATGTCTGTTTGGACAATTCCTTAACAAATAAACACAAACACGCGTGCGCGCAATAAAATTGTTGCAATTTTTCTTGCCGGCAATAAAAATTACGAACTGTAAAGCGGCCTTAACAAACTAATAATTGCATGGGTCTTGTTTGAAATATTATCATTTCTTGCTTTGTTTCCCTGGTTATTTTATCTTAATTAACTGTTTGAACCCTCAACATTATACATACATCGTATTTATTGTACCTTATAATTTTTTATAATTAATTGACGATTATTTTACAGAAAGAAGAAATTGAACCGGTTAAAATGGCCATCGACAGACCGAGCGAAAAATTCTTGGGATTCCTAAACAAACACTACACATTAAACTCGCCCGTGAAACAGATGAACAATTTTGTCGTATTCGATGACTTTTTCCCAAAGGTGTCCGACACGAAAACTGCAATAGAGCCCGATACCAGGTATTTTGTACAAAAATTCTTTGTAATGATTTTTCGCTAGAGATCGGATCTTTGTCAAATTCCAGGGGTGGATTCAGACACGTTTGAAACGGTTGCATTTGTATCATCATATGATTGCTTTGTTGTAATTCATGAAATCATTATCTGTGTACAAAAATGTTATGTGATAACCAAAAAAGCAAAAAACGACAGGTTTAAAAAAGATTAACACATTAACAAAAGGTATACATATTATTTTTTAAATGGAACATCCTATATATTCACATTTTTAAGTCAGCTTAATTTCTTCATTCCAAAAATATATAATATGTCTGTGTTTGGTCCAGCCGTTTTTGAGTTATTTAACTTTAAATAATTCCATTTAGTTAGTGATGACTGATGATTTGAAATAAATATAACGTTTTGTCACACTGGCTATGGATCCGTATGGAAACAATTATTACTCTTATTTAATGTATTAACCCTAAACCTTCTGTAACTTTTTTTCCATTTATGACATCCAAAAAAAAAAACGTCTTCAAAGTTGGCTATGAACGAGAGAGAAAGAAATATCAGTCATGTCGAAGCTTTTCTGTTATGTTAAACTTTTGACAAGTGACTGTCACAATTGTAAAATAAATAATGGCTGTAAAATAATGCAACAACTTTGACAATTAAATAAGGTTAGAAATTTAAGATATAATAGAAATACGTCTTTTTTTACTAGGCCAACTTTGATGGTTTTTTTTTTTTTGGATGACTCGATATAATGTCATAGTACAATTTGTTTTGTTTCCATAGTGATCCATAGCCAGTGTGATGAAATGTCATTTTTTTTATGTCGAATCGCCACACAAGGGTAAGGCTAACTAGACTGAATTATTTAAAGTGGAATAACAAAAAAAGGCTGATCCAACCATAGATATCGTATATATTTTTGGAATGTGGAAATTAAGTTATATAGGGTGTTCCATAAAAATAACATAAATGTACCTTTTTGTCTTTTGTTTTTTGCCTAGCATATTATAAATGTTCAGGAAAAATCCTGCAACTTTTGTCTTTTTTTGTTCTATGCCAAAAATATAGCCTTTTTAAACTTATAAGGAAAAACCTTGTACATCAATAGTAGTAAAATTCAAAACAAAGTTCAACTCTATAATTCTGGCATAGCCACCTGAGACCCGATCTCTGCCAATAACTCAAAGTGTCACTTCTAACAACTTAACTCTTCTCGACTACTAATTTCTAGTGGTGCTTCGAGGAAAAAGGAATCGGCTAACGGCTTGCAAAGCCTGCCGTCCCCTTACGGTCGCTACGGTGCTCCCAGGCCGCCTTGTAGCATGGGCCAGGTATAACAACGTAACGTTTCGATCTTAACACTTCTTTTAACTCTCGTAACCTTACAGATAATACATAACCAAACGTCGGCGATAAATAAAAGGCAGGACGCTACTGGGTAAGTTTAAATCGCCATTGTAGTACTTAGGGATTCCTTTCGAAAATGGTATTTCGTTTTAATAGACCGGGCGGTATCGGTTTTGGCTTGGACTCTTTCCATAATTAGGTCCCTAATATTTTTTTAAATGCCTGGAATTTCATAAGTAGAGCTCGGAGGTTAATAATATGCGTACTTTACCAAGAGCGGCACCAGGATACTGCTAACAGTAACGTTAAAAAACACAAAACGCGCATACATCGTTCATATTGCCACTCGAGTTTCCATAAATGATCAATAACATGGATTAAATTAGTGCATGTCCTTTTTAGGTGCCGGCCAGCCGCCTAAAGTAGTCCTACAGTAGCAGCAATACATGGCGTTTATTTACTTCAAAGTTCTCCTAGCCCCTTAGTAACTGTAGACTACTAGTCACACACTCACTAATTGTTTCCCCATTTGTGCTTTCCATCACCCTTAAATCTGTCAAATGCCATTCCACGGCTTTTGCCTCATCCAGTCCCCCAACCACTACGTTAGCTATGTTTAATATTACATGACCATAATTTTGACTAAATCCAAGTTAAGTTGTCTGTCTGTCTCGCGCATTCACACCACCACTCACACGAGCTTTATGTTTGTCTGTAACAATATGCTGCAAAATATCTGTTTTTACGTGACACGTCTGTACACTGTCACACACGGTAAAACGAAGTTCACTGCCATTAAAGGTCCGTTATGCAAAATTGTTTATCCAACGCTCCACCGTAACACGCGACGGATGCTGTCCCGATATTTTTACGAACTTATTCGACGTTTCGTGCACACGAATGATGCATCGACCAGTGCAGTTTAACTAATACTAACAATTCGCGTTCGCGACTCAACCTTTGGCACGTGCTGTAACTTAGAGTGGGGCGCACAACACGGCAGACCGGTTATATTCCGGAATATAATGGTGTTATTTGATTGAACTACGATTGTACCATGTACATATATACAGGAGTTGACAATGCACTTTATTAATGTGGCACATATAACAGTATTCCAGTAACTTTAAGACCGATCCTGGAACCCATTATTAAATTGATATTATCATTTCTTATGTTATTCCAAGACATTTAAAAAAAAATAAGGGTCATTTGGAAAAAGTCCAAACTGACTTGTTTGAAAACATACAGTCTGGTCTATAAATTAACAATACGTTTTGATATTGCATGCAAGAGTTCAGTC
This sequence comes from Aromia moschata, assembly GCA_029963805.1. Lineage (NCBI taxonomy): Eukaryota > Metazoa > Arthropoda > Insecta > Coleoptera > Cerambycidae > Aromia > Aromia moschata. The sequence goes on from JAPWTK010000097.1 coordinate 1,101,580, forward strand.
AGTTCCTGCCATGAATTACCAAGGTGTACAGAGTGTAAGGTAATTATCTCCAAATAACGTTAATCTGCCTCCCCCTAATTTTCCCTTATAATCTTCCTGTCGCAGCCCAATCCTAAATAACGTCACCCAAAGTGCTCCTAATGTTTGTTATGGTCAGCGAATACTGAACGATATGAATCAGAACACAAACACAGTGATGTCCACTAATCCCTACTTGAATCAGCCACAACCGTATAATTACAATCCCCCTAATGTGATGAATAATGAGCCCTATTTGAACCAAACTTCAGCAATGGATAATTCCCTGGTGTATCAAAACACATTACAACCGACAGCAAGTGCAACTCGCAGCCATTTTGACAATCAGTTTTCAATGGCAAGCGGTGGAAACGCATACAACGTCAACCACAGAATGTGCCTCAAAATTATCCCAATGCACAATATTTGAATAACCAAAATATAGGTTATACTGTTAACCAAAACCAAATAGCTCCACTGAACCAACATGGAGACCAAGCGAATTTCAATCAGCAACAAAGTTATAATTCACAGTCAGTACAAGATTTCCAAAATAATAAGGGTGGATATCCAATGGAAGTTCAGCCTCCTATGATCAATAGGTGGATAGCCCCCAACGTGGTTTACTCGCAACCAGCCTTCTATAGCCAAAACGAGCAAAATCAAAGCGATAAAAACGCCGCATCTCAAAACATAAATCCGGCAAATCAGCAGGCAACTTCCAACATTCACCCCGTGGAGCAGCGTAATCAACTTCAACTCCAAAATCAACAAGTTCCTAATGCAACGCCAGTATTACAAAATAACATTCCTAGTAACTACGTCATTCCGCAAGCATTCAATGCGGGCGATAACTTGCAAAATCAAAACGTGTGGAACCAGAAGAATTCGGCTCAGAATTACCAAAACTATCCAAGTAATCTGGATATAAATGCAACAAATGCTAAGCAAGTACCTCATTATGGAGGCAGTATAATGCAAGTAAATAATACTGGAACCCCAATGGGATACTCACAGCCCCAAATTGAAGAAAAACAACTTCCATCAAATCAAAATCAGGTCAATAGTGTGGCACCCCAGGTGTATCAGTATCCTGTATCTGTAGTTCCTCAAGATGCGCATATAAGGAAAAATGCAAGTAGCCCTGCAATACCGTTACCATATCATAACTTGCATCAGGCCTACGCTCAATCGGTTCCCAATATACCGCAACAACAGATTTTACCTGCAATGCAGACACATCCTCAAAGTCAGCAAGCTCAGAATCCACAACTCCAAAATCCAATGACCGAAGTGGCATCGTATACCCATCAACCAGGCTTGGAAACGATGATTCCACAGCCCACTACATATAATTCGCAACCCATGATTCCACAGCCAACTACATATAATTCGCAAACCACGGTTCCACAGCCCACTACATATAATTCGCAAACCATGGCTCCACAGTCGACAACGTACAATTCACATCCCATGGTTCCACAGCCGACTACATATAATTCCAGTTTTCCTAGTTATCCGCCCAATATACAAATGTCTAAAAATAACCTACCTGATGCATACGTGGCTCCAAGTATGTCTCAAGGTGATGTTCAAAGGAATATGTCAAATGTTGGTAACACTTACACAACTGAAGAGTTCAAAAATAAGCAAGTAGGTGATGCTCTGCAGAAGAAGGTTAGACAGAGTCAAGAGGCCGGTCACAACAATGGGTAAGATTTTCCAATGTTAGAAGACTGGAAAAGTAGGGTTAAGAAGGTATAATAAGTTTTAGACCACTTTATACAGGAACAGGCAAAAGATTTGCAACATACGGGATAAATTTGTGTTATTAGGTACTATTTCAAAACATTTGTTGGTAATTACTTCTGCGTATTTGGCAGTAGAAATCGATTCTTCCATTTGTCCATCGATTACTAGTGTACTGGAAAAACAAAAAAATATCAGGTTTAAAAAAAAAAGGATAAATTAACAAGATGTCAAAACCTAGTAACCGTAGGACAAATAACGCTGTAGATTTATAGGTTTCCAAACAAGCAGAAATAATCATTGCTACAAACATGTATTTTGATATATTAAGAACAAAAAACAAAAATGCCTCCGATGTGTTGCAGTCATTTTAATCGTCACTGTATATACACACAAACTCTTGGCTAATCTTTCTCATGTTTTATTTTGATGATCTGAATTTTTCAAATCAGGTTGGGTTTGTGTTATTTGGATCTTAAGTATATAGGTTTTTCCATAGTTGCATAGTGCAAATTTTAATACCCGTAAAAAATTGTGTAACCTTTATAGAAAGGGCGATGCTGTGGCAATCGAGGAAGAAGGAAATTTAATATACGGTTATCCCCCACAGTGTGTCACGTGAGCGAAGTTTAGTAGGTATTAATGAAATGTACTTAGATAATATCATTTATAGATCACAAGTAAGACCAAGTCCGATCAGTATTCGTTAGCTCTTAGAAATTCCCCTCCCAAATTATGTGTAAGTCCACGTAACGCTGTCAGTTAAGCTAAACGTTTTTGCTAAAAAAGGTAAGAGATAATTTTAAAGGTTTTTGCATCTTGGTAACAGTCCGTCACACACAACTAAGTATAAGTAAGGTTAGATCACGGTTGGTTTAAACCCAATGACCTTGAAACTGTTAATACTGTCAACACAATCTTACAGTCGTTTGTTTGCAAATCAACCGAATCACAACATAAGATAATGTGAGCCTTCCAATATGATATAAAAAAGACTAAAGATAGGAATCAATTATTAAATTATTGTGGAATGTTGGAAAAATTAAAATGTGGATTAAATGAAATTAGTTATTGTGAAATGGAATATAAAGCTCCAGTTGAAAACAGTGGACATCTTGTAGAAACATAATCTATCCACTAATAACTGCCTCGAGTTGTCATGCTGAAAATTATGCTGCCATGTCATGTCATGTTGAAAATTATAATTTCCTTGTAGCTCTAATTTTGCAGCGCTTGGTGCAAGATTTTTTAAGTAGAATGTTTAAATGTACCATCTTGTCCACCAATCCATCAATGAAAACAGGGTTCCAACACCACCCTATGCCATACAAGCTCAAATCAACGAACTATCACTGTGGTTGACAGTTGGTTTTAAATCTTTCATTTGAAGTTCGGTCAGAACCTAAAAACTTAAAATAATTTTTTTTCGTCGCCCGAGATTATGATTAAGGTTTTCGGTTTCGATGGCAGACGTTTTGTGTGACGACCGAAAAATACTTCAACCTCAAAAAAAAAATACATGTACCAACAAAACGTACGTATTTAGTATAAGTATATATGGTTTTGTAAAGATTTTCATGAAAATATCAACTGTATTCCTTATACATACAATCTATTATTTAATATCCCCATTTAATTTTATTATCTTTCTTTATTACACTTTTTAGTTGACAGATACCAGATTTTAAATAAATTGAAAAAATTTTGAGGCCTCAATTATTCAGAATTTCCAATCTACTGTAAAATATATTATAGATAACTTTTTAAATTAAAAGTAATCAAGTCTGCAATAACGGACAAACAAATCGTTGTAGTGAGCAATAGTTTTTTTTTTATTCCTTGATTGATAGTAAGATAAGAAAAAATTATATTACAATATCATTTTTGTAGGTATAACAAAGAAAAAGGATAATTTATAACAGCTATTAAAAGAGCTGTAACATGCCATACTAATTAAGTAATAAGCACTACAGCTCAACTAATCACTATAGCTACTAAGACATTTTTTAATAAGACTAACGTTTTGTGTTTTTTTTTTATTTTGTTTATCCCTTTTTATTTCTCTTTCTTAGGGCCCAAATTGTATCCCAGTAACCCCGCAGATTTTTAGAACTGTTCCAATATTCCAGTGATGAACATAACGTTGAAAATATACAAGGCGAAAAGGTACGTTCCTCACCGAAATTGGAACGCCCGCGATCTCTGTCAATTCAGCAGAGCGAGGAACAACCAAAAGAAACAAATTCCAATGACGTAAATAGTAAGACACCGGAAACCGCCACTCATGAACCGAAGGACTCTCCAGTAAAATTAGAAGAGGGGCAAATTGAAAAGGGCAAGGCCCAAACCGAGCAGGCGCCTTTGTCGGAGGCAGATAACCTACCTGCCGGTAAAAAAACGCCAAGTCACTTGACGGAACAGGGATATTTAGACCTGAAATTTTATCATAACAAGCTATGGTAATAAAATGCTTTGACAAAGATTTTTTTATCGTTTTATGTGTAGTACTATTTTGTCATCAATTTTTTTTATGGAAATACCAGTAACATATACGAAAAGGCCCAGTGTATCCACTTTCTAGCTTATTACTACAACTATGGACATTTAATTTGTAAATATTTTGAGTTTCGTTGATTGAACCACATTAAAATATTCCAGTTACAAATTTTATGGTAAGCGAATTATAGTCCAATCAAAAAGTAATGAAATGAGTTAAATACGTGATCGGAGATAATTGACGGTCGAGTGGTGAAAATATGCACATTTTGTTTAAGTGAAGCATTTCATCAGGTATAGTCCTTCCAAAGTGAATGTGAAGAGATAGATTTTTAATTCCTTGCATATATCTTTTATAAACTCGAAAATTGTGAAATAATTTTTTTCATTCAAATCAATATAGGAGATTAAAATTAGCCTGCATACAAAACTCTTAATATTTGTAATACCATTTGCTGTAAATAATGCTCATTTAGCCAGACAATTTTATCTTTAATCGTTATATTCAGAAAAGTTTTAATAAACCTAGCTGAAATCAAACACTTCACTGGCGGAAACAAGAGGGAATTACTAATGTCGTAAATCATTTTAACGATACAGTGGACCGCATGAATAGCTAACCAGTGTATTCGATGCAATGTAAAAGACTCCAATTGGGTCACTGTAGCTCACTTGTCGTTGTAGCGTGTATGCTGCATGTTGCCGGCTCTTCAACAAGTATAGTAATATACATAAAGTTGTTTTAATTAATTATTTTTTTCCAGCAATATTAGACGCCTTATTTTAATGCTAACTAATAAATTTATATCTGTATTTTTTTTAAATATTTCCAAACTAGCTTTCTAAGAACGTAATGAACTAACAGTTTACTGAAGTATGAAGTATTTGTATAGTGAGCTTAGCAGTTTTAGAAAATATATCTGACAACCTTTTTTCATGTCTTCACATTCACATTAGAAATACTATACTAACCAACCTTTTTGAATGACTGACTAAATTTGACCTGATGGAACAAGTTCAATAATCCCTAACGAATTTTATTATCCCTAAGTAAACAGATTTTATTCTAATGCCACTACTGACTATCTCAGCTGTTGTAAGAGGACCATGCTGGCCGTGCGTGATTTGGATTTCTTCGTCAATCTGTCATAATTTGTGATGACTCATTTCATTGTTTGCTCTTTGGACTCTAACTTCATTGAAATAGATTATTAATTTTTTATGCTATATATTAGTGTTTCATAAGAACCATCGTTATATGTGGTATACATGTTGTTTTTCCCTTATATTGTAAACAAAACTGGCATATGTACCCTGGCTTTAAGAACTTCAATGACCAACTAGTATCTTCTAGTAACAAAGACATGTTTTATACGTAAAATTAACGTACTATAATTCTAATAGATTGCGTCTTAATTTTGTTTTATGATAATGACTATTCAAGGACATACACCTCTTAAATACCAAATTTTTTTTTAAATTAATTTTAAATTTTCAAGAATTTATAATGACTGATTGTCGTGATGACTGATATATAAAAGCTTAAAAAAAAAACTAGTGGGATAGTGTTTGCTTTGAGAGCGAATAAAGTAGCTTATTGCAGTATATCGGCGTTAATAATTATGGTTCATTAATTTTTTATTAATCCAATAACATTTCCAATAATAGTCAAAGTATTGAGGGAGCACTTAGAATAACTACAATGTACGTTCTTGACACTTGAATACTTTTCCACTTACCACCAAAACATTTTTTTGCACTATCAGATGATTAAAACAACTTTAACGACCTCCCGATGATGCCAACGTGATTGGGAAAAACCGAAGGTCGAGTGCCAAGTCTTTCGGTGTTAAGTAGAGAAGTATTCAGGTGTGGATTTAATTTAATTTAATTAAACACTCAGTTCTTCAGTATTAGCAACACAGCTACCAAATGTGTACCTTTTTTGAGCAAAAAAAATTTATATATATATTGTAAAACAATATAAAATCTTTGTAGCTTTATGAATTTACGATATTGCTACAAGAAAATGTGCTGCAAATTAACCATCATGTGTGATACAAGGTGATGATAAAAAGTAACTTTTAAGAAAATTTTGTATGTAAAATAAAAGCCAATATTCATAGACTTGCTAAATTATCTTCAATGTACCATCGGTTAAAAAGAAGCTTTTTTCCCTTTATCATTTGTAAATGATGACAATTAGGGTGCGTTTTTTTTGGCACAAAGTTCACCATGTCATATCCAGTTGCTAATTTACTTACTGTAATGTACCAAAATGACAACTTCAAATACATACTTACTTATCTGATATGTGAGTACGCTATATTTAAAACTGCAGTACCTATAATCTTATCAATTAAAGTTAAGTTGTCCTCAGGGATGAAGTTATAATTTTCGACAACGAGCAGTGACTCAAGTCAGCAAAATTAGCTCAAAAAACACTGGATGTTTATAACAACTGATTACTACAATGTTATATTTACAACTTGTGTATCATAACGTACATGTATGTATTTGTATCATATTTACTATACAGCTGAATCCAGCCCGCTAGGGACATCATTGGATATTTATGCCTCATTTTTATATCAAGATTTTGAGTTAATTTACCACGTACTATGTCCCTGGGCACACCTTTTTTTGTTGTGTTCCCAGTACCTTGCTCCTGATACATTTACCCCCCACTCTCATATTTAGTTCGCCTCTATCTGAGAGAATAGTTCACTTATCGATTCCCCTGGATTTCTTAATGTCCCTAGTACTCTGGTTTGTACTGTATTAGAATGTGATGAGTTGTTAACTATGTTGATTGAGACTGGCTGTAATTAAATGATAACTTATAAGTAGCAAACAATATAATACTAACTTTGCAGCATTCAAAGTAACACTGAAATGAATAATTTCAGCATAATAATGTCGCTTCCTCAATTAATACAATTTAACAAGTCTTTTTAACCAAAGTTTCAAGAGGAGTTGTACAACTTTTTATTTTCATTCATTGAGATAACTGGTGGTAGTTTTAACCCAACAGGTCTTTAAAACATACTTAAATAATTGGATAATTTTGCACTAAATAGAAACTGTTGAAAATCTGTTAAAGATAGGCTGATGGAAAAGTAGTATAATTTCAAAATATAATACCATTTTCCACAGCATAAAACCAAAGTTGAAATGGTATTTTTTAATTAAATAAAATAAACCGAATTTAATACTGAAGCGATTAATGAAGTTTAATTTCCAAATCTTTAATATTCTAAATATTCGTAATTTCGATGAGAATAAAACAAGCAAAAATGGAGTTTGCTAAATGCATGGTGCTATTACAACTCTAAAGTTGAACATGCTAGCTTTAACCGTGATTAATGTTACTCAAGTGTATTTTGTTAAGTTGATTAACGAGAGCATTGCTGAAATCAGCTTGCTTACAATTTTTTTTTAGTGCAAGAAAAGATAAGTTAATGTTATTTATTATCTGTGTTAACATACATCATGGTTTTATTTATTTTTCTCAAGTGTATTTTTAATAAAAACAATGTGCAATGGTTTAGTTATTTATTTTTTAAATAGATGTAAGAATTGTTAGCCAAATGATGTAAAAAGTACCTAAATATACCAACTATCCGTGCAATTTTTTTTTAACATACCCTACAATGACTACATTGATAACGGTATAATTTTTAGTTTGGAGCCTATCCATTTTTTATAGCTTTAATGGTGACGTAAACGGGTAGGGATTAAAGGAAGAGTGAAGACGCGATTGTGGGTGGTCCTATTGGCAGTTCCTTTTGAAATGTAGGGTCGTATTGTTTCTTGCCCTATGTAACAGTATTTTAACATGCCCCAAATAGACCAGACGGTATCTGTTTTCAAATTAGGTAGTTTGGACTTCCATCATAAGATCCCTATTTTTTATTCAAATGCCTCTTAAATTTTATGTAAGAAATGATAATTTCAATATGCGTCAATTGAAAAAGTTCTGGAAAATTTCGTTTTAAACATAATGTTAAAAAAAAAACTAAAACATCAGCGCCTCTACCAGTACCAGAACATAAAATAGACATTTTAAGTTTCGATGTGAAAAAAACTGTCTTAATTTTTTTTCCAATTATGGCTATTTTTGGAACTTTTTTTAAGGTTTTTCATACTGAGATTTAGAATAGACTAATGGGAATTCGTGTACATTGGCACACATAGGGCCGGTACTTTTACTCCCAGTTAAGGCCAGATTAACTAACCAGACGATAAGACTAAATATGTACAGACGTTACAAATTAGACTGTACCACCCATATTTGGTTTCTTTATGACTGTACCTTTTCACAGTCTCAAGGCCATGTTCCTTTATTCACTGATGGATCCATCAAATGATGGAAGTGAACGTTTGATGGAACTGATGGATGAAGAAATACCTATAACCTAAAATTTGGAAAGTCAGGTGTCAACAAGTATGAATCAGTTTGAAGAAATGGATAGATTGAGACTATAAGTTCAATCAGTGACCCAAGAGGTAACCAGAGGACGAAACTCTGTGCGAGAGCTACAGAAATTATAATAATAAATAATGGATTTATGTTTATAGGTTAACTAAAACTATATTTACATTTAAAAACTCAATATCGAATAATTTTTTTATTCTTCAACCAGTTGAAAATGAACTTGTGACATTATATACATACATCGTATTCCATCAGTGATGTCATCCAGCAAAATTTGGTGTTGAATTAAAACACATGCCGTGTTTTTTTTAAAATTTTATTTGGTTGCATAAAATTAGCCCTTGACTGTAATGGTTATCTGTCTTTTTAAAGGCTAAATATTTCTATTTAGTTCCAAATTATTATAAAAACATTGTTTATTATTAGGTATTTTACAATGATCGAACACAGAAGCACTGTCGAGGCTATGGTCTTTGTAATGAAACTTTTCAGGGCCAATTTCAAGTTTGTTTCTGAAGAAGCTGCCATATTAGTGTCACATACCATTTTTCAGGCATAGATCGAATGGGATGCATTCTTTCTAATCTATTCGAAATGTCCGTCAAATTTTTCCCTCACAAAACCTCTACATATAAGGTTAATAAGGTTGGTACAATGAAATAAATGTAGAAAGTTACTAAATATCCCTAAAATTGGCCAATAAGTTAGGGCAAGTTCTAAATTCTACAATTTATTGTGGATAATAAATTGGGCGCAATTTCTGTTTTACACGTACTCCAATAAAATGAAGGTCAACTTGTACAATTTATTGTGAGAAAAATTGGTGTGTGTAAAACAGTCATAGAACAGTCTTTACAGCGATAGGACATACGATTTAATTTTTTGTTTACCTTATCTGAAATAATAAAAATAAAACATTTTTTTCTCTCAATTTCTCTCTAAAATGAATAGTTCTCTAATTATCTAGAAAGAGGAAAAAAAGATATTGATTTTTTTACATTATGTTTTAATAGAAAATATTTTACTTGTTCAACTGGTGTGTATCGAAATTATCATTTTTTAATAATATCCCAGAGGTATTTCAATAAAAATTATGGATCATATAAAAAAGGGTCCAACCCAAAACAAATACCGTCTGGTCTGAAAGAAAAAATCTGAACTGTAAGAGGTGCGTGATGTTTGTCTAATTTCTAATTAAACAATCACTTTGGTAATTATTTATTTACAAATATACACAGTGAAATGTATTTACACTATATAATATAACAAATAACGAGCCAATAAAAAAAAAACGTCATCAAATCTGGCTATGAACGAGAGATTGAAATAGCGGTTATGCCGAAGCTCAAAGCGAAACATTGTGGTTGTCACACTTTTGATAAGTGGCTGTCACAAATAATTGAGGGTTGTAAACCTTGACAATTACATAAGGTTACAAATTTAAGATTAAGAATAGTAATACGTCTTTTTGTTGACGTCTTTTTTTTTATTTTCATGTTATTGACTATAAATAAAAAAGTATATATCAAACATAACATTTGTAAATAAAACATTTAGATGCAAGAATACGAAGTTGCATAAAAATAATACAATCAAAATCACCTACTGTTTTAGACGTGGTATTCTCCACCGTCGAGTTTTTCATCGGAGACAATTGACATTAGCGATTTGGCTGTGCTCTCATCGACCCATAACAGTTCCAGGATCAAGCAATCGAAAACTCCTAATACACACCCCCCGACAACATCCAAAATATAATGCCTATTCATAAGGATGCGACTTAAACAGATAGCCGTGGTCCACGCTATAATAGGCGGAAAACAGATCGTGGGCAATGGGTACAGCCGCGTGAAAAAATAGGCTATAAATACAGATCGACTCGCGTGACCCGATGGAAAGCTGAAGATGTCCGGGCCCAGTTGACCCAGGGCATCGTCAGTGTTCGCGATGGGTCGTTTCCTCCTAAAGTATGCTTTCGCTACCGCTATAAAGACGATATCCAAAAACAAACCTAAAATAAAGTAATACAAAGATGAAAAACTGATGTGATGGCTTTCCTTGATAGTTAAAAATATTATTTCATTAAAATTAAGGTGTCGCAATACATACCTAAAAGGATGTTTACTTGCATTTCAACCAAATGTGGATTATTAAACAACCAAGTAAAGGCGATCCAAAAAGCAAACCAGGGAACGCCATGACAAGATATCTGAAATTTAAAAAGTATTTATACAAAAACCAATTTATAATCTCATGAATACAATCACCAATTCTCATGAGTAGCTTTCTTTTGCTGCATATTTGCTATGTAACGAATATGGCTCGTAACCTATAAAGTGTTAGGTACCTTACAAATGCGTAGGATTAAAAAAAAAAGACGAACAAAAACTCCTAAAAGGTGTTCTACATAAAATAACATATTTTATATGAACAGATTCATGTACCTCATAGACATACTCGTATTTCTCAATATTTACCTACTTAACATTTAGTACTCGATATCATTGAAGTAGAACGTATTTGGTGAAAAATCTGCACTATTATACCTTTTATACCTTACCTCCAAACCTTTATAATGTGTTCTTAAGGTTCTTAAAGGTAAAAGACTATTACCCCAGGCGACAAATCTTTTTGTTATTACTGCATCTAGTTCCAAAATTTTTTTTATCGTCTCTGGGACTTTTCTCTTTTCAGACGCCTGAAATTATTTACAACATTTTAATGGATGGATTACAACAGTGATATTAAATAATACCTTGTCCATTATAATTTTTGATATTTATGATATCATAGAGCAACACTAATTAACACAAAACATCTATATATGTACATAGGGGCTGTTTTTGGGAAAAAGGGGGCAATTTTAGTAAATTAGATAAAAAAGGTACCCAAAAACGTTTTTAAATATAATTCTGCTTCCTTTAATAAACGGGGGGGCAGTTTTCGCAAAGTGGAGGAAATGGGGCAAATTTTGGAGACTCATGTACATAGATTTAAGATAGAGGCACAGAATTATTTCTAAAGATATGTCCATCGTGAATGGTTCGGTCGATTAACCGAACTGAACGATGTCGCGGCCAACGAAAAAAGACCATCGGCCGCGACGATGGAGTCTCGTAAACGTATTCGTTTGTATGATTTGTCTACATATAGGCTTTACAGTCCGCAATATTTATTGCCGGCAAGAAAAATTGCGAACTGTAAAGCGGTCTTTATGGTTAATATTAGAATGAATTGTGTTTTTAAAAAGTGTCAGTATGGTCAAGTATATACATACTTGGTTGTTTTTACGATAACTGTTTAATATTCGATCACCATCATTTGGAGCAGTTGGCAACACTAGTCCCACCACCAATATGTAATTCGACCATATTTAACCAATCATTTGCTAAAAATCGGCCACACTTGTCATCTGTTCCTGACATTTTCGTTTTGTTTTTGTTCATTTTTAGTCTTTTCCTTACAAAGCTTTATGTTGTACCGTTATGATTTTGACGGTAATGCTGACAGTCCTTCATTAACACCTTGTAAATTTGTTATACCTGTGTTTATTATGTTAGTAGAATAACAGGATACTGCAATAATGTGTGATAGTGAAAATATGACTCCTACAGCTGATTCTATATCTACAGTCAAAACACTTACTCCGGTGCATCCTTTATTAACAAATAATAATAATGAAGCCAGTGAATGCGAAGCAGCGGAGGAAGCAATCACTTCGGATTCAGAGGAATATCTATCGGAACCCCTGAGGTTAGTTTAAAAGATTTAAGAAACATCTTTCAATCGTTAAAGTTCAGTTATAATTTGTAAATGGAGTTTTTCAGGATTTGTTTTTGTAAAAAGAGTAGAATTTTAATTACAGAGTGATAATTTTTATGTGGCGAAACCCAATTACCATAATATCTGAGAAGGGTATTTGCATAATTGTTACTGAATAAATAACCTGTCAAAGTCCGAAATGATGACTTAATTCACGTCACGCCATAAAATACACCACACATAACACGGATTAATATCCGTCTAGAACTGAGTCTGTTTTATTAAAATTTCATGAATAGTGTATTTACCAAATTACAGTAAAGATGGTAGAGTTTTGAATTTTTATGACGTTTTCGGTTCAACCAGTAAATTTTTCATGTCTAGGAATTTTTTTCTCAAAATGACTGTTAGATAGATACTCTGAAGATTTCCTTTTAATATGAGTCCAAGAACTTTGGCAAGGATTTAATATTTTGGATTTAATAGCTAAATATCGCACTTTTATTTTTTTAGTGATATATTTTCACACAATCAACATATCAATTGAAGTTGAGTTTAATTAAACGCAGAATTTCACAAGCTGTAATCCTATCAGAAGTAAAAAAAAAAAATTAACACTAGTACAAAAATTATCAGAATTTAAGTAACCTTCAAAAAGTGAGTGTGAGTGTAAAATCCTTTATTTTGAAAATAATTCTACACCCCTTTGTGATTTGCAATGAAATGCATTCTCACCATATTTCATGATTTACATTAAGATTTCACTATTAATATTTCAGGTACCGTAATTATCAGTATTCTACTCAATCATGTGATTCAAACATAACTCTATTGGCACAAAATATGACGATACTGGAGGAAAATGATAATTTTTACACTCACAATGGGAGTATTAATTCAGGAAATATTCAGATACCCATAGTTGGATATGAGATTATGGAGGAGAGAGCTAGGTTTACAGTAAGTATTTATTAACTCAATAACCTTACCCTACTATCATAAAAACCGAAAAGTCGTAAGGATTAAAAAAAATGCCTTAATAAATTGTTAATGCATATTTTTTTTGTGACGATACGAGATGATGACGGATAAGCAACAAATCGATAGATAATTTTTAGGTTTAAAAATCAAGAAAATATAAATATCGTGATAAAAGATAAAAATATCGTTTTAGGTTTATAAATTAAGGATAGAAAATAAGGCGACAGGCGACTGTTGGTACGTGTTTCGGGCGTTACACAGACTTCGTTCGACTGTGCAATAGGCTTAGGAACAATCACCCCCAAGTCGTACAGCACTTACCTAGGAAAAGGTGGTTGAAGAATAACTTTGACCCGCTCTTTCTCGAAGAAAGAGTTAACGGTCTGCAGACATTAGTTAACGCTATACTGGGCGTACCTGATCTAATCGCCTCTCAGGAGATACAAGATTTCTTTTGTTTTAATGAACCTCCTATATGTTCCGAGACAAATGAGGAGTCTAGGGTAAATATCTCAATTAAATGAGGCATTATTATTATGATTTTATTACTATTGTCTATATTGGTGTATATTAAATGTCTTTACTATACAGTTTGTGTAAAGCCGACATCGGTCGGTTGTGAAAAAGGACAAATGCTACACTTCTCTGTCTAACAACAAGCACAGGTGGTGAGAGGGCCGGTCTTATTCCCTCACTACCTTCGATGCGTGTGCAGTTGCTTCTTATCTGTCGTCTCACTTCTGTTTGTCCTTTTTTATAACTGGCCGATGTTGGCTTTACACACACGGTATACGTGTATACAGTGTGTCTACTTTTATTTATGTACTAATCCCTAAAATCCTCATTTTTCAAGATGATTGATTAAACTTTTTTTTTTTATTCTACCGTCGCTTCTGAGAATCATCTCCATGGCTTGCTACGATTTTTATACCCTCGAAATTCAATATAACCATAGCGTTAAAAAGAATCCATAGCGTTAAAATCAGGACTCCTAAAACCCCCATACGAGAAATTTGAACAAAAAATATACAGGGTGCTTCTTTCTATACGATCTCAAAGTTGAGCCAAATATCGAGTTTGAGAGCCGCTAGACGAATCAAAGTGTGCCATGGAATTATGTTAAGACAATTGAATGTCTTGACATAACTCCATGACACACAGGAATCCTAATTAACGCAGTGAATTAAGATTTTTAAAAAAAAAAATCGAGAAATGATTATCTTGAAAAATGAGGATTTTATGGATTTGTACATGAATAAAAGTCGACACCCTCTATAGTTATTATTTAATTTTTATAGGCAATGTTTGAGGCATTGGAAGAAACGATCAATGACTTGAAGCAGCAGCTACGTGAGAAAGAATCAATGATAGATACTCTACAGACAAATTTGCATTCCAAAGAAATAGAAAATAAGAATTTGATAAAATTGCTTAGGTAAGTAAGAACGTTACAGAATTTTTCAAAATGTTCCAATACCTAAAACTTATAGATAGTTAAAGGCAAAGTATTAACAACTGGATATGCCAAGTCATTTCGATGTCCCTAAAAATTTAATCGTATTTTTTGTTATAGACCAGCCGATATATGTTTTGGATTAAACTTTTTCCATATGATCCATAATTTTTATTCAAATGCCTCCATAATTTTTATTCATAACAGTGACGCACTCTCAAAGTGTCCATGTTTATAACTTTTAAAGATTCCCTAGGCTCTCCCAATGAACGGATTTAATATTTTCAAAAAGAAAACATGAAAAAACTTCAATTCTCTTCCAATTACGCTATTTTTGCAACAATACAATTTCAAGTTTTTCTACAATGTATAATTTACGAGCTTCCGAGGAGAAAAGGAGAAAAAACAATTATTTTGGAAGTTTTTTTACATTTTGTTAACAACCGTTTGTCTTGTTACCGCCTTGTCTATAAGTGATTTTCTATATATGTATATTTTTTTAGGAAATCGACTATCAACTGCCAAACATGCCAAAAAGAATGCGACAGTGTGACAAAACTGATAAAATGACGTGTCTTAAACATTAGTTTTAAGTTGAATTTCTCATATGTTAATTTTTGTGTAATAAAATATTAGCTGTATTTTATAAATGAAACGACACAAGTGCACTAAGATGTTAACATATTATATTTGTATACTTATATTGTTACAGAATGACAAATTTTATTGTAAAAATACTAATGTAATTTTATATGCATTTTACACCAGAAATAAACTTCGTTTGTTACTAAAGTAGTTAATTATTGTTACCCTTAATTTCCTGTTTAATATTACGAATATGGGAGTAATAACAATTTTTTGAACCTACAAGTAGTGGTATCTAGGAGATATTGCCTTCTAGTGTGCATAAATGGAACTAGGTGTGCTCTGGTGGGTCTGACAGTCAGTAACTCGCAGATGTCTTTCTTGGAGCACAAACTAACGGTAAGCTCGATAAAATGTCATGAAGCGAGAATAACTTAATCGTCATACGCCATCAAAACTTATAGGTCAGGATTTCGATCATATTAGATCTCATCAGTGTGACATATCCGATTGCGAATGATGAACTATTTAACGGGCTTTTATTCCAGCTAACATTCAACTGTCTTGACATAATTCCACGGCACACTTGACTCGGCTACTCGGCTTTCAAATAGATATAAAAAGAAACACCTCGTATATTTTAAGGTTAACCAAGCTCTACTAGCTGCTACAGAGAAAAGTTATTTCTAAAACAGAGTTTTTTTAAAGAAGGAATAAATGTATTACATCGCTCAATAAGTTCGTAGGATAATATATAGACGGCGCCACTATTGAAAAATCTTTGTGATTTTTGGATAGTACCAACCTTCAACTGATATGTGGGTCAACAATGTCAACATTTGACATTCATTTCTTGACCATTAGTTTACAAGTTACAGTGGTTTTAGTGGCGCCACTTTTGTAGTTTTCAATAGAATGGAAAAATCTGTCATGCGTTGATAAAGTACTGCTTTTTAATGAGAAAAATTCCGTTCAAACAAAGCAATGGCTTGATAAGTTTATTCGGATTCTGCTCCATCGAGACAAATGGTAGAGAAGTCGTTTGCTGATTTTAATTGTGGCCGTACAAACACCAATGTTGCTGAACGCTCTGGTTGCCCAAAATCGGCAGAAAACATAAAAAAGTGCACAAAATCGTTTTGGAAGACCGTAAAGTGAAGTTGCGTGAAATAACTGAGGCCTTAAGGGGTCTTTGCACTTACAACAGCGAAAAATGCTGAATTACAATTTTTGAAAAATCGAAAAATTCGAATTTTGGCAGGCGTTTAAAAAAAAACAATTTTTTCTCCACTTAATTGTTGATAATAAACAAATCGTAAAAGATATTGAAAAACCCACGGAGCAGATTGTTGAAAATGGTATACACAAGTAAAAAAAAAAAATGTTGCGTTTGTTTCAGATGAATGCAGCCTCACCGATCAGGTACACCGTTTGGTTTCTGCAAAAAAAGATGTCTCCGCATTTTTCAATGTAAACATTTTTTTTTATGACAATAAAAATTGTTTTCGAATACTTGACAGTTTGCTTTTTAAATGAGCCCTATTCCACAATCCTGGTGTTCGCGTTTGTATTCCCCTGTTCGTTCGTTTATTTCTTTCTAACTAAATTAAACCTACTCTTAGTAGACGACGCGCTCATTGTACTTTTAAATCAAATATTCGCGCTTAAAATTGACATACGGAAATAAAGGGCCCACCATTCCCCTTCCTTCCGACCCAATATCCTTTCCTTTTGTTTCCGTTTGTAGCGAACAGTTACAAAGTCGCATCTCATCTCGGCACAACGCATAATTCGAGTAACTATTTCGCGTCTCGTTGCGGCGTATCACGCTAGTAAAACCTTTCAATAATCCACGGTGGTGTTCCCCATCTCCTGGAGACAATTCGTCTTTTTCGCCGCGACGCGACAAATTAACATTTTCGAGAATCAACAAGCGGTGTTTCCATATCTGCTGAAGACACCTAGAGACAGAAAATACGGCACCCAGGGTCATCCAGGACATCGCAAATCATACAGTCCGTAAGTAGATGCGTTAAATGTTTCGCCAACAAACATTCCTTGGTCCTTCATCGTCGGATTAATCCTGTTAAAACCACATTTCCTGTGGCCCGACCGTCGCATATTTTAATATACGTACGTAATTCGTTAATTTTTTGAGGTTAGCGTGCTGTTTTCCCGCGGTCACATTTTTTTACGGCGTCGTTTTCTAACCGGTTGTTTTGGTCACGTCGACCGATTTAATACCGCGTTAAGATACACATATTGTCGTTTTCTTTCGTATTTTAGTTGCTTATTGTCGTTTTGTATTTTGCCAATTTTTCTGTTAAATCCGGATTTAGGAGAAAACATGGCTCAAAATAAACATATTCGGGAACAACTGCTCTCCGTAGAGTTTGTATTTACGATTAGAAGATATAGCTACCGTTGCGGCTTCCTTTCAAACAGAACCCGAAAATCATACCGTGCGTCGTATGCTTGAAGTAAGAAGCGAGTCTGTAAAAAACATTTATGATGATATTTTAAAAATTCACGGGGACATAGTCATGAAGGTTGCGACTTTACCGGATTCTAACCTGATGAGGAACATGCTTTTTTGAAAAGAGTAGACGAGACTTATTTTACTATTCAATCCATAGTTCGCGAGTTGCCGGTTCAGTTTCGGTCCTCGGCCCAGTCGCCAGTTGCCGATAAAACTTCAATTGTCCAAACGTGAAAACCGTTTGCCAAAACTGAACTTACAAACATTTGATGGAAAATTAGAAAATTGGAGCGCATTCATTCAAGTCTTTAATAGAAGTATTCATGATAACAACACGTTAGCAAATGTCGAAAGGTTTGAGTATTTGTTGGGTTGTCTATCGGGTGAGCCTCTCAACCTAATTAAAACTATTGTGCTATCAGACGATAATTACCCCATTGCATACAAAACATTATTAGATAGATATGACAATAAAAGAGAGCTAGCAACTCATTATTGGGATCGTTTACGATCATTGCAGAAATTAAAAGATGAAACCCCTAGTGGTTTACGAAGTCTTATTTATAATTTTAATGAAAACTTATCAGCTTTGCGGGCATTAAAAATTGCAGATTCATTAGAGGGATTTTATGTTGCTTAACATTCTTTTAGAAAAACTTGATTCTAAAACTCGTGATACTTTGAAGCAGAAATTAGGAATTTGAAAGGTGAAATACCTGCATTCGATACTTAAATACCTTTGTAGAGAGTCAGTGTCATGTTCTTGCTGCAGAGCATTCGACCTCCCTTAAAAGCAATACTTATACTTCAAAAACAATAATACATTTACATCGCGTCCAAAATTGGTATCGTCTCTGGTAGCTAATACTTCGAAACAAAGTGTTTAGTTTGTGAAAAAGATCATATAATTTACCGGTGTCCCGTGTTGAAAGCCAAGTCTCCCGCAGATCGCTTCAAGGTAGTTAAAGAAAAGAGGCTCTGTATCAATTGTTTGAGGCCGCACCAAGTCAAGAATTGCTCTTCTACATCCACTTGTCGTACCTGTCATAAGAATCATCATACTTTGCTACACTTCGATAGGTTTTCGGGCAGCTCAGGAGCTATAAATGAAACCAGTGATAGTGGTAATACAGCACCAGCTGAAATAGTTGTGCCCACTGTCAATGCATTGGCTAGTTCACTTTCTCGTCAGGTAGCTCTGTTATCCACAGCCCTTGTTGACGTTCATGACTCGCAAGGACACCCGCACACCTTACGGGTTTTAATAGATAATGGTAGTGAGGCTAGTTTCATTACAGTAAAGGCTGCTCGTAATCTTAACTTGAAAAGACAGCATGACAAAATTCAAATACAAGGTATTGGTGCAAATTCTAGTATATTTTCATCGGGTTCAATCCATTGCAAGATAAGTCCTCATGGATCATGTCAACCCGCGATACATCTAGAAGCTACATCATACCTCATGTTGCTTCGGTAATACCTTCTCAATCATTACAGTTTTATTCGTGGGATCATATTAATAATCTGAAATTAGCTGATCCAAATTTCTACATTTCTCGCCACGTTGATCTCTTGCTGGGTGCTGACGTTTATGCTCAACTTATTCGCCCGGGCCTTGTCCTTGCCCCTAGTCCTCGTTGCCCCTCAGCGTTCAATACCATTTTCGGATGGGTATTATCTGGCTCAGTTCAACCTGAACAAACTAATGAAGCGTCATCAATTCCTTTCATGTCAAAATCATGGAAGATTGCCCAGAGAATGACCTTGAGTCCACTATGAGACAATTTTGGCAGGTTGAAGAGGTCCCCATGATCTCGACTAGCCCAGACGATGAGCTATGTGAGAAATTGTACGTTGAAGGGTATAGCAAACTCCCATCTGGTCGATTCGTCGTTCCCTTGCCTTTTCGAGATTCTAAACCTGTTTTTCCTGAATCTAAAGATATTGCAATTCGACGTTTTTTCGCTTTGGAGCATCGTTTGAAAAAGGATCCTGTTCTTAAACAATCATATGTTGATTTCATGCGTGATTATCTGAATTTGATCACATGGAATTAGCTGCCCCCATCGATGAACTCGATTCCTACTACATTCCTCATCATCCGGTACTGAGATCTGATTCTTCATCAACAAAATTGAGGGTAGTCTTTGACGCATCGGCCAAAGCCGCCAACAACCAATCATTGAATGATAATCTGCTCGTGGGATCAAAATTACAACAAGACATTGTCGAGATTTTGCTTAGATTTCGTTCGCACTCGGTCGTTTTTATAACTGACATCAAACGATGTATCGACAAATCCAAGTTGCACCTCAATACTGGGATTATCAGGTATCATTTGGCGATTCAATCCCGATGAACTCCTGACTGAATATAAGTTTAAAACTGTTACTTACGGTGTGTCTTCTGCACCTTTCTTAGCTTTGCGAACAATGCAACAGCTGGCTCTTGATGGACAGACTAAATATCCCGCAGCCTCAAAGGTCCTGCAAACTGATATCTACGTGATGACTCATCACAGGTTGTGACTCATTAGCTGCAGCACAGAATCTACAATCTGAGCTTATTCAACTGTGTGAATCTGAGGGTTTCCTTTACGAAAGTGGTCGAGTAACCATTCAGATCTATTAGAAACACTTCCGGCCGAACATTGTCAAGCCCCATTTTCTTTCGACTCAGTACCCACACTCACTCTTAAAGTTTTAGGCCTCCAGTGGTCCCCAATGACAGACACGTTCACGTTTAGACTAATGTCCTTCGACCGTCCATGTACAAAACGCGGAATTCTGTCAGAATTAGCACGTGTATATGATCCATTGGGATATCTCACTCCTGTCACCTTCTACATAAAGCACTTACTCCAACAGATATGGCATTCCAGCTGTGACTGGGACGATTCTCTGCCTGAACCTCTTACTCGTCAATGGTTAAAGTACAAATCAGAAATTTATTTTCTCTCAGACATCAGTGTGGATCGTCAATTAATTTTCGACCGGAACAGTCCATGTCAAATCCATGGATTTTGCGATGCATCACTGGCTGGATATGCAGCAACGGTTTTTGGTCGGTTTAAGCATGGGGAGTCTTACATAACCCGTTTAATTATATCCAAATCAAAGGTAGCACCTACAAGGTCAAATAAATTAACTATTCCTCGGTTAGAGTTGTGCGGAGCAGTGCTTTTGTCTAAATTACTACACATGGTTGTGCAAACATACTCTGGTGTTTTGAGTATATCAGATGTCGTTGCCTGGACTGATTCGTCTATCGTCTTGTCGTGGATCCATTCATCTCTATCGTTGGAAAACATTCGTTATGAACCGAGTAGCCTATATACAAAAACGTGTGCCTTCTATTAACTGGCATCATGTCTCATCTATCGACAATCCAGCAGATTGTGCATCAAGAGGTATCCTTCCATCTCAACTCGTGAATCATCAGCTTTGGTGGTCCGGACCACCATGGTTATCGCTACCATTCGAACAGTGGCCTCAATCTGATAAATTAGCTTCCTCCCTCCAGTCAAATACGGAATCACTTTGCGAAGAGGAAAAACTGTTAAAGTGTTTGTCGTTCAGATTGAACCATCTGTTCTCATGCAGTTATTACATAGGTTTTCTTCACTTCAAACGATATGTCATGTGCTGGCATATGTTGTTCGCTTCCATCATAATAGCAAAACACCCCCTTGACCATAAGGTGGGACCCATAAATAACGTTGAATACCATGACACTCTTCTGAGGTTGGTGAAACTGGTTCAAGGTCAAGTATTTCAATCTGAAATTCACAAGTTAAAAACCAATCAACTCTGTTCAAGGCCTTTACGTAAGCTGAATCTGTTTCTTGATGACCAGGGCATCCTCCGAGTAGGTGGTCGTCTTCGACATTCCAAATTGTCATTTGAACATAAATTTCCCGCGTTGCTACCACAAAAACATCGTTTGACCAACCTCATCATTGAGGATGTGCATAAAAGGAATCTCCATCCTGAGCAAAAACCCTTCATTATTTAATACTGCAGAATTTTTGGATTCTATCCGCTCATAGAGCTATAAGAAAAATGTCTATCCAATTGCTATAGATGTTTTCGAGCTAAACCTCAAGCGTTACAGCCACCAATGGGTGATCTACCCCCATGTCGTTTACAAGCACTAAGAGCTTTTCAAATAGTTGGTGTTGACTTCGCAGGCCCTTTCACTATAACAATGAATCGTGTTCGAGGTGCTAAAACTCTCAAGGCATATCTCTGCCTATTCGTCTGTTTATCCACTCGTGCTGTTCACTTAGAAATAGTCTCCGACTTATCAACTGACGCATTCCTAGCAGCATTTCGCCGCTTCATTGCTCGACGTGGATGCTGCTCTGAAATTCATTCTGACTGTGGCACTAATTTCGTAGGCGCTCTCGACAATTACTGAACTTTGCTCAAAGTGCGGCCTCTATTGAACTATTCAATGGAAATTTAATCCTCCTTCTGCCGCTCATTTTGGAGGGATCTGGGAAGCAGGGTTAAATCCGTAAAGACCCATTTGACTCGCGTTATTGGAGATCAGATCTTGACTTTTGAAGAATTGTATACGGTTTTCGTGCAGATCGAAGCATTGCTAAATTCGCGTCCGTTGACTCCCACAAGTTCTGATCCGAACGATTTGAATGTTTTGACGCCGGGACACTTTCTGACTCTAACTCCACTAACTTCATTCCACGAACCTGATTTAACTAACATCAAATTAAACCGGCTCACACGATGGCAATTGATCCGGCAAATGCACCAACATTTCTGGAAACGTTGGAATCTCGAATTCCTACATACGTTACAACAAAGGTCTAAATGGACCGACCCTTCGACTCCTATTAAAGTAGGTTCTGTTGTCTTGATTAAAGACGATTCATCTCCCCCGTTACACTGGCGCGTGGGTCGGGTCCTCGAAACTCACCCAGGCTCAGATAATGTAGTACGAGTCGTTACTTTGAAAAACCGCGTTAGGAACTCTTAAGAGACCCGTGGTTAAACTATGTCCTCTCCCTATTCTCTTTAAACTTAAAATACTTGTATTTTAGGCGGGGGTATGTTGCGTTTGTATTCCCCTGTTCGTTCGTTTATTTCTTTCTAACTAAATTAAACCTACTCTTAGTAGACGACGCGCTCATTGTACTTTTTAAATCAAATATTCGCGCTTAAAATTGACATACGGAAATAAAGGGCCCACCATTCCCCCCCTTCCTTCCGACCCAATATCCTTTCCTTTTGTTTCCGTTTGTAGCGAACAGTTACAAAGTCGCATCTCATCTCGGCACAACGCATAATTCGAGTAACTATTTCTGCGTCTCGTTGCGGCGTATCACGCTAGTAAAACCTTTCAATAATCCACGGTGGTGTTCCCCCATCTCCTGGAGACAATTCGTCTTTTTCGCCGCGACGCGACAAATTAACATTTTCGAGAATCAACAAGCGGTGTTTCCATATCTGCTTGAAGACACCTAGAGACAGAAAAATACGGCACCCAGGGTCATCCAGGACATCGCAAATCATACAGTCCGTAAGTAGATGCGTTAAATGTTTCGCCAACAAACACCTGGTTTTCATTGTTGTTAATGCAGTGGAATAACACTCGGGTGCACAATTTTGGTACTTGACTCAGCCAAATATATTACAACATTCATAGTTCTCCTACAATAAATTCCCAAAAAAACTTGGCATTTTTCGCTGTTGTAAGTGCAAAGACCCCTTCAGAAGGTTTCAGAAGGCAGTGCATTCACTATTTTGCGTGAACATTTGTCCATGAGAACGCTCTGTTCGAAGTGGTTATCGCGTTTACTCACAGTTGACCAAAAACGTATTGATGATTTAGAGTGCTGTTTGAAGCTGTTCAGGTGAAATAAAAAGGATTTTTTCATTTGATACGTGACAATGGATGAAACATGGATCCATCACTACACTCCATTGGCAAATCGGCAGTCAGTTGAGTGGACAGCAACCGGCGAAAGCCGTCCAAAGCGACCGAAAACACAAAACTCAGATGGGAAGGTTATGGCGACCGTATTTTGGGATGCGCATGGTATAATATTCATCGACTATCTTGAAAAGGGAAAGAGGATCAATAGTCAATATTACATATAGCATTATTAGTGCGTTTGAGGGACGTAATCGCGAAACAACCGCTCCAAATGAAGAAGAAAAAAGTACTCTTTCAGCAAGACAATGTACCGTGTCACAAGTCGATCGCAACAATGGCAAAATTACATGAATTACACTTCGAATTGTTTCTGCATTCACAGTATTCTTCAGATTTAGCCCCCAGCGACTATTAATTATTGTTCGCAAATCTCAAAAAAATGCTCGCCAAAAAGATATGTGGTTCCAGCGAAGAGGTGATTGCCGAAACTGAAGCGTATTTTGAAGGGTTGGACAAATCTTTCTATAAGAAAGGTATAGAAATGATAGAGAAGCGTTGGAATGAATGTGTCACTCTTGAAGACTAAGTTAATGATGAATAAAGTCGAATTTTCCTAGTTGTTGTTTAATTAGTCATCCTACGAACTTATTGAGTGATGTCTTATGTGTTTTAACAATCTCATGAATTTTACATTGTGATTAAAAAAAAACAAAGTTGGCTGCCACAGCAATGAAATGATGGAAGACAAAAAATTCATCATATAAAAAAATAGTTAACAACTCTCATATTAAACAATTCTCCATAAAATCGATATCTAAAAAGGTGCTAGCATTATTCCAGATCTTAGCCGGACCCTGTATACAAAGATGGCAGGTTCATAAACATCTGATGTCTTGTTAGTTATATAACTTCACTAAAATCATTATTTTTCTATTAAATCGTAGTGGTTTTTCATTAAGCCATTCCATTTCCATTTACCAAGAAGGTTAACCGAGCTCTATTAGTTACTACAGAGAAAAATTGTTTCCAACATTCAGTTTTCTTTTTAAACGAAATACATTTTTTAAAACCATTGAGATTTTTCTTCAACTCCCAATATCATTTAAGTGAAACTAAAAAATCTATTTTTTTTTAAGTTACACGGCATTGAACAAAGACCATGGTCAGTAGAGAAGCAGACTATGTGCCGAAAATATTACTTATCAAAAGTGAAAATATCGTCGGATGCTGTACGTGCTCTAGGAGGTAAGAATACATTGTCGAATCCACGTTTCAGTAACACGGAACAAGTCTGTGCCAAAAGCGTCATGATTTGACAATTTTTTCGTCGTCGTCTGGTCTTTTGTCGGCCGGGTTTGGGCCCTTTAAGACGTTAACGTGAAATGTGCAACCTGTTTTGGAATTAATAATAGTTCAGATATATCGAAATTTTACAGATCAATAGGTGAGTAGATATTGCAATTAAAAAACATGTGAAGCTTTCAATTAACAATTAGATGAGAATAAAACGCTGATTATTCATATATAATGTGTTGTGGCCTCAGTCCTTCGATTTTGTTTAAAATCGCCGTTAATTGATAGATAAATTAGTCTCTATAGTCATGATTCGCAAAAACGCGTCAGTTTTCAAAAATAGATTGGCCAAGAATAAACCACCTTTCTCAGTTGCGGGCTAGATCAAGACTGAACAACATTTCAGAACCGTTTCCCAAGTGTACAAGTGCATATAATTATTTTTTTTAAAATTCGCAGGAAATATATTAGGACCGAATAAGCTAATAAATGAATCATGGGATATTTAATTCTATCGTACTCCTTTAAAGTGGCCAAGAGAAAAAATGGATCAACCTAACAAAAAAAGCAGAAAAGGTAATGTGCTTTTGCCCTAACAGTTTGTCAACAACCAGTGTCATAATTATAGCATGAGCAAGCGATTACTGACTATTTTGATTTTAATTTTGCGAGAAATATATTTCCTACGAAATTTATAACACTTTTATAAGAAGCTGGATGGATTATGTAAGCGCTAGCGTTGAAATAACGTAAAATATAGAAAACTGTTGGTCTACCAGCATCCAGAATTCTCTGAAAATAACTTTATTAGTCAAAATAAAAGTGGTTTAATCACTTGCATCATAATGTACCTACTCTGTGTTTATTAGGTGCGATATGTATTTGCTTTATTTATACAACAGCTGACTATTATCGGCCACCTAGGTAGTCATCATATTTTGATGCTCAACAAGAAAATAGTTACGGAATAAGCAAAAATAATTTGTAATAGCAGCAACGAAAGTCATGATACACTTTTTGAAGGTTCCTTAAATTCTAATAATTTAATACTCGTAGTACTGCATTTTATTAATGTTTTGCTTCTAATAGGATTACACCTTGTGAAATTCTGATAAGCATAATTTGAAAGTGATGTCGATTGTGTGAAAAGATATTGCTAAAAAAGTTAAATTACGATGTTTTCAAAACATCGTGAATAACCGAAAATATTAAATTCTTTTCAAAGTTTTTGGACTCATATGTATTAACGGGAAATCTTCAGAGTATCTATCTGTCTAACTGAGCCATTTTGGAAACATGTTTCCTAGACATGAAAAATTTCTAAAATTGAACTAAAACATTATGAAAATTTTAAACTATCATCATTACTATAGTTTTCGTAAAAATCACTCTTAAACAGTAAATAAACATGTAGTATCTCGAAAGCAATTGAAGTAATCGTGAAATAATCACATATTTTTGTGGTCAAAACACGATGGATAACATGTTTCAGTAAAAAAATACAGGGTGTTCTATTTAAAAACAAATCACACTCTTACAATTCAACTTTTTATTGGTTCTAGTATACACAAAAAAAAAAAGTGGAAAATCTTTTTTGATTCTTCGATTCGATGAATTTGATGAGAAATAAAAGAGGTATCAATTTTAGGCGACTTTAGTAAGACATCTATGGATTAACCATGTACATTAGCCCTTCCGTCTATAACTCAAATGTATGACGCAGGTGATGCATAGTTTATAAATAATTGATAATAAACACTGGAATTTACTTTTGAAAATGAACACGCTGCCAAAAAAAGATCATGGACTACTTAACCTTGTAGTTCATTCAATATCGTCAGATGCCACGTTTTTGAATGGCGCCAATGATCAAAATGAGTAAAAATCACCGTTCCAGATACAAACATTTTAACTCTAATTTATCAAACTGTTTTTTTCCATACCTACTTTTATAATCTAATCAACGCTTGCTTTCGTCAGCCATGTGGGCATCATCAGGATATTATTAAAAGTCAGTTTTAACATTTTAACAACAAAGATGTACGCCTTTTATTCTAATGTGCAAAATTTACCATTATATTTGATGACTCATTCCGAATGACCAAAAAACAAAATGATAATTTTCTATTCTGAATTTTTTAATCTTCACCGTATGAAACCACTAACTTTGAATAGGGTATACGTGTACAAAAATTAACAAGCCGTTAAAAAGTTACAGGCACAGAAAATTTTACCAAAAATGTAATTTTTGATCAGCCTGTATGTCATACAAATAGATTCAATTATTGTTTTCTAACCTATATAGCTTTTTCTGACCTATATGTGTGTTATCCCAGACCAGTGTTTAGGAACCTATTTTTAGGAACAGTGTATCTTTTTTATTTTCAAGGATTTAAAAAGTGCTAAGGCTAAACACATGTTTAACTCATAACGATATTATTTTCAAGTCAGTCATTGGGGTAGTAAAACATTTGCATATAAATTGATGTTTTTTTTTTGTATATAAATCATTCAAACTTGTGGTTAACTGGCCATTAAAATATCAGATCAATTTTGTTTATATCCTTGTTTTTGTCCTCCTCCTTAGTTTTTATCCTACAAATGTCTATGTACAGTCAGCAACGAAAGTCATGATTTTTGTTTCTGAAATTCTGCGTCTAATAAACGCAAGTTGAAGGTGATATGTCGATTGTGTGAAAATATATCGATAAAAAAGTTAAATTGCGATGTTGTCACCGCGAATAATTTCGTGAATAACTACGAAAATATAAAATCCTTTTCAAAGTTCTTGTACTCATATTAAAAGGAACCATACAAAAATCTTCAGAGCTGACTATCTTCTGACTAACTAAGCCATTTTGGAAACATATTTCGTAAACACGAAACATTTCTATAGTTGAACAAAAAATTAATAAACAATAAAATGAAGCGACAGATTGAAAGATGTACATACATAAAAGTGACAATTTATTTTCAACATTATAAAACATGTTTTCTTTACAGTTGCCTTAAATAGGTAAACAAGAATTTGAAGTATTTCTTATGTTTGGTTTA
This sequence comes from Aromia moschata, assembly GCA_029963805.1. Lineage (NCBI taxonomy): Eukaryota > Metazoa > Arthropoda > Insecta > Coleoptera > Cerambycidae > Aromia > Aromia moschata. The sequence goes on from JAPWTK010000097.1 coordinate 1,129,786, forward strand.
TTGTTGTTGTATTAATAAATATACACAAATCGTTTCAAAACTACTGAAAATATATGCCATACATACATACAGTTACTTGCAAAAGTATTTGTACCCTGAATTGATGTGTAAGGAAATTAACAGCATTTTTAAACCTGTAAGGAAAATTTCATGTAATAAATATATTTACAAACACACTATATCAGCAATGCATAAATCAAGTATTTTTGCAAGGATCACACCTTTTGGGGATGAGTTTTATTTACTGATGACAGTAAGTTCAACATTTTTTAGTCGGACGGCAGACGTTTAGTGTGGCGTAAGGTAAACGCTGAGTTTGAACCGAAAAATTGTTGTCCAACTTTTAAGCATGGTGGCGGTTCAATGATGGTGTGGGGAAGTATGAGTGCGAGTGGGACGGGGAATTTAGTTTTTATTGATGGCATTATGATTAAATTTACGACCTAAACCTATTAAAAACAAATTTAACAACAAGACAGCGATCCAAAACACACTGCTTACATAGTGAGGCAATGTTGTGGACCAACACAATATTAACTTGGCCAATTTTACCAAAAAATTCTGAAGTACGAATACTTTTGCGACCCGTGATTTTGCAATAGAGAATAATTTAGTTTTTATTTTCTAAACAGTAAATGATATGAATTTCAAGTTTAATTTATGTAATACTTACACATGTATGTTTATAATAAAAATATTATGATGAATTATACTCACACCCATTAAAAGAAAATTGTGGTTATTTACAATTCCCTGTAAAGTACGAATACTTTTGCGAGTAACTGTATGTTACACCTAGGGCGTTCCACTAAAAAATTAGGTTAAATTAAACAGCTGATACATTTTTTTAACTGTTCTGATAGTATCTTCTGAAATTTCAGGAATAAAAAAGTTCCCTTGCATAAAAATTCGTAAAAAACTATGGTAAAAAGAAGGGGGGGGGGGGGGGGGGGATCCTCACGAATTACCCTTGTACATGTGCCTTTTAAGACAAAAAAATATTGCACACGTTAGGCTTTAACTAACATTATTTTATGTTGCAGACAAAAAACATCCTCGGGTCCCAATCAAGACCTACAGGTGGGAGGACGTCCGTAGAGCGCGCAAGAAAGGCGGGTACCCTTGGACCTACCTCTACAAGCAACCGTTTGATGAAGAACCGGATCCCGAGCCCTTCACAATGGAAGGCTTGAGAAAAAAGCAAAAGCGCCTCGACGCTAGGCAAACCGGAAGGCGTCGAGATCTCCGAAATAAAGGAGACTTACAAGGGCAATTTCGGCGCGTTTCTAGAACCCCCCACAGAAGATGGAGTTCGAAAGCCTGCAAATCGTCGCAGAGCCCGATGACCATTCCATAAAAAACAGCTCAGACTCCGTAGTCATAGAGGAAATGAGCGACGGTGGCAGCCAAAAACCGGAAAATGTCGTTCTAGAGTCGGCCGATAGTTCGGACAATATTAGTCAGTATTTAGATAAGGAAGAAAGGGGTCCCGACAAGCTTCATCGGTTGGACAGCTCGCAAATACCCGAAGAAAATGAAGGAAAAATGGAAGAGAACAATAGCCCTACAAAACCGGAAGAACAAAAAAAGGAAACGCAAGATGTCCGCCGAAAGTAGCCGCAGCAAACTAAGCTTATCGAAGATGGCTATGATAAAAAAAGATCAAAGACGCTAAAAACAGGATAAAGGTCCCAAAGGTCAGCTTCCCCGCTTCAAAGTTGAAGAAACAATTTCCGAGGAAGACGAAAAATTCGCCGCCCGAAGTAAAAAAGGACATCAAAAGCTCCAGTACACAATCGAATAATCACAAACCACCGGTATACATTCACATACCCTTAAAGCCGCCCTCTGGCCAGACAGACGAGTTCTCCTACCTGGAATTCGAAGAAAAATCACCCAACAAGCCACAGCCGGCGGCCAAATTGGGAAGCTTTCGCGATGTGGTGAAAAGCCTCAAGCAAAAGCGGGACACCATAGATATCAAGGAAGACCCAATGAGGTCAAGCGCAATAACACCTGTCGAAGAAAACGAGGGCGAAGAAAAATTGGCAGAAAGAGAAGAAATGGATGTGACAGAACCACCCAAAGAATTAAATATAGAAGATAAATTAGAACCCAATATACCAACAGAAAAAGACAATTCTGTGCCAATACCTGGCGGTGAAGAAGAGAAACAGCCTGATAAAAATTCCTCACTCGATCAAGACAGTACAAATCTTAGTGGAAAAGAACTTGAAACTGATTCTGTAAAAGTCGAAGAACGCACAGTGATTCAGCCAGAGTCCAAAGAGTCAGGTACATTACATTCTAACGATGAACACATAGAAGGTGACAATAAATATTCAGTCGAAGAGGAAGAAATAATCGACACTACGCTGATGTATGAGGATGACGAAGAGAAGGCAGGGAACGAGATATTCGACAAACTGTTCGAGGCCAGCGCGAGCTCTAGAATAAAGGAAGATGCGCAGAAACCGAAGCAGGTACGTTCCAAATCTGCGGAACCCGAACGGAGGAGGAAGCTCTCGCTGGAAAGTAGTTATAGCAGAAAGAGTTTATCGAAATTGGGGATACTGAAGAAACTGAAGGGGACAGGCGACAAAATTAAGAACACACTATCGCGATCAAGTTCAAAGAAGCAAACGAAGAACAAAGAAGAAGAAACGCCCGTCAAAAAGGAACCCAAAACCCCCAAGAAACTAAAGCCCGAGAAACCAGTAGAACCAGTTTACATCCACATACCTTTGAAACCCCCAGAAGGTCAGAACGACGAGTTTTCGTATTTAGAGTTTGAAGGCAAGAAACCTCCGCCGATGGAGAGACGGGAGAGTACCCCAGACAGCCCCATTCAAAGTGATGGGGTGCAATTCATAATCCTAACGGCACCGTCGGACGACGAGATACTAGATTACCACAGCTCCGACGTACCTGACACGCCATCTTCGGAGACAAAATTATTCTTCACCTACAAAGTCAACGAGCTCAAAGAACTAGCTAAAGACATAGTCGACGAACTGAATATATCGAAGCAAAAGAAATTAGACACAGTCACCGAAGAAACCAACGGAGACAAAACGAGAGGCGAGGAAACAGCATTCGATACGCAGAAACAAGAGAAATTAGAGGGGGATCCAGAGGCAAATAAAGCTGGTGAGATAAAAAATGAAGAGGCCAAAAGCACGGTGGAGGAAGCCGTAGCGGAAGATTCTCAAACTGAGGGCGGAAAAATGATGATAGACGAGGAAGATGGATTGAATGAGACCGTGCCCAAGCAAGGGATGCTCCTTGATCCGCCGGTAGATAAGCAGGTCACAGTTGCGGAGCGACTTGAAGAACCGAAAGTAAAATCGAACCTTAAGGACGAGAGCTCGCCCGTCGTTAAGAAGAAAGTCTCGTTTAAGAGACGCTCCAAGACACCGAAGGACGGCATTTATGAAGATATCCACATCCTGAAACCCACGGACGGAGATAAAGCGGAAGAGGAGAAGGCGAAAACTCCTGTCCTCGAGGCAGTGCAGTCGATGTCTGTGGATGAAGAAAAGAATTATTTGGACGATAAGATTATCAAGAGTACCTCGCTCGAGGAGGACTACAACAAATGGTCAAAAATAAGGTAAATGCTTGATTTCGGCAAATAGTAATTCTCTGTCTCGTAAATGTAGATCCAAATTTTGGATTTTATGAGTAAAAATAGAAAAAAAGCATCCGAGGCAGCTTATTTTTTCTGAAATATGACAGCATATTTAGAATATGAACCGAACAAAAATGTAGCAGCTGCTTAATTAACATATACTTTTTTGGAACACCCTGCATTAAGGTGTTTAATTTTGACAACAAAGAGAGAACACGTCGTATTCCCAAATATATTATTTTATATATTTAATGCACACTATTTTAAAAACCTGTGGAATAAAGTATGTTATATTGTTGTAATCAGAAGAACAAAGCGGAATTCAACAAAAAAAAAACGGTGTTCCATTAAAAAATGTTACCCCTGTAAAAATGTTTTTTCGTAGCCTTAAAAAATAACAGAGAAAGAGGGGTTGGGAATTCTCACGAACTCGCCCTGTATAAAAAATTAAAGTTTCAAAGCCACAACAGTAAGTGTCGCTTATAACTTTTGAAAGTTCTACAAAATGAAAACTCAATGAGTTAATCCGTACTTCCACTGTCTAAAATATAACGTGTTTTAACAAAATAATTTGGTACTACCTTTTTACGCAAAAATGGAGAAAAGATATTTATAATTGAATCTTCCACGCGTTTTCACAACGAAAAAAATGATTCTTATTAATTTGAAAAGGACACTAAATGGCTGACGAGTATACTTACCTATATTTTTAGTGATTTAGTACAGTTTTTGACACCCTAAATTTTAACAAAAATTAAGTGAAAATTGTTAAATCGTTTAGGAAGGTGTCCAGGTTTTACATAGGCCACACTGTAAATGCTTGCAAAATGGCCAAAAAAATGTGAAACTATATAGACAAGGTTGTTTTCAAATCAGGTAGTCAAAACAGGTTTTGTTTTGTCTGTTTCAAATTAGTTTCAAAACAAGTCAAGTCTGTTTCAAATCAGTTTCAAAACCGTTTCAAATCAGGTTTTTAAAAACAGTAATTTTGGAGGTTTTTAAAAATTTTGTTTAATAACAAATTTTCCACAACGTTTTCAATTGGCGTATATCGAAATTATAATTTCTTATAATCTTCCAAAAAGCATTCCAATGAATATTAGGGATTATGTGGAAAAAGTCCAACTCAAAACTAGTGGCGGCCGGTGGAATTTGACATGCTCGTATTTCCGTAAGGCGGCATGGGACCCACACCATATTTTAGGGGATGGTTACTAGACCTAAGTAGAAGGCTGTAATGGCAAAAAATCTTCAGGGTAAACTTGCGAATTTTTTTTCCAAAAATGGCTGCCTCCGGGCAGGTCTTGGAAACGGCTTGCAAAATATTTGCAAAAATATTTTTTTTCATAATCACCGAGTAAATACAATTTTGTTATACTTGTGATTTTTGCAAAATTCTTATTTTCCTTATGGTGGCACTTCACTTGGCGTTGCGTATTTGTGTTTGAGTATCGCTGTATTTGTCCAAATACTTGATGTATTCGCAAATATTCCAAACATGCCATCCACACATATCAAAATACTTAAATATGCCAAATATATTTGAATATTTAGAACCAGTGAATACAGTGACGGACGTGTTGACAGCGACAGCAGCTTATTACTTGAATGCTTCTTATTACCAATACATGTTAAATCTACATAAGTACAAAGTTACTAAAAGACCATGACCAACACGGCGCTGGTGGAACCAAGTGTGGACGGTTACCGCAAATATTCGCCTTATTTGACTTCTTTGATGTGTGGTTGAAAAGCGACAAGTGGATGGAAACGCGGATTTGCTGTTAGCGCTATTCGCGTTATTTGTACAAATAAAGCAAAAATAGCGAATAGCTTCTCTACACATCGCCGTTTTTGGGCAAATACAACAAATATACGAAAACGCTACGCCAAGTGAAGTGCCGCCATTAAAGATACAACTATTGTAAAATCATAGACGAAATGTGATGAAGTAACAATTCAAATTTCCATAACTTTTACAGATCTCAAAATTACGAGAAAATTACACGTATAAAAAAATTGTATTCACTCGGTGATTATGAAAAAAAAAATTTCGCAAATATTTTGCAAGCCGTTTCCAAAATCTGCCCGGAGGCAGCCATTTTTGGAAAAAATAATGTGGTGAAGTGTTCTCTGAAGATTTATTGCCATTATAGCCTTCTACTTAAGTCTAGTAACCACCCCTAAATTATGGTGTGGGTCCTATGCCTCCTTACGAAAATACGAGCATGTCAAATTCCACCGACCGCCACTGCTCAAAACAGATACCGCCTGGTTTAATAACAAAAAATGGCGAATCAAGTATTTTTCAAAAAATATTTCGTTACGTTCATATAGAGATGTACGAAAAAGAAAATTTTTATTTTTCTATGTAGTCCTACTACGCCGTCGGGGACTTGAAACGAACCTGTTGCATTTTTATTTGCCGATACCTATTCCGACGACAACAACGTGACGACACCGACAACAATGACAAGCTATGAACATCAATTTAACATCGTTTATCTCCCGGGTACGGATCCGAACGCGACCTCTTCGATCGCGGGCAAAAGTAGAACGCAAACAGAACAAATAATCAAAAAAAATCTCGTTTGTCAAGCCAAAAATAAAAATAGTTGAAATCCGTCGGCAGGACATCGGTAAGTATCGGTTTCGGCGTTCTAACAATAGACAAACACTAAAATTAAACTAGTGGACTGCAGATAATCAAGTGAGCCGTCGGGCTGCCGGCATGCGGAATGAAATAAAAGTGGCCAGTTGAAAGAGAGTGCGACCGACGCTCGATGCGCCCCGATTTCCGCTGAGGATGGAGTCCGAGTTGGTCGCGCGCGGGCGACAGAGAAAGAAGCGGCGGAAGTCGTCGGCCCAGCCGCCCAAGGAGGGAAAGCGGTCGCTGTCGGAGGGCTCGAAGGTCGCGTCGAAACGCAGGGAAGCCTCCAGGGAGCCGTCGACGGGATCTTCCGCGCTATCGCTGGACGTCCGGTGTGCCTGTCAATATTACCAGTGCGACTCCCTGCTGCCCGACAGGATCAGTCTAGTGGGGACGCGAGCGCCCGCCGGCTTGGGCACGATAGTGACACGGTACGTTTGCAGAGCGGAGCTCGGAACAAATTTAACCCGAGCGAGACACCGGAGGTGGACCGCTAATAATAGACGGGAGTATATGGGAAAGTTGAGGAGCTTGCGTGCAAAACCGGCTATATCCATTTTTGATTTTTTTTTTGGAGAAGGCAAAAACTTCTCATTTCATGACCCTTAAAGTTAGAAAAAAAGAAACAAAACACACCTCCTCTATCCAGTATACTGATTTGGCTTGATTAAGATAAATTAACTTATACCTTATAGTTTCCTCAAAATTTTGAAAAAAGCTTTGGATATAGTCGGTTTTGCTTCGAAATCTTGTTAAAAGAAATGAAAACCCCGGATAAAGCTAATTAAAAAAACAAAATATGCTTTAAAATCTAATGTAACACGAAGCAAAACTTAAAACTGATATTACATTATTAATGATAATAATAATAATAAAAAAACAAAACAAATATCCTAACTTCTAAGGTTATGGAACATATAAAATTCAAAAACTAATGTTTTTATTAAATTTTTACTGCGGTTTCTTCATGAAGGCAATCACATCCTATACCATCATCTTCTGAAGCACCAGGTCCGCTTTCCTCTGCAGCTGCTTCTTCTGTTTGAAACAAAAGTTTCTTGTACCATTCAAGGTCAACACGGGATTCCCAATTCTCTCCGAAATGTTCTTTCATTAGATGAGATAGACTCGACTTCTTTTTTCCGGTATACGGTTTCTAAATTCGACTTGTTTTAACTCCATACATTTACGGTATTTTCCCTTTTTTATTAGAATTTGAGCTACATGAAACTGTATATTATTTCTGTAGTATTTGTGTAAAGACACTGTTATTTGGGCCTGCTGTTTGTTTTTTATGTGTTTTTTCTTAATAGTAATTCTCTTGGCATCCGAAATTCCTTTAATTTTTTTGTATTTTTCTAGATCCTTAATATTGTATAGCCATTCATGTCCCAATCGTTTCACATATAACATACGTTTTAAAACGTATCATTGAATATAGCCAGTTTTGCTTCAAAATTGGGATATAGCCGGTTATGCTTCAAAACATCACTTTTAAGTGGAATTTTAATACAGAAATAGTTGGTTTTGGACTAAAATGATTGCGGGGATCGATAGAGCTCTATGAGCAGTTATGAGATAGTACAAAAAATAATTTTCGGTCAAATATGGATATAGCCGGTTTTGAACGCAAGCTCCTCAGTTGTGCGCTATTCAAAATATTCGGATTTACGGGTTTTGGCGTTAATTTTTTTACAGGGTGACTGATCCGGAATTAACCCCCCTTTTATCTCTGTTGATACACTAGGCGCAGAAATTAAGGGGGAGATACAATTAGAGGGTCCAAAAAATCTATTGTTTTTTTTTTACCTAAAAAGATAGTAAATGTATCGTAGAATATTCATGCAATGTTTTAAAATCAAATTCAAAGCCCTTCTATTTTTTTTTTGGCCGTTCTTCGAAGACAGAGCGTAGTACGCATTTCGGCGCTGTCGACCCAGGAGACCTTTTGTCTATCCCCTTTTGATATACCTTGTGACGAGTATATATAGGCTCGCCAAGAGCTTCAGCAAAGTATAAATGAGTTTTATGAAGCATCTGAGAGGTACTGATGCCCCTGGCATCACTGATTAAGGCGTAAGTATAGTACCATTTTCAGTTAGTCAAAATTTTAAACGCGTTTTTCTCAAAACAGCATTTTTTGAAATTTGCGGGAAAGATATCTCAAAAAGTTCTCAACCGATCTTGACGAAACCTTCAGGATTTCTTGTCTATATAACTAGTTTCTATGTGAACCAAAAGTTTATACAATTCAACTTTACAAAATATGAAAAGTATGCAAAAAAAGTCGAAAATTTTTGGTAAATTTTTTATTTTTTTTCGGAAAACGCGCCATTTCAATTTTTTTCTTCATTTTTTTATTGGTTCACGTACATATAAATTATAACATTAATTATATAAAATTATTATAACATATAAAATTACGGCCTCCAGAATTATAAAACATTATAACATATAAAATTACGGCCTCCAGAACGCCCGCAAGTCGATGCCTCATTCTTGGGCGTGCTGCCTTTGACCGCTTATAAATCTGCCATTTTAAAAAAAAAAAAAATAAAAAAAACTTATATCCTTTAAACATGTACAAAACATCATGCCAAATTTCAATAAATATCAATAATTCCTTCGTTGTTAAAAAAAAGTGAAAAATGCTTGATTTTTGGCCTTCTAATTGTATCTCCTCCCGTTAGGGTTATAAAAAAAATCTTAATTTCTGTGAAGTTATTTTCAAAGAGCTGTAACTTCTGTGGAGTGGGTACTGGAACCTTCGGCGTAGAAACAAAGAACTGGACGTTTTCCACGAAACACCGAACTACTACACTTTTTCTCGACGCGCGTTTCGCCAACCAAGTTGGCATCTTCAGGAGAAGATTAAAACTCAATTTTAAAGATTAGAACTCAGTTTTAATCTTCTTCTGAAGATGCCAACTTGGTTGGCGAAACGCGCGTCGAGAAAAAGTGTAGTAGTTCGGTGTTTTTTTTTAGCTGTAACTTGGTGAAAAATGGTCGAATAGAAAAAGAAATTGAAGCTCCAAGTTTCTAGTTTTTGAATTTTGATAGTTGATTTACGTAGTTTGTTTTTTAGCATCAGCACTTTTTGAGTAAGTAACCATAAGAAACCCATCGAAAAAAAAAAGAAATTTGTATTTGTGTTTTAAAAGGTCCACAGACTTTGTTTCGGTAATTTTTAAAGCTCTTTTAGATAATAATTCATACCTCTTTAATGTGACCCGTTTTTGACCGAGCCCTGTACGATGATTGTTGGCTGAGTTATCGCCTTCAAAGCATATACATATGTACATACGTCATTTTTTACTTCGGTAATCAATTACTCGGGAAATAATGAACGTACAGAAAATTCATGTAGGGTTTTGAAAGCTGCAAAGTATCCTTAACAAGTTGTAGCGATTGGTTTTTGCAACAAAAATCGAAGCGAAATTGTTGATTGAAAGAGAGGTAAAGAATTGCATAATTAGAGATATTTGCATAACTTGACATACCTAACTTTGCAAATATTGGACAGACTAAGGATATTGACTGCAAATTTTCAACCTTAAAATACCCCAAAGAAACCCTGATAGTGTCAAAGCGCTGCGATTTTTTTTTCATAGTGCTCGGAATGATTGAAATGAGGGCTACCGTTTTTCTACTCACCAGTTGGCGCCACTGCCGAGTAAGGTCCTGAAGTACAGCTGTCAAAGTTTGTTACTACGGGCGCGAAAACAAAGTTTACATTTAAAACATATTTAATACCTTAAAACCTAATCTACCGTAAAAATATCGAGCATGCCGCAGTGTTGCGCAGTCCCGTTTGTTCGGAAAAAAAGGAGGACATAAGTTTCCGAAGGATAAAACTGTCGCAAAGCAGTGGTTAGTAGCGATTCGCAGGTACAACGATACCCCTTCAAAACATTCGCGTGTTTGTAAAAAACATTTCAACCCTGACGATTATGCGTTACCTAAATAACCAAATACAGAAAATCGTAAGTAATAATCTTTCTTATTCCTAGATAATATTACGTTCATCCTTGCTTCAGACACTTGATTTACCCTGACCTTGATAACTGCAACTTTTACATACTTTCATGTCTTGTAATCTTTTGTTGAAAATTTTTCAGCTACTCCTAAATTAAAACCAAAAGCGGTGCCTAGTCGATAGCCGGAAATTGTCGCTTATCGGTGGTGTATATTCTCGGACCTCACGCTACACTAGCGCCTCTAGCGGCGAAGTTATAAGCGATAGCCCTCAATGTCATTTGTGCTAAAAATCAATGTAAGGATCGATTTTCACTTTTTTATTAATTTGTTTTTTTAAGTTCCAAAGTTTTTTTTTAACAATAATCCATATTTTCATTATCAAAGAACGTTAATTAAAAAAAAAAAAACAAATGAACCGCGGACCTTTTAAAGGCAAAGCAAAAACCATCGAAAAGTCTTTTTCGATGGTTTTCTTATGATAACTCAAAAACTGCCGTAAAAAAATGATGTTTTTAAATGGCATGCCGTATACACTGTGTCCCAAAGTCGTTACTTACCACTTATTATTAGAGTCAGATAGATTAGGTTAAACCAGGAAAGTATTAGAGAATTCTAGGTTGACTACTAATAATTTTTGGAACATTGCTTGTATGTTCGAAATACGTTCGTTTTATGATGGTGAATGACGACCTGCCGAATTACTTTGCTCAAGTATTTCTAAGATGAAGACGAAAAATGGTGCGGCCAAAACACCTTATTCTCTCTAGCCAAAACCTTATTCTCTCTAGTAAAATCGTTGTTAAATATGAGCAGACACGTACCAAGAATAGCTTTGCCCGCGAATCGCGCATACCGAACAATGTACGAGGACGACCATACCCGAGATATAAAGATACCCATAACAAACAATAACATACTGTACTTTTCGCAGCCTTCACGGCTGCCGCTACAAGAGAAATGAGCACAATTTCAGGTTTTGTCTACTGCGGCCAGGGGTAAAGCTACTTTGACTGCACTGTAAGTGCCAATCCAATTGGTCATTAGAAGAATTTCGTTCATGGTTTGTAAAGTATTTAATGTGGAAAATGCTTCAGCTTAGGTATATTTTTTATATAATTCATAACAATCACTCCCAGTTTTTTTTGTTATGGTACTAATATCGATTTTTTTTTCAGTGACCATGAATATGAACCCGTGAACCCGCCACCGGACAATGAAACATTCCTCCCTCCCTCACCGATAGTTCACATCATCGACATTGACCAGGAACCCAAGTACGTCCAAACCATCACAGAACTCGACATTACCGACACAGAAGTTCCAAGAAACGATGAAATCATCAATAAGACAGAACCAAGAGATAATTCAATGCCCGCGGTCACACTCAGTCCGCCTGCCGATGACGTACAAACCCAAGACCAAAACTCTTCGACAAACCAAAAGGGCAGAGACGGTCCTAATAAATTTCAGCTGGCGTTCAAGCAGAAGGCAGACCAGCTCAAGTCGAAATTCCACATTCGGAAGCCACACATCACCATGCCGGACAAGTCCAAATTCAAGAGCTTCAAAATCGAAAAGCCCAAAATTAATTTCCCGAAAATTCCGGACACCACGAAAGTCAATCTGCCTTCTTTCAAACTGCCGCGCAGAAGTAGCGAGAAGAAGCGGTCTCTGAAAGAGCGACAATTATCCACCGAATCGAACGACGGCGATTCCAAGAAACCGATCTTCGCCTTCAGCACCTATCCCAGAATCTTCAAGAAAAAACCGAAACCCACGGTCGACCAGAACGCAGAAGCACCTTCGGATTTCGCTACCGTCCCAAGGGCAGCGGGAAAGACCAGTTCTAAAACAGTTCAGATTAGCGACACCGATTCTGTTAGGATACCGCTCCATTCTGAGCAATCCATGGAGACAGAACTGGATGAAGACTTGACGGACATTTCTAAACCAGTCGACTCCCATCAGCCTCAGGAGGATGACGATGTTCAACCCCAACGTGAGGATTCGGTCGAAAAAAGAATACCATCTCATATCAGATACGAAGAAGATATCGATATTGACGATGAGTACGACAGGGAAAGCCAGGACATCAACAGGGACGAATATCTGAGAAGGTGGGATTTTGGAAACTATAACCCAGACCAGAACGAAGAGTATATGAGGAATTACAAGAACTCGCAGTATAAGGTAACTGATTTGGATTCTCCCGATGACGTGCCGGGCCAAAACGATTTCAACTCGAACAATAACAAAGAGAACTACTCTTCCGGAAGTTCGTTGGGCATTCACAGAGTGGGCGGAGTACTGGAAGAAATCGACTCGGACGAGTTCTTCTTGAGACAGAAGGGCATCTCTCAAGACAACATCGAAGTCGGTATGTTGCTGAGTTCGGAGATTCGAGAAGCGTTTCGGACGCCGGATAACGCTCTCTCCAAGATGCAAGACACCTACCTTCACGAGTACGGCCCGGCGGGTTCCAATCAGTCCCTTCCGGAATCCCCGACTAAGCGAAAACCTATCAAGAAGCCGAAGAGGAAGAAAACTCCCCACGCGTCTCAGGAACAAATTCCGTACGCAGAAGAGTCGGGAGATGAAGATATGGATACGTTAAACTACCCGCCATCTCGACCCAAAAGACGCAGTAAGCGCGTAAGGAAACCGAAAAACGCCGACGACATAATTCCGTATCAGGAGACGATCTCATTAGACACAAACAACATGGATCCTAGGATAATGGCGCACAGAGAAAGCCTGGGCATTTTAGGGGGACGACGAGAGAGAAGCCGACGTTATTTTTTCGTACGAAAATGAGAAAATCAAAGAAGAACAATTGGATAGTAGAGAAAATGATTCTCCAAACGATAATGACTTTAATGTTACCAACGGAAATAGATACAACTTCACAATTGTCGAAGATAGGTTTGAGCTGCCCCCAGAAGCGCCGCCACGGAAACCAAAAAGCTTGAGGAGCCTCAACGTGTCCGAAAACGATTCGATTTCCGCGGATTTAAATTTAAACAGGGATATTTTAGATATAGAAGTAAGTATAATTATCTGAAAATTGTTTTTCAGCGCAATATAAGCTTGTTCTATTAAGTTATAAAAAGAGGATAGATGACAAGAGTATTTTAATGCTTACTACTTTGACCGCGAGATGTCGTACCAGCCAATGTCAGATCCCACTACAGTTCACGCTTTTTCTTACCTTCATTTACGTTATTTCTTTAGAAGAAACGCTGAATCTTTATTTATAAGACTATATCACTCGAAAAAAAAAAATGTTAAAATGTAATTTATATTGTTACAGAGCGAAATAATCAGAGAAGATTCCACAATGCCTGAGCAAGAGCATCCGCCCCAGAGACCGACCAGAATGAAATCACACACCAGCTCTCAGTCCGTCATAATCTCTCAACCGGACGAAGAAATCCTACAAAGGACAGAATCCTTAACTTCGGAGAATCAAATCCCCTGCGTGGAGGAACCCTGTATCCAGGATATTCGGGACTATATGGGCTACGCCATCATAGACAAACAGAAAGTGCGGGACCCTCCGCTTCCTCCTCCCCGCACGGCACCTCGCCGCAAGAGATCAATCAGATCGAACAAATCTTCAAATTCAGAAACCAAATTCTTCACCGTTCCGAGGCCTGCGAAGGAATCAGAAATGCCCGTAAGACCCTTGAGGAACTACAGCACTCTGGGCCACACGAGGAAACCAAACGAGCAAGCAACTTACGAGAACAAAGAGAACATCGACGTCAAGCAATATTATGAAACCGACGACGAACCGAATCGTGACTTGCAGTCCGGAGACGTGATTAAGAAGATGAAAGATCGACCCCTGCCTGCACCACCTCGTCCTCCGAGGAAATCCAGACCCCTTCGAGACATCACTTCTAAAGAAAACATAGCTGAACTAGGAATAAGAGAAGAGAAGTCAGCTTTAGAGGAATCGGAAGTGTCCACGCAAACTGAGCCACTTCCTGACGACTTCATTTGTGAGGAGGTCGTCCAAGAACCTTCGGACACGATACTATCACCTTCCACCGTGAACAATTCCAGAGAAACCGAACAAAATGTGGTTATAGAAAGACGGTTAATAACCCCCACTTACTATACTCCACGAAGAAACAATTACTCATGGATCTCTAGTAGTGGAAGCACTGAATGGCCACAAAATTTTGCCAGATTCTGAAATTACCACCGTTTCGAAAGAAAGGATAATACCCATCACTACAGATTCAGATGGCGAAACATCCTTAATCCCGGAAGATTTCAAAAAAATTGAGAAGTCCACTCCAGGAAGACGCTAAACCTTTTGCACCTCCTGCTCAACTAGCAAATCCTGAAATAAGTATCGTGAAAACGTTACAGGTATCCGATTTGGACGTCGATACTTTAACGGTCAACAAGTTGTTAGCCGGATCGATAGTCGTTTCGGAAATTGACAGCAATAGCGTACAAACCAACGAGATTAGCTCGAAATCCGGGGTTCTAAAAGTCGGCGAAATAGAGCTGCCGCCTGGAGTTATACAGAAAATTCTGGAGACCATCAAGGCGAAGGAAGAGCAGGTGCCGAAAAGCGAGAAAGTTTCTAAATATCTGATCGATGAAGCGACTGCCGAAGATGATAGCCTGCAATCGGAACAAAAAAAAACTCCAGCAGATCTAGACATTGCCCAACAGATAAATAACTCGGTAGAAACAGACCAATACAACGAAAACCAAACAGCTTTTGATGAATCACAGCCTCCGATACACCATACAGATTCAGTTGATGTGACTGATGAACCCCAAAAAGAAGACGTGCAACTCCCAAGACCAACACGTTCGGAAAGTTTAGAGGAAGAGACGGCGGGAGACGCAGTTGCATCGGAAAAAATTATTGAACGTCCGCAACGGCCACCACGACAATCCGACTTCAACTCCAACGACGAAACCAGACCAGAACCGGACGTTGACGACGAACCTCCACCGAGGCCGCCGCAGCCGCAGTTTGACTGCTTACCCTCACAACCCCCGACGAGTTTTTACGCGCTTAGGGCTCAAAGTTACGTAGAAACCCTTGGTGACAACATTCCAGTTGTTCCCAGACGGAAACGACACCCGAAATCGAAACCCGTATCGAGGTCCAGTTCGGAGGAGTCGGCGGTTGCGCCCGTTTCCAGGCGACTTCACAGCCGGACTCCAGAACCGTCGATACCGCAGCTTTCAGGGGCAGCTAGTCAGAGCTTGCGGGTCGGTGGCCAACAACGCCCTGAAGAGGCTTGTGGCCCACCTGACGAGCAACCTGCTAGAGAACGCTGACGGCAAGCAGGACCTGCATGTGATGATGATAATAATGCTAGTGCTGATAGCCGGACTGATTTTGCTGGGCTACGGGGACTGAAAAGACTGTTGTTCACTTGCACCACTGGGAATACTTTAACCCGCCCAAGGACATGTAAATAAGCTTTTGTACTCTCAAATGGATTTGTATGGTGTATGTGCGATTTTATTAACTGACGTAATTTAGGGTGATATACGCAAAATCGAATAAAGATAAATACATGTTAGTTTCAATAAGTTGTAACCGAATCAAAATGAATACAGGAACAGTAATATTGCATTGTAAATTGTATGTATGGACAGATTTGTTATGTTTCAATAAACTATGTGGTGATTTAATGAGTATCTTTTTCCATTCAACTTGATTTGTGTGATGTAAGATTAGAAAAATTTGAATAATCTTTTTTCAGATGTTGAGGTATTCAATGAAAATCGACGTGAGTGGTAAATACAGTCAGCGACGAAAATTATGATACACCCTGTTTTTGAAGGTTGCTTATATTCTGAAAAGTTTTGTATGAGTACTGTTTTTTTTTTTGCTTCTTATAGGATCATAGCTTGGAAAATTCTACGTTTAATAAGCTCAAATTGAAGAAGATATGTCAATTGTGTGGAAATATATCACCAAAAAAAAAAATGTTTTCAAAAAATCGTGAGTAAATACGAAAATACTAAATCTTTTTCGAAGACTCATATTGAAAAGAAATCCTCAGAATATCTAGCTGACCAACTGAGCCATTTTTGGAAAAAAAATCCTAGACATGAAAAACCAAAAACATCATAAACATTTTTAGGTTCATAAAGATTTTTTACGAAAAACTATAGGGACACCCCATAGTTTGAATTTTTATGATGTTTTTTGGTTGAACTTTCCATGTCTTTAATATGAGTCCAAGTACTTTGAAAAGTGTTTGATATTTTCGGTTATTCACGATTTTTTTGAAAATATATCAGTTTTATTTTTTTTGCGAACTCCTTTCACACAATCTATCAATTTCAATTTGGGATTATATATATATATGCCTGTTCATTCCGATTGGAATGGTAGGCGCTCGGTAGAGCTCTTTTGACTCGTTTGTCGCGGTGAGTCACTCCGCTTGACTTCTTGGTGTCAATTCTTTTACATGTCCTTGTGGCTTTTGGCTTCTTGTATTATATCCCTCCACCTTTTCCTGTCCTTACATGTTGTTTTCCAGTCCTTGATTTTAAGTGTTTTAATATCTTCCATGATTTGATCTTGCCATCTTTCTTTCGGCCTTCCTCTTGGCCTGTTTGTAGGTGGTGTCCAATTACTTACTTTTCTGATCAGTACTGTCGGCTCCCTTCTTTGTACATGTCCCCACCATCTTAATCTTTATGCCTTGATCACTCTGACGATGTCCTCTTTCCCAATTAGCTCCTCTATTTCCTTGTTATTGAGTCTTCTATACTCCCCGTCATCTGTCTCTTTTGGGACCGGCAATTCTGCGTATCACTTTCCTCTCAAATATCCTCAAACTATCCCTGTCCTTTGCCGTGAGACACATTGTCTCAGCTCCGTATGTTGTTACTGGCCGAATGGGATTATTAGTAGCAGAATTTCACAAGCTGTAATCCTAATCAGAAGCAAGAAAAATAAATACCGTAGTACAAAAATTATCAGAATTTAAGAAGTCTTCAAAAAGTGGGTGTATCATATATGACTTTGGTTGCTGACTGTAAATCTTTTAAATACATTGAAGACGATCCAGCAAAAATAAGATGGAAAAAATAGGAGGGAAATAAAGATTAGAACATGAACCACAATGAATGTAATTATAATCTTATATTATATATGACTGAATAAGCCAATGTTCAACAATTGTCTCATAGGATATGATTACTAAGAAACTGAATTTTTAAACACGATTGTAACAGTATTTAATTTAAAATAAAAAGTATTTAATTATTTTCTACAAGTATATTTCGTAAGTACACATACAGCTTTGTATACATATTATTAGAATAAACGAAATTAAGGCTGGGTATACGTATAAATGAGTATACAGGGTGAAGCCTAAGTTGAGTTAGATTTTTAACAGCATATAGAACTATTCAAAACAAACATATTTCAAAATACTCAAAAATAAAAGGTTACCTTATTAACTCCTAAATTTGCTATTAAAAAATATGACAACTTTGAAATCACCCTGTATAATAATTAGCATTATAAACACACGTTTGTAAAAGTCATATGTTTTTTTCTATACAAATAGACACAAATCCAGACAGAAGTCTACTTCTACAATTTCTTGGCTGGCTCTTTCGAAATCATTACAGAAAAAAATGTCCAAACTTTTTTTCCATCAGTGAATAATTAATAAATAGACTGTCAAAGAGAGCCATGCGTCATAGCCGCTGCATGTAGTTGATGTTGATTTATTGAAGTGTACATATGTTAGACTCTCCGCTGTGATAGTTGAAACATTTTAATTTAACAATACAGCATGTCACACACTCAAAAGCCTAGGAAACGTCCGTATCCTCACCAAGTGAATGGGTTTATTGGAAAATTTTGTGATTTATTGTACGATGGAGAGACAGTAATCTGTAAAGTATGCGATAAACCATTAATGGTAACCAAGCTAGTTAAGAGGGTAAGTGTTACATACATTTGTTACTAGTGATTTCCCTTTAATGCATTTGTTATGATGCGTACGCCTATGACGCGCAGAGAATTTCTGCCAGCCTTAGTAATGAAGTACCAATGAAAGTTCATTTCATTTTCCATACTCAAATACTCTTCTTTTTCTTTTAAAAATTACTATTCTGTATATTAAAAGGAAATAAATTAATAAAAACCTTTACCTTTCGATTGTTCAGTCGAAAAACATATCGTCGTAAGAGACTAAATCCCTCTTGTCTCTGTGATTCCCCTTTTGTGAATGGCTTGAGGCTGAAATACAACTTAAATGTAACTACTGAACACATAAATGATGTATTGCGTTATTTTTTTTTGTGGTGCCTATGCATATAAAAATTTTATTGCGGAAGACTGTGATTATCAATATAAGTAAATAAAAATTTTTACTAATATATACGTAATATAAAATAAAATAATTACCTAAAGTGGACCAGGCAGCCGATGAAGTTGCGTCGTTAATCGGTTCGATCTGTGGCTGCCTTCTGGCCAATGAGACTTTTAGTTGAATGCCTGACACCATACTGCCATCCATCTAAAAAATTGGTCAGCTTTTAAACAAAAACTAATGCTATTTCCAATACCTTATCGGAAATTTTAGCAAAATATTTTCTGCTCTTTGATTGAACCAACATTTTGTGTAAAAATGTTGTATCTTACAGTCTAAAAGTAACAACGCAGTCCCATTGAAAAAGCGGACACCCTGTATATATTGGTACATACAAAAAAACAACATTTACAGTGAAACTAATAAAACAATACATAAAAATCTTTAGTCTGTGATTAAAAATGTACTAAAACTAGTTTGGTACGTTCAAATACAAAAAAATGTATTTTAAAAAAAAATTAATGTAATGAATTCGCACCTCAGAAATTGCTCTTTCGGCTGCCTCCACTTTGTCAAATGTTACAAATCCACGGCTGAAAATAAAACGTGACTGTAAACAAAGACGACATTTAAATTGATTTATTATCTACAATCCCGACCATAAGACCAAATTATGACAAAGTATTGGAATGAAACACTTACTTTTTCTCAATCTCCATCGATATGTTAATTATATTTCCATTAGTAGAGAAATGTTTCTTCAAGAATTCTTCAGTTATTTTATACCCAGATACGTAGATCGTGTTTCCTTGTCTCGGTTTCTCTGGTTTCTGTTGCTGTTTCTCCGTAAGACCTCTCTCCTCTCTGTCTCTCGCTATAGCAAAAGTATCGTATAGATTCTTAATCCTAGGCGGCTTATTTTCGGGATTGTCGGGCCCATCATCCATCTGAACTGCCGAGAAGGGTTGATATCCACTCACAATTTTATCCGATATCAATTTCCTCTCCAAACCTCGTGGGCGTTTGAAACCTTGTTCAGGCTGTTTCTGCTGTTTGGAAATTGCAGGTATCACGCCAGACTTTATCAACTTTTTTGCGACTTCCCTCGCATCTCTTGCCTCTGCGGGTCTTTTGGGAATCGTAGGTTTTTCCGGTTCCGGTTTTGGTACTTTTAAGGCTTGTAACGCCTTTTTCTAAACATATATTCATTTGAACACACAACAACTTTTTTTTTTTTTGTAATTTGTAATATTAATATAATAGAAAACTTGAAAAAACTACTAGATTATACAAGAAATACTATAAAGTGTTAGTTTCTGGTTTGTTTGATTTTAGGTCTGGGAATAAACAACAAATATTTGATTTTTGCCAATGTTTCGGAGATTTATTTCTCCTTCGTCAGGGCTTAATTAATGTTGTTATTGCTGTTAACATTGCTTTATACCTGAAGAAAACTAAATAAATCTCCGAAAGGTTGGAAAAAATCAAATAGTTGTTGTTTATTCCCGTACCCTAAAATCCAACAAACCACAAACTAATAGAGAAGATCGCCAAATTTTCCACATTATAATGAATCCCATTTCATGTAAGCAATTTTCAGGAGCGTAACTGCAGTGTTTCAAAAATACAATACTACTTAACAGTTTCATAAAATTTGACATATAATTCTAAGAAATGGAATTCTTTGATATACTACTAGTGTTTAACCGCAGTTTTCCTGATTTGTTCTTTTTCTTACCTTTTTCTTTAATTTCTGATATTTTGTTTGCAACATTAGTTCTTCCTCAGTAAAATTTGCAGGAAAGTGTATGTACACCATGTTAAAATACGTCTAATTATAAATTACCAAACTAAAGTTCTTGGTTATACGTATAATAACCAAAAACATTAAAATTACGTCTCAAATCTCAAAGTTCAGCTTTGACAGATTTTTCAGATTTTTAGGTTAGGTATTATTCAGTTTAGCCAATTATTTTCATGAAGTAATGTTGCCAACTTCGTTTCATCAAATACACTCAACATCCACATTACCAAACTTTTACTTTCCCAAGACTTCCACATTTCCGAACTCTCGTCACCTCGGGATTACCGAACTGCTGGCGCATGCGCAAAGGCTTTTTTCTGGCTCATTCTAGTACTCTTCTATGTTTTTCGAGGTTTTTATGCAAATGTAGGTAATATGCAGTGGCGGTGCGTGATATTTCAGTTAGCTATATCTTGAAAACGACGCGTGGGACCCACTTCACTTTTTAGGTGATGACTATACACCTCTTACAGAAAGGATTTATAGTGAAAAAACCGTCAGCAAAGTTTGCGAAAAATTTTTCAAAAACACTGGAGCACTCCCTGGGTTCTCAGTAACGCTCTGTGGAATATTTGCAGTATATTTTTTTTTCATAATCTAGAAACAAATATAAGGAGACGTTTTTCGATTTGTTGCAAAAATATTTTTTTTTCAAGAAGTTATGGCCATTTTAATTTTAATTTTATAGGAACATTTTGTTTCCCAAAATTAAAATGTCCATAACTTTTTGAAACAAAAATATTTTGTAACAAATCGAAAAACGTCTCCTTATATTTGTTTCTAGATTATGAAAAAAATATATACTGCAAATATCCCACAGAGCGTTACTGAGAACCCAGGAGTGTTCCAGTGTTTTTGAAAATTTTTTCGCAAAATTTGCTGACGATTTTTTCACTATAAATCCTTTCTGCAAGAGGGGTACCCCACCACAGCCACTGAAAAGTCACGGCATTGGTGCTTACTGTCAAGTGAGGCTGTACTTATTTGTTGTATTGCCGGCGTGAAAAATGTACGTAGGAGTGCGCGGACCAAATTTTTAGCAAATTTTTAGTAATGGAGCCAAAAATTGTAAGGGTTCTATAAATACACATAAAGGATCCCATAATATAAAGGAATATCGCGTTTTTAAATATAATTCTGCTTCCTATTCAATAAACTAATGTTGCAAGGATTTCAAATAGCGCGCCGCACAGGAGCAAAGAGCTCGTGGTAATAGTGGGGATAGAAAAACGCCGAATTGCGGAGGGATTTTTCGTCAAATTGTGGAGGTAAACGAATTTTGGAGGGCCAAATTTTTGGAGACTCCAGTTTACACATAATTAAAATATGTACATATATTTGCACATGATCCGTTTTGGTAATATAGGTGGCACTAGTTTCATTTCATTCGTTTATATTCAAAAGTTTGAAGTCGTTGTTATTACGCATGTAATATAAATTAGTCCCTTGCAGTTCCATTCTCGATCCAGGAATTAATTTCACCGTTTTCGAATCAATTCGGAAATAATTCGGTTTGTGTTAGTTCTTTACTAGAGTAAAGAATTTAGAATACCGGACTCAGTTCTGTGTTTGTTGGAACGCAAATTTCAATTTGCGCACACTCCATACGGTTCTGAAATAATTCCAGTACATGTTGGAACAAACCTAAAGCCGGGCACAGACATGCGGTATTCGGCGAGTACCGAATAGCAAATATTTGCTATTCAGCAAGTAGCGACTAGTGTGTATGGGTTGCTCGTGATGAATATTCGCTATTCGGTGTTTCCCACTGTCTGTCGGTATTATGGCCCGAGTCAAAGGAGACAAATATTCGCCATTGCACTCGATATACATATTCGCGCAAATTACGTGTGGTATTTTTTGTATTTGTGGTCAAATTTAGTGTATTTTGTTTGTAAAAATGGAGTGGAGTAATGAGAATATATTGGCATTTTTTGGATTTCTATGAAGCTGAATCGATAGTATGGAATTCAGGGCATAATGACCATAAAAAACAGAAATCTTGTCTATGATGCTTGGAAAAGAATATAAAGAAACATGGGCGGGAGATATGCTGTTGCAGAATTAAAGAAAAAAGATTCGCTAATGGCGTCGTTTAGGGCTTGTCAGAATAAAGTTAAGGAATCTACATCTACAAAACTACATCTACATGTACAAAATATCTACATCTACAAAAAAATATGCACAACTCGTAACTATAAAGGCAGCAGCATCAATTATCATTGTTTCACTATCCATTTTAATTTGAACGAATATTTGTTGTACCCATACCGAGCAGTCTTCGGCAACTACGCCGAATGTGTGTGCACCCTGTTCGCCAAATACAAATTAATTTTACGAAGTTGCTCGGCGAATAGCGAATAATCGCGATTCGCCGAATACCGCATGTCTGTGCCCGGCTTAATAGAAAACAAAATATAAGACAGTGGCGTTCCATTTAGAAATGCATATGCAAAAGGGGAACTAATATTAGCCAAATAATTTATTTTGAAATGTTGAAGGTTTTACCGTTTTTATTAGGTTTTCTTGTTTGAGTATATAAGGGTGTCTATTTCCCATGCTTAGAAGTTATCATATCATTAATCCATATGTATAATACGAAATATTAATTATCTATTTTCCTTGTTGTTAACTTTTATATTAACTTTTAAGTAGTACTTGATTGTCACGTGGTTATTAGACAAGTTACATGCTTGGAATCAATGGAATTTATAGTAAAACACGGTTTTATTTAAATTTTTTAATTATTATAAATATGGAACGTTACGTATCATATAATTCTTCTGAATGTTCTGAAGGCACCACGACGAACAAAACTTGAAGGAAATAAGTGAAGCGATCTGAAAAATAAAACTGTATATACATTGTTTAACAGGATCATAGTTCAACCCCTTTTATTCATTATTTATTGAGATGCATTTTTAAATAAAAATATAATAAAAGGTGGGTGTACCATGATCTTGTTAGACACAGTATGTACATATAAACCAAAAGATGATTTACCCATAATAGTATCTGGCCTTTTGCCTTTGTATACAAACCAATAGTATACAATTACTCCGAGGAACATAAAACCTAGTGCAATTAAATATTTTGGCGTTGGTTCCATTATTATTGGCACTGCACTCAAATATAAAGACACCAGTAATATGAAAATTGGTATTACAATTGGAACCTACAAACAATATTTTATTGATAAGAAATTCTTTAGCAAATTCCATTTGTACCTTAAATGGTCTATGAGCATCTTTCATAGTCCTTCTTAAGACTATAAGCGACACCATTGCGAGCCCATAGAACAACCATAGTAAGAAACTAGCAAATTCTATTAACTGAGTGACTTCCCCTGCTAGTATCAGTATGGTTGATGCAATCCCTTGAAGTACGACTGCTGGTGCAGGGGTTAATCTCTTATAATGCACATACGATAAGCTCTCCAACATAAGGCCATCTTGTCCAGACACATAACAGAGTCTAAAATATATTTAAGATTTAATTTATTTAAGATATACAGGTACGGAAAACGTTCACTTTGAAATGATAAGAATATTGTCGGCTTTCTTAAGGATGTCCCATTTTATTATTTCTTTGCTAGACTATAGTGTTACTTTCACATTACCTTGTTACACCAAACTGAAGGGTGAGAGCGCAACCAAATGTACTAAGTGCAACACCCACGGGAATTACATACGAGAACGATCCCAAAACTCGTTCCCCAAAAGTCACAGCTACTGCGTCGGAACTCACCATCTCGTCAATATTTAGCACTGTCATGTACGCTATATTCATGAATACGTATAAGGATGTCACTAAAGGCACAGCTATAATTATACTCCTAAGGATGTTCCTGAGAAAAGTGTCTGATATATAGAAACAGTTTTGTATTTTCACTGAATTACTAGCGTTAAATATGTTTGTAAATAGTTTACTCACACTTCTGGTCTCTTTATCTCTTCTGTTACTCCTGTGACTGCCGACCTAAAACGAAATTATGAATCAAATATTTTTTAACGAATATTTTCATTATTTGCTACTTGAGTTACCATCCATCGTATGCCCAAAGACCGCTGTAGAATACAAGAGCGATATCTTTTGGAGAGGTTGTTGTTCCTTCAAAACCTTGATACAAGTTCTTAGTATTACCTAAAAACTTAAGATATACATATTTCTACAAGTTCTAATAACCGTAGCAGATAAACTATGATTATTAAAAATTATATCCTATAATAATATATGAATATAAAGTATACTCAAAATGTTTACCTATAGATAATTCATAAATTCCTCCAGCTATAACAATAAGACATGCCAACACTTTGAAGAATCCAAATACATTTTGTACTTTTACATATACCTTAACACTGAGTATGTTTATGAAGGTTATTATACCTAAAAATCATGGAATGTGGAAATAGAATTACTAGTAATTATTATTGTAGTTCAATTATATAATTTAGTTACTTTAATAATACATTGTTAGTGAATGTAGTGGTGGTGAATGAGTCAGTGTTAGTACATTTTTGAATAGACATGTATGACAAATAAGTAGGAACCATGACCATTGACGTAACCGAAACTCACTTAAGTACGGCTCTGTCATACAAGAAATAGTTAGTACCCTAATATATTTAAATATGTACCTATATGACAAACTATCATTCACATTACTATGCTATATTACTATAACTGCAAATTACTATTGCTAAACTAAATCCACCATAAATAGTAATATTAATTTCTACTAACCTAAACCAACTAGAGCAACAGATTTTGTAACTTGTTCAGTACTGGTCGCATCTTCTAAACAAAAAACGTTTAAAATAGGTTGGCATAAATATTTAGAGAAAGTTAACGTAATCACGGCAACCTCGGCTGGTCTTATAATTAAAATGCTTATCCAGGAATACAGGAACGACGGCAGATTTCCCCAGAACTTATGTAGTGGTCCAAACGAATGCCTAAAATATGCGTATTCTCCTCCAGATCTAGGAACCAGCGTACCTAATTCTGCGTAAACTAATGCACCTGAAAAGCATCGGGCACGTATTTACTAAAATGTGTGTGAATCTGTGAATACAAAATGAAGCTTGACTTAATGTTCGCTTTTGAGTTGTTTGAATTTGGAAGACTAATTTTAAGAACGTTCTTGGTTTTTGCACATTAAGAGTCTTGATGTACAAAAAGGCGTGTTTTTTAATACTAGGAAGCAGACTTTAAATATTAAAATCATAGCCGATATTAAAATATTGAAAACGTATGCAAAATTTTTTTACGAGCTATATTTTTGTTGCATGAAATTATTAAATCATGGCACTATATAAAATTGTTATAAAATTGTTATATTTTGATAAATACACTATGTATTGTTATCTTAAACATGTAAATCCCACTTGATAAAAAATGAGGTTGAGATGTACTCGCTGGAAAAATCGTCGGTAGATGAGACAATCTGATTTAATACTTTCATTTTGTTTCAATTATTGTTTGTGGTTTAGCAATAAGACACATTTATATGATTACTGGAATCAATGTCGAACAAAACGATATTATTATGAAGTACCTATAACGTCTACATTTATGTTTTTATTAGACATATGGATATAATTACCACAAAACATATAGGAAATATTTTGTACAAAATAAAAACCGATAAATGTCACAGATGAATGTGTGCAGTGATACCACCACTAAGTTATATTGTAATAAAAACTATAATGGAATGTTTTATTGCATATTAAATTTCGTGCTGGCATCAGTGCGCTCTAAAATTTAAACACGTGTTTGATGAGGTGCATCGGTTTTTATTTTGTATAAAGTACACATAAAATACAATATTATTTTTACCTAATAGTGAAACTACTCCACATACGCACCACACGATGATACACAGTCCAACAGATCCCGAGTATTTCAAGGCAGATGCAGGCGACACAAATATTCCCGACCCTATCATCACCGCTAAAATCAAATTAATGGCGGAGAATAGGCCCAACTCCCTCTTTAGTTTAACCGGCTCATCAGGACCATCTTTGTTTTTTAGATCTGAAAAACAAAATTTTGAGGATTTTCATTAAAAGATCTTAAATATCTTAAAACATCGTTACACGTGCATGTTATTAAACTTGTAAAGCGATAACAGCGATAACAGGCTCTGTATGACTGATTTCAGGCTCTTTACCCTGTATACGAGTAGTTCACATACAGTGTTGGCAAAATCTTCCGTCTGTGAGTAGATGTAAGTAATTCATTGGTTAGAGGGAGGAGCCACAAACCAATAATGTTACACCCTTCACGATGGACCTGCCCACCATAATATTTATGACGTTGGTGCTCTTTTCTCCAATAAATGAGACTATTTTGTTTACTATAGGTTCCACGAATATGTGGCTATGGTGACCCTAAATACTTACACATGCGTATTTGAAGGAAACAATTTTATTTTCCAATTTTCCGATGTCTCAAAATATTAAAATAAAATAAAATATTAAGTTAAATATTTTTAATTTCATAAATACGTTAGGTAACCCTATCTATCTCCTAACCATTTAGCGTATTAAGCTTTTAATTAAATAAACTCGAAATCAGACAGACGGATAGACCGACAGAACTTTTTGAAAATTTTGAAATTTAAACTTAAGCCTATTTAGACATTTTTTTATTTTTCTTATATATGTTTTCATAACAAGTAGATGTAGTATAGTACATTGTTTACATTCTTTCTTAATCAATGAGAGTAAATATTTCAATTTCATTTCAAGTGTTTAATGAAACACTTATTATGAAATTATGAAAAAAACAACGCACAATGGTGCGTTGTCATTTCATTATGCAGATATGTTTTCCAAAATCTGTGTGGTGTATTTATAAATAGCGAGAAACTGAACAGCTCTGAAAATAATTTATTTTAGGTAATTCAAGAACCAATATAGGAATTCATAATAATAGTTATTGGAATATTTAACAATATGTGTAAATGTCTCAATAAAGTCAATAAGCAAGTGTGTATGGAAGATTTATGATAGTCGTATTGAAAAATCTAATGTAAATACGGCAGATATCTCGTAACTTATTGACAATTCTATATAAACATATAATTTAAAATACATTCGATATAAGTTTTAAAATACCAAAGTACCATTCGAAATAAAATTGGTTTTGAGGCAAATTAATGGTGGCAATAGTTTATCAAAATACCAAAGTACACAAAAAAAATTACTGCTGACGGAATGAAAAAATTAGTTTTGAGAAAAATTTCGGCAAATTAAGTTATTTAAGGCATCTAGAGAAACGTCAGTGTTGTGGTTCTGTCGTTTTAACATGGAAGTATTAATTTAGACATACAGGGTTTTCTTTATAATTTGCCACCCCTTTATAAAGTTTATTTATTGACAGAAAAAAAGATAAAGACGAAAGTTGAAGGCTTTTTTCTCAAAATTTTGATATGAGCAAAAAAAAAAAAAGACGATCGCAAACTTAAAAAATGACCTTATGTCAAGTTTCGTCTAATTAGCATTGCCTGGCAATTTCAAGTAAAAATGTGACATTTTTATCGCACCATGGATTGCTTAAGGATTTTATCGCACCATATATGACCATGGATCACTATGGAAACAGTCACTTTTAGCAAAGTTTACAGAATAAATAATTTATTTATTTAATAATAAATTTTAAATAATTTATTTATTCTGTAAACTTTGCTTTTAGAATCAGACACACTTAGAATAGATCTGAAGAAATAAACTTTTTAATGAGGTGCCAAATTATAGGAAAAAATCCCCTCCGTATGTAAGCAATCTAACAGAAAGTTGCCTTATTTTGTGAACTGAGTATTTTTTCAAATTTCTGGAATTAACATTTCAAAATGTTACAAGCACCAGTATTAAAAAAAAGAAAACAACAACACATGTCGAATAAATGAGAAGTAACTAGATATTTAAATTTAACGTAATACTTTTTTTCGTTTAATTTACCTGCCATTTTGTCAAATTTCAGGTACAAAACTTCACATCAAATCAGACAATCCACTGTCACTCTAGTTTACGCTCAACGTAGCTATATCACGTCCAATATCTTTTAACCGAATAACAGATTATACAATTGTTACTAAAACGTACTTAAGATAAAGTCTGATGCATGATTGTTATAATGCTATAACATGCTATAACTATAAAGCAATGCTATTATGGAATAAAAAAATAAATTCCACTCAATTAAACAAGGCTACTATACCTACTACATTCGTTGTATCCAAGTTAAAGAAATCACATATCAGATTTGAGGTATATATCGGATTAGATACGTAAAAACAATATATACTTACCTATATATCGATTTATCGTACTAATATTATTACAGCATAGTACACACACAGTACAGTGTGTGCACAAAAGTAGGCACATGGGAAAACTGATAAGGAAGCATGATAGAAACGCTATATTTTAAATGGCAGTGGCGGTGCGTGATATTTCAGTTAGCCATATCTTGAAAACGACGCATGGGACCCACTTCACTTTTTAGGTGATGACTATACACCTCTTACAGAAAGTATTTATAGTGAAAAAATCGTCAGCAAAGTTTGCGAACAAATTTTCAAAAACACTGGAGCACTCCCTGGGTTCTCAGTAACGCTCTGTGGGATATTTGCAGTATATTTTTTTTTTCATAATCTAGAAACAAATATAAGGAGACGTTTTTCGATTTGTTGCAAAATATTTTTTTTTCAAGAAGTTATGGCCATTTTAATTTTAATTTTATAGGAACATTTTGTTCCCCAAAATTAAAATGTCCATAACTTTTTGAAACAAAAAATATTTTGTAACAAATCGAAAAACGTCTCCTTATATTTGTTTATAGATTATGAAAAAAAAAATATACTGCAAATATTCCACAGAGCGTTACTGAGAACCCAAGGGAGTGCTCCAGTGTTTTTGAAAATTTTTTTGCAAACTTTGCTGACGGTTTTTTCACTATAAATCCTTTCTGTAAGAGGTGTATAGTCATCACCTAAAAAGTGAAGTGGGTCCCATGCGTCGTTTTCAAGATATGGCTAACTGAAATATCACGCACCGCCACTGTTAAATGGTGATTACTAGACCTGAGAAGAAGGCTATGTTGGCAAAAAAAACTTCAAATGAAACTTTGACTGCAATATTTCGCAAAAATTTGTTGACCAATTTGGACGAACGAAATTTGGTGTGTTGTTTTATCGTATTAAAAAGCTTTTTGAGCCCAGATCTGAAGGTTGTAGGTATATATAATCTAAGTAGTCGAATATAAATAATGAAAAAACTTTTGAAAATTAAAAATAAAACGTGTAGCAAAATTTAATACTAAGTACACCCCTGGCTCTTGTATTGTTTTCCCGCGTTTACCTAAAGACACCAGCGGATGACTCATACATGTTTTTACCGCGCCGACAGCAACAGAAGCTAACGCCAAAGTTTACAGAATTCTGTAAACTTTGCTAACGCTACCTGACCGCGTAAATAGATTAGTAGGGAATTAGTATTCATTGAGTCCGTATGCACTTTAACCCTTTTGGATACGCACGGTTTGTATACGGTCGTGTTCCACCCTTTTTCATTGATAGTCCTAAGTTAATTTTAATCGGTTATTTTTGTATCTTGTGTTGTTGTAACTTTTCCCACCCTGAGAGAAAATAAAAAGAGTCGCGCCTCGTGGAATTATCTTTTAATAACCACCCTACAAACGGATATTTTTTTTTACATTTTGTTTGATAATAAATTTTCCACTACTTTTTCAACTGACGCATGTCGAAATTATCATCTCTTCTGATATTCCAGAGGCCTTTCCATAAAAATTAAGAATCCTATGGAAAAGTCCGTCCGTATTTTTCCATATGGAAAATCATATGGAAACTACGTCATTTGAAAACAGCCTGACCTACCTAGAAAGAAGAAATGTTTTTTTTTCTCAAAAATAAATGTACCCAACGAGAGGCATCACGTAGTATTCTATTTAAAATGATACACACGTCTAGAAACAATATATTTAGGTATACGTATAGGAAAGTTTTAAGAAAGACAGAATTCTTGGTCTAATCACTTCACAAAGTCAGCGATCCTATTCTACGCCTTAGAATAAGTCCGTCAAGTGATACACATAACACAGATCAGTTTCATTGTATAAGAACAGATTTACAACAGGTACAAGAGCTATTGACACCCAGACGTCCCCTAGGCGTTCTGCTTGCGACTCTTTATCTCCTCGTCTATCTTGCGCCACCTGTCGAGGTTCTCCTCGCACATGTCCAACAACGGCTTGCTCTCCGGTATCAGCGTGTTCAGTAGGCTGTAGCAAGGCTTGCAGATGCCCATCAAGAATCCCACTTGGCTAGAGGGCTGCTGGTCCGGCTGATTCCTGTCCATCATGGGGATCGGGGCTCTTCCGGCCGCCCTTTCTGCGTCCCCTTGCTGATAGAACTCCTCGAAGATTACCTTGACCGTCTCCACTTGGATATTCCAGGGTTTCGCGCTTGCGCTGAGGTCGCTACCGGTCATCGCGATCGCCTTTAGAAGCCCTCTGTGCTCAGCGATGTGCCACGAGAACTTACCCTCTTGCACGATCTGCGAGAGCTTGGCCTTGTTGGGGAAGAACAGGGCCAGGTCCGTGGCCAAGATGCAGTGCTTCAGCAGGCCCAGGACTTGCTTGTAATCGGTGCTCGACAGTTTCCCGAAGATGTTGTGGCCTTCCTGTAACAAAATCAACTCACAATGACAATGTAACATACGTGAAATGAATTTTACTCCCGAATTGTGAAGAGAAACGTTGATTAAGTGAGATAGAAGCAGATATTAGTGCGATGTTACACAAATCAGAGCAAACTGCGAATGCCAACAAATGCGAATCTCCCCATCAAACAATCACTGACACATCCCTAAGTGGGACGAGCTTGATAGATGTGGCAATTACATTGTCTTATTCTATCCTTCAGCTAGGTCTTACTTCCTTTTTTCTGGGCTGTCTAATTTAAAATGCATATGGTATATTGGAGAACAAAAGAGACGTCAATTTATTGTAGGGAAAGTGTCAGCCAGCCAAACGGTCAATAAAGATTAAATAGATGTAGAAGATGATATAAAAAATTTGAATGCAAACTCACGAAGCTACGCACGTGAGGCCATGGAACATTCTAGTCTTTTGGATCCCCCAAATTTTGCCCCCCCAAAAAAGCAAACCCAGACCCATGACGTCATGCGTCACATACATGATGCTCGATAGAGTTTTTCCCTACCCCAGATTTTGCCCCTTCAGGTTAGGCAAACCATCTTTACCAAGCGTGACGTGACGTAAAACCATGACGCAGATCGCAATATTTTCCAGGGGCAATCCCATAATAAAGACATAGAATGTCAAAAATAATAGTATATAAGGTGTTTTTGAAGTAAAGAATAATCTTCGCAACACAGGCCAAGCCAGACGCTACCCACCTGTTGCAGAATTGTGATGGTCTGATTAAAGTGATGATGTTCCATCGTTGACGTGGAGTAGATAGCTGCAAGTGGAGATTCTGTGTCTAGCATGAATTTATTATTTTTACCTCGATGATCCAGATCATGACACAGTGCACCGACGTATAGAGCCAAACACTGCAACAATAGAGAATAAAATAATTTTAAATAAAAATTTCTAATATATACTCAGTGACATGGAAATTGCTACTCGACGGTAATCTAAAATTTCAAAGTAAAAAAAGGTTTTTTGTTGCGCTGAATTTGAATCCGAGGTTCAAATCTCTCAATTGGCTCTGTCTGGTTTTCGAGATATCCTAACCTAAAAATGCAAAAAAAGCGATTTTGGCCTATATTTGAGGTTATGTAGCATCGCAATTTTTTTTCTCAAAAAACTATGAACAACTTCTTAAAGTACATGCCTTCTTAAAGTCTTGCCCTTTTAAATGATGTCGAGTTTACTCAAATATCTTTTTTCGCTGCAATTCGCATTTTGAATTGTTTAAGTTTGTGAATTTCTCTATAATTGAAAACCTACTAAGGGTCGCGTGTACATCAAAAAGTCGATTGGTTTGTTGATTAGAAAACACTGAAAATGTTTGAAATTCAATAACAGGTGAATGTTTTCTTATGTAAAAAGACCAATACAAATATTTTCCTCGAAAAAATTTGAAAATCTAACCTTGGATTCTGAACGAGCATGTCCTTTTATATAAGAAATCCTTGACCTATTGATTTTCAAACGTTTTCGGTGTTTCCTAATAAAAAAAACCAATCAACTGTTTGATGTACACGCGGTCCTTAATAATGGGTTTTCAAATATAGAGAAATTCACAAACATACAAATTTCAATATGCGATATCTCAACGAAAAAAAAAGAAGGTATTTGAGCAAATTCTACGGAATTTAAAAAGAGCTTTAGTAGCTTGTACTTTAAGATGCTATTCATAGTTTTTTGAGAAAAAAAAAAAATGCGATGCTACATAATCTCAAATATAGGTCAAAATCATTATTTTTGCACTTTTAAGTTAAGATATCTCGAAAACCAGAGCCAATTGAGATATTTGGACCTCGGATTCACCGCATCAAAAACCTTTGGAAAAATATATTCTGGTTTCTGGGTTAAAATTTTGTCGGCCTGTGATTATAGAGAAATTCACAAACTTAAACATTTCAAAATACGATATCGCAGCGAAAAATTCTGAAAAATATATTCTGGTTTCTGAGTTAGAGGGTCGGCCTAATTTTGTCGGCCTGTGTTATCAAAGAGTGATCACTGATTACTAGGGTGATTAAAAAAATATTTTTTTTCTTTACTATTACCCTCTCAAATGTTTTTATTGGATGTAAAAAAAATCCTCACCAAAGATGAGCGCTGTAGCTCAACTCTAAGAGGTCGCTTTTTTTATTTTAGTTTCCCATTTGATTAATATGGAAAAATTTAGATTTTTATTCAAATTGAAATTACATGTAATCAACTCAGTTTTTTTTTTAAAATAACCATAATATATTTTTAAAACTGACTCTTTAAGATTCCTGAAACTGTATAATAACGTATTATTATCACAATTAGAAGATCAGTTGAAGCCATCTGAAAAAAACTATAGTCTCTTACTAAGAGACTATAGTTTTTTTCACATGGCTTTAACTGGTCTTCTAATTGTGATAATAATAAGTTATTATACAGTTTTGGAAATCTTAAAGAGTCAGTTTTAAGAATATATTATGGATATTTTAAAAAAAATTGAGTTGATTACATGTAATTTCAATTTGAATAAAAATCAAAATTTTTCCATGTTAATCAAATGGGAAACTAAAATAAAAAAAGCGACCTCTTAGAGTTGAGCTACAGCGCTCATAAAGAGTTTTTTTTTTTTAAAGGTAAAAAAAAAAGAAGGATATAAGGTTTTCCTCATTTCTGGCCTATTGGATCCTTTGTGGCCCTTCCTGTACACCGAGTGCTTACCTCCGCCTGCCGGAAGATGCCCTTGGAGTGTTTGATGATGCAGTACATGCTGTTGGCCACCGAGAATCCGTGCGTCCAGTTGTGGTACGGCACCCGCCTGTAGTTCTTCTTCACCGTCAGCGTGAACTTGAGCAGCGTGGCTTGGTCAAAGCCGTTCAGCCCGAAGAGGTCGCTGAACATGTATATGGCGTGCCTGACCTTCTCGTAATCGTCCAGCCCGAACGGGTTGAAGTAGTAGTCGTCGATGCCGGGGATCTCGGTGGGGATGCCGTCGCGACGCGCGCTCTGGTACTCCTCCTCGGTGCAGGTGTTGTGGTAGCTGAGCACGTCGAGGGCGACGCGGTACTTCTGCTCCGACTTGCGGATCTTGTCGTAGAGCTTGGCGTGGTGCAGGGCCAGCCCGCAATACACGGCGAACATGGCGAACGCCTCCTCGTCGTCCCGCGTGAAGAGGCCGAAGTGCTTGTTCACCATCTGCACTACGCCGATGATGGAGCCGCGAATGTAGATCGGCATGCACAGGATGGTCTGCGTCGTGTAGCCTGTAACGGAAATCGACTCGGTATTATTATTTCGTCGTATTAAAAAGGAATAATGAAATATGGGACAAGAAATGCGAAGAGATAGACAGATACATGGTGGGGAACAAAGGTAGCGGAAGAGTGGAAAACAATTAAAACTTTGCCGAAGAAAATATATAAAACCCTACTTGCCGAAAACCTAAAAGAGTTTGAATTTAGAAATATAAAC
Organism: Aromia moschata; assembly: GCA_029963805.1. Lineage (NCBI taxonomy): Eukaryota > Metazoa > Arthropoda > Insecta > Coleoptera > Cerambycidae > Aromia > Aromia moschata. The sequence continues at coordinate 1,164,357 of JAPWTK010000097.1, forward strand.
ATCGAGCCAGCTATAAATATACCGGTAAGTGAAGTAACGGTTGATGAAATAAAAAAGAAGCGTTGCGAAAGTCAAAGAATGGAAGAACAGCAGCGCCCGGAAACATTCCCATCGAACTAATAAAATATGGACCATATATAGAGACATCCAAAAAAAAACGTCATCAAAGTTGGCTGAGAAAAAAAGACGTATTTCTATTCTTAATCAAATTATAACCTTATTTACTTGTCAAGACTGTCACATCATATGACAGCCATTGTTTATTTTACAAATTGTGACAGTCACTTGTCAAAAGTTTGACATAACTTAGACGTGACCGCTATTTCTATCTCTCTCGTTCATAGCCAGAGTTGATGAGGTTTTTTTTGGATGTCTATATATTACTGGAAAAAAATAACAGCTGTTTAATAAATGCTTATTAGAAGACGACAAAGTGCCAAAAGACTGGAATCTAGTTTATATCAGCTCAATCTATAAAAAGGGCGCCAAGAAACGATGTAAAAACTATAGAGGGATAAGCGATACGAGTTCGATGGTGAGGTTGTACGGCAGAATACTGAAAGAAAGAATAGAAAACAGTATCATAGAAATAGAAGAGCAAAGTGGCTTTCGAGCAGGAAGATCCTGCGTTGACAATATATTTGTTCTGTAACAAATAATAGAAAAAATAAAATCCAGGAATCTGTCTACCCATCTGGTGTTTGTGGACTTGGAGAAAGCATACGACACGGTCCCCTTGAAAAAACTGTTTGAGACACTGACGAAGATAGGCCTTAATAGAGTGTAAGTAAGAGCCATATGGAATCTTTATGTAAACTCACAGAGTGTCGTAAAGATTAGAAATGCCACCTCAAACCCTTTTCCGACAACAAAAGGTCTAAAACAGGAAGACAGCATCTCGCCAACATTGTTCAAAATATACATTCAAGAAACATTGAATAACTGGAGTAGAAAAGTAAATGGACTGCTGTTTGACAACACTTTAATCAGACGCAGATTATATGCTACGAAAATTAAAGGAAGAATATCAACAATGGGGCTTAAATATGAACAAGGAAACAAATTAGTACTTAAAAATAGGAGATGAACTAGAAGATCCAGAATCAGAAATTCATGAAATTAAGAGATGCAAAGAATTCAAATACATAGGAACTAGGAACTATAATTTCGGAAGAGGGGACAACAAAAAAGAGATGTCTATAACAGGACACAGCAAGGGAAAAGGGCTATACGCACATTAAATTCTCTATTATGGTCGAATAAATTCAGAACGAGGAAATAAGAAGACAAACAGGAAGAGGGGTTACAAGCGCAGAGAGAATAGAAACAGAACAACTATTGTGGTATCACATAAAGAGAATGAACCAAGAAAGATGGCCAAAGGTAGCATTGGAATACGAACCAGAAAATGGACGGAAAAGAGGAAGACCGGGTAGGACATGGATAGAAGGAATTAAGGAAATCTGGTGGGCATAGTGAGAAACTGGAGAGACAGGAAAAAATGGCGGTCTAAATGGGGATGCGGCTAAGGCCGTAGGAACCTCGATATACAGTAAGCGGCACCCTAATGCGTACATAGCCGAATGAAGGGCAATTGATAATTTAACTTCTTTGTTGAGTAGACATAAACATGAGGTGAGAACCAATCACGATCCAATCGCTAGCGCAGGCGTATGAAAGGCATCCGGTTTGTCGGTAGGGCTGTTTCAGTTAAAATTTGAAATACCATTTTATATTTTACTAGCGACCCGCCCCGGCTTCGCACGGAAATATAAAAAATTCAAAAGGTTATTGTGGGTTATCCCTAAGAGATAGACATATACCACCGCGGACTTTTTTGTAGACCTTTTTAAGGTGTACAATACTGTAGTACATTATTTTGACCTATCTCGTAGGGTTCAGCCAGCGTTTGCAATGTAAGCGCAAAAAAATGTGTTTATTTACGACATCACAGTAGAAACCTCTAAAATTATCAGTGTTTCTCTCCTATATTATGCATGTATTTATTATACATATAAACCTTCCACTCTATCTATTAAAAAAAACGCATCAAAATCCGTTGCGTAGTTTTAAAGATCTAAGTATACATAGGTAGTAGATAGATAGGGACATACAGCGGGAAGCGACTTTGTTTTATACTATGTTATGATTTACAAAGGCCAGCCGCCAGTCTACGGCTGTACAACGGTTTACGGGGGGTATTTGATAAGTACGTGGACTTCCTAATTCGCGAGCGTTGTTACGGGGGACGGTAAAAATGCACTTTCGTATGTTGTGAATATGGATTTGTATTGAATTGAAATATTTTATTGGAATAAAACAATGTGAATAACATCAGAATGTTTATTGAACTGATTACATTGCAACATTGAGTAAGACTAATATAGGTAACAGATAAGTTATAACAGACAGATAATTAACATTATATTCACAAATTTTTTAAACTTGTTAATTTAGTATGTGTTTTTTAAGTTTTTTTACTGTTAATATCACGGATTGCGAACTTTGCGTCCCCACGAACGCATTAAAGTTATCTAGATGGCAAGAATTTAATAAATTGAAAATAACGAGTTCATAGTTTTTATAAATTTTGCAGTTATTCTTGCATCTGAGGGCAAAACTTTAAAATCGATGTAAGTGGAAAGAGCAACGACCACTGAATGACTAAAAACTTGTGAAGCATACTTGACTTTCATTTTTTGGAAATCATTCGGGTTCATCGGTTAATTTCGGACAAATCGGTATTCAGTTTGTCATTAGTGTAAAAAGTGCCTAGGTAATCTTTTCTAAGGTAGAACACGTAATTGTATTAACTAATAGTTTAAAGCACAAGTCACAAAATGTCAACAGCCAATAAAAAAAATTCCTCTTAAGCACAATCGTGTATTTAAATATCCACTTATGAAGTCACATATTTTATTAAATAATCATAATTCATAAATGAACCATAAGCCACATGTGAACCATAAGCCACATAAACATCAATAAAAATAGGATCCGTCCTGTATAGCGAACTGCCCGCGGCTATCGAATGAACTTCAGCTTTATGCTGAGACAGGCGGTATGAGCGCGGCCGACGACAACCGCTGAGATCCGGGACGGGGCAAGGAGAGTGTATTAGTCGGTGGAGCTTAGAGTGGACATTCTAGTCTTGTTATGTTCGGTGGCTTTATGTACAACCAAGCCCCCCCCGGCCCAAGTAAATTCGCCTAACTATGACATAAAAATGTATCATTTAATATGTATTTAATATCCACCTATGTACGCATTAGGGTGCCGCTTACTGTATATATATTATTATTTCGCCTAGTTTATAGTCACGCTTTTCAGTGTAGTCGCTGGAAAATATTCACCCATTCCTGTTGCAGGCGGAATCGAGGGAAGGTTATATACAATTTATCCGTATAGCGTAGCGAGCGTTCCGTCGTCGAAATTTAGTATTGTAATTTAGTTCGATGCGAGCGGACGAACGGTGGAACGCCGAGTTTAAAATAATTTTATGTGTCGTGAGTGATTAACTAATAAACGAGTTCGTGTAGTGTATTTACATTTTATCCTATTTTTGTGTGGATTTTTGCAAAAATGACACAGTCGTTACCATTTGTGAATATACTGAAAAATATCGTATGTTTTATGTATTCCTTGCAATCGTCGATATATTATATTTCGTAGACGCCGAGAGTGTGAAAGACGTTTAGACATACGCAATAAATTTATGTGGCTGACAGTGGATAAAACAACAGATTTTTACGGTAATAAGGTCTTTAATGTTCTGATACGAATTTAATGTGTTTCAGATATTTCGCCCTCGATATTGATAGCTAGTAAACGGGCTAGCAACAGCTAAAAGTATAGAAATAGTAGTAACACGTGCATTATCCTCCGTAGATGTAAAAAATAATAATATACTGGTGTTAGTGACAACAAACAACTGTTAATGATACAAACAACTGTTTGAAACTGATGAAAATAATTTGCGTGATGACTCGTCCTCTGTCCATGTGAACTATTTTGAATTTGTACCTTTAACTTGTGCAGGTCAAATCGCTCACGTTTAACGAGAAGAAATGCAGAAAGATTACTGGTTGTGGCAACAACGTTCAAGCAATGAAGACAGTCGGTATTTCTGAATGACACAACCGATAGGTATGTACAGGGTTAGTTTTTATAATTTGACAGGTTATTGCAAGTTTATTACTGAAATTAGAAAATAGTTCTTCAGACAAAAGTTATAGAGTTTTGCAGACATTTTTATAACACGATATGAGAAAAAACAATTGAACATCAGAAATCATAAGACTGAATCGAGGTAGTGTTTTTTTTAAATGGAACACCCTGTATATTATTGCAAATTTTGATTCCTCGATTTGTTTCCTTTTCAAAAATATATAACACGTCTATGTTAGCTTCAGCAGGTCGCATATTTCTTTTAAAAAATAAATAAATAATTTCAAACTTTTCCTATTCGCTAAACATATTTTTATTATGACAGTTCTTCTTTTTCTTCTTCGTTTCTTTTTTTTTCTAGTCCAGATGTCAAATGTAACTGCGATCCGTTGTCACTAGTTACATTTTAAATAAAATATGTCTCGACTTTCTGAAGCAAACTTAGACATGTTATATATTTCTGAAAATAAAGAAGAGGAACCAGAATATGCAACAATATATAGGGTGTTCTACAAAAAAAAAATCAGCTAGGGTTCAGTTTTACGGTTTCCGATGTTCAATTGTTTTTTGTCTTAGCCTATTATACAAACTTATGTAAAAGCCTATAACTTTTGTCTGACGAACTTTTTTTCTAATTTCGATAATAAACTTGTAATAACTTGTCAAGTTGTGGAATGTAAGAAGTTATTTATTGATTTTTAATTGAAATATGTCACGACCTGCCAAAGCAAACATAGGAATGTTAAATATTTTTGAAAAAGGGAAAATTGGAGGAATCAGAATTTCTAATAATATATAGGGGTGTTCTATTTAAAAAAAAAAACACTCACCTATGGTTCAGTTTTATGGTTTCTGATGTTCAATAGTTTTTTCTCATATCGCGTTTAAAAATTTATGCAAAACTCAACTTTTATCTGAAGAACTATTTTCTAATTTCAATAATAAACTCGCTATAACATGCCAAATTATAAAAACTAACCCTGTACATTATTAACACATTTTTACTCCTGTCTTTTTGGTCTCTCATATCCTCATATGTCCTTTCGTCAATGACTTGACGGATAACGAGTTCGACACTGCGTTATTGCACACTTTCTGGACCTTAATGATGAGTTGGTTACCCATAACTGCCCCCAACAGGCTCAGGCGAGGGGACAAAATTTATCCTGTCCCGAAATTCAGCACGTCAAATAGTCAAGGTTTTTGGACACTATATTTTTGTTTGTGTGCTTGTGTTATATTTATTTAAAACCGCTAAAGCGAACAGACGTTTTAATCTGTTCGAGGGTAATTTATAGCAGCTATTCGTGCGGGAATACGTACATTAAATCCACTTGGAAGAGCTAAACGTACCGCACAAGGGATATTCTTTTATTTTGAGTAGGTGGCGTTCTTCTGTATACATAATGTGTGCATAATAAAGGAACTAATTAAATATTTACTATCTAGATAGAATATGCTATGCAAAAAAGTTTAGTATTTATTATTTTTATTATATTAGTATCCATTATAAAAACACTTCACAGACAGAGTCAAATGCTGTCACGTTAAAGCTAACGGGTCATTAAAAAAAAAACGTCATCAAAGTTGGCCTGGCAAAAAAGACGTACTTCTATTCTTAACCTTATTTAATTGTCAAGGCTGTTACATTATGTGACAGCCATTAGTTGTTTTACAATTGTGAGAGTCACTTGTCAAAAGTTTGACAACAAGGTTTAATATTACAATAATTACAATTTCAAGAATGGCATATTATTTTAGATATTACGATAAAACTTTCAGTTATAAACAAAATATAGGGGTATCTTGTTTCTTAATGGGATGTCCTGCTACGAAGGAATATTTTAATAGTGCAACATTAATTTGGCTACTTAAACACCGATGTCCCTTCCGAAGCGAAGGAGCTATATTAGAAACTTATGCTATGCTCGCTAGACGGCGGTACTTATATATCCCTAGCTATATTCTCCTGGCTAGGAAATATGCCGATGCTGGTTTATCGTCACGTATACTGTAGAGATAGAGATGATATCGTATACGATAGAGATGATATCGAGTAGGGATGGGCATTCTAGTTCACTTTGATAGTTCTTAGACTGAATAGTTCTTTTTTTACAGTTCGAAATGAACTATAGTTCTTTCGTTCCTACATTTCTCTTGTGAAACGACGAATGACCGAAATTTCAACGTACAAACAACAGTACACAACACACTAGTACCCAGTACCCAGTACATAACAATAATTGATAAAAATATGTTGTCATTCGTGTCATTAAACACAAAACTATTGTTTGCATTTCTACGCATATTTTATATTTTTTATAAATAATACTGAATTGGTTTAAAATTATGTTTATTCTATATTTTTATCATGAATATTTCAGTATGACTAAACAGTGGCGTGTCTGTACCAAACTCAAAATAATAAAAAGTCATCGAAAATATAATAAGAATAATTTGACAACAGTAATGTCAACGCGGCATATCATATACACGAAGTTCTATTTGTTTATAGTCCATTTATTTAAGTTCCATTTCGGCATGTTTCACTGGTGCCGATGCCGCCTTGAAAAATAAAACATTTTTTATGACAGTCGGCGCTCGTCACTTATTTCAGTTTCACTGTTACATTAGTTCATTCTATTTCACGTTTCCCATCCGGTCTGTTGATTCCCAATCTATCGGCGAACGAAATATTTCAAACTGAAAAACAGTTCAAAACGAATTATAACCTGCTAAGAGAGTGAAACAGTTCGTTCAGTTCACTCAAAGTGAATAGTTCGTTCGAACTTTTCGGTCACGAACTACACATCTCTAATATCGAGCGATATCGTGAATTTTAAATTACATTGTTACTTGTTACTGTGATTTTTTTAATATCAGTGATTTTTAAACGTGATGTTATCACAGTTTTAAGGTCACGTTTTGGTGGGTCGGGCTGGGCCGATCGGGCGCGCTAAGTTGGAAACTACACTCCAGTCCCCCTTAAGTCACCTTCGCTTAATTCACATTTCCTCTTATGTCACCACGTTTATCCCTATTATGTCACGAAACTCTCCCTCTTAAGTCGCCGCCTTGTACAATTTTTATTGAAAAAAAAAACGATTGTGCAATACATTAAATATACACACCTAACCTTTCAAATAGGTTTAGGGGTCTTTTAAAATATTTAACCTTTAAAATATTCACTCAAGCGGAAAATTGAACTTTGTCACGCACGACTGGGTATACTTACGTTGGTTTTTTCGTTCAGCTGGCTCATTTTTCATTATAACAAATGCTGTGGTACATCTCTAAAAATGTCTTTTTGCAACTAAAAACACGAAAAAGTTGAGGTTATGATTGCTTTTAAACGTGACTTAAGAGAGAATACATTTCGCGACATAAGCGAGAAGATGATGCACGGATTTGACTTAAGAGGGAAAAAAAATAACACAGGTCTACAAAAAAAAGTTCTGTCTTTGCAATCAGACCCATCATTTCCTATGTATTTTGATGCATTGAAACCAAATTTAACAAAAAAAATTTCTACCGCATCAGTTTTTTTTTACACCCCCATATAACCCTCATAAACTCAAATAGAGGAAATTTTTCGAAAAAATTTCTTTAACCATTTTTTATGACCTTGATTTTGGTTTTTTGGGTCGCTGATCACGAATCTGAAGTCAAGAAAAAATTTCGACTTAATGACAGCTGTCAAATTTCACTAAAAAGTAAAACGTTGATATTAGATGCATATTCCTACGTTTTCTACGATGCTCATTACTAGTTTGTTGTAGATGTTGTTATATTTGTGAAGGAGCTACTTAGATCTTTTTATTTATACCTGTTTTGTTCTTTTTCTTGTTTTGGGTTTTGTAACTGTTATACCGGGCGGACCATTTTAACCTTTAATAGGAAATAACTCGGCAGGTAAGCGAAAAAATAAAAAAACTTGTATACAGAAGTTGTTGGGCAAGGAGGGGGAAGTACGACCGTTACCTTTTTGACCTCGACGTTAACCTTAAGGGGTATTTGAAGGTCAAAACAATTTTTTCAAATGGAAACAACTATTTTTGACCCCGAATTTGAAGAGCGACAAATTTTACGTCCAAAATGGAACTTGTCAACAAGGTCATGGCAAGGTCGAATGAAGGTCAAATTTTCGAAAATTGTTAAATAACGATGGCTAGCTCGGAATAGAGATTGGAAACAGTAAAATTAACCGGTTTTAAAGGTTATTTCAAGGTCAAAGTGATTTATCAAGCGTGAAACCGTACTTTTGACCTCTGATTTGAAATGTTTAACGTCAAGGTCATTGGTATCAGGAAGTGACCTTATTCGACCCTGACAACTTTAATCAGAAAAATTGTACTGTTTCCAATCTCTATCCCGAGCTAGCCCTCGTTATTTAACAATTTTCGAAAATTTTACTTTTATTCGACCTTGCCATGACCTTGTTGACAAGTATCATTTTGGACGTAAAATTTGTCGCTCTTTTCAAATCCGGGGTCAAAAATAGTTGTTTCCATTTGAAAAAGTTGTTTTGACCTTCAAATACCCCTCAAGGTCAATGTCGAGGTCAAAAAAGTTACGGTCGTACTTCCCCCCTCCGTGCCCAACAACTTCTGTATACAACTTTTTTTTATTTTTTTCAGTTACCGGCCGAGTTATTTCCTATTAAAAGTTAAAATTGTCCACCCGGTATAACAGTTACAAAAACCAAAACAAGAAAAAGAACAAAATATATATGAATAAAAAGATCTAAGTAGCGCCTTCACAAATATAACAACATCTTCAACAAAATAGTAATGAGCATCCTAAAAAACGTAGGAATATGCATTTAATATCAACTTTTTACTTTTTTAGTGAAATTTGACAGCTGTCATTAAGTCGAAATTTATTCCTGACTTCAGATTCGTGATCAGCGACCCAAAAAAACAAAATCAAGATCATAAAAAATAGTTGAAGAAATTTTTTCGAAAAATTTCCTCTATTGCAGTTCATGAGGGTTATATGGGGGTGTAGAAAAAAACTGATGCGGTAGAATTTTTTTTTTTTGACAAATTTGGTTTCAGTGCATCAAAATACATGGGAAATGATGGGTCTGATTGCAAAGACAGAACTTTTTTTTTGTAGACCTGTGTAATTATTCATAAAAATTCACAGAATGTCCACTTTAGGACGAGTTTATTCACCTGTGAGCTGGTCGACGGTCCGGTTGAACCTGGAGTCGGCGTAGGCGTCCTTGATGTTGAGCACCTCCCCAGTCATGGCCACCTGGCCAGCTATGCCGGTGCCCAGAGGGAATCGGATCTCCTTGGAGGTGTGCACCTTGATTTCCTCGGCGTCTCCAGCGATGCGATACATCGAGTCGTCGGAACCGGGACTGTCCACTCCGACGTCGAAGATCGTGGCATACAGCTCCTTGTTCTTGGCGTCGACGAGGAATAGGGACGCCCTGTCTGCGTCCACCAACCTCTGGGCGAAGTTCATTATCTTCATCACCAACACGTCCATGCTGACCATGTCTTGGAAGATTGACCTGAAAATGAGACGTTGCCTGAGTAACGAGTTAATGGAGAAATTCAAAACACGGAATAGAAGAGGTTATTTGATGTAGGAGAAAGGTAATCACAACCCCTTCGCCACCCCTATTAAGCTAAAAACAGAGTCTACATTTATAGACTTTACGTTGTACATGTGTTTTAAATTAGAAGAGCATATCTTATCAAGTGTGTAACCCTCATTCAACCCCCAACCCCTGAACCTAGTAAGTTCAAAATGTAATCAGCTCCAGACCTTATCATGGTGGATAAGTGTTCCAAATTTCGAATCGATATCTTAACGCGTTCTCGAGTTAATGTTTACACATAAAATGTTAACAGACACACACAAAAAGGCAGGCAACTTAAAATTTCGACGTTTACGAATATTTTAGGCCAACACAAATAAAAAAAAATTGTACCTTGGCTGTTTTTTTTCTTATAGTACATTTATTTTTAACAGTCACAACGATTGTCATGAAATTACCTTCTTTACCGTTTCTATAAGGGGACAACATTAATTTTATCAAACATTTCATATTTAGTACTACGGGCTATTAAAGTTTGTTAGCAAAGTCGTGATCTGAAAACTCCCCATTCAAATGTAAATCAGTACGATGGTTTTGGAAGTTTTCCTCCATTGTGTGAATTATTAATAAAGAAATACCAGACCAGCACTAAATATGCTAATATTTGACGGAGGCGCCAAGTTGAATAAGCAATATAATGCTTACAATACTTATCGGTCGTCAGATGGCGCTAGAGCTCACACTGCAGCAGAAACTGTGATATTTTTGAGGGATTTTTTCTAGATGGATTAATTCGTCTAAATGACCATGAATTTCCATCGAAATAATGCGATATTATTCCGTTTGACTCAATTAGTATGGCACAACAGTAGTAAAACGCAATCAAATTAGTATTCCTGATTTAGTGCATCTCCAAGCTAGGATCACAGAAAAAAAAATAACGAAATAAATTATCAACATATGCTAATTGTTTAAATTAAAAAATTGTACTTTTTTTTTCACTGTAGAAATATTAACAAATATTTTATACAGTGCGCGCCTAAAGTATGGAATACATTCAGTAAATGTGAAACAAAAAATTTTTGGAAAAAAATTCTCGAACAGGTCGATTTTGTTTAATAAAAACACACATTTTTGAGGAAACGTCTATTTTCAGATGTCATTTGTTTTTGAGTAATGACGTCATCAACTTATTTTTCAAATGGCAACCCCCCATTTTTTTAATTTAATTTGAGAGACCCTTTCATTGTCGATTTAACGGTATAAAAATGTTGTCACCTTACATAACAAAATTTTTGAGTAAATGACAATTGAATGTTACAAAATCAAAAATATATTCACAAAATATATTCACAATAAATAAACGAAAATTTCTGAAAAAACTGAACACAAATAAAACAGCAAAAAAGTACGTTGCTAAGCAAAAAAAATATCAGATTAAGTTTGAGGATTTTTCCCAAAAAATTTTTTGTTTCGCATTTATTGAATTTATTCCATACAATTCTAGGCGCGTACTGTAGTAATTGAACCCTTACAACATTGAGTTTTAAAAGTGATTAAGAATGAGCCATTAAAAAAAACACGTCATCAAATCTGGCTATGAACGACAGAGATGGAAATAGTGTTTATGTGACTAGTGACTGTCACAATTGTAAAATAAATAATGGCTGGATAGTATATAGTTTAATGCTGAGTTTGTGTCACACATTTTTACGTGTCACGATCAGATTAAACAATTATAGTATGCTGTCTAAGTGTCATGCTGATTTGTCATTTAGAAGTTAGATATTGCTAACCTCGTAATATTTCAGCTTACCCTAATTGAGAAGTTGCTTGAAGGCAAGGTATTATAAAATATAACTTCCCCACTAAGGACATGCTTGTGAACATGCTTCTCTTGTTTATATCAAAAACGTTTATTTATTCCTTTTATTCACCAGTTTATTAAATCGAAAAGGAAGCCGTGCGGTATGGAGAGCTCTTTAAATGGGGGAAGGCAAAATGTAAGACTTCCTTTCAACCGTTTTCGAGAGAAACTTTGCTTTGAAGTCGAACACAGTAAATTAAATCGTAGGAAAAAATTAATAACCTCAAAGCAAAAAAGAAATATAACGCAAAGGGGATTTAAAATATTTCTTTCTTTTCAGATAATTAGCCACAATGCGACGTAAACTGTAGAGGGTTGCTGTTAGAAACAATGCTGTTATTTAAAAACAAGTGAAGTTAGGTTAGGACATCTAATTTTAGTATGTTTTACTGCAATTGGTAGGCCAATTGATTCCTTTATATTTATACAAGGCCGCCTTTCTAATATTCGCACATGGAGTGGTCAGCAAAATCACCTGATTTGACTCCCCTTGATTTTTTTTGGAGTTATCTAAAATCTAAGATCGGCTCAGAAAAATGTTTAATGTTTTTTTCACAAAGGGTAGAATTGCAAAATTATTGTGCAAAAACTATTAGACGAATTTGAATGAAAGGTGTGTTGTTTTATCTATCAACAAATTTTCTGCGCCATAAAATGTGTAACAGAAGAAAAGAGGGAAAAGAGGATGTTTTATTTTAGTTTTTTTTTTTTTACATTTTGTATAACAAATTATCCATAACTTTTTCAACCAGCGCATATCGAAATGATCTTTTTTTTATGATATTTGAGAGGCATTTCAGTATAAATTAGGGTTCATATGGAAAAAGTCTAACCCAAAACAGATAGCGCCTGGTTTAAAGGGGTGTTGCTTTACGAAAATTTGCTCGATCCGAGAACCAAACTTTATTATGCCAACAGGATTGAAACAATGTTTTAATAAGTCCCATAGAAATCTTAGAAACAGCCTCCCATCAAATATGCGCAGTGTTATTGTTATAATTCAGGTCACGTCTTCTTTCCCTTCCTTTTTTAAGCGAGTAACTTTAATTCCAATTATATCACTGCGAGTTTTTTTAATAAAAATGCAGAGCCTGGCTTTCCGTCTCCAGTTCGTAATTCCATTTCAATTTACTTCGGATAGGAACAAGACCGTCTAATTAAATAAACAGTGATTTACGGTGGTTCGTGCGGAAGAAGTGGATTAAACGTTTCGGGTTAATTATGGCATAACTTGCGCAGACGAGATTCAATTAAATTGCTAAATCCACTAATTTGACATTTAATCGTTCCTATTTAGTATAACATTTAGGTATCTGATCAACAATTAAAAATAAAATACATATAAAAAAAATCCCAAATATTTAGGTGATTTTCAAAGAGCTATAACTTTTGAGTATATAGAGCGGAAAAATGTAGAAAGAAGAAAAAAATAAGGAAATTGAAGTTCAAGTTTCTAGTTTTTAGATATTGAGTTTAAATGGACTTCAATATTTTATTTTCGATAATTTCACTATAAAATTCTTTTAGATAGCTTACTTCTTTTTAATCCGACCTGTTTTCGAGCCCTGTACGATGATTTTTCGGTGAGTTATCGTCGTTCAAAGCAAAGAAGTCAATTTTGACTTTGGTAATGAGTTAATCGGGAAATAATGAACGTACAGAAAATTAAAGTAGGGTTTTGAAAACTGCTAAGTATCCTTTACAAGTTGTAGTGATTGTTTTTTGCTAAAAAATGTTTTGAAGCGAAATTGTTGATTGAAAAAGAGGTAAAAATTGCTTAATTAAGAATATTTTCATAACTTGGCATAACTTTGCAAATAATGCGCAAAGTGTAATTGTGGCATGTGCATTTGTGGTAAAAATCAATGTAAGGATCGTTTTTTCCGAAGTTATCCCAAGTTATGCAAATATGCCTGATTATGCAATGTTTTACCTCTTTTTCATTCAACAATTTCGCTTCGAAAATTTTTTACTTTACTACTCATTCATTATTTCCAGAGTAATTGATTACCAAAGTCAAAAATGACTTTTTTTGCTTTGAACGGCGATAACTCAGCGAAAAACGATCGCACGGGCCTAAAAAACAGGTCAAATTAAAGAGAATTAAATTATATAAAAGGCTTTTGTGATGAAATTATCGAAAAAAAAAATTATTGAAGTCCGTGGACCTTTTAAAAGATTAGTACAAACTTTCAATTTTTTTAATGGTTTTCTTATGATTACTCAAAAACTGCTGACGCCAAAAAAAATTAAACTCACGATCCAAAAACTAGAAACTTCAATTTCCTTTTTTTTCTGTGCTCTTCATTTTTTCCCAAGCTCTTTGAAAATCACTTAGAAATTTGAAACTTTTTTTTGTATACTTTAATTTCTGCCTCTAGTGTATGTTAAGGTGCTAAAAATATATACAGGAGGAGCTTTCAGTGTGTTTTTCAGAGCGGGCAAAAGTGTGAGATCAAGTAAATATCTCTGAAATTATGGAGTTATTACTACCAGTCAAGTTAATCTTCTTCAAGACCAAACAAGCAACGTTGTATTTTCAAAATACTCAACTACAAAATAGTATTTGCCATTTAATTTGAAAATTTATCACGAAAACCGATTGGAGCAGTTATTGAAGATCAAATAGTGACATTATTTAGTATAATGGCTTTGCGGACCACTTCTGGTGCTTTCTGGGACCACCAGTCAAGAATCACTGGTCCCTTTGGTAGTCTGTAGGTCTTTTCCTGTAACTGAGAAAATCACTTACTTCACCACGGCCAGCAAGAAGTCGTTCAGCTTCTTCTGTTGATTCATGTTGAGGTAGAGGTGGGCGTAGTGCAGGGCGATGCCGCCCCACACCAGGTAGCTGGAGGCGATCTCCTCGTCCTCCTCGTAGAAGGGTCCGCCGGGTTCCTTACGCCACAGCTCGACGACGGCCGCCAGTTTTCCGTCCGACTGCAGTATAGGCTGGCACTGAACGTGGAAGGTGTCGCCTTGCAGCTGCAAGCATAATTCGTCGTCAAAGGTTTTGTCTGGGTTTATTAACCTTTGGAGCGCCGGGGTTTTTGGCACTTTTTTTGCCTTAAAATATCCTAGTGATTTAGTCCTACGTGGTACATTCAACCCCCATGCAGTACAAACTTCAAATAGCGTATTATATAAGACGTTCCGGCAGCTAACGGTCCGGAAAATTTTTAATTTTTTAAAATTCCAAGTAAATGCTTCTATGGGGTTTTCGAGGATGAGGAATGCGTTAATGATAGTAATTTTTGCGTTACCCTTCAAAAACCACCCCTTTATGATTAGAAACTACCCATTTTATCGTTTTTCTTGGACTCTGCTGTAAGTATCTACAATATTATTTTGTAATAAGTTTTTGAGAGTAGAAAATTCAGGAAAAATCAGGAAAGACGAATTTTGTTTACAACATTAAAGTATATAATACTCTACCCTTTTCAGGGGAAAGTACGTATTGCTCCTTTTTTCTCTCACTGGGTAAGAACATTATTTTATCAAATTTTAAAAGACGTTCACTATAAAATATTTATTGGCCATTCAAAGGTCAGTCAATAATTCAATTGAACTAAAAAAAAATATTCCTGAATTAGGTAATATACAAGAATAGGTTGGAAAAAAAATTGTAAGCTGTCACTAGCCAATCCGAAGCGTAAACACATTTTCCCTCCGTCGATTCAAAATCGGATTGGTTTTTATGGTGATTTTGGAATCATTTTGCCGTTCAGTGTGTAACTGATTGATGATCTCTCCTTCAGTATTACTCGAAGCCAACGACGAGGACGTGGAGAGACTTTGTGGCTTCGTTTTTTTTTTCGTTTTTTACTGTTTTTTTGAGTGTTTAGTATTTCGTTTTTTTTTTGTTTTTAAATTTTTTTTTGAGTCCAGTATTTTCAGTTGATTCTAAACGAGTAATTTATTACGCGTTGTGAACATATTTTCAAATATCGTCTAACTCAGAAACACCCCTGGAAACAGCAAACTTTTTTTTTGTTTACTATCAGAAACGTCCACGAGACATTCCCTCAGGGGTATTTACGACCGTTCATAGTGCAGTCACTTTTACTCAAAACCCAATCTTACATTGATATCAGAATCGGGGGTACTTTTTTAGGGGGTGTCAACCCCAAAGTCGTGATCAACGACCTCCAAAAAGCAAAGACTAGTAGGTTTCGTTACAATTTAAGAATGATTATATAGCCTATGGCGAGCGTCTTATATAAGATTTTCCGGCGATCCAAAGGTTA
This sequence comes from Aromia moschata, assembly GCA_029963805.1. Classification (NCBI taxonomy): domain Eukaryota; kingdom Metazoa; phylum Arthropoda; class Insecta; order Coleoptera; family Cerambycidae; genus Aromia; species Aromia moschata. Next base: position 1,180,192 of record JAPWTK010000097.1, read on the forward strand.
AGGGGTTACCTGCAGTCATAAAATTTGAAAAAAACAATTTTTGGAAAATGTCACAGTGCGAAAGTATGGTCTTTTGGTATTCAATTCCAAAGTTTAAAGTCGATACGAGAATAGGAACCTATTTTGCTCGACCGCCAAAGCGAACGCTGCACTCCGGCGCGCGGCGCTCGCTGCCAGCCCACCAGGGGCTCTGCCTCTTATCATTCGTGCTAGCCTGCTGGCTTGTTTAAAAGGTCAAAAACGTATTATGTATCATCGTGACGCCATCTGAAATCATTTTAAAAAAAATATTTAAAGAAGAAGAAGAACTTAAAGAATTTTTAATGAACTTTAAACGCGTTTTTCTCGAAACGACATTTTCCAAACCGGTGGCCAGGATTACAGACAAACTTCTCAACGGATTTTAATGACATTTTTTGGAATTGTTGGAGATAACATTGGCTCGTGATTGAACATAGGATTTTAATTTCTGATAAAAATTAATATTTTTTTAAGGTTAAAAGCGTCGAATTTTAGGCCAAAAAACAGCTTTTTCTTCAAACGGTCGCCATTTTGCGTAGAATCACCGTAAATTAAGCTCCCGACGACAGGCCATAACTCCGTCATTTTTTACTATACATGTTCATAAAAATTCGCGAATAAAGTTTAAGAATTAAGCATTTAAATGTACTAATTGTTGTTTTAATCTACTGCATATTTTCAGAGAACAAAAATGTCAAAAATGAGGTCCAGAGTATGCTTGTGACCCGACGGTAACCCGTGAACAAAGCTGTCTGAATAAATAATAATCTGCTATTCGAATTCTGGTTATGAGCGAGTGAGATGGAAATAGCGGTTATGTCGGAGCCCGAAGCGAAGCTTTGTTGTTGTCAATCTTTTGTCACAATTGTAAATAAAATAATGGAATTCATTTTTAATCTCTTGATTGCCGCGGTAATTTCTTGAAATGTCCCTGACTGGCGAACTTAAAAACTGTGACAACTTTAACTAGACATGTAATTTCGGAGGTGTTTTGACTCGCTAAACATCATGGCGTTGTCAGAATTTGGTCTAGATTCTCTAAAATGCTAATTTTGGGAGGAAACTGACCCAAAAATGGCTCAATTTATGAAATTTTGCTACTTTTACCAGACATATTATTTCCACATATCATTTCCGATGTGTTATAATCCACTGATCATCACGGTGTTATCTGAATTTGTCTTACACTCGCCAAATTATCATAAACTCTAAATTTTGTCGTTGAATCACCTCATAAATCCTCAATCTACAGAGTCCAATCTTTGTCTCAATCCTTGAATTTCTGAATAATATACAAACTTTGAGAGTTCGAACAGAAATCTAAACAGTTTTTCCTAATGTCATAAATTGAGTCATTTTTACGAAAATTTCCAACCAATATTGGCCTTTAGGAGCACTTGGCTCAAATTTAGACAACACCATAATGTTCAGCAGGTCAAAATACCTCCGAAATGATACAGCTTGTTAAAATAAAATGCGGAGAAATATTTTTAAAAGAACTAAAATAATGGCCACTTTTCTAAGATCTCCTCTAAAGCTCTCGTTCTCTAGACCTAACTTTACATCTCCTCTAAAGTTCTAGCCTAAATTTTCCTCTAAAGCTCTAGTCTGTTTTAGGTGTAAAATAATCCAATAAACCCCGGGATAATGTTCAGCATCCCACAAAAATATAGGAAAAAACATGTTGATTACATTTTACACATTATGAGGCATTTACAATTACACATTATGAGGCATTTATATTTACACATTATGAGGCAGATCATTTACTTATAGGACAAAGATTAATGATTTTCCGGCAGTTTGGGCGGAAAGAGTTGTTCTCGGTAGTCAGGGGGGTTAATGAGGAAACAGAGGTTTGTTTCAGTTGAAATTTATTTTAGAAATGGCAGTAGAAGCAATGAAAACTTGATATATTCGATGAGTGCTGCATCTGAGGGAACTCAGTGAAGTTTTTCAACACGCAGTTATTCATTTCGACCGGACCGATTTTAGCCGGTCAGTAAAATGTTTCCTATATTTGTATCGGCAAACTGGAAGCGTCAATCGGAAACAAGGAAGTGGCAAACCAAGAGCAAGGACAGAATAAAACGTTGAAAATGGTTAGACAAGTGATAACGGGCAATCCAAGAACATCACTTAGCTATCTGAATCAACAACTTAATCTGCCCTATACAACAACAAACACTGTATATACATAGTGTTTGCAAGAGTGCAATGGGTGGCTGTGCACCCTGTGATCCCCTGAAGCAGCGCCTATGGCTTGATCGTATGGTCGCCACGCGTTCGACAACGGCATCGATAGCAAATCGAGAGCAACGTAATGTGGGATAAAACAATTTAGGTCTATGCGAGACGAATTTGTGGAAAATTATGAATATATTATCTATTAATAATGTCGTAGTCGTCGAAGACGACATATGGTTGGATAACACGATTATTGGTGACGTCGTTGATAAAATAGTTTAGGTATCGCTGATACCTAACATGACAGCGTGATAACTAAGCTAGATTTTACTATTACAACAAAGATATATTGGGTGGTTCATCCGTAATGGTGCAGAGAACAGGAGTAAATTCTATGTATTACTCTTTGGTTAAGCAATCGTTAGTTCAATATTTGCTATTCTAATAGAAGGTGCATAACAAGATTTGCTTAAATATGTATAAAATATGAAGAAAAAAAAAACGAAAAAACGACAGTTTTAATATAAAAATTATTATAGTTTAAACTCAGATGTTTAGCAAATTTTTGAACGAAAAGTCAATTAAGGATTAACATTTTTTAAATCAGGGGAAGCTCTTTCATGAGAGTGTATTAAAAATACACTGTAAAGAAATATACAGGTTATTGCATTTAAAAATTGATGTTTCTTTTGTTTTGTGACTTTTCAATTGTTCCTTGACTTTTGTATTTTTATAAGTTTAACTGATAATACAGATTTTTTATAAAATCTGTTAAGTACTTATATAAAAATATTTTTCTGTATTGTACATTAAATACTGTTGGTAGATGGAAACCCTGTAGATACATACATGTGAGATTGAAAAATGAGCATTTATATCACATATATATATTTGAAATGTTGATACTTTCTGAAAATTGGCGCATTCACTATTTTCTCGAAAAATAGCGAGGTTTTTTTTGTATTTTTTTTATTCAAGTAATTCATGCAGAAATTGTGGCGCTATAATTCGAAAATTAGAAATCAGACAACATTTGAGTCCTTTTAAACGAATTTTAAGTGCAAAATACACTCTTAGAGTTTGGTACATCCTTCCGACCCACACTGTATCATACTCATTAGTGTCTCAAGAATTTTTTCAATACTGAACTACTTCTTCCTTCTGAATGGCTACCAAAATAATGATGATTAAGCACACCTCATTTATTTGGGCCTTTGGCGACAAATTGTGTCCTCTAGACCATTCTATTTTTAGATATACCTACGAAAAGAAAACGTATAGTGTGGTCGTTAAGGAGAGAAATGCGGTCCAGTAGGCCAGTCTCGTCGCAAGTTGACGTTCAAGGTACATATAGGGTGTCTATTTTTATTTGTGTACAAAAAATACTATATCATAACATATATAAGTATAAAACAAAGTCGCTTCCCGATGTCTGTCCCTATCTATCTACTACCTATGTATGTTTAGATCTTTAAAACTACGCAACGGATTTTGATGCGGTTTTTTTTTAATAGATAGAGTGATTCAAGAGGAAGGTTTATATGTATAATACATGCATAATATAGTAGAGAAACACTGATAATTTTAGAGGTTTCTAATGTGATGTCGTAAACCGGGCGAAGCCGGGGCGGGTCGCTAGTATACTATAAAATCATAATTTTTTAGGATAATCGATTAAATTGGTAATATGCTAATTTAAATGATTCCAGATAACACTGAAGTGTCTTGACATACATAACTTCATGGCACACTTGACTCGTCTAGCCTCTTTGAGGTTGTATTAAAGAAACACCATGTATATATTGTGTTCGAATTTCGCATATGGAGGTTTTGAGATGACTTGAATAATGCTATGGACTCGGAATTGAAGTAAAAAAAAAAACATTTAAATGGTTATATTGAATTTGAAGTTATATTTTTAATTGATTATCTTGAAAAATTAGGATTCTATGGATTCGTACATGAATAAAATTAGACACACTGTATACGTGTGTGATGTAAATCTTTCTTTTCCATTTAATTTCATTGTGTCCAAATTATAATTCTCAAAAACCATGTTAAATTAAATTACAAATTAGTAAATTTCGCAGTGGCGGCTCGTGGGTGTGTTACATGGGTGGGCACAGGGTGTGTCAGTAGGATTACTCATTAGCTACCAATGGCGCCGCAGGCGAAAATTTTTAAAATTTTCAAGGTCATGCGTTTTACTGACACTTCAGAATTTCAATGAAAAATTCTTTTATACAAAAATATAGACTTTCACAAGAATAATTTTTGGGATTTGGTAGCTTTTTGAAATAATAATTAGTCACGAATATTGAGGGCTTAAATATATTAAAATAATGGGTGGTAACATGTGAAAAAAAATTGATATATGCATCTTACCGTTATTTGTAGAGGAAATCAGCTCGCCTGTCCTTATTGTTCACAAAAATGTTAATCGCCTTTTCATTAAAGTCCCGGATTTGTTTCACAAAATTTAATAGAACTAATTATTTGGTTTAAAATATGTCTGTTTTTATCCACATTTTCATTGTAACGTCTTATATTTTCACGATAAGCACTATCAAGCTGTTGCCTTATGTCTACCTTTCCCAACACACTAAAATCTAAGATGTTATGTAAATGTTTTTCATTGTAGCTAGCACGTTTCTTAGCTCGCTCATTTAAATGTTTTAAATTACTCACCCCTTCTTGAGTCCATGCAGTTCGGTTGCCACCCATCACTAAATAAATAAAACAAAACAGTTTGTTTCTTTTAGGACACCCACATAACCACTTAAATCTGTCGTAGACACTACTATTAAAATTTCGAATATGAATAATTTCACGATTTTCCCACGTCTGTTTTGAAAATAATCAAATCGGGTATCGGCCTTCCTAACCATTTAATTTCCGTTCGGATCTCGTATATAATATCTTTATTAGTCAATAAAAGTCCACCGAATACATTTTGAAACGTTTCACGATCAAAAACAGTAAAAACACACTTCTCAGCGAAGAAAATAAACAGTCACTAAAAAAGGATACTCAACAATTGTGACCCGTTCGGCTGATTTTCGGACGATTTAACGACGTCTGTCTGCTGCAATCGTCTCCAAACTTTACCAGTCACCGAAAAAGCCCGATTAAAAACGAGGGCTGGGAAACTGTGTGCCTTCGCCCACGCGCGCGCAATGCGAGGAATTCAGAGTACGGTGGCTCGGTGCTCGATCGATAGTCTGTCATATATATGTGATAAAAATCATTATTTGTGGTATAAAAGGAATAATAATTAGAATATGAATAGTTTGTCGTATACAATTAATTGATATTATTATAACAGTAATTTATAGTAAATGAACACAAAAGAAATATTTTCTATTGAAATCTGGGCTGGGCACGTGCCCCTGTGCCCTTTATCACCCGCCGCCACTGAAATTTCGAATTACATATTCGCGATATTGCCAGTTTGATAGAATTGGCTAACAAATACAATTTATGATGAGTGCAGACTCTTCGAAGGACACTGTATTTATTACAGTTATCTCATTTATTATTGATTAATGTCAATATTATAGGCATGCGAAAAATATACATATGCCATCTTTAATTAAAAAAACGTACAGGCATCAGTTAATATATATTTGATTATATTAGCCTGAGGTAAATAAATATCATGCAGTCAACAGCAAACACATTAGGCACTTGCCAGATTGGGGATGGGTTAATGTATCCCGTATTTAATATTTAATAATTAAATATATTACGGGCGTGTACCAGAATTGATTATATAGTGTTCTAAAACATCGAGGTTGAAAGCAAGATCCCATATTAAATTTGCATAGGTAACCCCTCCAAAAAGGAAAGAGGAAAGTCCCTTTGAGCCTGGCGGCACCGTGTTTCTGTAAAGCGTTTTCGCACCGATTTAGTTCAGATTGTTTGCTAAACCGTACGAAGTAGGCTTGTATATGGAATTACCGTAAGAAAAATAACTAGACTTCGTACAAAATAAAAACCGATGCACGTCATAAAACACGTTTTTAAGTTTTAGAACGCACCGATGCCAGATTTTTATAAAATTATTCAGTATTTAGAAATAATTTTGGCTAGCATACTAATGGAATATTTGTGTCTGTTTATTGTTCAATAACTCAATGTTTTTAAAAAATTATATATTTTAGAATACATTGGTTGGTGCATAAATATGCAAGTACAAAAAAAGAACAAGAAAAATTACTAGTAAAAGTTAGTAAAGACGTTTTTTTTTAATAAAAAATTAAAAGAAACAGAAAATTTGTGCAAAACAAACGGTGTTTGTTTACAAATAGTGGGCGTAGTTTTTTTTGTACATGAATATCAATTATTACAAATGTCAAGAATAACACTCGTATTCAATGCTACAGTATTTGTTATCCATTTGGTAGAATTGCTCTCTCCAGGTGATTTAATTTTTTTGTTCATTGTTTTTTGCTTTCTGTGAAATAGAATAGAAACATTTAAGTTTAGGGATGTTGCTACACGCTAAAAGAATATATTAGACTGTAGGTTTAATTAATATTTTAATTTTATATTTAAATTATCTTTCTAACAGCTGTTAAGGGCAGCAATGGACCATCATTGTCTCGTTCTTCTTCAAAATAGCGTATCAAAGACACTTCTAACTCTTGGCAGCAGCTTTGGCATTTCGCAAACGGAAGTGTGAAAACTATAATACTTTGATTGTTCTGAAAATAACATCCTGGAGTGGGTACTGTCACCTTCGGCGTAGAAACAAAAAACTGGACGTTTTCCACGAAACACCCAACTACTATACTTTTCTCGACGCGCGTTTCGCCAACTAAGTTGTCATCTTCAAGGAGAAGATTAAAACTAAATTCTAGCCCACATACTTGCACTATGTATATTAATTTTGTTGCCAAGGTTCACTGAACCGTAACTGTCTTTGTTTATCAGAGCAAACAGTGGACTGGTGGGTATCGGACCATTGTCCTTATTCATACTACTGTTACACTTAATAATTTCTAAACTTTCAAAAGTATCCAACTGTCTACTGTTTGTTACATTTTTAATTAATGTCTATCCTATAGTTGTTGTCAAAAACGTGTTGGGCAACACAAGATTTTTCTGTTCTGCCATATTTCAAATGAGCCATGTGTTCTTTAAATCTAGTCACAATAGATCTTTTTTGTTTGCCCAATATACTTTTCATCATAATCTTTACAACATATTTCGTATATTCCTGACGTTTCGTTATTGTCGATTTTGTCTTTGGGGTTACCCAAAAGCGTCTGTAGTTTATTTTTAGTAGTTTATTAAACATTTTGTCTAGTCCGCGGGTGAATTTAGGTTCATATGGAAGCAAATTTCGAATTGTCAGTATCTCTACGAAAAGTCGTGGAATTGTACAGGGTTCTCTTAAATGTATGCTTCCTTATTAACTCATCTATTAAATGGACTGAGTAATCGCTATCCTTAGATATATTCTTAATTAATTGTTTCTCACGTTCAAACCTCTCTTTATTGAGGGGGAAATTTAACAAAAGGCGAATTAGAAAATTAAAACTTGCCATTTTATGTTGAAAAGGGTGGTGTGAACCGTTGGGAATATATCTAAGAGTCGCGGTTTCTTTCCTATATACATCAAACTCTAATTTATTTTCACTATTTCTAATAACTAATACATCTAAAAATGGTAGCTATTCATTGTGTTCCATTTCATATGTAAATTTTATGGTAGGGAAAAGATTATTTAATTTAGCAACAAAATGATCCAAACCAATTGCTTTTGTATCAAATACCGCGAAGATATCGTCCACATATCTGAACCAAACTCTAGGGAAATACTCGAATTTATCTTTTACTTCTGTCTCAAATCTTTTTGCAAAAAAGATTTGTAATGAAAGGTGACAAGGAGTTACCCATTGCCGTTCCCTCATGTTGTTGAAAATATTCACCATTATACTGAAAACAATTTTGATTCATACAAATACTAGTAAGCCGAATGTATTCCTTAATAATTTTATCGTCTAAACCATTTAATTTTTTTTTCTGAAAATAACAGTATTTCAGTGCAATACGGCACTAATACAATACGGTAACTTTGGATCTGCTGCCAACTGCATAACGTTTTTGTGACGACGTGAAGTTTTAATTTTGTCCAAAGTATAGTGCAAAATATATGCAACGATTTGGAAAAATCATATCTATTATTTTCTTGTCAACCTCGATATACTAAAAAATGTAGACTTATATAGAAAAATCCTCAGTAATATACGATCTAAGATTACTGACTCAACAGTTGGAATAGAATGAGCCCTGAGCTGTAGCTTAAACTCTTAAAACATACGAAGAAGCTCTTGTTAATCCAATAATAAAACAACTCTTCTAAATGAAAAGAAAAGATAGCTAGTATATCATGCAAACTTTTAGGATCATATAAATAGATACTAGCTTACAATTTAATTCTCGCGCTAATAAGTTAATTCAGAAATGTCATGAGACACTAAATCTGCCGCATTAGAATTAATGCTCTTGTAATCGAGATGTTAAACTTGGGGTTATCTGAGTTACTGATACTTTCACGTATTATTTATTGCAGTGCTCTTTATCGACATGCACTCACAAATAAAAACAAGATTCTTGAGGTGATACAGGATGGATACGTTATATTTACTATAAATATACGTTACAGTTTCTTTGGATGGTATTCCATTGGTTCGAAAAAACTTTTTTCAGATGTATAAAGTGTAGGTTATGTTAATTAATAGCCAGTTAACAAAAAGGAAAGAAAATAGGACCTAACTGAAACGTAGAATAAGACAGATGTAACGAGTATATGTATCGGGCACTTCCCACTCAGCGTACGTGTCAGTTATTGTATGGTGGGGCGATTCGCATTTGTTGTCGATTTTGTACCCTCCCTATTTCAATAAGAACCGAGCCCCAGTACCACGGAAGCCAAGGACTGGAGTGGGGGGCAATTCCCCTTGATTTGTGTATCGTCACAGTACCATCTCATTTAATGAACATCTTTCTTCGCCTTTCTGATGCAAAATTCATTTCACACATGGCATATTAATGTGTATTAACAACCAGTTGCTCAATACGCGCAAAGAAATATCTGTAAATGTGGAATATACAAGTATTTGGGTCATTTTGCTTTTTACTAACCACTAAGAAACCACGATCGCTTCAGTGCTGCCGCATGCCTTTCACGTTATTGTGCTATGTTCGTATAGGCGCTGTTAATACCACCATATGTACTCTTTTTTATAATTTTCAATTTAAGTGCTCTATAATACATATTTTGTAAGTGTATTTTTTTTTTGTAATCGTATTTTAGTGAAATCCTGTCAAATATTAAAAATAGGCACAAGAGGAAGTTATTAATGTAAATAGTGAAATTGTTGCCTGTGCTTCCTTGTGAGGAAATAATTTTGGTTGTGTTGTCTTTCTAGGAATACTAGTATGTACATATTTTTGTGATCTCTTGTTGGTTCAGTTTTATGTCAACAGTAATACCTACTTTAATACATATTGCATTAAGTAAAGAATTTTAGAAAAAATAACGGAGACATATCGCTGATAAGTATTGGGGATTATAGCATTTACAGCTTCCTTGTCTGTGTTAAACTGTACAAATAAAAAACGAGCCTTACAATAACCTACAGAAACCATAAAATTACAGCTTTGTTCCAACAGAAAATTCGCGAGAGTTCAGAACGTGATTTAGAATTGCTTAGAATCCATGCGCGAGCTTATAGTCTTAGAATCGACTTGACTAGTGTTGGATCGTTTTTTTTTTGAAAATTTAAACTATTTTTTTTTTTAATTTTCGTTTCAAGTTGTTTTGATATCATATCCTTCTATTTACTTCTACGAGTATTGTTAACTCCGTAAAACCTTATGTGGGCCCCATGCACGGAGCATTGAAAATACGAGAATTTCGAGTTCAAACGCGAGATCTACAGCTTGTAAGAATTGATCATGCATTTTTTTACTATATGTGTTGGTCTATCCAACTATAGTTACTTAAACGACCACTAACCGTACTTCATCCGCCTAATTCAACCAATTTTCCTTACCATCCCCTTTGTAAGAGCAAACACACAACCCAGAGCATGAAGCTTATACTTTGTACAAAATAAAAACCGATGCACATCACCGATGACGTTATTAATTTCGAACGTTTCATTGAACTTTAAATTTCGCGCTTGATATTCGTTGTTATGCAGTTGGCAGCAGATCCGACGTTGTCGTCTTGTATTACTTGAAAGTTGTTGACAGTTTGAAATTATCTGAACCTTACATTGGCTTTAATAGTGGTTTGTGTCTTTTTTGAGTTTCAAACTTTTATGTTGCATTGAAAAACTGTTATTTTCAGAACAACCAAAGGGTAAAACTTTCGCATTGCCAACCCTTTGATCTTGCTAAGATATATATCATTCAAAAGGGTTTTCAAAATGCTGTCGAATGGTACTAGTCCCAAAGTGCGGAAACGCAAGATTCAAAAGTTACAGCCGTTTAAAATTGAAAATGCCATTGGCTACCATTATAAACAAAAATCATTTTTTTACTGTGTTTCAATACAAAATCCAGCAAAGTCTATGGGCCATTGAAAATATTGCTAATGTTTTGGAAGTTTTGTTTCGACCTAATCCAAACCTAAGATTATAAATTATAATCTATAAGCTATGAAACCACTCAACCTAACCTAACCTAAAATAATTGAAAACAAATAAAAATGAAAGAAAAAAGAATTTAAATGTTTCCAGAGAACGACTGGATGGCTATTGGTCGGCGTATGTACATAATATATGTGCTCGATGATCTAATGCATTACAAAAGAATTAAATTAAATTAATCACAATTAAACACAATTAATCACAATTAAAACTCACTGAAGAGTAATCGTCGTCAATCGTTGTCGAAATTTGAGCAAAATTGACTCAAAAACCTATTTAATCACGTAATCCTTACTTACGTACCATTTAATCGTAACGTAACACTTAAACGTAACGTAACGTAATACTTAATCACATAATTCTCGATCAAAACAAAGAAAGTGGGGGTTTTTGATCAATTGCACAAAACTCTTTTATCAAAAAGTTCGCAGCTTATTTTGCATTGACCAATGTATTTTGGGGTGAGAACTTTTCGAATATTTAGTAGGCTATAACTTTTTAACCCTTTACTTCCGCACTTTGGGACTAGTGCCAATCGACAGCAAATTAAAAACGCTTTCAAATGATATATCCCTTATCAAGATCGGAGGGTTGGGCAAAGCGAAAGTATTTCCCAACCAAAGTGTTATGGTATAAAATTGAAATATTAATTAGAACTACAGTCCAATATCTTGTTTTAGAGTGTAACAAAAGCCATAAACTTGAGTGTTCTACGGTTAATTATATTTTACAAAGAGCAAAATACAGTGGACTTTTAAAATCACCTAGAAAGCGTAATCCTACCAAGAAGATTACTGTAGCATTGAACACAAGTGCTACTCGTAAAATTTATAACAATTGATATTTATGTACAAAAAACTACACTGTACTATTTGCAACCGAATGGTGTTTGTGAGAATATCTTAGTTTTTTTTTTGGTATTTTTTTAAAAATTTGAAAATTTCCAGTTGCCTTTTTCTACTAATTTTGCCTCCCATTAAAAATCTTTACTAATTTTTACTATCAATTTTTCCTGCCTTTAAATAGGTATATGTAAATTTTTAAAATCATTTCTCGTTTTAATGTTGCAAACATAAATTATTTGACAATAAACAAACACAAAGAATTCATCCATATGCTAGTCAAAATTATTTCTAAATATTGAATAATTTTATAACAACGTGGCATCAGCGCGCTCTAAAACTTAAACATGTCTTTGATGACGTGGATCGGTTTTTATTTCGTATGAAGTATATTTCTAATTAACGTCGAACTTACTTCGTCCATTACTTGGTCCGTGAAACGAGGATCGCTGTCACCTCGGGAGATGCGGACCGGTTCCAGAGTGCGTGCCACGTAGCTAGGCAGGCTGATGCCGTTCGTTATCCTGTGGAGCTTTAGCTCTTCCCTTTCCGTCTTGGAGTCTAGGCCGAGAAACAATCGTAAATCCTCCGGATCGTTTCTGTCGGCCAAGTATAACCTGCAATTACGACAGTCAGTACATTATGTAGGCATCAGAATTCTAGCAGTCGGCGCCATTGCGGAATATTTTCGAAGTACTTATTGTGCTATTACTTCTGTTATGTCGTGTTTAACCCTTAAAGTACACACTGGGGTACAGCTGTACAACGACGTAATTCTGCAAATTTTGAGCATCTAAAAGTAAAGGACACTGGTCTAGTGCGACATCTGGCGACAGTTATAGGGTATGATATACTTATTTTATTAATAAATTTTCTGATACTTTTTGGCAATAACAGGAAATACATTTTTTCCCAATAATTTGACCATTCATTTTCCAGAATAAATACCTTTTTTTTAAAAGTCCAATAAAGATATAATATTTTTTATTTTATATTTTATTTTTTTTCATATATTGGCACATCAATAGAAGACTCCATTAGACCTTATACCGACAAATTAAAAAGTTGGGTATTTTCATTAAACTTTTTTTTTAATGAAAATACCCATTTTTTTCGCTCTTTTTTTATATTTTCATGTTTTTAACATACTTAATTTTAATATTTAGCTTTATTATCTATTCTATTTTATGAAATATACTTTCAAGAAGCTACAAACCAAAAATAATTTCAAAATATTAAATAGTCTCATTTTTATAAAAGTTTTTTCACTGGGGTACAGGTGTAGTCAGTGTGTACTTTATGAATCTGATGGAGGAGATTTTGTGCAGCACTTTACTATTTCTTACCTAAGACACAATTTGTAATGTCATAATATACAGTGCCATCCTTAAAATTTTCACCACATGGGAAAAATTTTTATGTTTGCGTTTGAGAAATTCTTTTGACCGTCAGTTGTTTGGGCATGTCTTTAAATTAAAATAGCGCCCATCAAACCTAGTAAAAAAGTTCATAATATACGAGTAGCATACGAAAATTTGAAATCGACCCAAGAGTAAACTACCTTTATTTTCGACCTTAGAGAAAAATATTATAAAGAAAAGTTATCCCTTTTTAAAACACTAGCACTAATACGAAGTTTCAGTGCAATATGGTGAAAAAGCGGTTCCTGACATTTTTTTCAACTTACCCTCGTACCATAATTTTAACGAAATCGCTTATTATTAAAATTGTATTTTCTGGAGAGTCTTCTCCAAGAAAAAAATTGTTATTGTTCAAAACAATGTAAATGGCAACGAATAACAATTAAAAAAGGTCAGCAAGAAAGAAACGAATTTTTGGTGCAAACTTTATTTTATGTTCAAGAATGACATAAAAAGTAAATAAATATGGTAAACCTCGTAGAAAGTATACTTTTTGAGGCGATACTTTCGTAATAACATTTATTAAAACACATACATTATGTTTCTTAAAAGTACAGTGTGTATTTGTAAGTTTTATCTGATGTTTTGCAATATTAAAAGTTTTGCTCCTCATTGATATTGTGCTGTCGTATTGCTTTGTAAAATTAAAATTATATATATATATATAATATTTCTGAAAAACATTTATTAATAACGTTATTCTAAACATGCTTTCTAACTTTTTGTATTATTCTTGAAGATAAAATAAAGTTTGCACCAAAAATTCGTTTATTTTTTGCTGACCTTTTTTATAATTGAATTATTTGTTGTCTGCTTCCATTGTTTTGAACAATAACAATATTTTTCTTGGAGAAGAGTCTCCAGAGAATACGATTTTAACAACGAGCGACTTGTGTGTTAGAATTGTGGTACGAGGGTAAGTTGAAAAAAATGTCAAGAACCGCTTTTTGACCATATTGCATTGAAAGTTCATATTGGTAGTAGTCTTTTACAAAGGAATAACTTTTCTTTATAATATTTTTCTCTAAAGTTGGAAATAAAGGTAGTTTATTCTTGGGTCGATTTCAAATTTTCGTATGCTACTCGTATGTTATGAACTTTTTTACTAGGTTTGATGGGCGCTATTTTAGTTTAAAGACATGCCCAAACAACTGACGGTCAAAATAATTTCTTAAATGCAAACACAAAATTTTTTCCCATATGGTGCAAACTTTATGGATGGCACTGTATGTAGTAGGTGTATCAGTATTTATCTTTATAAATTTTATTGGTTTGCTTTTGATTTTTAGTTTTGATGGAAATAAGATAGATACGATAATATATATAAGATACGATAGATAATTCTTGCAAGTGTACACATGTGTTTTTATTTTACGAAATTGTTTAACATGTGTATTAGGAAGTATATTTTTTAGAATGACAGACATTAAACTGAGTAGGTATCTTGAATATTTCATTGTGATTTTTTTTCTTAATTCGAATAGTTCTAAATTATGTTTTCTTCCATCATGTTCTTTTGCAAAGGTAATTTCCTTGAAGGTACTGCAGTTTCCTTTTCAATGTCGTTTTATTAATTTTAACCGTTTTTTTTCGTATTTATATTGTTTGTCGCTATGACTGACTAAAAAATGTCGTATTGTGTTGTGTTCCTGGTTGCCGAGGAAACTATAAAGATGGACCCAAAATGCATGCCTTTCAGTTTCATGATGTTGTGGATCTGTGTAGGAATTAGGTTGGTGAATTTTCAACTAACAAATATAAGAGGATATGTAAACTACAATTTCCTAAAGAAAACATAATTCTTCAACCTCTCATGCTTCAAAATGGGGTCTAACTATTACAGTTGATTTAAAGATTCCCAAATTGGCTTCCGACGCCGTTCCCATGTCGATTCCTAATTTTACGAAATATTTATAGTCGCCTTAGTAGAGATGCAAAATTATATCTTATTTCACGAAAGCACTTATAAATGGTAAAAAGGAGTGAATTATACAAAAATCGGTTTAAAATTTCTTCATCCCCCGATGACGTCAACATGGTTAGTGAAACGCGCGTACTGAGTGTAAACGACAGTGATGAGCGTGATTATCAATGAAATACGAGCCCAGAATCATATCGTTTGGCCCAATGTTATTTTTGGTGAAATTTCTGAAACAAAGACTTCATACTATGGATACGACAATTGTCCTTTATTACATTATTTACCATATTATTTATCATATTATTTATCCTACAAATTGCCAATAAAGGATAATAGTTGTAACCATAGTATGAAGTCTTTGTTTCAGGAACCTTACCAAAAAATAACATTGGGCCAAACGATATGATTCTGGGAAACATTTTCAATTAAAACTTGGTGTGCCCAATGAGGGTGTTAATGGCTATAGTTTGAATAATAGATTCGTCCGGTCCTAGTTGGAAGTCCGGTAATAGTTTAAGTAAGACATTCGCCGCCGAAAGTTTCTATTGGCTGTGTGTGAAGATGGTAGCGGACACGTTAATTCGGGGTAATCTATTAAATTATTGATTGATCTCAATAAAAGCACTGGATCTGCTAGAAACGTGCGTTATTCAGAACTTGCTAATCCCCTGGCCGTTAGGGTAAGTTTAGCATCTTGCGCGTTCTATATTTCATGGGATCGCTTCATCACCTAATCTCCTAGCGTTAAGTGGACCACACTGTACCTTACCTAATACCTATACAGAGTCAACAATAAATCATAACTGAGACTGCTTTTAGATAAATGAAAACGAATCTAAAGGCTCGGCAGCTTTCAATTGATCGTTTTAAAAATCTATACGTTCATCAGCAGAGATCTGTGACATTTTAAATCAGCGATACTGTAGATAAATCATGGGCCACGATGTATTCCTATTGAAGCCCATTTGTATTTCTGTTAGCCTTTCAACGAAACGGATATCTTCTCTTTTCAGACGTTATAAGAGGTGCTATGAAATAATTCTAATAGATTATACTTAATTTCATGTCAAACTCAATGTTGTAAGGGTTCAAATACTAGGTATCAAAAATATTTGTTAATGTTTCTACAAGTTCCATCTTTCATTAAAAATTAATTTACAATGTCCACCACTTCGGTCCAAACAAGTCTGGCATCTCTTTCTGACCGAATTGAAAACATTGTGTAAGATATTAGGATGAAAAGTCCTCACGAGCATGAAGTCGGAAAATGGACAGTTACTTAGATAGTAGGGGTAGGAAGTTTCCTCTCCGGTGTCTTGCCCATGACTCTCCAAAATATTTTCGTTGGGACCGTAGGTAAAGTAGATAAATAGCCCTAGTTATTATTATTGATTCTGGTATATATATTAAAGAAGAGGCGAGTTTTTGATAACCGGTCGCTGTCATCGTCAATTCTGTCTAATGGATTGGGATCTGCACCTTCGAAAACCTTTTATTAATGAGATAATACATTTACATTTCATTAGAGAGAGGAAAAGCTGTTCAGTATTTTTGCGGGTGCCAACTGCCAATGACCACGTTTGATATCTGTTTCTGAATCAGCGATGAGAAAATTCTTCGCTACCGATAGTAGTGGTTATTTCTTGGGAAAGCGAGAAAAATGGAAGTTTTTGGCAGCTGACAACTGTCAATGGACACTTTTGACCTCGTATCCGGAATGTGCGACCCCAAAATCCCATGGATATCCCTCAAAATTAACTCGAGGAACAATGCAAAGACCTACGGTCCCTTCAAAACGGTTTCAGAAAATCATTGGCACCTAAAGCTTCCTATCATCTAAATCTAAAAAACTGCCCATTTCCTGACTTCGTGCCCATGAGGACTTTTGATCGATAGCGTCTGGAGAACAACATATTCAAATTTCAGACAACTTCACCAAGGGCCACTTCCCATAAGGAATGTGCGGGGTCCTTTCCATAAACCACTTGACTCCGTTTTTTTGAACGCATATTATATTTACCTCCATTTTATTCTTATTAAAAAAGGATATACGAGGCGCGTTCATAAACTAAGGGCCGTTTGCTTATATATAAATATTGGCGCTTCGAAACACAGTTTTACTACTGCAGCGCCATCTACTGACTCATTGCGAAGCTACAGCCTCATTTGTTTTGATTCTGAAGTCGTATTGTTGTCCGTGAATGCAAAGAACAATGGCCGCGAAAATCGTTGATCCTCGCCAACTGTGAAGTGCGTTCTGTGATTCGTTTCTTATGTGCAAAAGGATCGTCGGCTGTTGAAATTCATCGGGAGTTATGCCTGGTTTACGGACCTACAGTTATGAGTGAAGGAAAGGTTAGACAATGGTGCCGTGATTTTAAAAATGGCCGAACAAATGTCCATGACGAAGAGCGGAGTGGCAGGCCCAGTATCCAGACCGATGAAATCGTTTCACAAGTGAACCAAACACTGCGATCTGATCACACTGCGATTAGTGGCCTGGCTAACAAATTTCCTCAACTTGGACGCACTACTGTTTACAATATTGTCACAGAAAACCTCGCATACCGCAAATTGTGTGCAAGGTGGGTACCAAAAATGCTCACCGACCACCACAAAGAGCAAAGAATGTCTAGTGGACGAAAGTTTTTGGCCCGTTATCAACAAGATGGAGATGATTTGTTTTCTCACATTGTTACTGGGGACGAGACGTGGGTATCCTACGCCAACCCAGAAACAAAATTGCAATCGATTCAGTGGCGACACTCATCTTCACCAAAACCGAAAAAGTTTAAGCAAACTCAGTACACAAGTCGAAAATTGATGGCTACAGTTTTTTGGCACAAAGACGGTGTTCGTTTGGTTGATTTCATGGAACGTGGGACAACAATTACAGCTGACGTGTACTGCGAAACGCTCAAAAAATTGAGACGTGCGATCCAAAACAAACGCCGCGGGAAACTGTCATCTGGCATAATCCTCCTCCACGATAACGCGCGTCCTCACACTGCTGCCAAAACCAATGAGAAAATTCAAGATTTTCGTTGGGAACTTTTTGACCACCCACTGTACAGTCCCGACCTTGCACCTAGCGACTACTTCCTCTTCTTGCATATTAAACAGTGGCTCGGTGGACAACGTTTTGAAACCGAATAGGGACTCAAAAACGCCGTTGTCAACTGGTTCAACTCTCAGGCGGCAAGCTTCTATGCAGAGGGGTTAAAGAAGCTGGTGCAGCGGTACGAAAAAATGCTTAGAAGTGAACGGCCATTATGTAGAGAAGTAAATTAAGATTGTACCTAACTAAATATGACAATAAAATTTGTTTCTTATGAGTACATTTTTTTCTGTGACCAAACGGCCCTTACTTTATGAACGCGCCTCGTATTTTTTGTGTAAAAAGAAATTCTGTGCTTTTGACATAACGAGACAAAGTTTAATTCCCTAAACGTACATTTGGCTATTGTTTATTCGTTTTTGAAATATCGTACTGTTTGGCATTCGTTTGTTTAGCTCCCCTCTGTAGGGCGTTTGAGTTTTTACCCTACCAAACTTCACTGCGCCAACTAAACAGTGGACTGCATAGCGGGAAACGAAAGGTTGAATAAATAATTCACAAAAGTAAACCTACCGAATTGAATTCTAAAAGTTTTTTGTTCCATTGAATAAGTGGATGAAAAACGATCGAGAATTTGTTTCGCACAAATTCGCATAAGGGTGTCCCATAATGTTAAAACTTTTAAAGCGTGTGTTATATAGGATGATTGATTTATCATAGGAAGTGAGTTTTTCTCGAAAACAGCTAACAGAAATTAATTTTTGTGAAAGGTAAATCACTTTTACTCACCTTCACTCAAAATTAAGGTAAACATAAAAAATTGTCAACGACACAAGCGTCGAGACGCCTCAAAAACTTTTTTCAGCAACATTCCTTTTTTACTTTACCATTATTAAGATATATTAATTGTGTGTTCTTTTCTTATTTAAAATTTTTTTTGTATCTTGAATATTTAAAAATTTATGGTCGATTTATTATTTACTGCCCTATCTGTTTTTCTCGTAAGCTGCTAGCTAAATGAATATAATGTCTGTATAAAAATATATCAGTTTACTCGCTTTTACTAAAAATGATGAAATGATGAAAATGAAGACGGAAATAAAAAATATATGTACTCTATTTCCATTCTAAATTGAAAATAGGTAGAAAAAAGCAAGGTTGTCAGATATATTTTCTAAAATTGCTAAGCTCACTATACAAGTATACTTCATACTTCAGTAAACTGTTAGTTCGTGACGTTCTTAGAAAGCTAGTTTGGAAATATTAAAAAAAAAACATAGATATAAATTTATTAGTTAGCATTAAAATAAAGCGTTTAAAATTGCTGGAAAAAATAATTATAAATTAAAACAACTTTATGTATGTTACTATACTTAAGAAAATTTTGAAGAGCCGGCAACGCTTCGCTGTCTGGTTGGAAATCGCTGGTCGATGATCCATTAGACTACACACCGGTCCATTAAACTACACTTAAGAAAATTTTGAAGAGCCGGCAACGCTTCGCTGTCTGGTTGGAAATCGCTGGTCGATGATCCATTAGATTACACACCGGTCAACGATCCAATAGACTATTGCGCTTCGCATTCAATACATTGCTTGCATTATTTATTCGGTCCACTGTGCCATAAAATTTTTACGACGTCGTTAAAATGATTTACGACTTTAGGAATTAGGAACTTAAACTACTTGTTTAAGACGCCAGTGACGTGTATTTCAGCTAGATTTATTAACACAGACAATTTTTTGAGATTGTCTGGCTAAATGAGTATTATTTACAGCAAATTATATTACAAATATTAAGAGTTTTGTATGCAGGCTAATTTTAATCTCCTATATTGATTGAATGAAAAACATTATTTCACAATTTTCGAATTTATAAAAGATATGCACGCCCATGGAATCATAAAGTTGCACCGCTTTTTTTGTTCCCCAGGCGTATTTATCATTTTCAATTAAAATTAGAAGGAGTATAGCTTAATGATGTTAAGCATCGCGACGCTGAATTTTTTTTTTTTTAGCAAAATACTTGTTTTTTATACTTTCTTTATTTCAAAAGTTGTGGCCGATTTCCCGATGAATTTCTTTATAGTTAATATTGCAACATTTGGAATTGAATTTTCCGACGCTATTGTTCATTCAACATTATACAAAATACATATGTAAGTAAATATATTTTTATTTACAACAAAAAAATGCATGTATTAAACCTAGGTTTTGATAGCTGAAATATTGTATAATTTATAATAAACAAATATTTTTAGATACCTCAACAATAAACAACATACCTTCAAATGCTATTTAAATCTTTACAAATGAGTAAATCAAATAAAAACAAGAAAAATTAAAAATGAATTATTTAATAAATACTCAATATGCACCATTGTTATTTGAGCGCAACTCAGTTACTCGTTACAAAATTAACATTTTCTTAATTCATTAGAAGTTATTCTTCTGAAAATATTTTGAGCTAATTCAGCACAGGCAGCAGTAATTTTGTGCCTCAAATCAAAACACATTGTTTTGTGCACAGCCCATTTGTGTTAATTCGAATTCAAAGAATAAAAACAATTACTTTAATAAATAGGTATCGATTTACTGTTCTTCACACATACTTTCACAGTTAAATCCTGGGAGTTTTGAAAGTTGAACTTATTTGCATTAGAAGTTGTCTTCAATGGTGTGAAATTAAGAAATGGACTATTTAGTAGATTGATAATATTTTTAAGCGGATGTTTTAGTAGGCCAAATAAGATTTTATGAAATAAAAAAAGAGTTATTGAAAAAAAAATTCAACAAAACCAAAATCTTTTACGAATTATAAACAATATTTATTATATCGAATTTATAGAAAATCGAGGCGTCGCGATGCTTAGCATCGTTTTCTATTAACATCGTTAGCAAGCTATATGTTTTACTTCTGTCTTAAAACGCAGAAGCTTCTGGCTGTAGTTTTCTAAATTTATTTAGAAAAATTATTTTTTTTTTTTTTTTTTTTTTTTTTTTTTTTTTAAAGCAAGTAAATTGATGTACTGTTTATACAAATTATATTAATTTAGCTAGCAGTATATGAGAAAAAACAGATAGTGCACTCAGGAGTAAATTAATCGAGAATGAAATATAAAAAATCGATCACCCTGTACATGAGATTTTACAGGGGCTCTTTCATATAAGCTTTGTCGATCAGCCCTTCCTGTAAAGTTATTGGAAATTATTAATAATTAAATGCGGCATCAATTGTCCTTACTTCGTTGTTATTATAGGATACGATAATATTAAATTCAACTAGAAAACATAACTAGTACATTAAAAGAAAATATATCTAAGTATATACACGGTGGAGACTTTAACTGGAATATATTCGCTAGCGGGGTGGTGAATGATTTTTCAAAAAATTCCCGTGACACTTCAACTTTTAAATGTATTTACCTACATTTTGCAAGTAATATGAAAAATATAGCCCTTCAGGGGTGGCTGAAACCACCTACGACATAAATTTTTTCAAATGCAACCCTATGGCTTGTGATGACCCCTCATTGTAAAGCTGGTGGAAAGAGGAATCCAACGCACTGATCAAATTTTAATTTTTAGTATGTTTGTAGGGTTGCATACAATTAAAACAATTTAAAAATTAAATTTATTTTCAACGTAACAATTGTTCAAAATGTGCACAATTCACATGTTGGCTGTATCCCAGTCTGTGGTAGGTTTCGTCCCTTACATTATGCAACATTTGCGGTGTTAATTTTCCGATTTCCTCTCTTATCCATTCCTGCAGATCTGGTATGTTGTTGGGTTTCTGAATGTAAACCCTACTTTTAAGATATCCCCACAAAAAGAAATCCAGTGGTGTAAGATCTGGAGATCTTGCTGGCCACTCAATATTACCTCGCCTCCCAATCCACCTACCGGGAAAAATTCTGTCCAGATACTGACGAACAATGGCAGCATAGTGTGGTGGGGCCCCATCTTGCTGAAACCATAACCTGTCGTCGGTCAAGTTAGGGTTTAAGGGGTTTGGAAATAAATGACATAGCACTGGCATTAGTTTGTGCTGGAGTAAACGCAAGTATCTTGCTCCATTAAGAGTGTCATCAAAGAAAAATGGTCCTACAATTCTATCTTGTATTATTCCGGCCCACACATTAGTTTTCTGTGGGCGCTGAGTATGAAGTTCCCTCATCCAATGGGGGTTCTTTCCAGCCCAGTAACGACAATTTTGGCGATTTACGTGCTTATTTAATGTACAAGTAGCCTCGTCAGAGAAAACTATCCACTCTAAAAATAACTGGTTTTGATCAATACAAGTCATCAATAAATCGCAAAATTCCGCTCGTCAATCTGGATCATCTTCAAGTAGCTCTTGAACAGCTTGCATTTTATATGGGCATTTTTCTCATATTCAAGTATTTTTAAAACTGTTTTGTGATTAAGATTACTATCACTGGACAGCTGACGGGCTGGAGTGATTGAATTTTCTTCTAGGGTAAGCAACAAATTCAACTTCGTGTCGTCATCAACAACAGCCTGCCTCTTACTCGGTACTTTCCTGACATGACCCATCTCTCGATATTGTGCCTCAATTTTACTAATGGTACCTTGATTTAGTGGTGGCAAGTCAGGATGCGTTTCTCGAAACAAGCGAACAACTTCGCATTGAGTTCGCGCCCTATCACCATATCCAATGATCATCAAAATTTCGATTTTTAGTGATTCAGTTAAATAAGACATTTTCACCAATTTGAAATAACACTTCGTTTCAAACTCTGAATACAGCATACAAACTAAATTACTCTTTGCGGTAGTGTAAAAACACTATCAAAAAATAACAAATATCAGTTGTGGCAAAAAATTGCTTGGAATGTTTTGTGGGGACATATGAAAAGTAAGGTTTACATTCCAAAACTAAACAACACACATTTTGAGTACGAAATTGTTGCGTTAAAAATAAATTAAACTATAAAATTACGTTTTAATTGAATGCAACCCTACAAACATACTAAAAATTAAAATTTGATCAGTGCGTTGGATTCCTCTTTCCACCAGCTTTACAATGAGGGGTCACAAGCCATAGGGTTGCATTTGAAAAAATCATGTCGAGGGTGGTTTCAGCCACCCCTGAAGGGCTATATTTTTAATATTACTTGCAAAATGTAGGTAAATACATTTAAAAGTTGTCGTGTCTCGGGAATTTTTTGAAAATGTATTCACCACCCCGCTAGCGAATATATTCCAGTTAAAGTCTCCACCGTGTATAAGCACTTGCATTATTTGAGGAAGACGTTTAAAATTAGGTGCTAAAATGTTATTCACATTTCAGAGATCAACGACCTCGGAAATTCCTTAGTAACTGCTTCACCTAGGACGTTGAAAATTTGCTTTATGCTGATAATTTGACTATGGAGGGTAAAGCGTGCAAATGGCAGCGGAAGGGTGATATAATATATGTTAGAAGGGATGTACTTTAAATTTATGTAGTCGATGGAGATTCGTTTTATGTGTGGTATCGGGTTATATTGGTTTATGAGTTCTTCGATGCTGAACCGGGTTAGGCAGTGACGGTATCCACTTATAACGACAGTATTATTATAGTTGAAATAATAAGAAAATTTAGATAAAATCTATTATCTAAATTTTTTCGCAAAAAGTTTTAGGCTAAAACTAATAGGTATTCTCTTTAGATACCAAGTAAAGTTAGTGCGTTAAAATCAGCTTCGAAGGGTATCGGAAAACGTGAAAATATACAGGACCCTCCATTTAAAACTTTGGTATGCCACCATTTTTTGGAACACTTTGTATATTTGAAGCTAAGTTCACGTTATGGATTTTTATCGTTAATTGTCGAATTCAAAATTTCGTTGAATGTTACTATTAACTTAATTAATTGACATATAGCCTTCAATTTGGGATTATTAGACGCAGAACTTCACAAAATGTAATTCTATAAAAAAAATATTGTAGTACAAAAATAAACAGAATTTATGCGACTTCACAAAAAAATTGGTGTGGGAATACCTCCGTTGCTGACTGAATACGAAATTAATGGATGAAATAACGGTAGATCCGCTTTTTTAGGAACTCTCAAATTCTGTCGCATGTGGCAACGTTTTCTCATAGACAAGATATTTGACGCAGTGCAAAAACGCAGTGAGTTGGCTTTCAAACAGTTGCCAGTGACGTAACCCGCCTACTAACCTAAAACCGTCCGCGCTGACGGCCGAGCTGATGCAGTGGGCCAGCTCCCAGAGTACGTGGTCCTTCGTGGGCTTGGACTGGAGGCTCTGCGTGAGGTCCTGAAGCATCTGACGCTTGTCAGCGTGCACGCAAAACTTCCATCTGGAGAGGCTCGTCTTCCTGCCGTTCCAAGACGACGACTCGGGCTTCTTCTTCATCCGTTGTGATTTCCTTATTATCCACCTTTCCAGCTGTTCCACCTCTATCTCGTCCATAACGTAGCGCTCCAGGAAGTCCGGATGGATGTCCAGGAAGTTGGACACTTGGTCGGCTGCAACGAAAGAAGATAAAGAAGGAAATTCAACAACGGTCTTCGATTTGACCAGTGGTTTTCTGGTATTACCGTGTATGATGGTAATTCCGGCAATACCCTGAGACCATCGAGTCATCAGGCAACAGCAATAAAAGCCTTTTTGACTGAACTTCTAAACTAAACACTTTACTTTTAAAAACTATGCTTTTTCGAATGTTTTCGACGCGTTGAATCCAAATCTAATCTCAGAATTGCTCAATCACGTCAGATTTTCGAGAAATCATAACCTAGAAGTGTGGAGAAAATTGTTGCTATATTTGAGGTTATGTTACAACATGAAATACACTAAGCGCAGAAAGTAAGGGATATAAAAACATCCCACATTTATAGGTGTTACACTAATTATAATTAACGTTTTTGATAATGAAAATATGGATAATTGCTAAAAAAACTTTTTAACTGAAAAAAAAAACTAAATGAATAAAAATGAAAAATCGATCCTTACATACTTTTTGCACAAACGACAATTTCAACAATTCCGAGCACTATGAAAAAAAAAATGCAGAGCTTTGAAACTATCAGGGTCTCTCTTTTTTTTGAACAAAAAACAATTACTACAACTTGTAAAGGATACTTTGTAGTGTTCAGAAGCTTACTTTAATTTATTGTATGTTCATTATTCCCTGAATAATTGATTACCAAAGTCAAAAATAACTTTTTTTGCTTTGAACGGCGATAACTCATCGAAACACAGCGAAAAATAATATCGTATATTGCTCGAAAATAGGTCAAATAAAAGAGAATCAAATTATCTAAAAGAATTTTATGATGAAATTATCCGTCCGAAAAAAAGTCCGTTGACCTTTTACAATACAACAATTTCGATTTATTTTTCGGTATTTTTTTTATGATTACCCAAAAACTGCTGAAGCTAAAAAATATTTGAACTCAAGATCCAAAAACTAGAAACAAAGAGCTTCAATTTAATTTTTTTTCTGACCATTTTAAAGCAATGACAATATAAAGCAATGTTTTTGATAAAAAGACTGTCGCAGTTATCAAATGACTTCTCTCTGTGTCTGTAATCTCGTGGTATAATATAACCTAAAATATCGCTGCCTGAGTTCAATACTGGCACTACGTCATACCCCTCGCGAGTTCAAAAGTGGCACTATACTAAAAACATTGTTTTGAGATAAAAGAGTTTACAGTTTGCTATGAATTTTTGCTAAGTTCCTGTTGTTATTTTGTGCGATAGTGTCACGGGATAGTTTCGGGAAACTTCGGGATAGTGTCACTATTGAACTCAAGGGGGTAGGACGTAGTGTCACTATTGAATTCAGGCAGCGATATAGTGAAAAACAGTATTTCTCACACTTGTGGTTAGAAGTTGGATATCTTGAACACCTATGCGATGAAGGAACTCTGAGGTCAGATTCAGCGCATCAAAAACGTTTGGGACAGTATAGTCTGGTTTCTGCTTTAAAATGTTGTCGACCTGTGTTGTTTTGTCGATCAATGAAATTTATTAGTGTTCGTTTCGTGTTCGTGTTTTATATTTTTAAGTATACATCTGTTATCAGCTATTATGCTTCATTTCTTGATTTCGTACCTCTCATTTGTGCAGTGACGGCTCGTGACTTTTATTTTGGGGAGGCAAATATATTTTGCGAAAATTTTTTTTCTTAAATTCTTGTGATGGTAAACATTGTTGGTAATATGCCGCATAGTTAGGAGAAGGACCTCTTACTTGGTCATTAAAATATATTAAGTACATTTGTCTAACATAATGTACCTAATATATTTTATTGGTTCAGCAAAACCATCGTGAAGGTGTAGAGTTTCCGTTAAATTAGTTTACTATTAAAAGATGCAGTGAAATAGAATACGAATTTTTGCCAGGACTGCGTCAATTTAGATTTGGCGGGCTGAATTGATCACATTCATAATATTTTGTTTGCCTAAAAGATGTAATTTAAAAACACAATTAATATGTTCCTGACTTTTTGAATGTGTCAAGTGAACGAGATTTTTTTAAGAACGAGAAAGTTTTAAGATTTTATCAAATCCAGACTTTGTCCAATCATTTTCTCCACGATTTGAAAATAAAACACACAGCCAACACAATAATTTATTTAAAGCTAAAGAACCACTTCAAATAATGACTTACGTAAGTAATATGGTACACTTTCCATAATTATTACCCTCCTGTACCACTAAAAACACTCAAAAAGACCCGGCAAGAATAACGGCACTTTCCAATGAAAATTTCCAAAACACAGAACAATAAAATATATTAAATTTCGTAGGTTAGGTTGTTAGGTTCATGAAATCAAATAACTGCTTTCTGCGCTGTCACGTGTGAGAGGTGGGAGGTGGGCGTGTTTGCTTCCGCTATGCAGTTTTTTAAATGACCTTTAATGCCACTGGAGTTAAAGGTTAAATTTTGTAAAAGGTAAGTACAGTAGGTTTATAAAAAAAAACTTATTTGTAAATTGTGGCAAACACATTCACACATTCCTCATTCAAAGCTTGCCGTATTTCATTGACATTTAGACGACTACTGTAGCTCGAACCGAATTTACCCTGTAATTTAGGACGGAGATTTATCGAGCCATACAATAATAATAACCGCTCTTTATGATCTAATTAATTAGTTTTAGTCTACTTGCACACCTGGCTTAATTAAACCGCATACATAAAATTAATTGGCGCTGTTACATAGCCAGCGGGCTAGAGAAACCACAATTTGGTTAAGCTAATCAAATAATAATGTTTTTGGCCACAAACTGTACATGAGCGATATCGACAGCACGACTGAGAACAAGGGTATCCCCCCATAAGTATGGTGAAATGCCCCCCTTTTTTTTATTTTCTTCGCATGATGAAAGTGTTTCTTAGGGCTAATTATGAAAGGTAGACCGAATTTTAGGTCCAAAAAATTTTCCTCTCAGCTAGGTATGGAAAAACCCTGTTTTTTACGTTTTATTTTTTTTCTCGGTTTTAACTGTCGAAAAAATCTGAAAAAAATTCATGAGTACCGATTGTTCCGATTTTCAAGCTCATTCAAGGTCATTATGACCTCAAAAAGTTATTCAAACTGTAAAAATCCCATATATTTTAACCAAAAAAAGCTTCAGGCTCAGACTTTTAATATGTCATGTTTTTAACTGTTTTTTACTACCTCAAATGTTTTCAGATTTTTGGAGTGGTGGGTCATGCCCAAAAAGTGCGAAAAATCAATTTATTGTCCGTGAAACGGCTTAAAACGGCTTAAAATCATCATTTTATAGTGTCCTGATTTTTTTCTTGCACTAAAAGGACTCAAATGACTTCAAACAATTAAAAAATATAAAAACTACTAGTTTCGATAAGTGGAATTTTTTTTCTTACTATTTTTAGTGAACATATTCTTTAATTCTTTGAAGTCATTTGAGTCCTTTTTAGTGCAAAAAAAAAATCAGGACACTATAAAATAATGATTTTAAGCCGTTTTAAGTCGTTTCACGGACAAAAAATTGGTTTTTCGCACTTTTGGGCATGACCCACCACTCAAAAAAATCTGAAAAAATTTGAGGTAGTAAAAAAACAGTTAAAAATATAACATATTAAAAATCTGAGCCTGAAGCTTTTTTTGTTTAAAAGATATGGGATTTTTAAAGTTTGAATAATTTTTTTATAGACGGATTTTTTACATAAAATTAATCATATTTTCTGTACTCATGATTTTTTTCAGATTTTATCGACAGTTAAAAACCGAGAAAAAAATAAAACGTAAAAAACAGTGTTTTTTCCATACCTAGCTGAGAGGAAAATTTTTTGGACCTAAAATTCGGTCTACCTTTCATAATTAGCCCTAAGAAACACTTTCATCATGCAAAGAAAATAAAAAAAGGGGGGAATTTCACCATATTTATGGGGGGATACCTTTAATTTTATGCATTTGGGTATCATAGTAGATTCCGATTTGAGTAATAATTTAATTCCTTATACACTAAAGTCATGATATTTAATACACAGCTTATCCACGAAAGGTGACAATGTGGGAAAAATAGTTATTAGGTGCTAGATTTTTTGGTAATGTAAATGAGGTGGATGAGATATTTGTGCATATTTTGAGTACAATGTAATTTTTTCTCCAAACGAACAAAGGGATTTTTCCAGTTTTATAGAGCCGTCAAA
The DNA here is from genome assembly GCA_029963805.1 of Aromia moschata. Classification (NCBI taxonomy): domain Eukaryota; kingdom Metazoa; phylum Arthropoda; class Insecta; order Coleoptera; family Cerambycidae; genus Aromia; species Aromia moschata. Next base: position 1,208,974 of record JAPWTK010000097.1, read on the forward strand.
AAAACCTTGCGCAACCAATTTTCTTAAAATAAAAGAGTGTTCAAGCTTTTGAACGTGTTTTTGAAAATTTATATCCGTTCGTTAGGAGAACAATGATGACAACTTTCATGGACACACTGTATTCCTATTAAAAACGAAAACCTAGACACTTTTTTCATACATCGAAACAAAACACTGTACTAAACGCGCGTTTCGCAAGTCGACATCATCAGGAGATGACTGAAGTTGGTTTGGTAACTGATGGTGGTGATCTTAAATTTTGAAAAAAACTGTCTTTAGGTTTTTGTCTTCATACTGAAGGTTCTAGTCTCACAGCATTATAGTCTCCCAAAATCCTTACCAGTAACCATGTTAGCGGATTTCGGGAAGTCCGTTTTCCCCAGGGACAACGCTCCCTTGTTGTTTATCTGCGACCCTGTAAAAAATAAATGTGGATTTTAATGATTATTGAATTAGTTTATTGATTGTATTAATATATTGGCGAACGCCATGGCGATATTACCCTCTGTTTGCTCTCAGCGTATTATTCAATTAATGTGAATGACACAAATATTTAATTTTTAGATAACGATTCAGTTATTATTACAGACAATTTTTATGGTCTGTTTAATTTTAACGGCCTCTTCAGGATACATGAATATTCAAATATGGGTTGTGCATTTAAAATGCCAACTATAAACATTTCTAAATTGACTGGATACGAGCTTATGTTCGGTTGGTTGAACGTATCATACAGGATATTCCAAAATTAGCCAGCAATATTTTAATGAAGTATTTGTTGCTAAGCGCTTTAAATGTGACTTAAACAAAGACTATTTTTCAGAATATGTCCAAAATCTACAGATTGCAGCCTACTTCGATAAAATACATATTTTCTTACATTTTTCTAGCATTGTGATACACTTGGGTTTCAATAGTGGTTTGAGTCTTTTTTGAGCTTCAAACTTTTATTTTACTTTGAAAAACTGTCATTTTCCGGACAAAGTATTGTAGTTGTCAGAATTCCGTTAGCGAAATGCCAAACAAAAATTTTTATTTTAAAAAGAAAAGTTTGTCAATTAGCATTAATATGTTAATAAACACATTGTTTTGTTAACCAGAACCAACAGTTTTAGCGTGCAGCAGTAACCCTAAACTTGAATGTTTCTACGGTTAATTGTATTGCATAAAATTAAAAAAAAAACATTTAAAACCACCCAGAAAGGATAATTCTATCAAGAAGGTTACAAATACTGTAACATAGTTGTGACATGTAACATGTTGCATAGAATATAAGTGTTTTTTGTAACAATTATAATAATTTATATTTATGTACAAAAAACTACATTGCACTATTTATAATCGAATAGTGTTTGTGAGAAAATGAGAGAATGGTGTTTTAAAAAAAAATGTTATAATAATAATTTTTTGTTTTTTAAAAAATTTCAAAACTTCCGTGTGAGTTTCCCCCTCATTAAAAAAAACATCTTTACTAATTTTTGCTACCAATTTTTCCTACTTTAATTTTTTTTATAAATTAAATATTTAAAAAATTTCAAACTTTCCTGTGCCTTTTCTACTAATCCCCCCCCCCCCAGTAAATAAAATCTTTACTAACTTTTATTACCAATTTTTCCTGCTCTTTTTTTGTACTTGAATATTTATGCATGCACCAACTAATGGCTTTTAAACTACATACATTTTTAAAATTACTTCTCTTTTTAATGATGATCTAAATTCTGATTAATTTTATGACAATCTGGCATCAGTGCGCTCTAAAACTTAGACACGCGTTTGTTGAGGTGCATCGGTTTTTATTTTCTATGGAATGTATAATTAGTTGTGTGCACATTGCGAGGACGTGACATGATGAGTCCACGTCTTTCTCTAAATTCGGAGTTATTTATACCCCCCCTCCTCCCTTTAGAGTATTTTGTAGTATCTCAGTCTCAAATATTTGCACCGGTTTTCGGGAAACACCGTATATTTAACCAAAAAGCATATTTTCGCGTTATCACCAAATTCATATTTTCTAATAATTCCCTGCTTATTACAACATATTCCCTCTTAATAACAAATTCCTTCGTCTGAAACGTACTCCTAGAATTCCGCTAGGATTATAAGAGAACGTTTTATTTGGCATTCTACAGCAGCTATAAAATGTTTTATATTTTTTCCGCAATAAATCACGTTATCGCGCTAGTCTTCGGCATCTTGCAGGCTTTCTTTTACAAGCGCCTCCGGGAGAATGTCGTAAAAATTGCTTAAAAGGGTGGAAGTGTGCGAGAGATCATATTGGAAGTTGCCGCCATCAAGGCCTATCGCGATGGATATCCATGATGAAGTCAGGAAAGTTTATTGATGATGCTATTAGTTATAGAATACATCTAGGGTGTTTTCTAAGGAGATGCTTCCTCAATAGACTTCATGAAGAACAGGTCATATCAAGTTTTTTCCTGTGGTTTAGTTTTTAAGGGGTTACACCACTGTAGAGTTTTCAAAAAAATCGATTTTTTTGTTTTTTGGCTTAAAACATATTTTGAATCCTCTAAAATATGAGGCGAGTTTTATATACTTTCATGTATAAAAAGTTTTATACATGAAAACAATTTTTTTGTTTGAAATTTCGCGCTTTTCCCAAAGCGTGTCGAATGCCTCTAAAGCGACTCATACCTGCGACGACATACCTGTTCGAAATGTACTACATAATAGACCGAGAGCTGGCACCCAAAACCTAAAATTTTTGGCGGGATGTAATTTCTTACCTGGAAAAGGTTCGACCCTTAGCGACGAAACAAATAGGCTTCTGCCACTGGGCGCGCTGGGGGCTATTAGCGGGGGTGGGCGCTTGAACATGTAAATTTCCCGGTGAAGAAACAAAAGGACCGGTAAGGCTGATTCTTGTTTTAATGCATCGGGGAATATGAAAGAAAGCCGAGAAAAATTTGGCAGAAGCGTAAGTGGGGGCGAAAGGGCTGGCAGAAGCTGACAAACTGGTGGAAAAAATTTTGGAAAAATAACATTTTGAGTTGGACTTCTGCCAACTTGCTATTTTATTATTTACATCAAGAATAAACGAAATGTGAAATGCCAGAAGTTAAAGTGGAGGCAATAATGAATTATCAGTGATCAAAGTCCGCCAGCCCATTTCGCGCGCGCGGCGCGACGCCGGACCCTTACACTCCAGAAAAATATAGGTACATAATGAGAGGTACTTCTGGTGACCTGTTAATCTGTTATTTATACTCGTATAAAGAATAAACAACGGGTCAAAATGCCAGAACTCAAAGTGGGGGCAATCAATTTTTATCAGAGCACAAAGTTCGACAGCGTCCTTTGAGCACTCGGCCCGCCGTGCTGGGCGTACTGACCGCGTTTCTCTTCATTTTCTCACGTTATATGTTCAATCAATGATACTTCTGAAAATTCATTCGAAAATTCATGTAAAATATCTTTTATTATCCCAAATATCTCGTACAGAAACGATGATGGGCTCATTTTATTCGCGAAGACTTGTACTTTCATGCTTTTAAAAAACCAAATCGCTTTTATTTAATTTTTGCATAAAAAAATGCGTTGTAAAATTGTATCATTTTTTTCGAACCGGTTTTGTCGAATAGCTTGTTTAATTTTGGTTTTACATTTTTGGCCGTTGCATATTTGAAAACTGGCATTCAAAACACGCATTAAAAAAAATGAACGTCCTACGACCTCAGGGAGTCGCATTTTACAACGCATTTTTTTTTATGCAAAAATTAAATAAAAGCGATTTGGTTTTTTAATAGCATGAAAGTACAAGTCTTTGCGAATAAAATGAGCCCACGATCGTTTCTGTACGATCATTTTTACCTCTGTAAAAGCTGATTTTTGAAAACGTCTTTTTTTTTCTGTAAATCGTTATAACTCGAAAAAAATAAAACGTTTTTAAATTTCTGAAAAAAAGGATCATTTTCCGCTTGTCTTGGGATATACTTGTAGTTAACAAGAAGTCTGTTCAAACAAAAAAAATCTTGATGTAAGTAATAAAATAGTAAGTTGGCAGAAGTCCCTCTCAAAATGTTATTTTTCCAAAATTTTTCCACCAGTTTGTCAGCTTCTGCCAGCCCTTTCGCCCCCACTTACGCTTCTGCCAAATTTTTCTCGGCTTTCTTACGTATTCCCCGATGCATTAAAACAAGAATCAGCCTTACCGGTCCTTTTGTTTCTTCACCGGAAAATTTACATGTTCAAGCGCCCACCCCCGCTAATAGCCCCCAGCGCGCCCAGTGGCAGAAGCCTATTTGTTTCGTCGCTAAGGGTCGAACCTTTTCCAGGTAAGAAATTACATCCCTCCAAAAATTTTAGGTTTTGGGTGCCAGCTCTCGGTCTATAACGTCTTACCTACTGATTTTTAACTTCTGCAATACACTACTAGATGCGTTAAAAACTATGTTTCCTCGATTTGAAAAAAATTTCAAGTGAAAGTACGTTAGTGTAGGCCTGAGGAGAATGAAGGGATGAAAATAGGTATGAAGAGCATTTTACAAATTACGAAAATTCTGGAGATGAATATCTGTGTGCAGTCATACACTTTTTACTTGGTAGCCGATGCTACGCGCATCAAATACGTCGAGCATTCTTTGATCGATGCGGCAAAAGAGGCCCGCTCCAGCTTTAAATTATCGAGAAAAGGAGACGAGGAGAACTATTTGAACGTGGAAGGGCAGCCTTATGGTCCCGGGATCGCAGATTAACTTCTGTAATATACTACTAGATTCGTTAGAAACTATGTTTACCCAATTTGAAAAAAAATCAAGTAAAAGTACGTTAGTGTCGGCCTGAAGAGAATGAAGGGTTATGGTAGGCGAATGAATGGATGAAAATAGGTATGAAGAGCATTTTACAAATTACGAAAATTCTGGAGATGAATATCTGTGTGCAGTCATACACTTTTTACTTGGCAGCCGATGCTACGTGCATCAAATACGTCGCGCATTCTTTGATCGATGCGGCAAAAGAGGCACGCATTAAATCATCGAGGAAAGGAGACGAGGAGAACTATTTGGACGTGGAAGGGCAGCCTTATGGTCCCGGGATCGCAGATTAACTTCTGTAATATACTACTAGATTCGTTAGAAACTATGTTTACCCAATTTGAAAAAAAATCAAGTAAAAGTACGTTAGTGTAGGCCTGAAGAGAATGAATGGTTATGGTAGGCGAATGAAGGGATGACGATTGGTATGAAGAGCATTTTATAAATTTATGAAAATTCTGGAGATCGATATCGTGCAGTCATAAAAATTTTATTTGGTAGCTGATATTACGCGCATCAAATACGTCGCATTTGATCGATGCGGCAAAAGAGGCACATATTAAATCATCGAGGAAAGGAGACGAGGAGAACTATTTAGACGTGGAAGGGCAGCTTTATGGTCACGGGATCGCAGATTAATGGTAAAAAATTTAAATCAGTCGAATTTCTTATTTTTTTCATATCGACAAGTCATTTTTAAACTTTAAACGCGTGTTTCTCAAAAGACGCTTTTTCAAAACGGCATGCACCATAACTCCAACAATTTTCAATATTATCTTTTGAAATTTTAATCACATATTTAAAACAACATTTTGAAGAGAAACACGTACGGATTTTTCGATAAGTTAATTTAAACAATTGTTATAAACAAATAACTGCCCTTTTTTTTCGTAAAAAAATTTAACGTTTTACTTCAAACACTTTTACAAAAAACAATATTTTTTGCAATCCCGTACGTGTTTCTCTAGCTATACTTATGTAGATTGAGAGCTATTTTTTTTGTTCCAATTTGAAATTTGCACTAGTTCTAGTGCATGCCGCGGAACGCCGGAATGCCGCCATAGTTTTATAAAGTTTTATTTTCTTTTGAACAGTCGACGACACCAATTCCAAAATTGTTTCCAGGCAAGGCATTTCCAAAAAAATCACGTTTGCAACAGCAACACCAAGTCCCCTAAATCTCCGAAACTTGGTACAACTTTACAATAATTAACGTTTTCTGATAATGAAAATATGGATTATTGGTAAAAGAAAAATCTTTTTAACTTAAAGTAAAAAATCGATCCTTATATTGATTTTTAGCACAAACGGCAATTTAAATCATTCCGAGCACTATGAAAAATAAAATCGCAGTGCTTTGAAACTATCAGGGATAATTTGGGGTACTTTAAGGTTGAAAAGTTGCAGTCAATATCCTTAGTCCATCCATTATTTGCAAAGTTATGCGAAGTTATGCAAATATCCCTAATTATGCATTTTTTGCCTCTTTTTCAATCAATAATTTCGCTTCGAAAAAAATTTTTTGTGGCAAAAACCAATCACAACAGCTTGTAAAAAAATACTTTTCAATTTTCAAAACCCTACATTGATTTTCTGTATGTTCATTATTTCTCGAGTAATTGATTACCAAAGTCACAAATGCCTTTTTCGCTTTGAACGGAGATAACTCAGGGAAGAATCATCGTACAGGGCTCAAAAATAGGTCAAATGAAAGAGAATTTAATTATCTAAATTAGCTTTATGATGAAATTATCGAAAAAAAATGTATTGAAGTCTGTGGACCTTTTTAAAAGACAAGCAAAAATTTCGAAAATTCTTCTTATGATTACTCAATGGTTTTCTTATGATTACTCAAAAACTGCTGGAGCTGAAAAAATTCTCAACTTCAAGACCCAAAAACTAGAACTAGGAGCTTCAATTTCCTTTTTTTTTCTTTTCTCTATGACAATTTTTTCCCAAGTTACAGCATTTTCATAATTACTCAGATTTTGGGATTGTATCCCTTAATTTCTGAGCCTAGTGTAGATTGTCGCGAATTTAGGTTATCCTCCGGTCTCGCCGCGCGAATCCGGTACGTATTGCTATTATAAATCGTTGAACCGGCTGAATCCTCCTGTCTGGTTTATCCGCTCCATAATTCACCGAAGTGTACTTTGACAACCGCGAACTCGGCAACACCGACGTATATCACGACGGGGGCAACGTTCTGGCGAGTCTTGTAGTTCTATTCTGCGGGGTCGTCAACTGAACGCCATCCGGATTCGTGGGCTACATTTTAAGACACGAAAAATTGTTAACAAAGGATGTTGTGTCAATAGTTAATAGAAGTGTGAAGTGTTCTTATCAGGTCCTACGTGGCTTGGACTGTCTATTCCGTGTGTTTGTTTGGCTTTAAAACAACACTAACTAAATCACACGGAACATAATACCCATCAGAGTCAACCACCCAGTTGGAGAGGGATAAATGACCCGAGACTTCTTGAACCAGCAAAGAGAGGGAAAAAATATTATGGCTCCCGCAGACCCTGTTGCTATTTATGGACAGATATATGGGCTCTGACTCCTTGAGAAAACAAGGAGAGGGAAATTTGAAGGCTGTACTTCACCTGGTACATTTAGGGAATGGTATATGCATCTGATGACTTGCATATAAAGGAAGGACGTACCTACAGGATGTCAATAATTTAGGAGTGTAAAATGTTCTTATCAGGTCAGGTCCGATTTGGTTTTCATTATATATTTCAGGTGTTTTTTGGTTTTAAAACAGTCTGTTAACTTTTTTCTGAAATCAGTTTTCATGTGAAATGAAAGAAACCTAACCATTTCAACTTTTTATTCTGTCCTTACTCTGGGTCTGCCATTAGGAAACGTTTTACTGACCGGCTAAAATTGTTGAAATGAATAACTGAGTCTGGAAAACCTTCCTTATATGCAGCTCTCATCGAATATATCCACATTTGATTGATTCTACTGCCATTTCTAAAATAAATTTCAAGTGAAACAGGGCTCTGTTATTCATTCAACATGTATTCCATTATTTATTTTACAATTGAAGGGGTTATAATAAAAACGGTATACGTAACATTTTCATTGTTTGAAGATATTTAAGCTTAAAGTTAAGTAACTATATAAAAGTAAGGAAAACATTTAAGTAAAATCTAATTTTATTTTGATTAATTAAAAAATGGCAGAATTTTTAGCTCAAAAGTTGTTTAGGATAATACTCATATTTTTCAAAAAAAGCACTTACACCCTTTTTATTCCAAATATTTTTTTAATAAAGTAAAAATAAAACAAGAATATGTGCAAAAACAAACTTTATTCCCAAAATTAAGAAAACAAATATATTTACTACTGTCAGAATCAGAGTTCAGTATAGGTATATCATCCACGACGTCGTCAAACTCAGAATCCGTATCACCGAAATAAGCATCATTCTGTGTATTTTTTGACGTAGAAGCAGTGGTTTTGGAAGTTTGATTTCTTTTTTTCTTGCCTTTGGTTTTAGTTTTCTTACTTCCATGCTTCAGATCTTTATACAAGCTATGATATACAGGTGGTATATATTCTAGAACTGTTTGCAAATTTTTCCATTTTTCTACTGAAATATTAATAGGATTTTTGAACTTTGAGCAAAATATTTTCTGCAAATCTCTTGGTGGTCGGCCATTACCCAAAAAAAGGCACTCGCATGTTGTAAAAGGAAAATCATCATCAATAGTAATCTTAAACTGGAAATCATATGTCTTGGAAGTTTCTCTTAAGTTTTCTTTCTCTATGTCCTTTTTTGGATCGCCTATTGTGGCATTGAGATGAGCAAATGAATAAAAATCTTCTTTTTTCGTATCATCTTATTTTCTCGTATCTTGAAGCGTTTAGAAGCTGATCCTATTACATTACTCCAATCTTGTAGTGTAAATACTTGCGGAAATTTCCTTATAGAAAACATTTTTCTATTAGTCCAAATGACCTGTTACACTCCATGTATGTGTGGCGCGGCTCCAAAAATTTATGATGTATTTCTTCGAGTTGAGTAACTTTTTTTTTTTAAATTTAGCGTTCATCAGATTTTGTTGGTATTTATTATAACATAATAATATATATGACACAGCAACTTACCTTCAGCACTTTCTATTTCTTCATCACTTTCCATTACGTGAGTAATCGATTCGCGACCGATACGAAATTTGAAAGGACTGCACTCAAAAATAATTCTTTATTTTCTCGAAATTACAAGGCAGAGCTGTCGCGTGAAGATCTAATTATCATATCTGGCCTACATTGCCGTGCATTTTAATTTATAAGCTTATTCTATGCTGACTTATCAAATGCTGACCCGCTAGTTTTTTAGATAGTACCTATTCGCAGGAACGTTACGTTGTGTGTAATACGATTAGTTCGAGGAATAGATAAAATAAAAATAGATCATGAAATATACAGGGGATATTACTCCTCCCTCCTTAAACAAGAGGCGTAAGGTTGGCAAAAGGCTGACCTGAAGCCTCGTCTCTAGATTTTAAAACAGTAGTGAGTACTAGGGGTTTTTTGCAGCATTTCTTAAATATTATAAACAATGGTTTCCTAAAGATATAAAATACAATACCAATTATTAATAAAATTAGAATAATATAGAGATACAACACATGATTGGTTGCTTCACTAAGGTTTTCAAGTGTCACTGGTTGAAGGGCACTTAATGTCTCGTGTAGGTCCTTTATCTTGTCCAGTGGTAGCTGGGAGAGGCGGATCGTGGACAAATGCGGTTCCGCTTGAAACTTGAAATCAGGTAGGCGGAGGCTGGTTCCGTCTAGTTGGGACTCGTCGTAGTAATATCGGTATCCATCGATGGTAGTTGGGCAGGAACTTTCCAATTGGATTTCCGTGGGTTCATCCAACTTCAGGATCTGGTCTTGTTGACATGTAGAACTGGCAAGGGTAGATTCGTGAGGAAAGACTAGGATTTTATCCTTGGCAACTTGCGAAACGCTGGTGGTTGTACTGGTGACTTTCATGTACGTGCAGTTTAGAGGTTGTTGTCCTAATAGAATGTTCTGGAAGCATTGATCGGTCCAAGGGGTAGGTAATCCATTACAAATGCTGTTGCCTTCGAGGGTTGGACAAGGTTCTTCCCTCCATAGATGAAGATTCGTAGAGCTCAGAATCAGGTATGGTAGAGGTGGTATAAGGGATATATTTTTTTATGGGAATAGGGATTAAGTGATAACTTTGAAATGTGTCTCTTTGAACTGTTGGTACTAAAATTTTGATTATTAGTTGATTATTTTTTGTCATAGTTTTAACATGAAATAGTCGATAATATGACTGTATGTCCTCTAACTGAATGAGCTCATTTTCAGAATATAATAGTTTCATTTGTTTAAGTATATAAATGACTTCTGTATTTGAAAGAAAGAAATTATGCAGTAAGTTGGAGTGTGAACTAACAATGGCATTTTCTATGTTGTCAAGAAAATTTAATAGTAGGTTTAGGTTTTGACTAAGCTGTGTCATAAGTTGTTGACAGTTTACATCTTGAATAAGATCATCTAGGATCTGCATATCTTGATTGATTTTTTCAGTGTTGCTGTTTATTATAGTTAACGTTTGATTAAGTCTCAGCGCTAATGAGTCCATAAGGGACGTCCGTAAATTTATTTGAGTTACCAAATTGTTTTGATTCTTTTCGAGAATTGTCAACTGATTGTTGATTTGTTCAATGTCATCAGAATCTGCGATACCAAATAGAAATTTTTCGATAGTTCCTATACCATTTATTAATCCACGTTTGGCTTTAATATGATGATTTTGTAAGTTACTCAATCTTTGATTAGTTATATTGTACAATGTATCTAACTGTTGAATTCGAATTTTGTTTTTTGAGCAATATTCTTTCTTTAAATCTATTTGCGAGTTTAGTTGATCAAGGCTAGCTGATAGTGATGTATAATCGATTGAATGTATGAAGGTGTGGTATGAATTGACTAATTTAGTTTGATTTGATAATCTAAGGAAATAAATTGGGTTATTTAGCTTCCTTATTTTTAGAGCGAGTACGTGATCGTGTAATAGGACCGCTAGGAACGGGAGAGTCAGGAATGAGTGAAATCTCCGTTCGTGGTATTTCATCGTCAAAGTCAATTTGTGTACGTGATGTCGATGGTTGTGGTAGTTTTGTCTCGTTAGTACTTGTTGATGTGTCAACCTGTAAGGAAGGTTTCTGTGTTAGTGTGGGTTTCTGTGTTACTGTTGGTGTTTTACGTTTTCTTTTTCACGATACTTTTATGTACTTTTCCGCGTTTTGTTATGACGACGGGACCTTTATCTTCGACTGCTTGAGTTTTTTGGAAACGGGGTTCAGTTTTTTTATAGCCAGCTCGATTAGTTTTAATCAGAACGGTTTCGTTAGGTTCTACAGTTTCTGGTTCATCGCGTTTTTGATTTAAGCTAGAAATTTGTTTATTTTTTTGCTTTTTCAAGATTTTCGCGAATATTTTGATATAAATCTTTTGTCATGTTTTTATGTTGTTGAATATAATCTGAAGTAATCGCGTCTTCCGAAAGTTCGAAGGGTGATGGTTTGTCAAGGTGACCAAATAGAACTTCAAAGGGAGTATATTTTAAGTTAGTATGAATTGAATTGTTGTAACATAATATGGCGAGTTGCATTAAATAATCAATAGGGGCATTTGGATTTTCATGCTTAAGGCAACGAAGTGATTCGACTAATGTCGAGTGGAGTCTTTCCACGGGGGCATTTGAGGTATGTCCTTGAATGGAGGTAAAGTGAAGTTTGATTTTATGTAAACGACAAAAGTCTTGTATCATGATATTGTTAAATTCTTTTCCTGAATCGAGAATGATTTTGTGTGGTAATCCGTAATGCTGAATGAAAAGAAGTATGCTTTTTTGAACTTGCATACCGGTTTTTGCTTCTAGGGGGTACGCTTGACCTATTTTTGAGAAAGGGTCAATGATTGTTAGAAATTGTTTATGGTCGAAATGGAAAGTGTCGATATGTATAGTTTCCATTGGTTTTTGTGGTGTAGGTGTGATTTGGAACTTGGGATGTTGTGGATTCCTATCGTATTTACAAGTTTGGCATGTTTCGCAGGTGTTAATGTATTTAACTACGTGTTGTCCTAAATTAGGCCAATAATACTTTTTCCGAATTGCTTTAGTTGTTTCCGTCTGTCCGCGGTGAACAGTTTTTCCTTCGTGCATATATTTAACGATTTGTTGCTGCCTTTGTTCATTAGTTATATCTTCTACTTTATCGCGACTAATTACCATTTTAACTGAATTTGTAAAATATTTTTGAAGAACACGAATAATTTTGGTTTCGATAGAGTGATCAGCAAAATAAAAACAAGGCGTGTGGTTATTTAGGTTTTTGATCCAGTGGATTAAAAATTGAAAAACATCTAGATCGGACGATCGACTTTTAAGGCTTATTGTCCATCGGTAATGATTATCAAAGATTTTTTCATAAGAACAAATGTGACTGATGTTACGGTCATTTTCGCTAATAATGTATTGATATCTATAGGTGTTTACCGATTTAGGGGTGTATTCCATTGTGAAAAGAGGGTTTTCACACGAAGTATGAACAGTTTGATTATCTAAGTCATTGGTAGGTTGCGTCATTGGAATTTCGACTTGATTTTCATCATTAGGTTGATTTTCATCTCCTAATAATTCGGCGATAGCGCGGTCTAATTCTTCAGGGTTACCTAACGCTGGGTTTATAGAGAGGGTATCTAGGTTATCTATTTCAGGGATGTCTTGGGGAACATTAGAGTTTTCGATGGCGTTTAATTCATTAATTTTAATTCTGGAAAGAGGATCAGCGGGATTGTGTTTGCCTTTTTTATATTTAATTTCGAAATCATATTCCATAAGTTTTAGTCTCCATCGGGCTAAACGAGAATGGGGATCTTTAAAGTTAAACAACCATTGTAATGGTTGGTGATCGGTCTCGATAATAAATTTTTTTCCAAAGAGATACGGCCTAAAATGTTTGGTAGAATCAACGATAGCTAAGAGTTCTTTCTCAATGGTTGAGTAATTGCACTCAGCAGGGTTTAAAGTACGAGAATGATAACTCACGGGGTGACCTTCTTGGGATAGTATTGCACCTATAGCAAAATTGCTAGCGTCAGTAGTCAGAGTGAAAGTTTTTTCATAATCGGGGTATGCGAGAACAGGGTCATTACAAAGTAGATCTTTGCATTTTTGAACACATTCTTTGAATTCGGGAGTTGCTATGACTTTAGCGTCTTTCTTTAGACAAGATGTCAAAGGTTTGGTTATACGGGCAAATCCTGGGATAAATTTTCTATAATAACCTAATAAACCGAGAAAAGATTTAATGTCTTTATGGGTCTTGGGTGTTGGAAATTTTTTTATAGCTTCGACCTTTCTTTGGTTGGGTTTGATTCCTTCGGGGGTAACTACATGACCAAGGAATTCAACTTCTTTACGGAGAAACTCAGATTTGTCGAGTTGAATTTTAAGGTTTGCCTTCTGGAATGTTTTAAAGATAAGTTCTAAATTTTGGATATGTTCCTGGAGTGAACTACTGAAGATTATTACATCATCCATGTAAACGAAGCAGATTTTATGCTGGAGATCTTTAAGAATGTTGTCCATAACTCTCTGAAAAGTGCTAGGAGCATTTTTTAAGACCAAAGGCCATACGGGTATATTCGTAATGACCATTTTCGACAGTGAAAGCTGTTTTATCGATACTTTGGGGGTGCATCTCTATCTGGTGAAATCCAGAAGCGAGATCTAGTGTCGTAAAATATTGGCATCTTCCAAGTTTATCAAGAATGTCCGTGATATTAGGAAGGGGATAACGATCTGAAACGGTTTTTTTCATTTAATTTCCTGTAATCGACGACCATACGCCATTTACGTTGGCCGGAAGCATCTGGCTTTTTTGGCACTATCCATATAGGAGAGCTCCAAGGGCTAAAAGAGGGACGAATGATACCATCATCAAGCAATTTAGAGATTTGTCTTTGGACTTCTTGTTTGTGACATTGTGGATAACGATAAGATTTGGTATGGATGGGAGTCTCATCTGAGAGTTTGATATGATGTTTGACTTCATTGGTAAAAGTTAGTTTATCATCAGGGAAATAGAACACATCAGAATATTGTTTACACAAAGAGAGAAGACTTTGTCGTTCTTCAGGGTTGAGGTGGTCTGTTCTTAAAAGTTTGGAAATTTCTAGGGCTTTTTGAGAAGGTGGTACGATTTTTGATTCGTACGTGTCGAAGTGATCCAGTGGCAAGACATTCAAAGGTTCAGGAAATTCAACCTGAGTGGGATTGTTCTCGATGTTATGGATTTCAACAATGGCTAATCCATTTTTTGCAGTGGTTACTGTTTCTGGAATTAGGCAACTGGTAGTTGATTGCGCAGGGATATACACATCTCCTTCAACTATATCTATAGGAATTGACTTTAATATTACTTCATTTGCATTTAATGAGTACGTTCTGGACGTTTCATTCGGAGTACGGATATAGAATGGAATTTGTGTGAAGTTGTTGTATAGAATTTGATTCTCAAAATCTAATTTAAGACCAAGGGCGACAAGATCATCGAATCCTATTAGTCCGTCATAAAAATCATGGAAGTCGTAAAGAAGAACATCTAGAATATGAGTCGAATTTAGTTCTGGAAAGGTTGGAATTTGAGCAGAAAACTGAACGTTTGCTACGCCTGTGCAAGTTTTTAATTTAGTTGTATTCTGATAAATGCAATCTGGAAAATAATTTTGAATGATATCAGGGCGTATGATACTTTTTGAACATCCTGTATCAATGAGTAATTTAAGAGAGGGATTTTGAATTAAAACATATGGCAATGAACAAGGGGTTGAAATTGAATTAAATTCTTGGGTTATGTTGGAGGATTCTCTGGAGGCTGTGAGATAAAATTTTCATCATAAATTTCATCTGTTCCATCTGTTGGTTCATAAGTGAAATCGTTTGAATCGGGTTGTTCATCTAGGGGATATAAGATTGGTTCGTATGATTGGGGTTGATCTGATTGATCATACTGATCGTACTGATCGTATTGATCAGGGATGCCAGTGTCTATGTCGTTAGAGAATAATTCTTCGGCATGGTATTTGGGTTGGCTTCTATTCTGAAAGCGTGCATCAGAGGGTCCTGGTCTTTGTTGTGCTTGATTATGTCGGGGTTGAACTGAAACTCCTGACATAGGGGTTGGTTTACTCATGGGTTGAGCAGAACGGAATTGGGGTTTGAAGACATTTTGAGGTTTCCCAAAAACTTGAGAATTTGTGGGGAAATTTCGATTTACAGGGCGACTCTGAATGTTAAGTGGTTGAGATGGAAAATTTTGTTGAGTTTGCATAGGGCGATAAGATGATTGAAAATGGTTTTGATTAGGTGGCGTAAATTGAGTACGAGAGTTCCATGGAGGTTTAAAATAGGAAGGTTTTTGAGATTGTCTAGGGGGTTGTGACCTTACATAACCTAAATGAGGTTGCGACTTTACATTACCCAAAGCTAGCTGTTTGTATTCATCGTATTTAATCTGTTCATCTATGAACGTCATTGCATGCTCAATAGTTGTTATATTCATATTTAAGCGTAACATGGTTTCGTAATGTGTCGGCAAATTCATTTTATACGTATTAAATATTTGGTTTTCATAAAAAAGATATGGAACCTTTTCTCTCTTCAGCTGGAATTACAGACATCTTAATTTTTGCAATAATTTTGGCTTTTAGTTCTATTAATCTGTTTCCGAAAGACAATAATGATTCTTTGGGTTGAAGACGGGTCTGCTGTAATTCGCACTGCAGAGTTTGCAAGCTTTTGTGGTCACTAAAGTTTTGTGAAAATAAGTCTTTTATTTCGGGCCATGTTAAATTATCTGATCGACTATCTAATAGTTGCTGCGCTTTTCCTGTTACTTTGGTTTTGATGACACTTATAAGAATTCGTATTCTTAAAGGATCGTCAGTAGGGCAAGCATCTAGTAGATTTTCGACTGAATCAAAGAAATTTCTCAACCTGGTTTCATCTCCATTAAATACTGGGATAAAGTCAGAAAGATATTTAATTTTTTGTAAGTCTAAAGCCATTTTTGATCGATAATTTTGATTTGACTTTGAACTAGAGTTTAAACTGACTTGTGAAAGTGATGAAACAAGATCTTCAATTTCAATATCGCAAAATGGTTGACTAGATTCTGGTATTTGAATTGATGACATAAACAAATCAAAGTTTTGTCTTCAGGGAGTACTAACAATATTTCCTAACAATACTTATACTATACATTACAGTATAAGGCTATGAAGCTTTTGTTTAAGAAATGTTGTTTGTTTGAGAAATGTGATGTTTGAAAAATGTGTTTGTTTGAGAAAAAAAAATGTTTCTTTTGTTTGCTTTTGTCTTGACTTAACCTAACATTAACTATTCGCACAAAGTCAACGAATAAGTTAATTTGATTTTTTTTCTGAAAATCGTCACACTACGTCAGTGAAAATAGACAGAATTTTCCCTAAACGTAACCTTTTGTTTGTGTCGCAGTTTGTTCACACCCCTCGATGGGACGTTGAATGAGGTAAGTTACCTAATTTGAACAGGGACACATTCAAAGAGGTTTGAAAAGGAAGGTGAGATATAATAAAGATCTTTGAGCTCTACTCACTTGAAATTTCGGCGTGCAGACTCCTTTTTGGTTCGGGATTCGGCTTAATGGTTGAAACCAACGATGCACCTTGTGAAATCCAGGCTCCGGTGTCTCCAATAGACTGCTCCCAGGGTCGGATGTCTTCGATAGACTGCTTCACAAAACACACGGCCAAATCCTACCCGACTGCGCCAGTAATCGATTCGCGACCGATACGAAATTTGAAAGGACTGCACTCAAAAAATAATTCTTTATTTTCTCGAAATTACAAGGCAGAGCTGTCGCGTGAAGATCTAATTATCATATCTGGCCTACATTGCCGTGCATTTTAATTTATAAGCTTATTCTATGCTGACTTATCAAATGCTGACCCGCTAGTTTTTTAGATAGTACCTATTCGCAGGAACGTTACGTTGTGTGTAATACGATTAGTTCGAGGAATAGATAAAATAAAAATAGATCATGAAATATACAGGGGATATTACTCGTGTTTATATAGCATAAAACAGAAAAGAATAAATAGATATTATTGAATCGGTTGAAACTCAGTAATTGTTTAGTATATTGTGGGTTGGAATAAAAAGAGTACAATTGCATTTTGTATCCCATCTTTATGCCAACAAAATCTGTACTTTCGTTTACCAGATTTTTCTACTACGCAATATATGTCGATATATGTATTTAAAATCACTTGCACCATTTTTATTCCAATAAATAGGCAACCTCAGGAATCAACAAATATTGTTTCAAGTGTTAGCGGTTATTTTTGTTACGTTTATGTTAACCATACGTTATTTCTCGAGTTTGATTAAAATAGTTTTAAATACCAATACTGTGCCGAGAAGTATTGAAATGTCGCAATGCAAATTACTCTCTTAGATACTAATTAAGGTCTACCAGAAGCAATAACTTTATGCTAATGCATGCAAATTCTTATCTGTTATAGTAGAGTACCTCAACACGGCACATTTGCCTAATGTAACCAAGATTGAAACGAAGACATTCGATCGGTCTGAATTTGAAAATCCTCAAACTGAGTATGCATAGACATTGTTGCATGAAGAGGAAAAATAAACTCAAGTTCATTCTTCAAGAGGCTATATCACGACAAAAATAAATGCAATTAAAATCATATTCCTTCCTAAAAGGAACGTGCTGATATCTAAAAAACACGCGGGTCAATTCACAACATATTTGACATAACATGGTACAGGTATGGTACATTATTTTGAACAAAAATAAGGACAAGGTTACCATTACGATGTACTGTATGCTCATTGCTCCTGATATATTATACATTTTGTTTGTTTGACTCGATGCTATTATGATATTATGTAACAGTATATATGAACCAGGGCTGCTTTGTCGAACTTCACCATGAGACGCAGGCCACTCCTAAATGCTCCAGATTAGGTACGACCTTCATTCCTTCCTTGTTTATTCAAGGAGTTATAGGCGTCTCTATATCTATAAATAGCTTCTCTTTGCTTGCTCAAGAAGGCACGGGTGGTGCTGAGATTGGTGGGTATCTTCGTGTTCGATTTTGTTGGGGGGATACACAGATCTAACCTTGCGATGGAAAGCACCGGTTGTATCCCTGGTGGATTTCCGGACACCAAACTTGTTGTCATCCACTGTCAGTAGTCAAAAGAGCATTCATCAACGATTGCTTAAATGTTACTAAATATAACTGATGTTTTATACTGATATGTGATTGATAAAATGAATAGAACTTGGTGCAACGAGCCACCGTTCTCCAGTTGTTTACAAAATTCATCACAGAGATTAATCCACTCAGAAGTAAGGACATTCTTTTTCAATAAAAATAATCAAAGGTGAAGATATTTTTCAAATAACTCGAGAACAGTGGCTCTACCATTGCGTCGGACTTTAATAATGAATAAGGTGTAGTAGCTGTAGCTGTATAAGCCTACACTAGTAACAAAAATGAAAGGATATTTAAAAAAATCCAAATTTTTGGGTGATTTCCAACAAGGGATAACTCGGAGAAAAATGGTTGTATAGAAAATAAAAAAAGAATGAAATTATAGCCTCAAGTGTCTAGTTTTCAGATCTGGATTTTATAATTTTTTAGCGGAAGCGGTTCTCATGTAATCAACCAACAAAAAAAAAAAATCCAAATTTTTTGCTCGTCTTTAAAATGGTCTGTGGACAATTTTTTTTTCATCATGCGACCATAAAGCTTTTAGACAATTTAATCAGCTTTAATTTGACTTCTTAATGAGCTCCGTACGATGATTTGCCGCGGAGTTATCGTCGATCAAAGCAAAAAAGTCCTTTTCAACTTTGACAATCAATTACTCGGGAACTAATGATCGTACAGAAAATTTTTGAAACTGCAAAACATTCTCTATAATACACAATCGGGGGCGATTGATAAAAAATTTTTTTGAAGATATAATGTTGGCTGAAAAAAAAGTTAAAAATTTGCGAATTTAAGGATATTTGGAAAATTTGATATAACTTTGGATATAGAGGATAAACGAAGGATATCGTCGGTAATTTTTAACCTCAAAGTGTCCCCAAAAAAACCCTCAAAGTTGCAAAACTGCGATTTTTTTCTTAGTGCCCCGAAGGTTTAAATTTATCGTTTCGGCCAAAAATCACAGTAACATTTTTCGATTTTTATGCATTTTTTCAACTTCAATATGATTTTTTTTGGCGACAATCCATATTTTTTTTGCTCAAAAATATTATTCGTTGGAAAAATCGCAAAAAAAACATTTTATTTTGAAAAATATCTTTTTCAAATGTTTTTTTTTCAAGTATTTTTTTTTTCAAAACTTTTTTTTTATTTTTTCCACGAGTAATGTTTTTGAACAAAAAAATATGGATTGTCGCCAGAAAAATCATATTGGTTGAAAAAATGCATAAAAATCGAAACATTGCTTGTTACGGTGATTTTTGGCCGAAACAATAAATTTAAACCTTCTGGACATTAAGAAAAAAAAATCGCAGCGCTTTGCAACTTTGAGGGTTTTTTGGGGACACTCGGAGGTTAAAAAATTACCGACGATATCCTTCGTTCATCAACTATATCTAAAGTTATACCAAATTTTCCAAATATCCTTAAATTCGCAAGTTTTTAACTTTTTTTCAGTCAACATTATAGCTTCAAAAATTTTTTTTATCAATCGCTCCCGATTGTGCTTTGATCGACGATAACTCCGCGGCAAATCATCGTACGGAGCGTTAAGAGGTCAAATTAAAGATGATTAAAATGTCTAAAAGAGCTTTATGGTCGCATGATGAAAAAAATTCCACAAAATTTTTCCACAGACCATTTTAAAGTGATTTTAAATTGGTCCACAGACCATTTTAAAGACGAGCAAAAATTTGGAATTTTTTTTTGTTGGTTTTCGGATGATTACGTGAGAACCGTTCCCGCTAAAAAAATTTAAAGTCCAGATCTGAAAACTAGACACTTGAGGCTACCATTTCCTTCTTTTTTTTTCTGTACGACCAGTTTTCTCCGAGTTATCCCTTGTTGAAAATCACCCAAAAATTTCGAATTTTTTAACATTCTTTAATTTTTGTTACTAGTGTATATAACACAAGGTCTAGAACTAACTTTAAATTGACAAATAGTTTTTGTATGGTTTCCTTCTGATTCAATTCTTAGATGTTATCTTTGCGTCCAAATAAAGAATTTCGCTTCTCTCCTCAAACAAACTTCTCCATACATAGGAATAGGTATTGTGTAAGTCCAATAATATAGCACAGCAGGAAGCGAAATAAATTGCGAGTAATATAAGTTTTATGTGACAGGATATACGGTTGTCGTTCGAAGCCCAGTTTTCCCCGCATGCGGTCCTGTAATGCGGGGTAATAACCAGCTTTTGGATTTATTTATATAACAATAAAGTTGAAATGAACCGTAGAGAATACATGTAGGTGCAATCGGTTTGGTGGCGGTATTGAAATACTGTAAAATAAAACGGATAATATGGTATAGAAGAACAATCATGTTTAGATCATCGGTCAAACGATATTTCTCTCGTAAGAACATAGAAGAATATACTGAAAACTTTTAGTCCCCAGTTTAGTGGTGTGCTGCCAGGAACGACATCTAGTTTCACGTTGAGTCCTATTTATGCACAGTAGAGGGCAGTCTTCTAATGTCACCGCTATGTTCTCCAGCCGAGAAAATAAGTTGAAGACGAATGTGAAGTTGGGTGAAGACGAGTGTTTCACCCAAATCATTATAGAGATCGTAAAAATAAGGATTTTAAGATGATTTTTTTTAATGTTCGTCATGAATTTCTCCATATATTCCTCTAGCCGGATTTTTTATTTTCATTCTCAATATTTTATTATTTTAATCTAAAAACGTACTTTTATTGGAAAATATGGGGTTTTCCAATGAAAAATCAGTGTCAAGGTCTCAAATGTATAAATATTTTTGACTTTTTAATTTTAAAAGTTCATTTTATAAATAGCCAAAGGATTTATCAAATGATATTGTCCGATTTCTTTTTTTTATTGTTGACAGCTGCCAATTAATTGTCAAAATATAGGGTGGGCCATTTTAATCTTCACACCGGAATTTCTCAGAACCTAAGCTAGATACGAAAAAACGTTTAGACAAAAATTGGAGGGGGCAGAGGGGGCCACGCAGTGGTGCCAATGACTTTGACCACGAACCTGATTTTCAAGGTTATTTCAAGGTCAAAGTATTTTTTTTTAAAAGGGAATACCTACTTTTGACCCCGGATTTGAAAAGATCGGGAAATGGCAAGGTCGAATGAAGGTCAAATTTCTGAAAATTGTTAAATAACGAGGGCTAGCTCGGGATAGAGATTAGAAACAGTCAAATATTTCTGATTAAAGTCGTCAGGATATCACTTCCTGATACCAATGACCTTTATTATTTGACAATGACATTTGACAACATTTTTGACAGCTGTCAACTATCAGAATATTTATTATTAATTGCTTAACAAGGATCCTCTGTATATATAGAAAATAAAGATTTTAGCTATTCAAATTTTAAGAATACTTAATAAATAGTTTTTTTCATTGAGTTTACTGAAAAATTGACAACTGCCAATTGTAAGCGTAAAAGATTAAAGAAATATCAATTTCGGAACTAATTTATATTAAATCAAGTTTTCTATATTCTTTTTTGTATAAAAACTTATACAACAAAATATATATGATATTCATTCCTTACCCAGTGTTCCTTAAATCCTTAGAAATGAGCTATTAAGCACTTTAAGTATTGAAAATAATAAATAAATGGCATGTTAAGTAATTTGACAGTTATTTTGACAGCTGTCATATTTAAATTTTAGTATAAATTACGTAATTTGAAAGTTTTAAATGATGTTATATGTATTTTGTTTAAATTATTCATTTTTTTCTGTATAACTTAAGAAATACGTTTATTTTATATTTGACAGTTAATTTGGCAGCTGTCAACAATAAAAAAGAAATCGGTTAATATCATTTCAAAAATCATTTGTCTATTTGTAAAATGAATTTTTAAAATTAAAAAGTCAAAAATATTTATACATTTGAGACCTTGACACCGATTTTTATTGGAAAAAACCATATTTTCCAATAAAAGTAAGTTTTTAGATTAAAATAATAAAATAAGAATGAAAATCAAAAATCCGGCTAGAGGAATTTATGGAGAAATTCATGACGAACATTTTAAAAAATCACCTTAAAATTTTTATTTTTACGATCTCTAGAGTGATTTTGGGTGAAACACTACAGTTTTGTCCCACTGTGCGTCGTCGGACAAATCGTACTGATGAGATCTAATAATAATTTGTGATGACACTCATACAAAGAGAATGGGAATTGATGTTCTCATTACACTTGAGCTTAAGGGGCACACCTAGTGTGAAACTTTGGAAAAAAATCTATTTTTTGTAAAAATAGATATACTATATATATTATATACAGGGTGAGTCAAACTTAACGCGACAAACGAAAGGTACGGATAGGGCATGTTATTCTAAGCAAAAAAGTTCTAATAAACATGTGTCCGGAAATGCTTCCTAAGAGCGCTACGGACGTTCAAAGATGGCAGGCCCAAATTGATTTTCTTGCCTTTTATTTCAAAAACTGCTTAAAATAATTGGTTTAACGTAACAAAACAAACTAAAATTTTACAAAAACTGCTCGAAATGTCCACCATAATTTTCAATGCAAAGTTGACATCTGCGAATGACTGATTAATTCACTCCGCTGCCTTATTAATTAAAAGAGAAGCAGGCCTTGATAACAATTGAAAGTGTTTGTTTGACAGCCTTGTTTGACGTGTCGATTGAATTCCAATTTGTCACTAATTTTAAGCTAGTTTATGAGTAAATTGCGGAAACATGCCAAATACCTACACTACAAGTGAATATGCGGATATTGTGTTTGTTTACGGGTACTGTGATGGTAATCGCGCGCTGCTGTGAATGAGTACGCCCGAAGATTTCCAATGAGAAGAGTGCCCGACAAAGCGGTATTTACTAGAACATTTCAACGATTAAGAGAAACTGGGACAACTTCTTCGAAATCGCGAGCAGACGGTATTTTTGCACCCTTCATAATAATCGAAGAACAGAAAATATCCTAGAACACTTCGATCAAATACCTTCAAGTAGCACGAGGAGATGTTCTTTGCAATTATGCTATTCCCAGAGCATTGTGAACCGAACTCTGAAAGCAGATGGTCGCCACCCCTATCATTTGCAGAAAGTTCAGAATTTGCTTCCTGAAGACCTACCTCGAAGAAGAGAATTTTCAGAGTGGTTCTTGGAACAAATAACAAACGATGCTTCTTACTATCGGAAGGTGATTTGGACGGACGAGGCAACTTTTACCCGTAGTGGTATCTTTAACCAACATAATGCGCATATTTGGGCCCATGAAAACCCGCATGCTGTAAAAGAACAACATTTTCAACATGAATTTTCGTGCAACGTTTGGATGGGGTTATGCGACGATACACTCATTGGTCCATATTTCTTGCCTCCAAGACTAAATGGTCCGGCCTTTCTTCATTTCCTGGAAAATGAATTTGAAGCAATATTAGATGACATGCCTCTAATTGATAGAGCAAACAGGTGGTTCCAGTTAGACGGTTGCCCAGCCCATTACACTCTACTAGTGCGGCAATGGCTTCACAACCATTTTTCAGGAAGATGGATTGGTCGCGGTCGAGACTGTCCCCGTCCTTGGCCTCCGCGTTCCCCGGACTTAACCACTATGGATTTTTATGTTTGGGGCAGAATGAAGAGCAAAGTTTATGCTGAGCCCGTCAACGACGAAGCCAGTCTCCGAGCGAGGATCTTGCAAGCTGCCCAAGAAATACCACTAGCGGAGTGTCGTGCAGCCGCGCAATCAGTCATTCGCAGATGTCAACTTTGCATTGAAAATGACGGTGGACATTTCGAGCAGTTTTTGAAATAAAAGGCAAGAAAATCAATTTGGGCCTGCCATCTTTGAACGTCCGTAGCGCTCTTAGGGAAGCATTTCCGGACACATGTTTATTAGAACTTTTTTGCTTAGAATAACATGCCCTATCCGTACCTTTCGTTTGTCGCGTTAAGTTTGACTCACCCTGTATATATAATAGATATACTATAGGTAGGTATAGACTATTTCGATAGTCTATACCTACCTTTAAAAAATAACATACTAAAATTTCACGTGCGTATCTCAAATAGTTTTTGAACTACAGCCTTCTAAAGAGTAGCTGCTCATCAGTTTGAAAGTTACGTTTGCTACGGGGCCTACCTCAATTATTGTTTGGGCTCTGTCGTCATCGTCAGCGCCGGATTTATACTTAACGGGCCCTTGGGCACGAAGTCTGTGGGGGCTCCCTTGTAAGAAAATATTTTTTTTTATTATCTAATTATATATCGTTTATTAAATATTATATTCTCTCGAAGAAGTTTCATTATTTGAATGATCAATATGTATGTGTATGTTCCACGTTCTTTGATTTTTCGAAAATGTAGGAGACAAAAAAATGGGTTATTCAATACGTGGGGCCCCTGGATTGTGGGCGCCCTCGGGCACGTGCCCAAAGTGCCCTTATGTAAATCCGCCACTGGTCATCGTAAGTCATTATAATAGGATTCCAACAGGCGGTTTTTGAAGAAGAGGAAGGTGAATTGTATGGGCCTGGAATAGCAGATTAGCTCTAGGTATGATATTTATCTATTTATAACAATGAAATCAATAATTTTATCTTTGAACGCGTTTGTCTCCAAACTGCATTTTTCTAATTTGCTGCAGTTATTACTTGATTACAAATCATCCGAGCGAATACATTTTTCTTTCTGCTTATTTTGTATATGTTTCTCTATACAATGACCCTCTAGTTTTGTATGAAAAATGTAATTTTAGCACGCCAAAAATCATCAGATTTTTGAGCGAAATTTTAAACTGTTATTCAAAACTCTGTCATTTTGTTAAATTCCCTTTTTTTTTTCACAATCATGGGTCATTTTATAGGCAATACCTTCTAGTTTAATATTTTTTTTTTTTTTTTTTATTCCAGTCACTATGAAGGCCGCAATCACTGCAGCAGTGGAGGAACTTTTTTTTGGCTTGGGAGATAGCGAATAACTAGCTGAAAATCAAATTTTTTTTGTTTAAAAATTTTACTATGTATTCATTATTTTTGTACAAATATATCCTCAAAATTTGAAAACATATGATGCAGTACTTTTTTTTTTGAATTCCCAAAAATCGCCTTTTTTTTTAGGCGGTCACACTAGGTGTGCCCCTTAACGGACCTACCATTAATGTTGTGCAGCCAGGAACGACGTTTAGCAGTTCCTGACTCTGTCAGAACCGCTAGAATACGTCCGAGTCCTATTTATCTACAGTAGAGGGCAGTCCTCTGTGTCACCGCTGTATGTTGAATGTTATGTGGATCCCTTAAACCTGATTGTGACCTAACTGTTGTTGACAAAAATATTTTTTTAAATGAGGATTATATGGATTTCTAGATAAATAAATGTAGACACTCTGTCTGTACGTAGGTGCGTACAAAGTACAAATTTACTAGTACATTTTCCTATTTGTTTTTTTTTCTCGCTAACAGAATCCAACGAATATTTTTTGTTATTAGTGCATTCTCGTATTTCAATGTATGAAACGAGAAATCCCCAGATGAAATATTAGAGTTTTTAGTGCCACTTTTACTGTAATCGTAAAAGGCCTCAGATATACAGAGTAGTGGGCGATATACCTACCTATAATAAAAGTTTTATTAACTCTCTTGCGTTCCAGTTTATTATTTCCTGTTATCAGGTTCTAATGAAATTTTATTTAATTATTTGCTTTCTGATTAGGCAATAGTAATCCGTTTTATTACGGACAAATAATGACCTATAATCATTCACTTATGCCGGCATAATTAATTCCTAGTCGCTGGTGAAAAAGGAAAAAAAAATTACGTAAAACCATTGGAAAAGTACGAAAAGTGGGGAACTACATGAATCAAATGGCCAACCTTAATTTTATCGATACTAAACTATTCATCTAAACGTTGAAACGTTAAAATGATGATGATATACAGGGTGGCACGATACTATACCGATACGAATACCCCTTTTAATAATCATTATTTTTAATAAAATCTTCATATCTCTCCAAATAGTGGGTACTTTTTGGAGAAACATTGTACGCTGACGTAGTGATTGATTCACTTTACTTTTCCTTTACTTATTGTTTGTCTTTCACAGGAAAGCTGTTCCTTTTTTAATACGACACACAATTTTTTTCCAACAACTAACAAATGCTCACAAAAGGAATGTAACCTACTTTCTGTAACTAAATTGTACGTTTTTTAGCACTACTGGGTTTCATTCTCTCTCATGCGTTTTATTTGCTTCTGCCATCTGTGAATAAAACCTTGTTATATATATATATGTATCATAAAAGTTAGGAGAGAAGTAATGCGGACTCCAGAGGGAGAAGAACTTTTGACGTAATGTTGCGACCTCTCTCTTGGTCAGGATGTTTCTGTAAATTGAATTTCATCGTTACTGTAAAAAGTTTTACACGTACCTGCGACATTATTTCTACTTGTGAATTATAAATATAGAGTTAGAGGAAATATTTTATTTCACCATATGAAAAAGTACTCTATTCCTCCTATTGAAGGAGAATTGGAAGTGCTTTTTCCAGTAACCCCGAAACTTTTTATGATTTTGCATTTTAATTGAGTGCTGAGATATTTTTTTGTACTTACTATTAAAATAAAATACTGCACAATTTGTAGTAAAACAATAACATTTGCAATGAAAATCTGTGGGGCTATTTTTTAGTTTCCCAATTTTTGTTGCTGAAAAATATCTAAGAAAGTGAGATTAGAAAATGTTTTCTATTATTAAGGTTACTACAATAAGTCACAAAAGTTATAAGAATATTATAAGTTATTAGTCGTATTAAAGCAACGTACATGTAGTATGTAAATAGTAGTGTTATTTTATTGATTCTTTATTACAGGATTTTTAAAATGAGATTTTGTTAGTTATGACTTACGCTACTGCATCAGCGTCAACATAATGGCGAATGCGCTAGGTCTAGAACCAGTATAAAGGTATGTACGAGCAATGACAACTTAATGTTTGGACGATCGAAATTTTATAAGAAATTGCTTATTTTTTGTTAATACGATTTTATGCGCCAATTTTAAGAACGAAATAAAGAAACTGTAGAATTTAGAAATATTTATTGACTAAGTTTGGCCTTATGAACATTGTAATAATAACGTTAAATTAATAATAACAAAATCTTAAACAAAACTCTTGGCAACTTAAAGTTTGGACGGCCTGCTCTAATACGATGTAACGTCGCCGTGAGCCTTAATAACGGCATTAATTCTATCCGGCATGGACGATATAAGTTTCCTGAAATAGTCTGGTGACAAATTTGACCACATTTGACTATATTTCGACACGTTTTTCCTTCAAAGCAGGCACGGTCCTCTGGGGGTGGTTTCTGAGTTCCCGTTTCATTTGATGCCAAACATTCTCAATAATATTTAAGTCTGGGCTATTCTACGGCCACGAAAGGACATTTATATCATTGTCACCAAACCATTTTTTTGTGGTTTTTGCCGTGTGACATGATGAGCCGTCTTGTTGAAATATAAAATTTTTCTCTGGATGTCCACTTTTTAATTCAGGAAGGGATAGCAGTAAATTATTTTGCAATATCATTTGATATTTAGCAGCGTTTACATTTCCATCTACAAAGCACAGTTTTCCCACACCATACGCCGACACGCAGCCTCAAACCATTTTGGAACTTTTAGAACCAACAAAACATTTTGGAACCAACCCCTTTTGGAAACTTAACTGTCCTTTTGAGACAATCCTTATGAAATGCTTCACCTTTACTTCTTAAACCCCGTTTTCTTAGATCCCTAATACATACTATCTTTCCATTCTAAATTGAAAATAGGTAGAAAAAAGCAAGGTTGCCAGATTTATTTTCTAAAATTGCTAAGCTCACTATACAAGTATACTTCATACTTCAGTAAACTGTTAGTTCGTGACATTCTTAGAAAGCTAGTTTGGAAATATTTTTAAAAAAATACATAGATATAAATTTATTAGTTAGCATTAAAATAAAGCTTTAAAAATGCTGGAAAAAAATAATTATAAATTAAAAACACTTTATGTATATTACTATTCTCAAGAAAATTTTAAAGAGCCGGCAACGCGCTAGCTGGCCAACCAGCCGGCCACTGGTGGCGCAACGGAAACCACTGTAGATAAACCACTTTGCATATAATACATTGCTAATATTTGTTCGGTCCACTGTGCCATAAAATTTTAACGATGTCGTTAAAATGATTTACGACTTTATGAATTAGGAACTTAAACTACTTGTCTAAGACGCCAGTGACGTATATTTCAGCTAGGTTTATTAACACAGACAATTTTTTGAGATTGTCTGGCTAAATGAGCATTATTTACAGCAAATTATATTACAAATAATAAGAGTTTTATATGCAGGTTAATTTTAATCTCCTATATTGATTTAAATGAAAAAAAAATCACAATTTTCGAATTTATAAAAGATATATGCACGCCCATGGAATCATAAAGTTGCACCGCTTTTTTTGTTCCCCAGGCGTATTTATCATTTTCAATTAAAATTAGAACCACTATACATCAAATCTCGATTCGTCACTAAATATTATTTTAGACCAATCTTCATACATCCAGGATATTTTGGATCCTGGTAAAGTTGCTCGTCTTTGCGACTTGCAGATTTTGACAAGTACTCTTCTGTCTCGTTCCTTTACGATTTTTGATCGTCCGCTACTTTTGCCACGATTTACTGTACTACCTGTTTCACGGAAAGTTTTTTAAGATGTACGCCACACTAGATTTTAGTATACCTATGCTGTCACTATTTTTTTTTCATACTTTGGCCTCGTAAATACAGATGAACAATTTTCTTTCGCAAATCTTGACTATAAGCTACACGTTTGGCCATGTTTGCTTCGCGAACTGAATGTTTGTAAGCAAGTGAATTATCTGACAGCTAGAAATACGTTGATCAAAGCCTACTTATCGAAATCGCTCTAAAGTTTCATGCGTCCAAACATTTAGTTGCCACATGTTTTCGGCGGCTTTCTTTTAAGAAGCGTTTTAGTTTTATTCTGATTCTAAAGTTACTTATATTTCTAAGAAAACGTTTAAATTATGCAACTTTCCTTGATCAATTCCCGAAACAAATATGCAATGTGAATATGTGAGTCAAAAAGCAAATTAATGGAAAATATTTTGCCGTCCAAACATTAAGTTGTCAGGGCTCGAAGTATACGTATGGTCAGCAACGAATACGGATACACCCATTTGTTAGATGTTGCTTAAATTCTGGTAATTTTTGTACTTGTTTTTTTTGCTTATGATGTGTGAAATTCTGCCCAAGTTCTTTTTCTTCTTCTTCAATTTCTTCTAACAAGCCCAAGTTGAAGGTGATATGTGAATTGTGTGAACAAATATCACTGAAAAAGTAAAATTGTGAAGTTTTAAAAAAATCGTGAATAACTCCTAAAATATTAAATCCTTTTTAAAGTTCTTGGATTCATATTAGAGGCAAATATTCAAGGTATATATCTGACTTATTGAATCATTTTGTAGATTTGAATTTTTATGTTGTTTCCGGTTTAACTTTAGGAATTTTTCACGTATAGGAAAAAATGTTTCCAAAATGGCATAATTATGTGGGTACTCTTATTAGTTAAGTTATTCAGAGTTTTTTATCACCTTCAGTTATCGACATGTATCAAATGTTATTATGACCAGTCACCATATTTCCTTAATTTATATTATACTATTTCTTTAAAATATATTAGATATTTCCTTAACTCTACAATTTGAGGTTAATTGATTACACGGCCACACAAAAAAAACGTTCTGTCCAGTGAGCAGGAGGGTATGGAATCGACAGATTTTTTAACTCTGATTACGAATCTGAAGACGAAAAATTGATCTATCGTGTTAAATTTTCAGGGCCGCCCCGTTAAGGGGCCCGCGGGGGATTTAAGTCTAAGTCCGGCCCTTTTGATGCTGGTGACCAGAGAAACAGAGTTGGTAGAGTCCTGTAACACTGCGAAGTTGGTTGAGATCACGGACAAGGTCATTCAACCATCTCCATGCACTCAGCAATCATTCTCCAAACCCCAAAGTTATTGAACATCTCAATTTTAAACCATTGAACATATTTTTTGGGAAGTGTGAATACATCCCATTTATGGTTCCCACATTCGGTTCACACGTTCTCACCCCTTCTGGGTGACATACCACGATGTATTCACTCTTCCCAAAAAAATATGTTCAATGGTTTAAAATTGAGATGTTCAATCGCTTTGGGGTTTCGAGAATGATTGCTGAGTGCATGGAGATGGTTGAATGACCTTGTCCGTGATCTCTACCAACTGCTCAGTGCTACAGGACTCTACCAACTCTGTTTCTCTGGTCACCAGCATCAAAAGGGCCGGACTTAGGAAAATCCCCCGTGGGCCTTTTTAACGGGCCGGCCCTGAAAAATTTACAGGATAGATTAATTTTTCGTCTTCGGATTCGTAATCAGCGTTAAAAAATCTGTCGATTCCATACCCTCATGCTCGCTGCACAGAACTTTTTTTTTGTGTGTGGCTGTCTTATTAAAACTGATATACAGGGGTGTCCGATATTATGTGATTCACACTGTATTTGGCATACCTACACGAGAATTTCACATATTGAGATATCGAAAACCTTCATTGTTTCGATAACAGGAAAACAGAACGCCGCTGTTGTCGTAGACCAAGTGCTAGTAAACTAGTTAGACATATGTTTTTAATAATGACGACCATTATCGTGCAGCTCCGGCACTAGTGTTTGCTCTTGTTGTTTTTTATCACTGTTTGTGTTATTTTATTAATCTGATAGTATCTATAATTAAATGACAATTTGTTTATTTGCTGTCACGCCTATACAA
Source organism: Aromia moschata (assembly GCA_029963805.1). Lineage (NCBI taxonomy): Eukaryota > Metazoa > Arthropoda > Insecta > Coleoptera > Cerambycidae > Aromia > Aromia moschata. The sequence continues at coordinate 1,239,910 of JAPWTK010000097.1, forward strand.
ACTAATACGTTACGAAAAATAATAAAAGCCGTCCCGTTATTAACGCTGATAACCTAGAAACTGCGTTTATTCGGAATTATTGTTGCTAATATAAACGTACACTTTCCTGAACTTTGCCATGAAAACACAATTTGACAGAAAACTATTTATTTAGTTTTCTATACTGTTATACAGGCTTGGCATTTCTACGTCTTTAAACGACACAGCCCTTCTGCGAACATTCCCTCCTCTCAACGCATTTATTTAGTCTGGGTTGTTTTGTTGGTCAGTTCAAACTATGCGACGTTAACCACACCCCTCGTAGGAGGTTCAAGGCGTGGCCTATCCCCTTCCACACCGATTCTTTCAGCTGTTAATCTGCTACTCCAAAGACAACGTGTTCCATACCTGTATACATTGAATATACTATGATTGAATATACTAGTCATCCAACTATGAAAAATTTATATCACTTGGTGTAGCTGCTTCAGTTTATTCACGAATACTATTATCGAACATTTCGAAAAACCTTCTTCTCTGGTAATTGGTGAAAAGTCAAATGTGGCACAAGTTGTTCTGAAGCGATGGCTAGTGTAACCTGCAGCATCTAGTAGTTTTCAATATCCTGCTGAAATTATTTTTTTGACGTTCTGAGTTTAATTGTAGCTTATGTTTTTAGCAATGTTTTGTGGGAAAATAATAGAAAAAAATAGTGTTGGATTGCTTGTAGTATAGTACTAGGTTTTCGTTAAAAAAATTGTCCCGATTGCAAATATTTACTCTTAGGTCCATCATAATTTACAAGGCAGATAAGAAGAGAGAGTTAAATTTATTGGTAATTATAAATCAATGAATGAGCTTGACAAAAATTATTGTGTGCGTTTTTGCGTGTGTAATAAAATTAATATATGTATGTATATTCATTTTTAACAGCTTTAATTCGCCACTTCTTATAAACAGGTGTTATGTACGTAATTTCTCTTAGCAATTAATCAATTAATTCAAAACTGTGTCACGCCCAAAGGTAATTGCATTGGTCACATTCCAATTGGTTTATACAGCGTGGTAAAAAAGTCGCGCATAATGCCTGTAAGTTTTTAATAACCTCATATATGAAAAAAATGTCCTGAATACAAGTTTTTCATTGTTTGAACGGACGTAACGTTTCTCGTTTAAATAAATTTTTAATGGTGAAGCGGCCTTCACAGTTCGCAAAATTTCTTGCTGCAATTTTTATTGCAGCAATTTTTTATTACGCAAGAGATTTCGGTGTTATTTTACAGTTTGCAATTTTCATTGCTAATTTGAGTTGTCAGCCACTGTTACCAAAATATAAGTGATAAACTCAGTTGCTACAAAAAGATTTAACCATTTTAAACACACAAAATAGACATGATTAAATCAATATCAGTGAGTGAGAATTCAGAAAACCACAAAAAACAGAAATGTTATATATCACAAAACACAATACAAACGATGCCACAGCACGTTGAACATTGAGGTTATATCAAACAGTTGGCAACACGTAAAATTGCAGATAACCGCAATAATTATAGCTCCGGGCTTACAATTTTTATCTGCAAGAAATTGCACGGACGAACATAAATACGCATGCGTGCAATAAAAATTGCGAATTGTAAAGCGGCCTTGAGAAGCATCAAAAGTAGTTGCCAAGACCCTGGAAATGTGGATTGGATTTTCGCGCACTGGGAGCAAGATATCCAACGCTTAATCTCCTCCGGTTGCATATCTATGTCGGTTTACCTGATTTAGCGGAATCCTTAACGCTACCAGTTGCTTGGAAAATCTTTCGTTTTTATAATATATTTTTTTAATACAATAACATGCTTTAATTATTCAATTTGAACTGAATTAGGTTATTTTAAATTTGAAATATTAATATTCTTGATAGAAAATGTTGTTTCCACTCGTTTGTTGTAGATTATAAAGAATACTTTAACTTAAATTATAATTAATGTAACATAAATTAACAGACGAATTAAAAATAAATCGCTATGGTTCGAGAACGCTACGAGGATTAAAGGAATCATTAATTTGTTTAACAAGAATTTACGTTCTTTTTTTTTTTTTGATGAATCATCTCGTTAAATTTGTATGTTTTCCATTAAACTGGGGAGGGTTTTTAATTAAGTCACAATTTAAACATCAAAAGAGGACTTTATCCAATATCTGCCAAAATTCCCTTTGATTTCTTAAGTCGATACCGAGACTACGACACTCCTAAAATCCCACGAAGATAGAATATTGTTACATATTTTCAACTCATTTATTTTACGTAATTTTGAATTTATTACAATTACATATAATAAAGCAAACTGGATTAAGTAGGTATTATGCATTTTTTTTTGTTTAAAAAGTATGTTAAACTTAGCCGATTAGAACCCTGAGCAGATTTTATTAAAAGCATAAATAACTTTCCTGCGAGCCAAAATAGCCTCATAAATTCAGTAGCATACGAATATGCAGTGAGCAACGATTCATGATACACCTATTTTTGAAGGTTGCTTACATTCGGATAATTTTTGTACTATGGTAAGAATTATTTTTTTATTTCTAAAGGAAATACAGCTTGTGAAGTCTGCGTCTAATAAGGTCAAGTTGAAGGTGATATATTGGTTTATATGGTTTCAAAAAATCGTGAACGACTCTGAAAATATTAAATCATTTTCAAAGCTCTTGGACTCTTGTTAAAGGTAAATTCTCATAGTATTATCATAGTATTATATAACATTATATAACAATTCCTAGACATTTCTTTTTTTTAAGCCTAGACTTCAACTTTTTTAACCCTAACGCTAAGCTTCGTAAATTTTACGATGCCGATTTTCATTTTTGGCTATCATCGAGCAGATTCGATAAGTATCGAGCTGAGCTTCTATCTATTCTCTTAGGTAGTAATGCTGAATAGTTCTATGGTGTTAGCTCGTATTTTAGCGTGACTTATAATCAGTTATAAGACGATTGTCGTAAATTTTACGAAAGGTTAGTCTTAAAAAACTATATTTATCAGATAAGTAGTGAACAGATCTAACTTGTTCTATTTGGAATCTTATAATAAAGAGTATGTCTCAACATTGGGAAGCCACCAGACCACTAACTCAAGCAGAAATTGAGAATATTACAGATAACTTGATTTTAGAATCATATTATCATATTAGTTGTATAAGTAGTTATATTTTGTATAATGCCCATAAAGCAAAACGTGGCCAAAAACTAAGCTCTAGAAAGTCATACATGTTAGAATTGTATAAGTGTTTGGTGACGCCATGGCTAAAAGAAAGAATTAAAATACCCACTTTGCAGCGTTCACTCTGTGAAAGTATTGGCAATATAACAGATCAGGCAGTTCCAGAAGATGAACATTATGCACTAGAAAAGAAAACAGCGCCTTATAAACCCAAGAGGACGATTTGTGCGAGTTGCCCTTCGAGAAAAAGACGCATGACCCACTTTTGTTCAAACTGTAATAAGCCATTTTGTAACGAACACCGAGGTGACATATGTAAAGCATGCACTTAGTGATATTTAGTTTATATTGTTTTGATATCAAATAAAAAAAATTAAAAAAAAAAGATAACAGTATGCAAAATTTTATGACTCGTAAATTTTACGAATGTTTAGTCTTAAGTGGTGTTAGAAATATGTTTAGCATTCTAGGGTTAAATCAAGCTAATATTTTTTTTATTGTTTATAGTAACATATCTATAGATATGTTATTTAGTTAGTCCTATATTAGTTAAATGTATAGATATGTTACTTGGCAAATATATCATTTAGAATAGCTTTAAGAATTTGTGTATTTACGTAATAGACATTCTAACATATTTTTTTTGTCTTGTAAAAATTTGTGAAACGTGTCACGGATTTTCCAGCTATTTAGAAATTTGGAATGAGTTGGCGCATATCAAAGTACCTGATGGTACTAAACTCTCCCTAAATTTTTTTCGAAAAAAAAAAATTATTATAAAAGTTATGAACAAATGAAATTTTATGCAGCGATTAAAAAGAAAATTTTTATCTCGAAATGGAAGGCTCTAATCGAAAAATTTTATAGGACAACTTTTTTTTGAAAGACATGAACTTTTTGGAAAAAATGGTTAGAACCTTAAAAATGGTTAAACCAAAAAAAATGTTTAGGTATAAAAAAAATGCTGAGAATTCAATGTTCTCCATCACTTATTTAAATTTTCTTTTTTTCTAAATACTCGTTATACATTTCCATATATTTAGAAAAGACAAAATTTTTGGGATCGCTGTTTGCAAATAAACTGCACTCTGTTTTGTTGGACGTTACGCCAGCGCGCGCCGTATGCGCGTCTAAACTTGAAAATCATGTGATTTGTCATTTCTCAACTGTTTTATTGAATGAGTTAGCTTTTATAAGCTTATTGCAACCATGCCTCGAGGTTGCAATCCTTTAAATAAATTGATACAAATGTGTGTATAAAAATGTGATGCGAGTGACTAATTGCGGAAGTGAATAATTGGAATGCAAAGTTTGCTCATTTGATTGGAAACTATGTGTGTGATTCATGTAAACGTAACAACAGTTAACTTCCTGTAAACCTGTTAAGTTCCTGTTAACGTAACTGAAGTTAACAACAATAAACTGGATTCGACTACGTAAGTTTTTTTTATATTAAGTTTAATCAAATTTTAACGATGATTATTATTTAACATTAAATAATATTATTTAATGTTAGATAATAATTTAATGTTAAATAATAATAAATAAGATTATTATTTAATGTTAAATAATAATCATCGCTAAAATTTGATTAAATATGATTAAAAATGAACGCACGTAGTCGAAACCAGTTTATTGTTGTTAATTGAACGTTTACAGGAAACACACACATATGTTAGTTTCCAACCAAATGAGCAAACTTTGCATTCCAATTATTCGTCACTCGCATCATATTTTTATACACATATTTATGTTTAGATTTATTTAAAGGATTGCAACAACGATTACCTCGAGGCATGGTTGCAATAAGCTTAGAAAAGCTAACTCATTCAATAAAACAGTTGATAAACGACAAATCACATTTTTTTCAAGTTTAAACGCGTATACGACGCGAGAACTGGCACCGCGCGCGGGCGTAACGTCCAACAAAACAGCGTGCAGTATTTGAAGTAAACAGCGATCCCAAAATTTAGTTTTTTCTAAATATCTGGAAATGTATAACGAGTATTTAGAAAAAGAGAAAATTTAAATAAGTGATGGAGAACATTGAATTCTCAGCATTTTTTTTATTATAAACAATACTTTTTTTTATTTGTTTAACCATTTTTAAGGTTCTAACAATTTTTTTCCAAAAAGTTCAATGTCTTTCGAAAAAAAGTTGCCCTATAAAATTTTTCGATTAGAGCCTTCCATTTCGAGATAAAAATTTTCTTTTTAATCGCTGCATAAAATTTCATTTGTTCATAACTTTTATAATTATTTTTTTTCGAAAAAAATTTAGGCATAGTTTAGTACCATCGGGTGCGTTGAAATGCGCCAACTCAAAAAAACTCCAAATTTCTAAATAGTTGGAAAATCCGTGACTTTCATAAATTTTTACTCCTTTCAGATTACAGGTCGTATAAAGTTATGGGACAAACACTTCTTGGCTGTGAAAGTATGTTAGTCGGTTTCGATGCTCGAGTCTGGCAGCTGCAGGTATCGATCCCAGCTTCGTTTTGGTTTTTGTTACGGATGTTAGAGGTCAACGTTTTCCCAAGAAACTTACGTTAGACTTCCTGTTTTTTAAGAGCAGCTAGCCAGATCTATTTACAACAGAAAGTTGATTTAATTTGTCAATAAAGTAAACAACATTATCCAGTGTTTTATTTTAAGGCGGTGCTAGGTTTTTGTGTTGTTTCAACCAGATGGAATTTTTTTCAACATTATATTGGACACATTACAAAAAAAATGTATTATAAAATCTACACCGGAGATACTAAAAGTAAAGAGTTGTGCTACAATTATTGGTAAGCTATGTATAATTAATATATTTATTAAAAGTTTAATTGTCACTAATTGTTTTGTACGACATAAACATTCTCTAGTTTACTGGTATTGATCTTCGCATTTTCTCATATTTTCGGTATGCACGTCAGAGGGCAACGTCCTCATGGATCTCGCAATAAGAATTTTATATGAGGCATCCTGAGATTTTTAACGACATCATGTATATTTTTTTTTATATAGAAGGCTGTCACCTACCTATTACCGCTATATATAAATTCCTTGGCATTCTTGATGTTTATGTTTTGGACTGTATTTTTTACATTTTCGGATAAAGAAAAAACAAACTAAAACAACCTTCATAAATATCAACATTTTAAATTTTATAGATAAGAGTGCAGCACTAAAAGAAACTTAAAACCTACCGATAATGTACTAAACGATAACATCTACGCCCGAAAATATAAAATCTACTGAGTGTTACATTAAACAACATAAGTTAGAAGCATTTCCTGTGAAATCGGAAGTAAAAAAAAATTACTGAATTCCAAAAAAATCTTAAATAGATATTTCAATTGCCTCGACTCAGAAAGCCATAAAGCAATTAGTCAAATGAATACTTTATTTTACTTTAACTCTCATTTAACTTCACCTTTTTGTCTCCTTATTTTTTTTATCTGCCACTGTAACTATCTTTCACTCACTAGATGGATATGGTAATAATAAAAAAAGCAATACCCCAAAAAAAATATAATGAAAATAAATACTAGCATACGAGGTGTATGTAAATTAAGTAATGAGACTTTTGAACTTATTAGAGTCATTTGTTTGCTCTTTGTGACTGTTTTCGTACCTAAACCGTTTTTTTCTAGTGCGTTTTAAAAATGAGTGACATTAATTTTGAGCAACGGTGTGCTATCAGGTTTTGTTTGGACACTTGGACATATGTAGGTGTTTGAGTACGACCCAGAAACCAAGCGCCAAAAACACGGAATGGCACATTTCAAGCTCTCCAAGACCCAAAAAAGCAAGAACGAGCAAGTCGAAGATCAAATGCATGCTGATTTGCTTTTTTGATAACCAGTCCATATAGATAGATAGAATTGTCCATAAAGAGTTTGTGCCCCCAGGCCAAACAGTAAATCAACACTTTTACAGAGGGGTTCCTGAAAAACTTCGAAAAAGGGTCATGCGTGTGAGATCAAACACCAAGAACAACTGGATGTTGCATCAGGACAATGAGCCTTGTCACACAGCCATTTCAGTAAACGAGTTTTTAGCCAGTAAAAACATTCCTGTGGCTCCTCAGCCTCCTTATTCGCCTCACTTGAATCCTTGTGACTTTTTTCTCTTCCCGAGATTGAAAAATCACGTCAGGGGACGTCATTTTGGGATCATAGAAAACATTCAAACGGCTGTAACCGACTAGCTGAAGGCTATTCCAGTATATGAGTTCCAGCATTGCTATGAGGAATGAAAAAACCTTCTCCAGCGCTGTATGGCTTCCTAATGAAGTTATTTTGAAGGAGACAATACTGAATTGTAATTCTATTTGAATATAAATATTTGAAAAAATCAGTCTCATTACTGAATTTACACACCTCCTAAGGTTAAGATCAACTAAGTTGTCGTTTGTTTAATGCCTACGTGTGACCAATGGCCTGTATGCATCGTGTTTGATATATTCCCAAGAGCAAAACTCATAAATTGGGAAAGTTTTAGAACAATTACGTTTATTGCATTATATACCGCCACAAATGGCATAGAAGGATTTGTTTGGAAACAGTAGTTGCAAGTTATAACTCCAGAAACGCGATTATCAATGTTATACGACCCCTACTAACACGTTTTGTGCTTTTATCTTCTTTTGCTTATGTTTCTAAAAGTTTGCAAGTGCAGAGTCCGTAGAGGCTCTCTCAATAACCTGTAATTTGTTTAATTGTAGAGGCAAATAATTTTTAAGTCAAGTTCTTTATTAGTTTTAGTTGAAAAATCGTTAGTTAGATAATTCCTTTATCCTTCCGGGCTAGGCATTGTGCCGATACACTCGTTAGTTGCCATTTACTGTCGGTGCACTGCACTGATGGGGTCTAATATGGTTCAAATCCGCATCTGTTGTTTCTGATGGCAAACGACGACGAGCACGATAATGGATGGATAGCGGCTCTGCGAACTCTACTCAACAGTGTAATGTGTGCTGTGTGATCCCAAACACGTTCAATATTTATTATTACCGAGTTAACCGATGCAGTTTAGATAGTTTAGTTTGGTTTGTAATCGTTTATTCACAAGAATAGAATGCCTCGGGAGAATTGTAAATGTCAATTATAATTTGTACCTAGTCGTTAGCTTGTATATATCCTATGTTGCCGTAATTTGCAACTATCTATTTCTTTGTTGAATTATAATGAAACAATTAATCAATCAAAAATCAACTTGCGAATAAGTCATACTAGTGAGACTAGAAAATGGTGTGTGACATGAAATAATTAACCATAAAAGTAATAAGAACGTCAAACTCTTTTTTAGATGAGGGAACATAACTAGAAAATAAAGTGTCTTATTACATATCAAAAAGTCTCGCAAACTTGAAGAGATTTATGATTTTTCTAGCCCAACCCGGTCAATATCGTACAATAAACATAGAAATGGCGTCATTGTTAATTAAGGGTTGCAAAAAAATTCGATCGTTAATTACTCGAAAAGTGATTAACGGATCGAGATGAAATTTTCTTTGTAACTTCATACTAAAAATAGCAGTCCCCCCAATTGCATGGTCATAGTCGCCCTACTTTCGAAGTAAAAAAAATAGTGAAAAAAGCACTTTTTTCAACTTCAGCAGTCATTTGCAAGATAACAATAGCACGTGGAGACTTCGGGTTGGGTTTAAAATTTTGACAATCTCATAGGCTACGTCCGTCTCAATACATCCGTAGAGCTGAAACCGCGCATTGTGCTCTACGCAAAAAAATACATAAGGTACCATCAAAACTAGCCCTATATGTTTCAAGAACACATAAAAGTCTCTGCCTACTGGACTATAAGCACGCTACGTTGTCACGTTAATTAAAGGGGTATACAATTCCACAACTTTTTCAACTGACGCATATCGAAAGTATCATATCTTATGATATCCCAGGCATTTCAATAAAAATTTGGGATGAAATAGGAAAATTCCAAAGTACCTGATTTGAAAAACATGCGCCCCTTGTCTATAACTTCCAGTAGGTTTAAAAAAAAACGTATCACAATTTTCATTGTCGCAGAATTTGAAATATCACACCGTAAATATTTTGATAGACAGTTTAGTTATGGAAAAATGCACAATAAAACTGTGCATTTGTATAGTATAGTGCACTGTAATAGCGTGTATTTTCGAAAGATTACATTCTAATTTACACATAATACGAAAATTAAAGTAGTTAAACGATAACCTTGTCTTTTAATAGCCGTACTTTAGGAGGTACGAAGCGCTACTATGGAAAAATATACGAGTATACAGGACATTCCAGAATATTTTATATAAACAATGAGCTTCATATCAATAAAGTAAAAGAGAAACACTAAGATCAAAACGCCGTTCTTGCCTTGTTCATCTCAAACGAATATACCTATAAACGTGCTTCACATTTTAGGCGAATGTAAAAGAAAACATTGTGATATTTTTCTAAGTCACTTTACGTATTTATATAATAAATAAAAATAAATATTTGCTGAGACATAGAAAGTAAATTAAATTCAGAACTAGCAAGCACAACATATTTACCAACTGATGTTTTATTGTCCAAACATTTTTAACAAAGCTTGTTTATATATAGAATTAGACACATTTCCAAATAATGTTTTCAACTGTGTGTTTACTTTTTTCATAAAACGTTTTAAGAAGCAGTTATCTAAAAATCGGTCTGTTTTATCCTGAAGCCACAGTTTTTCTATATATTTCAAACAATTGTACAATTTATAACATTTTGATCATTTTATAAAAAAATTAATATTTACAAATTGTATTTTGTTTTAATATATAAAAATGAAATTATAATAATTATAATAGGTTCTTTTTGAATATGGGCTAATATAAATTGCAGTTGCCATAATATACTCTATAGAAAACACCCTGTACCTTACACAGGGTGTACAAGGACACTTTTCAAAAATAATTTTTCATAGCTATATCGATTTATTCGTTATATCGATTCGTTTATATCGATTATAGCGTTCGTTACTATCATTTTATTAATACATACAAGGTTTCAGTTCATTCAGTTTTCTATAGAAACTGATTTTTTTTTAATAAAAAAGAAATATGTCACTGTGGCTTATCATTATTTTTCATGGCATATTGCGTTCGAAAACACGATTTAAAATTTGAAAAATCTGTGTTAATATTTTTTTTAACGAAAATCAATTGCAAAATTTCATTTCATTAACGTGTCTAGTGTCTATATGTTTTTTTTAAATAAGTTTTCATTTGTAATCTTATTTTAAGAATTTTTCTGTAAAAAAATATCGGGTCCGATTAAAAAAGGGTGTGATTAACAAGTTGTAAAAAAGAAGGGGTAGGTACTCACTTTTCGAGTGTCTCCCTCTACAGAGTGTTACAACGGCCCGCGTGAGAGCACTCCACATGACATCGCGATTCTGCGGGCGCAAAACGCGTACAGACCATAGCACGCTGAGATACTGACGTCTGACGTCGCTGAAAGCGTCGTTCCCCGCCGGCTTTGATAACAGGAGATAAAATATGCGTGCGCGCTCTCTTTCTGTCTACAGCCTTTCCGACTCTTTCTATTCGTACTGGCGCACAGTGGGACTTCTTCGACAAAACTCAGCCAAAAATGCAGTGTTTAACCAATTCGTGGAAAAATGTTAAATCTAATCTGCAGGAAAATTATTCAAACACCTAGTGTTCAAAGACAGAGTAAGATGACACTCATATTTTGTGACACCAAGAGACGCGTGCGGTCTATGAGACCGCATCGTATATTAATCGCAATTTTTAAGATTTTTTTGCCTGCTTGATAAAAAAAAGATATAGTCAATATTCTTAGTATATCCATTATTTGCAAAGTTATGCCAAGTTATGCAAATATCCTTAATTATGCAATTTTTTACTTCTTTTTTGATCAACAATCGACAACAATTTTTTTTTGAAGCGAACTTCGAAAAAAAAATTAGCAAAAACCAATCACTACAACTTGTAAAGGAGACTTTGCAGTTTTCAGAACCCCACTTTAATATTCTGTACGTTCATTATTTCCCAAGTAATTGATTCCCAAAATAAAAAATTACTTTTGCTTTGGACGGCGATAACTCCGCGGAAAATCATCATTCAGGGCTCGAAAACAGGTCAAATTAAAGAGAATTAAATTATTTAAAAGAGCTTTATGAAGTAATTATCGAAAAAAAAAAATTCCGTGGAAAAGTCCGTGGATCTTACAAACGACAAGCAGAAATTTCAATTTTTTTTTCGATACTTTTCTTCTGATTACTCAAAACTTGCTGACGCTAAAAAAATTCAAACTCAAGATCCAAAAACTAGAAACTTGGAGCTTCGATTTCCTTTTCATTTTCTTTTCCCTATGACCATTTTTCCCCAAGTTACAGCTCTTTGAAAATCACATAAAAATTTGGGATTTTTTTTATATCCCTGAATTTTTACGTCTATAACAAAAGGTGCTGGAAACGTTGGTGTTCCTCGTACGTCCACATATATATATATATTACAAAGGAAAACAATTTATAGATAATATAAAAAATAGAATACAAAACCATATGAACTTTGTTATATTTCCAAACAAAAAAGAATACATCAAAAACCAAAATGACAAAAACATGTAACATCATTAGGCGCCCGCGGTCTCACAGACCGTAAATGCTTAAAGCTTATCAAAATGGCAATACATTTAATGTTTATTATACGTCTCATTTGTGAGGTTATAATACACAGCTAAACCGAGAATGCGCATTGTTGCACAACTACAAGACATTTGTTCAATCGTAAGACTGTCTCATTAAAATTTTTAAAGATTATCTTGTAAGATAAAGCTTATTACTTGATTACAGATTAATTGTTTTCAAAACGGGTGTCTGGAAAAATATAAATGTTTTCGGTCAATTTCATTTTGTTTCGAAATTATTTTAAAACAGTAAATGTTTTCATCAGTGAATATATCAATTAGGTTCTTTATGTTAAAATTCTGGAATATTTTTTTTGCAAATTTGTACATACTAGGGACATAACCTATTGTTAAAATACAGAGGCGAAGTGAGCACAACGCCTTAAACTCTAAAAGTTCACTGTAATAACTAACGAATTAACACAAATACTTTATGCAACAACGACAAATGAGCTACATTTCGGCCTGTATGCAAGTCACCTCATTTATAATACCAAGCTCCATAGTTCTTCAAAACCTTCTCCATCTTCGGCAAAAATTTATATCGCAGGCGTTGAAGAGAGTCAAAAATAATATAAAATCAAGCGTTCAAAATAAATATGACTACGTAACCGTAGATGAAACGACAGATCGGCAATTAAATAAAATGGTACATATACTTGTATGATGTTTGACATTTAATTTGACGAATTTGACGTATTCAGATGGTGTTGATGATTTTAAACAATTTAATTGAATTGAATACATAAACCATATGAATTTAACTGAAAAATCTATTGAACGGATATTAGTCAACCTGTACTAATGCACTTATTTGACAAGACCCGTTAGTGCACCAATAAGGCAATATTCTTTGAGTTTGTTAGGGTAAGTTCTTTTTGAACTTTATTATTCTTGTTTATGCTGACTTCACGGAACCTTAGTACGGCCCTGATATGCAACAAAAAGTTCTGTCTCTATTACATATATACCTGTCTGCAGACTGATGATAAAGCTTTGTTGATAGAACATTAGCGCAAGGCTTTGTGTCAAGTACGTCTCAACTATTGTGGACGTGTCTAAACGTTCTGTTGAATCCTATATGAAGGCGTTTGAATAACATACGATCCTGAGAATTTAATAACACCTGAGGTAAAGTTCTAACTATCGTTTGTCTGCTCCACATTGTTTGTGTTTACGTGGATGTTCAAATTAGGTTCACTGTTACATTACAATTGCTTTCCTCAGAAACTGTTGCTCGCGGACAGTTAAATCTATGTACCTAGGTACACATGTATGTATGTACGTATAATGAGTGTTCAAATAAATTTTACCTTAAATTGGCCACAAAAAAAACCTATAACCTTTACGGAAAATTGCTGAAAGCAATTTGGTATAATGATAAAGGTTTTACCTGTGATTTTGATGTCTTGGTTGCAAATCCCGGCAACATGTTTTTTTTTATTTGGTTGATTCCAATATGGAAGACAAAAGTGATAAAAGTAAGCACTTTATTGAAAAAACCACATTGTAACCATCCCGTCATTTCGTTCCACACTGTTTCCTGACATAAAAATAAATCTATCCCCTTTAGGATAAAAGTAGCTCAAATTTTGACAGTCTTGACGTTTTACTTATTTTGCAAAATTAAATAAAGATAAAGTCTTTTTTCTCGCAGCCAACTTTAATGAGTGAATATTCTGCAGGTCTTGAAAGACAAGATTGTAGCTGTGAAGTAACAAATGCATTTTCATTCAACATAAGTAAGCGATTAAGCGATGGACTGATTTCGAAATAATTATGTTTTATATACATTGTATGTAGATATGTATCTATATATTGCAGGAATAATGTCCGTTTTGTCTATTCCTTTACCGCTTTGTAAATATGTATACATAGGTCAAATTAATTTAGAAATATTGTGTTTTGATAAGATTGATGACAATTAAAAAAAACATATAATATTCTTAGATCTGTTTTACTAAAAATAATGTTCTTTCTAAATGTACCTAATATATGCAACTAATAATACACCTACTTAGTAATCAATAATCGGAACAGTGCTATCTTGGTTGCCTAACAGTTTATTCTGAAGTGAATCGTTGAAGGAATTCGTATTACTCCTTTATTAATTAATGGTGGCACTTCACTTGGCGTAGCGTATTCGTATATTTGTTGTATTTGCCCAAAAACGGCGATGTGTAGAGAAGCTATTCGCTATATTTGCTTTATTTGTACAAATAACGCGAATAGCGCTAACAGCAAATACGCGTTTCCATCCACTTGTCGTCCCTTTTCCCCCCCCCCCGTGTTCGTCATGGTCTTTTAGTAACTTTGTACTTATGTAGATTTAACATGTATTGGTAATAAGAAGCATTCAGGTAATAAGCTGCTGTCGCTGTCAACACGTCCGTCACTGTATTCACTGGTTCTGAATATTCAAACATATTTGGCATGTTTGAGTGTTTTGCTGTATGTGTGGATGGTATGTTTGGAATATTTGCGAATACATCAAATGTATTAATAATATTGGAAATGCAAGACTGTTTTGAAAGTTTAATAATTCGAACTGATTTCAGAATTCAACTTCGTATTCCAAATCATACTTCGGTTAGCTGTAAAATAGTTTAATACCCTGGATTAACTAATTTTTCAACGAAATTTTACACAAACTAGTTTTGAAAAATGTCAGACACAGTGATGTAATTATTTTTTTAACAAAAAAAATTCCTAAACCTTTTCTTAAATTTTAAGTCCCAAAAAATTAAAGTAGGCCTTGAATTAAAGCCACTAATAGTTTTTGTTCCCATTCCCATCACTTTCACTTAAAGAACGTTCAAATTGGACAATACAAATATATATAGAGGGGTTTTCTCGTTCCTAATGTGTCACAAGCACTCAACAAACAAAAATTTCAATCTGTCAACAAATGTCAAGTAATAAATCGCGGCAACTTCGGATCTGCTGCCAACTGCATAACAGCGAATATGAAGCGCGAAATTTAAAATTCAATAAAACATTCCATTATAGTTTTTACTTAAACATTGAGCAATGGTATCACTGGCCACATTTAATAACGTCATAGGTGACGTGCATCAGCTTTTATTTTGTACAAAGTATACATATATGAGTATATGGAATTTTAAATTATGTATTTCATTTTCGTTTATTTTCATTCATTACCGACGCAGGGTTAACAATAATTATAATAATAATTATAATTATTGTTACGAAAAAAAAAACGAAGGCATGAATATAAAATTTAAATGCTTTACGCAGTTCTATTAAGGAATCAAAAGTCTTGACTGTCCTTTTCTTCTCTCTAATTGTAAGTTAAAATTGATGGTGGGTACCGTTTCGCAAAAAGACTAACCACCCAGTCATTAATAACGACCGTAGGTAAATTGCACCCTCAAAGCAAACAGCTAATTATATTAGTTTCCGCTATGCACTCTGACCTCGGGCATCTAGATTCTGTGGTTTTGCATGAGAAGCAATTGAACTCGCAAGCAATCGGAGGTTGTAGTCCTGTGAGAAATGGGTTAAACACTTTGCTAATGACAAGGTTCTCGTATCTGGCCGCCAATAAACGATTGGCAATAATATATAATAATAAATCTTAATGTCGCGGATTGTGGGGCGGAGTGGGGCAAAACCTCGCCTTGAAAAAGTGCGCGCTGTTTAAATCTTATACAGTGTGGGTCAGCCTAATGAAATAAAATAATGGGCGAATAATGTTGTTCCTATTAAGACCAACCCTCAAATTCGACCCTCAAACATTGACTACAAAAAAACAATTACTCTTTGTAGTACTTTACTTTTATGGTCAAAAAATAACCATTATCATCTAAGGGTTTGCTTCTGATCAAAAACTAAAAATGTTTTTAAATTTATATAAAAGGATCCTACAGAGATGTGTTACCAATATGTGTGAAAAATATCACCATTAATTCGCAGACCGACATAAAATTCGCTGGTTTGGTTTCGAGGGTGAACTATACCATATTTACGCCTCTTAAAATCATAGTTCGTTGTTTTGTCTACTGTCTCATAGATGTCGCTAATAGTATTCCCTATTCATCCATTTTTAGTTAAAAAACGTAAATTCAGATAGAAACATTCATATAGAAAGATTCGTATAGACCGATTTAATATACAGTAAGCGGCAGCCTAATGCGTACATAATTAACAACATATTAAATGACACATTTTTATGTCAGTTAGAGGCGAATTTACTTGGGCCGGCGGGGCTTGGTTTTAGTGAAGGTTTTTAGCGGAAATCTAAAGAGCAACATTGCGGCGAATCGTAGCTCAGGTCAGAGTCGGGCTCAGGTCACTATTATTGCACGATACACAGCGATACACAGAAAATACATCAGAATACATTAGTGAATATTCGAATAAACGTATTATGAAGCGTATTATTACACGACGGTATTTAGGTGTGGTAATGTCAGTGGTCACAAAAAATGAAACTTAAAAGGACTTATCAATTAAAACTCATAAATTGTTTGATACAAAGAGTAACATTACTTTTTAACTAGCGGGCTTACTTTTTTCTTTTTAGCTGGTGCGTTTAACAGCTGATTTTGTGTTAACTTGTCATTATAACTTCATAACTTGTGGATCAAATTTCTTCGCATTTTAGGTCGAAATTTTATGAGCTTCGTGGGTAAGTTCTTTTAAGTGCCATGTTTCGGGACCATTAACATTACCACACCTAAATACGGCTCCATTTTGTAATAGTTAACCCATTAGTACGTTTTAATTTTCTGTGAACTATCGTTTTGTAATAATAATGACCCGAGTCCGCCTCTGTTGAGATTTGCCGAAATTTGACGTAATCACCATGTTCATATTAGTAGCATCTGCGCATGTCAAATTCAAACTGCGACAGCGCTCGGGGACTCGCTTATTGGGAAATTTTTCGTTAAAAATGGCTTTAATATCCCTTACAGACCGACCACCAAAATACCTTTTTAATTATTTGAACTTTTTTGGTCAATGTGATAATATCCATTTTTATTTTTATGAATGTATGTAGTGCTTCTACAATACGCCCGTAATAACGCACTTTTCTAATCAGGCACTAGATCAGAATAACATATAAAATGGTATTTCAAATTTTAACTCAAACAGCCCTACTAACAGACCGGATGCCTTTCATACGCCTGCGCTAGCGACTAGATCGCGATTGGTTCTCACCTTATGTTTACATCTGCTCAATAAAGAAGTTAAATTATCAATTGCCCTTCATTCGGATATGTACGCATTAGGGGGCCGCTTACTGTATAGTGATAGAGTGGTAAATAGAATAAGTGCATTTTTTTTGTATAGTTATACTAGTTCGTCGTAATACAAGAATAATCAGCGAGATTCCTTTCCTTCCCCTTCTATCCCGCTGGTTTTCTCAGAGAGAAAACGACAGTTTTGTGGTGTTTTCTTCTTTCTTTTTGTTTTAATTTGCTATTAGTACAACTTATTTAGTTAATAGTTCATTGCAAACACAACATAATAAAAAATGGAAAAAGGTTCTGGTCTCAAGCATATTTTCCGATCGCTATAAATGGAGTTTTCGGGGTTGCTATGACCTACCCCAAGGACAAGACATGACGAAAATTCTGTTACATAATGATATATGTACCTACCGTAAGGGTCGCCTGCGTCATTGGGCATCTCGTTTGCGTTGCGTCCTGCTGCCAGCCTCTTGATTCTTATTTCTGCCCTGTCCTCGCTGCCCTGTATGGGTATCACGACTATCTGCACCTGCTCATGAACGAATGGGCCCAATTATTGACTTGCCGAACACAGAGTCAGAGGAATTTCGATAAAGGACTTTAATTATACATATACATACATGTCGCATCGATAAGCCACAATATTAAGGTTCTCCTTATGCTGTGGTTAAGGTCTTTAACCACAGTATAATAGTGAAAATACCTTAAAGATAGATGTACATCTTTAAGGTATTTTCACTATTCGGTCGCCGTTTTCACTAAGTGGTCATGTTCCTGGCAACGTGCTCGCCAACTAACAGGCATTGGACAGTGCTTACAGTAACGGGTGTACCTTAAATCTTAAATATCCTCTTTTTTAGAAACTGTGGGTTGGTTCATCTTTTGTGCCCAATATAAGCTCGGCTTATATCAGTATGGACTTAAACAAGACTTAAAGAATATTTTTTAAACGCAACCTGATAAACAACTGATACCGATACCGATAGAAATCCTATCAAAGGCACGCCTGATGCACACAAAAGCGAACGCATGGCAGATACGTACCAAACTTAACAGTTATAAGAACAATAATTCAAGCCATGTGAGAATGATTCTAGGGCGATCCATTCTTATTTGAGGATTTTTTTCTCATAATACAAAACAATGGAAAACCTTTAATTCCCGACATATTGCACTCTATTTCTTTATAAAGACAGTAATCACGAGGTCGCTGTCGAATGTTGTAATAACGTTTCTTATATAATGTTGCGATTATCCGATAACAAATAAATAAATTGAAATTGAAAATCGGACTACTTTTTTATTTTTTAATTTCTCCTGTTTTAACACACCCTTTGAGTTTACCAGATGAACCTGAGTACGATCCTGTCATGCAACGAAAGGTTAGTACCACCCTTATGCATAAAATTTTCACTAGGCTTACTAATTCTTCCCTATATAGATATTTTTTTTTTTTAAGTTTTGGGTAATTTTTGTTATTTTTTAACAACCAACCTAATTCCTTTGCAAGTATACCACCTTTGTAAAATTTTATAGCATACTGCAAAGTTAGACTGCGTACAGGCCGTCAAACCGTTAGAATTCTCACTTTCCTTTCATATATAATGTTGCGATTATCCGATAAGAAATAAATAAGTTGAAATTGAAAATTGGACTATTGTTTTATAATTTAATTTGTCCTGTTTTAACACACCCTTTGAGTTTATCAGAGTATTTTTTGTTTTTTTATGGGTAAGTTGTTTTCATTGTTATTTTTTGTTTGACAAAGCTGCAACCTGAACCAAGGGCGTAGCCAGCGAGGGGGGTCGCCCCCCCCCCCAAAGGGTCAAGTAAAAACCAAAATACTCGGGGGAATGCGGTTGCCGTTGCCTGTAGTGCCCTTTTTTTTGGCTTTTTTGTTTCGTCTGCAGCGATCGCCCCCCCCCCAAAGATAAGTACTGGCTACGCCCTTGACCTGAACCTGAGTACGATCCTGCCATGCAATGAAAGGTTAGTACCACCCTTATGCGTAAAATTTTCATTAGGCTTACTTCAAAGTTAGACTGCGTACAGGCCGTCGAATGGGTAGAATTCTCACTTTCCGCGGATTCCTCCAACGCTTCGGGAATTGCGTCTCTTCGAGGCCACATCACAACGTCCGATCGACGACGTGTGGCTCTCCCGGGTAAACTGCGGCCTTTGGGTTTCCATTACCATTTTTACGAGGATTGTTCGTGACTCAATTAACGTAGGCCACAAATAGCGAGCGATAGCCATTGACGTAATTAAGGACAGGACAACTATGCTTCACAATAACGCTAGAAGAGTTATTAAAGAGGACAATGGAGGATGTGAACATAATAATATACTCTAAAATTATCTTAATGACGCTTGTACATGACACCAGTCTTGAAGTATACATCCAAAGGAGGCTCGTAAAACATTAACGTTACCTTTTAAGGCTTAAAATAGCCCAAAAATGGGACCCGCTACAATATCGTCTATAGGATCGTCTGTCCTTCGACGACTTGCTTTGGAATTCCTGAAACACACGTCAAAGGTTCGCATTCAAACAGAAGCAGTTGGTGCGTAGGTGCCACAGAGCCGCAGAGCACATATCATAAAAAAACGCCCTCAAAGTGTGCCTTGGAATCGATCCCACCCCAGTATAGTACTAGATAGTACTGCCCTCTAGTGCATGTTAATGGGACCAGGCATATTTTGGCTGTCCGACAAAGTCGACACGTACCAAATGGCCTTCCCAAAAGCACTCTGACGGAGAAAACACCAAGCTTAGATGAGGCTATATCGATAGAAGTGTCACGTTCTATCTACCTAAGTCGAATTTGATAGGGGTTTGTTCGTGTTCATTAACAATTTGCCTCATTATTTTTGTGCAGTGCGAACTTTAGGTATCCCACCGCTTTCCTTTCTATTCACAGCAGTGAATAGTCAGTGGCGGCTGGTGATAAAGGGCACAGGGGCACGTGCCCAGCCCAAATTTCAATAGAAAATATTTCTTTTGTGTTAATTTACTATAAATTACTGTTACAATAATATTAAAAAATTGTATACGACAAAATATTCATATTCTAATTATTATTCCTTTTATACCATTAATAATGATTTTTATCACATATATATGACAGACTATCGATCGAGCACCGAGCCACCGTACTCTGAATTCCTCGGATTTCGCGCGCGTGGGCACACAGTTTCCCAGCCCTCGTTTATCGGGCTTTTTGGCCACGATTGCAGACAGACAACGTTAAATCAGCTGAAAGGGTCACACTTGTTGAGTGACCGTTTTTAGTGTTTTGTTTATTTTTTTCGCTGAGAAGTGTGTTTTTACTGTTTTTGATTGTGAAACGTTTCAAAATGAATTCGGTGGACTTTTTATTGACTAATAAAGATATTTCATACGAGATCCGAACGGAAATTAAACGGCTAGGAAGGCCGATACCCGATTTGATTATTTATGAAACAGACGTAGGAAAATCGCGAAATTATTCACGAAATTGTAATAGTAGTATCTACGACACATTTAAGTATCCTAAAAGAAACAAACTGTTTGTTTTATTTGTTTAGTGATGGGTGGCAACCGAAGTGCCAAGAAAGTGTAAGTGATTTAAAACATTTAAATGAACGAGCTAAGAAACATGCTAGCTACAATGAAAAACATTTACATAACATCTTAGATTTTAGTGTGTTGGGAAAGGTAGACATAAGGCAACAGCTTGATAGTGCTTATAGTGAAAATATAAGTCACAATTAAAATGTGGATTAAAAACAGACATATTTTAAACCAAATAATTAATTGTATTAAATTTTTTGATAACAATAAGGACAGGCGAGCTGATTTCCTCTACAAATAGAGGATACCTATACCAATATTTTTTTACATGTTGCCACCCATTATTTTAATATATTTATGCCCTCAATATTCGTGATTAAATATTATTTCAAAAGCTACCAAATCCCAAAAATTATTCTTGTGAAAGTCTATATTTTTGTTTAAAAGAACTTTTCATTGAAATTCTGAAGTGTCAGTAAAACTTTTCATTTCAAAGTCTTTAAAAATTTTCTCCTGCGGCGCCATTGATAGCTAATGAGTAATCCTACTGACACACCCTGTGCCCACCTATATAACACACCCACGAGCCGCCACTGTTCACACTTCTTGTTTCTCTACATAAAGCCACAGATCTAGTAAAAACTTGGCAAAACTGATCGAAATCCATGATTATGTAAGAAAATTCGGTTTGAAAATTCTGAGAGGCATCCCGTATTAAATAAATATCTATCAAACATTTCTAAAGTAATTTTTGATCACAAAAGCCTTTTGTATCTTATTTGTTTTTTAGAGAGACAATTTTATTTTAAAATTGTTTTGTTAGAGAATTGTGATCCTCCATTTGAAACCAATTTAAAATATGAAGATGAGATGACAGTTTTTAACAACGGAAAATGTTCTCATTGTATAGAATTTCAGTAATTTTCGCTATCGGTGATATTTCTATGACGTGAGGGAAAGATAATAAACAAATACAAAACCCTCGACACGAGAGCCTAATTCACAAGGCAATATGTTTTTTATCACAGTACAACCCACCCATATTATTAAATACCAAAACGTAGTTATCCTCGTTGGAGGATCGAACGTCATTAAATTATGAGGAAAAATTGACTACAAGAATACGCAAACATAATCTTGAACCAGGTAGATATTAGACAGAGTTATATATTTATGACAGACGTTAATCCTTGAGTGAAATACGATAGACAATGATTCAAAACGCCAAATTAAGGATTTAACTGAAAAATTGGACGTTTAGTATTTGAGGGAGGTTAGATTTTGCGATCGTTATCGTATATCAGCATGATAAAATAATTTTATGGGACTTTCCAAAGCACTTTAGGTCTGGTTGCTTATAAAGATGCTTATGGTCAGCCCCGTTGGAAGGTCTGTCTCTATAGGCAATTCGATATAGGCGTTACGCCACTCGGTGGCCACTCAGCAAAAAAGGTCATTGGAGGCAACGGCAAGCGCAATCCCCCAACTATGTTGGTTTTTACTTGACCATTTGGGGGGGGACGATCGCCCCCATCGCCCTCCCCCCTTGGCTATGCCCTTGATCAAAAGGGACCCCCATTTAACATTTCATATATTGACTCAAGAAAGAAAACATCGAATTTCCGTGATGAATAAATTTGGTGAGAAGGGACGCCTAAATAGACGCAAAATGTAGATATTTGAAATTAAATCGGAAGATCGGAAAGCCAGTAAATATATGACAATTTGTTCTCTGTGTTTTTCATTTTGCTGACGGTGATTGATTTTTGTCTGTTTCAGCCAAGGATTCAAAAAAGCGGAAGATATTGAAAAAAAACGCAGTACTTTCAAAGAAATTACCTTAGTAAAAGAACATGATGAAGGAAATGATCATCCAGAGCTCTTCGAAGAAAAACATTCGCAATGAAAGATTGAAGATCTCAGCCACTCAGTTTGATGTCTGACATTCTACTTAAAAATAAAATTAATATTTTAAACAATTTCGTAAAAAACACAACCATACCTTATAGGAATGGTTTTACTTTTTCAACATAAACCTATCCAACCTAAAAACGTTCTATCAAAACTAAAAATCAAAAGAGAACCAATAAAATTATGCCAACAACTTATAAACAATAAACCTTGATTACCTCAAATTGTGCCTTAAGGCAAAAAATAATAAAGTGCAAAACAAAAATAATAAAATAAAACGTCAAATTGAACACAAATATATTAAACACGACGTAGCAATAGATAAGTAATGGCGCAGTAATTAGTTCCAACATTTTCCGCAGTGGCGCTGGCCTCTGACCCCTATTGTAACGCTCTTGGAAATTAGCGAAACTTCAGGTCTTTACCATTCAACTTGACGTTCTTCGTTAACTAAGCTTACTCGGTGATTTAGTAGTTACACCATTCAAATAATCATTTACATTTAATTTCCATTCTAAATATACCCACTTCTAACAAGGTATTTCTTTTGAATACGTAACTGCCTAATATTATGTATTTTAAAACACTAATGCATCTGGCCAAATAGAGGTCATTAACCGTCGGAACCAGTCGGATGTATATATACACTCAGGTATCGTTAGAAACACAATGGATTAAGAGAAGGTAATTATAAATTCGCACCTAAGATTTGAGAACAATAAACAATTTAAATAGTTAACGAGGGGAATGAAACGACGCCGTTCTGAATATTTATGGACTGCAACCACCAATAAAAAAGGATGCTGATACAAAAAACGAAACGAACGATTTTAAACAACAGGAAAGACATCTTGTGAATATAGATGTTTTCAAAATTTCACCATTTTTCGAGGAATGACGTCATCGACATGTTTTACTTCCATGTAGTGGAGTCGAAGTACAATATCTGATCATAGTATATGATTTTTCTGAATTGCATTTATGCTAAAGATTATTTTTTACCAAGCCCAATACAAAATCTTTTTTGTAGGCTATTGGGCTAACTACATTTTTCTATAACCACATTTTTTACTAGGTATTTCTGGGACACGCATTATACATAAAAATAAACTCCAAAAATGAAATATTGTTAAAATGACGTTTTTATGACTTCAGAATTCTCCAAATTTACCATCACGTCATGTACAGTTCCAGGATTAACATTTGAAATGATATGAGTTTTATCTATGAATGGGATGTATTTTTTCGGATATCTTAATCTTGATTATTACTGGTATTAAAAAGGCTGAATAGAGATCAGTAATTGAGAATTAACGGAAACAAACATGGATTAAAAATCGCAAAATGGTTGATTTATATTTTTATATAATTTATTTCTTTTGTTTTATTAGTATACATTCGTATTTTAGTAAATTAGTTGCCGCAAGTGCTTACTATGTTTGGCTTTTTTTTGGACAATGCAACAATAGTACAGATAAATCTATCTAATCCGACTACTTAATTTAAAACTTGAGCACTTAATATAATCACAATAACGAGGAAAATTTAGCTAAAAATTTTTATTGGTTTTGTTGAACTATTTATATAAGAATTTAAATGATTTAGCAAAAGCGAACTAAGACTACGTTTCTAGACAAAGACCATTTGAATCTACAATTCGAAGCCATCCATCTGCAAGTTGTTAGATTCCTGTTCCTTGTTCTTAGAAGCAAAAAACTCGTGTCACCCCGTTTGGTCCTCGTCTAGAGTACTGAGGTTGCATCCACCGAGTAAGTGTACCAATGATCGGAAAGGCGGTAGTCCGATGACGCAGAGAAGTTTGATCGCGTCATGTTCTTGGATCCTTTCTTCGGCTTGTTTCAAAGTGTGCGATTTTGCGTCGTTAGGGTATTCGTTTCGTTGCAGCTTGTGTGGACCATGCGGGGGGCGGGAGGGCCCAAACCCCCGTGTTTTTGGAAAGCCCCCGTCCCGGGGAATTCCCCACGGGCCCTCGATGGATTGGCTTCGGCGGCTTCAAGCAGAATTTCAGAATTCGTTGTCGTGTGTCGGTTAGACTGTGGTTTAGGTCGACGATGAGTGTGACCGTTGTTGAACTTTTTGAACCAGAGTTGCGCCACACGATCCGAGACAATACGTAGCATATTTTTTTGCCGCTGAGGTCGCGCTGAAACCTTGTTCCCAGTTATGACACAAATGGGTGCGAATTTTTGACTTTTTCAGTTATTTTTCTAAACTGAATAATATCAAAACTAAGCATTTCTAATATTCTTATGATAATATATGCCATGTGAAAGAGATTTTAAGCATTATCATCACAATTCATAGTAGATATTGGGAATTTCATGAGTAATTTTATCCCAGTTTTCAATTCCCAAGGAAAGGAAGGACGTCAAAGCTGTTGATAGAACTAGAATAGGTAATAGGTTGTTACTGATAAGATTAAAGGTTCTGCGTCTTTATTGAGACTTTTGAATTTTTATGTTTTCGGTTCAACTTTAGAAATTTTTCATGTCTAGGAAAACATTTTCAAAAAACGGTTCAGTTATTTAGACAGGTACCGTCAACCGGGGGCCACTCAGAACTAGGGGTATTACTCAGAACGTTTGCGCAAACCCGAATTAAATTATGTGCTGCTATCTAAAAATGCATAACTACACTATAATTTCCGACGCACATATGAGTAATAGTGTTATAATTGTTCAGAGTTGTTTTACGTCTATCGGTGCATTAGTACTATAAAATATTCAGTGTTATCTAAAGGTAAGTAATGATCATATTTTTTAAAACCTCAAAACTTTATACTGGATCTTTTCTATTAGTTTGTTTTATCACGTAACGTTTTTTTTACAAGAAAGGTTATATATTAGTAATCTACATGTAAAGTTATGTTCTTAAAGAAAGCTACCAAATATTTGCTACAGGGTGATTTATTTTTAGGGCGCATACGTAAGGGCGAATCGGAACTACAATATGGTACGAACGTACAAAAAAAAGGTCGGGGGTCGCCCTTATGGCACTTTTAACGACGAAAATATGAAAAAAAGCCATTGACGCGGTTAAATCAAAGAAGCTTACGAACAGAAAAGCATGTAACAAATATTCCGTAAAATTGAGCACTTTGCATGGATATATACATACACCGAATCTCAAAAAAATTGAGGGACAAACAGCTTTATGTCCAGAAGAAGAATCATTGTTTCTTGAATGTATTGAATTATTGATTGTTTTTATTTTGAAGAAACCAACACTTCTTAGAAGGGGTGGTTATTTATTTCAAAAAAAATCCTCTTTAAACAATATTGTTTTTCCATTTTGTCACATATTTTTTAATAGAAAGGAATAAAACTGTTACTTCCTTAAGAAAATGTGTTCTATTAACTAATAATAAATAAATTGGTAATGTAGAAACAATTGTTTTTTATTTGTGATAAACGTATTTTCATCTACAAGGTCAAAGAACGTATTTTAAAATTAAATTTTTGTTCTGAGACGTCCCAAATAAGAGGTGACTAGCTTTTTAGACGAAAATGCAGGTTAGTTTCTAGACACCCCCAAACTGCGGGGCGTATCGGAACACCTTATATGCTTAAAAAAATGTATGTATCATTGAAATATCTTCTCTATATTTTGTCATAATGTTGACCAGATATGACACACAATTTTTTATAATATCACTCAAATTTATCAACAACCTTGAAAACTATAATAAAAAATATATCAAAAGTGTTATCAAGTCGCCCCGGTTGACGGTACTCTGAAGATTTCCCTTTAATACGAGTCCAAGAACTTTGAAAAGGATTTAATATTTCCAGTTATTAACGGTTTTTTTGAAAACATTGTAACTTTTTTAGCGATAAAGAAGCCTTGGGCTTATTAGAGGCAGAATTTCACAAGCTTTTGCTATCAGAAGCAAAATAAAAATCAGTATAGTAACTCAAAAAATTATCAGAATTCAAGCAACCTACAAAAAGTGGATGTATATGAGAATAGTTTCGCTGTTGACTGTATAGGTGAAAATGTCTTACCGAATCTCCTTCGTTTTCGACACGGATAATTTTCACAACACTTGAGATATCAAAAAATTTTTCGGTAATATCCAAATCAAGCACTACAGTACAGCAACAGTAACTTTGCCCTTGGCCGCAGTAGACAAAACCTGAAATTGTGCTCATTTCTTTTGTAGCTCCTCTGTTCTTCGTTGTTTGTTTGTGGGCATCTCTTATATCTCTGTTGTATAGTCAGTCATAGTACGTCGTATTACGTTCGTTGTGCACAATTCGCACAACGCACAAACATATTCTGGTTGTACTGTAGGGAGATTACTAGTGAACATTTCGTCTTCCACTTACGAATTAGCAGGAAATCTTCGGTGCTTGGTGGCGTTAACCTAAAAGCGGTGAAAGACTGGCAATATGGCAAATTAAGGATCCGTCTCAGGACCTAACCCACCAATTAATCATATGCATATTATCGCGAAACCACGTGTTAACCGGCGTGTCTGAAAAGCCATTTCCACAACGTGTGGAATCAATAAAAGCGCGTTGTGAGAGGCGCGGTTCGTCTCTACTCGATTCGTTTCGTGACCGCGTGCTGATTTCACGACCTTCTATATAAGTATTCGCCGCTATTCGGATGTTTTAGTCACATTGTAAGTGTGTAATATCGCGAGTAGGAACTCCGTCTCACGGATTACAACAAATCTATCGCATGCAATTCGCTGTATCCGCTGTTTTCGAGTAAACTAGAGGTGTCGTCAAGCTCTCGGTGTGATGGTGTAGATGTGTCTTGGTGTGTGATAGCGGGACATGGCCGTGGTGAATTTAGCCATGTCCCCTCTGCGGAGACGCAACTGCTTCCTGGTGCTCGCGTTCGTCGTCTTCATCCCCTTCTGTCTGTTCGTGCTCTTCTCAGTGCCAGGTATGTTGTGTTTACTCTTCGGCTTGTTTACATTTGCCGGTCACGCGCCGTCGAGGTCTTCCGACTTTAATATACATCGTTTTATAGAAAGCATACATTTAACAATTTTTTAAATTCATGCCGTGAGTGGTGACAATGTGGTCAATCGACAGAGCCCAAATTTATTGGTTTAAAAGCCTTCAACAATTCTTGAACAGGGCTTTTAATGACGTCATAAGAGCTTACCACAGCCTGCTCCAAAGTTTACCATTGTGAGGGATTTTCAAATATTTTCTTATCTCTGTGAAAGCTGATGACTCCCCCGAAGGAGTATTTTTGTGTGGGTTCGACTCCCGCCTGTGGTAAATTGACACCTGTTTTAAGGAGCGACAGATACCAACTGCATGTTTGGATATGTGCTGTCCTCCAACATAATCGTATTGGTTTCTAAAGAGAAAAGATCAATTTTCGACTTCAAAGATCATGATGCACCCGGCTAATTGATGGGATTAATGTTATTCACCTTATAACATCTGAATTTATCGACATAAATATTTATACCTGGGTAGATTTGTTGCTTTCTTCTTATTTTAAACAAGAATAATATACATTTTCTTAACAACGAAAATAAAATCGACCTCCATAGACCTCACCTTGCTATTCAACCTTAACCACTTTGAATTGGGTAATTAAAAATATTACATTCAGAATGCAAAGGAATAAAATCGAAACTAAAGAACAATAGGTATCTATTTAAATATTGCTTATTTAGGAGTCAGGTTAGTATCCCGTTTTTGTTAAAATATTGACAAAGTTTATTTTTTAGTTCCATGTTGAACCATTAAATCGTTCATTGTAGAGGTAGAGGTGGCAAAAAGCTAAAGGATCCCCAATTATCAGTAAAAGTGTAAACAGGACACTAAGATTGTACGAGGTGTGTAAATTAAGTAATGAGACTTTTTTTAATTTTTTTTTATTCCAATAGAATTACAATTCAGTATTGTCTCCTTTAAAATAACTTCCTTGGGAAGCCACACAGCGCTGGAGACATTTCTTCCATTCCTCATAGATGTGCTGGAACTCATATACTGGAATGGCCTTCAGCTGGTCGGTTACAGCCATTTGAACGTTTTCCATGGTCCCAAAATGACGTCCCTTGAGCTGATTTTTCAATCTTGGGAAGAGAAAAAAGTCACAAGGACTCAAGTCAGGCGAATAAGGAGGCTGAGCAGCCACAGGAATATTTTTTACTGGCTAAAAACTCGTTTATTGAAATGACTGTGTGACAAGGCGCATTTCCGTGGTGCAACATCCAGTCGTTCTTGATGTTTGGTCTCACACGCATGACCCTGAACAGTGGTGTGATTCAAATTTAACTCATCCCCGATCATTATTGTCGTCAACCGACGATCTGAACGCACAAGATCCCGTATTCTATCGATATTTTCGGTTCTTGAAGATGAAGGCCTTCCGCTGCGTGGTTTTCTTCAATCGGCTCTCTTCCTTCTGAGAATGCCTTAAACCATCGAAAAACCTGGACTCCGTAGGCGTGTTGAAGTTTTGCAAAAGTATCCGTTGCGCTGTGTCCAAGTCTGAAGCAAAACCTCATAGAACACCGTTGCTCAAAATGAATCACTCATTTTTAAAACGCACTAAAAAAAAAAACGGTTTACGAAAACAGTCACAAAGAACAAATAAATGACTCTAATGCCTGTTTTACACACACCAATTTTTCTTACAATAAATTGTACAAGTTAACCTTCAATTTATTGGAATACGTGTAAAACAGAAATTGCGCCCAATTTATTGTGCACAATAAATTGTAGAACTTAGAACTTGTTCTAATTTCTTGGTCAATTTTAGGGATATTTAGTAACTTTTTACATTTATTTCATTGTACCAACCTCATAATGTACCAACGATTAGTCTTAGGGACAAACCTATGATAACTCTTAGGTTTTAGTCATTTGAGAGTTGGCTGTGTTGAAATTGGCCAATAAATTGTTACAAATATTGCAAAGTGTAAACAGTTACTAAAATTGGACAATTTATTGAAAAATAAATTCATTTTATTGTGCAATAAATTGGTATGTGTAAAAAAGTCTTTACAGGTTCAAACTTGTACTGAAGGTACCCTACATGTTAACCTACCGCCCTTCCAAGTCCCGTCTTCGTAGCTAGATCGGGCGCTACGTTGCCATTGTCTCATTACTTAATTTACACACCTCGTAATTAAAATATAGAAAATAAGAGTCCAGGCATTAAGTTATAAAGACCACAAAATATTTGAACATACTTCTTGAAATGCGTTTCCTTGTTTCATTATTTTTTCGTCAAAAGGTAAATCATGTTTAGAAGTGAACATTTTTAGTCTTTGCATGTATAGGTATAGTATTTATTTCATATATGTATTTCCAAACAGTAGATACCCAACGCATTTTATTTCAACATTCAATAATAGCTTCTATGAATTCTTGTACTGTAAAAAAAGTGTAAGCCTGTATTGTAAGATTGGAGCCGTATTTATGTTCTATATTTGAAATGTATCGAAACTATTTAAAAACATAGCTACCATAAAATCTATACCTCGATCTATATTAAATAACAGTACCTATTTATAAAAAAATGTATGTAGTTTAATAATCGATAACTGTAACTGTTGAATTATTGCCTATTTCTTTTAAGACAGGTGTGTATGTCTGATATTTCCGTTTAATCACTACTGGATTGGAATTGTTATGTTCTTTATGGCGATGCGTCATGGTAAAAGCTTTTTTCGAAACATAAAATGTGTCAATGACTATGTTGAGTGATGCATATATTGACATACGTATCTTGTGGTGAAATAAATAATAAAAGTACCTAATAGAACAGGTATGTAGTATATCCAGGTTGAAAAGAACAGTTACCTTCTTACGATTTCTCACTTGAGATATCACTAATGTCTAAAGTACCTTTTAAACGGTCATATCAGTTCAGTTTCAGTTTCCGTTTTCGTTTCATTTCAGTTCGGAAGAAGGTTTGTGTTTACACGATCCGTTCAATTCTTACTGTCCTTCTTCGTTTCAGTTCTTTGTACAGATCTGAATATAGTGGTTAACACGTGTTTCGCTTTGTATTCAAAAAAGTGTTCAACCCATATTGTTCATACTGGTTTAAAAGTGTACATATGGGGTAATATAATAACTCATGGATGAAGACTGTCTCATTGCAATATCCGTAGCTTTGGTGCTGAAGAAAGAAAACGATGAAGTTTTATCAATTTGGTCCTTTGACATAGCGACAGTTCCTACACGCACTGGGCAAGATTTTCAAGAAAACTGATGTGAGCGAACGGACTGAGGCACGACGCACTTGTTTACATTTAGGAATTCTAATAACTGAAATGAAACAAATAGGTCTATCCATCCCGTCAATTCTCAGTCTCCGTTTCAGTTCTCCTTTCAGTGTTTTTACACGTAGGGAAAAACTGACAGTTTGACTGAAACTGAAACTGAACTGACGACTGAGATTACCTTCTAAAAGGACCTTAAAGTTGGCATACGGTGACGCAACACACAGGCAACTCGTGTAGCATGCGAAAGGGGTTGCCCCAATTTGATTTGATTGCAGTAGTTCCGTGACAGCCGCAGCTGTTGTACAACCTCCGCTATACGCAACACGTTGAGTAGTGTGATAATTTCATAATAAAATATGGCACGTGCGAAAGGATGCTATACTTCATACAAAATGAAAACCGATGGACGTCATCAAACACGTGTTTAAGATAAGTTTTTAAATTAAGTGTTTAAATTAAGTAGAGCCCACTGGTGCCGGATTTTTATAAAATTATTCAATATTTACAAATAATTTTGACTAGCATATGGATGTATTCTTTGTGCGTTTATTAAATAACTTATCTTTTCAACATTAAAAAGATAAATAATTTTATTTAGACAAATAATAAATTACCAAGATTTGATAATCGACTGAAAATATTTTCTTTTTCATTACGTTTTTTAAATCAGTGGATACTAGTGGCGAAAATTTATTTTAGACTGTTGTAAACTAAATGTATTATTCACCGTATAACAGTTTTTTGGGCGACAGAAATTCTTAATAATAGGAAGTTCGTTTTTACCTTGGTCATCCTCCTGAAAGCCTGAATAAATTTACAAGGTATTTCCTTATTTATGCGGTACTGAAAGACCGTCATTTACTTAAGTGCACACCGTTGTAAAGTTTCTTCTTTTTTCTGTAGCATAATTCACTAATTAGACGTAAAGTACACAAAAAAATAGCCCAGGAGCTTCTGTTTGCGAGTGAATAAAACAATTCTATGTAGATCAACAGCCTTGTCTTGTATATTTTGTTACTGTTATAACAACTGAAATTATTAGGTTTATTTTTTATGTAACCTCTAAATGTAAATACCTTACTAAGATTAAGAAATTGTGACTAAGAATTAACTGAATGTTTATCTTTAAAAATCAAGGTCTCAACAGGAACAATTTTATAATTTTCTGTATTTAAGTGATGTAAGGTGCTTCTGGGTTTGAACAGAATATTGACATTTTTTATTAACAATTGTTTTTTCAATGTAACACCAGCTAAGGACCAAGGAGTTTGGTATTTGTTTCCATTCTCATCAAAATTTAATTTTCAAGTTAGGCTGTTTGTTATACAAGATATTTGTTGTGTACAAGTTATCGAAAGACTTGACTGAGCAATTAATACTCTTGCCAAAGTTAGGGAGAATTAACCTCGGAATTAACCTTGTATGCTCGTGAGGAAATAACGTTCAGTTTTGTTTAATTAAATTTTGGCTTTGACTGAAATTTTCATTAAAAAGTTCAACAAACCAAGAAAACTCTAGGACGTTCATCACAATATTCAGAATTCAGTTAATTTTTTAAATATCTCTTGTGACGGGAGTTTTTATTAGAATAAAATTTTAATTCGATCTAAGAAATGGTGGATACTGCCTTTTTAGAAATCGAACACCTTTCCAGAAGGTGCTGTTAAAGGAAATTTTGGTAAAGAAAAATATTGGTGAATACCCCGTAGTTTTTAAATCTGTTGATCAAATAGGTAATTAGTAATTATGGTTTCGTTCATATGTACGTATGATTGTATTTATAAAGCATCTACCATCCCACTTACATATATTATATTTCCGTTCCACGCTGTTGACATAATTCACCTGCGTGCAGACTTGTAGATAAAGTGTAAAAATAGCTCTCTGTGTTTTGTACTGTCAGTAGTAATAGTTGCTTCTGTAAAAACTTTCCATTTCATACACTTATACATATATGTATTAACACACTAATGAAAAAAGCTAACGGAAACATTTCATTGCTAAAATCAGCTCTTGCGCAGTTACCAATGTTATTTAGTCATAAATATTGAGTGTACAGAGTTAGTTTTTATAATTTGACGTTATTGCGAGTTTATTATTGAAATTAGAATCAAGGTAGTGTTTTTTTTTAAATAAAACACCCTGTATATTATTGCATATTCTAATTCCTTGAATTTTTTCCTTTCAAAAATTTATAACATGTCTATGTTAGCTTCAGCAGGTCGCGACATAGTTATTAGTTTTAAAAATAAGTAAATGAATAACTTCAAACTTTTCCTATTCCCTAAACATTATTCATATTTTAAACAATTAGTGATAAATATAAATTAGTGAAGTACAGCTCAATACTTTTTTAAAGAGAAAAATTCGAGGAATCAGAATCTACAATAATATATAGGATGTTCCATTTAAAAAAACACAACTTTGGTTCAGTTTTATGGTTTCTGATGTTCAATTGTTATTCCTCTATTTATTTATGCAAAACTCTAACTTTTGTCTGAAGAACTATTTTCTAATTTCAATAATAAAATCGCAATACTTGTCAAATTATAAAAACTAACTCTGTACATACAGTCAGCGACGAAAGTAATGATTTAATAATATGTTCCTGGAGTGGGTTTTGGTTTGGGAGGAGTGGTGTGTTTTTTTTTTTATTTTATTAATAATACGCCCACTTTTTCAAGGCTGCTTAAATTCTGATAATTTTTGTACTACAATAATGTTTTCTTTTTTGCCTCGGATAGGATTACAGTTTGTAAGATTCAAGCGTCTAATAAGCCAAAGTTGAGTAAAAAAGTAAAATTGCCATGTTTTCAAAAAATTGTGAATAACTTGAAAATATTTAATAATTTTTATTGAATAAGTTTTTGGACTCATATTAAAGGGATATTTTTGGAATATATCTGAGGTTACACTTGCGATATGTTATGGAATAAAAATAATAATAAGAAATTCAGAAATTCAGACTTTTTAACCCTTTAACCAGGACTTTAACGTAATAGATCGAGAAAAAACAACGCCTACATCAAACCAGATCTATTATATAATTTATATCCTAATAGACAGTTCTGGAACTGGTAGAATTGTTGATTGAATAATAGTGCATTAGTATTAGTGACTTCTAACCATTTCAAGGCAATGTAGTCAAACATGTTGTCATAGTAATAAAGAATAATACGTAATTTGACTGCGTTCCTTCATATCATATCAAGCGCATACCGTAACAATATCGCCAGCATGACAGGAAAATACGCAGACGTCTGCAGATTTCCTGCTTAATATGCGTCGTATGAGGTATAATGTATGTCTAGAAAATGCAATAACCGAGTAGTTAATGCAGGTACGATGAGTCATGTAGACAGTTACAATAAATAAGTACGAGGTGTTTTCAAGAAAGGCTAGGACCATTGACTAAAATCATTATTATTATCATTATCATCTCGTCGTATTATTTTCTCATAAAACAATATAATCTTATCCCAACGATGCTGTCACTGTTCAAAGATTATGAAAAGAAAAGTGTACAATAAAATAATAATATTCCATGGAAATATTGAAATAACAATTTTAGCTTCATCACCAATAGGGTCAATTGGGGTAAATGTAAACAAGGGGTAATTGTAAACACACTTTAGTTTACTGTTATAAATGTTTCTACCGTGTAATAGATAAAGCTATGTGTATCTTCAGGCTGACTGATTTGCCCGCCAAAGGATTTTTCAATTTCAATTAGAGTTTGTAGAAGTTACGGATATTTAGATTTGTGTCAAGTGAAAAAACTAAATTTCAAAGTTGTAAGACTCTCCAAATTGTTACGTATTGTCAAAATAGAGGAGGTGTTAGACCATGTTATTATCATACACGTTTACTTTGTTGTCTAAATAATTAATTTTGTCTAATTTGAAATCACTTAGTAATCCATGAATAACTTCATAATACTGTTTACATTTGCTCCAAGAGATTTTGTTAAATGGGGCAAATGTAAACAATGTGTCTAGGATAAGTGTAAGTAAGTGTAAATTACTTAAAACACTGTTACAATCATATTTTTCATTACATATATACATATATCACATAATGTCAAGAACTTACACACCTCAGGTACTGAACAGACTAAAATAAACTGAAGACAAGAAAAATAAAATTAAAAAAATTTAAATTGTTGCACAATTCTATTCAATTATAATTTTAAGTAGGATAGACAGGTATAGTCCTTCTAATTTTAATTGAAAATGATAAATACGCCTGGGGAACAAAAAAAGCGGTGCAACTTTATGATTCCATGGGTGTGCAATGTGTGCATATATCTTTTATAAATTCAAAAATTGTGAAATAATTTTTTTCATTCAAATCAATATAGGAGATTAAAATTAGCCTGCATACAAAACTCTTAATATTTGTAATACCATTTGCTGTAAATAATGCTCATTCAGCCAGACAATCTCAAAAAATTGTCTGTGTTAATAAACCTAACTGAAATACACGTCACTGGCGCCTTAAACACGTGGAATTTCTAAAGTCGTAAATCATTTTAACAACGTCGTAAAAAATGTATGGCACAGTGGACCGAATGAGTATTTGGATGTATTACATATAAAGCAATCCTATAGTATACTGGTCGGCATTTGCTGGTTGCCGGCATCGGTGTTGTTGGCATCGCGTTGCCGGCTCTTCAAAATTTTCTTAAGTATAGTAACATACATAAAGTTGTTTTAATTTATAATTATTTTTTTCCAGCAATTTTAAACGCTTTATTTTAATGCTAACTAATAAATTTATATCTATGTATTTTTTTTAAATATTTCCAAACTAGCTTTCTAAGAACGCCACGAACTAACAGTTTACTGAAGTATGAAGTATACTTGTATAGTGAGCTTAGCAATTTTAGAAAATATATCTGACAACCTTGATTTTTTCTACCTATTTTCAATTTAAAATGGAAATAGAGTACTTGTTTACATTTTTCTCTCTAAGATATATACATAACTTCAGTATCTTTTAACGAATATGTTTACGTTTGCCCCTGAATAAAGGGGGTAATTGTAAACTTAATGCGGTAATTGTAAACTTAATGGGGTAATTGTAAACTAAATTTTTTTTATGAAAAAAAGTTTCTTCTATGTTAAATACGTGTATATCTTTAAAAATAGTATAATACTTCTCTGAATGAATTGTACACATGTATAAAATAACTTGAAATTATTTTTTTTGTTCATTTAAAACCTAAAACTGTTTAAATCGTTTACAGCTACCCCAACTGACCCTATATATTTTGTTGTAAACTAGTAGGTATGTATATTTGGTGCCAAAAATGTCTCGTAAACAAATCTTGTTCACAAGAAATACTTTCTCCAGAAATTGATGTATTCCACTAAATTTACTAACAATTTGGCGACTGAAACATTATGTTTACCCGATTAGAAAGATCTGTTGAGGTTTTTTTTTAACTTTTTTGCCGGTAATTGGAATTGTTGTGTCGTCTAAAGAGGACACTTTCTAATAGTAATTTGAAATCAGTTATGTACTCAAGATAACTTTCACTCATCTCATTTGTTATTATCACCAACAGACACTAGTGTATTTCATGCAGTATACGTAAATGTATTTAAAATATACTCATCTTTATTCAGCCAAAATGCCACTCTAAAGTTACAATGATGTATTTCAGTTTGTTTAAAAATTAATCATCAAATTATAGACCAGGGATCTGTTTTCATATCAGGTAGTTTGGACATTTTCTATTCAATATAAATTATTTCAATAAAATTTAAGGATCATATGGAACAAAGTCCAACCTAAAGCAGCTACCTCCTGATTTATTATGTCATTGAATAAAATTCAGATTTTTCCTAAAAATAAAACAGTAATTTATATTAGTAAAAAAAATATACCTACAAATTTCATCAACAAATGAAGTACACAAAATTTGCCAAATGGCATTTAAAAGAAAAACAAAAACTCCGTGTTATTTATTTTTTTTTTCAGCCCCTCATTGTAAAGACCTCGTAAAAACGCAAATTGGAACGTCTCCAGTGATTTATTTTAGTCCAAGAGCTGGTAAACATTTTTGGGAAGGTATTTGAGGCAATGTGAAAAGTTGCTCAAAACTTTCTTTAGTGTCCCTAAATATAAAAATGCAGACCTGGCTGATGGGTTAGGGGGCTTATGTGACCATTAAATTATTAAAGAAGCGAAATAGTTTTTGAAAAAAATGTTCTTGAGGCACATTGAGATTTTAACATTTAAAAATTTAATATTTAAAGAGTTGAAAAATCAAAAAGCCAGATCATTTATCCGGGTCAAAAAGTTTGCCAGACGTTTGCAAATTTAATTATTTTTCAAAAAAATCAAAAAATGTACTTGAGGCACTTTGAAATTTCTGTAGGGTATTATTCATGACTAAAAATAGTTATTTACAAAAAGACAGGTCGTTTTGGTGGGACATTTTACCCGCCAGGTGAGTGAGAATGTTTAACGTGAGTGGGAGTGAGTAGTGCGGTGCGCAAGTTGAAATGGGAGAGAATGCGCATATCGGCAGCTGTCTCAAGAGGAAGCACGATGCAGTGTGATTGGCTCCCGCAAAATCACGTGATTAAGAGCATTCGTGCGGTCGTTTGTAAGAATTTTGGAATATTTAAAATGTTGTATTTATTTAAATTTGGAGTATTTAAAATATTGATTTTATAAAAGTCCTCTTTGTCGATGATTATTTGCAATGGATAGTGATAATTGTGTAAAAAAGCGTGTATTATTTGCACAAAAGTACTTGAGGCACTTTGAAATTTTTGTAGGGTATTATTCATGACTAAAAATAGTTATTTACAAAAAGACAGGTCGTTTCGGTGGGACATTTTACCCGCCAGGGAGTGAGAATGTTTAACGTGAGTAAGCACGATGCAGTGTGATTGGCTCCCGCAAAATCACGTTATTAAGAGCATTCGTGCGGTCGTTTGTAAGAATTTTTGGAGTATTTAAAACGTTCTTAATCGTAATTTTGTTATTTTAAAACTTTTAGACTACGAATAACTAACATTATTTATGGGTATATTAAATAAAAAAAAACGAACAAAACCATACATTGTGGGGAATAATACCATACCTTGTGGGGAAGGAGGCACATCAGAATTTCTAGATGAAGTGTCATGATATTTTTTGATTAAAACTAGGAAATTTTTATAACAATGGGTATAATAACCGTCTTTTAGGTTGTAATTGGTTGGTAAAATAATGTCTTTATATTTTAACCCATCTTTTTTTCTAATTTCCAACACTTCATTACTTTTTTTCAATGTCTTCTCATTAAAAATAATTATTTTTTCAATGTCTTTTGTGCAAATAATACACACTTTTTTACACAATTATCACTATCCATTGCAAATAACCATCGACAAAAGAGGACTTTTATAAAATCAACATTTTAAATACTCCAAATTTAAATAAATACAACATTTTAAATATTCCAAAATTCTTACAAACGACCGCACGAATGTTCTTAATCACGTGATTTTGTGGGAGCCAATTACACTGCATCGTGCTTCCTCTTGAGACAGCTGCCGATATATTGCATTTCAACTTGCGCACCGCACTACTCACTCCCACTCACGTTGAACATTCTCACTCACCTGGCGGGTAAAATGTCCCACCGAAACGACCTGTCTTTTTGTAAATAATTATTTTTAGTCACGAATAATACCCTACAAAAATTTCAAAGTGCCTCAAGTACATTTTTTTGATTTTTTTTGAAAAATAATTAATTTTGCAAACGTCTGGCAAACTTTTTGACCCGGTGAAATGATCTGGCTTTTTGATTTTTCAACTCTTTAAATATTAAATTTTAAAATGTTAAAATCTCAATGTGCCTCAAGAACAATTTTTTCAAAAACTATTTCGCTTCTTTAATAATGTAATGGTCATATAAGCCCCCTAACCTATCAGCCAGGTCTGCATTTTTATATTTAGGTATCACTAAAGAAAGTTTTGAGCAACTTTTCACATTGCCTCAAATACCTTCTCAAAAATGTCTACCAGCTCTCCTACTATTTACTTGCTATTAGCGATGTGGATTTTTTATGAATCACTTTTAATGGCCGACACAGAATTGTACACAGAGAAGGTGAAGGTTATGGCCCCCGAATGGCCATCCAGCCGATTGACTCGGAACAGTGTTAATATTTACTTAGTCGCTTTACTGATTGAAAACTGACAAAAAATAACTGTACCAATTAGGTGATAGGAAATTAACAATTAAGTTTAATCAGTGGCGAATGCTGTCTGTCGTTCTTGCACTATAATAAACAACATGCGATGTTTTTATATTAGTTAATCTACATTGAATAACTCAATGCGTATTTCATTACCTTATCGTCTATCTACCGTATCTTCGAGAGTTACGGACAAACACATTTCAATTTAGCGTATGCTGCCACAGTTTTTGCACTGTAGGGTAACAGATGAAAACTCGTACAACAACGAAAGTCATATCGTTGATGCAGAGCGGACTCGTAATCCGTCATATCGTTGATGAGAGGCCAAAAGACAGGATGTACATACCCGTCGCTTGTGGCATTCAGAAACACCAACTATTTTCATTGCTTGAGCGTACGTTGCCACAACCAATAGTTTTTCTGCATTTATTCTTGTTAAACGTGAGTATCGATCTTAAGGAAACGTTCACACAATAAAGGGCAAATTCAATACTACTACTATCTATACTAGCTATCAATATCGGGAGCGAAATACCTGAAACACATTAAATTTGTATCAGAACATTAACAATCTGATTATCGTAAAAATCTGTTGTTTTGTCCATTATTAGCCACATAAATTTATTGTGTATGTCTCTTTTACATTTCCCATGACATGTCTTCTGCAAATATGTTTTACGCAGGGTGTGGCTACGGCAATGGAAAATAGGATACATATTTGGAAAAAAAACGTCTAAAGTGAATATTATCGACCACGTTCGACGAAAGGCTACATGCGCAAAACATTATGCACAAATCAAACCGAAATTCATGTTTTTTAACAGTACCAGTAATATTTTGTTGATGGATATTCGAATCTAAATGTCTCAAATTCTACGAAATGTATATCGACGACGGCAAGAAATACATAAAATATGTAATTCGTCTATTGTAAAATCTGCGTAATTTTCAATATTTTTAAGTCTATTGGGTACCACAAATGGTAACGACTGTGCCATTATTGCAAAAATCCACACAAAATTAGATACTGTTCAAGAAATGCGTACACGGTGCAAAATACTAATATTTATTAATCAGTTAATCACGACACATAAAATTATTTTAAACTCGGCGTTCTACCGGTCGTCCGTCGCGCCGGGCCACTACTAATCAAACAACGGAATCCAGGGCGTGTTACCAGGCACGGTCAGTGGCGTACGTAGCCACGGGCAAGAAATACACGCGTACATAATTTACAAAGCGCTTATATTATACTTTAATTATCATAAAGTTGTATAGTGCCGACCCTGCATTTTAGCACAGTTTCCCGACCATTATTATTATTATTATGCTTTTTCTATGGCATATGTTTTTCAACACACAGTGGACATGAGAAAATACGTCGAAGCGTGGGATATACACATTTCACAGATTCCTTTATCAGGAAAAATGCATCTTCATACTAGCCTGATAAAGGAAACTTTTATAAAAAGTATTATATTCCTTCTGACGTTATTAAAACGGTAACAAACAAAAAGCGAAACCCGAATGGAGATAAAAGGTCCGTTTTCTTTTTTTTGGTAGTTCACATTTTGGTATTTGGACATACGTCCAACTTTTTATTACATTGTATAAAAACGG
This sequence comes from Aromia moschata, assembly GCA_029963805.1. Classification (NCBI taxonomy): domain Eukaryota; kingdom Metazoa; phylum Arthropoda; class Insecta; order Coleoptera; family Cerambycidae; genus Aromia; species Aromia moschata. Next base: position 1,280,497 of record JAPWTK010000097.1, read on the forward strand.
CCCTTTTATTTGCCGGTCTTCATTGAATCGTTTTCTTTTGTAACAAGACAAGTAAAGAATGATTAATTTCATTTTAAAGATGTTCTCAGACTGTAGGTATATCAAAATAATATTATAAATCGCATGTATATAGAGGGTGCAGGAGAACCAATTAAGCAGTTTCGAGGTATAGCTGCTCGGTCAGTGGTGGGGGAGGCAGCCGCATGTGGTCTCGTTTTCGGTAGCCATTCATTCAGTATTCCCCATTTCAGTAGCCAACATGGTTCGGACCGGAGTACATCGAGACTTTGCCTTGCGTGCGTATTTTGAAAACAACCGATCTGTGATCGCGACGCAAAGAACTATTCGGCGCAACAATGCCGATCCTAATGCGAACACAATCCGGTCCTGGGTTCGGCAGTTGGAGGAAACGGGTAGTACACTAAGAAGAGACAAACATGGCCGACGCAGATTCATCAGAACACAAGAAAATGTGCAGCTGATGAGCGCAGCAATCGAGCAATCGCCAACACGTTCTGCTCGAAGGCATGCTGTTGCACTGGGGATTTCAGACCGCAGTTTGAGGAGGATTCTGCATTTCGATTTGAATTTCCATTCCTACAAAATAGTGATGGTTCAAGAATTGAGCCCAGCAGACTATGTTAACTGCCGAAATCTGTGTGAGCAAATGCTTGCACATCAGATCCCTCCGGAGGCAGCGTTTTTCAGTTGCGACGAGGCCCATTTTCATGTCGGTGGGACTGTGAATTTTGTGGGGAAAATTTCCGCTACTGGGCTACAAATCAGTGTGGGGCAAAATGTAGCTTCAACTACAGCTACAAAACTACAGCTACTGTAGTTGGGATGTAGTTGCAACTGCAGCTACACCAAGTAGCTTGAAGTTGTTCGCCACAGCTACTTCTGTGGAAGCTACAGTAGCTGTAGCTTGAAATAACAGCTACAGCTAGTAGTTGTGAAAAATGTAGTTGCGGCGAACAGCTACAGCTAGTAGATGTAGCAACCACTACAGCTAGGGTAGCTGTAGCTATAAGCAGAGAACTACAGCTACTTTTCTTTCGTATTGGAAAAATGTCAAATAAGAGTTGTCTCTTATTTGACTCTCATTTGACACTTAAGACGTCCTCACAATGTGAAGATGATCTGACACACGAACCGACGAGTAGTATTATAGTTCGGATATGGTTTGTAATCGCCGCGCAAAGCAATTGCAAGACTACCTCTAACGAAGTAGCCAAAGCATGATACCTATACCTATCCATATACATTAATATGATAGTGAAATAGATATCATGGATGATTTTATAGTGGTTAATGAATAAATATTCTTCAGATCCAGAGGTACATCATATTTCTGATATCTGCACGAACAAATTTTTCAAAAAAGCTCAAAGTTATATTTTCAAATATTGCAAAACGTTTAAAACTACGTAAGTAATCCACTAATAATCACTAATTCGATAACTTTCCAAACACACTCATAAGTAATTCGATACCTAACTCTCTTAACAGAACTATATATGTATATAGTTTGTTTGTTAATACATATGGTTTCTCCATTTTTCGGTGATTCGAGTATGGAAATCATGAGTAGTTGTAGCTGTTTGCTTATAGCTACAGCTACAGCTACTAGCTATATCTGTTCACCGCAACTACATTTTTCACAACTACTAGCTGTAGCTGTTATTTCAAACTACAGCTACTGTAGCTCCCATTAAAAGTGGTTGCAGCAAGCAGCTACAGCTAGTAGTTGTAGTTGTTGTTTGCAACTACTCAAGATGTAGTTTGCAGTTGCCAATCAGTATTTCGACCTAATTACTACAAGCAGTAAGGTTGAAAGTTGTAGCTACATGTGTTACTTTTAATCGAGTAGCTGTCACTGTAGTTAACTACTCATGGACTTAGAGCTACTGCCCAAAACTGCTACAAATAATGGGTGCAGTGTGCCGTATCATAATTTGGTGTGATAGGCCCTTACTTCTTTGAGGAGGAAAACGTGACCGGACCGTGTTTCCGGACGTTATGTTTCAATGTTGCAAGATTTTTTCCAGCCCAGAATGAAGAGGTTGTTGAAGAGGAGGGATTGGGGGACATGTGGTTCCAACAGGATGGGGCTACAGCTCACACAGCCCGAAATTCACTTAACGTTTTGAGAGAAATGTTTCCAGGGCGTCTAGTGTATTGCTGTTGATGGCCGACATCTTAAGGACATTATTTTCAAAACTAAATGTATATAAAATGGTGTGCACTACAAACTTCGAAAATAAAAACATTTTTTCTCTATAAACCCCGATTTCTTTTTTATAACTCCTCAAAACCGCTTAATTGGTTTTGCCTCACCCTGTATTTATGTTACGTGTAGAGTAAAATATCACAATTCCAACCAATCAGATATCCAATCAATATATGTGTGTATACTGTGACAGAATTACACATAAAATTAAATATGTAATAGGTGATATCGTCATATACCTACAAAATGTAACAGAACTGTCCTTAATTATTTTATTATTCTACTAGAAAAAAAAACTGTTGAGGTTAATTCCATTTGTGGTGTACTTATGAACTAAACTTAACGACTTAACTGTTACGGACAGGTTTTCGCGTGAAAAAAACTTATGTAACAATTGCTCTTGACCTTCACTTTCTATATAGAAAGTGAATATCAAATGTTTGATTTACAATTTAACATAATTGTAATGTAGGTGCTAAAAGCATTATTTAATACCAGAAACATAAATACTGTAAAAAAAACAGAATTCTACATAATGGTGAATCATGGTAGAGTACGTATTAGCAGCAGAAAAATTGTAGCAAACTTGGAGGAATATTGAGTGGATTAAATAAGTGAGAAACTGGATTGCAGTAACTATTTAAGAAATACGTAACAAGAAGTGTTACATCTGTTAGTACATCTGTTATTTGGTTCTTAAATATAGATCAGGAACGGCGAAAATAATAACGGTGGTTTTATATATTTTTTTATATCTCATTTGGAAGTAGCATCTTGTACCTAGTTGATAAAACCAAATGTGTCAGTTCAAAGACAAACATTGCTAATTGCTACAATGTAATGGTAACAACAGTTAGGTTTTAGCGTTATCTAAAGTAGCATAGAACTGTGGTAAAAACGTTGGCCAAAACGTGAACGACAATCTAAAACTTCTGGCTGTCCAGAAATCATGAGTTTCACCAGTCAACTACAGCTCTTAAGGTCTGTTAAGTGTCTGATAGATTGTACTGTTATCTGCTCCACTTTTTGGACTGAACAGGGAGTCTTAATAGCACTTTATGATATTAACTAACTTTGATCGTGAGAAATATTTTTTCCTCTGACCGTGCAACGTGTAAAATTAGTAGGCGTTATTTTGGTATCAAGTTTCATAATGACGTATCAGAATACGCCATCGTTGTTCACTATATCCGCAATGGTTTATTAAATTTACATACACAACACGAGCTTTAACAGCTGCATGTAAATAATACTTTGCTGGCACGCACCGTATAATTTGATTTATCTGGAAGCTATAATATTACGTTATACAGTAGTAATTATCTACAGTTCATTATATTATGTGCATTTGTCGAACTGATTTGGCTGTTACTTGATAGCTATAGAGATATGTATATAGTCGATGAAAACTATGAAAATAAATGTTAATGGGTGTAATTCAATAAGGATTATCTTTGACAATAGTGTAATAAATTTACTTATGCCTTATTCAGAATAATCTGCAGATGAAAATATTATAGAAGGAAGAAACAAAGTGGTAATCGCAAAATATGAAGCGCCTTATGTTTTTTTGTTTGCAAAAATTATATTAAAGCCTACTACCCGAAAAATTATGGGTTTTCCAAATTTGTTAACCCCTTGACTGCCATGGTAATTTCCCCTGACTGCCCTGCTTAATGTACCCTGACTGCCGATCTTATTTTGACAACTAAACGTATCATTTCCGACGTGTTTTGACCCGCTTAACATCATGGCGTTGTCAGAATTTGGCTTATATCCTCCGAAATGCAAATTTTGGGAGAAAATTGACCCAAATATGGCTCAATTTATGACATTTTGCTGCTTTTACCAGACATATAATTTCTAATGTATTTTGACCCACTGATCATTATGGTGTTATCTGAATTTGTCTTACACACGCCAAATTATCGTAGTCTGAATTTTGTCATAAATCTTCAATCTACAGTTTTCCAATATTTTACTCAGACTTTATTTTTGACGTATTCGGACGCACAGACGTCAGAAAGTATCCCCTTGAATTTCTTGAATCCCCAATCCTTGAATTTCTGAATAATATACAAACTTTGAGAATCCGAATAGAATTCAAAATAGTTTTTCCTGTCATAAATTGAGTCTTGTTTGAGGCAAATTTTGATAACACCATAATGTCAAAATACGCGTCAAAATACCTCCGAAATGTTACAGATTTTCAAAATCACACTGTTTAAATACCAAATAAAAATGTATGAGGACATAGATTTTTTAAAAAACTGACAAAATCTTCATTCCCTTAAAGCCCTAGTCTTTTTTTGTGGCAAAAAAAAAACCAAAAAACCCCCGGCGGCCGCTCCCCCTTCCCCAAAAAAAAAAAAAAAAACCCCCTTTTTTTTTTTTTCCCACCCCTCCGGGGGGGGCCCTTACGTTTTAAAATAATTTTTTTTTTTTTTTTTTTTGCCCCGCGGGGGAAAAAAAAAAAAAACCGGATTATTTTTTTCTTGGGGGTGAAGACCTCCCAAAACCCCCCCACGGCGTGGGTTTTTTTTTTTTTTTTTCCCAGGGCCCCCAAAAGGGGCCAAAACCTTGTCGGTTGTGGAAATGTGAGTGTGTGTTTTGTTGTGTGATACGTGTTATTCGTTTGTCGTGTATAAATTGTACTTGTAAAGAAGGTAACGATGAAAAAGATCTAATGGCAGAAAGACGGATGACTGATAGTTGACACTTATAGTAACAGTTGTATAAAAAGCAACCGCAACAAGAAATGGCATGCCTTCAAATTTCCATAAACCACTTGACGACTTTGATTTTTTTTCGAACACGCGATTTTAGATTCATTAATTACGTAGGCACTTGTCTTCGACTCAAAACTGTGTGCTTGATCCAAATTTTTAAAAACATTTAAAATATATCGCCTGCTGAGGACAATAGTAGCGAAACTCAAAAAAAGCCGTTCTGAGATATTCGCGATTCAAGTTTTGCCAAAACTTTAAACTCCTATTACGGTTCATTAGGTACACATTTTGGACTTTTTTCTTTTTAATGTGTGCTTCATTTCCTTTGCTGCAACTAGTAGTACAGTTTTCAAATACAAAATTCCGTTTTTTCAATTTATTCCGTTTTTTTCGATAATTTTTTAAGGGTTTGGTGTGACTTAAATACACCATAAAAGACCATCATAATCTGTTTCATTCAAAATAAAAGAAATACAATAAAACAAATGAAAATTGAACTTGGCTACGAATGCCTTAAAAGACTTCTAAAATGAACAGGTCCTTTATTACCTACTTTAAACAGTCTCACATTGTTTTTTTTTTTCACAGGAACTGAAATCACTTTTATAAAATCTTTTTTACTTCAAGTAGAATTGTTTTTCGCTTCAATCCTAACCTGTCAAAACGTAGGAACCACTGTAATCAAAATCGTGAACGCCTTAAGTATAACAAGGTGTGATAGAGCAGCTCTACAATGTATGAATGACAAATACAATCTTTGTGAAGAACAGTATTAACATTTTTGTCCTTAAAGGGCATCTTATTTTTTTCACAAAAATCCTAACTTTTAATCTTAATTTTTTTGTCTTTGTTACTGAATCAGTTCTTTTTCCTAAAAAATTCTAAAAGTATGTAACAGGTGCCATCCAGGGGCACACGGAATTACTCGCGACCCCGCGGATTCCTATTTATTACTTTCCAGATTTACCGAGCGGTCTTGTTAAATCTGCACACCTATGATATGTGGATTCGTTGATTAATTCGTCCAAGAAAAAACATTAGCTTACCTGATAACGCCTTAATTAGTCAACTATAGGTGTTAGGTCCCCTTTGGTAGTCCGGCGCGAAATGAAACACATACGTACACATATGTAGGGGAGTTTAATTTAACCGAAACAACCTGTAACAATTGCCGTTCACCAATCCCCGGTCACACGTCTTATTTCCGATAATAACTAATTAATACTTGAAGGCGCTGTGATCAACACATACAATATAATATTTCTAAACAAATACAATAATAATAGCAAACTTCAAGGATTAATCAGAGCCAACACGACAACGTAAGAACTCATCGAGCGGGAAATAACTGACTTTTTCGGGTTTTACCACCCTGTTTTATGATTTCGGACTTCTAAGCCTCTACGTCTCCACCCAGCGGCGGAGGAGACGTTAAACCCTTCAACGGTCCCGTGCTAACCTCGCATTAACCACCTTCTGACACCCCGCGATAGACGGTGTGACCAAGGATTTACATATATTATGCACATTATAGATTACCTTTAATTCCCATATATTTTAATCGAATCATTCCTTTGTATCTAGTATTTGCCTTGTCGCAAAGACAGTTACCTGGCCCTGGCGTTCCCGAACATGTGCACGGCTGGCGTCCTTATCGTATACTTGAACACAGCCTTTTTCAGAGAAATGACATTTACTAATTTGTCACGGTGCAAAAGATCAATTTCCTTAAAGCACCCAACTGATTTTTTTTATGTATTTGAGACACTTAGATGAACTGAATTTACGATAGTTCGACGAAAGGAATTGTATGCGTGAGGTCTCTTTGTTCTTCCAGCTTCCTATTGAAATATGCCTAAAATATGTTTAACTAGATATTCCGTATTGCTACAAGTAGGTAATCATTCAGTGGCTATCCACTTCACAAGATAAAATCTTAGATCCAATATAACAAAACGGATTGTCTTAAAAGGTGGAGTAAAATGTAAACCTTTATTTATTACCTAGATAATTATTATTCTTTGTTACATTCTAAAAAAACGTGTCAGGACAAACTGAGTTTCGTCTCTATCGCACACATCGTTGCGACCATTTCTTCTCAACTGTCAAGGCGTATCAACCATTATCAGCAGGAAATAAGTGAAATGACCTTTCGCCTCTATTGCACATGAAAGAGGACCCATTTTAAAGTCCTTTGGTGGGCTTAACTCAAAATCGCCTTTTTTTAAGTTTCGTCACTATTATTCTCACCAGGCGATATGAAAGTTAGTCGACGCCCTGAAGTATATGAACACCCTGTAGATTCAAAAAAGGGTGAAAACAACCTTACGTATTGGTTTTTAACATTTTTTTTTATGAAACAAGGATTGAATATTGCCAATTAACAATAAAAACTCACCCTGTAGATATCATGTATTATGTTTGGGACACCCACGCCCTGTACAATAGCCGCTACTATTTAATAAAAATCGAATTTTTTTTTCATAAATCACATCTACAACATGTGTAGAAAATGTGTGCCAAAGGATTTTTCGATATTCGAAGTGGTTAACAAGTTACGGCCCTGGAATGGAGCAGGTATACGGAGCGCGCGCAACGCTGCTCCGCAAAGCCGAGCGGCGCTGACCATTATATTGATATCCCATTATATTGAATCGCGAAAAGGGAAGACGGAGCAGCTCTGCGTGACTTCCAAGAAGAAGAGGAAGGCCTACTGTATGGTCCAGGCATAGCAGATTGACGGTGAGATGACATTTTTATTATAAATCACATGCGCGAACTTTGAAACTCGTTTTTCTCGAAACACTATTTTTCAAAACGGTGACCACGATATTTCAGAAACTACTGCACCGATCTTGTTCAAATTTATACAACATCTTTAATATGTTATAAGCCAGCGATTGAACTAGGATTATCATAATTGCTTCGATAGTTTTTTTTTTCTACGAGCGAGAAACTTAAGATAAAATGAGTAAAAAATAGAATTTAATTTTCAAAAGTGTATAAAAAAATTAATTTTTGTAATTTAGAATTCATTCTAGTTCAATCGCTAGTCTTAAATATGAAGATTAAAATGCCGTTTGGTTTTTTGATTTCAGATAAGCAAAACAGCCGCGATCTTGGTCACCGTCAAGCACCTCCTTCACTTGATGTCTTCCTGTCGGCCACTATAACTTTGATTCTATTATATATTTTTTTCTTCAAAAAAATGTGTAAAGCTCATTTAAATGTTAATAAAGACCATGTAAAAACAATGAGATTTATTATTTCGATGGTTTGCCCGTAAAAAATTATTGAAAAAGCCGTTAAAAAACAACCGAGAAACTAGAGGACCCCTTAACGGTACATGTCAACCGGGCAACGACGATTGCACGTCCGTTTGAAATTCAGAAACACTTTTTCGACGACATTTCGAAAAAACCCTCTCCAGTGGAAACGTTATAACGCCATGTTTCGCTTTTAATTCGCAGTGCGCTCCTTCACACACCATTTATTTCCATTATAGTGTTAAATTGCCTTAATACATCGGCGCGAAAAAAGTAACATGAGTGACCGGACGTGCGCTCGCCTCTTATTCGGCCTTTCTGCAAATCTCTAGCATCCAAAGAAATTGAATCGTAAGGCGAACACGATTAGGGCAATGAACGTTCGAGGCGGGTAACGGGTTTTCTGAAATCGTACGGCCCTTGCGAGGTTACAGACGTGTCGCGGCAAAAACGATAAATTTCTTAATGCACATCGCAGCGTGTATGTATACAGGGTGTCCCAAGTTGTGAACATCGCGTTAGCGAACAATAAAAGCCCCACAAAAAAAACAAAAAACCGTTTTCACTAAACATGATCTGCAGATTTCAAATATGTAGAAATATACATGGTGTCCTATTTAAATATAAATACATACAAAAGTATACATACATACATTTCCGGTGAAGCCGGAAGTTGCACAGATATGCTGTGTAGACTTAGCATAGAACAGAATTGGTGTTTATATCAAATGTGGTATTCACCAAATTTCATTAAAATGTCTTTAGAATTAAAAAAATGACAGCCCGAAAGTGACCTTTTTACAAGCTTTTATTTAACTTGCAATGTATGTTTGTTTGAATGTATGATATGTGTATCAAATGAAAGGGTTTGCTGAAAAGAAATAAGAAAATAAAATGTATTTTTTTACCCTTGTTCATTTTGCTTAATGAAAAAGCTATTGTAAAATCGAAAACGAAATACTGGGATGAAATAACAATTCAAACTATAACTTTTAGCATTACCGTCAACTAAGTATAACTTTTATCAACAATACCAACAAAAACAGTATTTCGCAAATATTTTCCAAGCCGTGCCAAGATCTTCTGGCGAGACACCTTTTTTTTTTATCTTTTTTCGCAAGTTTGAAGTTTATTTTGCTACTCTCGCCTTCTACGTAAGTCTAGTAATCACACCCTAAAATATGATGTGGGTCCCATTTTCCGTTACGAAAATACGAGAACTTCAAATTCCACCAACCGCCACTGCTGTTAAAACTTTTCGTTGTACAATTGTAAATGAAGGAGTAAGAAAATGTCGCCCTGTGAAAATATCGCTTGTCTATTTTCAGAATTCCTTGAGCTAAACAGAATTGGTTTGAGTCCTATCTAGCAGTTCTTGGTATCACTGCAGTCATACTGCATTATATCACTCATTGTACTCACACCTCACACCTACGTATGTATATATTCAAACAAGCAAAACTGTAATTACAATCATGAAACATATTGTAACGTTTTATTCAAACTCGGGTTCGTTTAGTATAAAAAATTAGAAAGACGCTTTTAAAACAAGAAATATTTAACGAAAACCCAATGACGAAATAAACTACACACTAGCACTACTACTAATTTACATGACAATAATTTATATTCAAATTTATTTAGGCGTACGTTTTACAAAACGCGAACCGCACGTATTTATTTTAAAGACTGACTGTTCCGCCGTTGCTGCGGGTTATACCATTCGAGACGCCTGGCCCTCGAACCTTCGAGTGTGGTTCCCGACGCTCCTAGAATACCTATGCCGCACAGTGGGAGATTTCGTGTTTTATTTTCCAAAAACCTAATATCTCGAGAACGAAACAAGATAATCCAATAATTCTTTTTGGACGTTGAAGCTAAGATCATGAAGGAATAGAAAAAATATTATTAAGAAAGTCCGCATATTAAAACCCGAGTTAAAACCTAACCTATAAAACAAAGGAATCTCAAAAAAACTTGAAAACTTAGTGTAAAATTTCAAATATCTCGATAACAAAACAAGGTGGTCTGATAAATTTATTTTTATTAGAAAGCTAATGTTGTAAGTAAAATATGAGGAATAAAAATAATTCCTGTGTATTGAAACATAATCTTAAAGGTGATAGTAAATCTCAAAATACTTTAATACTTACAGTTAAATTTTAAATATTCCAAAGTAAAACAAGATAGACCTGTCAATATTTCTTAACAATGAAGCTGGAAGAGTAAGTGATATATAAAGACTATGAATGATTCTAGACTCTATGATGTGTATTAAAACTTAACCTATAATATTATAGAAAATCTTGAAATACTTGAATAATTACGGTAGAATTTTAAATATCTCTATAAATTTTTTTTTAAGATTCTTCATTGTTATATAGGTTAGGTTTAATATACGGACATTCTTTTATATTATTTTTTTTTATTCTTCATGATTTTAGCTTCAACATCCAAAAAGAATAATTGGATTATCTTGTTTCGTTCTCGAGATATTAGGTTTTTGGAAAATAAAACACGAAATCTCCCACTGTGCGCCGGCTACTGGAGAAATGACGACGCTGATTCAAGAGACGTGAGTTGACATTTCGTTGTCTCGCTACAATATTTTACGTATTTTTCACACAGAGCCGTTAGAATTACATACAATTTCGGACTAGCAGAAATCATCTGTTACTATTTGTTTACGCAATCAATCGATGGACATGGACGGTATCATGTATACTACATCCCTCATTGTGTTGCGCTAATTACAGCTTTACGCCTCTGTGGTTCAGTAAGTCGCTGTTTGATTCGTCCCCCAAATTATTGTTTAATGTCACATAATACCATTTGAGAAGTTGTTCTTCAAATGTGTTTGCAGGAATATAAGGGATTTATATTTAATCTGTAATAATTGATGGACATCCGTAAAACCTATAAAAAGTGACTGGAATGTTTCTGTGTGCTGCGGGGAACGAGTGTGGAATTATATACTTTCTCATTTCTGTGGCTGGCATCGATTCTTGTCGTATTTATAACATCATGTCACTTTGGTGACGGTGCTGTTTATTCGTAAAGAAAATATCAGTTTTTCGATATGTTTCCTGGCTTTATCAAGTTTCCCATTCGCAATTGTACGACATTTATGCAGTAGCGGCACAGATTGGAACAAATTGAATAGATTTCTTCTTCTTATTTGTAAGTAAACGCGTCAATTTATAAATTTACTCAAATGAGTCATTAGGCGTCACATCAGGCGATTGTGTAGGCCACTCTAAGGTTTAAAACAACGAATTTTATTATCCCTAATTAAAGCTCACACTCACGCCTCTACTGGATATATCTACTATTGTGAAAGGTAAAATTGTCTAAAATTACTGATTACTAATTACCTGAATAAAAAATTGCCGTGCGGTATATCAGAAGTTTTTGGGTCGAAAAACATAAGACAGTTACATATGTAAATTTTTCATGACTTCAGGCAACACGACAGTGCGCATATGTCTATGTATTTTTTAAGTAGTATGTTACTGTATTTCGTATACATACATATGTACGGTATTTTCTCGACGGACTCGACGACCATTCTGTTTTTACGACATATTTATTTAGGAGTTTTAAGTCTGCCATGTGTTGAATAAACAATCGTACACACAGGGGCGTTAAAAATAACAATAACAAATGTTTTATTGCTTTGGACCTGTTGATTATTTAATGTGTTATTATAATTATCTATAATAAAAAACTGATTAAAACCGAATAAAACTGATTTGTCGTTAAATATGTGAACAATATAATTATAAATAAAGTATTTTGACGGACCCACATTCAAGGAAGCCAAATTGCACCGAGATTAGTTATTGTATTATAAATCACTTTATTTTGATCTAAGGAAGTTGTTCCTGAACTATGACCCGTTCCTTACTGATGACGAGATAACCCGACCCTGTTTTTTATTATTACATCCGTATTGATGACCTTGTATATAAGTTGAAAAAGTGGACAAGTGGAAAAATTTCTAAACTCTTCCATCCTTACTAATTTTCGTAAAAAACCCCTGTTCATGAAATTTTAATAAAACAGCTAGTTCTAGAGAGATTTTAACCTTTTTTATTTTTTTATGATATATTTGGTTTAATTTTAGACATTTTTCATGTCGAGGACGAATTTTTCCAAAACAGCTCAGTTAATCAGATAGAAACTCTGAAGATTTCCCTTTAATGTGAGTCCAAGAACTTTAGGATTCAATATTTTAATTTTAAGGATTTATTATTTAATCACCGGTTTTTTGAAAACATCGCAATTTACTTTTTTTAACTACATACATATTTTCACACGATCGACATATAACCTTCAACTTGGGCTTATTAGACGCAGAATTTCTCAAGCTGTAATCCTATCAGAAGCAAAAGAAGATCAATACTGTAGTACAAAAATTATCAGTATCCCTCAAGTGGGGTTATGAATTATTTCTATCGCTGACGGTATATGTATAGTAAATACGCCTGCATGTTATATACAAATACACTCGAACCCCTCTTAATTCACCTTCGCTTAATTCACATCCTCTCTTATTTCACCACGTTTCCCTCTATTATGTCGCGAAACCGTCCCGGTTAAGTCGCCGCCTGTAAAAGTTTTAGAACTACGTTTGGAAATTGGATTCTCTTATGAATACAATTTTTATTGAAAAAAAATGATTGTGTAATACATTAAATATGGACACCCAACCTTTAAAATAGGTTAGGTGTCCACAGGTTATTTAACCTTTCATGAATATTCATTCAAGTGGAAAATTGAACTTTGTCACGCACGACTGGGTATACTTACGTTTATTTTTTTGTTCAGTTGGCTCATTTTTTCGTTACAACAAGTGCTGTGGTACATCTCTAAATATTTCTTTTTGCAGCTAAAACACGAAAAAGTGACGTTATGATCGCGACTTAAGCGAGACTAAATTTCGCTACTTAAGCGAGGTGATGATGCACGGATTTGGTGAATTAAGAGGGGTTCGAGTGTATGTATATTTGTGAACGGAAAGTTTGAAATTCAATTGAAGTTAAAAACTGATTAAAGTTTATGAACACATTACATACTAAAACTTGTGGCAAAATAATAAAAGGTTTACGTACTATAAAACTTTACTTGAGGAGCAACCGCTATTTTATGTCACAGTTTACGTCAAATTAAGATTGCTACCGCAGTAATACCATAGACAACTAAAAAATTATACCTTTCCCTTATAAAAAAGCGGCATTTCATTAAAATTCATTTTTCCGGTCATCAAAAAAAAAAACAGAAAAAAACACGAAACCTGAACAGGTTTTTTTGACTTTTACTAATTTTACTAAGTTATTTGATCAACACAATGGCTTCTTCGGATATGTAAGTACAAGATAAATAATCTAAAAACCATCGGCATATAAGAAAAACACTCTTTTAAAAAATATATTACGTACTTTTGTCTCACTTCACTCTATAACCCCCCATAGAATTCCATAAAATTACAAAACACACTCTAACGCTATTTAAACTGTTGTAATTACTTTTTAAGATATCCAGTAATACTTTAAATGCTATAATAAAGTAGACAGTAATACTTGTGTGACAGTGTATAACTACATAAAAAGATAAATCTTGATTATAATGGTAAATATAAAGATACCTCGTAAAAGGTAGCACTTTTATTGTTACAACTGTACAATGAGGGCACTTAAACCTTTTACTGGTGCCATTAACTGTATAATAATCATATTCGTAATCAAGCGTATTATAAGTTTTATCGTCAACGACTTAAGTATGCATTAGTTGATGGTCATTTTACCGTTAGTTTTTTCCTCTAAAATGAAATCATAAAATAATAAGCCTTACTACATATTTCGATTTTTTTATGGTGTAAAGTGAAAAAAGTAAACAAAACACCATGTACTGAAATACCAACAAATACGGCAGACTTATAAATATGGTATAACACATTTTAAGATCTGGAGCTGATTAGGGTCTAAGAATAGCTTTTAATGCATACCAAAAGTCTCGAAATGACAGCAAGAAATTTATAGCAAAGATCAATTAATGAAATTTTTTGTGGTTATACTTTTTTTCGCATGTTCCGTATTTAAAGAAATATTAACCGTAGAGTGATAAATCAAACACCGTGCATACACATACTGTTAATAGCAAATATATTGTTAGAATAATATTATCTTTTGTTTCAGGTAACACGACCAAATGCAGGCAGAAATAACGATTCTCGTGTTTTAATCATATCACAGAAAGGGCAGTTTGGGAGATCTAAAACCTGAGATAATAAAGTAGGTTGCTATCCTTATATCTCACTGAGTCATTATATCCTTTCTATTATTTTGTTGTACATATATCGTATTACAATTGTCCGTATGTTAAGGAATGCTCGATCATTTGGAAGCTTATTAGCGTGCTGTATTTGGTTACTTTCTTTGTTATCTATAAAACATGACAGTGAAATTTCTAAATACTGATTCCATGGGGGTCCATCAATTCATCAATGAAAACAGGTTTCTGACACCACCCCTTGCCATACAAGCCAAAGTCATTAACGAATCGCCACAGTATTGGAGAGTTCGAGAAAACGCAATCTTTCTATCTCCCATAATAACCGAGATACTTCAGAAAACCATCAAAAATGGGATACCCTGTACATCAAGAGATTGAACATTACATAGCTAGGCATGAGAACGATCAAAACGTAATTTATCAATGTGTTTGAAGTTTCATCTTTAGTTTCATCCATAAACCATATACCTAGTAAATTCTAATCAAATTTTCATTCTGCGACTTTTCCGTTTCCAATCATTGCACGAAAGCCGTCGAAGTTGTTGCCTATCAACCTCGGTCAACGCCATTACCTGAGCCCTCATTCAACTTAATGGCTTTCGATTGCAAATGCAATTTTATCGTTACAGTCACATATAGCGAGCCAGGTATTTTAGAGCTGTTTGCTTTTCCCTCCATGCAATTGACTATACTCTATCGAGGTTAAGTGCTAAATTATTGCAATATAAATAAATTATTTCCATTCGTGTTATTAATGAAACGTAATTTTACTATCCTTGAACGAAATCTCTTTAGGAATAAGAAATGGATACAGTCCAACAATGTTGGTTATTCCAAATTTAAAAAAAAAATGCACTCCACAAGGTATGTTTGGTTCAATCGCCTTGTTTTTATTTATATTCAGTTGCCCAATTTTTCTACTTCTTTTGAAAACAGTTTGTAGATGTTAAAGGAACAAGCAAGTAAAAGTGAAAAATACAATTGTGACATATTTTCTTAATAATGTACTGTATCATTGAAATAAAACGTTTCAATTGACACAGCGGAGAGTCTAACGTACGTATACCTCGAAAAATCAACATGAACTACAGCTAAATGTAATATGTTGGACACTGAAAGTCGAGATGACCCTATATGCAGGGGATATGACATGCAACGCCCTTTGACTACCATATTTGATAGTTGTTTCCTGCACTTACGATATTTAATTTGATAGATTGAGCCCTGGTTAGGGTTTGAGTCTGGTTTCAGCCCTGTCTTGAGCGCTCACGGAGCAACACTCACTGAAATTGAGGTTTAATGAAGAGCATATTAAAGTTTCCCTCCGTGTATTAGGATACCCCTAATTAATTCGTGCTTTAATTAAAACTTTTTTTACTTCGGGGAGTTCCCAACAAAGAGTCCCACATTATTATCAACCGGTTGCTAAGCCCAGTGGCGTGCATATAATGGGGCAAAAATGCGTTACCTACCTTAGAAAATCATAAGAAACGAAAATAATACTTAATAATTGTTTACATTAAATTAAATACACTACTCCAAAAATTAAGGGACCAAAAAATTTCCTAATATTTTTGGTGTTTTTTGAAGGGCCTGTAAATCAGTGAAAAATGGTCGTATCTAGATTAAAAAAAAACATTTTGAAGCTTCAAGTTTCTAGTTTTGAGATCTTTTGGCAAACAGTTTTTGTGAGCTACAGTTATCACGCAATCGTAAGAAATAGCGCGAGAAAAAAATGTTGTGGCTTTTTTATTTTTTTTTTGATCCTCGGATTTTTTTTAATTAAATCAATGCATGTGCCGGATAACATGTTTATTAAACTTTAATTTGCTTTTTTTATATTCTCTTTACGTCATTTTGTCGCTGAGATATCTGACTTTTAATGAAAAAGTGTCCTTTGGTCCTTAACAATCGGTATCTCAGCAACCAATGATCACACAGTAAGTAGCATACACGCGATACCGTCCAGCTCCATCGACTGACATCGACATATGTATGTATGTACGTCTTTCTGTGCTCGTGCGTCGTGTAGTCTTCGTAAACAAATAGTAACAGGTGATTTCCGCTAGCAAAGAAATTTTATATTTCTAATGGCTCTAAAAGTTAAAAAAAAGTAGAAATAAAAAGAGCGAACAAATTAGTTCGTGTTCCAAAGGGTTTAAGTAAAATTTCTTAATTCAATTTCTTTATAGCATATAATAAAAGTTTTTGTACCATATAACTATGTATGTACTTTTGGGATTAAATGATCCGAAAAGTTGGGGCAAAAATTAATTGTATTATACCGTGGAAACCCATTTTAGATTACCGTACTTTTTAGAGGAATTCGTATTAAACTTCGTATTATAACAGTAGCAGGTCGGTTTTAAAACTTTTGCAAATAATGGCTTTATTTTCGTTCCATTAAGCGATTATAAAATGAGAGCGAATGCGGATGGTTCAATGACCCTGCAAATGAAACACAGTCTTTACCGAGGTCTTTACTAATACTTCCTTGGGCACATGCATACTTTGTTTATCGTAAGATGTGCGATCTAGGAGTTAATTATATAGCCTATAACATTTCTCGTGTACCCCCATCGTCTGAATGAATCTCGGTTAATTGAGCTTCAAAGAAAAAAATAGCGTGATGAAATGCAATATGTTGAATAACTTTTTATTCTAGCTAATCCTAACGATGTCCAGTACTACTTATGGCGCTTGAGCTGTTAAATAATAATCAAGGTGAATTGATAAATGAAGTTTTCTCTGATAGACGCGAACCAAATATGAGAGGAGGGGTGAACTAATCACATGTGTGGCCATACGTTTCATTTAACCCTTTTTACTGATTATTAATTGAACAAATAACGAAGATTTTGATTCTTCACATATATTTTTAAATATTTTAGTATTGGATGCCTATACGCTTATAATAATATAGCCTATATTAGAAATCTAAAATTATAGTTTCTCTACAATTATATATTAAAAAAACGATAAAGTGGTAGTTTTAAGATCTAAATAATAGGTAGGGACAGACAGCTAGCGACTTTGTTTTATACTATGTTATGATTAAGAATTGTTATATGTATATACCATACAAATGTCAACTGCAATATTTCATAAATTCAGTTCCCTACATATTTTCTTTTATCGCGAGAATCATTCATAAAACAAGACTAGTAAATCTATCAGTTACAGGGGCATAAGAATATTAATATCGTTTAAGTACCTCATCCTGTTTATTAAGCAGTATCTAAGATTAGTCATTGTCTTAGTGATATGCCTGTAAACGCGTTAATCCTTTTTTACAACTTTACAGTCAATAAATATCTATTGTCAAAAAAAGTCTAAACGAATTTAAGGATAACGAAGAAATTACACTAAAATTAATCGATATGTATTATTAAGATATCAGTAAAGATAATTTTAAACGATAATATATAAACAATTAGGACTGATTATACACCTACTGAAGTTTGGAAGGAAATATGAGGGTATCATAGTTTTGTTGTTTTGTTGTTTAGGTTTAAAATTAACGGACTGCCGAACACATTATGACAGGTAATTAGAAAGAAATAAATTAAATGTCGCAAATTCATTTTATACTAATGATTCATCTCTTATACCCATGCTTCTCAAGTTCGTGTCTTGACATTACTTCATTTATTTTATTTTTTTGAAAATAGCTTGTGCGAAAATATTTTCTTATGCATTAATGAAAATATTAATCTGATCTTTAAAAAAACTTTAAGATACATAAAGATAATAATAATTCAGATCAACTGGCTACATTTTACAGAGACTGAAATCAATTAAATTTATTAATCAAAACAAACAAATATGAAAATCACTAAAATTGTTTCATTTAACAGTAAACATGACTGTATAGTAGTACAGTTGGTTCAAGATAGCTCTGATTACAACCTAATCTATTATTTACTTTCGGATAGGACTCAAAAAGTAATATTTAAAGAAACCTTTTTCAAGGAAAGGACGTTTTCTTACAGCTTTAGACTGTACTTACATTCAGTTTCAACTCAATGTAAATGTACCCTTGCTTCAAGACACAAGACAAGACAAGACACTCTTGTTTGCAAAATTAAAGATATTGAAGACAATTTTTGGAAACCCATTAGGTTTTCTAGGGGACAAGGAAAAGCAACCTTGAGAGTAGCAAGCTGTCAAATGTTTACATTAAACTAAAATCGAATAAGGGGTTTGGCACTGCATGCTGTTAATAAATAGCTAGCTACTTTTTGCGATAAAACAAAAACAGTCAGTTAAATACCGTAAATGTTGCATAACAAGCATACAGAGGTGGGCAACACGCGACCTCGTTAGCTCCAGTCGCAAGAAGTTGATTCACTCAGCTGAGTCAGAGACCCAGCTGATTCGTTTTCATTCACAGTGTCGGCTGTTTTCTAATATACTGTACTTACAATATTGAAACTTATTATGACAGGTCTTCTCCAAGTCAAAGTTTAATTCAAGATAAATAAGTATATACTTTAGTCAACGAAACCAACGAAAATTATGATACACTCAAATTTTGAAAATTGTTTAGATTCTAATAATTTTTATACTACAGTATTGATTTTTTTTGCTTCTGATTTCCAATTTTCCTCGACAAAGGATTGCATAGTAGGATCAAAGACATAATGCATACTTTTTTTGAGGTTTCCGTAATGAGTTCGAACTAACTAATTACTATAACTTCTTCTTAAAGAATCTTAGCATACGGCATGCATTCACGAAGTAATTATGCTCCTTAGAAAACAGCCAGAGGCACTACGCTTCTTAACGGTAAATGTGTGTATCCTTCATAGCTCAAGTTATTCACTAAAGGAATATTAAATAACGGGAAAAGCTAAATGATAATTCCCAACGTATGTATCTGTCCGGTTGATTCAAAAGTATTGAGCCTTGTTGATATGTTCAAATATGATTATTTATTTTATGAACTGGGGGAATTTAATTTAGAATGTAAGTGTTATCCGACTCTATAACTTGTCGCCAACGAGTAGGCAGACTGCGGATACCACGTTTCCAGAACTCGCGCGGCTGTGAAGCGAAAAAATTGTGTATGACTGTGTAAGAAGATGATCGACAAATGATTGATTTATTAAATGTTTGCTGATGGGACAGAACATAAGATAGTCGGTGGGGGAAAGGTCTGGTGGATACGGTGGACTGGGCAGAACTGCAAGAGTTCATGGCGTCTCTGTTTTGCTGTCATGGGGACGCCCATCATCGTGCAGTAGTCCAGTTGGAACTTTGTCCAGCCGCGGCCGCACGAAAAGGGTGGTCTAGCTGGCCGGCAAACTTGTGAGTTGAGCACAATTTAAGGTGGTGACGATGGTATTGTCCTCCAAGAGTTCACACTGGCGCAAAAATATAAATTTACCACTGTGATTTACCCAAACATCACACATATTTCATCTCCTGTAATCAAAATTGTTCAACCAGTCAAAACGACGACTGCGGGAGATAAGTTGTATGCAAATGTTATTCCAATGCTTGTGATTGTTGATGGTGACCTGGGGTACCAGATCGTGGTTTATCGTCGGTGCTGTAATCGTCAGATTGAAGCAGCGCGATGCATGTTGCAAAACTAGGGGCGTTGTCGCCATGCGGTGAAAGCGGCATGTTGCAAAACTAGGGGGTTTCGGTGTATTATAACCTAAACGAACTTCATATAATAAAGTCAAAAATATATCGAATCTCACTTGAAGTTTTCATTCATTTTCACGTTGCGCATTATTCCGCTCTGAGATTTAAGAGGGTAAATACAATAAGGTGGTCAAAAAAATCGATTTTTTTCTCTAAAAAGTTCGGAAATTCCCCGTAGAATACGCTCGTGAAAGTTTCAGACCGAAATTCGAACACCTTTTATTTTTTTTTCGTCATTTTTCTAGAACGCCTTTTTTTAGCGCGCAGCAGGTATACGAGAGCGGTCGGCCCTAAAAGTTTTATCTATTGTATCTTACTTTGAAATACCCAAAGCCGGATTTCAATAACTGAGAGTATTATATACATATACAATGTATATGTATATGTTTCTTCTTTATACTCTTAGCTCTTGAAGAGCTTAGCTGTTTTGAAATTTTATGTTTCAAAATTTAATTATCAATGCAAAAGTGTCTGAAAAACTTCTGCCAAACAGATTTTTTTTTTTTTGAGGTTTGCCGACAAATTATATGTATTTTTAACATAAATTTTATTTCCTGGACTGTTACAGATGAAATTTACGACGTCCAGAGTGGTTGCCGTTTTTTTTTGTTGGACCACTTTGCACCAGCGTGCAGCAGCCATTTTGTTTTGAAAATTAAAAATGGCTGCATAAAAATTTTTTGAATTCTTCATTCTTATCTTAACAAATATACAAAGTTTTGTAATGATTAAATAAAACCTTCTTGGTAAAAAAACTTGTTTTTTAATGCGTAATTTTAGCCCGTCTAATTGTATTTATTTAATAATGTTAACGCACATAAATACACGCTTTATATAACCTGTACCTCACCACTCTCTAGGCTTGTCTAGAAAATACCTGGCACTTGAAGAGAACGGCTCAATATTAATGAATCAACAGAACAGTAAAGAAATCGTTAAAACACGAAAATCTCACATTCCACCAGCAATCACTGCTGGAAAACACATCAGTTCGGGTTTGGCAATATGGTTTTATGTAGCAGACTTGTAATAACAACTATCTAACCGCAATATAAAATGTTTCTTTTGTGATGAATTGCCCATTAAGAATAAAAGAATCTCGGCATTTGTTACGATACATCCCAATGAGTACAGAGCCCCATAAATGTTAACCAGTTCAAGTGAACATCTGCCGTGTCCGACTAACCTGTTGCTGTTACTGGATATTCAGGACATTGTTTTGCCTCGGAAATATCGGCTATAGAATGAAAAATGCTACATATGTATGTATATGCTAAATAGCGCAGATGTAATTTGTTATTTCATATATTTCGCGATGGGTTTTTGTGTTAGCTTTTCAATTTTTTACATAGTAAATGGGAGAAAATATTGTTTTGACTTGAGGTAAAAAAATAAGAAATAAACTAAATTATATTTCGTAAGATAAAAAAACAAGTTAGTAAATAAGTTTTTTTTTATGTGAAGAAACATTAGTAGAAAAAGGCACAAAAAAGTTTTGAAGTTTTAAAAAAATAAATAGAAATAGAAGATTTTCTCACATACACCATTCGGTTACAAATAGTGCAGTGTAGTTTTTTGTACATAAATATCAATTACCTACTAGTTGTCCCGGCAGACGTTGTCCTGCCCTTTTAAATCAAATTTAATGAATCTTATGACTATGGCGCTACTTATCGAATCTTAGCAGTTGCTACGAACCATTGTCTCGACAGTTCAAGTAAATACCACCTCAATCGGTCAAGTCGTTCAAAAGTTACACGATCACCGACCACCCGTATGTCACTGATTTGCAGTGGACATCAATTAAAAATTAAATTTCTGTTTTTTTTTGTTTTTGTGTGAATTTTTCCGATATTTTTAATAGTTATTCTGCTATTCGAGGTGGAGACGAATCCAACAGATCAAACATCATAAAAATCGGTCCAGCCTTTCTTGAGTTATAAATGGTGTAACTAATACGACTTGTTTTATATATTAAGAAGAAGAAGATTAGCTGTCCCAGAGAACTTCGTACCGCCTAAAGCCGAATTCAGATTCACGCGTATCGCGTACGCGGGAGCCGCGCTTTTAGTTATGATTGGTTAAAATCATAACCATAAAATTCAAATATCTGATTTTAACGAATCGTAACCCTTAATTTTGACATTTGTTCGTATGCGCCATCTAGTTGGCAATAGGTATAATAACGTCTTTGAAGTCAAAAGTTATTGAAGTTTCCTATATTCTCTAGGTATATTATTTAATAAATAGGATCACTGTAATTTTTACACATGGAATTCGGCTTCCAAAGATAGATTAAAAATTACATTTCTGTTTTTTTTTGTTTTTCCATGAATTTTTCCGATTTTCCGGCGGAGACGAATACAACAGATCCAAGATCATAAAAATCTGTCCAGCCGTTCTTGAGTTATAAATGGTGTAACTAACACGACTTTGTTTTATATGTTGAGATTATAAATGTGACGAATACCACTTTTATTCAATGCTACAGTATTTGTAACCCTCTTGGTAGAATTACGCTTTCTAGGTGATTGTAAAAGTACATTGTTTTTTTACTTTTTATATATGTATATATGAAATACAATTAACCGTAGAGACCTTCGAGTTTCGGGCTGTTGCTACACACTAAAACAATATATTGGACTGTATTTTTTTATTAATACAGGTATTTTATTTTCATATTTAAATTACCTTTTTAACCGCTGTTAAGGGTAGCAATCGACCATTATTGTTTTGATTGTTTCGAAATAGCACATCAAATATGCTACTAACTGTTGACAGCAGCTGCTTAATTGTTTTGGCATTTCACAAACGGAAGTCTGACAACGATAACACTGATTGTTCTGAAAATAACAGTTTTTCAATGAAAGATAAGAGTTTGAAGCTCGAAAAAGACACACTATAATGTAAAGTTCAGATAGTAACTTTCAAATAATGTCATGTAATTCAACACTGCCACTTCGGATCGATCTGCTGTTACCTGCGTAATAACGCGAAATTTAAAATTTAATTTTAAAACATTCCATTATAATTTTTATTTCAATATTAATGGTGGTATCACTGCACACATTTAATAGCGTCAACGTGCATCGATTTCTATTTTGTACAAAGTAAGTAAGTTTCTACATATTTTTGTAATACGTTGTCAGATGAACAAATGAATGATGCGTTTTCGAGATATGGCATTAACATTTTTTTTTAATTGGAACTCTGTATATTTTATATACTCAATAAGCTTTTGTTATTATACTCAATAAGTTTGGGAGTAAATGGAGTATTTATCGGGGTTATCTCTTTTGCATTAAGTTAAATATTAAATAATAGAAACTTAAAACATATCAGATATAGTACGTTCTATTGTAAACAAAAACGATAACTCATTACCGAAATGTTCTAGAGAAAACGAATCTTGAATTTGTGTCAGCGACTGAAAACAATTTGACCGAAAGTAACCAAAAACATAAACAGTGGTCGACAGTCAATAGACATAAATATAGGCCAAGCTCATTACTGGTAATGTGTAGTAATAAAAGTGTAATTTGTTCTTACAGCCACACATTGACATACATTTACGCATAGGTAGACATTACGTATAGAGGTTATGGAGTTTCACGATTTCAAGAAACCTAGTTTAAGAAATGCCTACGAACGTAATAAATAACAAAAATTTAACTAAGGTCATAGTTTTCACTTTCATAAATTAGGTATAACATTACTTAATGCCTTTATAAAATAAATACGACATAGAGGAAGTAGTATCAAGAGGGTTGCATAATCATTTACACAGTGTGGAAGAAAATTGTTTTTCAAAATTTGCAGTATAGGTACACTCTCGATATACGAGGTGTGTAAATTAAGTAATGTCATTGATTTTTTTTAAATTTTTTTATTCGAATAGAATTATAATTCAGTATTGCCTCCTTCAAAATAACTTCCTTGGGAAGCCACACAGCGCTAGAGACGGTTCTTCGATTCTTCATAGCAGTGCTGGAACTCATATACGGGCATAGCCTTCAGGTGGTCGATTACAGCCATTTGAATGTTTTCTATGGTCCCAAAATGACGTCCCTTGAGGTGATTTTTTCAATCTCGGGAAGAGAAAAAAGTCACAAGGACTCAAGACAGGCGAATAAGGAAGCTAAGGAGCCACAGGAATGTTTTTACTGGCTAAAAAACTCGTTTACTGAAATAGCTGTGTGGCATGGCGCATTGTCGTGATGCAACATCCAGTTGTTCTTGATATTTGGTCTCACACTCTTGACCCATTTTTGAAGTTTTTCAAGACCTCTCTGTAAAAGTGTTGATTTACTGTTTGGTCTGAAGGCACAAACTTTTTGTGGACAATTCCCAGGCTATCAAAAAATCAAATCAGCATGCATTTGATCTTCGACTTGCTCATTCTTGCTTTTTTGGGTCTTGGAGAGCTTGAAGTGTGCCATTCCATGCTTTGGCGCTTGGTTTCCGGGTCGTACTCAAACACCCAAGTCTCATCACCAGTAATGACACGTTCCATAAATGGAGATCATTTTCAATCGATACCAAAAGTCAAGACACCTTTCTCTCCTGATGTCCTTGGAAAAACTGGGCTCTTGAAAAAAACACAGTCTACATAGGCGTTTTAAAGTTTTGCAAAAGTATCCGTTGCTCTGTGTCCAAGTCTGAAACAAAAAAAAATATCACACCGTTGCTCAAAATTAATGTCACTTATTTTTAAAACGCACTAGAAAAGACTGGTTTACGAAAACAGTCACAAAGGACAAACAAATGACTAACAAGTTCAACCTGAACTGAAGGTGCATTACATGTTAACTTACCGCCCTTCCTAGTCCCGTCTCCGCAGTGTTGCTAGATCGGGCGCTACGTTACCAGTCTCATAACTTAATTTACACACCCCGTATGTACATACAACGTGGTAAAAAAGTCGCGCATAATGCAAGTAACTTTTTAATAACCTTGTATATAAAAATTGTCCTGAATACAAGTTTATTTTGTCGTGTTTCGGTCAATATGAAATAATTTTGTCTTCGCCTTTGGTTGTTATGGAAACCAACTTTTATTTACCTAAAGAAGTTTTCTCAAAAAACATGCGGCAAATAAACTGAAGAAAAATTCTTATTCGGGACATTTTTTCATATACAAGGTTATTAACGCTGTACAACGTGTTCTCAATGAATATTTGCTGAATAACGAATAACCGATTTATATTTCTTGACCTAACCAGTTCTGGTCCTATCCCAACATTCTTTTCGCTCAGAGTTTGTAACCTTGCTTGCCAAATACTACATCTATACATAATTCTTAAGTCAATACTATAGACATCGGTAATCAGTATGCATATATCTCAATCCAGTCCATTCTATAGGAACAAATGACATATTCACAAGAAGGTCACAACGTAGATACAATATTTGATACTGAACTTTCGAATTCTGAACATATTCGCCTGTCTGAAGGTTTAAAGATACTGGATATTTCTGTATAATTTTATTTAATGACAGAGGTCTAACACTTGCGGCTACTCAAAAACTGAGATTATTTTAAAAGGCTCTTCGTATATTATTTGATACTCCACTAAATTTTTGGTCGACTTTGGTCGACCTCCATTTGAAATAACGAAGTTGTATATCGGTCGTGTGAAATTGTGCACCCTGTATGATCAGAGATATTCCACACTTATGGGCCACATAATTTTGGGCAACTTTTTATTTGAAACTGAACTTTTATCTGAAATTTTTTTCTGAAATTTACAATAACAGAGAAGATGGAAGAGTCTATCTTGGAATCAAACCTCTAACTGGGATATCCTGTTGACGAAAAAATGTATTGCTATTATGAAAAATATAGATACGTTTTCCACACAGTAAACTCGATGCGCGTTTTGCCAACAAGACATCATCAGGTTTGGCATCATCAGGAAATGGTTTTTATTTGTTCCGTTTGTGGTTTTCGATCTTTATTTATATCTATGAAGGTTACATTCCCGTGCCAGGATTAACATAAATATGTAGATTATATACATAAATACATCAAACATAATATTCCTCTGTAATTAGCGAACCCTGTTAACGTTATTAAATTTATTATTATGTCGCATCGCTTTATTAAAGGCGTAGGCCTGGAATAAAGCTTTTTATCAATGACGTGAATTAGGATATACCTATTTAGACAGCATTTTATTACATAAACATATTTTTTGTAAAACTCATTAATAGTGAAGTTATGGCGTTGAATCTCAAATGTTGACGTTTATGAGGAAGTGCATTAACATATTTTTTCCGACAGTACTGGAGTGAAACATAATTTTAACACCAATGTTAAAATTTTAATTTTTGTCCTAAAAAGCAGTAAAACTAAACTTCTCCCGGCCCTCAGGCAGACTCTATCATTATTATTAGCGTGTTCGAGGTGTTTATGTCGTCGACGTCGGTATGTATTACATGAACACTAAAATGTTAAACGTTAATAAATATTGAACGTTAATATTTAATAAGGTAAATTAAAAGGCAACATTTCTAAAATTAAACCAAAAATATCATAATTCAAAAAAGCTCTGAACACATAACTCTAATGAACTAATAAAATTAACAGGTTAATATTCCTAGATATAGAATAGAACTCGATAAAATTTCATGAACAGTGATTTTTCCGAAAACTATAGTAAGGATGGTGGAGTTTTGAATTTTTATTTTTGTTTTTGGTTCAACTTTAGAAATCGTTAATGACTAAAAATCTAAGTTTTTTACAAAATGACTCAGTTAGCGCTAGACTCAGACGAGTCAAAGAACTTTTTTTCACGGCGGAATTTTCGCGGTTTTTTGAAAACTTCACCATTTTACCTTTTTAAAGATATCTTTTCACACAATCGCCATTGTGGGCTTATTAGGCGCGGAATTTCACAATCATATCATAAACAAAAAAAATCAATGCTGTAGTAAAAAAAAATACCAGAATTTAAGCAACCTTCAGAAAGTGGGTGTATGCATACTTTTGCTGCTGACTGTATTTCTAATTTATTTTCTTTCTTTCGTCCGTTTAAATATTCTATTTGGAATATAAGACTGGTTGCTAATGGTCAATTAGTGCCCTCCTTTGAAGTTTTTCAAGAATTCGGTCTCTTTTTGATGGATATTTATTGTACATACATCTGTTTGATATTTGTCCGTTTATTTTGCGTTGTTTATGAGTATGGGGTAGATAATAACAGCGTGGTATTTGTATCCAAATAAAGGATATACTTATTTATATGGCATATATATGTAAAAATAAATATTTCCAAAGTGAATTTAGATTGTCATAGTTTCACAAAGATGTTACAGGTAATAACCCCTTTTTTTTATTCTGAAGAATAACAAAAAACGTTTTCACCTCCATATTTTTTAATGCTAACGAACTTTACGAGTATTTTTGTTATTTAAAAAAAATATTGAATATAACAAAAACATAAAATATTTTGTCCTGATTCATATAATTTTCCATAAGAAAAACATATAATTATACATACAATAATTAAGACTGTATAATAATATTGTTAAAATGTAAAAAATAAAACAAAAATGACTTACCTTTTTCCGAAAACTTTTGAGACATACTTACGTCATATGATGTGCTTGGTATTTGCCACATTATGTTGGTTTCACAGGCTAGATTACTTCCTATATGTTTCCCATGTCCAAGAAAATTTTTCAAGTTAAGACGCTTGGCTTTTACAACCCATTTATGTATTAACATGAACTTGAGTACCTTTATTGGACTCAAAGCAGACGTAGTTATCTTTGTTAGCTATAAATCTTATTATCTCCTCTTATTAGTAACATCTGTTGATGCGTTTCATAATTAGTCCACTCTTAAATTAGGTACGTACAATGACGACTAAGAATAAAAAGGTACGTACCAAGAATAAAAATACGTTGTGTTTACTTGGTGACTAAGAAAAATAATAGTTATAAAGTAAACCATCTCTAAGATTTTCTATTGAGCACAATGCAATAATGTTAGCGTATGCTGTTATTTTTGATGTTATAAATCATTGTGAAATTTCCTTTAGTTGTAAAAACCTATCATGGATGAAAAAAATCGGAGCCTTGCAAATCGGAGAGAAGTGTATGTGGAGAGTAAAGCGGAATTGACCAGACATAATGTTACCGTGTGCTGCATACCAGAATGCGTAAAATGTTGATTACAAGCACTAGACTGTTAACGAAAAGGTAATTTGTGCAACCTTGAAATTATTTTGTTCCCTATTCTGTCAGATGGAATGGGAAATCTTCAGAGTATCTATCTGACTAAGTGGGCCATTTTGACAAAAAATTTCCTGGACATAAAAGTTTAATTGAAAATATGAAAATCCATAAAATCCCTGTACACATAAGTAAAAAAATTAATAGATTAATATCCTAGAACTCGCTGTGCTTTACTAAAATTTCATGAATAGTGATTTTTACGAAAACTATGGTAAGGATGGTAGACTTAAATTTTTTTATGGTTTTGGTTCAACTTTTTAATAAATAATAATAAAATGAATTTTTCACATCTAGGAAATTTGTTTTCAAAACGGTTCAGATGATTTCAGACGATTTCCCTTTAATATGAGTCGAGGAACTTTGAAAAGGATTTAGTATTTCCAGGTATTCACGGTTTTTAGAAAACATCCCAATTTTAATTTTTTTGACTGCATCTTTTCAAACAATAAACATATAAAATTATCAGAATTTAAGCAACCTTCAAAAAGTGGGTATACGATGAATTTCGTTGCCGATGAAGTCCTAGAAGAATATTTTGGAGGAATTATCTGGTAATGTCGTTTAGTTGCACATAATTATATAATTTCTTATTATTACACTACTCAAAAAAAATTAATTAATCAATTATTTCAAATTCACTATCAAATTTTTGCGCATTTTTTTTTTTAAAAAAATTTTTTTTAAATCGAATTTTTTTTTTTCAAATTTACCAAGTGACCGATGTAGAATTGGGGAAAAAGTGGGAAAAAAATCGATTTTTCCATTTTTATGAAGATTACACAATGTTTAAGAATAAAAATCTTGCTCCTTTTATTTTTTTTCAAAACTGAATAATCGACCCGGAAAAACCGCTCGATGCATAGATCTGCAGATGTACAGGGTGATATAGGGGGTACATTGAGGTGTAAATTCCTAAACGTCCTAGCCTCCCCATCAATATTTACTAAGATGCAGTCGATTTACCAAAACAAGGGAGAAAGTCACTTTTTTCAAGTGGATATTGAGGATGCAATTTTTTTAATGTCGACATAATTTTATAGGAAATTTATTCCAGTTTCCGAAAGTGCCTTTCAATTTCCTGTATGATCATTGGTTGCTGAGATGTCGACGGTTGGAAGACAAAAGGGTCCTTTTTCGTTCAATTTCGGATATCTCCGCGACAAGTGGACGTAGCAAACAATTAAAAAAGAAAGGAAATTGAAGTTGAATAAACAGGCGATCTGGTACAAATGGTCGTTTAACCGAAAAAATTGTTTCCGAGCCTGTGGAGCGAGAAAAAAAGGCTAAAAATTTGGAAAACATTTTTTTCGCGTTATTTCTTCGGATTGTGTTAAAACCGTGGCTTCTAAAAAATGTTGGCCTACAGATCTGAAAACTAGAGTCTTGGAGCTTCAAAACGCTTTTTGTAAATTAGTGATTTTGTCAACAAATTTTGTACATCTTGCCAAAATATAATATGTTGTTTTTTGACATGAACCTTGTAAAGACCCTGGAAGAATGAACCTTCCAATGACATTACGCGTGATCCGCTGACCAAATGCAAAATCATTGTGTACCGTTTGAGACTCGGATAATTGGTACGTCAATTGCCATTTTAATTCTGCGTTATTTTAGTCGTATTTGTGTGCCACGACAATCATACAGATACTCACAAAAGTATTCGGCCACTCTTCTATTTCTAAGAACGAATGTATAAAACACAAATTCGCAATTAAGTGAGACTGCATAATATGCGTAAATACGTTCCTCCACTACTCTTTGATTAAAGGATATTTACAACGTAGACGCAGAATAAAACATTCGCTAGGATTACTCGACCAACGCGTTTGACATATGAAAACGGACACACAAAAAATATTCGGCCAGTTAATTATGCAAAGCTGTAGTAGGTAACGCAAGTAGAGATAGTAGGGTTCTTGGCCATAGTATTAGTATGTGAATGGTTACATATTAAGTGGTATAAACTGTGTGCCTCTATTAGACAGTGTACCCTTGTTACGCAAATAAAATGCCAAATGTACGCGAAATCACCGTACCAGAGAGACAGCATCTTATCTCCTTAGCAAAAAAAAGATATTGCACAGCGTAAAATTAGCAGAGACACAGGCATACCACGAAGTACTGTACAGAGTATAATAAAAAAAATATGAAATCGATAAAACGGTAGTAAATACAGCACGATCACGGCGACCCAAAATATTAATTCAAAGAGATGAAAGGCAAATTCTCTAACAAATACATATAAGAAAATCAAGTACTATTGCCAGAGAACAGTACAGAACAATATGTGCTGAGATTCCAGAGTACTGGAAAGAATATTAGTACTGAGACGAACCTTAAGAAAAAAACGCTACCACGGCCGTTGTCAACAGACAAAAAAAGATTCACGTTTGCTGACCAGTATGTGAATGAGCCTAACACTTTCTGGGATCAGGTTATCTTTAGCGACGAATGTAAATTTGAGATATTTGATTCGTCCAGACGACAAATTGTATGGAGAAAACCTGGTATATCGTTAAATAAGGAAATCTTAAAACCTACCGTAAAACACGGCGGTGGATGACACGATGGTGTGGGGCTTTATGGCGGCTGCGGGAGTGGGTAATCTTCATTTTATTGAAGGAATATTCAACCAATATTGTTATATTAATACTTGTATATTGAAGCATCATTTACAGGCCAGCGCCGAAAAATTGGGATTGGGCGATCATTACACTTTCAACAAGATAATGACCCCAAGCACTGTGCCCGTAAAACGCGGGAATGGCTGCTATACCATGTACCGATAATTGAAAACCCCGCCGCAGTCGCCCAGTACTAATCATATCGAGCACTTATGGTCACATCTAAAACGATCTCTGCAAAATAAACGAATTACCAATAAAGAAGAGTTAAAAAATCATCTCTCAACAGAATGAAGTAATGTGACCCCGGAAGTGACCCGTAAATTGGTGCATTCGATGCCAAATAGGCTGAAAGCTATTCTGTATTCTAATGGATACCCGACAAGATATTAGATGTGTCGTTTTAAATTGTTTGTACCTCTCCTATTTTATTTTTCTTCTGGTGGCCGAATACTTTTGTGTCATATAAATTGGACATTATCGTGTTTTGTCGGCAGTTTTTAAATTGTGTCTGTTTGGATTACTTTTTTATGTGGTATAATAAAGCATAATGTTCATATATCATTGTGTTAATTTCTCTTGTTTGCCAGTCAGTGATAACTACATATTTCTTGTATTAATTTATTAGCAATATCTAGGGTGCCCGAATACTTTTGTGAGTATCTGTATTTAATGTTCGATTTTAATTTTGTTGTTTACGTAACATACGCGTCACGGTAATATAGTTGTTTTGATTTTAATATCGCGATTGTAATGTTCCTTTAAAATTCGTTCGCGAGGTAAATAAACCAAATATCCGCGTAAAATCGATTTTTACGGCTATTACCTTGAGGTAACAGCCATTGGTTTCTTCTATGCGGAAATCGGGCAGTAAGTCCTGAGTCATTCGAGTAGTCCAAATTCAAATATACGAGTACATACTGCAGGCTGATTGTCGGTATTTAAGGACAAAAACATTACGTGTAAGTCGTTAAGATATAATTGAAGTAGGTAATTAATTTTTTCTTGGGACTATTTTTTTTTCAAATGGTGTTGAAATTAGGTTTAGAGGACATTGTAATTTCGTATTTCGTTTAAATAAAGTTTTAGTAGCATTTTTTTGAGGCGACGTGTGGCGTGTTATTTTTGCAATCTGTTTTATTCTGTAAGAGGAAAAAAAGCAGGTGAATTTTCCGGAAATAATTATTTAATACTTCTAATCGAATCCTATTTGTCATGAAAACTCCTAGTCAACTTCTATTGCTTTAAAATTCTTCCATATTTTTTGCGTGTAGTTGTGAAAATGAATTTGATCTCATATTTTAATTTCATAAAACTATCTTAAACTGAGGAGTCATCAAAGTTGGCCAATCAAAAAAATATATAGGTACACTCGAACCCCTCTTAAGTCACCTTCGCTTAATTCACATTCCCTCTTATTTCACCACGTTTTCCCCTATTATGTCAAGAAACGTTCCCTCTTGATAAGACACCTGTAAAAGTGTTAGAATTACGTTTGGAGATTGGATTCTCGCATGAATATGTACAATTTTTATTGAAAAAAAAAAAAGATTGTGTAACACATTAAATATAGACACTGGATAGGTGTCTTTTAAAAATTTGTAACCTTTAAAATATTCATTCAAGTGGAAAATTGAACTTTGTCACGCACGACTGGTATACTTACGTTGATTTTTTTCGTTCAGGTGGCTCATTTTTCATTATAACAAGTGCTGTGGTATATCCCGAGAATAATACACCACCATATATTCTCGGGTATATCTCTAAATATTTCTTTTTGCAACTAATAACAAGAAAAAAGTTGAGGTTATGATTGCGACTTATGAGAGAATAAATTTCGCGACTTAAGCGAGATGATGCACGGATTTGGTGATTTAAGAGGGGTTCGAGTGTATTTCTATTCTTAATCTTAAGTTTATAACCTTATTCAATTTTCAAGGCTGCCACATTATGTGATGGGTACTTTTACCGGGTATATAAAAAACAGAAATCAAAAACTTTATTAAAAGAAACTATATTTTTGGAAAAATAAAACTTGAAAATGATGACCGCACTTGGGCTGAGTTAATAACCTGCTGCAATATCCACGGTGTTCCATTGATTTTCTCAATTTTATTGAGAATGCGTTACTGAAAGTGTTCCATATCGCCAGTGGGAGATTCAAAAATTGAATTTTAAAGATAACGCCAGAGAAAACAATCAAAGGGGGTCAAATCGCAAGGTCTA
Organism: Aromia moschata; assembly: GCA_029963805.1. Taxonomy (NCBI): domain Eukaryota; kingdom Metazoa; phylum Arthropoda; class Insecta; order Coleoptera; family Cerambycidae; genus Aromia; species Aromia moschata. The sequence continues at coordinate 1,313,761 of JAPWTK010000097.1, forward strand.
GGGGGGTATATGGTCTGCCTGTTCAAACTAATTATACGATCTTCGAAAAATTCGTCCATATAATAATTAGATAATTGTTTTCCCAGTAGTATGGGCACGAGTTGTTATTTAATTATGTACCTTGTTGAATGTAACCTTGCAATTCATCGTCATGCAACATTTGTACAGGAGGTGTTAAGATTTATAAATGGTGTCTCTGCATTCAGCGTTCCTTTAAAAGATAATAGGTCCAACAATCCTCCTTCTGCTCACAGCTGCCTATACTCCATTTCCAATATATAAAAGTGAGGGTTGTTTGCACTCCAAAGTCTCGTATTCCATGAATTTAATATAGCCTAAAAGACAGACCAAACATCGTCAGTAAAAAAAGTTTTTCGAAGACTGCATCGTTATTGTTAAAATGGTTAACAAAATATTGTTAACATGGTTAATAAAACTGTAATCTTACAATTAGAGGTTCGTCCAGTCTGAGAATTTCATGTATGGACTGCAGAATCATTTTTCAAAATTCGTTGACAATTCGACATTGCATCTGGCAGATTCACTATCAGATTCACGCTCAGAATGCTAATTGATGTTCTTGGATTCTCTGTTATTACTTGCCTAACCATTTCAACGTTTTCTTCTGTCCTTACTCAGGATTTGCCACTTCACAGCCACTTCAAAAGTTTGATAACAAAATTTCACTTTGAGCTTCGACATAACCGCTATTTTCATCTCTATCGTTCATCGTCAGATTTGATTTTTTTAATGGCTCAATATTTTAAAGGATGCTCTACTTAATAAATAATAATATATATACCGTGTGTGTAAAGCCAACATCGGCCAGTTTTGAAAAAGGACAAACAGAAGCGAGACGACAGATAAGAAGCAACCGCAGACGCATCGAAGGTAGTGAGGGAATAAGACCGGCCCTCTCACCACTTGTGCTTGTTAGACCGAGAAGTGTAGCATTTGTCATTTTTCACAACCGGTCGATGTCGGCTTTACACAAACTGTATATTTTCCACACTCTTAGAATACTAATTCTTTTAAAACAATAAATAATATAGTCAAACATTTTTTTTGAATTTTTGGATTCAATGAAAATAAAGAGAGTTTTAATTTTAGGTGACTGACCCTGTACAGTGTGTATTAAAAATCGGAACACCCTTTTTTTAGTTGTCCAATTTCAACGATGTGGTGTCAAAATGTGGGTCACAAAAAACTACATTTTTGAACCGAATGACATATTTAACATCTTCGATCCTAGGCCTACGATACTGATTTTTTAGAAGTCGAAAATTTAGAAAAATCTATTGATTTTTCTCACTGACCTCGACATTCTTCAAAACTACTGTATCCACACTTTAGACATTAAACCATTAAACGCTTGTTAAATTTTTGGTGCGATCCTTGTACCCACACGTTACCTAAATGTTTTAATAGTAGTAACGGTAGGCAGAGCCTGACCTTAAATTTTTCAATTCCATACAACCTACTACCGCCCCAGGGTTATCATAAAATAAGCATGGCATCGCTAGCGAACTGCCGGCATATCTGGCAAGCTAACTGCAGCAGGCAGCGCGCTTCTGGTTATAGAACAGTTTATAGACGCACATAACATTTTTATTACGAATGGCAAAGTACACGTGTGTGCGGAAGAAACATTAATATGGACACCAGAGGTGATTTAAACTGTCTTCTAGACCTTATAATACCATAAAAATATAATACACGTGCTCACCTCTGCTTTAAAGTAATCTACTCAGTGCCGGTGTGTTGTATAATCTCGCTTTATTTACTTTTACATACCGTGCGGATTTTCCCGTGAAAGGCCAGGGTTGTATTCAGGTGGGCCTTAAACATATTTCCACAAATACTATCCTAATTCATTGTATCGTGAAAATGATGTAGATATTGCAAGATGACTGTGGTGGGGGTATTGAATTGGTTTACCGTATTCTAAACGAGATATAGGCTTCAAGGTCCACGCTGCTTGGTAACAATGACAATAAAATTGTAGATTTGGATTTAGAATAAAGGATTGTTTATTTTCAAGCCTCGATGTCGTCTGCGATCTACAATTTGGGATCTCTACACTGCTTTCTCACTTTTACAGATACTTTCGAGATATGTTTGGCCAAATACATCCCTGGAACAACAGACACATAACAATATTTGTTAGAGGTTTACATCCATTTAGGACACTATTGTGTATGATCGTAAATTTTCGAGGTTATGGTTGCGGTTCAAAGAGGCGCAACTCGAATATTGTAAATAGTATAGAGAAGTAAAAAATAACATTTACTCTTCTATTTATATTTTCCTTTATTTCAATGACGGTTTAACGTCTATGCTCAATGCATTTATTCTTGTACCGAAGGTTTAACGATTATCTATCAGTAGCTATTTTTGTAAAGCCTCCGAATTATTTCTATTTATTCACTGGATAAATATAGGTTCGTGCTGGCGTTAAAATCAATTAGTTTCCAATCAAATACGCCTACTTGATTAAGACGATAGAAATGGATTACTAGATAATTTTTGTACTACAGTATTGATCTGTTTTTTGCTTTTGATAGGATTAGGTACAGTTCGTCGAAATTCTTCAAAATGTGGGTGACGATTTTTGTTGCTTCCTGTACATACAAATACTGTTGCAGTGCAGATACACACAGTTATTTACCACCTTCTGCATTTATGTATCTTTGTGGTCACGCAAAGCAAAACCATTATCTCGGTCGATGCTTATCCACGGAGTAATTAACATTAGAGGCCATAAATTGAAAACGGTAGTAGATTGTATTCAGATAAATTGGCAATTGGAGATTCTTCGAGGAGTTAATCGCAAAAGAAAACAAAACAAATCAGAAAAGACATGGAAATACTATAGCATGAGTATTTCTTTTTATATTGGTATAATACGAGTAGCTATAGTATAGTAGGTGTTTAAAGAATCTATGACAGTGATGGCGATTGTCGCGAAAGTGTTAAAGTTTCTGATCAAATGTATTAATGTATCTATAAGCGTTCTTGGTAAGTAAAGTTTAGTCATCTAGAGATCAGGGTTTCCCAAAACCAATTTACAAAACTTGAAACAAAAAAGTAAGGGAGCCAATTGAGTTGCCAGCTCGACTGCCGGATCTGACACCTCTTGACTATTTTTGTATGAAGATCATCCATGCCTGTAGATATGATGATGCAGTATAGAGAACGGTAACTGTTTTTGCATGTTGTCGCGTACTTTTTAGAAAAGTAATCTAATTCGACCTGTGATATTATCATTTTATGAAGGAAATGACCTTCAATCCTTTATATATTGTGATTTCTTGCTACAATCCCTTATTATCGTTAACTCAGAAGCAAGTAATCATTACTGTATATATTATGCTAGTTTTTCACTTTCGTATTACGGCACATTACGCTGTTAACTACAGCAAATAATTTAACTGTAAATATAAAATTAAGCCAGGCGTAAAATTAAATTCTCCATGCATATTATGTCCTAATTCCTGATCGACGGACTGTGAACGGAGTTTTCACATAAATAAATAATGGAGTACAGAACCGATTTAACTATATTTAGAATGTGGAGGTTATCACGTTTACTAAACGAGGGTGTTCAATAAAGTGGAGCAAAATCGATTGATGTCGAAACAAAAATTTTTGTATCCTATGAAGTGACCTATAGTCAGCAGCAAAAGTATTCACACGCCTATTCTTTGAAGGTTGCTTATAATTCTGATAATTTTTTTACTACCCTATTGATTTTTTTCTTCTGATTGGATTATAGCTTGCGAAATTCTGCGTCTAATAAGTTCAAGTTGAAGGTGCCTGTGACAGGTCGATTGTGTGAAAATATATCACTAAAAAAGTAAAAACCGTGAAGTAAAAACCGAAAATGTTCTTAGACTCATAAGGGAAATCTCCAGAGTATCTATCTGGCTAACTGAGCCATTTTTGAAAAATTTCTGGGTAATTTTAGGGGTCGTATATATTTTTCGATAGAGGACAGTCCCCTGAGCATATAGGCACAATTTTGTTTTTTAGGAAACGACCCCTAAAAAAGTTATGATTTTTTTATATCCCATGTTAAGTCTATGGGAACTTTTACTTAGCAATATATGTCATAGATGGCGCCGATAAACTACAATATTGACCTAAACCAACCTAGCACGATATATGTACATGTAAGAGATATGCATGTCTTACCATAGCATAATATAACCTAAACCAACCTATCAAAAAAGTTATTAATTTTTTATGCTTCATGTTAAGTGTGTTGGAAATTTTACTTGACAATATATATTATAGATGGCGTCAAGAAACTACAAAATTGACTGAACCTAACATAACCTAACAAGATATATAGGAGATATGTGTGAGTTAAAATAACATAATATCACCTAACCTATCCTGTATAAACTTAATAATGAGATACAAATGAAATATATCAAATATCATTATTTGGTCCAAAACAGACGCTATCGATCGCCTTCCTAATCTGCACATGCGCAGGAATTTCTAGTATCGCCATCTATGATTAATATTGCTAAATAAAATTCCCATAGACATAACATGGGATATAAAAAAATTCATAACTTCTTTAGAGGTAATATCCTAACAAAAAAAAAAATAATGTCGCTATACTCAGGGGACCCCTCTCTATCGAAAAATATATACAATCCCTAAATTTATCCATCTTTCTAAACCGAAGTTGAGCCAATTTCTGAAGTTGGACTAAAAATATCATAAAAACTAAAAAAATCCCTGTATGCCAGACATAAATCTAAAAAATAGGGGGGTTAATGTCCCTCTAGAATTCGACGTGTTTTCTTAAAATTTCATGAACAGTGATTTTTACGAAAACTATAGTAAGAATGGTAGAGTTTTGAATTTTTATGATGTTTTCGGTTCAACTTTAGAAATTTAGATAGATACTCTGGAGATTTTCCTTTAATATGAGTCTAAGAACTTTGAAAATGGTTTAATATTTTCGGTGTTATCCACGGACACAGTCATTCACAAAAGTCAATACTGTGGTACAAAAATTTTCTGAATTTAAGCAACCTTCAAAAAAGTGAGTCTCTGAATACTTTTGCTGTTGACTGTATATGCGGAAGTATTGTATAATTGAACCTCTATTAATACCACAATATATACAGTGTGCACCATAATGTCGGAACCATCGCACTATCGCGTAATTATATTTTAACGTCGGTGGCATATCTACCCCTACTGTGACGTTCCGTGAAAACGGCACAATTGCACATCTTCTATAACGAAGATAATTTGCGTTTTCCTTACAAAAACACACCCATTCTTATCGTCGTCGCTCGAAAAGGCATCTCCGACAAAGAAAAAAATTCTTTTCATAAAGCCGATTGAGGCCAACCTTTTGTTTGTAAAACAGAAAGATAGACCCGTTAATTTGGCAAGGCGGGTAATTGCATCCGTGAATTAAACAAAATTGAGAATGATTATGCGTTTTACCGGACACAAAGAAGTTCAGCGCCTTCTTGTTTTATTTCCTCCCATTCTATAGAATTTGGTTCATAAGAAGCATCAAGGTCTATATCCTCCTGCCTCCACCTGAATGCTTCACTTTATAACCAATTTGTCTTACGATTTTTTTGATCAGAAAATGGAATTTAAACTTCGTGCATGCGGTATTCCAGGTTAATCATAATCTACGTCAAACTTAGTATCAGTTAACTTGCTTTAATGCATCTTAAAACAATCTTAATATGGTTAACAATAGCGATGAATGAGGCGTTAATGCATTGGTAAATGTGAAATTTTATGGACCATAATACACTTTTTATAGATAATATAAATATATTATAGCTCGATAATATTCAATAGAATATGTTGCCAACGTTATGGCCGACACCGTATGTGTTTATCCTGCTAGGCGCTTTATAAGCAATTTATTGGATGCAATAATAAATTGCGAAACTAATACCGTGAGTTAAAAAATGAGTTTAAAATCGAGGAAATCATATGTATATATGTATAAGGCGATAATTCATTGGGAATAAACCAGAAACGGTATATCAATTTGCACTTCCGTCAGATAGGTTCCCACCACAGCCTCCGACGATGTGCATTAATTATTAAACTTGATTACCAATTACCATATTGTATTATAACGAATTCCCTTTGCTTTTAATACCTACTTCCTCATCTTTATTGCAGACTTCTTACTTTATAGTGTCTAGTTGTTTTCTATCTTATGCACATACATATGTATGTAAATAGTAATAATAGTCCAAGGTCTTACAGATTAGCATTTGTTAGATATCCTACATATAGATTTGCATTTGTTGTATATGTATCTAGTAGAGATTGCACTAAAATAGTAAAGAGTCGCACTGTGAATAAAGATTGTTTATGTAAGAAATGATTTATGAAAAAGTAAGTACACACTTTCAGTTAAACTATAGTAAAACATAAGAATATAAGTCTACCTGAAGAGTATGCAACCCATGTAACGCAACAATCCTCAAAATTGACTAGTTTTACTGGGATAATATTCAATTGCTGTATGACCGGCTGCGGAGCGCGCTAATGAATGACTTTTTTTTACAAAACGGGCAATTCAAAACAAACGGGCATGATATATTGTATAGCGTGCGAAAAACATTTAAGAGGATGGCGTAAACAGAATTGTTGTTATGATCAAGAAGCATAACACATAAAACAACGCAATAACAGCGTGGCATTCCAAAATCGCAATTTTTATTTGATTTATGCGTGATGTCATGTTCCTGAAATGTGTCATTTAACTTTCTGGTCAATCCGCATTTTCCTATGTTTTGGAAGAAATATGAGGCTTTTTTTCACGAGGTAACAGGCTGTAATAAATTATAACCTTTGGGTTATTGTTCTTTCTTTGTCTGATTGATATCTTTGTCATTAACTATCGATAACAGTTAGATCCTCGCCAAAACGAAGAAATTAAATAAGAAATAGCCAGTTAATTTTTGAGGGTTATTTCTTTTAATGTATTTATACTATTTGTACTATTCATAAAAGTAATCATGGTAGGTATAATCAATAGTAAGAAAAACTATTAATGTACTAATTATATACACGAATTTGCAGGTTTTATTTTGTTTTGGTGTGGAAATTATAAAAATAGTAGCTTCTATGTGCACAGGTGAATGTAACACTGACCCGCGATCGATAAACACATAGTTGGACGTTGCGCGCTTCGCTACAACGAGCGGCTACGTCATAGAAGTTTAAAACTCGGCGTCGGGGCCTTCTGTTCCCTGGGTAGCGGTTACTATCGCCTACATCTTCAATGTCTTTGTGGCGTGCGAGGGACAGCCCACTTGCGTCACGAACACGCCACACGCCGAAGCCTCGCCGACCGATAACAGTCAATTAACGACCTTCACTGCTCCCATGTATAGAATGGGAGGGCTTCCTCGAACTGCTCGCGGTGTTTCCTTCGCGAGAAATTGTGACAATAGATGACACAGAGACTATTAGGTCCGCGCGCTGAATACATAACGCGCAAACGGCAGTCTGTATCCTTTTTGAGAGGACGTGCCTATCATGGTATTAAAACCATCTCTAATTCAGTCTTCATATTTCGTACCTGCCTCGCAGTTCAAAGGAATAGTAATTTATTGGTGTTTAATGGGACGGCGGCTGTAATATTGTCAATGGCACAGAATATAAAAATAAAATATGAATAATGAAATATAAATAAATAATAGGTGGGCAAGTAGAAACTCGGTCGGCTCTGAAGCTGGTTGTATTAAAAAACATACTTGAACATCGCTCGTCCATTTTGGATATACATATGTAGCTTGCACCGAGATTTAGAACAGAAATAATGTTCTAAATCTCGGTGGTAGCTTGCTGTATTTATGACATAGGTTTCCGTCATTTACAAGCTGTCATTCCGTGTGCAACAATTTTATAAGACATCCATATCTATAAGCAACATTTACGTCATTACATTATATTCCCTTTTCAAATGAAAAAAAAAAATGCTGCTCAAGATTTCGTGATGGAAATTTTAGTCTTGAGAACGATCTACGTCCAGGTGCAATAAGAAAATTGAAGACGAAAGAACTTGAGGTTTTACTGGATGAAAATCCATGTCAAACTCAAGAGCTTGCAGAACAGTTATGAGTTACTCACCAAGCAATATCACTTCGATTGCATGCAATAGGAAAGATACAGAAGGAAGGAAAATGGGTTCCTCATAAACGCAGAAAAGCATGAGTTGATCCAAGCCAACCATCAACATCCGTTGCAAAACCATCTTGCCAAGAAAGTGTTCCTGTATATCTGGTGGGATTGGAAAAGAGTCATTTACTACGAGCTTCTGGAACCTGGTCAAACTGTTACAGCTGAACGTTACCAGGCCCAATTGATCAAATTAAGTAATG